>CM028133.1:675245000-676677500 GCA_016271365.2 Neoceratodus forsteri | reverse complement strand
ATTGCCCCGAAACAATTGACTCAGTTCGTAAGAAGGATAGTATTCAAAGTCACTCTCACTTTCTTCCGATATGGACTGACAGTCATGCTCAACTGGGACTTGTGGAGGGAACACTTTAACTTTGCTTCTGTAGGTGCAGACTTTCTTGATCTTTTCTTAGCAGCAGCTCTAGTCACTGGTCCAGAGGGGCACTTCTAGGGCTCAGACTCAATTAAGATTTGTCCAATGGGCAGTAAATGATTTCTATGCATTGTTTTTACATCTTTGAATTATTCTCTGTGCCTTACTTTGTACACTGGCAGATCATCTAGTTTGCCCACTACAATGTGAGGGAGATGGTGCCATCTGTCAGCAATCTTGTGCTTGCCATGCAGTCCCAGATTTCTTAGCAATACCCATCTCCTCCTGGAGTTCCTGTGCTTTCACCTTTTATCATACCTTTCTTTGTTGGCCAGATTTCTTTTGGCAGCCATGGTTTGAGCCAGTTGGTACGCATGAGTTAGCTGGGCCTTTAACTTTGCACATACTGTAAATAGTTGTCAGCTTGAACCCCATCAGAGAGACCCCAAACACACATCTACTGGTAGTCGAGCTTCTCTTCCAAACATCAGACGGTAGGGGGAGAATCCAGTGGCATCACTTTGGTGCAGTTATAAGCATGTACCAGGGTGCTAATTTGTTGGCTCCATCTAGGCTTGTCCTTTGGTGCAGGGTGCCTAGCATATCTAGCAAAGTGCGTTGAAACGCTCAGGCTGTGGGTCCCCTGGGGGTGGTAAGGAGTGGTTCTGGACTTCGCACTCCCCACAGAGAAAGCATCTCTTTGATCAGACGACTCTCAAAGTCTCTCCCTTGATCAGAATGGATTCTTTGTGGAGCCCCATAGTGAACAAAAAGTTTTCTACAAGTACTTTGGCCACAGTGGATGCTTTCTGGTCTCTTGGTGGGGAAAGCTTGGGCATATCTCGTGAAATGGTCAGTGACCACCAGCACATTACTGATATTTCTTTGATCTGACTCCAAACTCAGAAAATCAATACAGACCAGCTCCATGGGTGCACTGGTGGTGACGTTAACAAGGGGGAGCCCTCTGGGCAAAGCTTTCTCTGTAAGCAGCGACTACAAGTTCGAATGTGTTGCTCCCACATCAGCCCCCATCTTAGGCCAATAGAATCTGGATCTCACCAAGTCAAGTTCTGTCTATACCAAGGTGCCCCATGTGGTTGTGCAAGGACCTCAGTACTGAGTCTCAAAGGCAGTGGGCAGCACTAGTTGTTGTTTGTCTACTTGTCCCCCTCTGTCTACTGTTTCTTGTATAACAGTTTATTGATCAGTTTCAACTTAGGACCTTCTTTGTATAACAGTGCAGTTCTCAAATCAGTGGGCGTAATTTGGACACATCTTTTCCTGCATAGAGGGTTCTAAAGCTGCTTTGATCATGGGATCGCGGGATTGAGCCCTTAATACTGTCATTGTCCAGCTGAGGCAGTGCACCAATGTCTATTGCAGAAAAGTGGCAATAAGCAGCAGGTATGCAATTCTCAGAGAGCTCCCAAGCAATCCACCATGCAGTCCACTGCGTCCGTGGACATTTGTTCCTTCCTGTCAAACTTCCGGAGAGTGCCCGAATGTCAGGTTCTGCCAATCGGACCCAATCATTCTGGGGAACAGGCCTCCGGGAGAGAGCATCAGCATCTATGTGGTTCAGACCTGCCTCGGTATTCAAGAGCATAGTCATATGCTGATAATGCAGAAATACCTATGGCCAGTGGCATCCAACTTAGCTGAGGTCTGCAACATAGGTCAAAGGGATTATTGTCAGTTTTACTAGTATTTTAGCCCCATACAAGTACTCATGGAATTGGTCAACAATAGCCCACTTCAAAGCTAGGAACTCTAACTTATGTACAGGATAGTTCTTTTCGGATGGGGTCAGGCTTCTACTGGTAAAGGCCACTGGTTTCAGGCCATTCTCGTGCTCTTGGTACAACACAGCCTCCAACCCTTGCAAGCTAGCATCAGTGTGCAGACGAAGGTTTTCTTGGATTGGCATAGGCCAGCACTGGAGCATGGGTAAGTTGATATATGATCTCATGAAAAGCAGTCTCACAATCAGGAGTCCAGCGGGCCCCAAATACTTCCTCGGATGAAAATACACTCTTTCAGTCTTGAGGGCGCTGACTTTTGGTATTTTGTGGTTGGGGGATACCCTTGAGTAAGGTTAAGTAAGGCGGATCACTCTTGAATAGTCCTTGATGAAGCGCCGATAATATACAGAATCCCAGGAATCTTTGCAGTTCTTTTAGATTTTTGGGCTGTGGCCAGGTGGTCAAGGCCTCAACTTTACTTGGTCGGTCTCTATTCCCTCGGTGGATACTATGTGTCCCATATACTTTACTGATGTTTGAAAGAATTGACACTTATCAATGGACAGTTTAAGGCCAAAGTCCTCCAGTCGGTCCAATACCTTAAATAATCTGCTCATGTTCCTCCAGTGAGCTGCCAAACACAATAACATCATCTAGGTATACCAGGCACTCTAGTAAGTTCATGTCCCCCACTGCACTCCATCAATCGTTGAAAAGTGGCTGGGGCACCTGAAATCCCTTGAGGCATCCTCATGAATTCATAGAAGCCAGGCTGACAGATAAAGGCCGTCTTCTCACGTCCTCTGGGGCCATCGGATCTCGTAGTACCCACTGGAGATCCAGCACAGAGAACCACTTGCTCCCGCTTAGGCAGTCCAAAGCATCATGAATGCGGGTGCATTGCATCTGATCAGGGATAGTCCGCCGTTTAAGGTGCGATAATCCACACACATCCTTACTGTTCCATTCTTTTTCCTCACTACCACAATGGGGAAGCATAAGGGCTTCTGGATTCTTGTATTACACCAGCAGCTAACATCTCTTGCAGATGCCGTCTCACATCATCTATGTCAGCAGGTGCCTGCGCCGAGACCTCTCAGAAATGGTCTTTCGTCATGCAGCCGGATATTGTGCTCAGCTCCTTGCACGCATCCTACATCCCATTCCTTTAAAGAAAACACCTGGTCTTTCTGGGCAAGCTTCTCACTGATCCTCACTTTCCATTCAGCTGGCAGCGGGAGTCGCGAAATCAAACAAGTCAGGCGTTACTCTGTCATTCTTCCTTGAACTCTTGCTGCTGGGTAGCACTGCAGTGTCTGCACAATGCACATTAGCCAGGATGCAACCTCTGTTTACTCGAATGTCTCTTTCAGACACATTATGAACTTGGACCATTACCCTTCTGGCATAAGCATGGGCTCTAGCGGCAAAATACTAGGCTTGACCAGCAGTCCCTCTGGCAATTTTCCATCGCCTGGTGCATCCAACATTAATATTTTATTCTAACATCCTTTCTGATACGGACCTCTCCCTGTAAGGTACACTGGGCATTTGGCGCCAGGATCAGAGACTCAGGATCCTTCTTCCATACAATTCCGACCGGTTCCTCTGGTTCTGTTTTTTCAGCATCTCTCTCTGTGCCTCATAGGCCTTCTTAATTAAAGCCGAACTCTTAAAGCTCTACTAGTCTTTGACCCCTGTTTTTCATAACACAACTGTGCCAGCCTTCCGAACATATGAGCATTTGTTCCAATCAACAAAGGGACACCATCATACAGTCCAGTGGGGGGACACACTAAGGCTAGGGTCTCTACTTGTTCGGCCACTCCAGCCACGGAGGTGGGGAAAGACAGCCAAATTCGGATATACCCGGAATAGGGGTAGGCCTTCTCACTTAATCCCATACATGCAGTCCTTCTAATGGTTGTAAGGGTACGTCTGACAAATGCTTCTGATACCAATCCTGGAACATAATTGTCACTTGGGAGCCACTGTCTAATACAGCTCTTGTAGACACTCCATTCACCTTTACAGTGGTCTCCATGGAGGACCACTATTCTGGACCAGTCTGGAGAGGCGGTGAGTGGGGCCTGGGCAACTGACCTTGCCACAAAGGGCGTGAATTAGCATTTTGGTGCCCTCACTGGGATCATGTCGCACCTCTTAACCACTGATTTGTTCTCCAAGCTCTCCTTGTAGCCTATATGCAACTTTGTCAGTGTCTTTGGGGACTGGCATTCCCTTTCATGTGCCCATCTTTCCCACAATTATAGCAAAACATACTTTCTGGAGTTTGAGCTGGCGAGGCGCCACACTGGGAGCCAGGGCGGGGTATTACTAACTGGAAACCTGGGTGCCATCTCTGTCTGCGCGTGATAAGCATTTGGAGACATCTAGTTAGTTTCTCCACTTCCATGGTCAAGGAATTGAGTTTGGAGCTGTTATCAGAGGAGATACATGGGTGGGTACCCCCACCCCATAGCAGATGCAGTCGGATATAGGTCAGGGCCCGTACTTGCAGGCGTGGCCTTCATAAAGGGACTGTTTTTGAATTCGGATCTCTCTCAACAGTTCGCCCATTGTGGCATATCTTTTTCCTTGTCAGAGCACTCATTGACTGTCAACCTCTGCCCCTGAACTTCACTTGATGGGTCACCCTCAGTCACTCGGGTCATAGCCACAGCTGTTGGTGCAGGTCCTCCGAGGTCGCCTTTTCTCAACTCCTTGAATTCTCTCATTAACTCATCATAGGAGGGTGGGATTCCAGTCGATTTGCCAGGCGTAACTGAAGCAACAGCAGTTCTGAGAAGGGGCAGACTTAAGGATTCTGTCCAGTCTGGTTCGGTCCAGTTCAATCACTGGCAAACTACCCTTTCTGAGGCATTCTTGCAACAATTTTTCCAGCCGAGAGATATGAGACAACAACTCCCTTTGGTACTGTTGTGCATTTCTTACTCTCCACCATAGGTCCTCATCAGAATCTGGGCTCCCATACACATTCTCCAAGGCCTCAAGATAGGCCTGTGCAGTCGCTTCAGGGTTACTGGCCCGTTTAGCACGGATGGTAGCCAGGCAGGACCTCGGAGGCTCTCACTAACCCTCTTTCGCTTCGCCTCCGCATTGCCACTCCTAGCACTTAGGGGCAACATAGTTCATCCAGGTCTCTCAGTCATCCTCCCCTTGGGGTGGGAGGGTGCCAGAGAAGATCCTCAACCTTCGTAAGAGTCGTGACTAATGGCAGGTGCAGAAATAGGGAGTCTGCATTGGTTCAGCCACCATTCACGGGCACTGGAGCAGGAGAGGGTGTTGGGGAGGAACACCCCCAGGTGGCAAGAATAGTTTCTTCAAGTCCTCCACAGTTTTCCCCTCTCCCAGCAACCATTCAGCAAATTTCTCCTCAAAAGTTTCAGATAGTGGTGGGGGCTGATTCCCCCCCGGGTCTTTACTGTCCTTAGTTATCACTCTCCAAGCAGTGAGGGCTCCCTCTGGGGTAATGGTCTGTGGCACTTTGGAGCTATCTATGGGATCCTTAAACTCTACTAGGGCCAGGAGAGTGTGGGTGAGCAGATTAGCATGCCGACCCACCACCACAGGGTTTTGTAAACCTTCCACCTTGGAAAGTACTCCCTGTACAGTGTCCGTATTGATACCCAGGGGGATGTCCAGGATAAGCATAGCATTTTGGGGGTCGATCTCCTCCCCAGTACACCACTCCACCAGCCGGTGCACAGCCACTTCTGTCGGGTACCCATTTTTTCTTAACAGTGGTTCAGTAAATATGGCCACTAGAGGACACACAATCCCAGCGGTGAGCCTCCAAGATGTAACCCCTAGATGGCTATCCCAGGGCTACTACCCCTGCCTGATTTGCCACTAACAGGTTGAGGGGCCTGGATCCAATGGCGGGTGCCTCCACCCAGAGGTCAGGGTTGCAATAGTTAAACTAACTTGGTCACAGCCCTCTGGGACACTGCAACCCCCTTTCCTCCACAGTGGCCCACACAATATATCAGAATTACCTTCACAGTATACACTTACCCCAGGTCTGGTTCCGGCACTGGGACCTCCTGTGAAATGAGATACAGTGCAACAATCACAGTACAGTACTTTAACATAGACAAATACCTCAGGCAGTATAACTTTGCTGAAACAAGCAGCTCTGATTTATTTAGGGTATATAACAAGGACAAGGGAAATCAGGTTAATTAGCTTATCACTCTAATAATCTACCTATGGCTCTGTGCACAGCCTATCCCTATCAGTTACTGTCCCTGGGTACCCAAGCCCTAGTGGCTAGTCCAAACCGTGGCAGCTGGTAGGGGCCCTTTCACACAGAGAAAAGGAGAATTAAACAGTCAGCAGTACAGTAATTCCATTTGGATTTAATGTGGCAATTCAACAGGGAGCGACCCTGAATTAGTACTCACGACCTCCAAATAAGATAGGGTCCTTCAATGTCAGCAGGGCTCACTTGATGGTACACAAACCTCTTCACACATCCATATAAAAGAAAGCACTATACCAGGCAGGCTGCATCTGTATCCCGATCGCAATTACTGCACAATACCGGGAGAACACACAGCAGATTCAGTTCCTGACAGACCGAGTGCAATTTTCAGCAATTCCTCCAGTCTTCTACAGGTGAGCCTGGTTTCTACTCTTCAGAGATCCTTGATTCTTTTCACAGGACGGATTCAGTCCTAACAAGCTGCAGACCTGAACTCTGGGCCTTACACACGCTTTTTGACTAAAACTGCACACTGAAAAAGCACAGGGCTCCTTCCTTCTTCACTGCCAAAGCTCAACTGAAACTCCAACCGACAAACCGGGCACTTCCTTTGAGTTCCTCCCAGTTCTTGACTGGATTGGCTGTCACTCACAATAGACTGCTGCTGTTGGTCCAAAAGGTGCTGAAGTCTAAACTACATCTCCCAGAGTCACTGCTCATACAATCCTCTTGTGGCTGGCTCAGATTATGAGTCCAAGTTCTGATTCGTCCAAGGCACCATTTTAGAGCTAGCTTACCCCACACTGATTGGTCCAGTTCAGCAGTTCAAAACTAGAATGGGGAACTAGCAGACACAGTTCTGACTGCAAAGAAAGCAGGTTAGACAAACTGTAATTTCATTATTACTCTAAATAATTTCTGGCAAACAGTTACATCTTTCAGATAGGTTCCTTTGCACTCCTAGTGACTGCAAAATGGAGTGAATTGGCAGCAGCTTGAGTGGTACTCAATCAAAGAAACACACAGTCCCCCATACAAACTAATTATGTCTGCAAGTAGACAGCTCTTAAAGAGACAGTACCAGAGGCTCTAAAAACACTCACTGATAAATGGCTTAAATGCCAAACACCATTCAGGCTTGGAGCATTCAAGCAAGCTCCTGGAAGTCTTTTGGGAACCCCCATTTGCAGGGGGGTTACACCAGTTTACTCCACTACTACTAGTACTGCATCAGTGAGAGAGACAGTGCCTTGGTGGCTAGCACAGATGACTGCCCTTCGGAAATAGTGATAGTTGTAATATTGTTGCAGTTCTGTAGTAATATCGTTGGCTGCATTGGCTCACACTGATAAAGTATGACAGTATTGACAGTTTTAGTAGTAAAATATTTTATTCAAAAATATGCCATGAAATGGATAAAACACCATTGGGCGAGCTCATTTTCAAGGTGGTCCATAGTTTTACTCGGATTGAATATAATTTTACTGTGGTTTGGAAACAGCAGTCACATTTCAGTAATGCTAGTTGCGATTTTAATAAATCAAAGTGACCGCTTGACTAATGCAAATGGTACTAAAATGTTTAGAAATACGGCTCCCATACAACTCAATGGAGCGTGCACACGCAGCCTTCATTTTCTGACATCACAAAACAGGGCTGCATATGCTCTCGTGGGGCCTGGCTGCAGCTTACGGAAGTGGCTCCGTTTCTTGCCAGGACAGAATTACAAGGGATGTAACTTTTAAATAAGGAAGAAATAAAGGACATTATGTAGAGGAATCAATTCTGGGCCAGGTAACTTATCATATATGTTGGGGGAGCGGCTACTAGGAAGTTCCTCTTTAAAGAGCACATGCTTAGTAAGGCGGTATATCTTAAAGAATGAAGATTTGGGGCCTTTAGATGCTTTGGGAATCAATTTAATTTGTTACTTACTTACATTTTCATAATTTTATTTGTATTTTGCCAACTACTAGTAAAAAGGATCCAATGGAATCCTTGAATTATGAAACTCAGAAAATCTTTACTTGCAAGACTGCCAATGAATTTCAGTGGGAAGCTGCAAGCCTGTTTTCAGATTTTTATGGCGGAATAATGCTTTCTACCACCAAAATATTATAGGTTTAATAGTAAAATGTGCTTTATCATTACCTGTGATCTTTTGTTATGATTTAGCAGGTGTTCTGTTTTTCCTAACCAGATTTTACTCAGGAAGAAGAAAAGAGAAGCAAATTACTATTTTTTAAAAAATTGTAAAATCATAGAGATGGACCACAGTAATTCAAATTTATAAAAATCAAAGCCTATTGCCGAAAGAATTATATATTTCTTTTGGGAAGAAAAATATAATTGCTGTTCTCACTGGAATAATGTATATTGGGCTTCTAAGTAGTTGGCAGTTTCTGACAGCATGTTACCAGAAATATATTATTTTTTTCTAGCAGTGTGAAATGCAAAGGTGAAGACTTACTTGTTTCACTGCACAAAGAAGCACTTTCCTGAATTACAACATTTTGCACTGAAAGTTACTGATGGATGGTATAATGAAGACAAGAAAAAGCAGTTTTCCAAAGCACGGGCCAAATGCAATGTTTTCTTTGATTCTCTAAGAGTACATGGGAGGCTCCTCCCATTATGGATTGAGCCATTTCTTCTGTGGTCAAATGTACTGTACGGTCATTGCAATAAAAGGTGCAGCTGCACTCCCAAACCCTAATAATAAGCATCTGGGAGCAGCTTACAAACAGGCATACTCTACATAAGGTTTTAGTTTGTAAGTAGCTTTGGCACCAGCATTGGCAGCATAAGTGCTATGTGACTTGTCAACTGCAGTAGTTCTCCAGTCAGACACTTCCTTTCTTTAGTGCATTTGGCAGCTTCCTTTTTGGGGAACTCTACAGTGGATCTCCTTCATGCCTCAGCAAAGGGTTCCACTGCAGCTTTGGGGACCCATATATAAGTTCAGCCATGACATTGGTCGGCATATCATGCCTCCCAGTCACATCTGCTTAGTGGGCCCTTTACCAGTGGTACATTGTTCAGCCCGCAGTTTAAAGACATACTTAAGGAGGTTCAACAGTAGAAGGGGTTCCTTGCCAAGTTCTAAGACTGAACAAGCTTCCAGTAGTGGCTTCTAAGATTAGGGTTTTGGATGTGACCATAACTCACTTGGACATTTTTGATCTTACTTTGAGGAAGACTCTCGTAGTAGGCCACACCAGTAGGACTAAGCCACCAGGTGTTAGGATCACACAGAAAACTTCTAGCTAGCAGTCTACCATGGGGGACTGCCCACTGCTGACATCAGCCTAGCCTTTGTAGGTGTGCAGTCCCCCACACCTACTTCAGTTCTTTTCCTGCCATCGATCCACACTTGTCGGACCTTAGTGGACAGCTACAGTTGACCGCCATTTCCAGTGCTTACCTTGCTTTTTTCTTTTCATTTCTCTTCAGGGTTAAACATCACATTTTCAGTGTTCTCGTTGATGAGTTTATGTCTTTTCCACCAGCCTCATCTTCAGCCCACTCCTCCAAGTGTGCCTGCAGCAAACAGATCCCTGAAAAGGACACCCACTCTGCACATCTCATTTGCCTAGGCCCCAGCCACAACACTGAAGTCTGCCAGCTTTGCCAGAAATTCAACCAGGCCACTCGGAGACATCATTTAGAAACTCAGGAGGGACACCTTTTGAAATGGAAGTTGGTCATGATGGAGAAGGAGCTGCAGGCCGGGAGCTCTTCAACCTTGCTGGCACAGTCCCCTGGGGCCTCTTCCTTCTCTCACAAGGAGAAATTGAGGAAGCATAAACACCGGGATAAACACAAGACCCAGGCCTGGTCAACTTCCCAGTTGCGGTCACCCACAAACTGTCGACTGCAACGAGGTTATCCACCCTCGGCGAAGTTGTCCTCCAACCCTCTTTCTCTGGACTCCGGTGACTCCACCACCCACCCACCCTCATTTTTATTTCCGTGGTAGCCTTTTGAGGCAGCGGACTTCATCTCCTGCTTCCCAGTCCCTGACGCTCAGGCCCATATCCTCAATGGGTTCTCATCCAGGTGGTTTGGTCGGTGTTGGCTCTGTGGGCGTCGACTCCACAACCGTCGCCCCCGGCTATGGTGCTGCCTTCATCAGTTCCCAATCAATCAATCAATCAATGAAAACTTTATTTAACCAGGCATAAAACCATTGAGCAAGCTAATTTTCAAAGTGGTCATGATCCAGAAGCAAATGATTTGATACCTTTAATGGACCAACATAGATGTAACAAGAACAAAGTGCTCTAGCTTTCGGACCAACCAGTCCTTCTTCAGAAGCTCATGGCAGTTGTTTGAAAATACAATATTTTATAACAGCTAGATAATGCAGAGAAAACAGAAAAATCTCTATTGGTTTAAAATACTCATTAAAAAACAGATGATGTTAGACAAGTTTAATAGTACAATATTGCCCTCAGTCCGAATGAACCTTGGTTCTAGATGTTCCTGGTGTAAGACACATATAAGGAATCCTACTGCACATAAATTTAATTGACATAAGATAACACTGCAGAAGCAGATAACTCCCAAATCAAGCCAAGGAGTGCCACAGTCAGTATAAATGTGATTACTGAAAGGCAACCCCACCCAGCTTAAAGACAGACTGAGATAGTTATAGGCCCATGAAATTACAATGTATGCATTAAAGACAAGAATTACCAGTAAAGTTGTCTAAAAAACATCAGTGCTCACTGTGTGATGTGAAAACCTAGCTGGACTTGCCACCAGCTGTATTCTCAAGCTAAATAAAAGGCCCAGAGATTACAAAACCTCAGGACTATATACATGATAATTAAAATATAAATAGATAATATTAGTGTTAAGCAAAAAACTCTAGTCAATCAGCCCACAACAAAAAGTTCATATTCCCCTTATTCAGGAGGAGTATTTAAAGGTGGTGTAGAAATAGAGGGTAACAAGTAGAGCCACTATAATGGGGAATAGTACAGGAGGCCCCTATAAGGGGGCAGGAGTACAGGAAGGAGGGAATACAAGTAGACAGCATGAGTTACATGTAGCATTTGCAGGTTTCCTTTAGATAACCTGCAGTTAAAGCTTTAAAGGTGTAGAGACCTGGGATAATGGTAAGCCTTAGAGTTTTTTGCATGGTATTCCATGTGGAGGTTAATTGCGGCTGAGCCATGACGTGTTTTTATTCTAGGGACAATATAGGTGATTAGAGCAAAGCGTCTCAGCTCATATAGCCCCTTTGAACACTCAAACATCCCAGTAATGTAGACTGGCAGTTTATCAGTCAAAACCCTGTAGAACCAGAGAAGTGCATTCCTTTGCCTCCTCTTGGCCATGGAAGACCAGCCCAGTGCCTCATAGAGGAGACAGTGGTGGGTGCATGAGGTAAGTTCAGGATAAACCTCAATGCACGGTGATATAAGGTGTCAGGCTTGCTTAGTGCTGAGTTAGGACAGTGGCTGTACAAAAAGTCAGTGTAGTCAAGCAGTGGAAGAAAGGTAGTTTGGACAAGCCTCACTCTGGCTTCTTGGGTAAGGAGATTCCTAATGCGGAAGAAGACACCTAAGTGTTGTCTTAAATTTTTGGACAGTTCATTCAGATGAACCGTATAGTTCAGTTTGTTATCCAGCCAAAAACCCAGATACTTGCAGTTGTCCACAATTTCCAGTGCCTCGCCAAGCAGTGTCTGGACCAGGATACTACATGGAGGGTTTTGGACAGAGGAGGTCTGCAGAGATATAATCATAGCCTTTCTCTTCTTAGCATTAAGAAGAAGCTTTAAGTTTAGAAAGTTGTGTTGCAGGATGACGGAGTTGTGGTGTAGTTCTTTACGGGCTAGTTCTAGCAAGGAACTTTATGGTGTAAATGACCGTGTCATCTGCAAATAGGTGTACGTTAGCAGTATGTATGTAGGAGTCAATATTATTCATATAGACTGTGAAGAGTAAGGGACCCAAAATGGATCCTTGTGGTACTCTATGAGGTAAACTTTTAGTGGTGACAGGTCCCCTTGGACTTTAATTTGCTGCATTCTGTTAGTGAGGTAGCACTTAAACCACTCTAAGGCAGTACTATCAAGGCCAAAATTTTTCAAAGTGTCCAACAAAAGGCTATGGTCCCTGTTACTGGGACCGATGTCAGTCTTGCCAGACAATACCTGCAGCTGGCTACCGCCATCTTCTCTTCACCAGCATTGCCTCTGCCTTTGATTCAAGGGTCTCCATCCCCTCAGGCACCAGCTCCCCCAGCAGGGCTGGTGCCAATGGATCGTTCTCCCGGGCACTTCAGGCTGTGCTGCTGCTGTCCCAGCCTATGGGCCAGACTCCATCATTGCCCCTGCCACAACCTATGTCACAGCCGATGCTGGATCCTCAACCGGCACCAGGCAGACCCATACCTTGGTACTCATCGCTGGCTCCTCAGCTGTTGTAACCTTCCCCAGCACCTTCTTATCTATTCCTACTGGTGTACAATATACTGACCCTGGTAGATTATAATGCCCTCTTTTTGGTATGGTGGTCCTTCATGCAAAGGCAGACTCTCGCCCTTCAAGGGCCATCCCTGGCATCTCCTCTCCACCTTCCCCAGGACCCCCAGCACCAGAACCCAGATCAGGCTGGTCTGAGCAAACCCCACACACTGGGGTCCTCAGGGGCTTGGCCTGACATCGACTTGAGTTCTCAAAGGGATAAATGCTGGCCCTCAGCATCAGTCCCAGATAGTGATTCTCTTGAGGATGACTCAGATTCTTTGGGGTCTTTCTCCTCACTTGGGGAGACTTTGGATGGGGATGACCAGGCTAAGGATGTACCCAAGTCCCCCTCGATGATCCATCCTTCATGGATGTCATGCATCACATCCAGTCCATTATGGACTGGGAAATGGAGGAACAGGACCCGGAGAGGTGCCATTATGCCATCTATCTCCGTTAGTGAGATGCCCTCCCCATGGTAGTGCTCCCTTTGATTGACTCCTATGAGGATGTCACTAGGGTGGCAAGGAATCACCCTTCTATCACCCCTCCTCTGCCTAAGAAAGTGGACTGCCTTTACTATGCCCCAACAGACAAGCCTTTTCTAGGGAGTCACCCTAAGGTGGATTCAGTGTTGATTAATGTGGCGCATGACTGTACTAAGAAGCCCAAGCACCTTAGTACCCTTCCCCTGGACCAGGAGTCCAGGCAGCTGGATCACCTTGGCAAACGTGTTTTTGTCTCTACTATTCAGGCCATCCAGGCCATAAATCATGTGCTCCACATGGTCTAATACCAAAATGTTCTTTGGGACCCAGCCAGGGACCTGGTGCAGACCTTACCAGAGGACCCCACCAAGGTGCAGCTCGCTCAACTTATGAAGTTGGGCTTGGACATTGGCAATCATGTCCTCCGGGCAGCTTATGATGCTGTGGACACCTTCAGGAATGGGCAGCTGCTGGGGTCTGTGTCTGGTGCCATTCTTGGCTCCAGGTGTCTGGTTTTGCCTTGGACATGCAAGCTAGTATTTTGGATGCCCCCTTCCAGAGTTTGGTCCTTTTTGAGGGGGATGTCCAGGACATCATTTCTACCCTGCAGGAGTCAGGGTGGGCCCTCAGGTTGGTCCATTCACTCTATCACACCCAAACTAGAGCAGGCCAACGTCAGTCCTTTCACAGGTCCTCCCGCAAGCAGTCTCAGAACCAGCCTGCCAAGAGTCAGCACAAGTGTAAGGCCACAGTAGCCCCACTGCTGCCACCGCCTGAGTCCCCAGGGCCCCTGCAGCCCCCTGCTTGTGCCGGCTCCTGCCTCCTTACTCCATAACCACCCCTCCTCTGGCCGAGCATCCAAGGGAGGTGGTCAGGGGTTATTTCTCCCCTCCAACTAGACAGGTGGAAGTGGGTGACTGTGGACAACTGGGTACTCCAGATCATAGAATACGGTCACACTCTGGGGTTCTTAGAATGGCCTTCAGATCCACCCATTCACTCCACATACCCCACCCCCCCGCACACCTGTCTCTGGTTTGGGAGGAGATTCAGGCTCTTCTTTAAAAAAGAGCCATAGAGTCCATTTCGGCTCAATGAGGAAGGTGGTTTTACTCCCACTTCTTCCTCATCCCCAAAAAGACTAGGGATCTTTGGCCCATCCTGGACCTGAGCCATCTGAATCTGTACATCGAGTACAAGTGCTTTTGAATGGTCAATGTCAAGGGGCTCTTACCCCATCTGCACCAGGGGGACTGGCTGTGTTCTCTGGGTATGCAGAATGCTTACCTGCACATTCAAATCTTTCCTGCCCATTGTTACTTCTTCTGTTTCCATTTTCAGGGAGCCCATTTTCAATTCCAGGCCCTCCCTTTTGGCATTTCTTTGGTCCCCAGGTATTTACCAAATGCCTAGCAGTGGTGGCGGCTGCATTGTGGAGGCAGGGCTTCTATGTGTTCCGCTACCTGGATGACTGGCTGCTCGCAGCTCCTCCTGGGACCACTTAGTTCAGACCCTGGAATGCACCTTTCATCTCTTCCAAGCCCTGGGGATCACTATAAATCTGATGAAGCCCTGCCTCTCCCCTTGTCAGTGCCTTCCGTACAAAGGGGCAGTCCTGGACACCAGCTAGGGCAAGGCTTTTTAGCCCAATGACTGGGCGGAGCAACTGATGGAGCAGGCCTGTCTGGTTTCCTCCAGCTAGCAGGTCCCCGCCAGGGTTTTGCTGCACCTTATGGGCTACATGGCAGTTGTGATTGCCATGGTCCCCCTGATCCACCTGTATATGCAGGTTCCTCAGTGAACCTTGAGGGTCAGGTGGGACCAAAGCACGGATAACCTAGACCAGTTGGTCCTGGTTTCCAAACCAGTCTGGAGGGTTCTGTTGTGGTGGCTGGATCCAGCCAACCTCCTTCGGGGGATCTCTTTTCTATTCTCAGCCCCCCGGCAGATTCTTATGACAGATGCATCCGGCCTGGGATGGGGCGCTCATCTGGCCGATCACCAGACCCAGGGTACCTGAATGGACATAGAGCAGGGCCTGCATATCAAAGTCCTCGAGGTGTGGGCGGTTCTTTACACCCTGCAGGCCATTCAAACTCATCTCTGGTCTGCTGCTGGTGCAGATGGACAGCATGTGTGTGGTGAATTACATCAACAAAGCGGGGGGGGACCCATTCATACCCCCTGTGTCAGGAGTTGATGAGAGTCTGGTATTGGGCCATCGAGCACGATCTAGAGCTCTCTGCCATACATGTTTCAGGTGTTCAAAACGTCTTGATTGACAGTCTCAGGCGCTGCTTCAGGTTGCAGGCTCATGAGTGGAAGCTTCTAACTTTGGTGCTTGAAGATCTCTTTGACAAGTGGGGCCATCCAGAGTTGGACCTCTTTGTGTCCCCACTCAAAGCAAAACTGCAGCTTTTTTGCTAGCTCAGTCCTGCGCCTGGAGTTTTCTGGCGAGACGCATTGTGGGAAGGGGAGGCTTCTGTACGCCTTCCCCCTTTCCCACTCCTGCAGAGGGTTTTGCTCAATCTCCATTTGGAAGGGGCAGAGATGATCCTCATAGCCCCCTTCTGGCCATGCCAGATTTGGTTCTCCTTACTGCAACAGCTGGCAGCAGAACCTTCAGTGCCCTTGCCTCTGTGCACTGGCTTGCTCTCCCAGGACCAGGGCACCCTGGTCCATCAGGACCTAAAGTCCTTGCATCTCCATGCATGGCTCCTATGGACCTAGCTATTGCCCACTTCAGGTTATCCTTTAGGGTCACAGATGTTCTGGTGGTGGCCAGGAAACCCTCCACCAGGGCCACTTATGCTATGAAATAGAAGCACTTCTCCATTTGGGCCACTACTCACCATTTGGATCCTTTCACCTGCCTGGTGAATCAAGTTTTGGAGTACCTCCTTTCCCTGTCAGATTCAGGCTTGGGGTAGTCCTCGCATAAGGTGCACCTTTCCGCCATCTTTGTGTCCCCTGCACCTACTGAGGGCAAAGCTGTCACCCAGCTTGAGGTGGCCTGCACATTCCTGTGGGGCATTTTGCATCTGAAACTTCCCATTCGGGACCCATCCCTCCATGGGAACTCAACCTTATGTTGTAGAAACTCACTTTGCCTGCCTTTAAATCAGCTGCGAGTTGTGAGATGCGCTTTCTGTCATGGAAAGCGCTCTTTTTAGTTGCTGTTACTTCAGCTCAAAGGATTTCCGAGCTACAGGCTCTTATGTGTAAGGAGCCTTATTTGAGTTTTCACAAAAACAGGGTGTCTTTGCATACTAATACTAAGTCTTTACCCAAGGTGGTGTCAGAGTTTACATTGAATCAATCCATCCACCTTTCAGTTTATTTTCCTGAGTAGTCCAATCAGGGAGAGGCCTTGTTCCATACTTTGGATGTGCATAGGATTTTGCAGTATTACACGAACCACACAAAGCCTTACAGAAAATCTGATCTATTGTTTATTTCTTTTGCCCCTAAGAGAGAGGGCGCTCCTGTTTCCAAACAGTGTTCTTCTAAGTGGTTAGCAAAGTGCAAAGTGCATTGTTTATTGCTACCGCAAGTACAACAAACCCCTGGTCAAAGGCCATTCCACCAGGGGCATTGCTGCCTACATGGCTTACTTTAGAAATGTGTCTGGTGCAGACATCTGTGCAGCTGCCACCTGGAGTTCTGACCATACCTTCATCAAGCATTACAGTCTGAACATTGCCTCTAGGTGCAGGACCAATTCCGGCCTAGCAGTGCATTAGGGCTTTCTCTCATGAGCTCTTGGCTGCTGATCTGTCCTCCTGGTGATACTTAGTACTGCTTGTGACTCAGTCCTACCAGTGTGGCCTGCTGCAAGAGCCTTCCTCAAAGTAAGATCGTACAGTTACGTAAGAGGTTACCGTAACAGCAGATCTTCAAGACAAGCTCCTGCAGCAGGCTTTGATTTCCCTCCCTCCTTCCCTCATTGTTCTATTCCTTCATACTGCTTCTGTCTTTCTTTTGGCTCTTGGGAAACCTCCTCTGTTCTCATTTAGCTGCCTGTTTGGGGTCTTTGGCAGGAGAACTGAGGTAGGTGTGGGGGCTGCCCACCTAAATAGGCTAGGCTGACATCAGCTGACATCAGCGGTGGGCAGTCCCCCCCATGGTAGACTGCTAGCTTGATGTTTTCAGTGTGATCCTAGCACCTGGTGGATCAATCTTACCGGTGTGGCCTGCTGCAAGAGCTTCTCTCAAAGATCTACTGTTACAGTGACTTCTTACGTTACTGTACTTTCTTTTCAAAGATTAGGACACCAGTGAGGTAGAGCTGCTTTCTCATAGTTCAGGTCTCAGTAGAAGAGAAGCTTATTTTCCTGTTTATATATCAGGAAATCCCTCCATGATGGTGGTTCCTCAGCATGAGGACGTGTGGACTCTTAGCCCACAAGCTCGAGGGTTTTCTCAACAGATGACCCCAGATCACATCTGATGCCTGGGTACTGGAGATAATTTTACCAGGTTGTGTGGTAGAATTATCTTCTCTTCACTCAAGAGAGAACTTTTTTCAGTCCTCAGCCTTCACAAATACCAGGAAGCTCCAAAAAGTAGATCAGACATTAGATCATGAGCTCAATATTAAGGCAATAATTCCAGTTCCCCTTGTGTCAAACACAGGATTATATGCTCAATATAAAGGCATTAATTCCAGAGCATCCGAAAAAAACAGGACAGGGGTTTTACTCCATTTACTTCCTGTTCATTGAAAAGTCAGGGGGATACTGTCTGATCTTGGAGCTCTCCAGTCTGAACAGGTTTGTGATATCTATCAGGTTCAAGATGGAATCTCTGAGGTCAGTCATTGTGGCAATCCAGCCAGGTGTTTTTTTAAACTCAATAGTCCTATAGTGTATGGTTAGAGCTTACTGTGTGTGGAATTCAAGCAGCTCAAAAAACCTTGTTGTGTACATTCTAAAGTCATTGCACATGTCTCAAAGTTATTGTGTCCGTTCTAAAATTGTGCATGTTCTAAAAACCTTATTGCACTCTTTCTATCATTAACTGCAGCTGCGATTTCCTTGCACTGTCTCCCACTGGCTGTTTTCACTTTTTCTGCTCTCTGTACCTCCGTGTTATCGTGCGGTTAAAAAAAAAAAGAAAGAAATGGCAGCCATGTTTTTTTAACCATACACTATAACAGAAACATTTTTGGGGGCCATACACAACTTGCCTTGTGTCTCCATCTCAGGATTGAGATACCAACATGGACCTCTAGAGCTTCACTCTCAAATTCCATATGCTGGTACCGCAACCCCTCGATGGAAGCCCAGGCTCATTGTATATGGGCGCCCATACGTTATTCCTTATGTCAGATGTCAAATTGAGAGGAAACATAGAAACATAATTGACGGCACATAAGGACTGCTTGGCCCACCTAGTCTGCCCATTTCCCTAACTAGAGGATAAGCTGCAGATCCTATTTAACCAACAGCCTATTTCTTCCTACCCCCCCCACAAAAATTGCCTTATGTCTGTCCCATGCATTCTTGAATTCTCCCACAGTTATAGATCCCACAACCTCCTCAGAAAGGCTGTTCCATTCATCCACCATTCTCTCTGTGAAAAAATACTTCCTCACATTGCCCCGAGGCATCCCCCCCTCTATCTTCAAATTGTGTCTCATTGTTCTTGCACATCTCTTTTTCTGAAAGATGCTATCCTCTTGGACTTTGTTGATTCCACTGAGGTACTTAAACGTTTCTATCATGTCCCCCCTCTCCCTCCTTTCCTTAAGGGTATACATATTAAGCTCCTTTAGTTTCTCCTCATATGGCTTGTCTTGCAGACCCTGCACCATTGTAGTTGCCCTCCTCTGAACTGCCTCCATCCTATGTCCTTGCGGAGATGGGGTCTCCAGAACTGGACGCAGTACTCCAGATGGGATCTCACCAACTGTTTGTACAGGGGGATAACAACTTCCTGTTTTCTGCTGGTGATGCCTCTCCCAATACATTCCAGTGTCTCCCCAGCCCTCCCTACCGCCTTCTCACATTGCTTGCCAACCTTAAGGTCATCTGATATGATTACCCCCAGGTCCCTCTATTTTTGTTGTTGTTACTACCTCCCCCTCCATTGTGTAATCTTCCCCTGTGTTTTTGTTTCCCAGGTGCATTATTTTGCACTTCTTTGCATTGAATCCAAGCTGCTATACTTCTGACCATTCCTCCAACCTTGCCAAGTCCCTTCTCATCCTTTCCACGCCTCCTTGTGTATCAGCCCTGTTGCAGATATTTGTGTCATCTGCAAAGAGGCATACTTTTCCTTCCAGTCCCTCTGCAATGTCACTTATAAAGACAATAAAAAGGACTGGACCCAGTACTGAACCCTGCAGTACCCCACTAGTAACCCCTTTTTCTTCAGAGTGGACTCCATTTACAATTACTTTCTGTGTTCTGGTATCCAGCCAATGTTTTACCCAGGCTACCAACGTGGGACCCACTCCCAGACTGGTTAATTTGATTATTAATCTTTTGTGTGGGACTGTGTCAGATGCCTTGCTAAAGTCTAAGTAGGCCATGTCCACATCCCTTCCCCAATGGCGGAGCCAGGTTTGGGAGGATTTGGGAGCTGGGGGGGGCCATTCAGTCAATCATGGGCTCCACAATGGGCACTAAACATTGAATAAAGATGGTGGTGGGGCACCACAGCTCACACTGGGACAGCCAGGAGGGGCGACTGCCATACCAGCCCCCCCCAGCTCCACCTCTGCCCATCCCTGGTCTACTACTTTGGTCACCCAGTCAAAGAAATCAATTAGATTCGTCTGACATGACCTTCCCACTGTGAATCCATGCTGCCTTGGGTCCTGTGCCCCACTGGTCTCTAGGTACTCAACAGTTCTTTCCTTCGGAAGTGATTCCATCACTTTCCCTACCACAGAGGTCAAACTGACAGGTCTGTAGGAGAACCCTCTTTAACCTTCTCCATATCAGGAGCATTATGGAACACACTTCCACACAGTCCTGGTGAGAGTGTTTATTCCGCAGAGCAGAATGAATAATCTGATAGATCATATTTGCCAGTTCAGGGGGCACAAAGTCATATCAGTCTACAGATGTCTGCAGATTTTAAATTTGATGACAGCTACCACAGAAAGAGTTTCTTGGGTCAGACTTCCCAAGAGACCTCTTCAAGTCTTCTTCCTGTCTTGTTGGTCCCCAACCTCAGAACAGTACCAAGCTCTAATCTGGCTTCCAAGGTCAGTGTTCCAGTCTGTGCAGTGGTGGGTGAACCCTCAGATCCTCTTGAAAGGGGGTTCCACGAGCTCCATTGGCGCAGCTTGTTCTAACCATTAGTGCCTGCATGATGAACTGGGGCACAGTGCTAGACCACATTCCAGTCCAGGGCATCTAGTCACAGGAAAAGCAGAATCTTCAACTCAGTGTCCTGGAGACCAGAGCTGTCTTTGTTATTGAGACACTTCAAGGGCAGAGAAAATCAGAAATCTGGTAAGGTCATCTGATAATACATTGATCATCACTTGCATAAACAAGCAGGGAAGCCAAGAAGCCAGATGATGCTGACAGAAGCATACTCACTTCTTCACTGGGCAGAAGCTAATCTTCCATACCTCAAAGTGGCCCATCTGGTGGAGTGACTCAACTTTCAGGTGGACTAGCTCAGCTGCCAGTCGGTTCATCTGGGAGAATGGTCCCTGAATCAAAAAATATTTCAAAGACTTTGTTGCAGATTCATAGAGCCAGAGATAGACCCTTTTGCCTCCTAAAGCTATGCTCAAGTGCTAAGATTCTTCAGTCAGTTTAGATGTCCAGTAGTAGAAGCAATTATGGCTCTTCAGCGAGGTGTATCAGTTCCTTCTTTTTCCCCCTTATGCCCAGTGGTTCAAAGAAAGATTCGCCAGTCACATGGTTTGCCCATTTTAATGCCCCACAGTGGCCAAGAAGGCCATGACTCTAGAACTGTACAAAACACAGTCCTTTCAGAAATCTAATAGCCTCTGTGTACTAATTTGAGCACCATAAAATGGTCAAACGGATTCCAAGGCAACTGAAGTTTGATGGGTCAGAACATGTATAGCAAATTACTGTGCAGTGATGAAGTTGTCACCAGTTTTAATCAAGGCAGATTTGATAAGGGCTACAGTAGCCACTTGGGCAGAAGGGGTAGATGCCTCAGTTTCTGACTTGTGCAAGGCAGGAACCTGGTCGTCTTTGCACACATTTACAGAACATTACAGACTGGACGCTAGGAGCTTTGCTGATGTGGCCTTCCAGTGTAGTGTGCTTCAAGCAGCAGTAAAGCGATAGGCAACAAAAACTGACTTTTTCTTCCCAGTCAGATACTTTTGCTGGGTACTGCTTATTAAATCCCAACAGTAAATGACTAGCCCAGAAACCGAATGGAACAATACAGAATGAAGAAATTCTATCAGGCTGACCATTTTCTTTTTCTGGTAGTAATAGTGTTGTTAATGAGGTCCACCCTGGAGTGTTTTACTTCACAGAGTACACTAGAAAGGAGATTTGATTGTGTTTAATAAACTTCTTACCAACAAACTTGATGCAATTTGTTTCAGGCATAAATTGCTTTGTGCTTCGTTCTTTTACTCAGCGTTCTCTGAAGAGGTTCAGTACTGAAGTTGCAGAAAATAGATGGAAGAAGTTGATGTTATAGAAACATAGACTTTGACAGCAGATAAGGGCCACTTGGCCCACCCAGTCTGCCTGTTTCCCTACCTATTGGATTAGCTGCAGATTTTAGTTAACCAACAGCCTACTTCCTCCTACCCCTCCACCAGAAATGCCTTACGTCTGTCCCATGCGTTCTTGAATTCCCCCACTGTTTTTTACCCCACAACCTCCTCAGGAAGGCCATTCCATGCGTCCACCACCCTCTACATGAAAAAATATTTCCTCACATTGCTATTGAGCTGTTCACCTTCTATCTTCATATTGTGCTACCCTCTTGGACTTTGTTGATTCCCTTGAGGCACTTGAAAGGTTCTATCATGCCGCCCCTTTCCTCTAGGGTATACATATGATAAATTGGTAAATCACATATGATATGTGGAGTGTCACTGCTGTCTACACATTCTCGTAAAGTAGAACTGTGATTTTTCTATATTTTTATTAAGTGTAGAAATGAACTCTGGTCTAGTTATGTTGCTACAAGGCTCTGAAAGTCTTATGGCTGAGGATTCAAAGCTAATTGCCTCAGAGTGGGGTGAAGCTATGAGTTCCATCATTATGTTGCAGCTTTGGAGTGTTCTGGCCTCTGGCAGGTAAGAATGTATTTATACCCAGCAGTAAATGAGTAGCCCAGTGACAAGACTTGAACTAACAGAAAAAGAAATGATGGTATATCTGATAGGTTTTTTTTCCTTCTGAATCACATTGAACATTGTCAGTCCTCTTTTCATGCCTGAATAACCCATGTCTTTTGGTATTATTTTAATATTTCTACAGGTATAATGTCCCTTGATGAGTTACTTAATAACCTTGGCAAAAGAGAAAACCTGGAAAAAGTAGAAAAAGAGGTTCTACGAGATATATTACGTTACCTACATCGAACTGGGTTGATTGTTTGGTACGAAGAGATTCTTGCTCTGGTTAACACAGTTTTTGTCAAGCCAGCATTTCTTATAGAATTGTTTAAGGTGAGTATCGCTCACAAAAAAGGTCACCATTAGCTAGTTTTATGTGATTGATTTGTGAGCAGTTTGCACCTTGATACTGAGGCAAGAGTTGGTTACAGGCAATGAGGGGAAGGGGTGGTATGGAGTGCTTTGAAAGGGCGTGGGAAGAGAACCTTTGTTGAAAAGATCATTCATACAAAAAATGGAGCTTTGGTCTGAGAACTGCTAGTAAAGTACCAACTTCAAAAGTTGTATCAGGAAGTCATACTGAGCAGGTGACAGCTAATTTCCATTACTGAAATGTAACTGTGTTTTTTATAGAGTTCTTTTTATCTATTTAGATATCTATTTATCTATCTACACACTTTTCCCACCCATACATCCTACCCTGCTGAGCTGTTTTAGGTATTTTGGCGCTTAATGCACTATTGTTAAACTACTCATAAGTGCATCTCTGTTCCACAGAAAAGATCTGATGATTAACAAGAATCATATGCAGTAGAGGGAGAGTGCACACAGTTACAGTTTGAATTTGATTGGGTGGTTCAGAGTGCTGGGTTCTCAAACAGGAAATGATACAATATATGTGACTGTAGAGGAATAACTTCAGAAGAAACACAGTTACAGGGGAATAAATGCCTAATGACCTTCTGTTGCTGCTAAACTGCCATTAGCAAGAACTTGCTTAGATAGGTGTGTATTATTTAGGGACTTCATGGACTTGTCCAGGCGTTGACATTGAAGTTTTGTTAAACAATTGACATTTTCCTATTTAGTAGTGTTACGCCCACTCTGCACACTCCAAGGGCGCAGGGCAGTGTGATAAGGGTGGTCTAGTTCACTTACTTAATAGCGCTGCCACCAACCTGGTAATAGATCTCTTAGGGCTATTCCTTTCAGCCCCATCACAGGCCCCTGCTCACACAGCACAAGGCCTGGTGCTGGCTCACACAGTACAAGTAAGCATTAACCCATGACAGAGCATGGTTCTACTTGAGAATTAATCCATGCCTGTGGGGGGATTGGGAAATGAGGTTGAATGCCGAGTGCCTCCAGCCACCCAGGCGTGGATTACTTTTCAAGTAGAACCCCGCTCTGGAGTGGGTTATTGCGCTTGTAACATGACTGTCAAAAATGTTTCAGCACTGTGTGACCCACTTTTCTTAGCCACGTTACAAAGGCAGTGCGGGAGAGGTGCACCATCCACAGCAACATGTAGTGCCGCTCCTGCTGAAATCGCAGTGCTTGCACCTATTTCACTTTGCAGATGCTTCCTGGGCTTCAGTGGAGTGCTTAGGCAATGCACCCAGGACTTGCTCTGCAAAAAAGGCGTTAAACAGAGTAACATGACTCACTCTCAGTACCATGTGTCCCTTCACCTGACTGGCCCAATGTCTGCTGTGTTGCCCTTACTGTGAGGGCTACGCTGCTCTATGTGTGTCTCAGTTTCTGTCTCTCTCACTGAGCTGAGGACAGTGTTTTGGTGTGCCGACTTTTGGTTGGGCATGCTGCTCCGTTTGTTTATCTCTGTTTCTTGCTCACTCTCTCTCTCACTGAACTGAGCAGGCTGAACCTTTCCCAAGTATTCGTATACTACTACTGCCTTTGCGGAATTTGCATGTAATACTGTAGTGGTTTGGGAGATTCTTTCAGAACTGTGCATTTTCAGGTGTGTAAGAGAGAGAAACTGACAAGTTGTACAGCGCCCGTGCACCAGGTGAAGAAAAGCACTTTTCGGCTCTTCAAATCTTTTGCTTCAGTACCTGCAAGCTGTAGCTGACAATATTACAGCCAAAAACTATGATATTTACAACAAATATCCTGAGACACACGCAAACACACCTCCATTGCCCCAGGTCTCTGATGGCTTTCTGCCATGCTGTGCCGTTCTCACTCATTACACACACACACACACACACACACACACACACACACACGCCCATATGTGCACCCATTAGCCCTGTCCCCGGGACCCCTCCACTCCCCTGAGTCTCTTGTGATGCTGCATGTTACATCTGAGAAAAGGCAGCTCTATTTACAATGTAGCACTGAAGTACACTGACTGAAAAATTATACTCATAATTGTCTACTTTCTGTCATTGCTCAACTGCCATGCTGCTGTCTCGCTGCTCAGACTGCTGTGTACCCTGCTCTGTTAGGCTGTTGTGCTGTGGCTGGTGAAGGGTACTGCAGGAGCAGTTACTCAGAAAAGCACCTCCAGTTCTGGTTGTGCTCTGACCAAAAACGCAAATTAGTCCACAGAAAAGTCAGCACCAACACCAGTGTTTTGAACAATCTCAAAGGTTTTATTCCTTATATATATACTTACAGCTCCATTTCTACCTAAGTGGTGAAAAACACTTCCCAACAGCCCCGACCGGTTTCGTGCATGTGCACTTCCTCAGTGAAGCGCGCATGCGTGAACTCGGTCGGGGCTAAGAGGAACTGTTTTTCACCAGTAGAAATGGAGGTGTATGTATATAAAGAAGGAATAAACATGAAACAGGGAAAGGCGGCTACACCGTAACGAGGGCCAGTGCCAACAAACAGAAAACAGTACTTATAGAGAGACAGTCGGCAGCGTAGGCTCCATCCACAGGATGTTCCAGGTGAAGGGTAAGGCCAAAAGTAGAGAGATGCAATAACAGTTCCTTTATTCTTCCAGTAAAAACATCCAAACAATCAAATAATCCAAGAAAAAGATCAGGCTGTCACCAAGCCAGTGGCAGACCCCTCCCCAAAAACAGAGTCTTGCTTCCAGTCAAACGTTTTTGCACAAGAGGCACTTTCTCAAGACTGACGAGAACAGAAAATGCAGTGTATTGTAAGGTGCAAGTTTAAAGTGACAGTGTATACTGTAAAGTACTAGATTAAATAAGACAAGCTGCAATAAGGATGTAAACGTAATGCAGGTGCATCCCAGGCAAAAAAAGAGAAGATGAGAATCTAGTGCAAAGTGCAAGCAAAAATTATTAAATAGGTGAACAATAAATGCTCAATAAAGACTTAAAGTGCACAAAGAGCAGGATTTGTGATATATCAAATGTAAGTTAAGGTACTAAAAAGGGTGGATGAAAAGGTATATGAACGCATTACCCAAAAGACTGACATTGGAGAGAAAAAAAGGGGTTAAACCACCAAGGTAAGATACCATAATGTACAGAGAAAAGATAACTAATGAAACATGAAGTTATGAATAAACTCTTAATGACATATAAATAGATATCACAAAATACACACATACAGATACATCTATCTAGCTAACTATATTATTCATCCTACACATCTCATATACAAGGATAAGCAATTCATGTTGTAAAAGAGGCGTTATACCCATTCTCTAGGGTGCAGAAAAGCTTTTTAAATAAATTAAGTCAGAAACAATTGTCAGTAGTTAAGCATATCATGTCATATCCACAACAGGCACATATAAGGAATCAGATGGACCTTTTTATGTTTGTTTGCACTCATGCGCAAGAAACATTATGTGGCAGCTTAGGAGAGAAGCGAGTTGTGGAGGTGTGGCACTGTGGTGGTCAGTGCTGGCACTGCATTGTTGGGCTTGGCAGTGCTCGGCCAATGCAGGGCTAGTGTCCTGATGACACTGGTTCTGCAGAGTGCCACCAAGTTGTAACGATTTCACCACTGCAATCAGGGACTGCCTTGTTATTGCAGCATCAGCCATTCTACTGCAGTGAGGGAGTGACCCGTCATTGCAGGTGGTATTTTGTCTGGTGTAACATTACCAGGAACATAACGGCTGTATGCCGCCTCCTCAGAAGCACATAGAAAACCGATGGGGGTACCCAATCCCCCTGTCGGCATGCCCTTGACCCAGTTCATTTGCCGCCGGGGAGCCCACTCCCCATCGGCATAATGCCCCCTCATTTCAGTTGTGTGCTGAGGGGGTGCCCAATCCCCCTCGGCATCATGCGCCCCCTCACATGTTTCTGTGCCGCCGGGGAGGCCCAATCCCTGTTGGTTTCAGTCTCCTCCTTCCAAGTTTCAGTTGCCGATGAGGGAGCCCACTCCCCATCAGCATAATGGTCCCCAGTGCTTGCATGCCTGTGCCGGTGCCAATCCCCCTTGGCATCTACTTTTAACCATTTCTGTGCTGGCGGAAGTCAATCATCGGCTTTGGTCCCTCCCCACAAATGCAGGTGGTACACTGGGAGCCCACTCCAGTGTACCAAGCACACCTGCGAAAAAAGAAAACCTGCCTGCATTGTCTATTTGTTTTTGTCTTACCTGTAAAACGAGAAAACGGTCCCTCAAAGTGTTCCAGTGCCCCTTCCCCAACCCGCGCCCACCCTCTGTGTACTCTACTTTCCCACACCGTCCTCACCCCATACTTTCCTCCAGAGTGTGGCACAACAATCTTCGGTGGACCAGGAACACGTCTTCACTCTTGAAAGCCGACCGCGAACTAAAGAAATGCCGGTAAGCTGTTTAATGGCATAAATAGGTTTTTTTCATCTTTGGTACATATCTCGGGCATTTTTGGGAATTTTGGCATCACATTTTTAACATGGGGTTATTGGGACCCCTTCTCATCAATTCAGTCACTGTCATGGCGTTATTCGGTCCAGAAAGGTGATTTCATGGTTACTGCGCAGAATCACCTTTCAGGACTGATTAATGAAATGACAGTGCCACTGTTCATGAGGTGGGCTCTCAAAAAGCCTATGTTGCAAACTTAGTGAAAAAAATCCAAAAAATTAGTGTTTTATGACTGTGTGTTGTGCAGTTTCCAAGAACGCTTGTAACTTCGTAAATTTGTAATATTTTCACTTCAGATTTTCAACATTAGCATTTTCCCACATCTTCTTATGAACAGTACTACTGTCATTTTACACATCCTCACCGAAATGTGTTTTTGTACTTCCGACGCAGAATAGCATGGTTGCTATGGGAAATCAGTGTTCGGGACAGATTAAGAAAATGACAGTGACACTGTTCATGAGCAGAGGTCCTCAAATGCCTAAGTTGAAAATTTGGTGATGAAGGTCCATAAAGTGACTGTGTTACAAGCGTGTGTTTCGCAGTTTCCACGCATCCTTGTAACTTCGCAAATTTGTAATATTTTTATGCCAGATTTTCAACCCTGGCATTTTTTCACACCTCCTTATGAATAGTACAGCTGTCATTTTTCACATTCAGGCCAAAAATGTGTTTACGCACTTCTGGCGTAGAATAGCACGGTCGCTTCGGGAAATCAGTGTTTGGAAAAGATTAAGAAGGAGCGAGTGAGAGGGGGGAGTGGGCAAGCTCAACTGAGCTTTGTCGGGACTGCTGCAGATTTCTTTGTGGGCAGAAGAAGGCGCCAATGCAGGCAGGAGCCCAGTATAAAATGGCAGCCTGCAGTGCTGGGAGAAACAGAATGAGTGAACGAGAGGGGAGTGAGCAAGCTCAACGGAGCTCTTTGGGACTTTAGAGTTGCCCACCCTCCCGCCTGGTCCTGTGTGGTCCTATATTACAGCAGGGTCTCTGGGGTGGAGACAAAACAATGAATGGATACTTTTAGGATTGTTGTAATAATACAGATTTAGTTGTTCTGTTTATTTCTCTAACTGAGCTATACTGTTAGGATTGCTATAATAATGCATATTTATTTGTTCTGTTTCTTTCTCTAACTGAGCTGAGTAATACTTGGAGTGCAATAGGATTTCTAACTGGGCTAAGTGAAACTACATGAGGGCTGAGAACAAAAAGTATGGTAGCTGAGGGGTGAAAAACAGACAAGGAGGCTGTAGGATTGCTGCAGTAACACAGTATCTAACGGATGAGATTTGAGACTGAATTAACCTAGTTGGCAAGAGGGCAATAGGGGGACTAGTTTGGGGGGAACAGGAATTTGAATAAATAGGGACCTAACACTTGTAGTAGGGTACACAAACTGGGAATAAGAGCCTGTAACATAAGATGGGGGCCAAAATGGGGCAGGTGCTGCATGTCAATAGGGCGGGCATCTCAGGGTGTGGGTCCGCCATGATCCTGGACTGGGCTTAGAGGATGGGGGGGGGGTGTATGGTCTGTATACAACTGGCTAGTTTGAGGGAGGAACTGTGGAGGCTAGGGAGGAGTCTAAGTGGCAGATGAGTATGGTAGGCATCCTGGCTGGACGGGGAATGGGGATGGGGATGGGGATGGCAAGGGGGATGGGGGAAGAACAACTAGGGACTGAAACTGACCCCAGCATCAGAGGCACTAGCAAAAAAGAAGGGAGAAGGGAGGGGGTGCCCAAGGTGAGGGGGAGGCCTCCTGATGGTGGAGAAGGAGACCACGAGGAGTACCAGAGGAGAGAGCAGATGGCTGTGGGTAGGGAGGGACCAGGGGGCATGGAGGGAAACAAGTAGGAGGGGGGAACTGATAGGGGCAAGATATGTAGGAGGGGTATCAACTAGGAACGGATTCGAGCCTCTGCTATGGGAGAGAGAGGGGGGAAGCAGGAACATACTGAGGGGGAGGACAAGCAGGGCATGAGAGAGATGGCAACAGGTAGGGGAAGAGATAGCGAGGATGAAAGGGTAGAATGGGGCTAGTAAGGAAGGAAGGAAGGAAGGAGGAGGGTGACTGGAGGAGAGAAGGCTATGGGAAGGGGGAAAGATGGGAGAGGCATTATTATTTGGGTTGAAGGAAATGGGGGCTCTAAACTGACAACAATGGGGGAATAGGAAATGGGCTGGAAATCAGTAGGGGCAGAGGGGAGGTCGATATGTGAAGCCCAGTAGGAAGTAATCAGGCTGGGAAAGGGTTCAAGGGGAATGGGAGGAATGAGGCAGAGAAAAGAGGTGAGGAGGAAGTAGGGGGTGCAGATACAGAAGTCATAGAGGGTGCAGCTGGCGGGGGTAAGGGGCAGGGAAGAACAAATACCGGGGTGGTGAAAGGGGCATTAGAAGAGATGGGGAGGTACTCATCCTGGTGGATTCTATACTGAAAGGGGCGAGATGAGGCAGAAGGGGGGAAGGAACAGCCGTATTTGGGTTGAAGCTATTCCCAGGTTGACTGCAGGAGGGGCAGGGCAGACACTGCTCAAGTGTGCAGCGAGGGGGAGGAAGACTCTTCATTTAGTGTTGCATGTGGGTAGAAATGACTTGGCGGGGGAGACTGTGGAAATAGTGAGGGGGAGTTTCGAGGAGTTGGGCAGGCAGTGTGAGGGGGTAGGAGTCAGTGGCATTCTCAGAGATACTCCCGGTACCATGTGCAAGCATGGAAAGGAAGGGTAGAATCAAGGAGTTCAACGAGTGGCTGAGGGATTGGTGCCACACCAAAAATTATGGGTTAGTGACTAACTGGGGTAGGGTCTGGGGGAATAGTGACTTGTACACAGGGGACAGGCTACATTTGAGCAGGTAGGGGAGGGGAGAATTAAAGGTGGGATTAGAGGGGTATATCTCTACTAAGGTGGATTTAAACTAGTGGGAAGGGGTGGCCAAAAGACTGAGGTTGGTAGAAAGGTCTGGACAGGGGAGCTTAATGAGTTCACCCCCCTAGATATAGGTAAAGGCGGAGGCATAATAACCCCAGGAGGGGGCGGGCAGAGTGGTCTGAGTGTAATACAGAAGGCACCACCACCTGTTAAGAATAAGGAGGAGAAAAGGTGCGGACTACTTGGAGGAGGGACACAGGCCAAGGAGAAGAGTGAGGAGAAGAAGGGGTACGGGTAGAAGGTGGTTTGTCTTAGTGCAAGAAGCCTGGGGAACAAAATTGCAGAGCTTCAGGTGCTCCTTTCAGAGGGGAAGGTGGACATTGCTGCAGTGACAGAAACTTGGGCCACAGAGTACCATGATTGCAACTTGGCAATCCTGGGATACAGGATATACAGGAGGGAGTGGGGGGTTGGAAGGGGGGTTGCACTCTATGTGAGGGAAGGGATCAAATGCATAAGGGATGAGGGAGAAGAGAAGAGAAGAGGAGAGGACAGAGGCACATTGGGTGCAGCTCCTGGACTCCAAGGGCGGAAAGCTGAGGCTGGGAGTGGCATGCAGACCACCAGCCCAATCTGGGGAACTGGATGGGGAGTTTGCAGAGCAGATAAGGAGGGTGTGTAGAAGGGGGAGTGTGGTGATAGTGGAGGATTTTAACCTACCATGGGTTGACTGGAGCACCCAGTCCGCTAGCAGTACCAGGGAGCAGTTGCTCCTTGATGCATTCCAGGACGGCTTTCTGACACAGTTGGTAAATGGGCCTACAATGCTTGGTAGCACTGTGGACCTAGTACTGGCAAATGGGGAGGTGGTGAGGGAGGTAAGGGTGGAGGACCCACTAGCGGGTAGCGACCACCAAACAGTGTGGTTCATTCTCACGCTGGTCAGGGAGACAGGAGGCATGGGCACTAAGGTGGTGGACTTTAGTAGGGTGGACTTTGGGATGATGGGAGCAATACTGCAAGGGAGACTCCAGGATATTAGGCTGGGCATGGATGCAGAACAAAAGTGGGGAGTCATAAACACTGGGCTAACAGAGGCCACTGTAGCCTGCACCAGGGCCAGGATTAAGAAGAGCAGAGCCAAGAAACCATGCTGGCTGAACAAGGAAGTGCTGCAAGGGGTGAGGGCAAAGAGGGCTGCATATAGGCAGTATAGGAGAACAGGGAAGGGAGAGGATAAGGAGATTTACAGGAGTTGGTCAAGGGAGGTGGCCAGGAGGGTGAAAAAAGCTAAGGCCTCCAGGGAATTAAGGTTAGCACAGGGCATAAAGGGAGGGGGAAAAGGACTTTTTTAGGTATGTCAGGGAAAAGAGGAAGTGCAAGGAACATATTGTGAGGATAAAGCGGGGAGGGGATTAGGTGGAAAAGGGGGAGAAGCAAGCGGAAATTCTAAATGAGTACTTCTGCTTTGTTTTCACTAAGGAGAGGGATGGTCCACTATCAGCATGGGCTGGGGGTGGGAAAAGGAGAGGAGGAGGTGATGGACAAAGTGATCACAGGGAGTATGGTGCTAGAGGGGCTGAATGCAGTAAGGCTAGACAAGGCACCAGGTCCCGATGGCATCCACCCCAGGGTGCTGAGGGAGATGGCGGAGCTGTTGGCTGAGCCACCGGCAGATCTATTCAGCACCTCCCTGGAAACAGGGTGTGTGCCCCAGGACTGGAGAGTGGCCCATGTGGTGCCCATGCACAAGAGTGGGCCTAGGGAGGAGCCAGGAAATTATCGGCTAGTCAGTTTCATGTTCATAGTGGGTAAGCTTATGGAGGTGATACTGAAAGAGAGGCTGGTGGCATTCCTAGAGAGTAATGGCCTCCAAGTTGGGCAGCAACATGGGTTTGTTTTGGGGAACTCTTTTTAAACCAGCTTAATAGAGTATTATGACTGGGTTGGACAGGGGCCATGCGGTACATGTCCTGTACTTGGACTTCAGTAAGGCCTTTGATACAGTGTCTCATGGGAGGCTGGGGGAAAGCTGACGGCAGTGAGGGTGGGAAAAAAGCTGACTAAATGGATAGAAAACTGGTGAGAAGGGACGGTGCAGAGGGGGGCGGTGGTGGTGGGAGCTCTCGGCATCTAGACCAGTGACAAGCGGGGTGCCTCAGGGGTCAGTGCTGGACCCGGTGCTATTTGGGCTCCTTATCTCCAATACAGCACACGGAGTGGGGAGCAGGGTTAGTCTGTTTGCAGATGATACCAAATTGGGGGTGGTGGTAGACGAAGAGGACGGATGGGGAAAAACAGCTGGGGGATCTAACCAAACTAGAGACATGGTCTGTGGAGTGGTAGCTAGGATTCAACGCAAAGAAGTGTAAGGTGATGCACTTCAGGGCTAAGAACCAAAAGAGGGACTATTGGTTGGGGGGTGAGGTTGGGGAATCACAGACGAGGAGAAGGGCCTAGACGTGTTGGTAACTGAGAGCATGAACAACTCAGCCCAGTGCAGAAGAGCAGCAGTGAAGGCAAACAGGATGTTGGGGTGCATTGCGAGGGGGTTCTCATCCAGACACAGGGATGTGATCCTACCGCTCTATGGATAATTGGTCAGACCGCACCTGGAGTACTTTCTGCAATACTGGAGGCCATACCTGAGGAAAGAGATAAAGTTACTGGATGGGGTGCAAAGGAGGGCAGGAAAAATGTTAAAGGGGATGGAAGGAAAGGCATATGAAGTTAGGCTGAAGGAGCTGAACATGTACACACTAGAGGAGAGGAGGGATGGGGGATATGATCGAAGCATTTAAATACCTGAGGGGGTAAATAAACCTAGCATCGAGGGGGTGTTTATACTGAGGAGTGAAAGAGAGACGAGGGGGTACAGACTAAGATTGGAAGGGGGACGTTTCAAGAGGGAAATGAGGAGGCACTACTTCACAGAGAGGGTGGTGTCTAGTTGGAATGTGCTGCCAGAGGGGGTGGTAACATGTAGGACACTCAATAGCTTTAAGAAGGAGTGGGATAAAGCAAGAGGAAGAGTTATGGGGCAGGGGCTGGGACAAGCGGGGAAGAACTGAGGGGGAGGAGGCTGGGGCAGCTGCAATCTAGGGTGCTAGCAGCACACTTTGACACACTTAGATAGCCCAGAGTTCACCTCATTCTCCTATATTGCACCCATTTCAGCGTATGTCCTTATGGAGTGAGGTGACTGTAGAGCCGAACACCCAAGGCACACCTCAGCACTTGTCTGTGTCTGCAGGATAGGGTGAGGTGAAATGGCATGAACGTTATGGGCGGAACCCAAACGCATACTCCAATGCGTGTCCATCTCTGCAGGGTGGCGGTAGGATTGGTGTGAAGTTCACCACTTCATAGCCATTCCTTCTCTGCATCTGTCTAACTCCTGCATTTCCAATGTTAATGCCAACAAGCAAACATTCGACATTGACAAATGCTTGTTATAAATAAGGGGCCAACTGAAAGCGTTCGTTTAGACCTGGCCACTCATGTGCTTTTAATGTCAATTGCCAGTATGTTTCTCTTGTCTGAGTTTTTGTGTCCAAGTTACCACCTCAATGCCTAAGGCTACTGTTTCTATGCCCTGAAAAGTGAAATGGTGGTTAATACCAATGTTTTTATAATGTTGTGCCAGTGCACTAGTACCATGCAGTTTTTGTATACTCCGGATATACTGTCCAATTCTCTCTTTAAGTTTTCCCTTTGTTTTACTTACATAGTAGGCAGGGCATGCATCACATTTTTCCAAGTAAGTCCTGTTCTGTATATTACATGTGATGAAGTCCTGCATCTGATAAATGGTCTTGGTTATAGGATGTTCAAAATTAAGGCCAGCAGTAGTATATTGACAAAATGAACAATTCCCACATTTGCAGGTCCCAGGGTTCCACGTCTGCCATTCTTCAGGATTGTTTTGAAGTCCCAATATGTACTGTGGACCAGTGCATCCTCAATGTTGGTCCCTCTTCTGAAAACTACCAGTGGCTCAGAGGCAGTAACTTTGTTAAGTTTCCTTTCTGCTTCCAGAATATGCCAGTTTTTTAAGATAATCTCTTTGACAAGATGTGCTTGAGGTGAAAAAGACGTCAGAAATAAAGGAGTATTGGTACTTGGATCCACCTTTTTTGCCCTTGTACTTGGTTGCAGTAAGGTCTCTCTCTGTTAGTGAGGTCTGCATGATTGTTTGCCTTTATAAAATCATCTTTGTTCTAGGGACATGGATATGTTGTTCATCCACACTGTCTGGCAGGTATCCTTGTCGCTTTAATTCTTGCCGGAAGGTCTTCAAGCTGGCTCCTCCCACCAACCCGGGTGGTAAAACTCTCGGCTCCGCCCCATGACGCCAGATCTTCCTTACCGCTTGGAAGCTCAGGTTCCCTCCTTAGCGCTCTGCGTTTGAGACTGGATCCTAATCCTTCGGTTTGTCCGAAATTGATTTTGAAGTTTTTCAAACTTCGGTCTTTTTCCCTCGTGGCTGCGATGGACAAATCTGTTCCCGGCTTTCAGAGGTGCCCCTGCGGGCAGAAAATGTCCAGGACGGATCCGCACTCCACGTGTGTCTACTGCTTAGGCCTAGATCATGACCCGCAGGCTTGCAAGTTGTGCCGTTCCTTTTTGGCCAATGTTCTGGACGATCGCGCTGCCCGTTTAAAGCTCGTGCGCCCCGAGAAACGTTTTCTGCCGGTGAAATCCAAAGAGGCTCATTGGGCGGTGTCCGCGGTGGCTGGCTCGGCTGAGCAGCTCGAGCAGATGATCACCCTCGAGGAGGAAGCGGCCCAGGCTGCATCTTCTTCTTCCTTGGCCGTGGCATTTATCCTGCTCTCTCTGAGTTCCTCTTACACAGCTTCATTCAAGGAGCATTGTCAGTCCCTTTCCACGAAGGGAGAGGGGCCTTCGGGACATTCTTCTCGGCCCAAGAAAAGAGAGTCTAAAGGTAAGTCCCACCGTCGGCGTTCCTGGGAGCAGGAAAGTTACCCTTCCCTGGGCAGCCGACCGTCGACTTCGGTCGAGGTTGCGGCTGAGGCCGCTGGCTTCACGATGCCCCTGTCAGGCCAGCCTGCCGAGACTCCCGTCGACGAAGTCTAGATTTTTCTTGATCCATTAGACGGGCTGTCAACTGGAGAAGCCAACAACCCTACTTCACCGGTTCCCCCGGTGGATACCAAGGATCTGCCTACTCCTTTGGGACCGCAGTCCCTGGTTAAAGTTCCTGAGCCGAGGGAAGAGCGGGTATCCCCGGCCCCTTCCCAGACCCACCCTCGGTCCCCGGGGGTCGGTCCGTTCAGGGACCTCTTCTCGTCCAGCCGTTCCGCTGACATCGGCGGTCTCGGTCTCGATTACGAGCAAGCGGCGTGCTCTTCCTCGTCCTCCTCCTCGGAGGAGAGGCTTCGATGCAAGTTGCGCCGGCGCTATGAGGATTTGATGTGGCTGCAGTTGCTGCTATCCAGGCCTAAGCCGACCCCAGCTAAGACCCCGGCTTTCAAGTGGCTGTCGCCGGTATGGCCGAAGCAACCAATCGTTCCAGTCGAGTTGCCTGCCCCAGGGCCGGTTGCTAAACTGAAACCAGCTGGTCCACCGATTGTGGTGGAACCTTCGCCTCCACAACCGAAGTCCGAGGCACTGACCAAGAATTCTCGGTCGGGTCATGGCCTGCCCCACAGGTTGTCGGTCACCCTCACTCTCGACTGTCCTCGGCAGGTGGAGGGTGGCTCAGGGCCGAGGCAGCTCTTCGCAGACTCTTCGGAATCCGACGATGATTCCTTCCTGTTCTCCAGGCAGTGCGATCTGGAGTCCTCTGGGGGCCAGTCAGTGGACAATAGCCCATCGTCCTTCTTGGGTCTGCTTTGGCTCATCTCGGAGTCCACCAGGATGCAGCTCAAGCCCGTGTCCAAACGGGCCAAGTATCCCCTGACGGAGATTCTGGACTGAGGGGATTCTCCTACGGAGGCCTTTCCGGTGGCTGAGGCCATTGTCGGCCCAGTCTTGGAGCTTTGACAGTGGCCTGCTTCCTGTCCAGTGCCTTCGGCCAGGATGGCCAGGAAGTATGTGGTCCCTACCGGCTCTTTGCCCGGTTTCTCGGAACACCCCTCCGCGGAGGGGTTAGTCACCGACAGCATCTTCTGGCGTTCCGGTAACGCTCGGGATGTGGACAAGCCCCACCGACAAGGAATCCAAAAAGCTGGACTTTGCCGGGTGCAAGGTGTACGCTGTGTCCTCCCTTGGCCTCCGACAGGCCAGCTCGGCCGTGCTGATGGCACACTTCTCCCATGCCCTCATGGGCTCCCTGGATGAGGTTGTTCCTCATCTCCTGCCTGACCTGCAAACCACGGTCCACCAGGTGCAGGACCAGGGCAGGGCGGTGGCGATGCAGCAGCTCCAGACTGCTCTGGACATAGGTAATTCCTGTGCCAGGTCAGTAGCGGCCGCAGTGGCCATGTGATGCAGGGCATGGTTGAGGATATCCACTTTCACGGCGGATACCCAGCACAAGTTGGCAGACGTCTCCTTCTTGGGGACTGACCTCTTCGGCCCTGGAGTGGAGAGACACCTCCAGCGGATCGAAAAGTCCAATGCCACTCTGGACTCGGTCACCTCCGCCCAGAGGGACAAAGGCTGCCGTCAGCAGCAGAAGTCCTTTCATCCTTCAGTCCCTGCTCCTCGACCGGCCCAGCAGCACCAGCAACAGGGCCAGCAGGCTCACGCTTGACGTCCCAAACCCAAGCTGATGGCTTCCTCCAACAGGAAGCAAGGAGGTAAAGGCCCGGGAGGTCCCTTGACCGGTCCTTCCTCCAAACCTGCCCAATGACGGGTTGAGGGGTGCCACCCCCAACCTCGTCACTCCCCCCTGGGTTCCCCTTGTGGGGGGACGGCTCTGCCACTTCCTTTCTGCCTGGTCCGTTATCACCACGGACCACTGGGTGTTGGAGGTGGTAGGAAAAGGCCTGCCTCTGGAGTTCAAGCTGGTTCCACCTTTTCGAGACGTCACCCCTCAGGGGGCCATGGGGTCCGCAGCCTCGCTGTTGGTCCACCGGGCTGACATTGCCCTGCTCCTCGAAAAAGAGGTAATCAGGAAGGTGGCAGATCCTCCTTCAGACCCGGGGTTTGTGTCCAGGTACTTCCTGGTCCCAAAACGGACAAGGGGCTGGTGCCCCATTCTCGACCTGCATGACCTGAACAAGTTCCTAAGGTCTCGAACCTTCAGGATGGTCACTCTGGCTGAGATTATCCCATCCTTGGAACGAGGAATGTGGTTCTGCTCCCTGGACCTCCAGGACGCGTTCTTTCACGTCCCAATCTGTCCGTCCCATCAGAGATTCCTCCACTTCAGAGCGGAGGGATCCCTTTACGAGTTCCGAGCCATGCCCTTCGGCCTCTCCCTAGCTCCCAGGGTCTTCACCAAATGCATGGCAGTGGTGACGGCATTCCTGCGGCACTGAGGGGTCCGGATGTACCCTTACCTGGACGATTGGCTGATAGCAGCCCTCCAGACAGGAGGTGAAGCGGTCAGAGATCTGGCCCTCAGATCTGCTCTCAGGTTGCCTCCTCATCAACAAGGCCAAGTCAGAACTCATGCCAAAGCAGGTGATTCTGTTCATCGGGGCAGAGCTCGACTCTCTGAGGCCAGAGCACGGCTCCCGGTGGACAGGGCCGAGGTTCTTTCCTCCTTTGCCTAATCATTTCTGGTTGGGCAATTGGGCCCTACCCGGGACTTCCTGCGCCTCCTGGGCCTCATGGCGGCCTGCACCAGCGTGGTCCATTGGGCCCATTGGTACATGCATCCCCTTCAATGGTGACTGGCCAGCCAGTGGTCACAATGCCACGATCCATTGGACCAGCCCGTGACAGTGACCCAGGAGATGTGGGACGCCCTCCAGTGGTGGATCATTCCAGCTCATCTGCAGGAGGGTATCCCGTTCGTCCACCCCGAGCTGACGGTCTCTCTCTTGACCGACTCATCTCTGATTGGTTGGGGTGCCTATCTGGGGAAACACCAAGCGCACGGCCTCTGGTCCCCTCGGGAGTCCCGATGCCACATCAACCTGCTGGAGCTCCGAGCAGTCTGTCTAGCTCTCACTGCCTTCGCTCCGTTTCTACGGGGTCAAGTGGTTCAGGTCCAGACGGATAACACCATGACCATGTACTATCTGAACCGCCAGGGCGGGACGTGCTCCCTGCTGTTATGCAAGGAAGCTCTCCACATTTGGTCCCTAGTGCACAGCCTGGAGGCGGATCTCCTAGCCATTCACGTGGCAGGAGCCTCCAACACCCTGGCCGATGCCCTAAGCCGGATAGGGGCTGCATCTCACGAGTGGTCTCTCTCTCCTGCTGGAGGTAGTACAAGATCTCTTCTCCCACTGGGGCACCCCTCAGTTGGACCTGTTTGCCTCCAGGGAGAATGCGAAGCTGAGTCTGTTCCGTGCCGGCCCCACTCAGCAGGGCTCACTGCAGGGGGATGCCTTCTCGAGGCCGTGGACCCCAGGCCTCTTCTACGCCTTTCCGCCATTTCCCTTGATCCACAAGGTGCTTCTCAAGGTGAGGAGGGACAAGGCGCAGGTGATTCTAGTAGCCCCAGACTGGCCCTGCCAGTTCTGGTATCCAGATCTCCTCAGCCTCAGCTCCAGACTCCCGAGGCGGCTTCCAGCCCACCCAGACCTGATCTCAGTCAATCAGGGGAAGGTATTCCATCTGGACTTTCAATCCCTGCACCTGTCGGCCTGGTTCTTGAGCGGCTAGCGTGCCAGGCCTTGGGTCTTTCCGACGAGGTCCTCAATGTCGTTGAGGCATCCCATAAGGAGTCGACCAGAAAATGCTATGCCTTCAAATGGAAGAGGTTTTCCATCTGGTGTCAGGGGAAGGGCTTGGACCCTTCTGACTTCCCCTCGGCAAGCATTCTGGACTATCTGTGGTCCCTTTCTCAGCAAGGGCTCCGGTCGACGACCCTTAAGGTGCACCTGGCAGCCATCTCTGCTTACCGGGCGAGGGCCGGCAAGCAGTCGGCGTCAGAGGAGAAGGTGGTTGGGCGCTTTTTCAAAGGCCTTGACCACATTTCCCCTCCGTTGCGAGAACCTCCACCTTCGTGGGATCTATTGCTGGTATTGGCCAAGCTCATGGGCAAGCCATTCGAACCAATGCACAGGTGTGATCTTTCACACCTGTCGTGGAAGACTGCCTTCTTGGTGGCTGTCACGTCAGCCAGAAGGATGGGAGGGCTCCAGGCACTTTCCATCGAGCCTTCCTACCTGGTCTTCCACAGGGACAAGGTTGTCCTGCGCCCCCACCCGAAGTTCCTCCCAAAGGTGGTGTCGGAGTTTCACCTTAACCAGGTGTTGACTCTGCCGGTGTTCTACCCCAATCACACCTTGGAGGCTGAGTATAGGCTCCATACTTTGGACCCTAGACAAGCACTCGCTTATTATAAGGAGAGGACAGCTGAAGTTCGGGGAGAGGTTCGCCAGCTGTTTGTCACGTACGCTGAAGCCGCACCTGGCAGACCTGCAGCAAAGTGGACGATAGGCAGGTGGATCACCTCCTGCATAGAGCTCTGCTACAGGTTGGCGGGCCTGGAGCCTCCCAGAGGGTTAAGAGCTCATTCTACCCGCCATACCGCTGCATCGGTAGCTGCTTCCAGGGATGTCCCTATCCAGGATATCTGCAGGGCTGCTACCTGAAGTCAGCACATACCTTCATTACCCACTACCACATCTACCTCGAGTCACACCGGGATGCTGGTTTTGGGGCCTCAGTTCTCCAATCTCTCTTTCCCAAGTAAGTATCGGGGGTGTGCGCCCTGCCTCCCTCCTCCGGGAGAACTGCTAGGAGTCTGCCAGACAGTGTGGATGAACAACATATCCATGTCCCTAGAAATACAGGTTACTCACCTGTAACAGGAGTTCTAGGAATGGTATATGTTGTTCATCCCTGACTCCTGACCTCCCCGGCTTCGACACACAACCTGAGCTTCCAGCGGGCCAGATCTGGTGTCATGGGGCGGAGCCGAGAGTTTTACCAACCGGGCGGGTGGGAGCAGCCAGCTTGAAGACCTTCCGGCAAGAATTAAAGTGGCAAGGATACCTGCCAGACAGTGTGGATGAACAACATATACCATTCCTAGAACTCCTGTTACAGGTGAGTAACCTGTATTTATAGCCACTTTCTTCAAACTGTGTAGTTAATGCCAGAGCCTTAGTTTGATAATCGGACTCCAATGTACAGTTCCTTTTGTACCTGAGGAACTGTCCTACTGGGATGTTCTTAGTGACATGTGAAGGATGACAGCTGTTGAACTGCAGCACCAAATTCCTTTCCGTGTCCTTTCTGTAGATTGTAGTTGAAATTCTGCCTGATAGAGTTTTTCTTATAGTAATGTCCTGGAAGTTAACTTGCAGAGAATCAAATGTTAGTTCAAAACGTAAGTTGTTAGTTGATTCTACGTATTTAACAAATGCTTGTAGCTCTTCCATTGGCACTTTCCAAACCAAAAACAGATCATCTATGTAGCGATTGTATATGTCAATTTTGTTAAAAACATATTAGTTTGTGCATTGTAGATGTACAGTATTCTTTTCCCACTTAGCCATGTAAATTATGGCATAATTCGGGGCTATGGCTGCCCCTTGGCTGTTCCTTTTGACTGAATATACATGTGATCTTTAAAAAGAAATGTATTGCATTTCAATACTTTTTCTATCAAATCCAATAAGAACTCTATCATGTCAGTCGAATAGTCAGATTTTTTTGTACAAGGTTTCTCTGAAAGCCTCTAACCCCTTAGTGTGAGGAATAACAGTATATAAGGCCCTGACATCCATGATAACTAAAAGCCACTCTTGTTCTATTTCCATCTCATTTAGAATATTAAGTAAGTGGGTGGTGTCTCTTAGATAAGATCTCGAGTTCTGTGTCGCATGTTTAATGTCACTATCAGCAAAATGGGCCAGTGGCTCCGTAAGAGAACCATTACTAGCCATGATGGGCCTTGCTGGTGTTTTTTTTTAGACTTTTATAAATCTTCGGCAGACCATATAACACAGCCCTAACTGGGTGTTTCACCTAGAGAAAATCTTAAATGTTTTGATCAATGGTACCATTTAACAGAGCATCATTCAAAATTGTATCTCTTTCAGTTTTAAATCTGTTCGTAGGATCATCATGTACTACTATGTAATATTCAAGGTTGTTAACTTGGGTCAGCATTTCCTCCTCATACTCCTGTGTAAACCAAACTACAATGGCCCCACTCTTATCAGCGGGCTTTATCCTAATTTCAAGGCTTTTTTTCAAACTTTTTATTGCTGATTTCTCCACTGCAGTGCAGTTGTAATAGCGTGCTTGTGGAATATTCAGGGTTTCCAAATCTTTTACACAAGCCTTCTCAAAGACTGAGGCTGTAGGGTTTTGGGGTGGTAGAAACATGGATTTTGGTTTAAAAGGAATAATAGTAGCACCTTCTATATCATTGGCACGATCATTTTGTGTGTTTAATGACGGCACAGGTGTAGACATCACACTGGACTTCTGTGTTTCTTAATGGAAAAAAGCTTTTAAATGGAGTTTACATGTGAATTTGTAAATAACAACAGCAGTGTCAAACACATTCAAGTCCTTAGTGGGGATGAACGACAGACTTTTCTGTAGAACTACAGTTTCACTGTCAGATAGAGATTAGTTTGAAAAGTTTACAACTAACAGATTTGTATTGGCCACAGTATCTAATGTCTGTCCCCCCCTCCGCCGAGATTCCTGAACTGTGGTTCCTGCGGCCTGTAATGCTCTCATCTTGCTCTCTCTGTGATGTGCCGGAAGTACCTAGTTTGGTTGACAGTAAATCTGTCGACCACCCACACAGCGATGGCACAGTATCGACACAGGTATTGTGCCACCCAAGCCTCCAGTGTTTTCTGGGGGGGTTCCCCAAACCCCCATGTGGGGGGCTCTGCCCCGCTTCTTAGGATTCTCAACTCCAGGTCCGGAGTTGATCCGGGAAGGGGCAGGACACTGGAGGAGGCACATGGAAAAGGACCATTACAGCGACTCTCGCTGTGGTAATTTTCCGTGTTCTCGATGAAATGAGGCAAAAAAGGCCACCAATGTGCCTGACCCTTTTGCTCTCCTTCACTGCTGCGCTTGCCTCTCAGCTTTTTCCCTCCTCTACCTCTGGCCGTACCTCTTTTGCCTAGTCCCCTGTCTGCCTCTTCTGATAACTCTTCTTGAAAGCATGCTATCCTGGGGCTGCTTCTCAAAGGACACTCCAGCAGTGAAAATGTGTTCTGCTTAGGTTGAGGGGCTGAAGTGCTTGGGAGGGTTAGAATATGTGATATGGGGTGGGGGATGTAACGTACAATCGCTGTTTACCAAAAGCCATTTAGCATTTGGTTCTATGTTAAAACTTGCATTTTAAGCGGATGTTGCGCTTCGTATTTAACGTTCGGTTTTCTGCCTGTTAGCAACTGTCTTTCAACTGTCAAACACAATTAGACAATTACTCAGCAGCAATAGGTGCGATCAATCTGCCTATTAACAACTATCTTGCAACTGTCAAACCCAATTAAACAATTACTCAGCAGCAAATAGGTGCGATCTAGTTGCCTATCAGCACACGTGAACCCTATTAAGCAATTAATGAGAGTCAATTAACAGATGCTAGCACTATGTCATGTTCATAAAAAAAGGAAAACAATAGCAGTAGAGTAACATTCGGTTTTCTGTGTCACCCTGCTGTTGTCGATCTTCTTTCGCCATGTCTCAGTCTCTGCCAGCTACTCCAGCTTCGCCATCTAATAGTGGTACACTTACCTGTTTGACTTTAGCATGTAAAGTGGAACTTATTCATCAAATAGACAGACTTCCTAAGCTAAGTCTAAGGGACCTCAGCTCGCACCTCGGAATTCCGAAATTCACAGTGAGTGACTTGTTAAAAAGCAAAAGTGCACTCTTAGTAGATTGGTATGCAAACCAAAATCAGGACAGAAAAAGGAACAGGGACGGGAAGGATAATGATGTTGAAGAGGCTCCTCGTTGGTGGTTTAGCAATGCTAGGGGAAGGGAAGCATTGATTAGTGGCCCACTGTTAATTCAAAAGGCAGACAAGATTGCTGAAGCCCTAGGCAAAAATTAATTCTGAGCTACTGATGGTTGGCTAAGTTGCTGGAAGCAGCGACATAACATCGGATTCAAAAAGATTCATGAGGAGAAATTAATTGCTGATGCTAGTGCTGCTTCCAATTGGTTAAAAAATATTTTACCTGTGCTGGTAGAAGGTTTCTGCCCCGATTACATTTACAACGCAGATAAGACTGGGCTGTATTTCTGTTGTGTCGGCTATGGCACACTAGCTTTTAAATCAGAAAACTCACTTGGACTTAAAAAGGCAAAGGAGCGAGTCACTGTCCTGGCAACATGCAACATGTCAGGCACTGACAAAAGACCGCTGATGGTGATAGAGAAGTCAGCACAACCACGATGCTTTAGAGGTGTTGCTAATCGACATTTTCGAGGCATGGTTGTGTGATTGGGACCGCAGATTAGGTCGTAGAAAGATATGCTATTAAACAACTGGCGCCCACCGAATGCTTAGCTGAGTTACGAAACATTAAGTTAGTGTTTTTACCCCCAACACAACCTGTTTGGTGCAGCCCCTAGACCAAGGAATAATCTATTCCTTTAAGAGACATTACGTTAGACAAATGCGTGGCAGGCTGCTCGAAATTCTGGATGACAATGAAGCTATCACGGCATCAACCTGTGTCCGCAGAATCAATCTGCTTGATGCTGTGAGGCTGATGCAACGAGCTTGGGGGACCGTGTCAGCAGAGTCCATCCAGAGATGTTTTAGGAAGGGTGGTTTCTCTACAAATCCCGCTATAGGAGTGGTTGCAGAAGAGGATTATGAAGAAGACAAAGAAACAGGAATGTCGACTGAGGCTTTGGATGAGCTCTGCAACTTGGGAGCAGACACTCAGTCCGAAACAGTAGATGACATTGCTGAAGTCTTTAAAGTGCTGTAACGGACGCCGCTACTACCGGACACATCTGCACATGTCAAACTAGTCCGGTACAAGCGGGGCATACTGCATGAGTTTCGGTAGTAGTGTCTGATTCTGAACCACTCATGTAGGTATCTCTTGGTGGATGCATATAATTATGATGTGCTGATGTTTTATTAAGAATAGATTTTACTGGGCCAGGATTCTTTTACCAGCAAAAATCTATCCCTTTCAAAATTATTCAACTTAACTTTTTTAATACGTTCATCATGTTTATTAATATTGGCATCCAACTGTTGTCCGAAGAATTGATACTCATGATGGTTGGAAAAGATAGGGGCCATTTTTTCTTTTTCAAACAGTCATTTCTTTAATTCTCCTTGTTGGGATTCTGCATCTGCTAAGATAAATTAAATAACATCAGCAGAGTATCCAAGAAGTAGTTCCTGCCACCCTTTCAGAAAAGTGTCTCTGTCTAAACCAAAAGCAGGTTGTTTAATAAGTCTCAATCCCCTCAATGCATGATTTTCCAACAGGTAAGCTGTTAAGGTAACTTTTTACCAGTACATCCATCGCACCTTGAGTGTAACGTGCTTCATAAGTAAAGAATCTATTCTGATATCAAGTGGTTGAGTACTCTCAAAGTTAGAATATTCTGACCATGCAGGGGAGCATGTAGGGTATCACTCCATTAAAAGAGGGTTTGGTTGGCCCTCTTGGAAAAACAGTAAATCCACAAAGTTTGTGGATGCCTGGGGGGAGGGGTCTCTGTTAAAGTTAGGCATTTGTTGCACCAATAGGTGCAATATGTTGAATAGTCTACAAATGGACCACAGAGCACACCAAACAATGTAAGCAATGTGAAACGGGGAAAGGCGGCTACACCATAGCGAGGGCCTAGTGCCAACAAACAGGAAACAGTACTTACAGAGAGACAGTTGGCAGCGTGAGCTCCATCCACAGGATGTTCCAGGTGAAGGGTAAGGCCAAAAGCAGAGAGATGCAATAAAAGTTCCCTTATTCTTCCAGTAAAAACATCCAAACAATCAAATAATCCAAGAAAAAGATCAGGCCGCCACCAAGCCAGTGGCAGATCCCTCCCCACAAACACCGAGTCTCGCTCCCAGTCACACGTTTTTGCATGAGAGGTGCTTTCTCAAGACTGGCGAGAATAGGAAATGCAGTGCATTACAAGGTGCAAGTTTAAAGTGACAGTGTATACTATAAAGTACTAGATTAAATAAGACAAACTGCAATAAAGATGTAAACGTAATGCAGGTGCATCCCAGGCAAAAAAAGAGAAGATGAGAATCTAGTGCAAAGTGCAAGCAAAAATTATTAAATAGGTGAACAATAAATGCTCAATAAAGACTTAAAGTGCACAAAGAGCAGGATTTGTAATATATCAAATGTAAGTTAAGATACTTGGGAATCACAACAGAACCCTTACTGTCCTCTATATAAACCACTGGGCCAGAAAACCAATGGGCTCATCTCACTAGTGCAGTGTCTCAGCACCCTTACTCTCAACATGGAAACTCTGCTGCTGGGTGACTTTAACACTAATTGGCTCGCCCCTGCAGCAACTCCCTACAGAGATGCAGTATCTGCAATGTACCTCTCCCAACTCATCACATCACCCACCAGGGTAAACTATAAGACGGGTACTTCCACACTACTTGACTGGGTCCTAACAAATCAGCCAGAACATATATCTGAGACCACTGTCCTCACTGATACCTACAGTGATCACCCACCTGTCTTTGTCATTGTCCTGCTCCTACTGAACCCGGCCCCCCGCTAGGACTGTCACAAATAGAGTCCTTAAACAAGGTCACCTTAACCAGCTCAGAACATACCTATGCCAACAGGACTGGTCTCAAGTATACACCTCCAGTACTGTGGATGCAGTACTTCAGTGTTTCATCTGGCCCTTCAACGCGGTCTGTGATAAACAAGCCCCTGTAAACAAGCAAAAAATAAAAGGAAGGAGCAACCATTGTTTCTCTACCATGCTTCTTCAGAGCCTAAAAGCTAGAGATTGACTTTGGTATGGAGCCCAGGAGACTGGCAAACAGGCAGATATCCAAAATTACAAAAGGATTCGCAATGACTGTGCTAGGGCTATATGTGCAGCAAAAAATCAATACTACCAGGATGCACTCACCCAATCCTGGAGTGATGGTAGAAAATTTTGGGCTAACCTCAAGGAAGTCATGAGTAAAGAAAGTAAATCAGCTTCCACAATGCACAACATTGAAGGCACACTCACAACTAACCAGGAAACAATTGCAAATGCATTCAATAAAGCGTTCTCTGACCTTTCTGGAGTACTACCCCCAGACTGCTTCCTCCCTACACACAATCTCCCCCAGTGCAAACCAAGGTCCAGACACTTTTGAACCCTCTATTTCATTTCAGAACTATCTCGTTACAAGAAGCCAGGAAATACCTGTCAGAACAAAGGCTTATAGTATCACTTTTTATAATGATGCACTTGGATTCACCTCAGGCCTAACTCAAAAATGATTTCATAAATTACCCAAAAAAAAATATTTACATGTGATATTATCTTATGCTCTCCAGATTTAAGTATAATGGTAAATGACACTGTGTACCATGTGCGGGATTTCGGCATCAGATTCTAATACTGTTTGTGGCTGAACGAGTGCTCGTTTATTTGTTACAAATACCAGGAGCACCTTAAAATAACTTGATGCACTGGATTATGTGGTTGTTGGGATGGGGATGTTAAAATTTGAATGTCAGCACAGCGCTCCCAGTAGACGCGCGTTCTCGGTGCATTCTCGCCGCCAATCTGCTGCTGGTGGGCAGGGAATTTTAATGCGGGACAGATGTAATGGAAAGGATGCTAATTTGTGAAAAACAGGTGCATGGATTGTGTTTTATTTTATGCAGGGGCATTCCACAAAAGCATGTACACAGGTATGTGCCTAGAGCAAAATAAACTATAACTGAGGGGAAAAGGCAACAGTGCCCCTTTAATGTCTCATTGCCCTGAAATCTACTTTGATAATTACTAAACTGTACATTTATGTTATGTACTTTATGCTGTCTGCCCTTGTTGTGGAACCTATGTAATGAGCCTGTTCTCAAAGTTTTAATCCGAGATATTCAATAAAAAAAAGCAACGTTTGAAAAAGAAATTCATGATTGACCCTATCAAATGCCTTCTCCGCATCCAGTGATACCAGCGCCAGTAGTGCGCCACAATCCCTGGATGCGAAGAAGACGTGAAACAGTTTTTTAATATGCTCTGAATCCTGTCTATGTGCACTAAAACCTACCTGCTCTCTCGAGATCAAAGGGGTCCAAATATTTTTGATTCTCTGAGCCAGAACAGAAGACAACATTTTTATATCATAATTGATTAAAGAAATAGGTCTATTATTTCCTACTTTGTTCCTTGCTTTGCCCAGTTTAGGCAGTAGTATTAGAAGTGCCTCTAACAATATTTTTTCAACCATACCATTTTGTAAAATATAGTTGTAGAGTTCCTGTAAAAGAGCTGCCAGAATACTTTAAAGGTTTTTTTAATTTTTTTTATTTCAAGTTTTGTTTTCACACATTTCAGATGAAAAAGCATTATAGTGAATTGATAAATGCATTCAGTAACATTTTTAGATTGACAGCAGAATCATTGATTTCTAAGGGTATAAACGCTTTCATATCAAATCAGTACTTCAGACTATAATGCATAATGAGTAGGCCATCTCCATGCTATTCCCCAATTTCTAGGGCCAAAGAGAGGGGGTTAGTCCCTTAATATTAAAGTATATCAGAGTATTCACTAAGAAACAAGGGTTTTATTAATATTTCCTTTCCCTCATAATGTAGCTGGAGTGTAAATACTTTTAAAGGTTTTATAAAAGTTTGCTGTAAGTCCATCCGGACCTGGGGATTTATTTAAAGTTATCAATAAACCTTTCAATTTCTTCTCTTGCTATAGATTTACATAGCTCATTAGCGTGTTCCTTTGTAATTGTTGAACATCTAAATCTTTTCAGATACTCTTGTAATATCGTGGTAGAGGGTTGGTTAGGTACTGGACTATAAAGTTGGGAATACAACTGATAAAACTCAGAGAGTATTTCTTTTGGATCAGTCTTGACTAAATTGTCCTTAGTTGAAATGACTGATTCTATGTATTTATGTAGTTCTTGTTGTTTAATCCCATTTGCTAGTAATTTACTGGGTTTATCCCCCAGATCTATATATTTATCTTTGCATTTAATTATGTCATATTCCTCTTTTTGTTTAGTAAGAGAAAATTGTTTGTTTTTAAGTTTTTGCAAATCTGATTTTTCTTGCTCCGTTAATGTGTTAGGGTCTTTAGTTTCTAAGAGGTCGATATTTGTAGATAAATGATTAATTCTTTTTGTCTTTTGTTTAGATCCAAATCTGATAAATTCTCCCTTGATGTAACATTTAAAGGCTGCCCATATCGTATCTAAGTTATTAATGGAGTTTACATTTTCTTTCCAAATGTTTGCAATTGCCTGATTAATGCAGTCAATAATATTATTTTGTCTCAGCAGAGAGTTATTCAATCTTGAAGTAGTTTGTCTTGGATGGGATTGTGACAACATGATGTGTAAATCAGTTAGTGAGTGATCCGAGAGGGATCTTCCTGCAATATATGACTTAATAACATCCCTAATCCATATTTTTGAAATTAAGAAAACAATCTATTCTCGAATAAGAGTTATGAACTGGGGAGAAAAATTAGAATTTTTTAACTCTGGAGTTTAAAGTTCTCCAATGGTCTGCCAGGTTGCATATATCTAATAACTCAGAGAGGGCTTGGGCGGTTGATTGTAAAGATATATTAGTAGTGTTAAATCTGTCTAGATTGCAATCTATTGGAATATTCCAGTCACCACCTAATAATAATCTCATAGTCAAAAAGGGAGCGAGGGTCGAGAATAAACCTAATAGAAATTAGGAGGTGTTATTGTTGGAGCCATAAACAGACCCGATAACCACCTGGGTTTGTTTAAAATATCCTAAGACAACTATATATCTACTTTCCAGGTCTTGTATTATTTGTATTGGAGAGAACTTTAAATTATTGGCCATTAAGATGGCTATTCCTTCTTTTGATGTATATTTTCCTGCTCCAAAACTTGAGTGAAACCATATTTTTTAACTAGGTTGAGTTCAGAACTTAACAAATGTGTTTCTTGTAGCAAAACTAGGTTATAGCTTAGGAAGCTTAGATAATATAAAATCTGTGATCTTTTGACTCTGAGTTGGATACCTTTTACATTCCATGAGGCTACTTTAAGAACTAAAGACATAACACCTTATAACCTTTTAGTAAACGGTTAACAGAAAAAAAGTCTAACTTTTGCATATAAAGATAATACTATGTCCTTGCAGACTTTACTCTTATTATTTATTAGATAGCTAGTTATCCCCTTTAACAAAGATCTAATAATTTTCTCATAAACAAAATTTTCCCCCAGTCCTAAAGACCGCCTTGCTATACTAATTTTTTTTGACATATAATATTTTATTGGTTTCTCAATTTACATACTTCAGCATCGCAATGACCATTCTTAAGAAGTCAAAATTGATACGGGTATACATACAATACACAGAGGAAGTATTAAGGCAAATATATCCTGACTAAAGACGCATGTAGTTAGTCTTAGAGGACAAAGTAACAAGCACTGTTTCTTGACAGGGAGCATGCTAAGTAAAAAAAAACTGTCAGAAAATAACACCTTTTAAATAGAGCCTTGAGCAGACTTACAAAAGATATTTTGCTGTAGACACTTTCAGTCAGATGTGATAGGATTAAACCAAGAGTGCCCAATCCAGGAGTCTGCAAGTTTTACCCCAGTGGGTTGTAGGGTGCCGGGAGCAAGGTCAAGCATGAGTGTGACTGTAAGTATGCACCCCATTTGAGCTGGAACTTTACAGGTTGTCCAAGCTGTTAGTAGGAAAGTCTCTCCAGCGTGGCAGCCTGCGCAAGGGCAGATCTCCAAAGGGTCGGGGGGGAGTGGTTTTCTCCAATTCATTAGTATAGCCCTCTTTGCCTCAAGCAGGGCCACTAGAGTCCATTGCTGAAGAGGGGTGGTAGTCCATTGAGGGTGGTGGGGTCACCCAGTAATAGTAGTACATTAGGCATTCCACTGCTCTGGTTAACCACCTTGGACCAGTCCTCAAACACTGCATTCCAAAAGGAGGTAAGTTTATGACAAGCCCAGAGAATGTGTAGGAGGTTAGCATCAGGTTGTTGACACCTTCAACAATTGTAGTGAGATAGTAAGCCCATCGCTTGCAGGACCAATGGGGTCTTATTCCACCGTAGCAGGATTTTCGATTGAATATTTTGGCTCTTGGCATCTCGGTAGGTGGTATGGGCTAGCCTGAGGCATCAGCTTCAGGTGGTGGGGGAAAGAGACATCACGAGGTTGGTTTCCCATTTTCTCTTGCAGAACTCGGTGGGGTCAGGCTGGGCATCACTTATGGACAAACCACTTAGTGGCATGTGCAGCTAGATAGGTCACCGGGTAGCTTTGAAACCATGGGAGCCCTACACTTCCAGAGGACCAGTGTGCCTGAAGTTCTGTCCTCCTCCATCTAGGGGATTTACCTTCCCAGATAAGGGATGAGACCATTTTATCCAGGGAGTGAAAGAAATGGGGGAAGAACCGAATGGGAAGGTTATTAAAGAGATATGAGATTCTGGGGAGTGCAAACATCCGAACAGCTTCCACTTTGCTACGTGAGGAGAGATGGCGCTTCCGCCACCTGCTGAACTCTGCTGTAAGGGAGACAAGGAGGGAGGAGACATTGGTACTCTCCAAATCCTGCCACCTAGTGGGGATTGTTACTCCCAAATATGAAAAACTCTGGGAGGCCCAGGAGATCTCTGTACCAGTCAGGCAGTCCTTGGTGTGAGCCTTATTCAAGTGAGCCAAAATAGTTTTCTTTTGGTTGACCATGAGGCCAGATATATTAGTGAAGTCTTGCAACATTGCCAAAGCCTTGGGCAGAGAAAGTTGGGGATGGGCAAGGGTCAGTAAGAGGTCATCCACATACGCATTAACAAGATATGATCGACAATTAATTTCAATGCCTGTGACATCCCTAGAATGTATGAGTTTGTGGATCAAGCGCAAGGAGGAAGAGGAGCAGTGAGAGAGGGCAACCTTGATAGGTGCCTCTGTGCAACTGAAAAGGGAGAGAAATGTCCTTATTCGTAAGTATTCTTGCCATGGGTGTATTGTAGAGGGTGGAGACCCATCCCCGAAAATACGTCCCAAAGTCATAGAGCTGCAGCACCTTGTGCAGGTATCGCCATTCTACGGAATCAAAGACTTTGGAGAAATCTATGGCAAGAGCTGCCATAGGTTTATCTGAGTGCGAGGCCAGCCATATGAGATCAAGGACAAGTCTGAGGTTGTCAGCCCCAGACTTCCCCTTCATGAATCCTGCTTGGGATGGGTGCACAATGGATGGGAGGATCAAGTTCAGATGATTTGTGAGGATTTTGGCAGCTATTTTGGTGTCAACTGATAAAAGTGAAATGGGACGTAAGTTGGCACAGTCTAAGGGGTTACTGTTTTTTTTTTTAGAAGCAAAGTCACCAGAGCCTCCCTCATTGTTGGAGGGAGAGAGCTGCACATGTGAGATTCCTTTAGTGCCTTCAAGAGGAGGGAGGAAATTTTCTCTAGTAAGAGCTGGTACAGCTCTACCGTGATCCCATCGGACCCCAGAGCCTTCCCTTTGGCCATCTGTAAGAGAGCTGAGCATATCTCCGCTGATGTGAATGGCTTTTCCAAGCATTCCAAGGCTGCACGAGACACCCATGGTAAATCTGCAGTTACACAGAACTTGTGGAAGGCCTTGGAAAAATGCTCAGGGTCAACCAACGCTCGAGACTGACAGAGCGTTTGGTAAAAGAGGCTCATAGTCCTGTTGATACCTTTAGGGTCTGTGACAACATACCCGAAATGATCCCTCAGTGCATGGATCCTTGAGGCAGCCTGTTGTTTCTGGAGTTGATAAGCTAAAAGCTTGCCCCCTTTTCCCCCCTTTCCAGTACTTGTGCTTGGTCTGAAGAAGCTGCCATTCAGCTCGCCTCTGCAGTATGCAGTTGATCTAATACTTGGGGCTGGTGATAGAAACAACCAAAGTAGTGTCTGTAGGGGATAGAGGTGATGACTTGAACTGGGCTTCCAAAATTGAGAGCTCTGTATGCAGGCTATGAAGTTACTCCCTCCGAGCTTTATTTTTAGCTGCTGAGAAGGAGATAATTCTAATTCTTAACACATCCTTGAAAGCCTCCCACACCGTGCATGCATTTACCTCCCTGCCTGCATTGTTTAGGAAGGAGTTTTTAGCTTCTACCTTAATGGCTGCCTGGAACTCCTTGTCCTGTAGCGATCTGATTCCTCTGTTTATGGCCAGATAAGCGAGGGGCTGCAGGACATTGAGGATCAAGGGCAGGTGTCTGGGGAGGTGCTTGATGTTGCAGAGCAGAGGCCGCAGGATAATCTGAGAAATTCATCCGGCTTTTCTTGCCTGTCCTGGGGGGCATCGAAGTTTGTTGCACCGTCCTGCCAGAGAAGGGCTCCTGTTGCATTTGCTTCCCTTCATTCTGGTTCCTCCTCCCATGGTCACACCCTCCTGGAACTCATAGCTTTCTGGGGGATGCAGATTTGTGAAGGATATTAGGCCAATATCTAGCCAGCCAGGCCTCAATCTCCGGTGGGCATTGGGCAAGCATCTCTTGTCCATCTTTGGCCACATATAGGGAGGTAAGGTGGATGAAATTATATTTAAAGCCATGTTAGAGCAGAACCTTTTTGACAGATATAAACACTTTGCGCTAGAAGGCAACCTCTTGGGAGTAGTCCCTAAAGAAAGAAATCTTAGAGCCCCTCCAAGTTATGTCACCTGGATCCCTGGCCACTCTTAGTAGTTGTTCTTTAGTTGAGTACCTGAGGATATATGCTATGATGGGCCGAGGGGGAGAGGTGCAGGGTTCTAATTTACAGAAGAGCCTGTGAGCCTGCTCTACCTCTACACTGCCTCTCCAGTGCTCTCCTAACAGCCTGGGCAGGAGATCATTAAGGAACGTCTCCATATTTTGGCCCTCTGCACCCTCAGGGATGCCTAGAATTTGGATGTTATTCCGGCATCCCCGGTTATCCTGATCCTCGTCCTGTCCCACAGTTTTGCCAGTTTCAGTTTGTGGTTATGTAATCTTATTAGTATCTGATCTTGATGCCCCTCCAGATCCTCCGTGCGTTGCTCCAGCACGTTCATCCTGTCCTCCAGATCTTGAACCGCCATAACATTCCCAGAGAGGGCAGCGCTGATGCCATCAACTTGACTCAGCAGGGTCTCTTAACATTTTAGTAATTTGTGAGAGTGAGTTGTTTACTTGCTGCTGCTGCTGCTGAGTTGGCCCATCCAAGGAGGAGCCAGGGGTAGTTGGGGTTTGTGCAGCGAGAGATTCAGCCATTGCTCTGCCCGTGAATCCCCGACAAGGGTATCACCAGGAATGGTGTAGCCAGGCGCCTAGCTCCGGAGGTATGTCACTCTGCCCTCAGTTCGATTAGATAGCCCGCAGGCCCGGTAGTCAGGAGCGCACTGGGGAGTATCTGGATTTGAATGCTGTGTGGCCTGCAGCTACTGTAGCTATGCTCATGGTGAAACAGAACCTGCGACTGAATGTAGCAGTGCCAGCCTGAACGAGCAAAGAGAAATGGCTCAGGCAGTCGGGAGGGGATTACTTAACCCAACCCCATACAGAGGGATAGAGAAAGCCCTCGGATCACATAGGATGCCCAAGGATTGTACCCGGTACGGGATGGAGCTAGGGGTTTAAGCTTCCATCTTGCTGTTGTGCAAGCCACGACCCATCTCCTATACTAATTTTTAACAGTGATGATCCTAGTCTGAGCTCCAAGGACTTCAACCTACAAACAAAGATAAGTCTCTAAAGCTAAAGCAAATAAACCTAATAGAGTTGTTTACTATCCATTTGGTCTTAAGCTTGTTAAATAATATTACAATTAAGAAAATCCTAAATCCTTTAGTGAAACCTAGGTAACCTTTTTACCACATTATATAAAACAAATATAGAAGAGCCTTGCTACTATAGCTCTTAACTCCTTATCTAATCATATATATAATGATGACGAGCCCTTATACCCAAAAATTTAAATGAATGCCCTGAGGCCTAGGGAGACTAGAGATAAAGGAATTGTCCTAGTTACCTAGGGATATTAACCATTGATTAAGAGAAAAAAATGGGTGATTTAATGCTTAAATAGTAGGGCTCCATGAATAACACTAAGGGGTATAATCTATTCTTAGCCCTAAAAATGAATTGTGTCCTGTATAATGATAAACTAAACAAAGGTACTGATTATAGAAGGGTGGCGCAAGTCACCGCCAGACGCAACTTGCACCACCTGCAACTGTGACATTGACCCAGCACCCTGTTCTAGAAGGGGCAGGGTTACCGCAGCTAAGTCCGGCAACTTGCGACATGCGCCAGGACGCCGCCGAATCAGGCACATCTAGTGAGCATGTCTAAGCTGAAATGCAGGTCGCAGTGCTCCTCCATGCCCAGTAAGCTACAGGTGCCCCACAGGGCTGCCTACACCCCTGGCCCCCTAACCAACAATAAATTAATTTCTGAGCTGCCTTTTAGTACATGCTCTTACTGAACCTGGGCCTGACGCTGGCTGTGGTGGTGAAAGGTGGCTGTGCCAGTCACTGGCTGGGGATGGGAGGGTGCTGGGTGGGCTGGCATGGCTGGGTGAGAGTCACTAGACTACCAGGGCAGGGTATTTGCTGCATATGTGGCTGGCGACTCGGGATCGGGGCATGGGTAGGGGATGACAGTGCCACCCTGCGGGGCAATTCACAATGGGGGATTCAGGGAGCTGGGGTGTGGAAAGCCCTGTGGGTCTCTGTATGAACACTTCAGGGGGCTGGGGGTGTGGGCAGCCCAGCAGGGCACTAACTGTGCGGTGGCGTGTACAGTACAGGGATGGGGTGGGATCATGGCCCCGATTCTAGAAATGTTTGTGCTGTGCCCATTGGGGGCAACAACGATGGTGGTCTGGGCATGGGGGGGCACATAGACCGGGTTCTACAGGACCCTCAAAGGATGTAAGTAAGTTACACCAGCTGAATGCAGGTGTAACTTATGATGCTGGTTCTCCTTTGGGGGTTCTTGTAGAATCCCGACATTGGGGTCTTTGTTGTTGCCCTTCTGGAATGGGGCACAACTGCTGCCATAAACCCCCTAGCGCCATGTCACAGGGGGTTTATGACGCAATTGCTGGCATAACAACTGTTCAGCGCAAGCGGCCTGTGACATTTCGCAGGCCACTTTGTAGAATCGTGCAAGTCGCAACTGCTGGCGCAAGTTGCTACTTGTGCCATTCTACTTGGCGCAGGTGCTGTTATGCCAGGCATAACTTTTCTAGAATCAGGGCCAAGGTGTTTAAATTACACCCCGATAGAGAACAAGATATTAGAAAAATACTAGGCACAAAGGATGAGGTGGAGACCCAGATGATGGACTGACTGGTCAGAGGAGGGAGACCAAGCCAACACATAGCTGTCCCACCTCTTAATCCTTCCAGCATAATAGAAGCTTAGACTTACTATGGAAGGAGTAGCTATTTAATTTTTACTAGTCTGTGGGAAGTCTGTTTTAGACAAATTCCAAAACCTTGTTTCCATGCCCTGGTTCTTGCCTCATAGATATGCCGATGTATCATGATCACTTGCTGCTCCTATTTAACGGAGATATTTAGCAAAGGGGTCTCATCACTTAAGAGGAAACATTGGGGAATTAATATCCTCTTCCCTTCTAAAGGTGAAATATAGTTATAATAGAAAGTTGGAGGAAATAAGTAGTGTGGAAACAGCCTGTTTAAAAGTATGATTCCCCTACCTCCTCAGGGTAATATACCACCTTGGTATTTTGATACGAAGCCCAATAGGTTAGCAGAAGGAAAATCCAATTAGCTACCCCTATTTAACAGGGAAAAAAGGACAGGGAATCACAAGAGTGTAACCAGAGGCATAATACCCAGGAAACTGACCTTCTTATTTAATGACTGTTACTCTACACCAGGTCTCCTTGGGTCTTTAAAATTAAAATTTATATCCAAACAAACTATAAGTGAATCCCTTCCCCACAGAACAATATGAAAAGCATATGATTATAAAAATAATTAACATAGAAACATAGAAACATAGACTTTGACGGCAGATAAGGACCGCTAGGCCCATCTAGTCTGCCCATTTCCCTACCTACAGGATAGGCCGCAGATCCTAGTTAACCAACAGCCTATTTCTTCCTACCCCCTGCAAGAATTGCCTTATGTCTGTCCCATGCATTCTTGAATTCTCCCACAGTTTTAGATCCCACAACCTCCTCAGGAAGGCTGTTCCATGCATCCACTACCCTGTCTGTGAAATAATACTTCCTCACATTGCCCCTGAACCGCCCTCCTTCTATCTTTAAATTGTGTCCCCTTATTCTTGCAAGTCTCTTTTTCTGAAAAATGCTACCCTCTTGGACTTTGTTGATTCCACTGAGGTACTTAAAAGTTTCTATCATATCCCCCCTCTCCCTTCTTTCCTCCAGGGTATACACATTAAACTCTTTTAGTCTCTCCTCATACGGCTTCTCTTGCAGACCCTGCACCATTTTAGTTGCCCTCCTCTGGACTGCCTCTATCTTGTCTATGTCCTTGCAGAGATGGGGTCTCCAGAACTGGACACAGTACTCCAGATGGGGTCTCACCAACTGTCTGTACAGAGGGATAACAACTTCCTGTTTTCTGCTGCTGCTGATGCCTCTCCCTATACATCCCAGTATACCCCCAGCCCTCCCTACTGCCTTCTCACATTGCTTGCTAACCTTAAGGTCATCTGATATGATTACCCCCAGGTCCCTTTCCTTTTTTGTTGTTGTTACTACCTCCCACCCATTGTGTATTCTTCCTCTGGGTTCTTGTTTCCAGGTGCATTATTTGCACTTCTTTGCATTGAATCCTAGCTGCCATACTTCTGACCATTCCTCCAACCTTGCCAAGTCCCTTTTCATCCTTTCCACGCCTCCTTGTGTATCAACCCTGTTGCAGATTTTTGTGTCATCTGCAAAAAGACATACTTTTCCTTCCAGTCCCTCTGCAATGTCACTGATGATGACATTAAAAAGGACTGAACCCTGCGGTACCCCACTAGTAACCCCCCTTTCTTCAGAATGGACTCCATTTACAATTACCTTCTGTGTCCTGTTGTCCAGCCAATGTTTTACCCAGTGTACCACCCTGGGTCCCACTCCCAGGCTGGTTAATTTGACTATTAATCTTTTGTGTGGGACTGTGTCAAATGCCTTGCTAAAGTCTAGGTAGGCCATGTCCACAGCCCCTCCCTGGTCTACTACTTTGGTCACCCAGCCAAAGAAATCTATTAAATTCGTCTGACATGAACTTCCCGCTATGAACCCATGCTGCCTTGGGTCCTGTGCTCCACTGGCCTCTAGGTACTGGACTATTCTTTCCTTCACAAGTGACTCCATCACTTTCCTACCACAGAGGTCAGACTGACAGGTCTGTAGTTTCCTGCCTCTGTCTTGGACCCACTTTTGTGAAGGGAATCACATCCACCTTCCTCCAGTCCTCGGTACCACACCATCCTCCCATGATTTATTAAAAGAGTAGCCAGTGGTTTCACTAGTTCCTCCCTTAATTCTTTTAGAATTCTGGGGTGAATTCCATCAGGACCCATTGCTTTGTCCACTTCAGTTTATGGAGTTCTTGCAGAACCCTTTCTTCTGTGAAAGGACTGGGATCGACCCCCCTATCAAGAGTGCTTCTGTTAATTGGATTAGGCACTTCCCCCTCCTCTTTTGTGAATACTGAGCAGAAATATTCATTCAGTATTCCTGCTTTTTCACTGTCCCCCTCTGCCCACCCACTGTTCATTCTATTCAGCCTCACTATCCCTCCCTTTGTCTTTCTGTGCTCGCTGATGTACCTATAAAAGGTTTTATCCCCCTTCTTAACTGAGTTGGCTATCTTTTCCTCAGTTTGGGCCTTTGCTATTCTAACTGTCTTTCCAGCTTCCTTTTGCTTTAACTGGTACAGCTCTCTGTCCTGCTCCTTCTGTGTTTCCTTATATTTCCGGAATGCTATCTTTTTCTTCCTGACTTTCACAGCCACCTCTTTTGAGAACCATAGTGGCTTTTTCTTTCATTTTGATTTGTTCATTTGCTTCACACAAGAGCTTGTTGCCTCTGTGATGGCAGTTTTGATAATTCCCCATTGTTGCTCCACACCTCCTTCTAGCCTGTTTGCTAGTGCTTTTCTGAGACACTCTTCCCATCTTGCCAAAGTCAGCCCTCCTAAAGTCCAGTACCCTCACTTTTGTATGGCTTGACTCTGTAGTTGAGTTTAACGTGAACCACACTGTTTGATGGTCACTTGTCCCCAGATGGCAACCCACTTCTAGATCTGAGATCCTCTCACTGCCCCGCTTGAGAGCAAGGTCTAAGATTGCTCCCTCACGAGTGGGTTCTGAAACTAGCTGTCTAATGCCTGCCACCTGTAGGGCATCAAGAATGGCCCTGCTTTTGGATGGCTGCAGCAAATGTGCTCCAGTTAACATCTGGCATATTCAGGTCTCCCATCAACAGTATCTCCTTTTCTGCCATTCTAAGAATGCCTTCTATCATATCCTTGTCCATTCCTTCCCCTGACATGGGGTCTGTACACAACCCTAGCGGATTGTGGTGCTCTTTCCAGTCTCCAAGGTGACCCACAGTGTCTCCTCTCCTCCCTGTTTACTCTTTTGTTCAGTTGCTTTTATCCTTCCTTTACATGAGAGCTACTCCTCCCCTCTTCTCCCTGCCTGTCTCTCCTGTAGGTTATGTACCCTGGTATGTTAACATCCCAGTCATGGTTCTCTGTGTACCATGTTTCTGTGACTGCTACGATATCCAGGCATCCCTCTTCCATTAAGGCCATCAGCTCAGGGAGCTTGTTGCCCAGACTACGGGCATTGGTACTCATTACCCTCCTTTCCTGATGGCCTTACTCCCTTTTGCCCCATCCCTGTCCTTCTTGCCTTTATCACTTTCTCCATTTACCCCTGCCCTTCTTCCTATCGACACCTCTATGATTATTTAGGGGGGGGCTAGGATTTTCTTGCTCCTTTCCAGTGCCTCCCCTCTTGGCTAGCTTAAAAGCTTGCCAATGAAGCATTTAAACCTAATTACTAAAGAGTGAGACACTCAAAGTCTTCCCTATTTAATAAGAAAAAAACAAGGTAGCCTCACTGAGGTAACTATGTCATATACAACCGATATCAAGAAGCTAAACCTTTTAATATGTTAAGAATCTGCTTCTCTATAAGTATACTGAGAGGCTTTTTGTGTTGGAAGCTCTATTTAGCAGGCCAAAAATCCCAATAGTGGTGTCAGCATAGAACAAGCCCGGTTCACAAATACTGTCTCCAACCCAACCCTTCCCCCAGGTCTCCATTCTCACCCCTCCCATACCCTGTATCTACACATTTATTCCACATCCCTTTGGGCTGAATAAATAGAATTTCAGGGAAAAGAGAGGGAGCAGAGTTTGTACCTAAAAATTACCATTTCAAGTTCGGTTAGCTTAGCCCCCATCGTCCCCTGAAGTTACCTCAATAAGTAGCTGCTACATTAAATCTAGTAATGCTTAGTCAGGGAAAGCCTTGGAAAACTACTTTTTCCTCTTGTAGGAATCAAAGGGTCAGGAATCATTAACTAAGTCTACATAAATAAAAGCTTAAAGACATCCCTTGGCAGCTTTCCAAAAAATTTGGTCGCAAATAAGAATGCCTTGGAACTTCAATACTTCAACTGATTGGGTCGAAGAAGTTGACACTAGAGTGATCTCTACTAAAGTAAAGTAAAATGGAAATATATATAAAATGTAATTCAGATAATGAACTTTCATTCTTTTCCCTCAATGTATTGATTACCTCTGGTTTATCTATTGCATAAGGGCATCGTGAACTTTAACTACTCTTTAAAATGATTCTGAGCCCTCATCACCCCACACCGATTTAAATTTCCTAACCAATCTCTTTGTTTAACTGACTATATAATTCTCCCTTATACCCCAGTTTAAAAATTATTTTTAATCCGGACCAACCACCACCAAAAGGTATATCCCTTCGTACTATATATTTATGTAGATCGGTTTAAAGTTTTAGTTTAATCTTGCACTATACTGCCCTCTGGAGTGGTACCTAAAAAAGTATAGTATGATTCCAACTTCCAGAAAGTTCTGAAAGCTAAATAGTATCTGGTAGGATATGGCACTAAAACAAAATAATAATAATAGCAAATTAAGTAACCTCCATCATAGCGTACTGAAGGAGCACCATTTCGATATCAGTTCGGGGTTGTATAACTGATAATAACTGAGAGAAATTTAGGCAATGCCTTAACAGCCACTGAAAAATAATGTAAATCCCATCTCAAAGTCATTCAGCTCATAACCTTCTGATAATATGCCTCATTTCACCAGTCCTTAAAAGTAGGGGAATAAATCAAAGATCTAACTTAAAGCAGCAGTGCAGCCATCTGGTGAAAATTTTGACCTATACTTTTTTATGCTATTTTAGATTGCCACTTACCTCCTGACTTGTACGATACCCGTCTTTTCACAATTTGTGTCTGCTTTAGTACTTTTCCTTATGTCTGAAAAAATAAAAGGAGCACTCCTTTTAATATGGCTTGGACCAGGTTTTCATCAGTATTTACAGCTGGTTTTGAACAAATATTGTTCTATAAGGTGAGAAAATACTGTCTGCTGCATAATTGTTAATTTTAGTCACAACAGACGTGATCTATAAACAACGGATGGACAAAAACAGCTAAAAATACTGATGAAGACCTGGTCCACACCATATTAAAAGGAGCGCTCCTTTTATTGTTTCAGACATGAAAAAAAGTACTAAAGCAGACTAAAACAGTGGAAATAATGGTATCATACAAGCCAGGAGGTAAGTGGCAATGTAAAATAGCATCAAAAAGTATAGATCCAAATTTTTAACTAGATTGTTGCACTGCTGCTTTAACTTCGTGATCTTTAATCTGTCCCAAAAAGTTCTTACTTTCATGTAAATTGCTCAAACATTTCTTTGTTATAATGAGACGTATCCACTTCTATAATAATTAAAGGAGGAGAAATCCCATTGTGATGACTGCCGTACAGTTTGTAAAATTAAGTCGTTGATGTCCAGATTAGCATTTGTACGTTCTAGAAGCTTCTTCCAGCTTTGAACATGGTATTGAAGGAATTAATTTGAAAGTCCAAGAAACCAATAAATATCCCCAAATTTGCATCTGCAAAAACACCTCTTTGTAATCTAGGACTATCAGCCAGTCCCAGAATATACCGTCGGGGATATTTAAAGTAACACAGAATGTTTCAATCAAACACCAATTATTGCAGCTTTGTCACAGCTCAGAAAATATCCCCTTTCAAAGTCCTCAGCTTTTCTGCTTATACAAGGAATGTGGAGAACAATTTTCAGACATAGGGTACTCCCTAAAATAAGCCAGTGTAAAACCGGTTACCATATTAACAAACCACTCAGCCTGATTTAAAAAGGTCAGGGAACAGCCTGGTCCATTGTTGCTGAGCTATCTCTGGAGTCTCAAAAGAAAGTGTTTTCCGTCTTTGTTGATAGATAGTTTAGCAGGATCGATAATTTCACATTTTGTGCCAGCCAAAATGAGCTTATTAACAATATTTGAGAAGTTTCTTCTCCTTTGTCTTACCTCCTGGAGCAGGTCTTGTGAGACTCGAATTCTCTTTCCATTCCATGAAGGATCTTTTAACTCCTTTACTTTTTTTAAAACATGTGTCTTACATACTAACATACTATTTGCCAGCAGATTAGGTCTTATGGTCTATCGAGTCTGCTCGAACCTCAGATCCCTAGTTTGGTGCCGAGGCCCTCACCCCCTCTTGTGTTCAAAAAAACCCTAACATCCATCCCCACCCCCTGGGACAGACTATTATCTGATACATCCACTTTCTGTGTCTGTCCCACCCCCCTCTTGAAGCCCTCCACTGTGGATCTCTGAACCAGCTCACCAGGCAGTGCATTCCAAGGGTTCACCACCCTCTCAGTGAAAAACCTCCTCTCTTTCCCCTCACCCTTCCACCTTCCAACTTCAAACCATGCCCTCTGGTGATACCTCCTGCTTTAGTCTAAAGATCCCTCCATGTTTACCCTATTTATTCTCTTGAGGTACTTGAAGACCTCAATCATGTCCCCATGTCCTCTCTCCTCAATGAAAACAGGCAGAGCTCCTCAAGTCTGTCCTCACACGCCAAATCCCCTAGCCTCGTGTGATCATCTTAGTTGTCCTCCCTGTACCCTCCAGGAGCTGTATGTCCCTCTTCAGTGTAGTCTCCAGTACTGTACACAGTACTCAAGGTGTGGTTTAACCAGTCCATTGTACATTGGCAGAATCACTTCCTTGCTCCTAGAGGTGATCCCCCTTACGATGCATCCCAACATCCTGTTTGCCTTGCTAGCCGCTCTCCTGCACTGCTCAGAGTTATTCATACATGCATTCACCATGACCCCCTAGGTCTTTTTCCCCTATTGAGGCCTCCAGCGCCTCCCCTCCCAGGGTGTACCTGTGTTTAGGGTTTCCCCGCCCAAGATGTAACACCTGGCACTGGGTGATATTGAAATTTAATTTCCATTTGGAGCCCAGCTTTCAGGGTGTCCAGGTCCCTTTGCAGGGCCAACCCTCTTCTCCCTCAACTACTGGCTCCCATCTTGGAGTCATCAGCGAAGAGACTCATTTCACACCCTATACCCTCCCTGATGTCCGATATGTATGCATTAAACAGGATCGGACCCAGGACCGAGCCCTGCGGTACCCCACTACCAACCTCTCTAGGGTTCGAGAGCTCCCCACAGACCACTACTCTCTGGGTTAATCCAGCTAGCCAGTTTTCAATCCATCTGACCATCAAAGGGCCTACTCCCAACCCCATCAATTTCTCCACCAGGCTATTGTGGGGGACAGAGTCAAACGCCTTGCTGAAGTCCAAGAATAATACATCCACAGGCTTTCCCCTGTCCAGTTCTGATGTTACTCATTCGTAGAACTCTACAAGATTGGTTTGACATGATCTACCTGGCACAAACCCGTGTTGCCGACTATCCAGACCTCCCACCTCCTCCAAGTACACCCCCAATCATTCCTTTAGTATATTCTCCATTAATTTTCCCACCACCGAGGTCAAACTGATGGGCCTATAGTTACCTGGTACTTCCCTCGACTCTCCTTTATGGATTGGCACTACATGTGCCTCTCACCAATCCCTAGGTACCCTCCCTGTCTCAAGTGACCTGTTGAAGAGTTCCTCCAGGGGTGCAGCCAGTATGTCCGCCAATTCCCATAGTACTCTCGGATGAATGCTATCCAGCTCAGGTGATTTGTCTTTCTTTAGGGCACTGAGGGCTAACCACATCCTTTTGGCGGAGATAGCATCATCCGTCCCCTCCACCTTACTGGCCTTTTTATCCTTATCCTGATGTGACACCCCTGGGGTACCTTTCCCTCCCTCTTGCTCCATTTCTGTTGCTCCCCTGATCCCACTCGCTGCCGCTTCTATCCCCTTTGTGCCTTGCTTTGTAGATATCCCATCCCCCCTCTCTAGTGAACACAGAGGCAAAGTACTCGATAAATACCTCTGCCTGGTCCCTCGCCTCTTCCACCCACCCTCCTTCTGATCTCAATCTGCCGAGATGGCCCTTAGTTTTTCTCTGCTCCTCAATGTACTGGAAGAACTCCTTTCCTTCCATGTATCCCTGTGCCAGCCGCTGCTCTTTATTGGACTTTGCCCCCCTCACCATCCGGGTGACTTTTCTAGATGCAAGATGGTACATTTCCTTATCCCTATCCCCTCTTGTTGTTTTATATTTTTTGTAGGCAGCCTTCTTTTCTCTGACCACTACCTGAACCTCACTGGACCACCAGCATGGTTTATGTGACCTTGCTCCCTTATGTTTCACCTTATCGCAGGTCCTGACTGCCTCATGAAGTCCCCATTTTATGACCTCCCATCTCCTTTCCATGTTTGTCATTGATGTAATCCCCTTCAAGTGATCCTTGAGAATATTTCCCATGCCCACAAAGTCTGCCCCCCTGAAGTCCACTGCCAGTGTCCTAGATCTCTCCCCCATGCTTTATTTGAAACCAGACAATATTTAGGGTCGCCTCCCAGTCAGGGGATCCTCCACAGCCACGCCCCTACCAGATCCCCATCTGCCAGAACCATGTCCAGGACATGCCCCTCCCTTGTGGGCTCCATCACATGCTGTGTTAAGAACACATCCTGGAAGCTGTCCAGCAGCCTCTGCTCCTTGGCCACCTTAGAGGACATGGTTCCCCAGTTTGTACCTGGCATATTAAGGTCCCCCATCAACACCACTCCTTCCCCTTTTGGTCCACACTGGGCAATGATGTTGTCCAGCAAACCATCCTCCAGAACATCACTCATCCCGGGGCGCCTATATACTACACCCAGCTTGACCTTATCTCCTGCTGGGGATCTTAAGGTGACCCATAAGGCCTCCACGTTTCCCTCTGTCTCTTCTACCCTAGCAATTTCTATGTCATCTCTAATGAACATAGCCACTCCACCCACTCTGCCCTCCTTTCTATCCTTCCTAAGCATAGTGTACCCCTGCACGTTTAGGTCCCAGTCATGGTTTTTGTTGGCCCACGTCTCCGTGACCGCTGCCACATCCACCCCTCCTCGAACAGCATGGCCTGGAACTCTGGCAACTTGTTTCCCAAGCTCCTGGCATTTACTAACACCAACCCCCACCCCTTATCCCTGATCCCCTTTGTTGAACCCCACCCAGGTTCCTTATACTTCCATCCTCCCTCTGCTCCTCCTGAAACCTCCACCCCCAGTCTGTTTTCCCCCCCCCTTGGGTTTGAAGGCTACTCCCCTCATCTGGAGGAGAGGGCTTCTGGTCAGCCCTTCCCCTTATCCCTTCCCTCCCTCACAAGTTTAAACCCCACCTTTCTTGAATGTAGTCAGCCATTTCCTGTTTAAAGACTTACTTCCCTAAAGGGGCAAGATGAAGCCTGTCCTTGGCATACAGTCCCTTATCCTCCCAAACCCCTTTCCAGTTCCCTAACACCCCCAACCCACTCTCTTCACCCCACTTCCTGAGCCAGTCATTAACCTCAGTGATCTTCATTTTTTTCTCCACTGAGGCCTTTGGTACTGGCAATATCTCCAAAAAGGAAATGTTGCATCCATTATCCCGACAGACTCTGGCAAGTTCTTGGAATCTTGCTTGGATTTCCAAAACACTGTTTCCCTCTAGATCGTTAGTTCCCAAATGCACCAGGAAATCCGGTTTCCCTCCACAGTCCCTAACCAGTTCATACACCATGAACTTTGCTCTATGCACTGTCAGCCTAGAGGTACTCACTACCTTCACCTGGCTATGACATCCACCCCCCTGTCCCTCCCACTGGATACCCCTAATCTTCGAGTCTCCCAATAACAGAACCTTAACACCGCCATCATCCTTATGGTTACCTCCACTATGCACTCTCAGCCTCCCAGCCCCCCCCTTTATTCGTGATCTCAATTCCATGGGAGTTTTCCTGCCTTATTAGAGACCCCCTTGTCACCCTCCCCTTTCTGCCTCCCTCGTTATTTTGCCCACTTAACTCAGACCCATTCTGAATAGGTGTCCCCTTTAACCCTCTCTTATCCGAACCATTTATCCTGGCCCTGCTGGTTTCCCCTTACCCCACACTGCCATCCTCCCCCCTTGTAATAGTACCCCTACCTCCAGAGGCTCTCTGTGGGTCCACTGTAGCTAGGGCCCCATCCTTGGTACTAACCCCCCTACTGAAGTGGGGCTCCTCCCCCACCTCCTTGTCTCCCAGTTTCTCTCCAGTCATGCTCTCCTCCCTCATTTCTGCACTATGTTGCATCTCCCCCATCTGCTTAACATTTATGTTTCCCTTTCTCCCTCTGGGACTATTTCTATCCTTTCCATTGCCGGTCTGTGATGCCCTATGGGTATCTGACTCCCTCCCACTGGCCTCTGTATCAGTTTTCTCATTTCCACCAACCCCTTCCTCCCCCTCTAGGTTGCTTAGTAGCTCAATTTTATTGTGACACTCTATATCAGCCTCCATCAAGTAACCCGAGTTTCCCCTGACTGCACCTCTAAATTGCCCCTCTTCCTCCCCTCTTGCTCTGTTCTCCTTAGGAGCTCCCTTCCCACAGTCTGCTGTTTTAGGCTTCCCCACAACAGCCCCTCCCTTCTCAATGTCTGCTGTACTAGGTTTCCTCACAACAGCCCCTCCTGACTCTTCCCCCTCCACTCTCTTTGTATTCGGAATGTTCACCCCGTATGCTTTCCCCTTTGTGTCAACATCCCTATCCAAGGGTCCTCTGTCCCTAATATCCCCCCTCCTGCTTGCTGTAACATAAAATCCTGTAATTTCAGAGCATTGCCCCAGCCTCCCCTCAGCCCCACCCTTCTGCTGCCCATAGCCCACCCCTTATCCTTGGACACCCCCCCAACTCCCCCAGCTTACTCCTTAACCAATATACTTCACTCCTGATATAAGATAGCTGTCTACAGAGTGGGCAGCCTCCCTCTCTCCAGGCCCAATTGAGAATTATTGCCATCCCACAGCCTGTGCAGCCTACAACCCTTCCAAAGATGCCTGCCATGGTGGAATATGGCCACCCTGTTTGTCCTCCTCTGTTTATAATGGCACACACCCCTCTTTTCTCAGTCCCTTCCCCCTGGAATACAGTTTCTATCTATACTGACTGCAGTTATTTACAAACCCAATTTCAACCCCACCAATAAAGTTCCCAAGTCTTACAAACACATACAGTCCAGTGTGTGTCCAGTCCCACTAACAGTGTGTGTATGCAGACATCAGGTACCGTATAATGTCACAGGCCCACCAGTTCCTGTTGCTTCAAATTTCAGTCCCAAACAGAAATACACAGCCCTTCAATCCCAACCCCCAGCGGCTTTTTAGTATTTAAGAAAGCCTACAAAACAGGCTGGGTGGGAGGACTCTTACCAACACCCGGCAAACATCACATTTAAATTTCACTCTAATTATCACTGCCAAACAAGTGTTCCCAAGCCCCAAAAGTTACTATATCACAGCCCAAGTAACAGTTCTAACTCAAAGTAGTAATTGTTAACACACAGAACTAATTTCACGTACAAAACTATTCAAATATTTCAGTTAAAACAGAATATAAACCCAGACCTCTGTCCTTACCAGCCTTCTGCTTATGTTCCCAAGTGAACAAATGCAAATATACAAATGACCTCATGAATAGTATGCAAATGACCTCATGCATATTAAAATGTCAGCAGAAGGACTATTTTATCATACATTAGCAGCATGACATGTATTTGGGGTCTTATCTAAGTAATTCAAAAATCTAATGATGAAAGGTCAAGGGGGATCACCTTTAGCAGGTAGTAAGCAATAAGACATGACAGGGTGTGCATGGAACAGATTTTACCTCAAGGCCAGGGGCATAATAAGGCATGAGGCCTTGGCCGAGTGCCTTTAGCCCCTAGCGTGTGGTAAAATCTGTTCCATGCACACACCTGTAGTGTCTTACTGCGCTTATAAAATGGGATCCTAGCTTTATTTTACTGTTTAGAGTTAGAGAAATATTGCTTGTATATAGAAAAAAACATGTAATGCTGCTAATGTATGATAAAATAGTCCTTCCACTGACATTTTAATATGCATGAGGCCATTTGCATACTATTCATGAGGCCATTTGCATATATGGATTTAGTAAGATGGGAGGACTGAAGTCATTATCATAATATTCATTAGATAATTTGCATATGCCGTTTTAGTAAAATGGAATTACTGAGACTGGATGAAGAATGATGCTGCTGAAGGAAAAGTGATTGTGAGAGCTAGCTGGTGGAAGATGCTGCAACTACTCAGCAGGACGCAAGCAGGCAGCCCTGCTGCTATGGGACAGACAGGGTACTACAGTTTTCTACCTGTCAGTTGTGTCCTGTGATGCCCTGCTGCTGCACTGTACCATCTGAACGCAGTGCCTGTACCGGCTTCCGGGTTCCATCTCCTGACCCACTGCTCACACAGCTCTGCTCCTCCCGACTCATGACTTCCTGCTTCACGCAGGGGCTGCCATGCGAGTTCTGAGGCTGGTGCTCTACGAATAGCTTCATGGGAATGGAGAGGGGGCTGAAAGCAGGAATTAGTCTGATTGTACAGGGAAGATGCTGTGACGAGTATTACCAACAGGCACAGCACTACTTGCTAATTGGGGCTGTCATTCCAACCAAATAAAAGACAGAGAAAAAGACAGAGGTAGAAAGGTCAGTGGGGGATGCTGCAACAGAAGGTAAAGCCATCAAGAAATGGAGAGCAATGAGTACCAATGCCCATAGTCTAAGTAACAAGCTTCCTGAAGAAAGCAAAACAAACAATGTTAAATCAGGATTGGGTCTCCTATAGACAGGCTCGACATTTTTATACTACCAGAATTAGGGATTCTAAAAAACAGTTTGTTTGTTCTAATTTGGAGGCTAATCACAAAAAGAATCCAAGGAGGTTTTGGGGAATTATTTCGAACCTAGTGGGGAAAAATAAACAGAATTGTGTAAACAAAATAGAAAAAGATGGTATTGCACTGCCTCTGGGTAAAGAAATGGTCGATGCCTTTAATGACTATTTCTCAAAAGTGGCTTCATTAAGCCCTTTAGATAGGGTCCATAGTGATCAAAATGAGCCTTCGAGACAAAACTATAGAGATACTAGTATAGAAGTTGGAAAAATAGGTGACTTCGATTTTGATTCTATTTCCCCGGAAATTATACAATCTGAACTTTTGAAACTGGACACTTCCAAGGCGAAAGGATCAGACGAGATTCCCTCTACATTGTTGAAATATGCAGCACCTTGTGTGGCTTATCCTTTGGCCTACATTTTCAATTTATCTATTGAAAGTGGGGAATTTCAAGATGGATGGAAGACTGTAAAGGTTAGACCTATATTTAAAGCTGGAGACAAGAGCGAGTTGGGCAATTATCGACCCATCTTGCTCTTGTCTCAGATTTCTAAAATATTTGAAAAGATTGTATCTTGTCAGTTGAAAGGCTTTTTTGAGGATAAAAATAAATTGACACCTTTTCAATCGGGATTTAGGGTACTTCATAGCACACAAACAGCATTGATAAAGGTTGTAAGTGATCTCCAACTGAGTCTGGACAGGAGGTTAATGACAGGTGCTCTATTTATAGATCTCTCAAAGCGTTTGATACCCTTGACCATTGGGTACTCCTGTCCAGACTCAGTGGGATTGGCTTGTCATCTCGATCAGTTAAGTGGTTTTCTTCTTACTTGATGGACCGAAGACAATTCGTAGAAGTGGGCTCCTATAAATCTAAGATACTGGAAATAAAAAATGGAGTACCGCAGGGTTCGATTTTGGGCCTTTATTATTTAATGTTTACATGAATGACCTCAAGATTATATTTGACCTCGCACAGTGTCATATGTATGCTGATGACACTGTGCTGTATGTTGAGGGAGATACTGTAGAATTTATAAATGAGAGGCTGCAACTGGCCTTTGATGAAATTCAGGATTTTTTTAAGATGAATTACCTTATCTTAAATACTAACAAAACACAATCATTGTTGTTTAAAAATAATAACAATAAAAAAGATTTGCATTTGGAAATACACACAGCCGATGGCATTGCCATCAAGCTGGTGGACTCATACAAATATCGTGTGGTCTGGTTAGACCCTAGTTTAGGGTAAAATATATATATAAACTCTCTTATAAAAAATATCAATAGAAAATTGGGTGTATTGTATAAATATAAAAGGTTTATGACCAGAGAAGTCCGCCTGACTGTAGTTAACTCTTTGTTACTTCCAGTGATGGATTATGGTGATCTGCTTTATGGAGGAGCCCTAGAAAAATATACAGGTAGTGTAGACTTAGTTTTTCGCAGATTGGCTTTTTTTGTTTTGGATGCCCCTTATAGAACACACAGGTGTCTACTTTTTAAGGAACTAGATTGGCTCGGTCCCACAGTGAGAAGAGATCTACATTTGCTTCAATTTATGATTAAAGTATGGTATAAGGAGGTACCCAATTATATCATTGACCTATTTGAGGTTAGAAAGATCAAGGAAAGTCTAAGGGCTTCAACCGGAACTCAGTTTGTTCCGCTTAAATGTAATCTGAATATAGGTAGATCTTCTGTGCTTGCCAGAGGCATTAGCCTATGGAACAGATCCCCTCCAGCTTTGAGAAGTAACAAAACTAAGCATAACATAAGTGAACTAAGGAAATGGCATACATTTGCACTAAATAAGAGCATATTATGTAAAAACTGTTAGCACTTCAAAGTTTGATTGTTATGTTTTTGGAAATGTTTTTTTTTCTCTCCCATTTTTTTAATTTCATTAATTGTTTGTTAGATGTTTTTATTTGTTGTTTTGTATCTTGTTGTATTGTCAATTTATGTGGAATCTTCTAATGACATTTGGAACTTCATTGAAAATGAGCTATGCTCAATTGATAGTATCCAATTATTCGTATTTGAATAAAAAAATGATTTACTACTATTACTACTACTGAATTAGTGGCCTTGATGGAGGAGGAACATCTGGATATCATGGCAGTCACAGAAACATGGTACACACAAAACCATGACTGGGACGTAAACATACCAGGATACACTATCTACAGGAGGGACAGGGAGGGTAAAAGAGGAGGAGGAGTAGCTCTTTACATAAGGGAAGGAATCAAAGCAACAGAACAAAAGGGAAAACAGGGAGGAGAAGAAGCACTGTGGGTAAATTTGGAGACCGGCAATGGCACCACAATCCGCACAGGGGTTGTATACAGACCCCCTTCTCAAGGGGAGGAAATGGACAAGGAAATGATAGAAAGTATACTTAGGATGGCAGAAAAAGGGGAGATATTGCTGATGGGTGATCTGAATATGCCAGATGTTAACTGGAGTGCAGTTTCAGCAACCACTCAAGAGTAAGCTAGATGCCCTACAGGGGCATGCCTTAGACAACTAGGCATTAGAGCCCACTCAAGAGGGAGCAATCTTAGACCTGGTTCTCTCAAATGGAGATGAAGAGAGGATCACAGATGTAGAAGTGGGTAGCCATCTGGGAACTAGCTACCATCGAACAGTATGGTTCACAATAAACACATCAATAGAGTCAATGTATACAAAGGCAAAAGTACTGGACTTTAGGAAGGCTGACTTTCGCAAAATGGGTGAGTGCCTATGGAATGCACTTGCAAATGGGCAAGAAGGAGGGGTGGAAGAACAATGGGGAATAATAAAACTGCCATCACAGAGGTAACAAGCCTTTGTGAAGCAAATAAACAAAACAAGACGATGTAAGAAACCACTATGGATCTCAAAGGAAGTGGCAGTGAAGGTTCAAGAGAAAAGAAAGCATTCAGGAAGTACAAGGAATCCTAGAAGGAGCAGGACAGAGAACTGTATCAGTTAAAGCAAAAGGAAGCTGGGAAGGCAGTCAGAACAAGCAAAGGCCCAAACCGAGGAAAGATAGCCAATCCGGTTAAGAAGGGGGATAAAACCTTTTATAGGTACATCAGGGAGCGAAGGAAGACCAAGGGAGGGATAGTGAGGCTTAATAAAGGGGAGGGAGGGTGAGCAGAGGGTGACTGTGAAAAGGCAGGGATACTAAACAAATATTTTTGCTCAGTATTTACAAAGGAAGAGGGGGAGGTACCTAAAACAAACAGTAGAAACACTCTGGATACAGAAGTTGTTACCAGCCCACTTACAGAAGAAATGGTTCTGAAAGAACTCTTAAAACTGAAGGTGGACAAAGCAATGGGGCCTGATGGGATTCATCCCAGAATTCTAAAAGAACTAAGGGTAGAACTAGTGACACCACTGACTACCCTCTTTAACAAATCATGGGAGGATGGGGTGGTACCCGAGGACTGGAGGAGGGCAGATGTGATTCCGCTTCACAAAAGTGGAAGCAAGGCAGGAGCAGGAAACTACAGACCTGTTAGTTTAACCTCAGTGGTAGGGAAAATGATGTAATCACTTCTGGAGGAAAGAATTGTCGAGTATCTAGAGGCTAGAGGGGCACAGGACCCAAGGCAACATGGATTCACAGCGGGTAGGTCATGCCAAACAAATCTGATAGATTTCTTTGACTGGGTGACCAAAGTAGTAGATCAGGGAGGGGCTGTGGACATGGCCTACCTAGACTTTAGCAAGGCATTTGACACAGTCCCACACAAAAGATTAACATACAAGTTAGCCAGCCTGGGAGTGGGTCCCAAGATGACAGCCTGGGTAAAGAATTGGCTGGAGAATAGGACACAGAGAGTAATAGTAAATGGAGTCCACTCTGAAGAAAGGGGGGTTACTAGTGGGGTACCGCAGGGTTCAGTATTAGGACCGGTCCTCTTCAATGTCTTTATAAGTGACATTGCAGAGGGACTGGAAGGAAAAGTATGTCTCTTTGCAGATGACACAAATATCTGTAACAGAGTTGATGCACAAGGTGAGGTGGAAAGAATGAGAAGGGACTTGACAAGATTAGAGGAATGGTCAAATGTATGGCAGCTTAGATTCAATGCTAAGTAGTGCAAGGTAATGCACCTGGGAAACAAAAACCCAAGGGAAGGGTACACAATGGGGGATGAGATACTAACAACAACAAAAATGGAAAGGGACCTGGGGGTAGTCATATCAGATGACCTAAAGGTGGGCAAGCAATGTGAGAGGGCAGCAAGGAGGGCTGGGGGGATACTGGGATGCATAGGGAGAGGCATCACCAGTAGAAAACAAGAAGTTATTATACCTCTGTACAGACAGCTAGTCAGACCCCATCTGGAGTACTGCGTGCAGTTCTGGAGACCCAATCTCCGCAAAGACATAGACAGGATGGAAGCTGTCCAGAGGAGGGCAATTAAAATGGTGCAGGGTCTGCACCAGAAGACTTATGGAAGAGAGACTTAAGGAGCTTAATATGTATAGCCTTGAGGAAAGGAGGGAGAGGGGGGACATGATAGAAACTTTCAAGTACCTCAAGGGAATCAACAAAGTCCAAGAGGGTAGCATCTTTCAAAAAAAGAGGTGCAAGAACAAGAGGGCACAATTTGAAGATGGGGGCTGCTCAGAGGTAATTTAAGGAAGTATTTTTTCACAGAGAGGGTTGTGGATGCATGAAACGGCCTTCTGGAGGAGGTTGTGGAGTCAAAAACAGTGGTAGAGTTCAAGCATGCATGGGACAGTCATAAGGCAATTCTAGGGGCCGGGGGTAGGAAGAAATAGGCTGCTGGTTAACTAGGATCTGCAGCTTATCCATTAGGTAGGGAAATGAGCAGACTGGGTGGGCCAAGCGGTCCTTATCTGCCGTCAAATTCTATGTTTCTATAAAAACATGGAACCCCAGTTGTAGTGGGGTGTATCTGTGCAATGGGTAGGCAGAATAATTCAACTGTGTTTTCCTCGTGCTTGTCAAATACAAAGATGGCAGACAGTAAAAATGCCAATGTTCCATGGCTTATGGATATTGGCCTTTTTATGCAGCCCCTGTTTTTATCCATGCATGGAACATATCTCATGCATGGGTAACTAGCCATTCACATTGCTTCATTTAGCCTATCCATTTTATAAGCGGCCTTAAAGATCTATGAGCTCTTTCAATTATGTAGGAAGGGCCGTTGGGAGAATGAGCAGCTAGGTTTATCTGAACCTTCAGAAGACTCTGGAAGGTTGTAGAATACTAAATTATTCCATCTTGATCTTCTTTCCAAGTCATCTATTTTATTATTAATTTTATGTCGGATAGATGGCAGCTCCGGTTCAATTCTAGCCTTCCAATCTTCGATCGAGGACATTCTCGTTTCTGTGACAGTGAGTCTGGTGCAAGGTAATTGCTGTTTTTAATTTTGTAATTTGCTCCATGAATTTATCCTCAGACAGAAGATTAATATTTTGAGTGGCTGGAGGACTTTTACCCACTGAATGTTTTGATCTTTTAGAAGATCCTGATCTGCCGGCCCGGTAGCACATAGGGCTGAGGTGCTGGTGCCTTATCTCACACTATGCTGGTGACCCGGGTTCGGGAATCACCTCGGGCCACCAGGTTGCTGGCTTGGAGGGGGAGGAGGGGCTGGAGCAGGATTGAGCCACGGCTCTCCCCTCCAAGGGGTGGATACCTGCCTGTCTGTAGTCCCACTCCCACTCCCACCAGGTAGAGGTCCAGTGGGCGCATAGGCAGTAATGGGTGGTGACAGAAGTCAGGGGAGAGGCAGAAGGGGCCACCGGATCCTGGCATATATGTGTGCTCCCATGCACGTACATGCATGTGTATGCCGTGGCCCCGGGGGTAGGGAGCAAATACCTGAAATATGAAAAAATTGTATATGAAAAAAAAAAGAAGACCCTGATCTGTCTGGAGTTAGTGGCGGGGTGTGTTTAATGGGATTCTTCATCTCAGAATCCATTCTGCATCTAAATCCTTCTTAACTTGTAATCAGGAGGTGAACTGGAGTGACACAAGAAATCAAAGTTATGATTGTAAGAGAGTTTTAGCTTTTGTAAAGTATTAAATTAGTGGCTGAAGAATGGAGCTCTGTGAGACGTGTCTCACCGCAATTGCACCATCACCGGAAGTCATGCTGTGGACCTCTTGAGCACTACATTCATCTTCTTCTATTGTGAGGCTGTTCACAATGTTAAAAAGATCACAGCAAAAAAATATAAAAGCCAATTAGGCAATAGTACAGTACATCCTCACTGGCATCCATTGTGCCTTGCAGCATAGTGCCCAACTTCTACTGTGGTTTATTAGAGGGCATGGAAGCAGGACAGTACTTCACCAAGGCCTTCAATTTGGTAGACCATCAACTCCCTCCTCAAGAAACTAAAACTCATATGCTTAGACTGTCTGACCATGAAATGGTTCACTGATTACCTCAAGGGAAGGTCCCAACTTGTCACATGGCAGGGTGCCCTATCTGACTAATGTCCAATCCTTGATGGGGTCCCTCAGGGGTCTATCTTGGGATCACTATTCTTCCTATTCATAAATGATATGCCAAAACACTGTGGCAAGGTGAATCTTACCCTTTACGCTGACAATGCAGTATTGTCAGGGTTTTAAATAATTGATTAGCAGTTTTTTCCTTGGTACAATACTTAGTGTACAGAAAGCATTTATATAGGTTTTCTAGAAGTGTCATGTTTGTTAAACACAGTGAGGAAAGTAATATGCATTTTCACAATGTTTTAGAACTTTTATGAGCAAAACTCTAATCAATTTTTAGAGTTATTTAAAACCCTGATTGTATAAAATAGCCAGTAACACTACCTCACTGAATGAGTCACTGACGAAAGACCTATCATGCCTCAAGGGCTGGTTAGAAAACAACAAACTTGTATTAAATGGCAAAAAACAAAACAAAACAAGGATACACTATTTGGCCTTAAAAACCTGGGACCCAACAGGTCACTCCATTTAACACTCACTCTCTCAAATGGCACTAGTGTTGAGGTAGTGGATTCCATAAAGTACCTAGGAATTACCACAGACCAAAATTGCTCCTTCAAGATGCACATTAACCTGCTGGCCAAAACACTGAATAAGAAACTTGGTCTATTATACGGCATGCTTTCTAATTAATTATTACCAAACTCTTTATACAAAGACCTCGAGTAGTAATCAGGATTCGAGACAAAAATTCTTAAAAACATTAGCGCTCCCCCATTTAACAGAGTTGCAATGACAGAGATTAGAGGTACTGATAACCCCAGAGGAAATAACCCACTGAATACAATCAGCTAAAGCTTTATAAATCCCGATGGGTTTACGACAATATAGTATAAAACGTTTGTAGGGCAGTTGCTCCCCACACTAACTTGTCTATATTGTGAGGTCACAGAGGGAGAGGTTCACCCCCTGTCATGGGACTACGCGGTTCTAGCGGCAATCCTGAAGCCGGATAAAGACAAAACACTTCCATCATCGTATCATCCTATTTCAATACTAAATTCAAACTATAAAATATATGTGGCCATTTGAGCAATGCAATTAAAACATATTATAGCCACAATTATACACCCAGATCAAACTGGCTTTATTAAAACTGGATGGACATCAGATAATATTCGTTGTACATTACTATTGCTTGAACATATACACACCAGAAAGATCCCAGCAGTTCTTTTAAATTTTTATGCTGAGAAGGCATTTGACAGAGCGTTCTGGGACTTTCTCTGGGACACCCTGTCGGCCTTTAATTTCCAGGAAATGTTTCAAACTTAGCTGAAAAATATTTATGCAAAGCCAATGGCCTATATTAGAGTTAATGGATCCTTGACCTCCTCAATTTCATTGCAGAGGGGAACCAGGCAAGGCTGCCCTCTCTCCCTGCTCCTGTTTGCTTTATACATGGAGCCTTTAGCAAGGCAATTTGAAGGGAGTTGGGGACAGAGGGTATGCCTCTGGGACAGTTGCAGTGGAAGGTAGCGCTGTTTGCCAATGATGTGCTCATCTTGCTTGTATATCTGGAACATTTAGTTCCCAGGCTATGGGAAATATTGGAGACCTTTGAACAATATGCAGGGTTTAAATCTAATGTCAGTAAGACAGGAGTTTTAACTTTTAACTTCTCCCCTTCAGCGTCTTTAAAAAACAAATTACCCCTGGGTTGGCGTAAAACTAAAATAAAATACTTAGGTATTACCATAATGCAAAATATACACAATCTAGACCTTATGAATTATGAACCCCTCACCCTTCAGATACAACAGGATCTTGAATCCTGGGGAAGATTACATCTATCCTTTTTCCAAAGGGTAGTAATTGTAATGATGAATGTCCTACCTCGCATTCTATACATATTTCAAAATTTGCTAATCCGTTCCCCCGCTTCTACTTTACTTCTTGGAACAAAATGATCTCAAATGTCATATGGGCTGGGTAGCACCCGAGAGTTAGGAATTCAGTGTTGCAATTACCCTTGGCACTATGGGGCGTTAACCTACCTAATTGAGAGTGGTATACCGAGGTGGACTTTCTCAAGATTTTTTCAGTGGATTACCCCCACATATTCAGCCTCCTGGAAAAATATATAATTCATACTTAACCATCTATATGACATAGCTCCTATATTATTTGTATCTAAGGGTAAATTTATTAGCCTCGGAAATTTTTCAAAGTTAATGGGCGAACTCCTTCGGATATGGAACTCAGTAAAATAAAATCTAAATTTTGCGGAAATGGTCTTCTATTTACAATTATTATGAAAAGATGAACATTTTAATCCACCATTCTTTGACCCAGCCTTTAGTAAGTGGAGACAACTCGGGATTCACTATATATTTCAAATACTAAATGAGACAGGGATTCTTTCCTTTGAAGAACTGCGGGCTATTAACGGGCTCCCATCAGGAGACCATTTCTGTTTTTTACAATTGAAGGCTTATATGCAAAACCAAACCTTAACCAGAACTTGACTCCCCAACCCCAGACTGCCCTTGATGAGCTCCTTAATAGATGCTTTTCAGGGCAATTTGAGGGGGCATGTGATAGGCCGCATATATAAAATATTGAGGTAGGCGATGGGGGGGTCAACACCCAGTCAGTGCTCCAGAAATGGAATACTGATTTACAACTATTAGTAATGCCTGAGACCTGGCAGGTCAGTGCTCTATCAGTGGCTAAGGTCACCCTTCCACAGACATGGAGAGAATACACCTGGAAGTGCTGGTATAGATTTTTCTGAGCTTCTGCAGTTGTAATTAAATACTTGCCTCAGAGTTATGTCCAGTGCTGGCATGGCTGCAACTGTATAATAGCTAACTTGGGCCATATTTTTTGGGACTGCCCCCGTTGACTCCAGTTTGGTGCACACTACAACTTACTGTACAGGAATACTTGGGGGGGGGGGTGTAGAACTAACAGCAGAAATGGTTCTCCTGTCTGTCATGCCAGCCCATAGCCTGCCCTGGGGACGCACCCTGTTGCCAATCTATGTGGCAGCCAAAAAGGCCATTGCTAGATGATGGATGACCAAAGTAATTCCTTCTGTAGATGAATGGAGAAATATTGTAATGAACATATACCAAATGGAAAAAATTACAGCGGTTTTGGAAGATAAAACTAAAAAATGTAATGATAAATGGCAGCGATGGGTACTACATATGCTGCAGATCGATGAATCTTTTGATCTTACTTTGAGAAGGCTCTTACAGTAGGTACTAACCAGTAGGACTAAGCTGCCAAGTGCTAGGATCATACAGAAAACTTTGGCTAGCAGTGTCTGGCAGGGGATCGCCCACCCGAACTCGCGTCAGTATGGCGTGATATAGTGAGCGGTCCCCACGCCTGCCCTCAAGTTCTTCTCCGATGTCAATCTGCAAACGTCGGACCTCGCAGAGAATGTTGCTTCTGTCAATGCCATTTTGGATGAGCATTTCTACTTGTTTATTTCTTTTTCTCATAAAGTATTAGTGTTATTTTGCATCATGTATGTCGTCTCCGATGCCTCCCGATTTGCATAAAGACAAGTGCGACTCCTGCGGAACTCCACTTCCTCACAAAGATGGCCATTCCCTCTGCCTCTTCTGCATGGGCCCAGAGCACAATGTCGAGGACTGTGAAGCCTGCCAGAACTTCAGCCAGGCCACATGGAAACGCCATCAGTAGACCATGGAAGTCCATCTATTGAAATTAAAAATGGCATCCATGGAGAGGGAACTGAAGAAACTCAGGAGCTCATCCTCTTCCCCAGAGGGCCATTGCAAGAAGAAGTGGGACAAGGAGAGACATTGGGACTGAGAACTGTCTCCATCCCATCTGCGGCCCACTCCTGGAGCCGCGGACACGGAGGGGTCTTCCCCTTGGGGGGGTGTCCCTCCAGCCAAGGATGCCTCTGTCACTATGGAGCAACCGTTGGCCCCTTGTTGGGACCGAATTTGGTTCCAACGGGAGTCTCTGGGGTAAAGGAGATACCAACTACCCTTAGACCCTTTAAGACTATGGGGTTTACAGCAAATAGTATGGCTGGTAAGTCGAGCATCGGCTCTTCCGACGATTGCGCGACCATGGCTGATAAGTTGCACGTCAGCTCCTCTGACATGCGCCAAGCCCCAGATCCTCTGGCAGGCCCCAACAACAGCCTGATGTCAAGGATCTGGATCAGCTACCTGAGCTGCAGCTGATCCCAGAGATTCCTTCCCCTCAGAATTCCCCCCTCCATGTCTTGAGGTGATCCCTCCGGCTTCCCCAATACCATGGGATCTGGAGGAGGGAAAGTGACCTCCATCTGGCACCGTTCCACTGCTGATGCCACATTGCTCTACACCTGGCTTGCTGACGGACCCAACAATGGTAATACTGGTCCCATAGGGTCCTTTGGGTCCCTCTGGGCTGCCATCAGGCCTGACGCTGGCCCCTCCTATGGACCCTTTAGACAGGCTATTGGGCCTTCCCTTAGGCCCTCTGGAACCACCATCAGGCCCACCACCTGGCCCCTCGGCTTGCCACCAATCCTCTGCCAGGCCCAGTGGCTCCTCTGTTAGGGTCTTCACCTGGTCTCTTGGGTGCTGCACCGAGCTATCCAATGCCTGGCTACCTAGTACCACACTACCCTTTGGGGTCTCCAACGCCAGGTTACCCGGCACCAGGGTACCTGATGCCAGGGTACCTGACTCCAGGTTTTCCTCAGTACTCATTGCTGAGTTATCCCTGACAGGATTCCCATCACCTTATTACCACCAGGTGCTGGGCTATCTGATACCAGGGTACGGACATCAGCCTCCACTGCCTCCACCTCCAACCCAGCCCAGGTGGACCTGCAGGCGATGCTTCATTCTTGGTGGGATAAAGCAAAATCTCAGCTCACATCAGAGCTTGAGAAATGTCAATTTCCTATCACCCCTACATTGGTCTCCAGAGAGCTGACGCACAGACCTCCTCCATCGATGGACTCCATACCTTCGACATCAGGCAGATTTGCTGAGCCTTTGCCTCAATCGGAGTGACTCACAGAATTTTTGAGACCCGTGGATCTCTTGCGACCTGTGGACATCCCTCTGCCCAGACTCAGTACTCCTGACAAAAGCCCAACGTCGGAATCTGAATCTGACTCGGCCCACTCGGGATCGGATTACGAGGCCCCTTCCCTGGAGGAGCTGAAACTGAAGGACTCCCCAAAGTCCCCTCCTGAGGATTCTTCCTTTATGGAGCTTCTCAGGAAGATCCTGGCAGTCTGTGGCTGGCACACAGAGGAACAAGATCCCCAACACCAGAGGCTTGTGGAGTATCTGGAACTATCTGATCAGTCTCCGACTCTCATCCCACCATGGATAGGCCCTCACGAGGTTTTGGCCACCATGATATGGAAACAACCTGCTTCCCTAGCACCAGTGGCTAGGAAGGCAGACAGGATGTATCAAATGCCAGAAGGGAAGGACTACCGTAGTGTCCATCCCAAGGCCAAATCAGTGGTCATTAGTGCCGCCCATAACCATTCGACCAAACCAAAACACCTCAATACTTCTCCTCCAGACAAGGAGTTGAAGGTACTGGACCAGTTTTGGAAAAGAGTCTACTCTTCATCCACCTTAGCCATTAGAGCACTGAAACCTGTAAACAACAATTAATGTGACACATTATTTACTTTATGATATTGCAAATACAGCTACAGTGCATCCCTTTAAGGAGATCCTAAAAACTGTAAATTATGCTAAAAGTAAAGAAGAAATGTTTTAATGTGTATTCACATTTAGGTTAAACAATTCACATTACATCTACCATTTCAAAAGAAGCAACTGGTTAGCTTCTGTAGTCTGATATGTAGGAGTGATGTTTGGTTAACAGATAACACAACACTAGGTTGTGACATCAGGATGTTTAAATATCTTTAAATGTTTGCTTTTTTCTAAAACATCATTGTATGCAGGTGATTAGTTACTTTTTATATGATGTCACTAGCCTGTATTAGATATAAAAGACCTGATGGATACCAGGATGTAAACACCCTCTGGAAGACACTTTGCCGAGGCGCTAGGGACTCCCATACGGTGGATTAAATATAACAATTGAGTTGATTCCTTGTTAAGTTTTTGTGGTTCTTTTGCATATGGAGTGCAGCTGCACTGCACTTTGTCTAATTTAGCCACCCTTTTGTTGTGACCCCCTCCTTTTATGAGCGCAGTCTGAACTCTTTTCCTGCTTAGAGCACTGAATTATGTTGTTCATATGGTAGTCTACCAGAAATCCATTATGGGTCAACTAGAATCTAAGTTGGAGAAACTCCCTGACTCCGAGCTTAAGGGAAAACATGGCCGGTGTGGTGAGGTCAGCTAGACCCACTAGCCGGCACATTCTGAGGGCCACTTATGACGCAGTGGATGCCTCCACAAAGGGTAAGACTACCATCGTCAGCTTACAAAGGCACTCATGGCTGAGGATATCTGGCCTGGTGACTGAGGTCCAATTGGCCATACAGGATGCCCCTTTCCAGGGTCCTGTCCTTTTTGGAGGTTATGTCAAAGTTATCATTACTGATCTACAGGACAAGGGCATTCTGTCCAGTTCATGTACAAGCCCCCTCAGAAGTCTAAGCAGCCCTTTTATTGGTAGCAACAACCGGAGAATAAGCAACAGCAGAACCGACATCAGAACAAACGTTGGGCACCCTCAGCAGGCACAGCACCCCTGGCTAAATCTCATAGAGTCTCAGGAACCGCACACTCCACCCTCCCCACCACCTCCTGACTCACTCGGTCTCCTCCATCCCCCAAATCCAGATCAGGGGAACTGGTAGGAGGCAGATTTGCAAACCACCTACTGGGTTGGGAGCAAATCACAGTGGACTCATGGGTACTTCAACTCATAGCCAAAGGGCACACAATCGAGTTTTTAGAGAGATCACCAGAGCATCCCTCTTATTACCTTCCAGGTCACATCCATGGTCAAACAGGAAAAAGAATCTCTGCTGCAGAAAGCAGCTATAGAACCCATTCCCCAGATTCAGATGGGTAGGGGTTACTACTCCCACTTCTTCCTAGTCCCTAAGAAGATGGGAGACCTCAGACTAATACTAGACCTCAGCAGTCTGAACTTCTTTGTAGAGTACAAGAGGTTCTGCATGCTATCCCTTCTGGGTTGTCTTCTCTTGTTACATCAGAGACATTGGCTCTATGCTCTGGATATGCAGGATGTATACCTGCATATCCCCATTTTCCCATCTCACTGCCACTTTCTCAGATTCTCTTTTCAGGGAGAACATTTCCAGTTCAAAGCTGTCCCTTTTGGCCTGTCATTGGCACCCAGATTGTTCACAAAGTGCCTAGCGCTGGTTGCTGCAGCCTTATGCAGACAGGGTATTTATGTGTTTCCCTGCCTCAATGACTGGCTCCTTTCAGCTCTGTCGAGAGACAGCCTAATCAGATCCCTGTCCAGTACCCTGGACCTTTTCAAGCAGGTGGGCATCTCGGTCAGTTATCCCAGATCCCACCTTATCCCTTCACACTGCCTACAATTTATTGGGGCATTGTTGGATACAGTCCAGGGGAGAGCCTTCCTCCCACCAGACAGAGTGGAAACTCTCCATCGACAAGCACAGATGGTAGCTTCCCAGAGATGGACCTCTGCAAGGTCGGTCTTCCGCTTGTTAGGTCTCATGGCAGCTGCAATCCTGACCGTACATCTGGCCGGGCTCCATATGCGGGTTATGCAGTGGACTCTCAGAGTACAGTGGGATCAGAGATCATACAGCCTGGACCACATGATCCTGGTATCCAACCCGATGGCTCGGGACTTGTTGTGGTGGCAGAACTTGGACAACCTCTGAAGCAGTGGCCCTTTTCAGCTCCTTCCTCCCTCCCTCCCAGATCCTGACGACAGATGCTTTGGTACTGGGATGGGGAGCCCATCTAAGAACCCACAAGACTCAGGGTTTCTGGACTTGGAGGGAACTTACACTCCACATCAACATGCTAGAGATGAGAGCTGTGCTGTATGCCCTACAAGCCCTCCAGCACCTCCGCGAGCCATGATAGCTCTTGCTCCAGATAGACAACGTGTGTTATCTGGTACCTAAATAAGAGGGCACTCGCTCATACTCACTTTGTCTCAAAGTGATGTGAGTATGGTTCTGGGCAGTTCAGCACAGTCTCCATCTCATGGCAGTACACATCCCCGGTGTTCAAAATGTCCTGTCGGACACACTCAGCTGCACTGATGCCAGAGCCCATGAGTAGGAGCTGAGACAGTCTGTGGTAGATGAAATATTCACATGTAGGGGTCGACCAGACTGCAATCTGTTTGCATCCCCATTCAGCACAAAACTACCAACTTTCTGCTCGCTCACTCCAGGGCGTGGTGTTTTCTGGTGAGATGCACATGTTCCCCTGCCCGTTTGTCAAGACCTTCTGACTCAGGAACAGGACACCCTGGTTTATCCAGGCCTTCAGTCCCTTCACCTGCATGGGTGGTACCTACTGACATAGCTGCCGCGTGCATTGGAGTATCCTCTAGAGTGGTACAGGTACTTGTGGAGGCAGGGAAGCCATCTACTAGATCCTCCTATGCTATGAAATGTAAGAGGTTTTCCATATGGGCCACGTCTAAGGAGTGGAACCCCTTCTCCTGCTCCGTTCCACAAGTCTTAGAGTATCTGTTGCACCTCTCTGACCTTGGACTCAGCTACTCAGCCTTGAAGGTCCACTTATCTGTCATTTTTGCCTACTACATTCCAGTGGATGACAAAACCCTGGATCATTTGGAAATGTCCAAGACATTCCTCAAAGGGATTCTTCATTTAAACCCCCCAGGCAGGAGCCCTTCTCCTCCCTGGGACCTAAACTTCATTTTGGAAAAACTCACACTGTCTCCATTTGAACCAGCTACGAGTTGTGACATGTGCTACCTTTCATGGAAAGCACTCTTTTTTAGTTGCCATTACTTCTGCTAGAAGGATTTCCGAGCTCCAGTCCCTGATGTGTAAGGAGCCTTGTTTGATTTGTTGCAGCGACTGGGTGGCTCTGCGTACAAATTCTAAGTTATTGCCTAAGGTGGTTTCAGAATTCACCTTAAATCAGACCATTCAGTTGCCAGTGTACTAGCCTGAGCATTCCAGTCGGGGAAAGCAATTCTGCGTACTCAGGATGTACATAGAATTCTTCATTACTACCCTAACAGGACAATGTTAGTCCATAAAACTGATCAGTTATTTGTTTCCTTTGCACCCAAAAGAGAGTGCTGCAGTTTTAAAACAGTGTTTGTCTAAATGGTTGGCAAACTGCATTATCGTTTGTTATCAAAAGTATAACAAACCACTTGTGGGGGAAGTCAAAAGGCACTCTACCAGGGGTATGACTGCCTCTACTGCTTGTTTCAGGAATGTCTCTGTCACAGACATCTGTGCGGCTGCAACTTGGAGTCCTATCCGTACCTTCACTAAGCATTACAGTTTGGACATTGTTTCTAGGTGCAAAGCAGGCTTTGGCCTAGCTGTTATTCAGGGACTCTTGTCTTAAGATCCCTGTTTTCTGCAGACTTGTTCCTACCTCCCATGTCCTAGACTTGTCTGATTGTGACTGCGTGGGACTCAGTCCTATCAGTTAGTACCTACTGCAAGAGCCCTCTTGAAGTAAGACAGTACAGTTACGTAAGAACTTACCGTAACAGTAGATCTTCGAGAGAGTATCTTGCAGTAGGTACTGCTTTCCCTCCCACCTCCCCCTGGGATTATTCTGCTACTTCTCTTTATATAATTTTATAGCTCTAGGAGCCCACTCCTATCTCCTGTCACACCTTTGTAGGTCTCCGTTGGGAGAACTGGAGGGCAGGCATGGGGATCGCTCACTATATAGTGCCATGCTGACGCTGGGCACATGACGTCGAGTAAGCGGCCCCCACCAGACACTGCTAGCTAAAGTTTTCTGTGTGGTCCTAGTGCCTGGTGGCTTGGTCCTACTGGTTAGTACCTACAACAAGAGCCTCTCTCGAAGATCTACTGTTATGGTAAGTTCTTCCGTAACTACTTTGCCTAGGAATCAGATTACAATGGAGGATGGCGGGGGGTGCTGCTCCCACTGAGAGGAAGGGAGGAGCCAATTGGCTGCTATTACAATAACAGTAACAATTTTACTGTATATCATTGAATGTCCTGTAAAGGTATCTATAGGATTTTAACTTGAGCAACTGGAGAATGGAGGCAGTTAACATCAAAATGTAAGTGTCTTATGACCATGGATGTGATACTGAGGTGCATTTGCACTTTTTCATTAGATTTATGAAATGTGTGTCTTGTTTGTATAAACATAATAAAAATTATATTTTAGAAAAAGAAACTTGGTCTGTTATATCATCTTAGCCTCTTCCTCACTCAGGACTCCCGGCTAAAGGTGGCAACTACCACCTTACTACCTACCCTGTTCTATGGCTTGCCATTCCTACATGCAGTTAAAAATGCAGAGATGCAAAAGCTTTATACCTTATACCACAGGGTAAGTCAGTTTGCAACGGATGCCCCATCCCGGTAGCATCACTGCCAGGTGCTTCATACCCTGTCCTAGCCATTGTTAGAAGGAAGACTAAGTTACCCATCACTATGCCTGGCTTATGAACTTAGGCTAGAAAATTCCCCCCAAGCCTGGCATACACGTCATCAGCTAAAAACAGCAGACCTCTCAGATCATCCAACTGGCAGCTCCTTAAAGTGTCCAAAGTTAGGTCCTCCTAAGTGCTGAGTTCATTCTCTGCCTACATCCCACCCCTCTGGAACACACTTCCAGAAAATATCCAGGATAGTAAGTCCCTTGGGGGAATCAGAAAGGGACTCAAAGATCACCTGATGGGATTTATCACCGCACTTGTTACCGTTGACACCACGGAACAGTACTTATATCAACTGTGTATATTTAGATTGAATGTAACCCGAAATGTCTACACTAAGAATGTATGAAACCATGAATGGCTAGTATGGACTAACAAATATGAATGCTGCTGGTCACTGTAAAGTGTATAATTAACTATGTGAATACTGTAATTGTGTAAGTTCCATTATACGTAATTAACTCTGGGTCGCCCCTGAAAAAGGGACTGTTATGGTTCCAGTGGGCCTACCCGGTTATCAAAATTAAATAAATATCTTCAGTGCCATCTTTTGTGCTATGCTTAAGGGCACTATGGCAGCATAGTACCTTTTCACTGCTGTCTACTGTGCCTTGCTTAAGGGCACTGAGGCAGCATAGTTCATCTATACTGCCATCTGCTATATGTCTTGCTGAAGGGCACTGAGGCAGCACAGTATCTCTTCACTGCTGTCTACTGTGGCTTGCTGGAGGGCACTGAGGCAGCACTGTATCTCTTCACTGCTGTCTACCATGGCTTGCTGAAAGGCACTATGGCAGCACAGTATCTCATCACTGCTGTCTACCATTGCTTGCTGAAGGGCATTGAGGCAGCACTGTATCTCTTCACTGCTGTCTACCATGGCTTGCTGAAAGGCACTATGGCAGCACAGTATCTCTTCACTGCTGTCTACCATTGCTTGCTGAAGGGCACTGAGGCAGCTCTGTATCTCTTCACTGCTGTCTACTGTGCTTTGCTTAAGGGCACTGAGGTAGCATAGGTCATCTTTACTGCCATCTACTGTATGCCTTGCTGGAGGGCACTGAGGCAGCACAGTATCACTCCACTGCTGTCTACCATGGCTTGCTGAAGGGCACTGAGGCAGCACAGTATGTCTTCACTGCTGTATACTGTAGCTTGCTGAAGGGCACTGAAGCAGCTCAGTATCTCTTCAATGCTGTCTACTGTGGCTTGCTCAAGGGTACTGAGGCAGCACAGAACCTCTTCAGTGCCGTCTATTGTGCTCTGCTCAAGGACACAGACAGCACAGCAGTGTACCTCTTCATTGCCATGCACTGTGACTTGCAGCACAGAACCTTGTTCCCACTGTTCCATACTTGAGGGCACTGAGGCAGCACAGTACATCTTCTCTGGCAGGGCATCACTGTACTTCACTTTCGCAGAAACACACCTATTGCACTCTGTTGGTCAGTGTAGATGTGCCCTGCAGGGCTGAATTTGATCTTCAGGACAGTAGAGGTCATATTACCCCGATGCTGCCTGAACTGCACTTATTGCCCATCAGGTGGCACATTAGCTTCAAGATATGTTTGCTGGTATTCATAGCTCTGCATAGTATGGCACTTGGTCACCTGAAAGAGCTGACCCCACACACCTCTGTCCACGCTCTCTGCTCCACTGATGCTGGCCTGTTGTCTGTGCTCCAGTCAAGGCTGAGTCATTTGGGACAGAATGTTTACGATAGCTGCTTCCATGTTATTGAACTCTCTACCTTCTCCAGTCAGCTGTGCAAGCACAGTGGATGAATCTATGGAGACCCTGAAATTCAAACTATTTGAGTTAGCTTACTGCCTGATTGACCTAATTTTATTAATTTTGTCTAATTTATGGATGGAACTGCAGCTGGCTGGAATGGTTTTACTCCATGGAGCTATGTATATATTTAAGGTGATTATTATACTTTATTTTCTTGTTCATTTTTACTGTATTTTTTATTTACTTTTTTGTTTTTGTTTTGTTATGTACTGTGCTCTGAGCCCCAGGGAAATGATGCCTAAAAATAAAATTGCCTTTCCTAGAAACAGCTGAGCCTTACCAGGCACATCAAGCAGTGTACCTGCTGAGCCAAAGCAGATGCATTAAGCAATATACCACAACAAGGTGTGGAGGATGCCAGGATTTACCCATGCCTGGTGTGGTTCGGTCACGAGGCCCCAGGCCAAGTGAGTAAACCACACCAGAAGTGGGTAAATCCTGGCATTATCCACATCCTGGAATAGCATATTGTGATTATACAATGGCATTCCATATTTTTTGTTAAAAAATAAATGAAAAAAAAATGTTTCTTTGGAGTTTCTATTTTTATTACATTTAGTGCTGCATATGAAAAAATAGTGCTTGGTTGGTGGGGATGCAGTTATGCAGCTCATGAGCTGTATTGTGTTCACATTCCCAACCCCTATTCTTTCCTTGGGGCTAGGAACTCTTGCATACTGTGGCCAGTGTCATCAGTTTAGTTTGTTCAGGCTCTGTTTTTCTGTTGGGAGCTTGGACAACTTTTATCAGTTGGTATATGGCCAGTTTCAATTATGGAACACTGCTTCCGTAGTTGATTAATTGTGCGCATGCTCGGGATGGTGTTTTGGTGCCACAGTTTTTTGGGATAGTTTTTTTTTTCTGAGCCATGTGCCTTGGCTGTTTAATACTGGAGCTCGTGGAGATTAGACAGTACATAGCGGCAATGGCCGGACGTTGCAACTGTGGAGTCTGTGACAGCCCTACTGATCCCTATCTTTGGCAGTCATGGGACCGGAGGGTGAAGATGTTGAGAGAATGGGAAAGGGAAGTTCAATTAGGTAAGCCTCTAATGGGGGTGTTACAGTAATTTCAGGTGCAACAGTATCAGTGTCTTGAATGTTATTGGTTTTTCTGAGAGTTACAGAGTAGTAGTTTGAAGAACGCGGTTTACCGCTGTCATGTTTGGGTCAGCGTGCCATGTGGCTGACTGCCATTGTCTTTGCCATTCCTGGGTTTGATGTGGGTGGAGTGATTTCAAAGGGGGTTCCTGATGCAGTTGACCGGTGTCTGGCATCTTTTCCATGGGGTGATGCTAGGATTTACAATGGCTAGAAGATGCCAGCCAACCAAACAGTGCCCAGGATTTTTTTTAGCTATTGTATAATGTATATTAGGTCATGAGAACAGCTGAGCTTGATCAGACACATCAGATTGTGGCACTAGCCAAGCCAAAGCAGGTACATCAGACTCTCCAAGCATCTGAGCAGCAGGGCACCACAGCAATTTCCAAATCTGCACAAGTACCCAGGATATGTAGACCATGCCACAAATTCCCGCATTTTGTACATCAAGGTCCGAGAAAGCACAGCAAGATTGAGACTGCTTGAGGGATGCCTTGGTTCATATATGAGCAGGACAACTACAACTGCAAATGTTGGTGACTGAGATGTGCAGTGAGCTTCAAGAAATTTGACTGTCAATGCCATGAACCTTGACTCCCATGGGGTGGCACAATGCAATTGCTTGTCTGTTTGATGACAGTATGCCACAGTGACAGGAAGAGGTGGATATAATGCCAGCAGAATCTGACACAGTGCCAGCAGAAACATACATATTGCCAGCTGAAGCAGACACAGTGCCAGCAGAAATGGAAACAGTGGTGCAGAAACAGACACAGTACCAACAGTAGCGAACAGAGTACCAACTCAACTTACAGCAACTTCATCGAAGGCTGCTGAAGAAGATGAGTGATTTGGGTATAGCTAGGGAAATCGTAAAGTGGGCAGTGGGTTGGCTGGAAGGGAGGCAGTAGAGCATTGTGGTGAATGGGCTTAGATCAGTGAAAATACATCACCAGCGGAATACCACGAGGATCTATGCTGGGCCCAGTCCACTTCAGTGTGTTTATCAGCGACAGAATCCAGGGCAGGTTGTGTCTATTTACATACAACACTAAACTATGTGGTAGAGTTGGCAACATGGAGGGGATAAAAGAATTGCAGAGAGACCTGCAATGGCTAGAAAATTGGCCCGAAGTCTGGCAATTGAAATTCAATGCCAAAATGTGCAAAGTGATGCACCTAGGGAACAAAACCCCCCAGAACAGAGTATTGGATGGGAGGGGTTCAGCTGGACACAATATCAGAGGAAATGGACCTAGGAGTTATCATCAGTGATTCCCTAAAATAAACCAGCCAGTGTAACAAGCCTCCTGCAAGACAAACAGGATGCTTTGAATTGGAATAGGGTTCAACAGTAGGAAGCAGGAAGTACTGTTACCTATGCATGTGTTACATGTGAGACCACACCTGGAGTATTGTACCCAGTTCTGGAGTTCCTACCTAAAAAAAGGATGGAGACAGGCCAGAGACAGTACATCTCTGGGTGACCAAGATGATTCAGGGCCAGGAAGGCAGATCTTACGAGGATCAGCTAAAAGTGCTGAATATGTATTTGCTTGCAACCAGTTGAGAGGGATATATATGAACATATGAACATACGAAATTGCCAGCAGAAAAAGGCCCACAGGTCTGTCAAGTCTGCCCAATTGTGCAGCTCCTAGTTTCATATTACTACAGCAGCCCCACCTCCACCTTGACCCTTCCCTTCCTCCTCTTTCCCGATCCTTCCCCCTCTTTGTATTTTTGTCTGCACTAACCTTGCCCTTGACTCGATCCCAACCCTGCTTAAAGCTATCCACTGTCCTTTGAGCGATTAACTCATCCGGCAGTACATTCCAACCCGCCATTACTCTGTCTGTGAAGTAGCACCTCCTCATCTCCCTTCTAAACCTTCCCCCTTCCAACTTCAGACTGTGCCCCCTAGAGACCCTTCCCCCCTTTAAACTGGACATTCCTCTCTCCCTGACTTTGTTTATGCCTTTCAAGTACTTAAAGGTCTCTATCATGTCCCCTCTTTCCCTTCTGTCTTCCAGCAAGTACATGTTGAGCTTCTTCAACCTTTCCTCATACGGCAACTCTATTAGTCCCATGATCATTTTGTAGCCCTACGCTGCACCCCCTCCAGTAATCTCCCATCCTTTTTGAGGTATGGGCACCAGTACTGTACACAGTACTCCAAGTGTGGTCTCACCAGCGATCTATACAGTGGCAGGATAACCTCCCCCTTTCTAGAGGTGATCTCTCTGGCAATTCATGCCAGCATCCTATTTGCCCTTGCTGCCGCCCTCTTACACTATGCTGATACCTTCATGTCCCCTGTAACTATTACCCCCAGGTCTCTTTCCTCCTCTGAAGCTGTTACCTGCACTCCCTCCAGCCAGTAGATGTTGCTGGAATTTCTGGTTGTAAGGTACATGACCTTGCACTTCTTAGCGTTAAAGCTCAACTGCCACTCCCTAGACCAGTGTTCGAGTTTAGCTAGATCCTCTCTGAGTGCCTGCCTCCCTTCCTCATTGTCCACTTTTGTATGAATTTTAGTGTCGTCCGCGAACAGGCTGATCTTACTCTTGGCCCCCTCTGCAATATCTCCAATAAAGACATTGAACAAAACAGGGCTCAGCACAAAACCCTGCTGTACCCCACTCATTACTGGCCTTGGCTTGGATGTCTTCCCCCTTACAACTACCCCCTGTTGTCTGCCTGCAGCCAGCTGTCCACCCACCCCACCAGTTTTTCCCCAACCCCCATGTCCCTCAGCTTGCTTATTAACCTCTTGTATGGTACCGCATTGAAAGCCTTGCTGAAGTCCAGATACAGGACATCCACAGCATGGCCTTCGTCAATCATCCTACTGACCCAGTTGAAGAAGTCGATCAGGTTAGTTTGGCAAGATCTTTCTGTGACAAACCCATGCTGTCTGTCATCCTGCAGACCATTGCTATCGAGAAAGGTTATCAGTCTCTCCTTCAGAATGGTCTCCATCAACTTCCTCACTATGGAAGTCGAGCTCACCAGTCTGTAGTTGCCCGGTTGGTCCTTGGGTCCATTCTTGTGAAGGGGCACCACATGAGCCATCCTCCAGTCCCTGGGTACATTTCCCATCTCCAAGGAAATGTTGAACAGGTCCATCAAAGGGCCTGCCAACACCTCTACCAGTTCCTTTAGGACCCTTGGGTGCAAACTGTCCAGTCCTGGTGTCTTGTCCACCTGCAAGGCTTTTCGGCCTTTCAGAAGTCTGTCCTCTCTGATGACCCCATCTATTATCTCTGCCCCCCTACCCTTGCCCCCTTTCTCCTTCGGTATTGGGCCATCCCTTTCTTTTGTGAACACCAAGCAGAAATACTCATTGAGCTCTTCTGCCTGATGTTCCCTTTGTTCCGCCCCTCCCCCCTCTTGATTCTAACAATGTCATCCCTACAACTCCTCTTCTCCCTTATGTATCTAAAGAACCCCATTTTCCCCTCTCTGAACCCCTGACCCAACTTCAGCTCCTTTGCTGCCTTGGCTGCCCTGACTGGCCTGGTCACCTCCCTAGATGCCTTTGTGAGCACCTCTCTATCCTCCTCATGCCCCAATTTTTTGAACTTAATGAAGGCCAGTCTTTTTTCCCTTCACCTTCCCCTTCACCTCCTTGCTGAACCAGCTAGTTTTTTTGACCCGGACTGCTTACTCTGAGATTTGGTACATGTGTTTGTGGCCTCATTCGGCCCCTTCCTAATGATTTCCACTTCTGTTCCACATCCATCCCTGAGATATTTTTATCTAACTATCCCTCTAGGATGCTGCACATTCTGGAAAAATCTGCCTTCCTGAAGTTCAACACTCTTGTCCTGGTCTTAGTAGACTCCCTCCCTGTGTTGAAGTGGATCCACACTGAGCGATGGTCGCTTTCTGCAAAAGGGTCCTGTACTACCACATCCTGGACTTGATCCCCATTTGTTAGCACCAAATCCAGTATGTTCCCTTCCCTAGTAGGATCCATCACCCCTTGCACTAGGTAGCTGTCTTGGATAGCCTCCATCAACACCTGATCCCGTGTGTGTACTGTAGTTACTGTCTGCCAGTCAACCCCAGGTAGGTTGAAGTCTCCCATTATAACTGTATTCCCTTTGCCACTGACCTTCCTGATTTGCTCCTGCAGCTCCCAGTCCACCTCCTCGCTCTGTGAGGGTGCCCTGCACACCACCCCCATCCTCAGCTTATTACCTGTAGGGCTTTGGAGCAATACCCATATGGCTTCTGGCCTCCCCTCATCCCCCCACCTCCCTGGTACACAGTATCCCCTCCCTGACATAAATAGCTACCCCTCGTCCCCTCCCGATCCCTGTGGAACACCTTGTATCCTGGGATTGTGAGATCCCAGTCATGGTATTGGGTGGCCCAGGTCTCTTAGATGGCGGCAATATCTACCTCTCCCTCCGCCATCATTGCCTGGAACTCTGCCACCTTGTTTGCTAAGTTCCTTGCATTCAAGGATACTACAGTCTACTTTGTGTCCCGCCCCTCCTCTTCCTGTCTCTCCCCCTTCTACTTTTGTCTTGGTAAATTCCCCTCATTCTCCTCTTCCCTTTCTGGGGGTTGGGGGACGATATCCTGGAAGGTGTGCCTCTTTCCTGCTATCCAACTCAGCCCTCCTCTCCTCAGTTTAAATCTATGTTGTTTTATGTACTTCTCCAATCCCTGTCCCAATGCCCTTGTACCGTTGATGTTGAGATGCAGCCTATCCTTGGCAAAAAGCATCTTATTGTTCCATGTCTTGCCCCACTCTTCTACTTCCCCATACCTCATTTCTGCACACCACCCCTTCAGCCACTCATTAAAGTCCTGTATTCTTAGCTTCCTTGCTCTGCTTACCCTAGGTACCAGGAGTACCCCGGAGAATGTCACTGAGCTTTCCACCTGATTACAGATACTCCCCACTTCCCTGAACCTCTCCTGCACTTCTTCCACTGTACTGCCCTCTAGGTCATTTTTTCTTAGGTGCACAATGATATAAGGCTTCCCTCCCACCTTCTCCACACATTTCTGAATATACTGCCCTACTCTTCCTACTGTCAACTCTGGCATACACTCCACCCAGATTTGGCTATTTCTTGCTCCATTACTTCCCCATCTCACTGCCTGAGCATAGAATCCCCTAATATAAGTACTCGCTCCCCCATCCCTTGCACTGCCCCCATGGTTTGCCCTCCTATGAGCCCCTTTTCCTCAGTGTCCTCTCCTTTCATACCCTACCCTTTTCCCCTTCCCTTCTCCTTCAATTGAACCCCACCTGCTCTCCTCCTTTGTCCTTTCTGTGCTTGCTCCCTTCCACAACCACTCCCCTCCACTACTTTTACATCCTTCCACTTCCCTCTGCATTGTGCCCTCCCCTTCCCAACATGTTTTAGCCTTCCTGTCCCATTTGTTTAGTGTGTTTGTGCCAACTTGACCTACTTCCCTGTCCCTTCCCGCTTTTACTCCCCAGTCTTTCCTCTATCCTTGTACCCTGTATTTCATCCCTCCATCCTGGTCCCCTGACTTTTGTTCTATGGTGCCTTGCTCAACCCCCTGATCTGTTTCATCCATCAGTAATGTGTACCTGTTTGTGGTCTCCAACCTCCTGTCCTTGCCCTCCCCTGAAATCCCTTCCTGCCCTGCCTCTGTTTACCCTGAACCTCTTTTCTACTTCCTGTCTTTACCCGTGTTCCCTACCACCTGCCAACACCCACTTTTGGTGCTCCCAGGACCCTGTGGACTCATCCTCCTTGGCCGAGTGCCCCCTTCCAGCCCATGGCAGCCTGGTCTATCCTGTGATGGAGCCCTCCCTGCCCCTCTGCCCCATCTCCTCCTCACCTCCTCATTCCTGTTCCCTTCCTCCAGCTCCCATCTCAGGCTCTCTATCTCCAACATAAGCTGTCTGAACATCCTGCACACTGGACACCCCCCACCTTCCACCAGGTTCTCAGAAACAGTGCTGCCCCACACCCATTGCAGCTCACAACCCTCCCAGCATCCCTGTGCCCCCAACCCCAGTCATCCCTACCTCACCATTCTTTCCTTCCATACATCCACCTGCCTCCTTACCCTGGCCTCCACGTCTCTCTTAGTCTCTGAATATTCCACAGCTCTTTACAGTGGGATCCATATTTCTCTAAGAGCTCTAATTCTGTAGTAGTGCCACAAAACTCTTACTCTCTCCTTCTGTAGAGGCTTACAGCCTCTCTCACCTCCTCTTGTATGTGCCCTTTGGACCTAGTTGCTAGCTACACCCTTTGTAATTCTGCATATATATCAGCTAGGCTATTCTTTCTGGTGTAAGTAAAGTAAAGCTTTATTTATAAAAAGTGCCTTTCTCAAAATCAAGGCGCTTCTACAATACAAAAAAATAATTGTGCTGCCTAACTGTTTCTGCCACTTTAAGTAGGTGTAGCTTGGCCTTCCACTATAAAGACAGATCACCTGGGAGTGGTTGGGAATGGGGGTGGGTGGGGGGACTTTTCCTTTGATACTTGGTGTCTACAAAAACAATCGGGTAAAAGACAGCATTCTGTAAACTACAGTGCAAAAACTCACAAACCTACCAGCAAACATATCCTCCTAATCCTGCTCACATAAACTGGATCTATGTTTACACAAGTATATTACCCTGCATTTACTGATATTAAACTGTATGTTTTTACCATTTGCCCACATAGGTAGCTTATTCAAATATGACTGTAGTTTTCTACTTCTCTAGGTAACACTACAGTACCACCAACTTGACTGTTATCTGAACATTTTGAAAGTCAATTTATGATATTTGTATTCAGGTCACTTATTTCAATTCTAAATAGCATTTGGTCCAAGGACAGAACCGTGGGGCACACCACTGATGGCATGAACAACTGATGATGAATTTTCCCATATTATACTCTCTTAGTCCTGCTCCACAGCCGGTTTTGTATACAGCATGTTGTGTTAGACTGAAACCTAGCAAAATGATTTTTGATAGCAATAAATGATGTGGGACTTTATCAAGAGCCTTGCCAAAGTCAAGATAGACAATATCCTCTAGACCACCTAGATCTGGGGATTTATTGACAGATTTACTGACTAAGAACTATGCTGTGTAACTGAACAAACTAACCAGTGAGGTTAACAGCAGTCAGAGTAAACCTAATTGAGAATTGCAGTGCAGTATTGGAATAAGTCAGGACAGATACCCCATCACAGTTAATGGGTGTACTGTATAGCCCAGTATGTAGAACCTACCAAAATAAACAGGAATAACAAAACAAGCAAACTCTTAGGGGTACTAAAACTAAAACACAAGTGTCCTACACAGAATTATAATTTTGTAACAGCTAACATAAAACAGAGAAAAGAGGGCCAGGCTGTCCAGCTATGAGAAGATATAAGCTGAAGTTTTAATGCATGGATGGTGGCAATTATATTTCAAAAGCAAACTGTGTTAGTACTGTTGGTACAATGAAAAGAAACAATGATAATAAATAATACTTTGTTCCTAATTTAGATGTTACATTCTAAATGAAAAGATATAAAAGGAAAAATTTCTAAGAAAGATAAATACTGTTTTTGCACAACGATGAGAAGTGTATTCAAAATAAATAGAATACTGGTAATTGTTTTGCACTGCAGTATGATTTTGGTATTAGAAGTATAAATCTATAACCACAAAATTGATTTTATCATCAAAAGTGACACAAAAGCAATGGCTAGCATAATAACTTTAATGATGCAGATGATAATAATGTATGCTTTAAGTAGTATGATAAATAAGGGATATAAGGTGTGCAAAATACAAAAAGCTCTGGAATGGTTCCTTATTACGTATATAAATAAATAATATTCATACTAGAACATAAATTAAAACAAATTGCAAATACTTTATAAGACAACTGTGATCCGGGACAAAGTGATGAAAACAGCCATGGAATATTGATAGATTATATGGTAGCAAATAATCTTTACAATCAAATATTGATTTCAATGTGAAAATAAGGAGTTTCCAAGTCTTCCTCACCCTCTTGAATTTTTCTGTTTCTGTGTCACAAGAGTTAGGCTTCTTGGCTTTATACTGAAATAACCCCCATTTTGAATGGGAAGGGCAGCTGGGTAGCAAACTTCCTCTGAACTGAAAAGGTTTGTTACCCCCTTGTGTATGCCACAAAAGGATGTACTGTAATTAAGAACTGTGGTGCAAAGTGTTCATTTTAACCACGTTGCACCACACAAGTGAGACTATGTATGGTGTACCAGGAGTCTGATCAGTTGTCTATCTGGTTGAGGTCTTTCTAAAGCCGGTCCCTTACTCAGTGGGGTCCACTGCCTGGGACAGCATGGTATCATCAGCAAAGGTATTTGGGTTAAAGTTAACAATTATATGCATACTGTTTGTGATTAATGAAGCTTTTTTTTTTTTACTTTTTTAGACAATTGTCAGGCATGACCTAGAGGAACAACTACAGAATATTCCAATCAACATATTGACAGAAGAACGGGCCTTTAACAGGGACACACAACACTGGATTGACAAGTTTAAGTCCAAGGCCATGTTGGACCAAAAAGCAATGAGGGCTGTGGTCAAACATCAACTCCAGCAGATGAAGTCAGATGAGAGGGAGGATGTTATTGATGAAATGATTGGAAGCAATAAAGAAAAAGGGAAACTTTTTGACCTTTTAGAGCATTTTCAGATCTGTCTTGCAGTGAGAAATATAAATTGTCGGAACACTCTGAACCCTGAAGCCAGGGAATTCACACCAGGAAAAAAGTGGGCAGAAAACTTCAATGCAAACAGTTATTTATTCCCTGCATACTTATCCAGTATGAATGACGTCTTAAAAATATGGAAAACAGATTCTCCAGATGATCTCCATGTTCGCTTCTGCTTCTTGCCAGAAATTCCCCAAGGATTTTTTCACAGGTAAAGAACTACATTCATATTTTAGGCTCAAGAGTGAGCTTCAGCTTTTACCTCATTATGTTTGATCTACACTACAGACAACACGTGTGGGGGTAGGCTGCTACCTGAAGCAGTGGGTCAAGGTTTATTAAATTGAGATGAGAGTATTTACGGTTTCCTCTGCCCCTTCATTCTGTTCTGCAATAATTTCCCATTATATACTTATGCCCCTCCTCCTCATCATGTAGTACCTTGTTCCTTGGCACTTTTGGTGCTGAAATGTCCAGGACGTTCATGAATGGGTTTAGTGATAGGTGACATAAGTATTAAGTGATTGCAGTTCTCCCAGCTGAATTAAAACACATTGCCTTTGAGATGCAGCTAAAGCTCTGCTGGCCAAGATGCGCATTCTGAGACTGGGAATGTGCTGTGTCTCCCCCATAGCTGTGTTATGTGTTGCTACTCATCCACCATGCTAACAGAACAACATTCTTAATTTTCCAAAGCAAAAAAGTTGACAACTGGGAATTGCATTTTAGCCCAGTCAAAAAACTACTTTTTTTAGCATTGTTTGTTAGATGCTGATGCTCACTCCTATCTATTGCTTTGGGCTGTAGACAGGTAAGATGAAAATGTTAGCATTTCCCAAGTGTCCTTCTTGAGGAAAATATTTTAGCTGTAGCACATCCATATAGAAACATAGACTTTGACAGCAGATAAGGACTGCTTGGCCCACCTAGTCTGCCTATTTCCCTACCTACAGGATAAGCTGCAGATCCTAGTTAACCAACAGCCTATTACTTCCTACCCCCCACAAGAATTGCCTTATGTCTGTCCCATGTATTCTTGAATTATCCCACAGTTTTAGACCCCACAGCCTCCTCAGGAAGGCTGTTCCATGCATCCACTACCCTCTCTGTGAAAAAATACTTCCTCACATTGCCCCTGAACCGCTCCCCTCTATCTTTAAATTGTGTCCCCTGGTTCTTGCATGTCTCTTTTAAGGGGAGTTGCTGTATCAAAGTATTTTCTGAAGTTTATATGATTATCGCATAGATAATCCTATTTTCTTTGCTGTGGCCTTAACATACTGTCAGCATTTTTATCAGAAGAGAGAATGCTTAGACCATTCAAAAAGAAAGTGGCATCAATACTAAATCAGAACATTGAATACTCATGTGAAACACTTAAAGGAATAGTACAGTCAAAATGTGCATAAACATATTATGCAAAGTGTTTTGATGTGTGTGTATATTCCTACTGTGTCCTTCCCTTTGTTTGCTATTAGGAGTTTTTTTCCCCTAAATTTGCATAGCAGTTTTGTGGCTCCTGGGGATCTCCCTGTTCAATTTTTTTATTGCTCTTCTTTTCCTATGATGTCTCATTTCCTATGTCACAGTGTTGTGTCCATAACCACTGATTCAGTAAGTGAAAGTTGCTGCAACAAAAATCTGGTGTTAGGAGCCTGATGTTCTGGCCTCAAATAAATAACTCTTTGTAATTTAACATTTTAGTTTTCTTGATACAGGTACGTATCTAGGTCTAGCTAGCAGAAGGAAATGTTTTACCTTTAAAGATTTTCATTTCATCAAACTATATACAGCCATAAAAAGCATACAAATTACCCCAGATCATCAGTGCTATAACTAATGAAGACTCTATTTCCTTACAGATTAGCCATCCAGTTATCCCTCAGGTGTTTGCTAAACTGCAAGTGTAGCCTTTAATGGCTAAGGAAGGTTACTTAAAAATCGCAGCTTTACTGCTGTAAAATTCACTCTAAACCAGTGCTTGCTGAATCAATGGTCATGGATGCATCATTGTCACATAGGACAGGAGGCATTGTATGAAAAAGTAGAGCAATACAAAATGTGAACATGGCGATTCCCAGTTCCAGCAAGCTGCAGCGACACCAAAGTTGTTGACTGACTTTACATCGACAACATTTTACTGATGGTGATCACATCACCTGGCAAATGCATCAATGAATTGCAGTGCAACAGAATTATTTAGACTGTTTGCGGGGGCTTTGCCCCATGCACCCCTCACATGGGGAGCTCAGTCTCAGCACCCTACTGGATATATATACATATATATATATATACATATATACATATATATATATATATATTCAACTCTGGGGGGATGCAAATTACTGGGGAGAGCAGCCAACATCGGGAGTTGCTGTATCGTGCAGTACTCCGATAACTTGCTCGACACGGATGTCTAATGGGTTGTCAATGTGTTGGTTTTGCTGTTGGGATTTGGATGTTCTGATAGTATATCAAGTTTCCAAGGGGTCATAAAACTAGTAAGCAAATTTAGAAAAAACTTCTAATAGCAAAGGTAAGGACACAATAGGAGTACAGACACAAGTAACAATCTGCAACTGTTTTTGCTAATTTTGAAAGTACTACTCCTTTAATGTACAAAACAACTAATTGACATCACTATTGCCAATGCAGGGAAACACTTGTATCACTGTACTTGAATGTATGGGATTCATTTAATATCACAGCATTGCTGTCAGTTTCTGGGCCTTTTATCTGGCAGACTTAAGGGTTTCCATTTGGAATTGCCAAAATAAATTCCCTCAAGTATCCCAAAATGAGTTCAGATCTCAAATGTTTTGGGTGCCTACAGTTGTCTTTTTGGAGTGCAGCACCAGTGGGCATTAGATTTGCTATATGAACAGAAGCTTATTTTTAGCTCAGTGTGGGTTCCTCGTAATGCGGGAATTGAGCTCACTATTGGTGTGCCTTGGGATTCTGGATTCTGGGAAATGGCAACCTAGTTGCACTGTCCCCTTACAGGCTTTTTGTTTACTGTTTCGGATTTTATATTAAAAAAAGGTCCAAAACAGTATGAGTTAACTATTGTTAACTGTTCACTTGCTGCAAACATAGAAACACAAACACTGTTGGCAGATAATGTACCTATACCTATATCTACCTATCCCACTGCCCTACTATCATAAGGGAGGGGAGGGTTAGCCACGATGTCTCCCCTCCCCCATCTTAGCTCCTTCTTTTGGAATTATTAACCTCCATAGCTGTCACAGCCAATCTTGAACCCATTTATAGTCCCAAGATGACCCAAGGCCAGCAGGGCAAACTAGGGGCTAAGACTAGAAGACACAAAATAATTAAACTTCATTTCTAGAATGAAGCTTCTCTGTCATCTCAAAGTTTTTTGAACAAGCTGAGATGGAAAACTTGCCACATTTTCCCTATTTCTCACAATGTCAATATCAGAGTTCAATGTGTATTTCTCTCATTTATGGTGTGATTGGAGATGCTGAATGGAAATGTTGTCTTGTATTTTAAATTAGGACAACTGTATTTCCATTTGTTTGATTTCCAGATCAGAGATTATTTGTTGACCATTAATAATGAACAGGAAAGAAAGTCAATAATTATTTTGTAAACTTGGACATATGACAAATGTAAATGTCATAGAAAGGATGCAAGAGAAATAGTTTAGTTTAGTTTATTTAAGGTGTAACCATTGAGCAAAAGCTCTTTTACAATGGTGACCTTGAAAACAGTACATAATAAACATATGTATTACAAACAAAAACCAATTACAACACACAAACATACATTACAAATAGCTAAAACAATTATGGACCTGTTCAACAGATGTTAAATAATACGTACATACGAACATACAAATGTGCCAGCAGAAACAGACCTCCTGGTCTAGCAATGTCTCCTCGATTGTGCAGCTAGCACCCTAGATTGCAGCTGTCCCACCCCCCCCCATCCTTCCTTGGTTGTCCACCTCCTCCCCACCCTTACCCACCCTCACTCTCTGTCTCATGCCCTCTTGAAACAATTGACATTCTTGCTTGATATCACCCTATCCAGTAGGGCATTCCACTTCAACACCACTGTCTCTGTGAAGATAGTGACTCCTCATCTCCCTCCTGAATCTTCCCCCTCTATTCTTAGCCTGTGCCCCCCTGGTATCTCTTCCATTCCTTAGTTTAAACACCCCATCTACTCCCCAGTTGTTGATTCCCTTCAGGTACTTGAAAGTTTCGATCATGACCCCCCTATCCCTCCTGTCCTCCAGGATGTGCATATTCAGTTCTCCCAGCCTATTCTTGTAGTCCTTACCCTTCATCCCCTGAATTACCCTTGTCATCCTCCACTGCACTTCCTCCAGCAGCTTGACATCCTGTTTCAGGTGTGGCCTCCAGAACTGCACACAGTATTCCAAGTGCAGTCTGACCAGTGACCTATAGAGGGGTAAGATCAACTCCCTGTGCCTGGATGTGAACCTCCTCACTATACACCCCAGCATCTTGTTTGCCTTTGCTGCCGCTTTCCTGCACTGGGCAGTATTGTTCATGCTCCCTGTTACCATTACCCCTGCATCAGTTTCCTCCTCAGTGATCCCCAGCTTCACACCCCCCCACCAGCCAGTACTTTCCCCTTGAGTTTTTTGTCCCGAAATGCATTATCTTGCACTTCTTCACACTGAACCCCAGCTGCCACCTCTCTAACCACTCCAGCTTGGTAATGTCCTCCTGTAGTTGCTTCCAACCTTCCTCCCTGTCCACTGCTGCACCCATTTTAGTGTCATCCATGAACAGGCTAATCCTGCTCACCACTCCATGTGCAGTGTCCGAGATGAATAGCCCAAAAAGCACCGGGCCCAGCACCGAGCCCTGTGATACTCCGCTTATCACTGGTCTGGGCTCAGAAAATTCCCCACTCACCACCACCTGCTGTAGCCTACCACCTAGACAGTTAGTAATCCAGCATGCCATCTTTGTCCCCACTTCCACTCCACTTAGCTTCCCCCCTAGCCGCCCATGGGGCACTGAATCAAAGGCTTTGTTAAAGCCCAAGTATAGGATATCCACTGCATGGCCCAAATCCAGTTCTCTTGTTACCCAATCATAATATTGAATAAGGTTAGATTGGCAGGATCTTCCTGTAACAAATCCATGTTGTCTCCCATCCTGTAGGTTATTGTCCTCCAGAAATGCAACCAACCTTTCTTTCAGTATTGCCTCCATGAGCTTGCCCACAATGGACGTAAGAGTGACCGGCCTATAGTTCCCCGGCTCGTCCCCTGGCCAGCTTTTGTTTATCGGTACCACGTGGGCCGACCTCCAATCCTGTGGCACATCACCTGTTGTCAGGGAGGAGCTGAACAGTTAATGTTTTAGCATTGAGGCTGATAAAGGCTTATTATATATTGGGGGTGGTGGTGAATGATATAGCAGGTTGGCAGGGGCTGCAGGACAACCTGACCAAACTGGTGGAGTGGTCGGAAGTGTGGCAGTTGGGGTTCAATGCGAAAAATTACGAAATCCTGCACTTTGGAGCAAAGAACCCAGGGAGGGGTTACCAGCTGGGAAGAGTGCAGCTAGGTTCCACTGAGGAGGAGAAGGATCTAGGAGTGGTTGTAATGGGAAAATGAACAATACTGAGCAGTGTAGATGGGCGGCAGTGAAAGCCAACAGGATGCTGGGTTGTATCGTGAGAGGGATCTCCAGGAGGAGGGAGGGAGGTGATCCTGCCTCTCTACAGGGCACTGGTCAGGCCACACCTGGAGTACTGTGTGCAATTCTGGCACCCATATCTGAAGAAGGATGTGAAATTACTGGAAGGTGTACAACGCAGGGCAACAAGGGTGATCCATGGATTGGAGGACAGACCATATGAGGAGAGGCTGAGAGAGTTGAGTATGTACTCCTTGGAAAAGAGAGAAGGGACCGGGGGATATAATTGAGACCTTTAAGCATGTAAAGGGGATAAACAAGGCAGGCATAGCTGTGGAGGGGAGGGACACGAGAGGGCATGGCCTTAGATTGAAGGGGGGAAGATTTAGGACAGAAATGAGGAGACACTTTTTCATGGAGAGGGTTGTGGCAGAATGAAATGCTATACCAGATGAGGTGGTAGCCTGTAAGACAGTAGGTAGTTTCAAAAGGGAATGGAACAGGGTGAGGGGGTGCTTGGGAAGGGAAGGGGTGGGCAGCTGCAAGGTAGGGGTGCTAGCAGCACACTCAAGCAGACTTGATAGACAAGGTGGCCTTCTTCTGCTGGCAAATTTGTATGTTCGTATGTATAACTTCCTAAATTCATGTGGAAGTTTGTTCCAAAAAATGCATCTGAGTTCCAGAGTCTGTAAGACTCTACAAGGGTTATTCAAACATGAAAGGCTAAATTACTTGTAGAAAAACATCAGAAATAGATTTGAATTCCAGCTCATGGGACAAATCTGAAGTCTCAGGAGAGTTTGTCTACAAAGTTGCTTTTACAGATTTTTTTTAAACACTGGTTCTAGTGAGAAAGTATGATAAAACACATTCTAAGAAATTCTGGAGAGGTTGTAGTGTGGGGAATCTGAGTGCACATACACATATCCAGGTAATATAATTTAGTAAACTGAGTAACTGTTGGGAGGGGCTTGTGGAGGATATTGGAAAGACTTTTGTAATTTAAAAAAGCCATTCCCATTAGTGCAGTGCATTGTTCTACCACCAATGAGGTTATTGCTCTGTCTCAAGCCCTGGGAACCCAGCTGGGGCTGTGCATAGTTACACTGTCACTTTGGGTCAGAATGGTCTCTAGGTCTGGGAAGAGCTCCAACAGGGAATCTTTTTCAAAACGCATTAGTTGCTATAAGCGTGTGTCTTCTTTATGTGAGTACTGAATGAACCGCAAGCTTGTCACTTTATCAGCACAGCGTTATTTTCACTTCCCAGAGTGGTGAGTGCCTGAGTTTTTTATTTGGTCTCTAGGTCCATCATATCTGGCATATAGTAATTGCCAGGTGCTAAGCTGCAGGAGAGGGTGGTTGTGACTCCCCCCCCCATTTACAATTTCTGTGATGGCCAGGTATAGAGTGGCATTAACTGTGAAGGCAGCTGCATGCTCAAACATCGTTCCAGTCAGCAGATGGGTGACATTTTGGTGACCCCCTTGACCACTTGGTGGCAGGAGAAGAATGATAGAAAATTAAATAGGCAATTTACCACTGGCTCTATTGCTAGGAGCATTTCAACAAAATCATTGATTAAAGGGTCACTGTCAACCTCCTTTAGGCCTTAAACTGTCTCTAGTTTAAACAAGCATTTGTCAATGCCGAATGTTTGCTTGCTGGTATTGGCATTGGTAGTGCAGGAGTTAGAGAGATGCATAATAGGAATGGCAGTGAAGTACTGAACTAACCCCACCCCACCCCCTGCAGAGACTGACAGGTGTTGGAGGTGTGCCTTTGGGTCGTCAGGCATAATGCTTATGCCATTCCACCTCACCCCACCCTGCAGACACTGATAGGTGTCGTGGCGTGCCTTGGAGTCTTTGGCCCTTATGCTCACCCCATTCCATAAGGAAATAAGCTGAGATGGGTGCAATATAGGAGAATGTGCTGAATGTTAGGGCTGAAGACCCCAGAGCACACCTCAGTGCCTGTCTCTCACTACAGGGTGGGGGTGAAATGGCGTGAGTATTATGGTTGAAGAAACCAAGTCACACCCCGACGCCTGTCAGTCTCTGCAGGATGGGGCATTACAGTTGAAAACCCTAATGCCCAGGGCTTTTGTTGGTATTTTTTCTCCAAATTTTCAACATGGGCTTTTTGGGACCGCACCTCATGAACAAAGGCACTATCATTTCGTTACTCCATCCCAAACGATGATTTTGCACAGAGACTACGCAATTCAGTGCCACAGGTGTGAAAACACATTTTGGGCAGGATGTGAAAAATTACAGCTGTACTGGTCATGAGGAGGTATGAAACAATGGCAGTGTTGAAAATCTGGAGTGAAAATATCAATAATTGGCAAAGTTACGAGTGTGTGTAGAAACTCTGCAATGCGTGCCTGTAATGCAATCATTTTGTCAAATTTTCTCACCAAGTTTTCAACATGGGCTTTTTGGGACCCCACTTCATGAACAGTGACACTATCATTTTGGTACTCCATCCCAAAAGTTGATTTTGCACAGTGACTGCGTCATTATGTGCCACAGGTGTGAAAACGTTTCAGGCAGGATATGAAAAATGACAGCTATACGGTTCATAAGGAAGTTTGAAAAAAATGGCAATGTTGAAAATCTGGAATGAAAATATTAAAAATTGGCGAAATTACGAGTGTGCATAGAAACTGCACAATGCATGCTTGTAATATAGTAATTTTTTGGAATTTTATCACCAAATTTTCAACATGGGCTGTTTGGGACCCCACCTCATAAACAGTGGCACTGTTGTTTCATTAATCAGTCCCAAAAGGTGATTCAGTGCCATAACTGCGAAATCACCTTTCGGGACTGAGAAACAGGATGACAGTCACAGTATTCTTGAGGTGGGGTCCCAAGAACCCCATGTTGAAAATTTGGAGACACAATTCCTAAAAATGGGTAAGATATCAACCTAAGCTGAACCCCCATTGATTCCCATTATACAGCTTACCTCGGTTCCTCAGTTCAGAGTTCGGCTTTCGGCTTTGAAGAGTACAGACGTGTCCTGGTCCAGAGATGATCATAGCACTGGACCTCAGGAGGGGCATGGGGTGGGGGGTGTGGGAGGTGTACGAGAGGGTGGGTGGGAGGGGGTCTGGGGAGACAACGAGGGACTGTTTTCTTTTTTACAGGTAAACAACAACAAAAAAAGATCTCAGGGATGTTTTCTTTATTTACAGGTAACTATTTATTTTTTAGGCTCACTGGGGTGGGCCCCCAGTGTGCCAGACTAAGGTGTGTATGTGTGTGTGTGACACAAGCTGACTCAGGGATTGGGCACCCCAATGTCGGCTTAGAAAGAACTGGCTTGGGGGGGGAGGGCATCCGACACTGGGAGGAGTGGCATCCTGGTGTCAGAAAGATTTAAGAATTATTATGGCACACTGGGGTGGGCTTCCAGTGTGCCGCATGAGTTGAGGAGGGGTGGGCATACATGATGCCAACAGGGGGATTGGGCACCCCCATTGAAAATGAAGGATGGGGGGGCAGGCATCTATCACTGGGAGTGGGTATCCTGGTGTCAAAAAGTAAAAAAAAAAAAAAATAATTATCTGGGCACACCAGCATGGGGTCCCAGTGTGCCACAATAGTGAGTTGGGGTGGGAGGCATGCCGACACGGGGATTGGCCACCCCGATGTCAGCTTTTGAGGGACTGTGTGGTGGGTGGCAGGAGCCACCAAGCTGCAAAGCCACGGCGCGGCTAGGATTACTAGGAATAGTCAGATATAATGGGGCACAAGGCCCAACATGAATGTCTCCCAAATAGGTGGGCCATTTATACCAACAATTATTTTGAATAGAAAAGTTTATCTAAGGTAATTTTGAAGTTATCGAAGCTAGTATTATCTACGGCTTGTTGTGGAAGCCTATTCCATGCCTTTGCAGCACAGATCATGTAGAAGTGATCTCTCTTGACAGTTGAAGCTGACTGTATATATAGTTTTTCTATTGTGGGATCTTAGGTTTACTCTAGCACAACTATAATTTAGGCCACAGTCAAACATAAGATCTTGATTTTGAAGTAATTGATACAGTAGCAACAGGTCTCATTTATTATGATTTGCTTCACCATGAAAGGCACACTGAGCAAATGGGTTGCCTCATAACTCCAGCCATGTGCATTACTGTGCACTGTAATGTGCATGGCTGGAATCTTCACCACCACTGTGTGCCTGGTTGCGGGATGGGGGGAAGGGGAGCTTCCACTGTAATCATAGATGACGAAACTGTCCATGATTGCAGCGGCAAATTTCTTTCAATTCCGGTGCTCGCTTTGAAACTGCCATCATTGGCAGCTTCCCTGTTGATTGGTGGCCAAGGGATGCACCCCTGAAAGCATTCGCTGGATTGGCCCAATACTGCCACACCTCTGCAAGCTCTACTAACCTCAATATGTTTTTTGTGTGCTGTGCACACAAGCAAACATAAAAACACATGTCATTATTGATCACATTCTGTAGAGTATGATTCTGATTTCTAATTTCTTTTTAAAAGTGAAAAAATAGACTGCCCAGCATGCTGGTGTTACCACACCAAAATGTTTTTGTTTATATTCTTTCATCAGTTCTGACAGCAGATTTCCTTGACTTGGGAACACCCCCAACAGTCTAGCTGTTCAGGATGCAGTGGGAGGAGAGAAGGCTATTGCATCATGAGTGCATTTTCTGTCTGGGAGTGTTCCTAATGTTCAGGAAGTTACAATAGGAGTTTAAGGATCCAAAACAAAACAATGTTAGGTATAATTACACCATTAGCATCCATTTCAGTTCTACTAAGAAAGGAGAGAGATTAAACAACCAGCAACATCAATGCATTTTAGAGGAAGTAAGCAATTATAAAATGCGGGTTTTCAACAAGAAACAGTATGATGCAAATTGGGTTGACAGTGCCCCTTTAAAGGGCAGAAGTATCTACTATATATTTTAGGCATAACAGCAAAGAAATATTATCAGTAGAAAGTGGTTAACAAAATTCTCTCCAACCAAAGAAGTACTGTGCAGTGTGGTAGGCTGGTAAACAGCATCTGTTAGGAAATCAGTGTGCATTGCCTTGTCTCCAGATTCCAAACATATTAATTCATATTAGGCAGAAATATGTCACACATCATGAGAATGCAGGTGGATGCTTTGATGGTGAATTGGTATAATGGTTCTTATTTTATGATCCCAAGGGCATTTCGTTTTGTTCCTTACAGGACTACAGTAACTTCTTGAAATAAAGAAAAAACTCTGAGGAGTTATGCAGTAGACACTTGTAATGAAAGAGGTATAATAAGGCCTGATAATTCAAGAGGGAGCAGCAGATTTTTTTTAAATGGGCATGTTGGAAATGGATATTACCTTTGAACTCAAGTTTACAGTTACGCATTTTCTATGATTTGCATCATGCCAAGGAAGACAAAAATAGAGAACATACATATTTAAATCAGATCTCTCTTGCAGACTTATTGTTAACGCTTGCACCTTCTGCTCAACTCATTGGGTTGGAAAGGCTACATGCCTCATAGTGTTTAACAGAAAACATTTACTACTAAAAGAGAACAATGAAGAGAGCAATAGTTACATTGAAATCAGGTCTCGGAAGCCATTGACTGCACTTGGTAAGTGTCATATTTATCTATTTCCATTTATAAATATTTGAAAGATCAAAAAAACAAAAGTACCGAAAGGCATCAAAGTATGGGATTTGTTTTAAATAGCTGCTAAAGTATATATATTGTACTTCAGTCACAATAAATATTTCGTGTACATATGTGACAATACATCTAATGCACATTACAGAAATATGTACAATACAGAGATATGTACAATGCAGAAAGCGCAGTACCAGTAACACACACATTCTTATTCATGAACACAAACAATTGAATATACAGTATTTGCAGCGCTAAAACAAATGGATGCAGATACAGTGCCATGCACTGTAAACTAGTTAGGTACAGACAGCACATAACACAGAGACACAAATTCTGCAGAATGTGTGTGTATGTATATATATATATATATATATATATATATATATATATATATATATATATATATATATATATATAATTTATATATATATAAGTTACCCATTCAGGACTTACCTATCATTTATTTTCTATAAATACATTAGGATGGTTATTTTCTATTGCTTTAGTTCACATTTGCAATTACATTCAATTTTGCCTTTTTGTATTTTGGCTGAAAAACTGTTTTGCTGAACTGGTCCTTGCACAACAAGATGCACACATTAGGTTATTGGATACATTCTGTTGGTCCAATAAAAGGTATAAAACCACCTAGTTTGTTGTTTGGGCTATAGTGCTTTTCCATAGCATAGAGACATTTTTGGCTTTAGATATATTTTGGCTCAGTTTCTTTTCAGTAGTGTGGGTTCCTCCTGTATAAAAGGTATGGCCGGGCTGGTGTGTCCCTTAGTTTGAATGCGGTCAGGAGTGGCATGGACTGTATTTACCATTGGGAATGGAGTGCATGTGCCATCAGGAGTGGTGTACATTTGCAGCCAAAAGAGGTGTTTGTGTGATTTTGGGAGTAGCATCTGTCTGCAGTCAGGAGCATCTGTGGGAGCTTGATGGAAGCAGCATGGAAGGCATGACATCTAAGGAGGGAGCTACTGCTTCGAGGGATATGACTGGTGAGAAATGGGGGGGGAGGGCTGTAAATTGGTTCATTGATTTGTCCCTTTTAATATATACATTGTCCCTTAACTGCAAATATTGACAGAGTTATGGCTTGTGAAAAGTGAAATGTGGAAGAAAAACTAAGTCCAAATTATTTGTATGAAGGAGTCTTTTCATGGGAACAACACAATCTCACAAAAAATATCCCTTCATGCAAAAAAGAACTTGAAAATAATGTCTAAATTCTTTTTTCATATGACAGAATCTTTTTTTGTGAGAACAACACAATCCCATAAAAAAAATTCCTTGATATGGAAAAAAAATGTAGAAAAAGTCCAAATTCTGTTTTCATATGAAGGAATCTTTTTTCATGAGATTGTGTTATTCTCACAAAAAAAGATTCCTTCATATGAAAAAAGAATGTGAAAAAAATCTAAGACCAAATTCTGTTTTTTTTGGAAGAAGGCAATCTTGTTTCATATGGCCCTATTCCTGTTTCACATGGTCATATGAAAGAAGAAAATTATCTTATGAAAAAGGAATTTTAAAATGTATTGAAAACACATTTCTGTGTCCTTTTTCCAAAAAGTAACTGCAAAATTCACATAACGGGGTCCTGATTAGCAAGATACATGTATTTGTGTATTTCCATGATGTGATTTTTATGGGTTTTCAACAATGTTTAATTTAAAAAAAAATGTAAACAAGATGGCGGCCAAACGAAAACTGTGGAAAGAGTTGTATGTTTGTCATACCTGATGATAGATGTCTATGGTTGCTTGTGGTATCTTGCATCTTTGGCTGCTTTGGGGGAATGCCCAGTTAGGGTTGAAAACCCTAACATTGCATTTCCATACTTTTGTCACTTTAATAGCAACCCTAACTGATGCATTGAGTTATTTTGCAAAGACTTTTCTCTCCAGGCCCTGTGATCCCATCCCTCCATAGATGTGGATCCTCATTTGTCTATGGGAATGCAGGGCCCAGAGGGACCTGCATTCTCATCACTCCGTAGATTTTGTGGACTTGTGGAAGCTTGCATTTATAGCAGAACAGCAACCAAATTGTCAGCATAGCCTTATTACTAACATACTAACATACTAAAATGCCAACAGAATAGGCCTAACGGTTTTTCGTGTCTGCTCGTTTGGTCAGCCCCCACCCTGGGTGCTGACCTTGCTGTCCCCCTCGCCTTCTCTGGCTTCTCCCTTCCCAGTTCCGGATATTCTTGCTGCATTGGATTTTGCTTCCAGAACCCTTCCCCTGTACCTGTCCCACCCCCTCTTGAACCCCTCCGCTGTCTCTGCCTCCACCAGCCCCCTAGGCAGTGCATTCCATGGCTCCACCACCCTCTCAGTGAAGTAGCACCTCCTCCTTTCTCCCCTGAATCTTCCCCCCTCCAGCTTCCACCCATGCCCTCTAGTGGCCCCCTCCTCCTTCCTTCGAAGCACCCTGACTGTTCCTCCCCTATTTACCCTCTTCATGTACCTGAACACCTCTATCATGTCCCCCCAGTCCCTTCTCTCTTCCAATGTGTACATATTTAGCTTTTCAAGCCTCTCCTCATAGGTCCTGTCCCCCAAGCCCCAAATAATTTTGGTTGCCCTCCTCTGGACCCTCTCCAGGAGGTTAATGTCCCTCTTTAAGTGTGGCCTGCAAAACCACACGCAGTACTCAAGGTGCGGCCTCACCAAGCAGTTATACAGAGGGAGTATCACTTCCCTCCTTCTGGAGGTGGTCCCCCTAGCAATGCATCCCAGCATCCTGTTGGCCTTGGCTGATGCCCTCCTACAAGTCTCAGAGTTGTTCATCTTGACATCCACCACCACCCCCAGGTCCCTCTCAGCCATCGAGACTTGTAGCATTTCCCCCCCAGGGTGTACACTTGGCCTGGGTTTCTGTCCCCAGGTAGAGTACCTTGCATTTCCCTGCATTGAACCTCAGCTTCCACTTCTAGACCATCTTTCCAGAGCCTCCAGGTCCCCTGTAGGGCCACCTCCCTCCTCCCCATCCACCACCGCCCCCAGTTTTGAGTCATCCGAAAGAGACTCATCTCACCTCTGATTCCTGTCCTTATGTCAGAGACATAGGCGTTAAACAGAAGGGGCCCAAGGACTGATCCCTGTGGGACCCCACTAATGACCCTCCTTGGAGATGAGACTATCCCGCCAACTACGACCCTCTGGGTCTGGTCCTGCAGCCAATTGCCTATCCATCTGATCATCTGGTTCCCCATCCCCATTTCTCCCAGCTTATCCAAGAGACCCACGTGAGGAACAGAGTCAAATGCCTTGCTGAAGTCTAGAAAGAGGACGTCCACTGGTTTACCCAGGTCCAAGGCACTAGTCACCCGGTCATAGAACTCCACCAGGTTTGTCTGACATGATTTCCCCGGGATGAATCCATGCTGTCTATCGTCCAGGCACCCTGACTCATCCAGGTCCCCCTCCAGCCTCTCCTTGACAATGCCCTCCATCACCTTGCCCACCACCGATGTCAGGCTGACAGGCCTGTAGTTCCCTGCCACCTCCCTTGATCCCCCCTTGTGGATAGTCACTATATGCACCACCTTCCAGTCTTGGGGCACCCACCCTGTCCTCAGAGAGATGGTGAAAAGCTCCACCGGGGTTTCGCCAGGACATCCGCAAGTTCCTTCAGCACTCTGGGATGTAATTTATCCGGCCCCAGTGCTTTCTCCGTCTTAAGGGAGCTGAGGGCCTCCCTCACTCTGTCTGCTGTGATTTCCACTTCCGGTACCTCTTCTCCCTGCTTAGCCCTCCCCCCAACTGGCAGTGATGCCTCCCCCTCTCCCCAGACCCGCCGATCAGTAAGGGTCCCCCCAGTATCTCTGTCTCCTCCCATGTATGATGCAGCACCCCCATTTTCCTTGGTGAAAACTGAGTTGAAGTACTTATTTAGTACCTCAGCCTGCTCCCCTGGGTCTTGTGCCCATCTCTCCCCTGATTTAATCCTGCTAATCTGCCCCTTCACCCTTCGTTTTTCCCCAATGTATCTAAAGAACCCTTTGTTCCCTCTCCTAATTTCCCTGGCCAGGTTCAGCTCCTTCCTTGCCTTAGCCGCCCTCACCACCCTAGTGGCCCTTCTAGCCATCAGCTCATACTCCCCTCGATCCCTTTCACTCCTTGAGCACTTGAATTGCCTATAGGCTGCCTTCTTTCCCTACACCACCTCCTGGACCTCCCTGGTCCACCAGCAGGGTTTTTGGGCCCCACTGCATTTTCGTCTTACTCTTGCACAGGTGCTGGTGGCGCCCCTCTCCTGATGATTTCCCACCTACTATCAGCGTCCATGTCTGACCCAATCCCATCCAAATGCTCCTTAAGGATCCTTCCCATTTTCTTAAAATGCGCCCCCTGAAGTCGGTTACTTCCGTCTTTGTGCAGCCTTCTACCCCTCCTAGGTCCAGGCAGAACCAGACCATGGCATGGTCACTCCCGCCAATGGGTCCCTTACCTCAGGCCCCCAATCTGGTCACTGTCTGCCAGGACCACATCCAGTACCACGACCTCCTGGTCGGTTCCCTCACCTGCTGAGTTAGGAACGTGTCTTGAAAGACATCCAACAACCTCTGTTCCCTGGTCACAGAGGATGTCATAGTCTCCCAGTCTGTTCCTGGCATGTTTAAGTCCCCCAACAGCACCACTGTTCCTCTGCCCAGTCTGCAGTGTCTCCCAACATCTGCCACCAGACTGTCCTCCAGCTCCTCCGCCAGGGCAGGGGGTCTATAGACCACTCCTATTTTTACTCTCTTGCCCCCCCCTTGTTATCAAGGTGACCCAAATTGCCTCCATGGTTCCCTCCGCCTTCTCTACTCCCCCTATGCCAATGCAGTTTTTGCCTATCATTGCTACCCCTCCTCCCCTTCCCTCCCCCCTGTCCTTCCTGAACATAGTGTAACCCTCCAGGTTCAGGTCCCAGTCATGTCCTGCAGTGGCCCAAGTCTCAGTGACCGCTGCCACATCCACTGCTTCCTCAGTTAGTATCGCCTGGAGCTCAGGCATTTTATTGCCCAAGCTCCTGGCATTTAGCAGGACTACCTTCCACCCTTTCCCTATAGTTCCATTTCCCCTGCTCGTGTTCCCATGGGGATTCTGTTTTCCCCTGGTCTGCACTTTGCCAGTCGGCCTTTTCCTGCAATCCTCCTGGTCCCCAGGGGGGTGGAGACAGAGTCCCTCCTTTATCGGCACCCCCTTCACAGCCTTTTCTCCCATCCCTCCCCCTTCACAAGTTTAAACCCCACTTTTCACCAATGAACCCCTCTATTTTCAACTTAAGGATTCCCTTCCCCTCCAAATTGAGATGGAGTCTATCTCTAGCATACAGCTCCTTATCCTCCCAGGTCTCCCACCAATCCCCCATCAACCCATACTCTCTGGCCTCACACCACTCCCTGAGCCACTGGTTTATCTCCCTAATCTTTCTTTTGTGTTCCCCACTAGCCCTTGGCACTGGCAGGATTTCTAAGAAGGAAACTGTGCATCCTATGTCATGACAGACCCTGGCGAGCTCCCTGAATCTTGCCTGTATCTCTAGCTCGCTATTTCCTTCAATGTCATTTGTACCCAGGTGGACCAGTATGTCTGGGGAACCCCCACAATCCTTTGCCAGCTGATATACTTCATGCTTAGCCCTGTGCACCAGTTAGTCCAGGGAAGCATCTTGTTCTAACTGGCCAGGCTTCTCCCTCCCTATCCCATTTGATACCCCTGATCATAGAATCCCCCAACAGGAGCACTCTGACCGCCTCCTTTCCTCCATTTCCCCTTCCATGTCCTCATCCTTTCTACCGCACTTCCACCCAGCCTGCTCCTTGTTCCTCCCCTCATCTGAGTGCCACATGCCACCCTCCTTATTTACCATGGCCACTCCTCCTCCAATCCTATGCTCTCCTCCTCCTGAGTATCCTTCTGTACCTTGCTAATTCCCCTCACTGCTCGCGACTGGTCCTTCTCCCCCATCTGCTAAACTAGCCTGGCTCATCCTCCCTTCCTTCCTGTCTCCATTTAGTTCCTCCTTGCTCGTCGTGCTCCCCTGGCCTAAACCCTCAGCTCCCTTTACTGAATCCTCCTTGTACTTCTGGTCCTTCTCCTTTACCTTTCCTCCCAACTGGTTCTTCTCCTTGCGCTTTGCTCCCTCTTCCCCCTGCCCCTCCTGCTCTGATTCACTGCTCCCCCCATTTTCCTGCATTCCAGGTCCCCCTCGTTCTTCCTGCTATCTGGCCCCTGCTTCCTGCCCCCACTCCCTTTCCATCTCTAACCACCCCTGTCGTGGCTACATCACCCCCCTCATCCTCGAGTAGAAGAAGAGAATTGAAGCGGTTATTGAGTGTAAGGTCTGATCCACCTCCACGCCTTGCTTCCTTCTGTCCAGCCCTGGCCATCTGCCTACTTCCCTGAGAATGTTGTCCCTCCGTCCCTCCTTTGTGAGGGTCCCCAGTTACCTGCCTGCTTCCTTGGTAGTGTCCTTTTGGACCCCCTCTGCCAGGGTCCCTATGTGACCTGAGTATTCTCCTGCACTCCTTTCCCTATGCCCCCACCCCCAGTGCTTGGTGCAACCCCGTGGGAGATTCTCAGCCCCCTTCCCCAACCATACTACCCTCTTCCCCCAGCTTTCTCCTAATCCCCGCAACCTCCTCCCTAAGCTGTGCCAGCTGGTAGCACACTGGGCAACTACCGAACTTCCAAGCCCAGTTCAGTATCATGGCTGCTCCACACCCTGTGCACCCCACCACCCTCCCAAAGATGCCGGCCCTAATGATGTGTGGTTCCATCCCCTTCCAAATAGGTTTCCTTGGGTGAGCCACCAGGTTCCCCCCAGTCCAAGATACACCCTACTGCCTAATCAGGTCACCCACTAATCTTAGAGACAGTCCCACTGTACACCAGTAACCCTGTTACTAGGTGCAGTACAACACATTAAACTTATAAGGGAAATGAACAACTCCCTCAGCTCCTCTCTCCCAGCTTTTAAATCCAACCCCCAGTGGCTAGAACTACATGAGCTGCACCTGCAGCCTTTTCCTCCAATTGCAGGGCAGGTGTTCCCCTATAAATTAGCAGACTTCTGGGGAGGAGGGGTGGGGGGGGGTGTTGGGCAGACACCTGACTCGAGAGAGAGTGTATCTGCCCTGTGTCTCCCCTCCAAGCCCAGCAGCCAAAGAACCAGGCCCAAGCAAATCCCACCAAATAGGTTTTAAATCAGAAGAAATAGGCCTCTACCAGCGCAGCCTGTTGCACAGTGAAACATCCACAAAATGAGCCCACTTACAGCCACCAAATCAGTTTTCAAACTTCCAGCAGCCCCCAAAACAATACCCTGCTAGCCCCTTAGAAGTAAGAAAGAAAAGAACTAACCTTCTACCAAGTAAAATCCACAAGAACCCTGTGAAAACAACAAGCAGCAGCTACTGTCCTGGAACACAACTGATCCTGTCCCCTTCCAGTTCTTTATTACCCCACCTCATGAACCCAGTACTGAAAATGTTCAACCCTCCCTGCCAAAATGATATTCCATTCTACAGGTACAGCAAGGCATGCCACATGTGCAAAAACACATTTTCGTCAGAATTTGAAAAATGACAGCTCACATTCATGAGGTGGTTTAAAAAGAGGGTTATGTTGAAAATTTGGGGTTAAATGCCAAAGTTACGAGCGAGCATAGCAAAATTCAATGTTTATGCATACCTTTGCCATTTTTTCCATTTTTATACCCCAAATTTTCAACATAGCCTTCTTATGATCCCACCTCATGAATAAGGGCAGTGAACATTTTCAAATCCCACCCAAAAGGTGATTTCAGCAGGTGACCACAAAATTGCCTTTTGGCCAGATTTGTGTAATTCCACTGACATTGTTCATGAGATGGGGTCCCAAAGAGGCTATGTTGAAAATTTGGGGTTAAGATATGCAAAAATGGTAGAGTTATGCATCAAAGTTGAAAACCCAATGGAAATACATTAAACTACACTTACCTTAGTTTCTCATATTGCAGTCAGCATTTCCAGCAGCAAAATGTGTCTTGGACCAAAGAGTTAAGTGAGCCGGCACCTCCTCACAGAAATGAGTTCACAGCCCAATGGAGGCGGGGGGGACCCTCCAAGCACAGGTCACCCACGCCACCCCTCCTCGACGATAAAGTCAGATCTGGAGGATAGGTGGAGGGCACCAGGGGAGTCTCTGGGGGTTTCTCCAGAGTATGTCCCCTTTCTATAATCTGAAGAATCCTAGCATCTGAAGTTATGGTTCTCCATGGGCTGAGATGGAGGGAGAACCCACCTCCAACCACCATCTCTTGTTCAGGGACCAGAAAAGGGGGATCTGGCAAGGAATCAGCCAGAGCCGGATCTGGCCACTGGGGCTGATCTATTGCCTCTGGGTCACTTTGCAGGGCCTGAGGAGGGTGATGAGGTAGGTGGGGTGGAACTGGACTAGCAGGGCACCTTTTGAAAGGATGGGTGCTGTCTGCTCCTGAGCTGAATTGGGCAGAGTGAATGGACAGACTTAATAGCCCTGCCAGAGGCCTGTAACTCATTAATGATGTCCTGGACATCTGGCCCAAAGAGCTTTGAGCCATTGAAGGGGGCATTAAACACCTTCAACTGGACATCTGCCGTGAAACCTGACAGCCTGAGCCAGGCATGCTTATGAAGGCAAATGCCTACGGCAGCAGCACTGGCACCAGTGTCAGACATGTCGTACAAGGCCTGGAGGAGGTGTTTACTAATATCCTTGGTTGCCTGGAGGAACATTTTGGGAGGGCCTGAGCAGCTGCTCTGCCCTTCCTTCATATGGGATTCTGGTATTTGACCTCATGAGATAAATAATTAGTAATCCAAAGTCCAGAGTCAAGGATGCATAGGCCTCCTTACCACAAAGGTTGATCCTTCTGGATTCCCTGTCTGGGGGAAGGGAGCTAAGGTGCATGGGCACCTTGGACCTGTTGTGCACTGCTTTGGTGACCACAGAGTCAGTCTCAGGTTGGGCAGCATAATACAGCAGGCCCTGGGGGGGAGGGGTGATGGAGCTTATCTGCCTTGTGGGACGTGGCAGGAACCATGTCAGTACGGTGCCATGCTGCAGTGGTGGCATTCCTCAGAGCCAGCAAAATGGGAGGAATGACCTTAGGGAGAGATTCTGGGATCTCCAAAAAGTCCACTAGCTCTTGTCTGGTGGCATCCTCTTCCTCAGTGTGGAAGCCCTTGGCTGTAGACAGCTGCTTCATGACACTGAAGAAGGCAGGGTCTTCAGGAGAGGATCTGGGAGTATACTTAACTGAGTCTTTGCTGACTGAAGAAGCAGTAGACCTGTCTAAGGAAAGAGGTTCCTCCTCCTCCTCTCCCTCATGGAGAATAAGATCAGGGTGGTATTCCTCTCCGGTGTAACCGTCTCCAATTCAGGGTCCAACGAAAAAGGGATTGATGGCCCCCTGAGGGGTGCAGGCCAATAAAGCTGGTCTGGTGTCGACAATGATGGTGTGGCCAACGGCACCGGAGATACAGGTCTGTGTGCATCTAACTGGTGCACCAAAGTCATGGTCAACTGGGTCAGGATAGTGTTAAGGGTAATGGCAGGTTAGGGCTGCATCGATGGCAGAGGGATTGTCAGGACAGGGCACAACAAACCATCCGTTAGGTCTTGAGAGCCCAAAGACCCTGGCGACTGAGGGCCTGGGGAAGGATCAGGCATGGACAGAGGGACTGGAGTTGATGACCTAAGGGTCAACAACTGGACACCCTGAGGAGAAGGAGGAGGCATTGTTCATAGGGGTCTTGCAGGAGCAGAGGCCTGGACAGCAGAAGACATCAGGGCAGCTGATGCTGATGGAGTACCCCTGGACGAAGAAGAAGAAGCCATCAGGTAATGGGAGTGCTGCTGAGGGGAGCAGTCCTGACTGTGGTCTTTTTATGGCTTTCCCCCCCAGGACTTGTCCTGGGCCTTAGAAGACTGGAAGCTCGATGAACCCACTGGCGATTGAGAAGGAGAGACCCCAGAGGACCCCCTACCCAGAATTGACTACCTGTTGTTCCATGAGAAATTTCTTCAAATCCTTTTTGTGTCATCTAAGGGTTGTGAGATTAAATTTTTGCAAAGCTCACAGTTCGAGATGTAGTGTTCAGGCCCAAGACAGGAGACATAGAGGTTGTGTTCATATGAAGAGGCAGTCTTTCCACAGCGGCAGGGATGGAAGAGAGATGAAGAAGGATTAACTCTCGACATAAATGAGGTAAAAAAAATCTCTTGTGAAAAAGAGATTCCTAAAGGTAAAGAAAAGCATAGGCAGAAATGTTACAAACTGTGATGGAGTTTCTACGGAGACCCATGCGAGTCGAGTCAATGGCGGGAAAGAAATGAGGAGGGAGCGGGGCTGCTCACACCTTTATAGGGTTGTTGACATCAGCAGGTGATGTTAGCATTGGCAGCCCTAGTTGTGCTGCTGGAAAATCTTCCATATGGAGCCTACTTCACTGACTGTGAATTTCCTACAGTGTGACCTGATGACTGAGATACCCCTGAAGATGATCTAGATCTATATATCTATATCTATATCTATATCTATATCTATATCTATATCTATATCTATATCAGTCAATCAATTAATCAAAATCTTTATTTATCCAGGCAAACATCGTTGAGCAAGCTTATTTACAAGATGGACCTGGTTAGCTCCGGGTCAAATGGTACAATGCATACAGAGATATTTACAGTACAGCCAAATAACACAAGTAAAAAAACAATTAATGCAGTTAATGCAAGTAAGTACTCAATGTTACATCAGCCATATCAGTTCAGAGTCCTTCTGTAATTTTTAAGGAGGACATAAGATGAGGCTCAGTAGGAACTTCAGTAGGGAGAAGTGATCGGCTGCTCGTGTAGGGAGCTGACGCAAGCACAGAATTTCAAAAAGTAGTGTAATCACACAGTATTTCTAGATGTAACAATCTAAACAGAAGGATAAGGGTCTTAACAGTCAAGCAGAAAAGTAATTACAGCTCTTGTTTGTCAAATTTCAGCACGGAAATCAGATTTATGCTTGGTTTAGAACGGACACAGAAGCAGAATGCAGGAACCAATCAGAAGCCAATACCAAAAAGCACTCATTCCGATTGGATGGCTGCTAATGCTGTGCTTTGCTAATGGAGAGTCCAAGCTTAGGTTCTCAGGTGGCAGTAGAGGCAGCGCCGATTGCCCAGTGCCCGGGTTTCCCCCACGTATGGGCAGGGAGCCCGTGGAGAGCATATCCTTGGCAGGGGATGGAAGAAGGGGTCAGTATTAAGTACTGGGCCACAGACAATGGAACATCTGAACCAGCGGGAGGACCAAAACAGCAGGACAACAGAGTTGGATACTCCTTGATGCCTAAAGACTGACTTAACCACAGAAATTCAGAAAGGAGTGTAATCAAACGGAGTCCCAACTCTTGACACTCTAAACAGGAAAAAATAGAGGTCATAACTGTTAGGCAATAAGTAAGTACAGCTCTTTTTTGTGCAAGTTTCAGACAGAAGATCAGACTTTAGCTTAGCATTGAAGGAGACACAGGAGCAGACTGCAGGAACCAATCAGACGCTAGAGCATAAAAGTGCTCGCGTTCTGATTGGGTATCAGCAATACTGCACCTCGCTAGTAAGGAGTCCGGTCTGGGTGTCTCAGGCAGCAGCTATGGAAGCAACAACCTCCCAATATCCGCATTTCTCCCACCTGAGGGGCAGGGATCCCCTGAAGGGCTAGTCTACAGCAGGGAAGAGAGGGGACCAAGGAAAGAGACAGTAAGAGTGGAATGCAGTGGAAAGGGAATACGAAGATGAAATAGGGCAGTTAATGGTACAGGATAGGGGAATAAGAACCACAGATTAAGCAATATGTAAAAGACAGCAGGGTGAGTAAGGGGCTAGCGGCTGCGAAAGTCATGAAGAGATAACCCTACAGGGATTTCTAGAGGGGAAAAACATTTAAGGCATAAGACGCTCACAGAGTTAAGGTCACCAAAGGTTACAAGCGATCATAAATTCAGCTACGCACAGAGGGCAGCAGCCTGATGCTTCAGACTTAAATTAGGGGCTGTGGTAGCAATTGCAAGGCTCACACACATAACGAGCATATAGAGATTTAAAGGCATCCATACTGTGGAGGCAGCTTATATCTACAGTATATCTATATTGATATCTATAGTTATATCCATCCCATTACACATACATACATACATATAGAGCAGTTTGACCTCGGGTAACTTCACAAGTGGTGTAAGCCAAGAGTAAGGTGTCCAAGGTTAAACTGCTCAAGTGTAGATAAATAAGGTATCAAACTGGTCCCCACTGCATATCACATATAGATATAACAGTTTTATAATTACTGGTGGGTGCTTTTTTTCCATAGGGGAACACGGTTGTAATTTTTCGTTATAACGACAAACATGCACCAGGTTTCCCTTGGACTATGCATGTGCCAGTTACTGGTCTTTTCTGCGACATTCCCTGGAGCAATGTGGCTGCAGTCTTAACCACTCCTTGCAGTCAGCGGTAACTTAATTTTTTTTAAGTCATCTCATTCTCCACTGACCCAGAAAACCAGAACAAAAGGAAGATGTTGAATGGGCACCAGATTTCCCTGTTAGCATGCTTTGGCCAGCGCGTCTCCCCGCCTCTTCAACTGGAAACATGCCGAAAGTTCACAAGTGCCGCTTGGTGATAAGTTTAACAAAAAAAATGCAGACAGATTTTAAAAACAAACATGTGCAACACTCCGTGGGAGCATTCTAACTTGTCAGATCATGCAGACATTGTAACCTGGCAGGCACAGAATGCTGACTGATCCCCGGCTGTCTGAACGCCAGTCTTTTGCTTATTCTATTTTGTATAATTGCTGAGTCAAAACAAAGCACCCACCAGCAATTATATAAAATAAAATATGGGGTGGTGTGTGTAAAACTCGATTTTACACACACTCTTATTGTGGGATGCATTTTATAAACCCCTCGGGTGAAGGCATTCCCCAACTCGGGTGTGTGTAAAGTCTTGTTACACCTATACAGTGTGCCGACACAAGGTCAACACCTGTACAGTGATCACCAGCACAGCGACAGGATTCATCTGTCTGCAGTGAGTCACTGTGCTGGTGCAAGGAAGACACCAGCGGTATATTTCGATGCGCCCCGTTCCAACTCTGATTGAGTTAGATATTTAGAGACTGGGGTGGGGGTACAGTCCCCCAATGGAAAAGTACCGACATCCCCGACGGTACAATGTCAACACTCGGCATCGTGTCCGTTGCTGTGGGGGATGTCGGTGCAAGCGCTGTTGAAGCACTATAATAAAACCCACATACACTCCATACATTATTCTATATGTTTAAACTGCTATATTCATCCTTGTATCATTAGCAGTTTTCCCTTACATTATTAATGTTCTTGGCAAAGGGAGCTACATTTTCTCCTCAGAACCATTATTGTTTTCCATCTGGTTTGAGGTTTATAGTTTCACCAATTTTGGGGAACCAATAGCATTTGTTTATTAGAGCTTCAGTGTTTGGCATGACTGACAGACATAAGGAAAAAGAAAACAGGATAAACAGGCTTTAAAAATTGTATAGATTGTTTTCAGCTCCTAGCAAGGGCAGACTGCCACAAGCTGTTTAAGGTGCCTAGGTCCAGATCATGATTTCATTAGTTGTGAGCTCTGTAAAATGTTTTGCCTTAAAATCCGAAGGGAAAGGGCTAAAAAACACAGAGGAGAGTTTGTGTCGTCTCAGTCTGCATCTATGTCACCAAAACACAGTAAAGACTGTGAGGGAGTTCCTAATCATAGTGGAAAGCATGCATCGGGGGTCTGTCTTATCATATACAGCAGCAGTCCCTGTCAGACAATTCAGAGGACAAAGGCAAAGCTGGGCAGCCATCAAATAAGCATGGTAAAGGTGGAAAGATAAGAGGCTGTCTGAAAAGGGGAACCCTGAATCTGGTGGTGGCAAAAATACAAATAAAAGAGCCTCAGCAGGTACTGAAAAACAGTATCTGCCAAGAAAAAACATAAGGAAAGAATGTCTTTGCCACTCCTTCTGAAAAATTAAAGGAGCAGGCATGACCCAAGATAAATGCCCTCAACAGAGGAGATGGCAAAAGTGTAGCAATTTTTCCAGGCCTTCCAGGACATGAGAAATGTTATGAACAGGCCTGCATCTGCTCCCCATAGTCAGACTCCAGCCTGTCTACCTGTGGAGGAGGATATGTACTATGAAAGGGAGGAAGAATGCTAACCTATTGAACCAGATGGTTCACTTGAGCAGGAATTGGGCTCCCCTCCAAGGTCTATTGAAGATTCTTTATCCTATTCCTATTTTGTTAGGCAAATGGTGAACATCCTCTGCATCCTCCCTCGGGAAACGGAGAAGGAAGCAGAATTTATGGATATGATGGGGCTAGCTCAGAGGCTGCTGGTCCCCATATACAAGTCACTATAAAAAGCCACTTCAGAAATCATGTGTGCACCTACTTCATTTGCAGCCACAGATAAAAACATTGAGAGAAAAATACCACCTGGACAGATGGGGGGTAGAATACCTGTATGTCCACCCAGATTATCAAGTCATAGTCCAGTGGCTGCCTATGAGAGGTCTAAGGCCCACTTCTCTGCATAGCCTCCAGATAAGGACTCCAGAAAATTGGATATCATGGCCAAAATGGTTTATACAACAGCTTTCCTGCTCCATAGAAGGGCAGCTTACTTGACTCATACAGCACAATACCAGAAAGCTTTGTGCAATACAGTGTTGGCACTGACTGATATGACTGAAGGTGAGATGGAACAGGACCTGGCTGCCACAGCAAAGTCAGCCCTGGGTGCTACCAAATGCCATTTCCACACAGCTGTGGAGATATATATTGGCACTGCCTCAAGGGTCTTAGCATATGTAGTTCATTAAGGATATTCTGCTTTCTAAGGGTAACCATCCTTTCCCAGGACACTCAGACCAAGGCCATAGATTTCCAGTATGAAGGAAATTTACTATTTGGTGACAAAACAGAGGCATGCATAAAAAAGTAGATGAGTACAAAACCACTTACAAAAACAGAACAAGAGGGAAAATGCTCTATCCAGAAGGTAAAAAAGCGCTGTGGAAAGCCTGCAGTTCCTAATAAACCTTCAGAAATCCTATACAGAACCTGTTCACGTGCTGGACTTCATAAGTACAGAGCTGGATACCCTGCAGGGGAAAGTGTTCCTCCCTCAGGCAATGGTAACAAACTTGGTTGCCACTGCAAAATCTTTCAGAGTTGGCCAGACGAGGCCTATGAGGAATTTTTTGCAGCAATTGGTCCCCATGGCTGCATCCACAGTGGTGGTGCCATGGGCCAGGATGAGAGACATGTAATACCACTTAAGAGACCTCTGGTCTCAAAGATAGAACTGTTCCCTCCAAACTAGTACCAATCACAAATACTTTAGTATGAGTGCTTGACTGATAGAAGGATGAAAGCAACCTCACAGAGGGTATACTCTTCCTTCAGCAATCCTCACCAAGAGTCCTCATAAGAACATAAGAAAGTGCTGACAGAAGGGGACGTATGATCCATCTAGTCTGCCCATGTGGGCGACCACACCCTGAATCTTTTTTCCTTCATAAGTTTCCACAGTGCCTATACATGCTAGCTTGAACTCTCTCACTATCTTTGCTGCCACAACTTTTGGGGGCAGACTGTTCCAAGGCTCCACCACCCTTTTGGTGAAGAAAAACTTCCTGATGTTGGTTTTGAATCTACCTCCCTGTAGGCCCATGTTGTGCCCCCTTGTTCATGTGAATGAGCTTTCTCTGAAAAGGTCCTGATTTTGTATTGTTAAATCCTTTGAGGTATTTGAATGTCTCAATCATACCCCCCCCCATCCCTACTCCTTTCCCATGACTACATCCTGAGATGGTTGAGTCTTGACTCGTAGGGTCCTGAAAACAGATGCTTCACTGCTGAAGTGTGGTGCCCACTTGGAGGACCTCACAGTAAGTGGCATCTTGAACCCACATGGGACCCAGAAGCACATCAGTCTTCTGGAACTCAGGGCAGCATTGCTGGCAATGCAGTCCTTCTCCTCCCAGCTAAAAGGACAGTTTGATTAGATCCAAACAGACAATACCACAACAATGTACTGTATTACATAAACAAGCAAGGAGGAACAATATCATCAAGACTGTGCACAGAGACCATAAGGATCCGGGATCTGGCTTATTCCCTAGATGCAGAGATCTGGGTAGTATATCTGCCAGGTAAGAACAATGTCCTGGCAGACTCCCTAAGCAGAATCAACCAGGGAAACCATGAACAGACCCTGAACCAGCAGGAGCTGGCTAGTCTTGAGAAGATGGGGTACTGCAGAAATAGATCTGTTTGCATCTTGGGAGAACAATCAGCTCTCACATTTTTGTTGCAGGCCCCCAGCAAAGGGCACAGTCCCAGAGGATACCTTAGCTCTTGACTGTACAGGGAGGTTTCTATGTGTCTTTCCTCCATTCCCACTCCTACAGAAAGTACTCCTAAACTCAGGAGAGAGCCAGAAACAACAATCCTAAGCACCTCAGAATTGGTCAGCAGGCCTGGTACTCAATGCTTCTGGCCCTGTCCGGCAAGAATTCAGTCTGCCACTGAAATACAACCAGCTGACCTTATCTCAGGGCAGGATAACATTTCCATACCTCAGAACATTGCACCTGAGGGCATGGTTCTTGAAAAGCTGGAGTTTTCTGGTTTGAATCTGTAAGAGGAGGTCCTACGGTTGCTTAAGTTTTCAAGGAAACCAACAACTAGGAAAGCATACTCCTCTAAGTGTAAGAGATTCTAATACTGGTGTGCCACCAGGAAGATAATCCCAATACAGGCAGAGTTGCCTACAGTCCTGGACTACCTAGTTCACTTGCAGTCCTTAGGCCCAAGGTCATCAACACTAAAGGTACATCTTGCAGCTGTGTCAGCCTACGCATCAGCAAGCAAGGGCAAGTCACTGGTCTCTCAACACATTTTTAAAAAGCTCTTTAAAGGCCTCACCCACCTATACCCCTTGAGAGATGCAGTCCATCTAAGGGACCTCAACATCTGCCTTGTCCAGCTGAAGAGGCTCCCTTTTAGGCTATGGCTACTGCTGACTTAAAATACGTCACATAGGAAACCATTTTCCTGATTGCCATTGCCTTGCTCTTCTCACTCACTTAGCTAAAAAAAAGGCGTTGTCCCCTGTGTTCACCTCCCTGGCTGTTTTATCTTCTGCTTGCACTTTTGCTGCTTTCACCCTCTTTCCTGCCTTCCTTTGCTTTGTCAGGTATACCGCTTGGTCCCTTTCCTTCTGTGTCCCACTATATTTCTTGAAGACTGCTTTTTTCTCCTTTATTGCCTTTGCCACCTCCTTGGAGAACAACGGCAACATCTTACACTTCCTTCTCTTACTAACTTGCTGCATCTTAGCTATGCCCTCCTGAATCCTGCTCCACTAGGTCTCCACACACGCACACACACGCACACACACACACAAACACACACACATGGCCATCTCCTCCTTTGAGATAATCTCTGAGACAGTTGCCCATTTTCTCTAAAATATGCCCTTCTGAAGTCTAGGACCCTTGTCCTTGTGTGGTTTCTCTCCTGTCCAATCCATATGCCAAACCACACAGTATGGTGATCACTATTACACCAAGCAAACCTCACAACTCTCCCCTCTCTCAGGTAAAACACGGAGGCCCAGATATTCAAACTGCGCCAAGCTGTGGCGCAAGCCTGAGCGTAGCTCAACTTTGTTGCGCAGGGTTGTGGCCTGGGCAATATTCAATGGAGCTGCGCTGTGGTGCAGCAACTTTGAATATCGCACCCTGGCCACCCCCACTGTGCATGGTGCAGTGGCACTGCGCCAGCGCAAGTGGCCAGAGTGGAGCATGGAGATGCGCTGGCGCAAGTGCCATTGCGTCATGCACAGCACCTGCGATATTCAAATGGAGCCATGCAAATGGGGCCATAATTTATGCAAGGCACACAGGGGGCCATTTGCATCTCATTACAGCCCCATTTGCATGCCATTAGCATGCAGGTGTGCCGATCCCCGAAGACTTGCACCTGGCACCCTGCCAGGCAGCAGCCGTCGGGGACCGACGCCCCCTGCAGCCCGATCGTGGGCATTCCTCGAATATAAAAGAAAAAACATCCAATATCCCTGGTGGTCCAGTGGACCGCACTGAGCCCATCACGGGCATCTGTGATCGAACCCCCCCCAAGTCCAATATCCCTGGTGGTCCAGTGGACCACACTGAGCCCGATCGTGGGCATCAGTACCTACCAAATACCCCTACTACCCTGGTGGTCTAATGTACCCCACCCCACCCGCCCACTGGGCCCCACTGCCCCAATCCCCCGTCAACGGTGGGCGGCAGCACCACTCGCCTGCCGCCTGCCACCTGCTGACTGACAGCTCGTAGGGCTGCCGCCCGATGGTTCACAGCATGAACCAATGGGCATGCAGCTCATACCGATACCAGTCCAGATATGTGAATGAATTAATTCACATATCTGGACCGAATATTCGGTATGGGCTGACACCCATTGGTTCATGCTGTGAACCAATGGGCGTGCAATTCTTCCTAGCTGTCAGGCGGTGGCGGGCGTGGCAGGTGGGGTGCTGCCGCCTGCCGCTGACGGGGAGTGGGGGGTGGTGGGCTGGGTAGGGTAGGGTGGGGGGGTACACTAGACCACCAGGGTAGTAGAGGTACTGATGCCTGCGATCAGGCTCCAGTGCGTCCACTGGACCACCAGGATATTGGACTTGGGGGGGTTCAATTACAGATGCCCACCATGGGGCATTGGAGGGGCGCTGCCAGGTGCGACAGGAACTTGGGTGGCCACCCACAGGTGGCAGCTGATGTGTTGCACTCTGCAATGCGGTGGCTCATCTATGGGTGGCCATCACTTGTTCCTTTTTTTCCTGGCGTAACTTTGTGCAGACGCAGGTAGGGGTTGCGCATGCATGACTCTGCACATCCCAGGCTGAATATCGGGCTATGCAGGTTATGCATGGGCACCCCCCCCACCTGTGCCTGCATTCATTACTGATGCACTCCTGCGGATCGGGATTTGTGCGGTGCACTTTTCCCTTTTAAATATTGCGCTGTGGTGCATCAGTGGGTTGTGCATGGTGCAACACTGTCTGCACATTCGCAACCCCTTTGAATATCTGGGCTGGACTGCAAACACTGTGTGCTCAAAAAGATATGTCTTTATTATACTTTAAAATATAAAGTACATTTTGGAAACAATCAGAAAGATGCCACCCCTGTAAAAAAATTAAAAAAAAGTCCAACGCCGTTCCACTCCTTACTAGGAGCTTTATCAAGAGCTGCTGCACTGTGCCAGTATCTTAAATACCCCTATAATTTAAAATTGATTGGATTCTGATTGATAGAATTCAAGTGCATCAGGTAAAGATAGTGGCTAATTAATACAACAATTTGTCTAAGGTCCACATTCCTATATTGCATAGCTTGATTACTTAACGATCAAATTAAATTCCAATGTGTACGTGTCAATCTGACATTCATTAAAAACCCTCCCATTCACCCACACATCAGAAAAGACAAATAGCTCATGTCCCACTGCCCTGGTATTTTCAATGTCTATTAGCCCAAATAGCTTACAGACCATCTAGTTTAACAGTTTAAATTGCTTCCCTGTATATAGCTGTTGGACTCATTTACAAGGGAGCCCCGGTTGTTAGCAAGACAAGGCAAGGCAAATTTTATTTAAGAGATGCCCATCTCAGAGGCTCTGGGAGCCAAACATTTCAAAAAATAAATACTGTACATTATAAATGAAAAACATAACAACATCTCAGACATAACATAATACAAAGACAACATTTATATATACAATAGCTTAGGCAATAGGAACCAATGCCTAAAAAGCCAGGGCTAACCATACAAGCAACCAATTTTATTTATGTCCCAGTCCTTAAGCAAGTCCATAATTGTATTATTTATTTCTTGCAATGTTTATAATCCATGACTTGATGCTTTTATTCGAACATCCCTTCTTTCTCATATATGCATGGGGTGTCTGCTGTGCCGCATCACGTTCTCTATATGGCTGCATCCAAAACTGAAGTAGACAAAATGTTAATGCTGATTTTTTATCTGGGATTCGGGCTGTCCACACTCATCTGTTCAACCAGGCAGTCTACTCTACTCTAATCTAACCTGGGTAACAATGAAATAAACAATATATACATACATCACTAGTATCCAAAGGGGCTACCCGCTGTCATTATCTGCAATGCTGTTCCTGTTTGCAAACACCAGGTCCAGCACTACATCATCTCTAGTGGGTTCTGTAATCAATTGCCTCAGAAATTCCCCCTGTAGGGAGTCAAACATGTTCCTGCTTCTTATTGTAGCCTTTGCCAGAATGCCCCATTCCTCAGTCTGGCGTAATAAATTCCCCCAAAACCAGTACTTCCCTCTTGCTTGCAATTTTGCTAATGACCTCCACAAGGCGCCATCCAATTCCTCCCCCTATGTCTGTGGTCTGTATACCACTCCAGATACAGTTTTTAGACTGACTCATAGTACCTGTAGTCCCTCTTCTCCCCCTGTATCTTGGTGGCCTTAATTCTTTCCTTCACATATAGCACAACTCCCCCACCTTTGCTTCCTGTTCTGTCCTCACAGAACATGGTATATCCTGTGATGGCCACATCCCACCTGCAGTTGCTGTTGCACCATGACTCTGTTATGGCCAGTAGATCTTACTATGAGAGTCTCAAGATCAGGGATTTTGTTTCCCAGGCTCCTTGCAATGGCACACATGGCTTTCAATTTATTGTTTCCTCCTTTCCCCATCCTGTCCCCTCCTCCTGATTTCTCCCTTGCCCTTCCTGCCTTCTCAGGCTTGTCCTCCCCTATTCTGCTATCTCCTTGTCTGCCTTCCCTAGTTTACTCCACAACCTGTTCTGCCTGCTGACACTCCCAACCTTCCATCCCCCTGGTTCTTTCTTCTCATTACCCCATGGAGAATTATTTTTCCCTTGGCTGTTTCTCACTGATGTCCTGTTCTCCATGGGAGCAATCTCTGCCTCCCTTAGTATTTCTGCTCTTCCCTAGTCTAGTTTAAATACCCGTCAAAATAGAATCTAAACCTTCCAGCCAGGGCTGTTGTCCCCCTCCAGGATCGATATAGGCCATCACATATGACCTTAAGGTTGCTAGTTAGTGTGACAAGGTAGTTGAAAAAGCTGGTGGGATGCTGGATGCATAGCGATTTCTAGCAGGAGGGAGAGGTGGCGTTGCCACTGTATCACTAAGTAGTGAGACCCCACTTGGAGTACTGTGTCTAGTTCTAGAGGCTCACCTCTGAAAGGACATAGACAGGGTGGAAGTGGTACAGAGGAGGGCCACCAAAATTGTACAGGGATGGCACAAAAAGCTGTATGAGGAAATTCTGCAGGATCTCAACATGTATGCCCTGGAAGAGAGGAGAGGAGAGCAAGAAGGGACATGATTGAGACCTACAAGTACCTAATTGGAGTGAACAAGGAGCAAGTGTACCGTCTCTTTAAGACAAAGGAAGGCAGCAGGGCATGGGGACATGCAGTGAAGCTGGGGGGTAGTTTAAAAGGGGTGTAAGGAAATATTTCCTTATGGAGACACTTGTGGATGACTGGAACCCTCTACGGGCAGAAGTTGTGAGGGTTAAGACTGTAGGAAGCTTCAAGCATGCGTGGGACAGTCAAAGTGGAAAACTAGTTCATGAAAAGGGTGGAGGAGAGATGCCAATGACCAAGAAGGGTCAGAGATATCAGAACTGGAGGGGAAAATTGGGAAAATGGGCCAACTGTTTTTGTTTTCTGCCGGCAAAATCTATGCTTATTTCTTTCATATTTGTATATAAAATTGTTTGCAAAAAAAACTTCATTAATGCTTCAGTTAGGGTAACATAATGCCACAAAAGCAGGGAAATGTGGGGTTAGGGTTTCCAACCCTAACTTCCCATTCACAACCCCCAAGCAGCAAGGGAAAAAAACAATAGGGGTTTGGCTCCCTGGAGTCTTGGTGAATCAGTGGAGGGGTCTTCCTTGTGGCTATCAACTCTAAAGTCCCTCCCAGCAAGTAGCCTCCTGTCCGAAGCACAAAGTACTGCTCCAAGTCAGTGCCTCATAATGATATACTGTACAAACGTACAGAAGTATGCATCACCACATATTGCCAACACAATTTGTTGTAGCTTTCTGCGGTCTCTGCATGAAGAAAGAAGATCATGTAAAATGCTGTTTGCTCAGGGAGTAGGGGAGTATTAGGATTGACAACCCCAAGTAGACCTCACTTTGCCAAGATTCCGTAGACCCCAAACCTTGATGTTTGATTCCTTTTGCTGCTTGGCAGGTGGGTGTGGGGAGTTAGGGTTAAAAACCCTAATACCACATTTCCCTACTTTTGTGGCATTAAGTTACACTAACTGGTGCATTAACAAAGTTTTTTGCTAAAAATTTCCTTTCTTTTTGAGATAGTGGAATCGTACTCTCATTCATGCAGTTGCCTTTGGGACCATATGCGTAAACAGATGCAGATGTGTGGAGCCCTTTGGGCCCTTCTGCCTACAGAAATGTAGGACTTGGCACATTCGCTCTTTATACATTCAATCTTCACACATTCACTCTTTATTTTTTTTTTATTTCATTTTGACCCCAAATCTTTAAGATAGTTATGTTATGACTTAGAAACATAGAAACATAGAATTTGATGGCAGATAAGGACCGCTTGGCCCACCCAGTCTGCCCATTTCCCCTACCTAATGGATAAGCTGCAGATCCTAGTTAACCAGCAGCCTATTTCTTCCTACCCCCACCCCCTAGAATTGCCTTATGACTGTTCCATGCATGCTTGAATTCCACCACTGTTTTTGACTCCACAACCTCCTCCGGAAGGCCATTTCATGCATCCATAACCCTCTCTGTGAAAAAATACTTCCTTAAATTACCTCTGAGCTGCCCCCCCTCTATCTTCAAATTGTGCCCCCTTGTTCTTGCCACCTCTTTTTTGAATGATGCTACCCTCTTGGACTTTGTTGATTCCCTTGAGGTACTTGAAAGTTTCTATCATGTCCCCCTCTCCGTCCTTTCCTCGAGGCTATACATATTAAGCTCCTTAAGTCTCTCTTCATATGTCTTCCGGTGCAGACCCTGCACCATTTTAGTTGCCCTCCTCTGGACAGCTTCCATCCTGTCTATGTCTTTGCGGAGATTGGGTCTCCAGAACTGCACAGTACTCCACATGGGGTCTCACCAGCTGTCTGTACAGAGGGGTAATAACTCCTGTTTTCTACTGGTGATGCCTCTCCCTATGCATCCCAGTATCCCCCACCCTCCTTGCTGCCTCTCACATTGCTTGCCCACCTTTAGGTCATCTGATATGACTTACCCCCAGGTCCCTTTCCATTTTGTTGTTGTTAGTATCTCACCCCCCATTGTGTACTCTTCCCTTGGGTTTTTGTTTCCCAGGTGCATTACCTTGCACTTCTTAGCATTGAATCTAAGCTGCCATACATTTGACTGTTCCTCTAACCTTGCCAAGTCCCTTCTCATCCTTTCCACCCCACCTTGTGCATCAACTCTATTGCAGATCTTTGTGTCATCTGCAAAGAGACATACTTTTCTTCCAGTCCCTCTGCAATGTAAGCTATAAAGACATTGAAGAGGACCGTCCTAATACTGGAATCTCAGTGTACCCCACTAGTAACCCCTTTCTTCAGAGTGGACTCCATTTTCTATTACTCTCTGAGTCCTATTCTCCAGCTAATTCTTTACCCAGGCTGTCATCCTGGGACCCACTCCCAGGCTGGCTAACTTGTATATTAATCTTTTGTGTGGGACTGTGTCAAATGCCTTGCTAAAGTCTAGGTAGGCCATGTCCACAGCCACTCCCTGATCTACTACTTTGGTCACTCAGTCAAAGAAATCTATCAAATTTGTCTGGCATGACCTTCCCTCTGTGAATCCATGCTGCCTTGGGTTATGTGCCCCTCTGACCTCTAGATACTCGACAGTTCTTTCCTTCAGAGGTGATTCCATCATTTTCCCTACCACTGAGGTTAAACTAACAGGTCTGTAGCTTCCTGCTTCTGCCTTGCTCCCACTTTTGTGAAGGGGAATCACATCTGCCCTTCTCTAGTCCTCGAGTACCACCCCATCCTCCCATGATTTGTTAAAGAGGGTAGTCAGTGGTGTCACTAGTTCTACTCTTAGTGCTTTTAGAGTTCTGGGATGAATCCCATCAGGCCCCATTGCTTTGTCCACCTTCAGTTTTTAAGAGTTCTTTCAGAGCCCTTTCTTCTGTGAATGGGCTGGTATCAACTTCTGTATCCAGAGTGTTTCTACTGTTTGTTTTAGGTACCTCCCTCTTCCTTTGTAAATACTGAGCAAAATATTTGTTTAGTATCTCTGCCTTTTCAGATCACCCTCTGCCATCCCTCCTCCCCTTTATTAAGCCTCACTATCCTCCTTGGTCTTCCTTTGCTCCCTGACGTACCTATAAAGGTTTATCCCCTTCTTAACTGAGTTGGCTATCTTTTCTCGGTTTGGGCCTTTGCTGTTCTGACTGCCTTCCCAGCTTCCTTTTGCTTTAACTGATACAGTTCTCTGTCTGCTCCTTCTGTGATTCCTTGTACTTCTAGAATGCTTTCTTTTTCTCTTGAACCCTTCACTGCCACTTTCTTTGAGAACCATAGTGGTTTTTACATCATTTCATTTTGTTTATTTGCTTCACACAAAGCTTGTTACCTCTGTGATGGCAGTTTTATTATTCCCATTGTTCTTCCACCCTCCTTCCTACCCATTTGCTAGTGCATTCCTTAGGCACTCACCATTTTAGGCAAAGTCAGCCCTCCTAAAGTCCAGTACTTTTGCCTTTGTATGGCTTGACTCTATTGCTGTGTTTATTGTGAACCATACTGTTCGATGGTCGCTAGTTCCCAGATGGCTACCCACTTACATCTGTGATCCTCTCTTCATCTCCATTTGAGAGAACCAGGTCTAAGATTGCTCCCTCTTGAGGTGGGCTCCAATACTAGTTGTCTAAGGCATGCCCCTGTAGGGCATCTAGAATAACCCCACTTTTGAAGTGGCTGCTGCAACTACACTCCAGTTAACATCTGGCATATTCAGATCACCCATCAGCAATATCTCCCTTTTCTGCCATTCTAAGTATACTTTCTATCATTTCCTTGTCCATTTCCTCCCCTGAGAGAAGTCTGTATCTAACCCTGTGCGGATTGTGGTGCCATTGCCGGTCTCAACTTTACCCACAGTGCTTCTTCTCCTCCCTGTTTTCCTTTTGTTCTGTTGCTTTGATTCCTTCCCTTATGTAAAGAGCTACTCCTCCTCCTCTTTTACCCTCCCTGTCCCTCCTGTAGATAGTGTATCCTGATATGTTTATGTCCCAGTCATGGTTTGTGTGTACCATGTTTCTGTGACTGCCACGATATCCAGATGTTCCTCCTCCATCAAGGCCACTAATTCAGGAAGCTTGTTACTCAGACTACAGGCATTGGTACTCATTGCTCTCCATTTTTTGATGGCTTTACCTTCTGTTTCAGCATCCCCCACTGACCTTTCTACCTCGGTCTTTTTCTCATTTAGTACCCTTTTTTGTAGGGAGAGGCTGGGATTTTCCTGCTGCTTATCAGTGCCTCCCCCATTGACTAGTTTAAAAACTTACCAATGAAGCATTTAAACCGATTGCTCAAAAGACTTGTTCCCTTCCTGGACAGATGCAGACCATCCTGCCAGTATAGGCTGCTGTCCCTTCAGGTGGAACTGCAGTCCCCAGTGAAGCCAAACTCCTGTGCTCCACACCATTTTTTCAACCATTCATTAAACTGCATGGTGCAAAGTACCCTCGCCTCTCTCATGCCATTGACAGGCGGCACCTCGGAGAAGGATACTGTGTGTGCTACTTGCCTAGGCCCCTCCCCAATTCTACAAAGTCCTTCTGCATTGCTCTAATCTCATGATGAGCCAAGTCATTTGTCCCTAGGTGGACAGTGACATCCAGCTCAGACTCCCATGCAACTGTTCTCATGACCCTGAGGGTGCGCTTCCTGTCCCTCCAAGCCAGGGCACCAGGCAGGCACCTTACTTCAGTTTTCCTTGCTCCCCCCAGTTCTATCCCCCTAATAATTGAGTCCCCACCAGGAGCTGCTTCCTTTCCTTGTGGTGTCCTCTGCCTCCTTCCTGTGGGCCTCCTTGTGACAGTTGTCCCTCAGCCTCCTTAGTCTCTCTCTGTGGGTGCATCCATGGGAGGCTATGCTCCCCAGAATGGTGTATGGATTGTGAGTGGAACAACTGACTGGGTGTGCCTCTGCTCCACCATCTTCACCCTCCCTGAGCCCACTGTGGTCCAACTGCTGTGCTTTCTTGGCAACCTCTGGGGTAGTGGTGGTGGCTCTGGTGCTCCCTGGATGGGGAGGTTCTCTTCCTACCGTCCACTGTGGCCTGGGGGAAGGTTCCCTTACTACTGTCCAGTGTGGCCTGAAGATGGGCAACTTTCTCCCTCAGGGCAGAGAATTGTCTGCACATAGGGCAGCATCTCAGCCTCCAGAAAGACTCCCGGAAGACTGCTGCCCCACAGCCATTACATTGCACTACTCCCTACATGTTTATCTAGTTTTTTTGTGTGTGTTTGCGTGTGTGATTGGTTTGTTATATAGAAATATATATATATTATACAGTGTGTATGCTTATATTGTCAGTGTAGTGTGCTAGAGAGGATATGACAGTGATATGCACTTTGCACTCTTGAGGAAATGATGTCAGAACCCCAAGTAAAAGGAACTATTTCCAGGGGTGGGTGGGGTGAGGGGTGGAAGGGGTTGGGCCTAACTGTGCCCTCACAAAACAATCAGCTAAAAGCTCTGACCCACAGCCTGCGATGAGTGCCTTCCTGTCAGCAAGATGCCTACACAACAATTTGACAGAGAAAATACCCTGCTAATCAAACAGAGAAAAATCCAGACATCCAAGTCAGACACAGGTAAACCTCCCCAGCCCCAAAACAGCCTGGTAGTTTGTACTCTGAAAGCAGTCAGCCCCAAAATAAGTCAGCTGTGCTTTAAACTCTTCCTGCACTGAAAATCTTAAGAATTGTAACAAATGTAAAGCTAGATCCACCTCCCTCTGTTGCTTGAAAGACTGTGTTTTCCTGATAATTCTAAGTTCCTTATTTCACCTTTCAGTTAGAAGTAGCCTCTACCTGCAGAATATCTGCTACAAACCAAAGACAATTGTAAGGTTCACCTCCCTCTGTTGTGAGCACAACTCGCTTTCTTGCATGTTCAGTATTGCAGCTTCCAGCCAAACGTATTTTCACTTGAAGAATATTCGCTGTTCTGATGAGTTTGCTATAACACACTTGCTTATAATACTATTGTTGTCAGGTCTGTTACCAAAGCTATTGGCTGATAAGTAGCTATGATTTAAGCACTTCCTGACAAAGTCTGGTCTGGCCTTTTAAGGCACACACAGATAAACACAAAAAACATGGCATGTAGCATTTATGGTATATTGGCAGAAATCATTGGGCGAGTGATTTGGAGGGGAGGGGGAGGGAGAAAGAAGCGGTACTGGGGGTGGGCACCCTGGTCCAATTAAAGGAGAACTGCTTTGATTTCAGGTGCCCTACAGTATGTGCTTGCAACTAAGAAGAATCTGTGGCTACTATTAACAATTCTACAAGTTTTAACTCCCTTTTTTGAATTTAGAACTATGGACAAAGTGCACTGGCACTGTTTATTTCAGTTCCACACCACATAGGTAATGATGTACATCTTGGTCTAGTATAAAATGAACTACCTCAAAAGTGCAGTGCTGCCTCTATACAGCTATATGCCGATGATACCATACTGTACAGATCTTCCCCAGGTCCAACCTGGATCAGCACACAGCTGCAAAAAGACTTCTACTAGCTAGAAAGTTGGTTTCTGGCCAACAAACTCATACTCAATGCCAAAAAAATTAAGGCAGTGTTATTTGGTCACAAACACTTTGACTTAGACAGGATCTTCTCAAAATGTCCACCTGCAATGGAGCGAACTTAGAGGTGGTCCAGACCATCAAATACATGGGGATGACCCTAGATCAGTCCATGACCTTTGAACTCCACGTAGATGCACTGACAAAAATGTTCGACCTACTGCTCGGGCTACTATATAGACTTTCCCCTTGCCTGTCTTGAGAGGTACATCGTACCATCTCCTTCAGCTCCCTCCTCACTCTCTTACTCTATGGTGCCCTGGTAATGCAGGCTCATTGAGAACCCACCCTAAACAAGCTTAGAATACTCTACCATTGGATAGGGTGATTTGCAATTGACGCTCACTACCAAACCCACCACTACACAATACTAACTACCTTGGGATGGAGTATATGTATTAAATCCCTCAGACTAAATTTCCGAGACCGAGATACCGAAAATTCACAATACCGAAAGCAGTAAATCCCGAACCGTAATTTCCCGCTGCCCGTTCTTGCATGAGTCCAGGTGTAAGAGATGCGGTCACAAATTGTTATGAATAGGTTTCTGTGGTGGGGGGGTGGATTAGGAAAAGGGATTTACTGTAGAATGGGGGGCATGACTGGGATGAAGGGGACATATTTTTCCTAATAAAGCAAGACCCAAAATTCCTCCAGAAGAATTCAGCAAGGAATAAAGGAGGCTCTTGTTGCAAAAAACGCAGGGGAAGTGCACTAGTACCCCAAAGCTGAAAACAACACAGTAAGCAAAAACACATGAAGCAGGGGTCAGCACTAAACTTACAAAATATATTTTAATAAATGCAAAAGCAGTACAAGACACACACTAAAAAGGCTGATCTCACCCAAGCAGGAGTAGACATGCAGGCATGAAAATGGAAAAGAAATGCCAGAGTCTGTGGTCTCTTCGTAAACAAGTTGCCAGAATCACGGTGTAGGCGTGTAGAAGTATTCTCACAAGGAATAATCAAAAGTGGCCAAATGCATCCCAAATCACCAAAAAGCATACTAACTCGAGTGCAGGGTAGCGCATCATGCAAATACAGTGCTAGAGCTAAAGATAAAAAACGCCAAAAACACTCGTGATGCAACAGAGACACCAAGACTAATGGCTCAGTGAAATCTGGGAGCTCTTACGTAATGACTGAGAGGCAGTCTTCTTCAGAGCATCCCATATTGCATTAAAGGGGCCCCTTATAAAGAGAAATCCAAAGAGTGCTGAATTATTTAAAGTGACAGTGTAGCCATGCTGGATAAAGTGCATAGTGCCCAAAAGGTATATGTGCAAACATGCATAAAATAAGCAAGCAAAATAAACAAGTTCTATGAGGGGGTTCTATGGCACATGTTGGGAATCTGAATAACGGGAATTATTGCATTCGGGCTATGCGGTAGTTGGGAATAAGTGGGCGGGATTTTGATCGTCGGGAAATTCGTCGATGGGAATTAGTACCTAAATCTTGGGATGGCCCTCCTTTGAAGCTAGATTGCTTTATCCTCTGTATTACCTCACCTTCAAGTTACTGCAACCCCTCACCTTGCCTAGCCTCTCTGGCATAATTCAGTGCAAGCAGTTTGCTTGTCCCCTCAGAGCCTCAGACTTCCCTACATTGGAAGTTCCAAAAGTACGGTACAAAACAGGTAGGCAATCCTTTTTATTCTGTGCCCCACATCTGTGGAACTCCCTGCCCCCAGTATCACAAGCCTGCCCTACTGTGGGGCAGTTCAAGCAGATGAGCTTGCCCCACTCTGGGGCAGTTCAAGCAAACTCGTAAATCTCTCTTTTGGGCAACTGCCCCTGCAACTGTTTCAGTTGAAAGCTCTTTCTAATATGATTGCTGTTCAAACCTTATCTAAAACTACTGTCTGTATGATTAAAGATTGCATTCTCTGCCTTATAGATTACTGAATGTTTTTTACTTACTACTATTGTATGTAACTAAAACCCTGCTTGGTATAAAAAAAACTGTATGTATATGTATGAAAAATCCTTTGTCATTCCTGTTATTTAATGTATGTAACTAACCTCGGGTCACCTGTGAGAAAGGGGCTTTATGTCTCAGTGGGCTTACTCGGTCACCAAAATTAAAATAAATAAAAATAAAATACATTAATTAAAATGTGCAGTAAGCTATTAATCCTGTCCCATTCATAATTTTTAAAAGCATGAAACACAATTTAATTGAATTTATGTGAATGTCTGATTTCTACTCATACAAGTACAGCCTCTTATTCTGAGTTGCGAGCAACACAGAAAGCACGGTAGTGAAGCAAATGTTAAGCTGTAAGTTATCTTCCTGATTTCTCTGAATTGTGATCAGTCACAGTAATGTTATATTGTATACTTATTGGGCTGGATATTCAAAAGGGTTGCGCCATGTGCAATAGGGTTGCACCTGCGCAAGTCCGAAATTGCATCATTCTGCCATATGCAGCAGTAGGAAGTTGTGCCCCCCCAAGGCAAGCTGAGCAACAGCACAATGCAAATGAATGCATGCTGAACTGGAGGGGGGAGGAACCATGCTTAAACTGCACAGCCTGATATTCAGCGGGCTGTGCAGAGTTGTGAAGGCGCAACCCCCAACCTGCGCCTGCACAACTTTGAGCCAAAAAAAAAGGAGTAAGTCGGGCCACCCACAGGTGAGCTGCCACATTGCAGGCGCAACACAGCAGCTGCCACCTGTGGCTGGCCCTCAACCTACTCCCTGTGCCCCCCCTGCAGCCCGATCACAAGCAAAAGTGTTAAAAATCCCCCAACCCCCCCAACTGGCCCGATTGCGGGCAAAAGCTTAAATAACCCCCCACCGGCTCGATCACGGGCAGCAAAGTGTCCCTCCCCAGAACATATCCCTGGTGGTCAGTGGACTGCTAAGCCAGATCGCCAGACTTATAATGTGGTGACACACCCCCAAGACCATATCCCTGGCGATCTAGTGTCCCCACCCCACCATCCAAGCCCCACCACCCTGCTCCCCGGCAGCCAGAGGCGGCAGCATCCACCGCCTGCCGCCCGCCGTCGCCGACTGACTGCCCGGTAGGGTTGCATGCCCGTGGTACAGAGCAGAGACAGTGGGCGTGCAGCCCATACCGTACAAGGCAGTCCAGAGCCCTACCGGGCAGTCAGTCGCGGCGGCAGGCAGGTGGGATGCTGCCGCCGCGCTGGTTGCCAGGGGAGCGATGGTGGGGCTTAGTGGTGGTGGGTGTGGGGACTCAGATCACCAGGGATATGGTCTTGGGGTGTCGCCACATTATGCAGCCCGCTATCGGCTTAGCGTCCACTGACCACCAGGGATATTTTATTTATTTTTTAATTTATTTGGTTGTTTAACCAGGTATAGCACACTAAGCTGAAAGCTTTTTTACAGGAGTGACCTGGGAGCACAAGGAGGTTAAGTGACTTGCTCAGGGTCACACAGTATGGAAGTGGAAGCTGTGGGATTCAAACCCAGGTCAGGTCTGCTGAATGTCACCAAATTTGCAGCTCAGAGCCTTAGACCACTGCACTATACTGCCTCAATGTATGATATGTTCTTGGGGGTTGGGGGTTTCAACTTTTGCAGCCCGCGATCGGGCTTAGCGGTCCACTGGACCACCAGGGATATGTTCTTAGGGGTGGGGTTTCAACTTTGCAGCCCGCGATCAGGCTTAGCGGTCCACTGAACCACCAGGGATATGTTTTTGGGGTGGGGTTTCAACTTTGCAGCCTCGATCGGGCTGAGCAGTCCACTGGACCACCAGGGACATGTTCTGGGGAACTTTTCTGCCCGCGATCGAGCTGGTGGGGGGTTATTTAAGCTTTGCCCGCGATCGGGCCAGTCGGGGAGGGGGATTTATGCTTTTGCCTGCAGTTGGGGTGGGGGATTTTTACACTTTTGCCCCGATCGGGCTGCAGGGGTGTCAGTCCTGATGGCTGCTGTCTGGCAGGGCACCAGGCGCAGGTGCAAGTCCTCGGGGATCGGGCGCTGCATGCTAATGGCATGCAAATGGGGCCATAAATAGATACAGAGCTGGCCCCTAAGCCTTCCATGAATTATGGCCCCATTGCATGTCACCTTTTGAATATCGGAAATTCGCATGGCACAATGGTACTACGCCACCGCAACTTGAATGCTCCACTCTGACCACTTGCGGTGGCGCAAGTTCCACTGCGCCATGCACAGTGGCTATGGCCGGGGGGTGATATTCAAAGGAGTTGCTCAGTAGCGCAACTCCTTTGAATATCGCCCCGGCCACACCTCAGCGCAACTATTTTGTGCAGCGCAAGTGCTTGTGCCACAAAATAGCACAGTTTGAATATCCAGCCCATTGTATACTGTTTCAGTCAGTGTTTCTATTTTCATTCATAGCATATTGATGCTGGTTCATCAGTTTCGATTTTTTAATGTCCGTCAGGGTGGTTATGCAAATTAGATTCATATAATCGGCTCAGAAAGTGAGTTCTACTACAGATGAATAATGCCAAAATGCAGCATGTTTTTATTTTTTCATTTTTATGTAGCCATACTCTCAGTTTGTATGATCTTCTGCAATAATGTTAGCCTTAATGGGTTGTTCATTGTATATAGGGAACTTACTGTTTGAAATGAGAGCCAGTATGCAACACTTTTTGTGTGTTTTGGGGGGTGGTGCACATTTCTTGTTATTGTATGATTGATTGCCGCTGTTACACAGATTGTGCATACTCCATATTTGCAGCTGGCTACGATGTGTCAAACATCTTGAGATAATCAGCAAAATGAAGATTTTTTTAGTGTCCTTATATCAGTAGCTACTGACCACCTTCTGGATTCATTTTGGTTAAATTAAATTAAATTAAATTTAAATAAGTTAAATTTAAGTTCTGAGCATTCTCAGTAGGGCTATCCAAAAGACCCTCCTGGACATGTTCAGAATGAAAATATCAAATCTTTATAACATGGGAATGGATGTATTTTTTCACCAAACAAATGAACGGCACCATTCTAAGCCCTTTCTACCTTGAAAATTTCAGACCAAAATACCAAACATAATCTATTATCTGGGATATAGGCAATGACAAAAAATGCTGCAAAAAAACACAATCTTTCCTAAAATGCACAATCTGGATCTCGCAATCTACCTATCTGATTGGAAGGAAGCTTGACAAATCAGGAAACTTTGCCCCCAAACCACACATGCAACATTTCATAGTATTCCATTGGATGAAGGCAAAGCTGCCATGGTGCAGAGTTAGAGAGTTAGGGGTTTAACATTAAACAGCTTACTCAACCCTAACTGTATGTAAATAATAGCTTTGCACCCCTTCAATGGAACTACATGAAGTTTGTATGTGCAGTTGAGGGGGGAGGGCAAGATGTCTTGATTTGCCAAATTTCGTTCCAGTCAGATGTGTGAATTCCAAAATCTGGATAGTGTTTTTTAGGGAGGGAAAATGTGAGTTTTTTGCTGTGCTGGTGCAGAGCTCAGGATTTCAGCTTCACTGGGGACTGGGGCTCCACCTGGAGGGATACAGGCCTATACTTGCATGATGGTCTGCATCTGTCCAGGAGGGGAACCAGAATCCTAGGTGATTGGTTTAAATGCTTCTTTGGCAAGCATTTAAACTAGCCAAGGGGGAGGCACTAAAAGGAGATGGGAAATCCTAGCCTCCCCACCAAAATCAGGGTAGTTAGTGAGGTAAACACCAATATAAAGCAGTTGATAGGGAGAAGGGCAGTGGTAACTGTAGAGAAAGACAAAGGCAGTAAGACAGGGATGCGCAAAAAGGAATAAGGCCATCAAAAAATGGATGGTAATGAATTCCAATACCCATAGTCTAGGTAACAAGCTCCCTGAACTGATGGCCTTGATGGAATAGGGATGCCTGGATGTTGTGGCAGTCACAGAAACATGGTACACAGAGAGCCATGACTGAAATGTCAACATTCCAGGGTACACAATCTACAGGAGGGACAGGGAGGGTAGAAGAGGAGGAGAAGTAGCTGTCTGTGTAAGGGAAGGGATCAAAGCAATGGAACTAAAGGGTAAACAGGGAGGAAAGGAGGCACTGTGGGCCACCCTGGAGACTAGAAATGGCACCACAATCTGCACAGGGGTTGTATACAGACCCCCATCTCAGGGGGAGGAAATGGACAAGGAAATGATAGAAGGCATCCTTAGGATGGTAGAGAAAGGGGAAATACTGCTGCTGATGGGGGACCTGAATATGCCAGATGTTAACTGGAGCACCTTTACTACAGTTACATCCAAGAGCAGGGCCATTCTCGGTGCCCTACAGGGGGCATGCCTCAGACAGCTAGTTTTGGAACCCACCTGGGAGGAGCAATCTTAGACCTGGTACTCTCAAATGGGGATGGAGAGAGGATCTCAGATCTAGAAGTGAGTAGCCATCTGGGAACAGGTGACCACCAAACAGTGTGGTTCATAATAAACTTAGCTGTAGAGTCAAGCCATACAAAAGTGAATGTACTGGACTTCAGGAGGGCTAATTTTGTCAAAATGGGAGAGTGCCTCAGAAAATCACTAGCAAGCAGGCAAGGTGGGGTGGAGCAACAATGGGGAAACATCAAAACTGCCATCACAGAGGCATCAAGCCTTTGTGTGAAGCAAATAAACAAATCAAAATGAAGGAAAAAAACACCATGGTTCTCAAAAGAAGTGTCAGGGAAGGTTAGGGAGAAAAAGATAGCATTCAGGAAGTATAAGGAAACACAGAATGCAGAGGACAGAGAACTGTACCAGTTAAAACAAAAGGAAGCGGGGAAGGCAGTCAGAATAGCAAAGGCCCAAACCAAGGAAAAGATAGCCATCTCAGTTAAGAAGGGGGATAAAAACTTTTATAGGTATATTAGGGAGCAAAGAAAGACTAAGGCAGGGATACTGAGGCTGAACAAAGAAGAAGGTGGTCAGGCAGAGAACGACAGTGAAAAAGCAGGGCTACTGAATGAATACTTCTGCTAAGTATTCAGAAAGGAAGAGAAGGGGGAGGTACCTAATCCAGTCAATAGAAGCACTCTAGATGGGGGGGTTGATATCAGTCCTTTCACAGAAGAAAGGGTTCTGAAAGAACTTCTAAAACTAAAGATGGATAAAGCAATGGGGCATGATGGGATTCACCCCAGAATTCTAAAAGAACTAAGGGGAGAACTAGTAACACCACTGTCTAACCTTTTTAACAAATCATGGGAGGATGGTCTGATACCTGAGGACTGGAGGAGGGCAGATGTGATTCCCCTTCACAAAAGCGGGAGCAAGACAGAGGTAGGAAACTACAGACCTGTCAGTTTGACCTCAGTGGTAGGGAAAATGATGGAATCGTTTCTGAAGGAAGGAATTGTTGAGTACCTAGAGGCCAGTGGGGCACAGGACCCAAGGCAGTATGGATTCACAGCAGGAAGGTCATGCCAGATGAATCTAATTGATTTCTTTGACTGGGCGACCAAAGTAGTAGACCATTGAGGGGCTGCGGACATGGCCTACCTAAACTTTAGCAAAGCATTTGACACTGTCCTGCACAAAAGATTAATAAACAAATTAGCCAGCTTGGGAGTGGGTTCCAGGGTGGTAACCTGGGCAATCATTGGCTGAACAACAGGACACAGAGGGTAATAGTAAACTGAGTTCACAGTGAAGAAAGGGGGGGGTTACTAGTGGGGTACCGCAGGGTTCAGACCTGGGGCTGGTCCTTTTTAATGTCTTTATAAGTGACATTGCAGAGGGACTGGAAGGAAAAGTATATCTCTCTGCAGACAACACAAAGATCTGCAACTGGGTTGATACACAAGGTGGGGTGGAAAGGATGAGAAGGGACTTAGCAAGGTTGGAGGAATGGTCAAATGTATGGGAGCTTTGATTCAACGCAAAGAAATGCAAAGTAAAACACCTGGGAAACAAAAACCCAAGGGAAGAGTACACAATGGGAGGTGAGATACTGACAACAACAAAAATGGAAAGGGACCTGGGGGTAATTTTATCAGATGACCTAAAGGTGTGCAAGCAATGTGAGAAGGCAGTAAGGAGGGCTGGGGGGATACTGGGATGCATAGGGAGAGGCATCACCAGTACAAAACAAGGAGTTGTTATCCCTCTGTACAGACAGTTGGTAAGACTGCATCTAGAGTACTGTGTGCAGTTCTGGAGACTCTATCTCTGCAAAGACATAGACTGGGTAGAGGTTGTTCAGAGGAGGGTAACCAAAATGGTGTAGGATCTGCACCAGAAGACATATGAAGAAAGACTAAAGGAGCTTAATATGTATAGCTTTGAGGAAAGGAAGGAGATGGGGAACATGATAGAAACTTTCAAGTACCTCAAGGGAATCAACAAAGTCCAAGAGAATAGCATCTTTCAGAAAAAGAGATGTGTAAGAACAAGGGGCACAATTTGAAGATAGAGTGGGGACGGCTCAGAGGTAATGTGAGGAAGTATTTCTTCATGGAGAGGTTGTAGATGCCTGGAACAGCCTTCCTGAGGAGGTTGTGGATTCAAAAACAGTGGGGGAATTCAAGAATGCATGGGACAGACATAAGGTAATTCTATTGGGGTAGGAGGTAGTAGGTTTTTGGTTAACTGGGATCTGCAACTTATCCGTTAGGTAGGGAAATAGGCAGACTAGGTGGGCCAAGCATTCCTTATCTGCCATCAGATTCTATGTTTCTTTGTCATCACCTACAACTCAGATGGTTTGGAATTTTGGGCTGACATTCTCAAGGTAGAAAGGACTTGCCTCAGAATGGTACCTTCCATTAATTTGGTGAAAAAATATTAATCCATTCCCAGGTTATAAGGATTTGAAACTTTGGTTCTGAGCATGATCAGTAGGGTATCAAACGTCTATCTAAAAGACCCTATTGAGCATGCTCAGAACAGAAATTTCAGATCTTTATAACTTGCGAACAGATTAATATTTTTTTTCACCAAACCAATGAAAGGCACCATTCTGGGGAAATGATAATACTACCCTGAAAATTTCAGACCAAAATTGTAAACTGCCTGAGCTGTAGGTGACGACAATAAAAAAAACACAAAACCACCCAGATTTTTCCTAGAAATGCACTATCTGGATCTTGGAATCCACACATCAGACTGGTATGAAACTTGGTAAATGAAGACATCTTGCCCCCCTCCCTCCCCCCAGGCTGTGCATGATGAATGTTATGCAGTTCCATTGAAAGGGGCCAAAGCTATTAAGGTGCAAAGTTAGAGGTTTAACATTAAACAGCTTACTCAACCTTAACTATAGTGATGCTACCGTACCACTATAATACACCCCTCCTCCCTTGGCATCTTCTGACCAATCTTGCTCCTCCACTGCCTTACAAAGCTACAACAGACTATCATCTACTCCAGGCTTGCAGACTTTCCTTACTCCTTAAATTTCCTCTCCCCCTTCCAGTCTGGTTTTAGGAAGCACCATTCCACTGTCTCCTTTATGCTGCAAGTAACTGACTATCCTCTCTGGGATGAATCAGGACATATCACCACAGCTATATTCATCAATCTGGCTAAAGCCTTTGACTTGGTGTCCCACACTTTTCCTCCTGGACAAGCTAAGCTCTGCTGAACTCTCTAGTATCACTGTTGTTTGATTCCATTTATACCTCATGGACTATCAACAGTTGGTAGAGATGGGAGGTGTCCTGTCCCTTCCCCTCCCCGTCCTAACAGTTGTCCACAGGGCTCCATCCTGGGTCCTGTCCTGTTCTCAATTTTCCTAAATGACCTGCCTCTACTTTTGTTTCTTCACGTATCCATATGTATGTGGACAACAGTCAATTATACCTCTGGCCCTTCAGCTTCAGCTGTGGAAGGTCCACTCCACCATGACTTCCACAATGTACTGTGCTGTTTCCCTGCCAACCAGCTCAGGGTCAACACTAAGAAGACAGTGTCCATGACCCTTTGGTACCAGCCAAAAACTAGCCAGGTTCTTGCCCTCATTTATCTTCTCCATGCTAGATGGCACTCCTCTGGAGGTTGTCCCTGCCTTCAAGTACCTTGGTATGTGGCTTAATAGTAAACCTGACTACTCAGCCCACATCGACACTATCAATGCCAAACGTCACCCTAAAGTTGGTGCCATATATTGCAATAAGGATTGCCTCTTCTTCCAGGTCCACCAGGAGCTGGTCAGAAAAATGGTTCTTCCAGTCTTCGACTAAATATAAAAACATAGAAGGTGACGACAGATAAGGATTGGGTGGCACACCTAGTCTGCCCCTTTTCCCTACCTAATGCAATACCGCAGACCCTAGTTGATCTGCAGCTTACCCTGTCTTTCCTACTGTGGGAGTACTCTTATGTCTATCCCATCCATCTTTGAAGTTCCCTACAGGTTTTGCCCCAACACCTCCGCAGGTAGGCTGTTCCAAGCATCCACTGCTCTAAAAGTACTTCCTCACATTGTCCCTGAGCCTACCCACTTCTAGCCTCATAGCATACCCCCTTGTTCTTGTACACCTTCTTTTCTGAAAATGCTACCCTCCTGTACCTTGTTTCTACTCTTGAGGTACTTGAATGTCTCTATCATGTCCCCACTCTCTCTCCCTTCCTCTAGGGAATACATGCTGAGGTCTTCTAGACTTTCCTCATATGACTTTTGGTGCAGTACTTGTACCATTTTTGTTGCCCTTCTCTGGACTGCCTCTATTTTGTATATGTCGTTCAGCAGATGCGGCCTCCAAAACTGGGCACAGTACTCCAGATGAGGTCTCACTAGTGATCTGTACAGTGGCATAACCACCTCCTTTTTTCTGCTGGTAGTACCTCTCCCTATGCACCCTAGCATCCCACTGGCTCTCCAGACAGCTTTCTCACATTGGGCCCTATACACAAGTGGATGCGTATAACCCACCTGCATTGCTCCACACCTGCTGGAATTCACTACTGGCCACCACCTGTCCATGGCCCTGGCACGCAGGTCCATGCTGGGTGGCTGGGGGAGGCGAAGTGGACCCAGCTGGGCATCCAATCGGATGCCTGCCCTGGGTTCACGGTGGATCACTTGTGCAGCTAGGCATGGGTCGGGGTGCATGAATTGTGCCCACAGACACCCGGAACTGTGCGGCACTGCCCCTTCAGGCACTGTGCCATTGTCAACATCCCCCTTGCATGGGGGCCAGCCGAGCAATGTTCCCCAGCCCAGGTCACCCCGGCCCCCGTAGAGCAAGGCGCCCCCACCAATGCACATAACGCACATATCGGTGCACCTGCTGTCCCACACAGGTGACCCCTGAACCCTGTACCCCCAACCCAACACATGTGTCATGGTGCCCCCTCCACAACACCCTACCCGTACCCACAGATTGGGTAGCTGGTGCCCGGCGGCTGGTGGCACAGCCTTCCGCACCCCTCCACGGCTGCCAGCCATCTGTCCTCCACAGACGCTCATCGGCTGCACACCACTGCATAAGTCAGACAGCTGGCAGCCATGGGGATTTGTGGAGGGCTGTGCCGCCGGCTGCCTCACCTGCAGGTACAGGTAGGGTGATGCTGGTGTCGGTGGGGAGGTGTGTGGCTGTGCCCCACTGATAGCTATGCTGGCACTACCGGGCGCTGGACTGCATGGGTGCGGGAGTGAGGCAGGGGTGCAGCAGTGGGGATCGCCCCATAGAGTGCGGGGATGTCTACCAGGTGGTTCAGGGTTGGGGCAGCCACTGCTGTGTGGGGGGGGGACTTCAATTCTGCTCGTGGGCCCCTTCCCCAGTCCAGTGTGTGCAGGGGCTGGGTGCATAGGGGCACTTATGGCAGGGCTGTCTATGGTGTACCTGCCTGCCCCCTACGCATCCTGGTACGCAGCCCTACTCACCATGATGAATGGTGCGTACAGCTGGCACACCCCCTTGCCCACCCCCAGCGTGTTGCTCTTTGCGCAGCCAGAGGATCGGGCATGTATGTGCTGTGTGCCCCTCTTAGTGCATCCCGCACGGGGGGGGTGCGTAGGGTGCAGAATGGTTGTGTGCCCCAGATACATGCACATAGCCACTATGCCCCATTAGTGCATAGGGCCCATAGTTTGGTTACCTTTAGATCATCATATATGATTACCCCCAGGTCCCTTACTTGATTGGTGGCCATCAATACTTTTTTCCTCATATTGTACTCCTCCCTTGGATTTCTGTGCTTCAAATGCATGATTTTACACTTCTTTGGATTGAATCTTTGCTGCCTCACTCTTGACTACCCCTCAAGCATCTTTAGGTCCTTCTTCATTTTTTCCACCCCCTGTTGCACATCTTAGTACCATCTGCAAAGAGGCATACCTTCCCTGTCCAGCCCTTCTGCAATGTCGCTTATGAAGACATTAAGGAGGAATGGTCCCAGCACGGATGCCTGTGTCACCCTCTCTCCTCAGATTGAATGCCATTTACCATCACCCTTTGTGTCCTGTCACTCAACCAGTTTCTGACCCAGCGTACCACCTTGGGGGCCACTCCCAGGTTGCCCAACTTATTTATCAAACCTCCTATGTGGGATGGTGTCGAAGGCCTTGCTGAAATCTAGGTAATTCACATCCACTGCCCCTCCCTGATCTACCTCCCTGGTCACCCAGTCAAAGAAACCTATCAGATTTGTTTGACGAGACCTTCCTGCTGTAAGGCCATGCTGCCTTGGATCTTGTACTCTGCTGGATTTAAGAAATATCACAGTCCTTTCCTTTAGCAGTTATTCCTTTAATCTCCCCACCACCGAGGTCAGGCTGACTGGCCTATAGTTGCTAGCCTCTTCCTTGTTCCCACTTTTATGGAGAGGGACTACATTTCCTCTCCTCCAGTCCCCTGGAACCACCTTGTCTCTATCAATTTGTTGAATAGGGCTGTTAGTGGTGCTGCCAGCACCTCTCTAAGTTCTTCTAATATTCTGGGATGTATCCAATTGGCCCCATAGCCATGTCCCCTTTCAGATTCTCGAGTTCCTTTAGAGCTCTCTCCTTTGAAAATGGGCTGGTATCCACTTCTCTCTCATTGGTGCCCCATCACCCAATAGTGGTCTTTCTCCTTCCCTTTCTTTTGTGAATACTGAACAAAAATATTTGTTCAGGATTGTTTCTTTTTCTAGGTTTCCCCTCCTCACACACACCTCCCTCCCCTTTTAATCTCACAATCCCACCCCTGGTCTTTTTTCTTTCACTAATGTATCTGAAAAAGGTCTTGTCTCCTTTTTACACGTACTGGGTCAATATATGCAGCATCAGTGGCTCAGCAGGTAACACACTCGCCTCTGAGGCCAGGAGATCAGAAGGCTGTGGGTTCTATCCCCACACGAGGCACTTGGGTTAATATCCAAATACTGACACTGCAGTGCAGCATGGAGGGGGGGGGGGTGCTACACTCCTGAGGTGCGGTTTTTCGGATGAGACGTAAAACCGAGGTCCCATCTGCCTGTTCTGGTGGTAGTTCAGGTGGATGCTAAAGATCCCATGGCACTTCTCAAAAAGATTAGGGGAAGTTTCCCTGGTGTCCTGGCCAAATTTCCCCCATTCACTAAAAAAAAAAAAAATACCACTAACTGCTTAATCTGGTTCAAGGTCAGTTGGCATTCATCTGTATCCCCCTCTCCCGGGTCGTGCCTGAAAATAGGCAGAATTTGTCTAGTGCACTTACCTGGTCAACAAAAAAATAAATAAAAATGTTGTGTAGAGAATGCCACAGGGCAAAACTGCCAACAATAACAGTGCGAGGAAGAACAGCTACAGGGTACACAATGCCACATGGCACAAATAGTGTGGAGTGGTAGTGATGACCCTGTAACTGTTTCCTGGAAAGCTCTGCTGCAGAGGGCAAGAGCTCTGCTGAAAGGGGGTCCACTGAGCAGCTACCATGGCACAGGGAGTAGGCCCATTGGCGCCAGACGACAGTGGAGTGGCTGTTTACCAGGGTCTATTCCCGGTCCCAGGTTAGGTTAGTTAATTTTATTTTTCTTGTCTTCTGTGTGGTTTGTGATGCCCCTCGCTGAGTTTCACCCTGTCCCAAGTTCCACCCGAGGAAGGTTATTTTAATAGGGGATCTGGGTGGGCACAGTCCCTAATGGTGGGGTACTGGGCAGATCCCTCAGAAAACAAATATTTTACTGTTTTGTTTTAGTTGTTGTTTTGACATTTCGGTATAGTGCCATGCTGTTTTTGTATGCAACAACATGACCCCATGCCTTTCTTTATTGTCTGGGCTATTTTTTCCTCCATTTATGCCTTAGCACTCCTTACTGCATTCCCCGCCTTCTCTGCTTTTCCAGATACAGTTTCCTGTCTTCCCCACCGTGTGTTTCCTTGTACCTACTGAAAGCTAGTCTTTTCTCTCTTATCTTCCCAGCCAGGTCTTTTTAGAACCATAGGTTTTTTTCTTTCTGTTTGTTTTGCTTAGTTGCCTAAAACAAAGTCTTTTTGCCTCTGCTATAACTGCCTTAAGGTTAGCCCATTGTTTCTGTACATCCCCCCTTCTTCTTCTTTGTCTCCTGCCAGAGCTTCCTTGAGACATTCCCCCTTTTTCGCAAAGTCGACCCATCTGAAATCCAGGACCCTTACTGTCGTGTGGTTTGACTCTTCCACTATTCTCACACTGAACCACACCATATGATGATCACTGGACCCCAGGTGGCTACCCACTATTACACTGGTGACTCTGTCCCTATTGGTGAGTACCAGGTGCAGTATTGCTTCTTCTCTGGTGGGTTCCGCCACAAGCTGCTTGAGGCATGCTCCCTGCAGGGCATCCAGGATGCCTCTATTCCTGGCTGTGGCTGCAGCCTGAGTGCTCCAACCAATCCACATCAGGCATACTGAAGTCTCTCACCAGCAGCACTTCACCTTTGGCTGTCATTTTGTGAATAGCTTCCACTAGTACCCCATTCATCTCCTCCCCTTGTGCTGGAGGTCTGTAGATCATGCCAGTGAGAATGGTGGTGCCATTCCCTGTCTCCAGGGTGAGCTACAGTGCTTCTGCTCCCTCCTGTAATTCCTGAACTTAAGTTGCTTTAATTCCCTCCCTGATGTAAATAGCTACCCCATCACCCTTTTTCTCCACCTAGTCTTTTCTAGAGTTTAACCTGGTATGGCTATATCCCATTCATGGTTCCCTGTGTACCATGTCTTGGTAACAGTGACAATGTCCAGGTCTGCCTCTTCCATAAAGGCCACTAGGTCAGGGATTTTATTTCCCAGGCTGCGGGTATTCATGCACATGGCCATCCAAGTTTTTCAACCTATGTAGATGTGATTTATGACACCACCCCTTCCTTTTCCTTTGCCAGACTGTATACTCTCTGCAATGGCTTTTGTCATTTCACTACCAAGTCTCCTCTCAGTATTCATCACTGTCCCCTTTATTCCTCCTTCTCCATCCTCCCCTACCTTCACGTCACCAGTCCCGCCGTGCCTATCTCATTGCTAAATGCTGGTTTGGGTCCCTTTCTTCCTACCTCTCCTCACTCCTCTCCTCTGTCCCCATCTCCTCATACTCTCTCCACTCCAGGGATTACCATACCTTCTCCATTCCCCATCTCATACCTCTGCTGGGCAAGCTGCCTTCTCCTTTCTCCCTTGCTGATTTTAGAGGGCACCTTCCTTGCTTCTTGGTGCTCTGCTGCTACTACTGTCAGATGGATGGGAAGCTTAGGAACATAGAACGTATTGGTGAGTTCGAGAGGGAAGTGTTGTGGTGTTATTTGGCAACATACAAAGGTTTCAAAATTAGTGTTTGCCAACCATCTCATGGTATGGTTTGAGAAGGCGTCTAAGTGGGGGAGTCAAGCAAGAACAGTGCTTTTTTCATTGAGGCCAAAAAGTTTATTTAGAGGTATTAACAAATGTAATATTTTATGTAAGTGGTGGGGAACTCTTTAAAAATGTGTTGTGAGTGTGTAATTCTATTTTTTGTGTTTTAAGATGGAGAACAGTTTAAAATTTTTTTTGAAATATGGCAGTAGTAATTACTAAGATTTTCAATATGACAGCATGTGGTATTTTTGTTTTAGGATGCAGTGATATGTTTAGGTAAGTAGTTTTTTTGGGGAGGCAAATGAGATTTGAATCCGCAGCTGACCATGCGTTTATAAAGAGCTAATGTATAGACAAGTGACATCTCTCGGACAATGAAATGACTTGAGATTTTCTTGCTATTTTATAAAATTATACATGTGTATAACTAGCAATACAACGTGGTCCAGATATTCAAACTGCGCCCAAAAAGTGCGCAATAGCAGGAGTAAGTGCAAGTCCACTGCGCCCATGCGCAAGAAGCACAATATTCAAAAACTGCGCAGGCCAAGATGCGCCTACGGCCAACGACTGAATATTGCACCACCTGCGCCATAGCGCAACTAGGGAAGTGAAGCTGAGCATATCTGATGCACCATAGCGCAACAAGGGATGTTCAGCTGAGCAGTCCAGATGTGCTATAGCGCAACCAGGGATGCCCCCAGCAGCAGGGCAGCAATGCAACAGCACAACCAGGGATGCAGGGGCCCACCACCCATGCCACATGTGGACAGAGGAACACACAGCAGAACAGACTTCGTCCCCCACACCCCATGCACTGCACAACCGGGGGAGAGCTGGAATAACCACTGGCCCATGGATATCAGCAACCAACCCACAGCCGGGCCATGGTGCCCCAGCACACCTCCTGGAAAGCTGTGACCGGCACACAAGGAGGGCTGACCACCTCATACCACACCATCCCACCAATGCAGAGCACACCCTGCACCATGATCCCCATACACCCTGCCCAGGAGTAGCACCCAACAGTGCAGGACACCCCATGCATGCCACCACCCCCACTGTGACAATGCAACCCTGTCCACCATAGAGCCATGCAAGGCAGCCCCACCATGGGCACCCTGCAGCGGGTGGCAGCAGACTGCGATGCAACAGATGCATACACAGTGCCACCCTGCATGTTCCCCCCGAGGTACAACTGAGAGACCGACCATGTGTCAGCACACGAGGTACCCCACATGTGACAGGGCATCCCCTGACCCCACCTCCAGTGGTACAGCACCCTGCACACCCTCCCAAGGACACATCCCATCCCAGCACTGGCCACAACAGCCAGCACAGACACGCACAGTGTAGCATGGAGGCATGCACCACACAGGATGCAACACTGTGCATGGACAAACACCCACCCATACCCAAGGGCATAGCAACACAGGGACACAGTAGTGGGTCATCCAAGCCACTGGCCTGTGGCCACGGCTGACGTGTACACACGGCCAACACCCCTACATTGCACAGGTTGCCAGCCATCCTGCGCAAGCACCATGAAGCTGTATGCCACCAGCATGCTGCCGGAGCACAAGTGACAGACTCTGGAGCACATCCTCTGCATCAGACACAAGCGACAGCATGGATGGTGGACAACAACAGCGGAGGCCACAGTGCCACTGGAGGCAGACGTGCACCATACTGGTGATGGCAGTCAGCCTGGCTGGGTACAGTTGTTATCCAGCATGGACAGCCACCATTGACATGCCAGCAGACCGTGCATATCACAGACATGCAAGGGTGTCAGCTGCACAGGCCATGGACGGTCTGACAGGGGTGCCATGCACACAGTGCAGGCCCCGTGGACCACTGCACACAGCCATGCAGTGCACAGAGTACAACACACAAACCACAGACAGTGACTGATCCCCCTGTGCACAGCATAGGTGGTTCACGTCTGCGCGCACTCACACACACACCATGCGTGCACCACGCCTGACGCCATGCACACCACTGCAGCTGAGCACCTGTAGCCCGCTGTAAATCAGAGACCACCACAGTTGTTATAACAAAATGTATATATTTAAACTATGTACAGTAAAGCTATATACAAAACTATATACAATAGTGGGGGAAGGGCCACATAACAGGTTGGGGTGGGTAAGGGGCGTGGTGAACATATGGGAGAGGGAAGAAGGGGTGTGAGGGTGGGTCAAAGGGGGGAAGGAGGTAGTTGGGGCATGGGGATGTCACTGGCCACCCCGGTCCTCTTCCTCCTGGCGCCGATGGGATCTTCGCCTCCTCCTCCTCCTCACCCTGTGGTGGTGGATGTGTCTCTGGAGCTCCAAGATCTCCCTCCCTATCCGCAGCAGCTCCTGGATGTCCCGCTGGATCTGCAGGAGTGTCTGGCCACCTAGGATGAGGGAGCAGAGTGAATAGGTGTGACTGTCCATCCCCCTGCAGCCCACCCATTGTGCATGGCATACAGCCATGTGACAAACCCCTGTGATGGTGTGCGACCACCCACAGTGACTGTGTCCACAAAACCTGCCCACCCAGGCAGCCACAGCCATGTGGACCACTGCACACACCCACCGGCCATGTTCTACACAGAACCACCATGGCTGTACAGTGACTTGGCTATCCGGTGTGAAGGCAGTGCCACAGCCATGTACCCGATGCACACATGGACCACCATTAACGCACTCCCAGACATGCAGTGCCACTGGACAGTGCTGACTGTAACAAGTTGCGTGCATGGCAGTGGTGTAACTGGATGGTGGCCATGCCCAACTGCCCGCCCAGTTATACAGCATGCAGTAGTAATCATGGATGTAAGACACTCACCATCAGCAGGCTGGTCCACGTGCCACAGACCACCTTCATCCCTCCTGTTCCCCTCCTCCAACATGCGGCACCTCCCCTCGCGGTTGCGCCTCCATTCTTCTGGCCCTAAGGTGCAAACATGGAGAGAGGAACATCAGTACAATCCTGTAGCAATGTTCCCCTGCCCCCATGTGTGTGCAGTCCCACACAGCCAGACCCACCCACCCCACACTCGATACCACCACCACGGCCAACACTGATGCCCCTCATGCCGGACACATGCAACCGTGATAATTCAGAGGACGATAAAGTGTATGGATGTTGCACTCATTTCGGCCATGGCACCGTGTCTCTCCTGGCACATGCCCGAGGCGGGCAAGCAAGTCAGGGTCCCTGCGCTCAAGTCCCCATAACCATGGGGCACTGCCCGCCATCCGCCTCCATACTGGTGGCCTCCTCCAGGGCGTCGGCCACCTCCTGCCATACCACAGTCCTGGCCCTGTCCAGGGGTGCCTCCCCAAACAAAGCCCCAACATGGGGCTCAACTATTGCAACACGGTTTGCCAGCTCGATCTGGCTCCACTGCACAGCATGCCTCCACGCCATCTCTGCTGCTCAGTTCAATCAAAATGGCACTCTGCAGCGTGGTCCTGCCACGTGCAGATGCTGCGCGGTACAGCGCTGCCATTCCCTATTGTGCTGTCACCAAACAGCACGATAGTGGTGCACCCATGCCTGATGCATGGTGCCTAGGGGCAAAGGTCAGGCACAGGGTCAAGTGATCTCGGCATGGACAGCCACAGCGTGATTGGAACCCAATGCATGTAGCGTGATTGGGTGCCTGTATGCCACCTCCTGTAGCGGCCTACCGCGCTGTTGCCCCAGTGCACCTACGACACCCCAGTGCCACAGAGCCATATAGGTGAACAGCGCCGTTGGCCATGCCCAGCATTGCCTCCCGCGCACAGCATGTCAGCAGCGCAGCAGCCGCCTGCGTCATCAACCTGGGCATGCGCAGTTAGGTGTGTACTGTGCATGTCACAGAACTGCACCCTTGGCTCAGCATGTTCAACACAATTGTGCAAAGTGCAGCAGAGCACTATTCAGCTGGCATGTGCAAACCATCTAATCAGCCATTCAATGGCGCAGTCACTGCATTTGCATCCACTTAAAGATGTACCTCGCCTCATTTGCACGGGCTGCGCTATAAAAGTGCGACATTGAGCTGCACTGGCCATAGTCGGTTACTGCAGTCTATTGCGGTGAGTTGCATGCTGTTTGGGAGTGTGGACTTTGGTGTTTGGGACATGCATGGTACTGCACAGTCACAGGTAACACCTGTCATTCTCACAGGATGAATCATGAACGGGCATGTGGTGGAGGAAGAGGAACAGAGTTGTGGGAGGAAGAGGAGGCCAAATTTCACTGAGGCCGAGACAGATGCCCTGTTTGAGGCCTACCTAGACCAGGAGCTGCTTCTCAGTGGATGCCAGGGAACACCACAGGCCTGTGCTGCTGCATGGGAGGAGGTGGCATGTGCTGTAAACCTGCATGGCAGCCACCAGTGCTTAGTGCAGGAGTGCAAAAAGAAGATGGGCACAGACAGGCGGAGGATCAAAGAGAAGGTGGCTGCCATCAGGGCAGCACAGTCTGCGACAGGTGGGGGACAGCTGGAGGTGCAACTCCTGACCCCACAGGAAGAGTGGGTTGCTGGCAGCATGCAGTGCTGCGCAATTGAGTGTGTTCCAGGTGGCGGATTCCAGATGGGTGGTAGCCCATCACTGCATGGTAGGTCATGGTCTGTCTATTGGGTGAGGAGGGTAGGTCACATGCAGTAATGCTACTTTTTTTCCCTTACAGCTCCTGAGCATCTGCATGGGTCAGCGGTGGTTGGCTTCTCCACTGAGACCAGTCACATGAAGATGGGGGAGGGCCCATACACCTCCACAGGAATAGGGGGGTCAGGGCAACAGTGGGCCCACCTGGATGTCCAGATTGATGTTCGTGGAGCAGGTGTGGAGGAGGCCCTGCCCATGTCCCAGCGTGCCAGCTTCCATGGATGCCAGCATGCTGAGACTCGGGCTGGTGCCGGATCCGTCACTGATGAAGATGGAGCTAACGTCATGGGCAGTGACACATGTATGCCACAGGATGGCCACACAGCAGGTGACATCGCAGCCATGGCTGTGGGTGGTGCCGCCGTGGAGGCCTGCGTGTCATCACAGTCCCAGTCTGTGCCTGTCAGCACCAGTGGGGCAGCACTGGTGTGTGTCCAGGACAGTGGGACTGTTGTGACCACTGCGGTGGCACCATTGAGCCCTGGGGAGCGGCAGCCCGAGGGGCAGCATCAGCAGTCAGCCAATGGCCATGGGGGTACAGTGTCGGGGTGGCGTCAGTGCACTGCCTGTGGACATGCCCAGGCCTGGCCCTGGTGTGCAGCGCCCACCCTGAAGGGATGATGAGCATCAGGGCCATGAACACCCTGAGGGACAGCATGCCTATCAGGCAGATGACCTCTTGGATGAGCACACCTGCATACTGCAAGCATCAGTCAATCAGCAGATGCGGCTTGTGACAGCGGTGGATGCACTGAGTGCAGCTCTGCACCAGGCAGAGGAGCGTCGCAGCAGAGACAGCAATCTGCTCCTGGCAAGGATGGACCGGTTGCGGGAGAATGTGACCGCTGCCATTGACAGGCAGACACAGGCATTCACTGCTGTCATGGCCACAATGGGCATGCAGTTATTGGCCCATGCATTGCAGACACCATGCAGTGCAATGTCCACAACCCCCCATTCCTGGCGTTATGCAACACCATCCTTGTTGACACTGGGTTCAGCTGTGGGCATCCCGAGCATGCCTGATGCAGGCATGTTCGGTGTGCTGCAGACCCCTGCGCGAGCACTGTCGTGTTCACAAAGTAGAACCTCTGGGGGACTGTCAGTGCCACCCCATGAGGCCAGTGGTCAGCCCATCACTGCTGGCGGGTCTCGGCGGTGCTGTCCACGCATCCATGGTGGCCGTGGCACTGTGGTGCATCACTGACCTGTCTCCCAGTGCAACTACTGTCTGATTCTGCCCTATGTGCATTGTGTCATTCAGCAGGCAATGCACAGGTGGGTACCCGGCCCTGCACACACACACACACACACACACACACACACACACACACACAGTCCATCTGCACACCCTCCCAGCTGCTGTCCGCAGTTGCATGTGCATGATGATGCCTGTGTTGTGCTGTACGCCACTGTGCAATGGTGCCCAGCGTCTGACACACGCACAATGACAGGCAGTGGGCGTGGTGGTCTGTGATTATGTGTGTGGCTAGGGGTGGAGGTCTGAGTCGGCATGCCTTCTACCCTTTGTGCAAGTCTGGTGAGGTGTGTGTGTATGACTGCATGCCATGTTATACCTTGCCCATCCTTGGTAGTGTGTGCGGTTCCATGCCTGGCCACTTTCCTTGACGGCATGCACCCCTGGTGTGTGTCCATGCATGTTTGTGGGTTGTGCCTTTGCCACTGGTGGTTGCACATGGCCCCATGACTTACCTGGGTTGGCTGAAGTGCTCCTCCGTGATGGTGTCCCGGTGCAGCTGTGCCAGCCGGAGCAGTCGGGGGTCCCGTCACCCAAGGGGGAGCTGCCCATCACCATCATCACCAGTGTCCTCATCGTTCTCATCGCTGTCTCCCTCTTTGACCTGTACGGCTATCCCACATTCGTTGGCCATGTTGTGCAGGATGCAACAGGACAGAAATAGCCTGCAGGCCTTTGAGGGGCTGTACTGTAGGGTACTGCTGGAGGTGTCCAGGCAACAGAAACGTGTCTTCAGCATCCTGAACACCCAGTCGATGACATTGCGTGTGGTGGCCTCATTGTAGCATTGCTACGATGGGGTCGCAGGCCACCGGTATGGTGTGAGTAGCCAGGGACGGAGTGGGTATCCACTGTCACCTGTGTGTAGAGGGTGGAGGTTAGTTTGGTGATCAGCATCTCCCTGCCTCGGGCCATGTAGTCCACTACCCATGTCACCTCTGACCATGCCCCTCCCAAGCTCTATGTTTGTCCATGTGGTTTGCATACTCACCCACTAAGTGGCCAGTGGGGATGTCCCCACTCTTGAATCTGTGGCACAGTGCTGACTGGTGCCAGATGAAGGCATCATGTGCTCCCCCAGGGTGCATGGCACAGACATTGATTATGCACCCCCTGGCATTGCACACCACCTGGCAGTTGATGCTAGCATAGCCCTTCTGATTAATATATGCCCCCCTCGGGGCCAGGTGGTGTGCGGATGGCCACATGGGTGCAGTCTATTGCCCCTAGCACGCCAGGCATACGTGCTACCCTGTGGAACTCCTGTATGTTTGCTGTGTGCTCCACCGGTGTGCTGGGAAATGGATGTACTCTGCAGCATGTGGCAGCAGTGCACTGAAGAATTGGGTGAGTGGCATGACGCAGCCAACTGGGTTATGCCTGTGGTGTCCCCTGTTGGTCTCTGGCGAGCAAGCACATGCAAGCTGTCACTTTAGTCTCCACTGACAGAGCATGGCTCTGTTGTGTGGGTGCCTGCATCACATCACTTCACAGCTCACAGAGTCGCCTCAGAATTGCCTGATTCAGGCGGTACCGGCCCACAATCTCAGTATCGCTGTACAGCTTGAAGCTGGTGTGGGCTCGGTACTGCCTGTTGGGGGCATACCGCTGACAGGCCCTTCCACGGCCATGCCCCCTGCTGCCTACCTTCTCACCCCCCTCATTACTGCCTCCATCTCAATGGTGGCACTGGCCATGTCCCTGGCTTGTGTTCACCCCCCCCCCAGCAGCTGTTTCTGTGTTCCTCCCGCTGTCCTGGCTGCTACTTCCCCTGCACCGGGAACACCTTCCTGTGGTGGCCTCTGTGCTGTGTGGCACTTCCTCCTTCTGCACTGGCTGTGGCTCCCCACACCTTCCCTGTGCCCCTCTCTGTTCAGGGTGCCCTTTCCCTGGCCTGCCCTGTGTGTCCCTCCTGCCCAGTTTTTGTTGCTAGAGTTCAGCTTCATATGCCTTTCCTGTAGCATTTTTGCGCCTCTCCCATGTTCCTTTTTATTTTGGCTAATTTCCGCTATCACGCAACTTCTGCTTGCTCCCCTATTGCGCATGGTGCATGTTGTTGAATATCGCACTGCGCCATTTATGCATGGTTCCTGCCCCTTCAGTTGTGCATACATTCATTATCATTGCGCTATTGGTCAGCGTGATTTGGGAGGTGCATCTGCCTCCCACTGAATATCGCAGAATGGTGCATTTTCGGACTTGCGCTGGAGCAATCCTATTGCGCATGGCGCTACCCTTTTTAATATCTGGGCCCATATGTTTTGAGAAAACTGGTCAGATAAAAATTGATATCTCTCTGAACATGAAAATGCATCAGTATTTTTTCTTGATGCATTAAATTTATCTATTCTTGTATCACTGTGTAATAGTGCATTTATAACACATTCAGGTTTAGAATGTTTGGCCTCAGTAGCAGTACTAACCATATTCAAAAGAACAACTTTCAAATGAAAAATGAGAGCACAAAAGCTGTTCAGAGCAAAAATAGCTACAAAATGGATGGTTTTTCATTTATAGACACCTTTTAGATTTTTTTTATGACTGGCAAAAAATGGCAGAAAATTCAACTTGTTTTTAACTTTTTCGGTAAACAAATGTAAATAACTTTAAATGAAAATGATACCATGGTGCTGTGAGCATGAACGTTGTTCTGCACAAAAGTATCTACAACTTGAGTGCTGTTTTATTTATAGATAACTTTCAGATTTTTTATAATTGGCAAAAAAAGGCAGAAAAATATTTTTTTTCACTTTTTTGTTGAACAAATGTCCCAGAAAAGCAAAACTAAAAGAATTGTACTTCAGACTTTTTCATTATGTTCTGGCCATAATGTAAAGCTATGGGGCTCAGTGAGTTGAATAAAAGTAGTAGTAAATCTTAGCAACTGCTTCCAAACATGTGCTGTTACTGTAAAGGAAGCTGAATGTTAGTCACATATTTCAGTCACAAGCACTTTTTTACACGTTCCTAATCAATGTTTATCCCAAAACATGTGTCTGTATAAACAGTTGAGAAGGACAGGTCATTTGAGTGTACCGTGGTAGCTGGTGTTGGGTGCAGAATTGCCCTCATCTACCGTCCACCAGGTGATGAGAAGCTATTCCTGCAGGAAATAGCAGACTTTGCCGCCGACATGGCTTTGGAGCTGCCCAGACTGATGGTTCTGGGTGACTTCAATGCCTGGGTCGACGATGAATCCTCGATTTTTGGCCAACATTTCCTCCAGGTGGTGACATCTCTTTGCTTCACACAGGTTGTTTCCTCAGTTACAGACAAGGGAGGTCACTCTCTTGACCTGGTCTTCCTCCTGGAGATGGAGGACTCGGATTTAGTGGCGGAACTAGTCGGTTGGTCTAATCATTACTCAATTGGGTTCAATTTTGAGGTCCCCCTGGGTAGGTCAGCCCCTGTGGAGTTGGTCAGGTACTGCCCTTTGCGGGATGTGGTCCCTGAAGACCTAATGGCGGTTATTGACCTCTCATTGTTGGACGAGTCTTGTACAGATCCTAAGCAGTTGGTAGTGGCCTATAATGGGGCCATATCTTCAGCCCTCGATCAGATTGCTCCTATCCAAGTTCACCCCTTTCTGTGTCACCCTGGAGCCCCATGGTTTGATGGGGCTCTGAGAGATTTGCGGAAATTGGGGCATAGGTTAGAGCATCGTTGGAGGAAGACTGCCACTGATGCTGACCACCGTATTTCGCTAGAGCATTATAAACTCTACCAAGCAGACATTTCCCATAAGAAGGCAGAATTCCTGTCCAGGGAAATTTCTGTTGCATGCAACCAACTGGCTCAATTCTTCAGAACTGTTGACAGGCTGTGCAACCCAGCCTGTCGGCAGCTCTGTCGCGTTTTTACACAAATTGATTGTGATGAGATCGCTCGATTCTTTGCGAATGAGGTTGACGACATCAGGAGGGAGTACCACCAACTTCACTCTAAGAGGGTTGCTGTTGATTGGTGCTCTGTCGCAGAGCCCGGAGTTTCCTGGAGTACCTTTGACCTGCTGAATTTCATAGACATTATGAGGATTGTCCAGGAGATGCAGCCCACATGCTGTAGTTTAGACCCAGGCCCTACTTCCCTGATTTTGGGTTGTAGTGAGATCATTGGCCCGGTCTTAGCTCGGATTGTCTGGTGCTCTCTAGACATGGGTGAGTTCCGTAGCTCCCTGAAGGAGGAAGTGGTGATCCCCCTTCTGAAAAAGAGCTTCTTTAGACCCGGAGAACCCAGCAAACTACAGGCCTATCTCTAACTTTCCTTTTGTGTGGAAGGTTATTGAGAAAGTTGTGGCTGCTCAAATGGATAACCATTTAACCATCCATAATTTATACGAACCTCTCCAATCCAGTTTTCGTAAGAGGCATAGTACTGAGACTGCTCTGGTTCAGGTGCGCAATGATCTCCTGATAGTGAGAGATTGGAGACACTGTTCTATCTTGGTTCTCCTGGATCTATCATCAGCTTTTGATACTGTGGATCATGGGGTTCTGATTGAATGCCTGAGGTTCATCTGTGGGTTGTCAGGCACAGTCCTCAGATGGTTTTCATCCTTCCTCACTGGTAGAATGCAGAGAGTGGTCTTCGGTCTGTTTTCATCCGGGGCTTTCTCTCTGCCTTGCGGGGTACCTCAGGGTTTGGTGCTGTCCCCTATGTTATTCGCAGTATATATGCTACCCTTTGGAGACATTGTAAGATGGTATGAGCTGAGGTTTCATTGCCAGCTCTACCTGTCTTTTGAGCCTGACCAAGTTGGTGCTATATCGGTACTGAACAGCTGCCTCACAGAAATCCAAGACTGGATGAATTCCAGCAGTCTAAAGTTGAACCCAGGAAAGACTGAGGTTTTGGTTGTGGATCCGGGGTCATAGGGTAGAGGGGCTGAGGACTGGGCTCCCTTCCGGTTTAGTCCTGGGGGAGGCCCAGATTCTCACCTCTGAATGGGTGCGTAACCTGGGAGTGGTGCTTGATGATGGTCTAACTCTTCGACATCAGGTATCAGCAGTTGTCAAGCTGGCCTTTTTACATCTTAGGAACATTGCCAGGATTAGGCACCTTGTTCCATCCAGTGACCTGCCTGTTTTGGTCCATGCCTTTGTGACATCGTGCATTAATTATTGCAACTCCCTTTATCTAGGGCTTTCAGGGGTTGATATCCACCGCTTACAGCTAGTGCAGAACGCGGCAGCATGTTTGTTGACTGGGGCATCTAGAAGATCTCATATTACCCCAGTGCTGCATGCGCTGCATTGGCTGCCAATACAGTGGCAGATCAGCTTTAAAGTAGGTCTACTGACTTACAAAGCCCTACATGGATTGGGTCCCGACTACTTGAAAGAGCTCCTTGTTCCTTACACCCCTTTGCAACAGCTCTGCTCGGCTGACGAGGGGTTGCTGGAGATTCCGAGGGTTTACTTAAAGTCATCTGGTGCGCGTGACTTTGGGTTTGCGGCACCTACCCTCTGGAATTCTTTGCCCCGTCAGCTCTGGGAGTGCAGGACAGTGAGGAGTTTTAAGCAGGCACTTAAGACTTTTTTATGGGGGCAGGCATTTTCTGTTTTATCGTGATTTTATATTATACGTATTTGTATATGTGTTTTGTTTTTATGAATATTGTACAGTGCTTTGAAATTCAAAAGGCACTTAATCAAATAAATGTTATTATTATTATTCAAGCCCAATGATGTTAAAATATCTCACTCATGGCTTTGCCACTCTTGAGGGATCATAATATCATAGCCTCTTATAAAGATAAATATGATGGGCCCTATTCACAAAGATGTGTGGAGCTGGCACGTAAAGGTGCACACAGCTCCACACCCCAGGGAGATCTGTGCGGGGACCGCATTCATGAAGCAGTGGTCCCTACCCAGCTCCCTTCTGTGTCCCCACCATCCTGGTACATTTGTTTGTGAGGGCAGGGTTGCGGACCCAGGTTGGGAGCTAGTCAGCTGCCCTACCCGGGTCCATAGTGGATCACTTGTGCTGGTATGGCGCCATGTTGCAGGGGCATGCAGAGTGCCAGTCATGTTGGGGGGTGCATTTGCTGGCCACCACCCCGCTGGCCTGACCACTGTCCCCCAACACCAGTGGCACCATCTTGAGTGGGTCCGATGACCCCCGCCTGCATCAGCGGGTTCAGCGACAGCATCTGGAGGGGCACTTATACATTATGGCTGCCCTCCAGACGTGTAGCCAGCAACCCCTGCATTTGGCACTCTGCACTTTCATGAACAGTGTGGATTGTTGGCACACACCCCCAGTGGAGACCCCGGCCTGCCCATGCATGGAGCTCCATGCTTTGCCGGTGATCCGGTGTGGGGGGGGGGGTAAAAACTTTGTGCATGCCACTGAGGGGGCACAGTGGGAGCAAATGGGTGTGGGATGGCTGTGCACCTGAGTTATGCGGTGCATAGCCACCCCAGCTGTTCATGAATAGGGCCCAATATCTTTAGTCAGGCCATGTCAAATCCCCTATCTATCTATCTCTTCCTGTCTATCTCTTTCTGTCTATCACCTATCTATCTATCTGTCTGTCTGTCTGTCTGTCTATCTATCTATCTATCTATCTATTTATCTATCTATCCATCTATACTCTCTGCAAAACACTGTGTTAATGCACCGGCTGTGGTTCAGCCTAATGCCACAAAAGTAGGGAATTATGGCTTTAGTGTTTCCATCCGTACTTCCCCTCCAAAGTAGCAAAAAATAAGACCACACAAGCTACCACAGACAGCCATCACCAGGTAAACAAACAACGAGCTGGGGTCTGCCTTGGCTCTGGGCATACCATCACATAATGGGGATCAGGCAGGCTATCTTATGACTCCAGAGTATTACAATTCTCCGCTATGGCTTACCATTAGACAGTCCAATCTCCAATCGGGCAACTCGCCAATGGAACAAGGCAAGGAAGTTCAAGCCCTAATCAGAGACACTCATGCTCAAATTCACCAATGAGGTCTGGAAAGCTCTTACGAAGGGACACAACTGGTGTGCCACTACTTGCGCCCTTGGGAACCTCTCTGAAAGTTAACTGTAAGCCCATTCACAGGACACTTGCTCCTACTTCTCAAGCACCTTGGATTTGTTCCAGATAATTCAGGAGAGGTTTAGTATCTTGAAGTGCAACTTCTAGAGATATTTGCAAGTCAGACAGGCAGTCCAGATTAGAATCTCAACTCCGAATCAAGCGACAGGTGCTCTGCTTCTGGAGTTATTGTCTCAGTGGATGGAAATGATCATACGAGTGGCAGAATTTATGGATATATATATATATATATATATATATATAAGTATTCTTGCCCCTCACTGCCCTTCTTTAAGCAAACAAAGATTAGACTGGGAAAGAGAGCTGGGCCTTCCAGTTCCTGAGTGGTCCAGGGTGTTGCTCCTTTGTTGGGCACACGAATGATTCAGAGATATCTGCTATCAACTCACACAGAAAAAGATATTGCATCACTGGTACACAACCCCTGAAGTTATCTGCAAACTGGGAGCGCTTCATTTCACACAGTGCTGGAGATGCCATGACTCCTCTGGATCTCTGAAACACATACTGTATTACTGTGACCACACTATTTTGGCCAGCCTCCTTAGGAACCCCAGATTACAGTTACTAGGAGACACCTCGATGTTGGCAGGTGAGGCTTGCACTTATCACCATTGGATGTTGCTGGCCACCTTGGAGCTTAAATGACAGATATTACGGTAGAAGTCACTTAAAAGGGGATGCCTCCATGGACACCAAATCGTCCCCTTTAAGTGGCCGTCCCATTTAACAGAAGCATATTTTTTTATGATCCCCGATATTCACTACAGACTCCCCCAACATGCACACATCACACTTATGCTCAATACACTGACACGGACACTATACATTCTCAAGGATTTACAGCTCTTTCCTTGAGAATGTGTGTTTGTAAGTATGAGTGATATAAAATGGCAACTTTATTTCAACTGGCCATAATTCATTAAAAAATCCACTTAGCTTCCTCCAGTCCTCACTTCTTCTGCTCCGCTTACTCACTGCTCAATCAGGAGTGGTCGCTTTGCTGGTCGCTGCAACTGGCGCTGCTGAAGTAATCCGTTATTTTAGTTTGTTTGGCATTAGCTGCAGTCTGTCAATGAACAACGCTCTCCAGCTCAAAAAGGTGCTCTCAGTAATCAATGTGGCTGTGGAGGAGACACCAGTCACGCAGAGTGCCAGTGTGCAAAAATGCTTCTGCATTCGTGTCACTGACTGCAGCTGGGTCCTTGTCATCATCAGTAGCCTCCTGTGTATTTTCTGTGGTTTTGAGCTTATGTTTTTAGTGGGGCACATATGTCCTCAGTTGGTAGGTTGCCCTCAGTCATCTCCTCGTCGTCCACTGTCACAAATGCCTGAAACTCAGCAGCAGACATGCCAGAGGGTATGGCTACATCTGCAAGGGGATCCACTGAATCATCTTGCTCTGGTAGGACTTCAAGATCATCAGGTTGCACCTTAAAACCAGCCTTTCTAAAACAATTAGAAATGGTGCTTTCTTTGACAGTGGCCCATGCCGTGGCCATCGTGAAAATTGCATCAAGCATATTCACAAGCTTTGGCGATTTCAGTGGCCAAGGCAGAGGAGCCACTGTCAATCACACCCACCACATGGCTAGAGAAAAGGGACCTGTAATGTCCCTTAAAGTTCTTTATGACCCCAGTGTCCATAGGTTGAATTATACTCATTGTGTTAGGGGGCAGGAAAGCCATTTTGATGTGGATGAACTTGTCAGCCAGGGAGCTCGAATGAGCACTGCAGTTATCCATGAAAAGGAGGACCTTTCTGCGACGCTGTCTCAATTTGCTGTTCCAGTTAGCCAACCAATCCTGGAAAATTGCCTGGTCATGCACGCATTTGCTGAGCTCTGGTAGGTGACAGGGAGAATAGAGAGATTCTTTGGCAAACACTGGGGTCTCTTACTCTTCCCTATGACCAGAAGTGGAAGTTTTTCAGTCCCCAGTATGTTGGTGCAGCAAAGCAGAGAAACCTGGTCTTTGGATTTCTTGCCACCAATGAGCTTGGTGTACTTGTGGATGTGACCTCTGTCTGGGTACCCACGATAGAAAACACCTGTTTCATCAGCATTAAAAATGTCTACAGGTAATAACTCAGACAGGAGGACAGGGAGCACTGTTTGTATCTGTTCGGTGGCTGAGGAAACATCAGCATCCAAATGCTCACTTTGTTCCTTTTTCCAAACAATGTTCTTTTTTTTTTACACTGGCTGAGCTAGCCATTGGTTGCTTCAAAACCCTCATGATTGAGATGCTTAGTGATCTCCTCAGCTTTGTTTTTTAGGATTGGGCCAGTCAGTCTAGTCCCCCTGACTGACAGCATGATTGAACTATGCCATCAGTCCGTCCTCAACTGAATTGTCTTTCCCTTCACACTTCTTCTTGTGGCTGGGGTTAACATTTTGCTGCCATTCTGCTAGAAGCTGCTCGTAGTTCAGACTAATCCTCCACATCTGGCTCTTTGAGATGCCAAATTCTTTAGTGACTTTGGCAACTGAAGCATTTGGAAGCTGCAGTCTCTCCAACACTTTCATCTTTTCAGACAATGGGAGGTCAGTTTGCTTACAGGACACCATCTCACTCCAAAAAAACACACAGAGGCAACACTAACTGTCTGGTGCTAAATGCTATTAGCATTTTATTCAAAAAGTTAAGTAATGTTAAGTGGTGCTAAGTGGTTTATCACTGGCAGCTGGCAGACAATTATCCCTATAAAATGGCTAATAAGTCCCCATTAACAGGTTATATGGCTCATAGGTTAACACTGGGACAAAATCGGTGCCCAGGGAAATGTCCCCATTAACCGATCGTCCCCTTTAACTGCGTCCCCTTTATCTGGCATCTAACGAGATGGAGAATTGATAAAACTAGCAGAATTTAGGCTGGTCTGGTGGCGCCGAAGGCTAAGGCACTGGACACCTTACATCACACCACACTGACAACCCCGTGTTCAGGAACGAGTACAGACCATCTGAAATCAGCGGGGGGAGGGGGAGCTGGATGGAGCCACCAAGAGGAAGTTCTCCTCTCAGGAGGGAATGTGGTATCCCTTGGCTCTTGACTGACCCCTGATGGAGGCCAGGGGACAGTGCAGGCCAGAGGGAATGCCAGGTGCTAGGCCAATGGGTGAGCGGAAGTTGCCATCAACAGGACTGTAGTGCACAATGCGCACTTCCACGCACATGCGTCTCTACTCCTGGGGCCCCAGGGTAATTGGGGAGGACAACAAAAACTGGAAAACTGGATCCAGCCATAGGATGATGCATGACCCTTCGCAGGCTCTGCTCCCAGGCCAAGCATAAGGTAAGCCTTGGTAATTCCTGGATGTCAGGGCTGGGAGGGCTGATTGGGCTGAAGGGGCAGCCGGAAAGGAGATAATCTAAAAAAAAAAAAAAAAAAACTAGCAGAATTTGAATGGATGTCTCATGTGGCAAACCATGCATGCCTTAGATTTGACAAGGTGTGGGTCCCCTTTCTATGGAAATCTATGAAGCTAGGCTTGCAATCTGGTTCCACTTGCCTTGTCCCTGCATTTCCCCATCTTGTTTAGTAACCCTCATGTTTACCATTCACTACCAAGCCTTATCCTTCAACCTTCGCGTAAGCTTCTGGATCCTTGTCCCTCTCTAATTTTCTGGTTTCCCTTCATTGACAAATCAGTTTCAACACCCTCTTATGTCAGTGGTATTCAACCCTTCTCAGCCTCTGGCTGGCTTTAATGTTAATAACTCAAACCGTTAACACCGTAATACAACCTCTGAATGTTATGCTTCTTTATGTAAGTTGTTATACTCTCTGCTTGGCCAAAGCTGAATGCTTGTTTTTGAAAATTCAATAAAGATCTTTTTAAAAATAAAATAAAATGAAAGTTCCAGTCATTTAGAAAAGGTAAACAGCATACAACTATTTCTAGATGACGGAAATGCTGTAGCGTTGATGTGCTACCTCCGTGGATTTGTATCTGTGGCACACTCACTGCAAGGCATGTGCACTCATTTCTGGCTGCAGACAAAGATCCATGATACTGAAATCACAGCACTGCTTCTGTGTGCAGAAGCACAAGACCTTGCAGCTACAAATACAAATCCACAGTACCCAAATTACAAGAGTTTCCCATATTGCCTAGCTTCGACCTTGGGAGAACCACACTGAAGGAGATTTCCCTGGGTTATACTGGTGGAGGAAAGCACCTTGGATAAGACAATTGAACCAGAACAAGGACAAACACTATTTTGTGGAAAAGTGACTTTTTCTCTCCATTTACCTCTCCAAGTACAGAATAGCGCTTACTTCGAGTGTTGCACTATTAACTGCCAGTATCTTTCCCTGTATACAAATAAATATTTTTGAAATTTTTTCAAAATGCAGTTTTAGTCACTTTTGCCTGTGTGTGGATATACTGTTCTATGAAGTAGAAACTTTCCAGATAAACAGAAAGACAGAAGAAACTGCTGGCTGATAGTGTGGTCTCTTTAAGAACATTAAATGTATTAAGACCATGGGCTGGCCTGGTGGTGTGTAGGGCTGAGGTGTTGCACCTTACCTCCTGTCACGTCAGTGACCCATGTTTGGTGATGAGCACAGATCACTGGGGGTCAGCTGTGGGAGGGAGAGCTGGGTGAGGATCGAGCAGCTGCCAGGTACCTCTCCTCTCCCAGATCAGGAAGGTTGGCTACCTATCCCGATCTTAGACTGCCACTGTGTGGAGGTGTTATGAGGTGTCAGGTGTTAGAGGGGGGCCAGGTGCTAGGCCAAGGGTGTGAGAAGTGGAGTCATTTCGAGCCCAGGAGTGCATCTGTACCTCCATGTGCACACCCAACTTTGTCTGGGGCTCTGGGGAACTGGGGGAGGGAAGGGGAAAGCAGTGGACATAATGTGGGTTGGGGCTTAATGAAGCCCCCTCCAGCTAGCACCGATGATTTGCATGGGGCTCAGAGGACCAAGGGTCAGACGTCTCAGGATGGCCACAGTGCTGAGAGGGATAGGCTGATACAGCTGCCTAGCCTGACAGAAGGAGCACAAAAGAAAATTATGGAAACAAAATGTATTAAGACCTGGGAAACATTCATTAGGGGAAGAGATCTGTTTTGTTGGGATAGGTGCAAGGTCCTGGGGAACATGATCAGTGACGACATTAAAAAATCTTTAAACTAGATACTGAGGAAAGAGGGGAAGCCAATATGATTAAAAATTTAGTAAGGAAAGAGGTAGCAAAAACGTTCAAACATGGTAGACATAAAGCACACCAAAAGACTGTTTTTTAAGTGATAATAACAGTGAATTAAAATTACTGCTAATAAATGCAAGGAGTCTTGGAAACAAATCAGATGAGCTCAAGCTAATCCTACTTGGAGAAGAAATCCATATATGTGCAGTGATTGAAACATGGTGGAAGGCAGATGATTGGGACAAGGAAATACAGGGGTACAATCTTTTCAATAAAGATCTAACTGACAAAGAGGAGGAGGAGTCACCCTTTATATTTCTGATAAAATAAAAGCAAAGGATCTTGTAGTTCATAGCCATGTTATGGCTGACATTGAACAAATTTGGGTTCTACTAAACCAGAATACAACACAAATAACTGTGGCGTTTGCTATAGATTCCCAAATCTTACAAGTGAAGAAAATAAAGTTTTATGGACATCATTGAGAGTATAAATTTAGAAGGCAAATGAATACTCATAGGGGATTTCAATCTACCCAAGATTGATTGATAAAATTGGAGCATTATTAAACAAAAACTAGACTGTTGTAGATAGGTATCTATGTATTCCTGAAATGATAAAATTCAGTAAATCTGGAAGAATCCCAAATTGGTTTAGTAAAGACATAAAACGAACCTAAAGGAAAAAGAAGAAGGCCAATAGAAATATAAAAGACACTGCAGCCCAGAAGAGTGGGTAGTATACAAAGACCTAGCCAGGAAATGTAAAAAGTTAATTAGAATAGCAAAATGTAATGCAGAAATAAAAACTGCCTACCTAACCCATGACAATAAAAAATAATTAACTACATAGGTAGTTTAGGAGGTGGGCAGAAAATGGTAGGGCCTCTACAAGTAGGAATTGAACTAATTGATGATTAACTTGAAATAGCAAAAACTTTCAATGACTACTTCCTGAGTGTTTTTCAAGAAAAAACTATTCAAGAGATTATCTCACCTGTAGGTGGCAGGTATTGACACTCATATAATAGATATAAAAGAAAAGGATGTGAAGGAAAAACAAAAGAAAATCAAGGTTCATAAGTCTGCAGACCCTGATAACATCCATCCTAGAGTGAAGGTAATTTATTTACTTTATGGTTCGGATATACACCTTTGAGCAAGATGCTGATTTGCAAAGGTTCTTCGTCAAATGCAAACGGTACAGTTACAATACTTCTAGACATTTCACAAACAGCATAGATTTGGTTACACAACATCATGGTACAAATTTCAAGGTAATAACATGGGCTTACTTTAGGTTAAATAACATCATGGTACAGCAATCAAGTAACGCTTTGAGTGGGTCTGTAGTTCACAGTAAAAAAGTGCTGCAGCTTATGTAGCAACCCCGCAGGGCATTGTCTGAGGATAGATCAGTGCGCTTTTATGGTACAAGGAGTCAGTAGGTAGCAGGTAAGTGTGAGGTCAGAGAGAGGGGAGTCAGTGGAGTATCTGGTACGTGACGGGTTAGGGAGGGGGAAGTCAGTAGGCTAGCTGGTACGTGAGAGGTCAGAGAGAGGGAAGAAGTTTAGGTGTACTAATAGAACTGGCTAAAGTATTAGCAGGACCAATTGTATCATTATTCAATAGCTCCTTGGAAGAAGGAAAAATAATTCCAGAGTGGAGGGAAGCAAATGTGACCCCTATTTACAAGAAAAGAACAAGATGTAGCAAGGAATTGTTGTAAAATCAGTCTTATATCAGTACTGGGGAAACTCATGGAGGAATACATTAAAGAAATAGTCGAACAGCATATGTCAATAAAAGGACTGGTAGATCCTACACAACATGGGTTTAGGACAGGAAGATATTGTCTAACAAATGTTTTACAATTTTTCAAACCTATTAGTAGTATCCTTGACAAAGTCCTTCCTGTGGACGTAATAAACCTGGATTATACCAAGGACTTTGATCTCGTCCCACACAGGGAATTAATAAATAGACTCATAGAAGTCAAATTCTACTGATATATTATAAAATGGGTGGATCCATGGCTTTACAATAGTTGAAATACACAAACGGGAGCGCAAAAGCGAAAAGCACCAGATAAAAATGAATTACTTAGTGAAGACACTTTTAGACGTTACAAAAATCACACATTTATTTATCTTCACTAACAAAAGTATAACATCTGGTGCAATAAACTGAGTGTTGTAACAAACAAAACACCCCTAGCGCCTCGACTCCCACGAGTCTTCAGAGGGGGTACCCAAACCATTATTCACAGCACTTATAAATGCTCAAATGATTAATCATTAATGAACTAGCTTAGCAGCATTTAAAGAGACATGTTACCAATAATTTAACAATGTTTTACAACATAGGCATTTATAAAATAGTTTTCTTTTCAAAGTAGTTTTAGTGCTGCAAATCAAGGTTTGCTTAAAATAATACTGCAACGAAAAATGAAAGGCAAAAGAAAATTATTTAACAATTTAGCACTAGTAATAACGCTTAGGCAAAAAGCTACCAAAGGCAAAATGTAATACCACTACTTAATTCTCTCCATTCATTTTATCCAGAAAGATTAATTTTAATCTAAGAGGAATGGTTTTATATCCCATTTCTCATTAAGTCCATTAGGTCTAATAGTGTCTAGTTTAAATATCCACATGCATTCCTTCTTTAATAGTTTGTTAGATCTGTCCCCACCAAACGGCAGGATTGGAACATGTTCCAAGCCCATAAATTTTAAGCCACTCAAATTTGAATTATGATGTACCGCAAAGTGCATACTAACAGGTGTATCCTGCCGCTTGTTGAGAACAGATCTAACATGTTCCTGTATTCTCTGTTTCAAAGGTCTTACAGTTTTGCCAATATATATAAGATCACATTGGCACCATAACATATAAACCACATATGACATATCACATGTGATCAGCTCTCTCACATCTACTTTAAGATTTTGTTTTAAAGGATGTTGAAATATTTTACCAGTCACACCATATTTGCAGATGTTGCATCTTTTACAGGTAAAAAATCCATTTGTTCTTTTAGGTATCCAAGAGGTTGATTCAGGATCACTATGTTTACACTCTCTACTATGCACCACCTTGTCTCTAATATTCGAAGCCCTAGAAAATGCCACCCGAGGTTTCTGACCCACTGCTTGTCCTACCAAATCATCTCCTAGTAAAATTGGCCAATATTGGTGTATAATATTGCCTATACAACCCGACACATGATTATACTCAGTAACAAAAGTACAAATTTCAGATTGGATGAAATTATTCCTTTTTTCAAGAATTACATTTCTATCCATCTTTTTCACTTTTTCCCGAGTTTCAAAAAGTAAGTTTCTGTCATAGCCTCTTTCCAAAAACCTACATAGTAAATCCTCTGACTGAATTTCAAAATCTGTGTCACTACTGCAATTTCTTTTAATACGTAAAAGTTGGCTAAATGGTATAGATTTTATCAATTTTGGTGGATGTGCACTTGCCACATGTAACAGGGAATTCATGGCAGTATCTTTCAGAAAGTTCTTGACAAATGCCAAAGGTATTTCCAATCATCTCACTTGAGAGATTTAAATCCAAAAAATTAATATTTTCATAGCTAAAGGTGTGAGTAAATCTCAAATTCAACTCATTCTTATTTAAATAATCAATAAACATAAGAGCTTCCATTTCATTATCTTTCCAGACACATAAAATATCATCAATAAAACGATACCATTTAATAATGTTGTCTGAGAAAGGATTCCTGTTGACATCATAAACATATTGCTTTTCCCAGCTCCCCAAAAACAAATTAGCATAGCTAGGAGCCATGGAGGCTCCCATAGCAGTACCCTGTTGTTGTAAATAATAAGTGCCTGTAAACTCAAAATAATTATGTGTAAGAATAAAACTTAAAGAATCCGTTAGAAATTCCCTTGGCAAGTCTTTTTCATATGTAAAAAGAAATTCCCTTACAGCAGTAATGCCATCATCATGCCGTATACTAGTATACAAGGATTCCACATCTATTCCCAACCAACCAAAACCCTCATTCCATTCCATTTCTTTTAATTTCCTCAATAAATCAGTACTATCTTGAATATATGAAGGTAGGTTGGAAACGAATGGTTGCAAGAAAAAGTCCACAAATTTCCCTAAATTCTACGTCAAGGAATTAATGCCTGCAACTATAGAACGTCCAGGCGGTGTTTCCCTATTCTTGTGCACTTTTGGCAGTGCATAAAAACTCGGTACAACTGGAAATTCTTCCCAGAGAAAGCCAAATTCTGCTTCTGAAATAAAATTCTCAACTACAGCTTGTCTCAAAAATGCATTTAAACTTTTCTTATAGTCATGTGTCGGGTTACCCGGGAGAATTTTGTAATTATCAACATCAGACAAAAGGTCCAGTACCATCCTAGCATACATCTCTTTATCCATAATGACAATATTACCCCCCTTATCTGCAGGTTTTAAAACTGTAGTATTGTCACTACGGATATTATCAAGGGCTTTTCATTCTTTTAAATTCAAATTAAATCTCTTTGGTGGACCAGCATCTCGTAATGCATCAAAAACCTTTTAGTCACTACTTTTTCGTATGCAATAATAACACTATTAAAGATTTTTGGGCAAAACTGTGAAGTTGGACGAAAACATTTTTTCTTTCTTAAATTAAAGTCAAATCCAGTATCAATAATAACAGAATCTTCTGTCTCTATCAAAGTTGCATCATTTTCTTTTAATAAACTTTCCAAAATTTCAAGATCTTGATCAAAGTCATTTACAGCTCTGGCGGGATTCGAATCAGCAGTCTCATGTAAACCGCATGGCATTAATGCCACGGCACCAAATTCAAAGTCAGATGAAGTCGTTACAACAGCACTACAGTCTATTTCTTTTAGTAAATAATCCAAATCTAAGACCTCAGAAGCAGTTATGGATTCGATGCCTGTACACCCCATTTCAGATTCTCGATTTTGTTTCAAAAAATATAGTTTTAAATGTAACTTTCTAAAAAAATTTTGTAAATCAACATAAATCTGGAAATCATTAACCTGAGGTGTTGGACTAAAGCTAAGTCCCTTCTTTAATACATCTTCTTCATCTTTATTAAGAGTTCTTGTAGACAAATTTAATATCTGTAAACGATGTGTTTCTTCCTTTCTCTCAGAATCCGTTCGGTTCCACTGTTTGTATTGTATTATGTATTACAATAGTCAACAGAAAGTTTGTATGTATTGTGGTATCAGTCTGAGTGGGGCAGCGTGACAAGTGGTGTGCCTTAGGGATCAGTGCTAGGACCTGTACTGTTTAATGTATTTGTCTTCCATGCAGATGTTTTTCATGTCTTGGATATATAAATATGTGGACAACACTAAACAGGGGGCGAAAGTTAATAATATGGCAACTACTGTTCAGTTCCAAAATTACTTGTATATTCTGGAAACCTGGACTAAAAATCATCAACTCAGCTTTAATGAGGACAAATGCAAATTTATTCATTTTGGTTGTAACAAAATTGTAGCTGAGTATACGTTAGATGGCAATGTATTGGAGCCTACTGATAGGGGAAAAGATCTTGGAGCTATCATAACCAGCAACTTATCCTTTGATAATCAGGCAAGAGAAGTTGTAAAAACAAGCAATAAAATACTTGAATACATATTTAAACACACTAAGAGTCGTGATTCCAATGTAATAATCTCACTCTACTCCTCCTTGATTAGGAGAATATGCAATATGATGCAAGGTTAGCTGAACAGGGACTTTATTCATTTGAGTATTGGTGACTTAGAGGTAATATATGTTTTGTATATAGAGCTTTCAACAATGAAAAATTATGGGAGTGTGCAGGTTTCAGTAGAAATACAACCAGTAGAACCACCAGGACACATAGGCTCCAGCTAGGGATGAAACATATAGAATCAATAAGAGAGGGTGTGGGTTAAACCAAAGACTGGTGTCAATTCCAAATGCCCTCCCAGATTCAATCAATCAATCAATCAAATCTTTATTTATTCAGGCGGACATCATTGAGCAAAGCTCATTTACAAGATGGATCTGATAGGTCAAGGATCAAATTGAAGGTACAATAGCAGACATATACAGAACACTTATATTTAAACAGATACAGTAATATAAACATATATACAAATGAAGGATAAGAATGATTCAACCTAACAGGACAAGGTAGGATACAATAGAAGTACCCTAGAATAAACCAGAATGTCCAAGATCCAATAGAGGAGCCAAAGCAAGCACGCACTACATGGTAACAGGTGGTTACAGGCTCCAGGGCAAACTAATGCAGACAAACAGATGTAATGATTTATGACTGCAAAAATGATGATAAGCAGCCTCTGATGAATGACATGGAGGTGCTGGTGGGAGATTCAGAGAGGGGCTAAGGCTACTAGTAGTAGAAGGTATGGAGGAGTGGTTGGGGTAGAAGTAAGTGCCAGGAATTGGTGTGGAGGTCTTAGTCAGGTGAAGCTAAGCTGTGAAAAGGTATGAAATGGGGCTGAGATACAAAAAAAGGGGGGATTCAGTAGTGCATAATACCAGTATGGACATTTTTAAGAGATCTTTGAATAAATGTATGGGTGTTGCATGATCCAGACAATACCACTGATATGTGGCGAGTCACTATAGGTTACCGCCAACTGACTTGGTCAACTTCTATGAAACCCATGAAACCTATGTAAATGGGTTGACCCAATTAATCCAATGGTATAAGAATTTATTTAAAATTTCTATACAGTTTCAAGAAGAATTTTAATTACCACACTCAGTCTTTTTAGATATTCTCAACTTCAAGAATATGTAAAAAAAACAAAATGGCTGTTTGAACTCCCCATTACCTTCATCTATGCAAGATTTAATCTCATCTAATCCACCCTTATCACAACTAATATCTAGAATCTACCATACTTTATTATCTTATAGTGATTAAAATATACAATATCATTTTGGAAAAACAAATGGGAACAAGATTTGGGAATCTTCTTATCGAATATGAAATAGAAAGAGATTATGAATTTACCATATAGGTGTTTCATCTCCTTCAGATTATAGCAGAATAAATATAATATGTTGCATAGAACATATCATAACCCCAACAAATTTAATAAAATCAATTTTTATATTATAGATAAGTATCCTTGATGCAGCTCTCCTGAAGCTAATATTGTATATACTGTATGTTCTTGATGTATAAAATTACAAGTTTTCAGGAGAACAATATCCAAAATCATTTCATCCAATCTGGGTAAACCCATGGTACTTAACAAGGAAATGATCTTACTTGGCTTTTTTAAACATGCTAATTGGACTATCATGCAATTACAACTGGCACAGCTGTGCGTGACTAATGCTAATAAATGTATCCTTATAAATTGGAAAAATACTGACTCTCCTACCTATAAACAATGGATAAATCTCATGAAAGATTTACTGGAGCTGGAAAAAGTTCATTATATTTTTAAAAATCAACTGGAATGCTGGTAGCTGTCTGAGACTCCCTTAGAAGAATTATTGAATCTGCCTAAAGCAGACCAGACAATCTTGTCGGAAGAATCTTTCAAACTATATGTATTTTGTATCTGAGTTATATGAGAGCGATATTGTATATGCCTATATATAATTTACACCCAGAATTGAAATGTATTTCTGTTTAATTCTCCTCCTATTACTTCAGCACAAGCGTATTGGAAACTATTTAATACAGATTCCTGTTATGCATATTGTTTGGCATATGTTTTCTTTGTATTATAAAGAAATTCAATAAAGATAAAAAAGCAGGCCCCTAAGGGCTTTGCACTAATTCAGCTACGGATGTAAGACATATACACAAACTTCTGGATGCAGAAGGGTAGGCCCCTGTGGGACATGCATTTATGCAGCTGCATATAGAAGATCATGCATTAGTGGATCCAGCTATGTAGCAAGGTAGCACCGGCTACCCTCTTATACCAGCACAGAGTAGCTTTTTTGACCTAATCTGAGCTTTCAACAGTAAAATGTTGTTTTTATGAGGAATGTGCTACCCCCAGACAAAACTTCTACCCCTTGAAAGATTTCTAGATCTCGCTGGCACATCACCTACTGCCACATCAGCGACCTGGGTCAGGAACAAACATTGGTTGCTTGGTGGTCAGCCGGGGAGGGAGGATTGAGCATCCCAGAGTACACACTCCTCCTCCAGGGAAGGAGGCCATCTGGCTTCACTGTGATACTGCCACTTGGGTGACAATAGGTATTAGCGCAAGTGGAGCCACTAGGGGAAGAAGAGTGCCATGTGACTGAGATGCATACACTTGCATGCATCCCCTTCAGTCCTTACCTGTAAGGTGCTTGAGTCATAAGGAGAACTGGCAGAAAAAGCTGAGGCTATGCGGGATGACACTGTACTCTTCTGATGGCCCTGCACTGTGTACTGGGCTCCCACTGCCACATCCCTTACCTAGCCTGCTCCCAGAATTGGTGTCCCCGGGAGGCCCTACTTTGGGGAAGGGGGTCTGTGGAGCATTGTATGGCAGTGGAATTGTAAGCCACAAGCCAGTGGATTACGGGGGGGGGAGCAGCACAGCAGATGGGGGCCAGCTGTGGAGGGTGAATAAGAAAAACTTTTAGGTCTGCTGCTGCAACTATGATACCAACATTGCAACAGTACTTCTTTTCAGCCACAGGTACTCATTCATGCTGTATGACATACACACAGGCATGGCTGAGGTGCCTGTGCTTGTAAAGTCATTTTGCACCACAAGTGCGAAAACTCATCTCATCCAGGGTTTGAAAAATTACACCTTGCATGTTTATGAGGTGGGGTGAAACAATGGCTATGTTGAAGGTTTGGAGTCAAAATATTGAAAATTACAAAAGTTCCAAATGAACGTTTAAATATTTCACCATTCACTCATAACTTGGTCACTTGTTGGGGAGGGAGCCAGATCAGCTAGGGACCATTTTTTTATTTTGCAGGTTAAATGTTAAAAAAAAGATCGAGTGATAGGTTTCTATTCTTGCAAAGGGGCTGTAGTGGACACTGGGTATTTGTCACCCCAGTGTTGGGGTGATCTTCAGTGGTGCTGTTACCTATATACTGGGAACAGGGGGTGATCTGGATGGGAGGGGGTATAATATAGTGGTTGTAGGGGTGTGTAGTCTAGTCCACTTACAGAGAGAGAGAGAGAGAGAGAGAGAACATAAAGAAGACCTGTTTTCTCGAGTTCAAGATTGTATTATGATTTCAAACTTAAAGGTTTACAGAAGTGAAACTTTAGAGAAAGCATTGACTCACTTCAGATTCCTAAGCCGGCAGTGCTTCTCCCTTTTTGGTATTAGAAGTGAAGAAAGTCCTGGTGATCTCATACTGAGACTGTGGTTTCCTCACTTTTGTATGAAGTCTGTCCATTCAATTTCTGGTCTTAATTTTAAGAAACAAGCAGCAGAATCTAGCTAAATGGGTCCCATTTTGCCAGGTTCATGTGTTAAAACACCCCCACATAATATTAAGATATTTTCCATGTGTTTTTATAGTTTGGACAAAAAAAAAACCCAAAAAAAACCAAAGATAGCAGGTGTCATGACACGAAAAATTGTTTTTTGGGTCGTGACAACCAGTTAGTATGAAGACAAAATGCTCTTGCAACCCCATAATTTTCAAGTCGCTTCAGTGAATTTTCCAGAAAGCCTGGGAACATCCTCGGAAAAACACCTTAAAATCCTTGTAGCTCTGGAACTGCTTAATACTTTTTCATGAAGCTTTCGAAAGGCACTACCTTGGCACAGGACACTTCTACCCGACAGATTTCTGAAAAAAATCCATACTATCTAGGCTGTAGCTGAGAGCAAAAAAAACATTTAATAAGTATAGGAAAAACACCGCACTTCATTAGAAATCAATAGAAACATAGAAACATAGAATTTGACGGCAGATAAGGACCGCTTGGCCCACCCAGTCTGCCCATTTTCCTACTTACTAGATAAGCTGCAGATCCTAGTTAACCAGCAGCCTACTTCTTCTTACCCCCACACCCTAGGATTGCCTTATGACTGTCCCATGCATGCTTGAATTCCACCACTGATTCTGACTCCACAACCTCCTCCGGAAGGCTGCTCCATGCATCCACAACCTCTCTGTGAAAAATACTCCTTAAATTACACTCTGAGCCGCCTCTATCTTCAAATTGTGCCTCTTGTTCTTGCACACCTCTTTTTGAAAGATGCTACTCTCTTGGACTTTGTTGATTCCCTTGAGGTACTTGAAAGTTTCTGTCATGTCCCCCTCTCCTCCTTTCCTCGAGGCTATACATATTAAGCTCCTTAAGTCTCTCTTCATATGTCTCCGTGCAGACCCTGCACCATTTTAATTGCCCTCTCTGGACAGCTTCCATCCTGTCTATGTCTTTATGGAGATTGGGTCTCCAGAACTGCACACAGTACTCAGATGGGGTCTCACCAGCTGTCTGTACAGAGGGATAATAACTTCCTGTTTTCTACTGGTGATGCCTCCTATGCATCCCAGTAACCCCCAGCCTCCTTGCTGCCCTCTCACATTGCTTGCCACCTTTAGGTCATCTGATATGATTACCCCAGGTCCCTTTCCATTTTTGTTGTTGTTAGTATTTCACCCCCATTGTGTACACTTCCCTGGGTTTTTGTTTCCCAGGTGCATTACCTTGCACTTCTTAGCATTGAATCTAAGCTGCCATGCATTTGACCATTCCTCTAACCTTGCCAAGTTCCTTCTCATCCTTTCCACCCCACCTGTGCATCAACTCTGTTGCAGATCTTAGTGTCATCTGCAAAGAGACATATTTTTCCTTCCAGTCCTTCTGCAATGTCGCTTATAAAGACATTGAAGAGGACCGTCCTAATACTGAACCCTGCAGTACCCCACTAGCAACCCTCCTTTCTTCTGAGTGGACTCCATTTACTATTACTCTGTGTCCTATTCTCCAGCCATCTTTACCCAGGCTGTCATCTTGGGACCCACTCACAGGCTGGCTAACTTGTATATTAATCTTTTGTGTGGGACTGTGTCAAATGCCTTGCTAAAGTCTAGGTAGGCCATGTCCACAGCCCTCTCTGATCTACTACTTTGGTCACCAGTCAAAGAAATCTATCAGATTTGTCTGGCATGACCTTTCCACTGTGAAATCCATGCTGCCTAGGGTCCTGTGCCCTCTGACCTCTAGATACTCGACAGTTCTTTCCTTCAGAAGTGATTCCATCATTTTCCCTATCACTGAGGTTAAACTAACAGGTCTGTAGTTTCCTGCTTCTGCCTTGCTCCCACTTTTGTGAAGGGGAATCACATCTGCCCTCCTCCAGTCCTCGGGTACCACCCCATCCTCCCATGATTTGTTAAAAAGGGTAGTCAGTGGTGTCACTAGTTCTACCCTTAGTTCTTGTAGAATTCTGGGATGAATCCCATCAGTCCCATCAGGCCCCATTGCTTTGTCCACCTTCAGTTTTAAGAGTTCTTTCAGAACCCTTTCTTCTGTAAATGGGCTGGTATCAACTTCTGTATCCAGAGTGTTACTACTGTTTGTTTTATGTACCTCCCTCTTCATTTGTAAATACTGAGTAAAAATATTTGTTTAGTATCTCTGCCTTTTCACAGTCTCCTCTGCCCACCCTCCCTCCCTTTATTAAGCCTCACTATCCCTCCCTAGGTCTTCCTTTTGCTCCCTGATGTACCTATAAAAGGTTTTATCCCTTCTTAACTGAGTTAGCTGTCTTTTCCTCGGTTTGGGCCTTTGCTGTTCTCCTGCCTTCCCAGCCTCCTTTGCTTTAACTGATACAGTTCTCTGTCCTGCTCCTTCTGCTTCCTTATACTTCCTGAATGCTTTCTTTTTCTCTTGAACCTTCACTGCCACTTCCTTTGAGAACCATAGTGGTTTCTTACATTGTCTTGTTTTGTTTATTTGCTTCACACAAAGGCTCGTTACCTCTGTGATGGCAGTTTTTATTATTCCCCATTGTTCTTCCACCCCTCCTTCCTGCCCATTTGCTAGTGCATTCCTTAGGCACTCACCCATTTTGGCAAAGTCAGCCCTCCTAAAGTTCAGTACTTTTGTCTTTGTATGGCTTGACTCTATTGCTGTATTCCATATCTTGGAATCTGTACAAGCTATCATCATTATGCTTCTCACATCTTGAGAACTTGCCACCAAGACAATGCAACATAAAACTTGTTGGTGGATAAGGACCAATTGGCCCATGCAGTCTGCCCATTTTCTCCCTGCCTATACTGTCATCATTGACCATACCAGATTTCCGGCTACTTTTTCCCTCCCCCCTGCTTTCTTACCAAGACTCCTTTGTGCTTGCCCCATGCATACTTGGTCCACCACTGTTTTCGCCACCACCACCTCCACTGGAAGACTGTTCCAGGTGCCCACCACTTTCAGTGAGGAAGTACTTCCCCACATTACTCCTAAATTCCCCCCAATTCCACTTTTATTGTATACCCCCTTATTCTCATGCGAGATGTTTCCTTCGGAAAAATGCTCCCCTATTGTAACTTAGTCACCCCTGTAAGGTATTTATAGGTATTTATCATGCCCCCCCGAGGTATTTATAGGTCTCTATCATGCCCCCCTCATGTCTTCCAGGGTGTACGTATTGAGATCCCTCAGTCTGTCCTCACAGGGCTTTTAATGCAGTCCCTGCACCATTTTAGTTGCCCTCCCTCTGGACAGCCTGCACCTTGTCTATGTTCTTCCTGAGATGTGGTCTCCAGAACTGGATATGGTGTGGGTGAGGTCTCACTAACTCTCTATACATTTGTAACATCACTTCTGTCCTTCTGCTTCTGATATCCCTCCAATTGCATTCCAGCATTCCACAGTTCCTACCTACTGCCCTGTCGCATTGCCTCACCAGCTTGAGTTCATCTGATATGATTACCCCAAGGTCCCTTACCTGTTTAGTGACCATCAGTTCCTCTTCCCCATGTTATATTCTCCCTGGTTTTCTGTGCCCAAGATGTATGATTTTGCACTTTGCTGTATTGAAACCCAGCTGCCATATGCTTGACTACTCCTTGTGTGTTCTCCTGTCTCTACACATCCACTCCAACCCCTCCTGAGTGTCTACCCTATTGTAGATTTTGGAGTCATCCGCAAAGAGACATACAGTACCTTTCCTTTCAGCTCTTCTGCAATGTCAATTATAAAGACATTAAAGAGTACTGGTCCCAGTACTGAGCCATAAGGTACCCCACTGTTCATTCTTTCCTTCCCAGAGTGAATGCTGTTTACCACTACCCTGTCATTTATCCATTACCAAAATTTATACCCAATTTACCACCTTGGAATCTGACCCAAAACTGCCCATTTTCCTTATGAGCCTCCTGTGTGGCATGGTGTCGAAGACCTTGCTGAAGTTTAAGTAGGCCATGTGCACTGCACCACCCTGATCTATTTCCCTGGTCACCCATTCGAAGAAATCAGTTGGGTTCATCTGACATGATTCCCACCCCAACCCCCCATAAATCTGTGATGCCTCAGGTGTTGTAGCCCACTGGATTCAAGATAGTCTACTAGCTGTTCTTTTAAAAGTGTCTCCACTAATGTCCCCACCACTGACATCAGACTAACAGGACTATAGTTGTCAGCTTCCTCCCTGCTGCCACTTTTATGAAGTAGGTCTATGTCTGCCCTGCTCCAGTCCTCTAAAACTAGTGTTGCTCGGATAGTGCTTTTGTGGATCCTATCACTATCAGTCAGACAGTGCTGGTATCCTGACTTGGATCCCACCAGATATCGTGCCAAAGACAGATGCAGGATCCAGGGTCAGATAGTGATGGATCCAAGTTAGGATCCAGGCATCCTGGATAAGATCCATGGATCTTAGGGCAGATAGTTAGGATCTGGGGCCAAATAGTGATGGAGCCTGGTTAGGGTCTGATGGCCGGATCTACCTGCAGATAGTGGAAGTATTCGGCAGAGTCACTATCCTGCTGCAAAGGGCAGGTATCTGTGGATTCGGATTTGCCCGGATCCATCTTAACAACACTATCTAAAACCACTTCTGTTTCCATTGAGTTGCTAAATAGAATGTCAGAGATGCAACCAGTACCTCCTTTAGCTCCATCAGCACCTTTGGGTGTACCCCATAGCTTTATCCACTTTCATATTCGCAAGTCCTTTCAAGACTGTATCCTCCATTCAGTGTTCTGCTGCTTTTATGTGGTCCATCCTTTTCCCCTTCCGCTGTGAAGGCTGAACAGAATATATACTCAGGATACCTATTTTTTCCTTTGTAACTTCACAGTCCCAGCCGGCCTGCTGGTGCAGCGGCACAGTGTCCGCATGCAACGCTGACATCCTGGGTTTTGGAATGAACCTGGGACTCAGAAAGCTGGCCGGGTGTTGAAGAACTGAGCGTCTGTGGGGTGGCTCTTCTTCTCTGGGGGGGGGGGAGTCCAGCATGTCAGTGGCCCCTGGTGGAGGCCAAGGGACCCACACAACAACCGGCAACAGTTTACGTCAGATGTGAGGACAGACGCTAGCCATCCCACCTCCAGGGAGGCAATCCACAAAACATTCCAGCCCCAGTCATGATGCCTTGCTCAGCCTCCATCTCCATTGCTCCCGTTGTCCACGGAGGTCCCCTCCCGACTTCCGTGGCCTCACTCTGAGGAGTAAGCCAGGGCTAGTTTACATGTGACTGCTGAGGGGGTGCCCACCCAGGCAGGTAAACCTGAGCATGGTGGGGACGGTGTGCTGGGCAGGAGCAGAGTTCCCATTAAGTGATGAGTGATGGGGACTGGCAAAAAAAAAATGCACAGTCCCTCCCCTTGTTTTCCTCTTTTCAGTTATAATATGTTCCTAAAAAAGATCTCGCTCACATTAGTTACCCCTTCAGCTATCCTCTCCCCAGTTTGTGCCTTTGCACCCCTCACCACCTACCCTGGTTCCCTCTGCTTTTTCTGGTACACCTCCCTATTCTCTTCCCTCTGCATCTCTTTGTGCTTTCTGAATGCTACCCTTTTAGCCTTAACCTTTGCAGCCCCCTTGAGAACCATAGTGGTCCCTTTTTTCTGTTGCTGTTGCTTATATATTTTTTTTTTTGCGCAGAGGTTTGTTACCTTTACTGTACCATCCATTTATTTGGCCCACTGTTCCTCCACCCCACCCAGGTAATCCCCTTGCTAGGTCATCTCTGAGTCTACTAGAGCATTAAGGGGTATACCCCTACCGGAGCTGTGTAAGGCAGCTACCTGGTCCACAGTGCACACCTTTACTTTTCACTAATGTATGACATTCAAAATAGAAGGGATACCAGATTTATTATTTCTATTCTTCAGGCATTTTCCTAAATAGGTTCTAGACCCTGCCTCTCAAGGCATTGCTTATAGTCTGCAATTTGTATGCTGTCACTATTACCATATATCATTTTCCTGTTTTCTCAGGCAGCTATGCTCAATTTGTTATATTACATGGTTAGGAGGGAATATGTTTACTGTACTGATTGCTGGAGAAAAAAAAATGTTTAACTTCTCATTCAGCCCAGATGTTACATGGAAACACACAGAAACATAGAAACAAATATGCAGAAAAAGACCACTGGTCTATCTTGTTTGTCTGTAATGCCCTATACTGCCCCAAAACATATTGTCTAAGCTGGGTTTTTGCACTCACTATGACTTCCCCCCCAATTTTACCAATTCTATGTGATAACAGAGATCACAAAACCGTGATTGCCATTAGGGCGAGTATACATCAATGAAAATAAAAATGGTGGTGTACCGCTTAACACAACCAGGCGAACAGACATCACCCCCCCCCCACACCCCCCTTACTAAATATTGTCAATTCCAGGGTGGTGTGTGTCAGGGAGGGGAGAAAACTTGTAAAAAAAAAAAAATACTCTCACCCGCAAAATGGTATGTGCCTCCCAGCCCTGAACCCTGCACACTCCCCACTGTAACCAGCCACCTTCACCACCATGCCACACGGCCAGCTCGACAGCCTTCCACTGCACTACCTCCCACATACCTTCCCTCCTCTTTTGTCCCCCATCCTGTCCTGCTGTTCACCTTCTCTTCGCCCATCACTACCCTTTTAGGGTCACTAACATAACGAGCACTGCACTTTAGTCGCTCAAGTGCAATTGCCATTTTAATGCTATACCCATTTTACCCACCTTACTACAACCCCCCAGTCACTATTAAGCCCATAATTGTGTCCCAACTTTGCTTGAAAACATTAATGGTTTTGGTACCCTGTTCCTCAACTGGCAGCCTGTTTCATGGCTCATCCACTCTCTGTAAAACAGAACTTCCTCATGACCTCGCAACTCCCCTGCACCCACTAACTTCCACTCATGTCCCTTTGTTCTAGATCGCTACACCTGTTGAATAGTTCCTCAAAGTTCACCTTGTTCATTCCATTCAGGAACATGAAGGTCTCTATCATATATCACCCTTCTGTCTTCTGGTCTCCAACGAGTGTTATGTTCAGTGTCTTAAGTTGATCCTCGTAGGATCTGTCCTGCAGGCCATGAATCATTCTGAAAACTCTACACTGCCGTTTCCAGCTTGTGTCTGTCTTTCCTTAAGTGAGAACTCCAAAACTGGGCACAGTACTCCAGCTGTGGTCTGTAAACAGGTAGTAATTCCTGTGTAAACCAGTAGTAATATACCTCTTTCTTCCTGCCATCAAAACCCCTCCTAATACCAGTACACCCCAACAGCCTGGCTACCTTGCCTCAGGCCTTGTTACATTGAATAGATTGTTTCAGGAAGTCACTTATGATGACACCCAGTCCCTTTCTTCAGTAGTAGTGCCTAGCACAACTACTCCCATCCAGTACTCCATCCTGGGGTTCTGGTTCCCTATAAGCATCACCTTGAACTTTATGGTGTTGAATTCCAACAAACTTTGGACCACCTCTCTAACCTCTGCAGGTCCCTCTTCAACTCCTGTATCCCATCTTTGCTGTCTTCCCTACTACAGAGCTTAGTGTTACCTATGAAGATACACGTCTTGCCCTGGATTTCTTCTCCCATGTCACTGATGAACATATTGAAAAGGACTGGACCCAGAACTGAATCCTGTAGCACCTCACTTGTTACCTCTGTCTCCCCAAATTTCACTCCTTTCACCACTACCCTCTGCTGTCTCCCCTAAAACCAACTACCCACCAGTCTATGTTCTTTGCCACACCTAGATCCTTAAGCTTCTTCAGCAATCTTTGGGTGGCACTAAGCTGAATGCCTTGCTGAAATCAAAGTAGAGTAAATCTACTGCTTGCCTGTTGTCTACCCCCTAGTCATCCAGTCAAAGAATACTATCAGGTTTGTCTTACAGCACCTTCCTGCCATGAACCCAGGCTCTTCACTGTCCTGGAGACACATACTGTCCAGGTAGTTCACTAGGTTATCATTGACCAGTGTCTTTGTCAGTTTACCCATAACAGAGTTAAGACTGACGGGCCTAGGGCATTTCATTATCTAGGTATATTTTAGTGATGCCATATTATGATTGATAGTGGCTCTGGTTCTCACAGATGAACATATAAAAATGGCAGCAGAAATAGGCCTTATGGTCTGTCGAGTCTGCTCAATTGTGAAGCTAGCCCCTCATCTCAAAGCTGCCCCTCCCACTACTGACCTCCTTTGATTTATCCTCCCCATTACCCTGTCCCATCCCCTCTTGAAACTGCCCACCATCTTACAGGCCACCACCCCCTGTGGTAGTGTTCCACTTGCCCGCCACCCTTTCCGTGAAGCACAGTCTCCTTATCTCCCTCCTGAATCTTCCCTCCTCCAGTCTGAGACTGTGTCCTCTCATGTCCCTTCCTCTTCTTATTTGGAAGATCCCCTCTGTTCAAGTCTCGTTCATTCCTTTCAAGTACTTAACGGTCTCAGTCATGTCCCTCATCCCTCCTCTCTTTCAATGAATACGTATCTAGCTTGCTCAGCCTTTTCTCGTAGGGATTGCCCTCCAATACCTGGATCATCTTTGTCGATTTACACTGTACCCCCTTCAACAATCTGACATCCTTCCTCAAGTACGGGCGCCAGAACTGCATGCAGTACTCCAGGTGCGGCCTGACTAATGACTTGTACAGGGGGAGGACTACCTACCTTCACATTTCCTCAGTGCTGTGCTTGTAGTTCCAGTTCAGTTTTTTATCTGTGCTGTATTGTGCTGTGCTTCACTGAATGTAGCCACACACTGTGTCTGCTTGTCTGGGTTTGTTGAATCTATTTTCTGCTTTTCTCTTGAGTCATATACGTTTTTCTTCTTTTTGAGTTAGTATACTAACATACTAAGATGCCAGCATAGTAGACCACAGTGTCTCTCAAGTCTAGCGGCACACAGTCAAGACACCGTTGCTGCCTTCCCCCACCTCCCCTGTAACCCCCAGCCCTATTCCCCACCTGAGTTACTTCTCCATTTCTGGCATTCCTCAGTTTTATCTTTCCCCTATATCTGTCCCAGCCCCTCTTAAACCCCACCCCACTGTATCAACAGCCACCTGTTCCACAGGCAGTACACTCCATGGGACCACCACCCTCTCAGAAAAGTAACGTCTCCTAATCTCACCTCAAAGCCTCCCGCTAACCAACTTAATGGAATGCCCCCTGGTGGTTCCTTCCTCCTATGGCTGGAACACCCTATTAAGGTTGACCTTGTTCACTCCCTTTAGATATTTAAAGACCTCAACTATCTTCCCCCTCCATCTTTCCTCTCTTCCAGGGAGTACATGTTCAGCTCCTCAAGTCTCTCCTCATAGGATCTTCCCCCAGACTCTGTATCATCCTGGTCGCCCTCCTCTGGACTCTTTCCAGGATGGTAATGTCCTTTTCAAGTACAGGGGCCAAAACTGCAGATGGGGAAGTCATGGAGAGCAGAGTTCAAGAGGGTTTGAAGGCACTGAGGGTAGACAAGGCGCCAGGCCCAGATGGCATCCACCCCACGGTACTGAAGGAGCTTGGCAGAGGTCCTTGCAGGACCTTTGGCAGACCTATTTAATGCCTCACTACATTCGGGGTGTGTACTCAGGACTGGAGGATGGCTCATGTGGTGCCCCTCCACAAGAGTGGCCCCAAGGATGAACCGGGAAACTACAGACCAGTGAGCCTCACATCCATCGTGGGTAAGCTAATGGAGACTATCCTGAAGGAGAGGCTGGTGGTCCTCCTAGAGGCCAAAGGACTACAGGACAGCAGACAGCATGGCTTCATATGTGGCAGATCCTGCCAAACCAACCTGGTCGAGTTCTATGACTGGGTAACTAGGCAACTGGACAGGGGCCATGCAGTGGATGTCCTGTATCTGGACTTCAGTAAGGCATTCGACTCAGTGCCACATGGAAGGCTGGGAAGGAAGTTAGTAGGCACAGGGACGGGTGCAAAATTGGTGAGATGGGTAGGAAACTGGCTGCAGGGAAGGCAACAGAGGGTGGTGGTGGATGGGGAGCTCTCACACCCAAGGGCAGTGAGAAGCGGTGTTCCACAGGGCTCAGTGTTGGGACCAGTGTTGTTTGGGATATTCATTGCAGACATATCATGGGACATCAAGAGCAAGATCAGTATGTTTGCTGATGATACCAAGGTAGGCGCAGTGGTGGATGACCTAGGGGGATGGCAGGGGTTGGAGGATGATCTGGCAAAGCTTGAAACCTGGTCAGACACCTGGCAACTGGGCTTTAATGCCAAAAAGTGCAAGGTGCTGCATTTTGGGATGAAGAACCCAAGGAGGAGTTACCAGCTAGGGGGAGTGCAGCTAGCCCAGACAGAGGAGGAGAAGGATCTGGGTGTGCTCATTACAGGGTCAATGAACAACTCGGCACAATGTAGGAAGGCAGCTCAAAGGCCAACAAAATGCTGGGTTATATTGCAAGGGGTATATCCTTGAGGAGGGAGGAGGTGATTCTGCCATGGTATAGGTCATTAGTTAGACCACACCTGGAGTACTGCGTGCAGTACTGGCGTCTGTATCTGAAGAGGGACATTAAGTTACTGGAGGGTGCAGCGCAGAGGTGACAAAAGATGATCAAGGGGCTGGGGACTTATCATACGAGAGGAGGTTGAAGGAGTTGAACATGTACTCACTGGAGGAGAGGAGAGACGGGTGACATGATTGAAACCTTTAAATACATGAAAGGAATAAACAAGACAGGTACAGAGGGGCTGTTCAAAGTAAGGAAGGGGAGGGACACCAGGGGCCATGATATGAGACTGGAGCAAGGAAGGTTCAGGAGGGAGATGAGGAGACACTTTTTTACAGAGAGGGTGGTGGCTGGGTGGAATGCGTTACCTGCTGAAGTGGTATGTAGTAGAACAGTGGACTGCTTCAAATGAGGATGGGACAGGACAAGGGGGAGGGTTAATGAAGGGGAAGGGTGGAAGGCAGGGGCAGCTGCAGAATAAGGGGTGCTAGCTGCACATTCGAGCAGACTTGATAGACCTCTAGGCCTTTGTCTGCTGGCAAATTCAGATATCCGAAGATTCAAAGGTGATGCCATGGCACATCACCTGGATATGGCACAGAATGTGCATGGCTCAAGTACAATGCGCTGGTGCATTCTCCAGACAGGGAGGACTGGGAATGCACAAGAGCAACTGTAGTTGCGCTGGGCGTATCATCCACAGTATTCAGACTTGGGCATGCAAATGAGGCCATAATGTATGCATGGCACAAATGGGGCCATTTGCATGTCATTATGGCTCCATTTGCATGTGTTGTGCCGGGCATCCCAGCGAAATGTGCCTGACTCCCTCTGAAGCCACTGTCAACAGGACTGGAATCCCTGGTAGGCTAGTGAAGGGGGGACCACTAGATTACCAGGGATGCTATACTATCAACAACCCGCGATTGGCTACTGGGAGGGAGGAGAGTTACCATTACACTGCAGGGGGTATTATATTAACATTTGCCCATGATCGGGCATACAGAGGGAGGGGGGAATACAGTTAGACTACCAGGGCATATATTTATTTTACTAATACCCGCAATCGGGCTACTGGGAGGGAGGGGGGCACCACGGACTACCAGGGACCATATGGGTGCTTGTGGATGGTGTTCTGGGTGAGCAGGTGGCCACCCATGGCTGGCGGCTGCTGTGTTGTGCCTTGCAATACAGCCGCTGTCCTGTAGGTGACCAGCATTTGAGTCATTTTTTTTTGGCTCAACTTTGTGCCACAGTATGTGTCGCACCTAGGGGTTGTGCCAGCAGATTCAGTGCACATCCTGGGCTGAATATCAGGATGTGCCGCTATGCATGGGCACGCCCTTCAGATGCACTGCATACATTAACAATGCACCTTGCAGATGGGAGACTTGTGCTGAGGTCCCCCTTTTGAGTATTGTACCAGGGCACATTGGGGGTTGTGCCATGTGCAATCCCTTTGAATATTTGGGCCATATTCTTTTGATCTTTCAAAACTTTGTTACTCAAATCAATATGAGAAGAGTCCTTTTGTTGCAGTGTAAACAAACACCTTGCCATCCAAATATTTCATTTGATAATGCTGAACAACAGAAAAATTGTGCTTCGATTCCATTTATTCCATCTTGTGGAAATATGGCCATATACAATGTTCTCATATGTTATGGTTTTTAACAATGGCTCCTCCTACTGATTCGCTATATGTTTCCAGAACCCTTTACTAAAGGGACACTCAAAAAAAGATGCTCTATAATCTCAATTATATTTATACATTGCAGTCGGCTGCAAATGCATTCCTGCATCTGTTTATGCTTTTGGTTATTTTTTATATTTATTTTTTAATGGCAAGACAGCCAGTAAAAGTCCCATATATGGGCTGGAACTCTTGGGCAAATTAGAACATTTTCTATGGACTGTCTATACTGTATAGGGCATTTTCCCAAAACCACAGTAACCTCACACAGAGTACATAGCAGGTCTTTGTATAAAGCTTTGTGTGTAGGAGCCAAGATCACCTGTCTAGATGTTACCTCCCACTGCTTAAGACGGAGAAAGATCTCTCTTAAGTATTGCAGCTGTTCTGGGCCCTTCTGAATTCTTGGTGAATCTGCCTCCCAATCCTGAAACCACTGTTTACAGTTCTCATATAGCCAGACCCCCCCACACTGTCCCTATGTTAATCAAGATAGCTTTTAAATTACCCATTAGGAATATACTATTAAAAAACAGGATATTGTTAACCATTGCTAAACCACCCCTAGTTATTGACAAATACAAAATATTTCTCTTAATTGGGTTCAACCAGCTTCCCCAAATAGCCTGAAAAAAATGCTCAACAGGGGGGTCTCTAGCTTTTTCAGAGGGGAAACACATAACTGAGGTACAAAAAATTGGGATTAAAAAGGTTTTACCAAGTAAACCCTTTTCTTTTACCCCATTTTGCATTTATTCCATAGTTCAACTTTTTTCCCTAATTCTAATTTTTCCTCCCAATTGGTTATGACACAGTCCGAGAGCCACAGTTTACTCCTATAATAGAGATTGTACTAGGTGATAATTGCAGAGGACCTATGTTTTCTATTTGACTGTCTTGGGTTCCTACTACTTTCCACAGCATTTCCTAAATTCAGTGAAGCACCCAATACCATACCAAGGCTCTACATTCTGATATTCCAGTAAGAACAGGTTGCTTATCTGCAGCCAGTAGGCACAAATCACCTGCATAAGCTAGTGTTCTGTGGGATTGTGAGTGTTGGGTCCTGCAACAGGCTTTATAGACTGTAAGGTGTTTATTTTCTGTAATAAGGTATCAATAAAAACAGATACAATAAAGGACTCATGGGGCATTCTTGGCGAACCCCTACTTTATTGGTACCAGTGAGGCCAATTCTCCCATTTATTACGGGCACTACCGTGGCAGTCCTATAAAGAGCTTTATCCAACCTACTATCATAGGAGGAACCTTGTAACAGTGTAAAACTTCCCACAGGAAGTTATGACAGACAGAATCAAATACTTTCCTCTGGTCGAGTGATACAGGATAACCAGAACAACCATTCGAAACCCCATAAGAAAAAATCTCCCTTAATAAAATGAGATGACCTCGTATTGAGCGACTAGGTATAGAGCACACTTGATTTGAAGAAATCACTATTTCAGCAACCTGAGTTAGTCTGTTTGTTAAAATTTTTGTCAGCAATTTACAGTCCACATTAAGCATACTTTATGGGCCTCCAAGTCTCTAGATCTTCCCTATCACCTTTTTTATGTATACAGATTAAAGTTCCTTTGTTAAAGTTTTGAGGGATGCAACCTGACTATAAAATATCATTATAAATATTTGTTAACTCATCACACAAGTATTCCCCAATAGCCTTATATAGTTCATTAGGCAGCCTATCAGGGCCAGGGGATATATTGTTCCTTAATTGTTTAATCCCTTCCAACACTTCTTTTGGGGATAGTGGCTGGCTAATATCCATCAGTACTTGGGGGGTGGTGGCTTGGGAAGTTAATGTTTTTTAAATAATTTTAAATGTCCACTTCATTTGATGGAATTTCTGAGAATAAGTTTATAGAGTATTCAGTAACTATTTGTAGAATTTGCTCAGCAGAGGAATGTATGTCTCCTGTCCTGTTTTTTAACTTGGACATTATTTTTTCACTACTTAGGTGGGTATTGAAAGTAAAGGAGCATATATCTTGGCTCGCCCCTTGAGTGCCAAATTTCTGCTGATTGTATAATTGAGAAGATTTTTGTTTCAAAAACTCTCTCTTGTCTTTTTTAATTAGTTGTATTTGTTCAGTCAGGTTTTAGCCCGTGGTATATATAATGGAGAACAAGTTTTGCAAGTGACTTCGTTGCTGTAAATAATTTAAATATGTTTTATTGCATTTTCCCTTACTGTACTGAATTAACAACTGAGTGATATCATTCTTTGTATCTTCCCACCACCTAATACTATCCTCATAGCAGACATAAACTGATTTTCTGGCTGTTAACAGCTGATTTAATGAGTTCAAGAGATCCTGGTCTGAGAATAGAGAGGCATTAAATCTCCATACTCCTGGACCTCTCAGATCAGCTGAATTATCACCTATGGAGATAGTTAATATTTTATGGTCTGTAAATTCTAAAGAACTCGTCTCAGTGTTTGTAATTTTGATGTTTCCAGAGACAGAAATTTAGTGAATAGGAATTGCTAAGGTGCCTTTTTGGAAGGTGGGGGAATGAGTTTTTGTAAATTCTAGACAGACATCATGTAAATGTGCCATGGTTATAACTTCGTTCAAGAATTGAGAATCACAATATATTTTTTTTGCTACAGCATGGGAACTCTTATCCTGCAGGCTGAGCCAAAATTAAAGTCTCCTGCGAATATTACACATTTCAAGGTGTGTGAATAAGGTTGAATGAGGGCCAGTATATCAGATCTGCCTAATTTTGTTTGAGGGACATATATGTTTATCAGACGATATAGTTTATTATGAATTACTGCATCTATTATCAGCACTTAACCAGGGACTAAGTCGAAAAGTTTTACTAATTTAAAATCTACACCATGTATCTATAAACCCACTCCAGAGCATATTTCCTGACCAATGGACCAAAATGAGGGGCCACTGAGCCAATGCCTCTGTGCTTCTCTAATTTCTGAGCAGGGATGGAACCTTACATCTTGTAAAGGAAGTTGAGGAAGGAGGTATCTGGCAGATGGTAATGAGATAGCAAGGAGTGGCAGCAGAGAACCCACGCGCAGACTGGAGGTGGAGTCCAGAGGTGAGCAGTGACCAGTGCAGAATACTCGCTCTCTCACTTTGAGGAGTGAAGTGGAGAAGCAGGGTAACATTGCAGTTACATTTTTTAAAGCAGGTATGCCACCATTGCCTGACTAGGTTTGTCTCCTTTCCAGCATTGCTTAATTTTTGCCCTATGTCAGATTGGGGTCTCTCTTCGTATTCTGTTTTTGTTCCCCTAGAAGAGAAAGAGGAGAGGAGGCCCGTGGATTAGTGAAACTGGGGTATTCCCTGAGATGGAGCCACCCATGGAATGGACAGAAGCCGGTTGGAATGGTAGCAGTGAGGAGAGGAATACCCAGTCCAGCTACAGCCTCATGTAATCACCTACTGGACTTGCTTTCTCAGTGGATATAAGGGTGTATTATTAAAACTCTTTTTCCCCCTTGACCCAGCTTTTTAATTTATTATCTACATTGCTCCTGGATTTAAATTTACTTGAATTTTATTGTTTTTCTTTAAAACAGCTGCAGAAATTATTTGTGCGTTGTTTAGTTTTGTTATTTATCCTGCAGCTTATAAACATTTGTGGTTTGTTAGGTGTGCTAAGTTTAGGTTAAATTTTATTTTTTTTATATTTTTTATTTTTAAGTATCAAACATTTAAATAAGTTTTGCACCAAATGTGAGCCTTGCTCATGTGATCTAGGTATAAATATGCATGCATGGCGTCTCTGCTTCAGACTTGTCTCCTGGAATGCAGAGGTCTCCACGAGTGAACTGTAATGGTCGATTGAGTGAGCGTTCTCTGCATTTTACTTAGAGTGTGTCCTTTGTTTTTGTTTAACTGGTTTCAATGGTCTGCATATCGCATTGCCCAGAATTTGAGTTCTTTTCTGTTTTTTCTCTAAAATTGTGAAGCATGCTTTTGCCTGGACATTACTTGACGCCTCCTATCTACATCTTAAGCAGTAAGTTAAATCGATTGCTCCCAGTTTGCAGTTTAAACTATCTTGTGCATAATTTAGATAGTACAACCGAGAGATTTGAAAGACTTATTTAAGAAAGGGAGCCTTTGTCTGTGCACTGCATTTTTTTTTCTTTTCTTTCTTTTTATGTATCCACAGATCTAGCTACAGTGAACTCTTTTATCTCAGCATTAAGTTTATCTCATTCTATTAGATTGTTTCTACACAGGAGTACAGAGCCCACAGAGTTCTCAGAGCTCACAGTATTACTGGGAGTGTTAGTATTAGCATTTTAATACTTTTAATACTTTTAACATATAGTGATTAATAGTGGTAGGGTTGGCTGATTGATATCAATTTATAAACTTTTTGCACATTGTTTGGACACTAATGCCTCTCCTTTTTATGTATTTTAGTGCCTCATTTGGGATTAGCGTACCTTGAAGTGCCCAACAATCCATTTTACACAAGGATATTCCTTGCTGGAAAGCAGAATCGGGATCTTTTAAGGATGACTAACCTCTATCGACTACTAGACTGAAGATCTCGATCAGTTCTGACTGGTATAGAACTTTGTTCAAGATTGCGACCTGGAAGACCCGAGTTTGTGGAAATTAAATATTTTCCCTTTGCCATCAATTCAATAAGACAGCAAGTTTTAAGACTGGAATTGGAGTGGGGATAAGACTTGATGTTTAGTCCTCACGCTGAAGTTGTGCAATATTCCACAAAGCTAATCTTTGGGTCCCTGACTTTGAGGAGCTATGGACTTTTTCTCTACTTTTATTTTTTTGGACTTTGCTGGATTGCTTTGAGAATCTATTTTGGGTTAGGGAGAAATTATAACTTGTTGCGTTTGTTAGTCTTAAATGGATATGTCAGCTATTACTAGGGGTAAAACACTGAATAGTGATGAATTAGCAATGTCTGCATCTGTACCGAAGAAAGTTAAACAAGGAGGGCTTTTAAAAACACTTTAAAAATATCCCCTTTCCTTAAACATTCTGGCATTGAAGTCACTCAGCATATAGCAAGCTTCACTTCGTAATAGTAGTCTTATGAGTAAATATTGAACTAAGTTACATAAAAGTAGTAAGAAAATTAAAAACAAGCTCACTTCAAAGATATTGCCTGTTACTCAGCATCTACACCGAATGGGGATATTCTAAAATCTTTTGGATTTGTAAGTTCTCAGGCTAAATCTCATAAACACCAAACTACTATTAGTCCACAAATTATTACATTGAATACTGAGCTTTGCAATGGTAATGGAGAAAAGGAGTGTTTATCTAACCCTGATATAAATAAGTTAGAAACATTTAGCCCAATAAAAGGGGCAACAGAGAGGAGGAAGTGGAGCAGACACAAACTTCAAAATAGATTTCACTGATATTTGTCACAATTTATCCATACTAGATACAGAAGTGAGAAGTTGAGAGAATCATTAAGGGCTCATATTAGTGATGATGATGAATGTAGGCCAGCCAATCAGAGTTTAGCAAAAGCTTCTGTCATAAAACTGGATAATGAGAAACATCTGATAGAAAGGATGGATGAAGTGACAGTTTTACCAAAATATACTGAAAGGGGATAATCAGGCAGAGGGGATTTTAGAACAAAGTATTGGGGGAGACTATAGTTATACTTCCTGGACAATGAGCCCTGATAACATAGAAACATAGAAGTTGATGGCAGATAAGGACCACAAGGCCCATCCATTCTGCCTATTACTTTTCTACCTTATGAATGTCCATCAGCCTTTGCTCTGTCAATGACCTATCTATTCATACTCATCTGTATTGCTCCCTTATGCCTATCCCATGCCTATTTGAAGCCCTGCACTGTATTCATATCCACCACTTCTGAGGTAGGCGCCCATGCATTCACCACCCTTTTGTGAAAAAGAACTTCCTCACATTACCCCTAAATCGCCTCCCTCTAATATCATGCTGTGTCCTCTTGTCCTGCTATTTTTCTTATATTGAAATGTGTTAGACTCTTTCACCTTGTTAATACCCTTAAGGTGTTTGAATGTTTCAATCATATCACCTCTCTCCCTCCTTTGCTCTAAGGTATACATATTGTGCTATGTTAATCTGTACTCAAATCCTTTTTGATGCAGTCCCTGCACCATTTTGGTTGTCCTTCTCTGGACTGCCTCAATTTGGTTAATGTCCTTGTGAAGGTGTGGCCTCTAGTACTGCACGCAGTACTCCAGATGGGGCATAACCAGTGTCTTGTAAAGAGGGATTATTACCTCCCTCTTCTGACTTGTGATACCCCTACTAATACACCTTAACATCCCCCTAGCCTCACCTACTGCTTTAGTGGTCTGCTTGGATGATTTCAGATCATCGGTGATGATGATGTCCAAGTCTCTTTCTTCTCCTGTGAATGCCAGCAACCCCCCTCCCAGCCTATAGGTGGCTTCAGGGTTTCTCTTCCCTATGTGCATGATCTTGCATTTTTTTGCATTAAACCCCAGTTGCCACTCTCCAGATCTGGAGGGTATAACTAAAGATGTAATTAATGTTTTAAGAGATCCACTTAACTTGAACATTTTCCTGTTCAAACAATTGTTGGACATTAAACAGGACCTCTCTTTTATTAAAGGGATATGCCTGGAAACAAACTTAAATTAGATTTGATTGAACAGAGACCCAAAGGAATAGATTTATCTCTGGATACCACTGGAGAGAACTTAATTCCCGAACAGAGCAATATTAGCTTCCCCCTTGGTGATATCCTGAATGTTAACTCTTCATTTGATCAGAATACCACTAGTTTAGAATTTATTGATTTGCCAAACAAGAAAATAGATAATCCCTCTGAGTTTTTTTGTTAAAAGCAACTGTTCTGAGTATGTTATGCTACCTGATAAAAGTTTAAAAGATAACAGCATTTGTAAAATAATTGGCAGGGACATTTCCCTCTCTTTGGAAAAAGGGTGAGGATCAGGAGGCTGGTAGGGTGACTTTAAAAGCTAGTAAAGGCAGTAAGGGTAAGTACAATAAAGGGAGATTGGGATTTTGTAGGGGAAAAACTTGCAAGAACTTGAAATGGGGAAGAATAAGGTTAGAGAAGTCATAGTGGAATCAAAACCTCAAATGATTCACATAAAGTCATTTGGTAATCACAAGCAGAGAAATAATGATTTATTGTCACAACTTATGAAAGACAAGCAAAGCCTTGTGGAATATCAAGAGGGGTTAAAAAGGATGGAGATAGACAAAAAGAAGGGTAACAGGACAAGCATATCTAAGAAATCTAAGAATTGTAAAAAAAGATCTAAACAAGAATAAAATTAAGAATAAAACCAAGCCATACAGTTATGGGAAAGAGAATTTGAATGGTGGGGCAGAAAAGGAATCTATGGAAAACATATTAATAATATTACTCCCACTGTAGAATCCTCAGTAAGTGAGGAGAATGCAAATCAAGAATATAATACCCAAAACTCAATTCATTAAGTAGCCTTGAAAGTGAGGAAATGAGCAGTTTAGAAGATTTCTGTCAAAACACTTGGTACTGATTTTGTTCTCCTATTATTCAGAGCGTCCTGCATCCCACAAGAAACACAGGATAAATTAACTGGTCTGATAATTAATTTACTAACTACCATATTGAATGGCTGCAAAACAGTGAAAAATTCTATTAGTATAATTAGGTCTTTAACCAGAAAGAGGTGGTGGTGACACCTCTCTTGAAGAAAGCTTCCCTGGACCCAGACTGCCATGCAAACTATAGACCTATTTCTAACCTTCCTTTTATAGGGAAAGTGATTGAGAAAGTAGTGGCAGCACAACTGGAAGACCATTTGACCATCCATGACATCTATGAACTGCTCCAATCTGGTTTTCGTAAGAGACACAGTACCAAGACAGTGCTGGTTCGGGTGCTCATTGATCTTCTAATGACTAGAGATTGGAAGAACAGCTCCATCTTGGTCCTTTTGGAACTCTCTTCAGCATTTGACACCGTGGACCATGAGGTGTTGTTGGGCCATCTGAGGTTCATCTGTGGACTGTCGGGAACAGTCCTTAGGTGGTTTACATCGTTCCACATGGGTAGAACACAGACAGTGGTGTCTAGGGTTTGTTCCTCAGGTCCTACTTCTCTGTCGTGTGGAGTACCTCAGGGCTCTGTTCTTTCACCCATGTTGTTTGTGGTGTACATGCTGCCCCTCAGAGACATTGTAAGAAGGTATGGGCTGAGGTTTCACTGCGATGCTGATGATACCCAGCTCTACCTTTCTTTCACACCCGACCAGAATGGAGCTGTCTCAGTCTTTTATAACTGTCTGAAAGAAATCCAGACTTGGATGGATTCCAGTTGGCTAAAGTTGAACTCCGATAAAACTGAGGTGTTGGTTGTGGATCCAGGTCGCCAGATGGGTGGTCAGGGGAAGGTTCGCCCTCGGAAATTTTTCTTGGTGGCATTTCACTCCAGACCTCTGAACAGGTGCGTAACCTGGGGGTAATTTTTGACGAAGGGCTGACCTTGCATTCGCAGGTGTTGGCTGTTGTCAAGACTTCCTTTTACCATTTTAGGAATATCACCAAGATTAGGCATCTGGTTCTGTCCCATGACCTTCCTACATTGATCCACACCTTTGTCTCCTCATGCTTAGAGTATTGCAACTCCCTTTGACTAGGGCTTCCTGGGGTAGAAATCCGCCGCTTGCAGCTGGTGCAGAACACAGCAGTCTGGCTTCTGGTGGGATCTTCATGATCCTGTCATATTTCACCGGTGCTGCGCGAACTGCACTGGCTGTCAGTACAGTGGCGGATCACCTTTAAAGTCAGTCTGCTGACTTTTAAAGCCCTGCATGGACTGGGCCCAGACTATCTGAAAGAGCTGCTGATTCCCTACTGCCCCAGATAATCACTCCGCTCAGCTGGTGAGGGGTTGCTAGAGATTCCAAGGGTATGTTTAAAATCTTCAGGGGTGAGAGCTTTTGAGTTTGTAGCCACTACCCTTTGGAATTCTCTACCCCATCAGATTTGGGAGTGCACAGCTGTTGAGGGATTCAAGCAATCATTAAAAACATATTTATGGCATAAAGCTTTTAACATCTGAGCCTGCTGTTTTAGTTTAATGGATATCCGTATGATTTTATTGAAGTTTGTTATGTTTTATATTGTCATTGTTGTTTTAAAATGTGAGGTGCCTTGGTTTTTTATAAGGCGCCATACAAATACATTTTATTATTATTATTATTATATCTGAACTTGTTTTGGTGGTCACTAACCCGTTTTATCTTTTAAATGTTACACACAGAATTAACGATTTAGAGAGAGGGTGGGAATTCAAGTTCGGGATCTACCGACCTTAAAAGAGCTCTTTCCAGAGTTTTATACTAGCAATGGGAATGTAACTACTCAATTTGAAATACTTATTTCCATTTTTGGATTGAAACAATTACACAATGAAAATAAGTTTAATTTAAAGGGGAAAATGACTGATTTTTTTAAATGCTTGCTTGGAATCTCACATTAGCAGTCCTCTAATTGGCAATGTTAGGAGACAAGAATATGATGGACAGATCATGTTCTTGGCTAAGTAAGAGAGTTTGATCAAGGAATTGAAGAAGAAACAGTTGACATTGGATCAATTAGGTATTCATATCTGTATCGAAGATGATAAAGGGACCCCTGATAGCTCACTTTTAACCACACAATTCAAGGGATATGAATGGGAGATTTTGATTGAAACAGATAATAGATATGAGATGCTTTCTTCAATGACTCAATGACAAATGGATTCTGTCAGAGGGAGGCCACAGGGACTAAAAATTAACCCATCATATGTTAAGGGCCCTCATTTATCAATTAGGCCTGATATGTCCAAAGATAATGAGGACAAGCTTAATATTTTGTCATGGAATCCATCCTGACCAGGGGAAAAGCTGGGAGACCCAGAAACAATGAAATATCTGAATCTCTTTGATTTTATTTGTATACAGGAGACATGGGCTCTTAGTAATTCTTACTTAGATGGATATAAGTCCTATAACAATATTGCAAAGAAAGTAAAAAAAAATATGGGAGGAGGGTTGGTGGTCTCATAATTTTTATCAAGCTTGATATTCATATAACAACTGAAGAGTTAGGCAGTAATAGTAGTAACTTGCAAGTGGTTAAAATCATGGACAAAGATAAGGAGTGTTCATAATTAATGTCTACTGTAATCTGTCTGGAAATAAATACGGTGATCAGGATTTTCAAAACAAAGGATGATTTAATAATCGGCATTCAAAATGACCATATCCTGAATGTGGCTTGTTAATTATTGGTGATTTTAATGCCAGAATAGGAAGTCTATAAGCTTGTCCTGTTGATGCAGAGGATGTTTTGACCTTAAATGTTCAAACAAATGTGAGCACCACAAGAAAAGCCAAGGATTTGGTGATTAACAAAAGAGGAATATATCTGCACAGAGCAATGATTAATAGGAATTTATGCATTTTAAATGAAAGGATAGTCTCAGACACAGAGTGAGAATTTACTTTTGGTGGGGTGGGTGGCTTCTCAACTATTGATTTCATATGGGTAAATATTAATATGGTAGATCTATGCTACTCTCTTCACTCGGAAGATAGGCCTGAAAGTCAGCACTCTGGTATGGAACTTAGATTAAACAGAATGGAACATACCAAAAAAAAAGTACTAAGAAGGAATCCTTACCCATCCAACTTAAAAGAAATAGAATAGAGTGGGAAATGATCAAAGCCCAAAACTTTGAAGTCATGCTACAAAGAGCAGGAATCCTAACCAGAATATTAGATTCTGTGGATAACTCTTTTGACAGTCAAATTATATCTGATTATAATTTTGTTATTAGTTCAATAGCATATATAATAACTAAAGAGGTTAACCTAAAGAGAAAGGAATGCCAATCATGGCATAATAATGAATGCAAAAAAGCAAGGAAACATCTCAATAAACAATTTAGAATTTTAAAATGCATTCAAATAACATACTAACATACTAACATACTATTTGCCAGCAGATTAGGCCTTATGGTCTATCGAGTCTTTCGAACCTAGATCCTTAGTTGGGTGCGAGACCTCCCATCCCTTGTGCTCCAGAAACCCCTATCATCCATCCCCACCCCGGGACAGGCCATCATCTGATACATCCACTTTCTGTGTCTGTCCCACCTCTCTTAAAGCTCTCCACTGTGGATCTCTGAACCAGCTCACCAGGCAGAGCATTCCAAGGGTCCACCACCTCTCAGTGAAAAACCTCCTCTTTTCTCCCCTCACCCTTCCACCTTCCAACTTCAAACCATGCCCTCTGGTGATGCCTCCTGCTTTAGTCTAAAGATCCCTCCATGTTTACCCTATTTATTCCCTTGAGGTACTTGAAGACCCCAATCATGTCCCCTGTCTCTCCTCTCCTCCAATGAAAACAGGCAGAGCTCCTCAAGTCTGTCCTCGTAAGTCAAATCCCTAGCCCTCGTATCATCTTTGTTGCCCTCCTCTGTACCCTCTCCAGGAGCTGTATGTCCCTCTTCAAGTGTGGTCTCCAGTACTGTACACAGTACTCAAGGTGTGGTCTAACCAGTCCATTGTACAGTGGCAGAATCACTTCCTTGCTCCTAGAGGTGATCCTCTTGCGATGCATCCCAACATCCTGTTTGCCTTGCTAGCTGCTCTCCTGCACTGCTCAGTGTTATTCATACATGTATCCACCATGACCCCTAGGTCTTTTCCCCTGTTGAGGCTTCCAGCACCTCCCTCCCAGGGTGTACCTGTGTTTAGGGTTTCCCGACCAAGATGCAACACCTTGCACTTGGTGATATTGAAATTTAATTTCCATGTGAGCCCAGCTTTCCAGGGTGTCCAGGTCCCTTGCAGGGCCAACCTCCCTCTTCTCCTCAACTACTGCTCCCATCTTGGAGTCATCCGGAAGAGACTCATTTCACACCTATACCATCCCTGATGTCTGATATGTATGCATTAAACAGGATTGGACCCAGGACCGAGCCCTGTGGTACCCCACTACCAACCTCTGTAGGGTTCGAGAGCTCCCCACAGACCACTACTCTCTGAGTGCATCCAGCTATCCAGCTTTCAATCCATCTGACCATCAAAGGGCCTACTCCTAACCCCATCAGTTTCTCCACCAGACCATTGTGGGGGACAGAGTCAAACGCCTTGCTGAAGTCCAAGAATAATACATCCACAGGCTTACCCCTGTCCAGTTCTGATGTTACCATTCATAGAACTCCACAAGGTTGGTTTGACATGATCTACCTGGCACAAACCCATGCTGCCGACTATCCAGACCTCCCACCTCCTCCAAGTAAACCCCCAATCGTTCCTTTAGTATACTCTCCATTAATTTTCCCACCACCGAGGTTAAACTGATGGGTCTATAGTTTCCTGGTACTTCCTTGACCCCTTTATGGATTGGTATCACATGTGCCTCTCGCCAATCCCTAGGTACCTTCTCCTGTCTCAAGTGACCTGTTGAAAGCTCCGCCTAGGGGCAGCCAGTATGTCCCGCCAATTCCCATAGTACTCGGATGAATGCCATCCGCCCAGGAGATTTGTCCTTCTTAGGGCCTTGAGGGCAAACCACACCTTTTGGTGGGATGGCATCATCCGTCCCTCCACCTTACTGGTCTTTTATCCTTATCCAGATGTGACACCCTGGGGTACCTTTCCCTCCCTTTTGCTCCATTTCTGCTGCCCCTGATCCCACTCCTGCCGCTCTATCCCTTTGTGCCTTGCTTTGTAGATATCCCATCCCTCCCTAGTGAACACAGAGGCAAAGTACTCATTAAATACCTCTGCCTGGTCCCTCGCCTCTTCCACCCACCTCCTTCTGATCTCAATCTGCTGAGATGGCCCTTAGTTTTCTCCACTCCCAATGTACCGGAAGAACCCTTTTCCCTCCATGTATCCCCTGTGCCAGCCGTTGCTCTTTACTGGACTTTGCTCCTCACCATATGGGTGACTTTTCTAGATGCAAGCTGGTACATTTCTTATCCCTATCCTCTTGTTGTTTTATATTTTTGTAAGTCGCCTTCTTTTTCTGACTGCTACCTGGACCTCACTGGATCACCAGCATGGTTTATGTGACCTTGCTCCTTACGCTTCAACTTAGCGCAGATCCTGACTGCCTCATGAAGTCCCCGCTTTATGACCTCCCATCTCCTTTCCACAATTTGTTGTTGAGGTAATCCCTTCAAGTGATCCTTGAGAATATTTCCCATGCCCATAAAGTCTGCCCCTGAAGTCCACTGCCAGTGTCCTAGATCTCACCCCACTCCCAATGCTTATTTGAAACCAGACAGTATTGTGGTCACTCCCAGTCAGGGGTCCTGTACAACCATGTCCCTTACCAGATCCCCATCTGCCAGAACACATCCAGGACATGCCCCTCCTTGTGGGCTCCATCACATGCTGTGTTAAGAACACATCCTGGAAGCCATCCAGCAGCCTCTGCTCCTTGGCCACCTTAGAGGACATGGTTCCCCAGTTAGTACCTGGCATATTAAGGTCCCCCATCAACACCACTCCTTCCCCTTTTGGACCACACTGGGCAATGATGTTGTCCAGCAAACCATCCTCTAGAACATCACTCATCCCGGGGGGCCTATATGCTACTCCCAGCTTGACCTTATCTCCTGCTGGGGATCGTAAGGTGACCCATAAGGCCTCCATGTTCCCTCTGCCTCTTCTACTATAGCAATTTCTATGTCATCTCTAATGAACATAGCCACTCCACCCCCTCTGCCCTCCTTTCTATCCTTCCTAAGCATAGTGTACCCCCGTACATTTAGGTCCCAGTCATGGTTTTTGTTGGCCCACGTTTCCGTGACTGCCGCCACATCCACCCCCTCGAACAGCATGGCCTGGAACTCTGGCAACTTGTTTCCCAAGCTCCTGGCATTTACTAACACTAACCCCCACCCCTTATCCCTGATCCTTTTTGTCGAACCCCACCCAGATTCCTTATACTTCCATCCTCCCCCTGCTCCTCCTGAAACCTCCACCTCCAGTCTGTTTCCCCCCTCCCCCCTTGGGCTTGAAGGCTACTCCCCTCATCTGAAGGGGAGGGCTTCTGGTCAGCCAGATAATAAAAAAAAATGAATCAGTTAAGAAAAGCCTATAAAACAGTGTTAGAAAATAATAAAATAAATTATGTCAAACAAGAATGAATGGAACTAAAAGGGCAGTTGAATCATGAGATAATAAATTGTTTTGGCAAATTGTTAGGTATGGTACCAAACTAATAATAGTACTGAAGCACATGTTGAACCTAATGTTTGGGAAACTCATTTTAAGAAACTGTTTTATAGGGATGACCCTGAATTTCTTGTTAAATTAATTCAGATGAAGTCTAGTGAAAGAACTTATAGACCCAATGATGTGATTACAATAACTGAGATAGAAAATGCAATGGACTCATTTAAAAGAAGAAAGGCACCTAGCCCAGATGGGGTACCTTTAGATGTTATAATTAGGCATAAGCATTATTGGATTCCTTTTTTGCATAAATTGTTTAATCATGTTTGGGTAACGGGTATAGTCCTAGAAGCTGGAATTAAGTATTATTATGCCAATCTTTAAGAAAGATGATAGAAAGTACCTAGGCTGTTATAGACTGATTAGTCTTCTTGATACCATAGGGAAACTGTTTACAAGAATCCTAAACAATAGATGATATAATTTGGTAGAGGCTAACACTATAATTGATGAAGCACAAGCTGGATTTAGAAAGCAGCACTCAACAATTGACCAAAGTTTTTCTTTAGTGCACCTTGCATACAAATACAAAGTGGTTAAAAAACAAAGACTTTATTGTATCTTTATTGATCTCAAGTCAGCTTTTGATAAAGTTAACAGAAATCTTCTCTGGGAATGACTTCATGAACTTGGGGCCGAGCCCTCCCTATTAGAAATGATTAGGATGATGCATCAGGATAATTATACTAGTGTTAGGCAAACAATAGAAGAGAGTTAAGCAATTGGTTTAGTTACAACATAGGGGTTAAACAGGGTTGCTCACTGGCACCTCTGTTGTTCAATCTGTTCTTCTGCCTGTATTAAACAAAATGTATGATGAAGAGCTCCATGTGCCAAGAATTAGACCTAGAGCATTATCCTATCTGGCACACACGGATGATGTGGCTTTACTTTCAACTAGTCATTTAGGTATGATAAGGAGTCTGAATACATTCCATGCAGAGTGTTGCTGTGCAGACTTACAGATTAACTATGGTAAGACCAAAGTTTTGGTTTTTGGGGCAATAGGAATAATTAAAAATATTACATGAATCATCATAAATTGGATGTAGTAACAGATTTCTGCTATTTAGGATTGATTTTCAGTCAAAACAGAAGTTGGTGTGCTCATATAAGGGAGGCCATACTAAAGGCAGAAACATTTTTTCCCAGCTCTCTTATGTTTGTTTTTTTCAAATATGGAGAGAATTCTATAATTAACAATCTGATGGTTACAGATGCTAAGATTAAATCCCAACTCCTATATGGAGCTGAAATTTGGGGGATCAACTTTAAAACCAACATGGGTTTGGATCCCTGTTTAAATAAACTTTATAAGAAGATGCTAGGGCTTTCAAACCGCGCCCCATCAGCATTAGTAAGGGCAGAACTTGGTAAGGTGTCAATTGAATGTCAAATACAACTAAGGCTAGTAAATTACTGGCTAAGGGTATTCAGGATGAACCAGTTAAGACTTCCCCATATTTGCTTAGAAGAGGGTATCACATATCTCTGTTCACATATAATTTTTCCCTGTATGAGATAGAAGACATAATTAAACCCCTTGGACTGTTGCAGGCTACTATGGACAGTCTAAGATGTTCTCCAGATCAAATAAAAGAACTAGTGAATTCTAGAATTAAAGATGTATTCATTCAAAAAGATCTGGAGACTGGAAGATTATCCAAAGCCTGTCCTTGGTTGTCAAAAAATAAGAGATCTCACAAATTACAGCAATAGCTAGAAAATTTACAGACTCCAAAACATAGGAAAGCTGTTACTAAATTCTGATTCGAAGGTTTTTCCAGTAATGTCAGGAAAGGGAATATATGAGAAGAGAGGAGATGAAAATGTATTGTGTAAATGTGGGATATGTCAAGATAATTAGCTTCATGTAGTTATGCTGTGTCCTCTATATGAAAAAAATAGATTTTCCTTTTTGGGTAACATAACACAAAAACTGACATATCAACCAGAACATATACTGACATATTTATTGAAAGTCCAGGATAGGGGGGTGCTTGTCCCTGTGGCCTCCCTCTTAAGCTACATAGAATCAAGAGGGTATCACTTGATGCCCTTACTTTGGTGATTTATGATTATTTAGCCCCTACAGTGTGTTTTTATGGGTATGGGTAATATCGATGTTCTTGATATAAATTAGTTTTTATTGTACATTCAATGAAGGTGTATATTTATAATGTAATTTATTCTCTGTACTTTTGCATGCTCTTTGTCTGAATTGTAATGGCATTGTATGCCAATCAATAAAATTCCTTCTTCTATTCTACATCTTGCAAAAATGTAAGGCCTATTTTTAAGGAAGTAAGGAATGTAAAGACTAGGGGCAGGATTCACAGATGCCCAGAAATACCCGCAGCTGCAGGTAAAATGCTCGCAAGTCAGTGGCGACTTGCAGATCCACAGATTACCCACAGTCATGGTATTCACAAAGGTGGAGCCGGATTAAGACCAGCTCACGATCTATGGCTGCCTGTGGGTGTGGTCATCTGGGCAGCAGCAGCTGTGAGAATGGGCTCTGGCTGGAAGCAGCTGTAACTCTCTCCATAACTGCTGTGGCTGTGAATCGGAACCCCGCAGCTGGCGATTCTGGTCTGCAGCAGCAGTTATGGAGGAAAACTTAGTAAAATGGGCTTTTGGAATCCAGTCCACAGTTTCTCTTCCTGACCTCTTTTATACTGTTTACATTTACATGACAATCAAAAGAAGGGCTAGCCATACTAGTGTTTATGAGAGGCGTTTATTGAGTATCCAAGTCAGACATATTCCTATTTTTCTTTCCTGTACCCAAGCTCCCTTTATTTTAGTCTTAGCCTTTTGTTTCTACCCTTAGAGCAGCTTTCTGTGTCTGTTGTTCCCTCAGGATGTGAGGAGGGACTGAAGATGTTTCTGACTCTCTCAGACTCATCAGCAGACTCTTGCAGAATTTCATAAGGGTTGGAGGTTGGTATAGGAGAGGTTTTAACTGCTTTTGGGGGTGGAGCTGCCTTTAGTTTTGACCTTGTTGACCTCCTAAATCCAGTCCAGATAGGTTTGGGGGGGCATTTCAATATTTACCTGACTTGTTCCCTCCGGGTTAACCATTACTTCATCATGAATCTGGGGGATGTATCTAGTAGCATTACTATCTAAGACTCTGTTTTGCCTTTCAGCTAAAGAAGGCCCTGGCATATCGGGCCTATTAGGCTCAGTCTGTGGTGGGTGGCCTCTTTCCTCTAATTTTAGCTTTTTGGGCCTCAGAAATAATAAAATGTTGGTCAGCCCCACCATCATGGTGCTCTTGATTGTAGGCAGCCCAAGGACAGTTCTGGAATGTGTGGCCCTGCTCATCACAAAGATTACATCTAGTTTCATTCAGACAAGCTGAGCTAGTGTGACCCAAGTCTCCACAGAGGTTGCACTTCATCTTGTCACATACACTACTCGGTGCGTAAGATTACCGCACCTGTAGCAAGTCTTTGGCTGGCCTGGGTAGAACAGAACCTCCCCTGTCTCTGCCTAAAAAGAAAGAGTTAGTAAATTCTTAAGACCATTATCATCAGATTTTAGTAAGACTTTCATTTTCCACCCCCCAGTCCAGATATTTTCAGAGTCCAGAATGGCCTTAGCATCTCTAATGACTGTGCACCTTGTTTTTAGTAAATATAGAACATCTGAAACATCCACTCACTCGTTCCTGAATAAAATTGTGATGTTTTTGTAGGCTGGTTTGGTCAAAGGTATAGCTAGGAATGGAGTCCACAACACAGTTTTCTTTAAAGCATGATATTTAAACCAGAAACGCTCTAAACTCCTAATAGTTTTGAAGCTAATGTCAAAGTTTGTTTCTCCTGATATATGTATCAGGGCATACAATTCATTGGAAAAGAATTTCATGGAGCCTTTCAGCAAATTCCTAGCAACATACACTCGGTCAGGGGTTTCAGGCCATCCACCTACATATGAGAGCCTTACTGCATTATGCCTTTTTTGCTGGCAGGACTGGCAAATGAAACAAGGAGGAGAAAGTTTTTTTCTGTTTGTCAGGCATCAGGTTCAGTGGGGCCTTCATCTGTATATTTAAATGTCCATTATTTTCCAGTAATACCTCTGGGGGGAGGGGAATTTTCAAAACAGGATTCTGGATTAATGCTAATCCCTCAGAGATAGCGAGGGGATCTTTCTCTGAAATATCCATAGTCTGTGATGTATTCGGTATCTCAGAGGCAGTGGTCAAAAAGTCCTCAGGTAAAGGCATTCTTATGGGCGAGTCACCCGGGCTCCATAGAGCAGCTCTGCTAGGTTTTTCCCAGCTGTTTACCTGTAGGACCTTCTTGACTGTCCAGGGCCCTGTCCCTGGAGTTGTATTGCACTGCAACTCACTGAATTCATTAGTGACATTATCAGAGGCAGAAACAGTCAGATTTTTACTCATGCTTGTAGCTTTTATCATTGTAGAAACGCTCTCAGGCATTTATTAGTTTTTGCAGACAGCGGGTCCTTTAAATCCTCTGGTACATTACTCAGCTGTTTTTGCTTGATAGCATCAGTCCGGCTGTCACTTTGACTCCGCTGAATCTTCTGCATGAGAGTGATTCTCTTTGCGTGGAACCTACCCTCTTCCAACTCAAGCTGGCACTGAAGTTCTCATGTCTCTTCACTCATTCTCATCACCTCCTCTCCAGAAGCTTGTTCTCCGATGCATCAGAGCTTACATCCTCATTCATTTCATCTTCACCTCCTGAGATCCCATCCAAATCTTCTTTTGACTTATTTCAGGCATAGACATCTTAGTTTTCACCGCAGAATCTTCACACATTCCAGAAACCAGCGATTATCAGTCTCTAGCATGACCGAGGTGTGGAGGAGACCAACTCCTCACTTCCACAGTATCCATCTTCTCCCTGGACGCCATCCACCATCTTGGTTGGCCAGAGATTCCCCTGTAGTAGTAGAGGAATTTCCCAGTGTCCTGGCCAAATTTCCTTCACTAAAAATATCACAACAGCTTAGTCTGGTTCAATTTCAGTTGGTTACCATCTGTAGCCCACCTCCTCCCTCCCCGATTGCCCCTGAAAAAGGGACTTTTAGTCTCAATGGGCCTACTGGATCAACAAAATTCAATGATAATAATAATAATAATAATAATAATATTTTCATATAATTAAGAGCATCATCATTGTTGTCATAGATTAGGATCTGGCAATTTAGAAACACTTTGGGCTTGGTTTTCAAAGGGCTGGGATTGATGCAAAGTGCTTGCATCAAAAAGAAATGATACAAGGGGCATACTGTGCTGGACTTTACATCAGTCCTGATTTTCAAATGCAGCCTACCTCCCCATAAGGGTTGCCTATGCAAAACTGGCTTATGCCGAGTCACAGACCATGCTATGGTGGACAGGGGTTCATCACAACACAGCTGCAACATCTCCTTCCATGGGATTTACAAAGCCCCTCAACCACTGCAAGATGTGTCAGTACTTAGACCAGACAGAGTTGGTCTATCTGTTGTGTGCACCGACACAGTCACCCACTGTGGGCAGGTGGGCTGATACCGTGGCTCCACATAGTACAGACACCCTCAGAAACTGTACAGCATGACCCCCTGGAGTGTGTACCTATCAACATGTGGATGTGTGATGGGTCCCTGCAAACGAGATGGTGCATTGCAGTGACTCTGTCCTGGGTACCCAGTATTTGCGCTATGGTAGGAGGGCACTATACTGGCTATGGGTACCCTGCCAAGTGAGTGCTACCAGAATAGTGCTGCACTATATGGCGCTAGTCTGGTACGCACTCACACGGACAGTGAGGGGGGGATTTACAGTGCTTGCTGTAAGCACTCCCCTGGTTGCTGTCCATGGCCAAGAAAACACAAGGGCACCAGAATCCAAGATGCTGGCTGAGCTGCTCCCATGGTGTGGAGGGCTGGGGGATTGGCAGCTCAGCCAGCAGCATTGGAGACTTGGGTACTAATCCTGGTCTCCAACTATTTTAGCACACCTTGGGACTTAGTTTTTTTTTTTCCTACATGGGGCCACAATGGCCCCTCGAGTATTAACTTTCCCAGGGATCCGCTCCCCTCGGAGTGAGAATCCTAAAGATGGGGGGGTGTATGGAGCAGTGCCCCCTACCAAAAAAAATCGGTGTCATTTTTACAGCGCACTCTAAGCTGACACTATTGTTGTTGCCACTGTTTGTACCCAGTGCCCTGGCCATAATATAGATACAGCTATATGGCAGCATGATGTGCAGCTCATTATATGCACTGTGGGCTACCATGCAATCATAACAGTCCATGACTACAATCACTTCCTGGCACTCCCTTGCAAGACAATCCCATGTGCCAGTTGTGCCAAGCAGTGTCAGGCTTGACCATTCCACCCCAGCCATCTGTATACTACCCTGTGCAGAATGCCATGTACAGCTCACAAACTGAAACCCTCCAACATGGACATGTATGTGTGTGGAAATCATCATTTGTCTCCTGTGCAGCCTTATGTTGGTGGCTTGCTCATGTACTGTGACAGCTGGGGCATGCACTCCACAATCTGTGACTCTGGGATAGTTAGTGCTACTTGGCACTGCTGGGCATTGCAACAGTTGGTACTAAACTGTCTGATTGAGCAACATGATTGCGGTAGTGTTACTGACCCCTATCAGGAGGGTAGGCATCTGTCTAGCATGACATGTTCATTTACAGTCCCATGAGACACAAGCGACACCTGCACCTCACCTGTCATGCCTATTGTCTGAATGCAATGTGGAGATGCTAGCTGATACAGTGAGACCATGTCAACATATAGGAGGTATGGTACTAGTATTGTCATGTCCATTGGTGACTGCTCCCTGTGCACCATGTCTGCAGCTTGGGTTTTCCTCCTCTAGTGGTCCTTGCCACTGGGAGGCAGTATAGCACAGTGGTTTAAGGCTCTGAGCTGCAAACCTGGTGACATCCAGCAGACTAGACCTGGGTTTGAATCCCACAGCTTCCACTTGCATACTGTGCAACCCTGAACAGGTCACTTAACTTCCTTGTGCTCCCAGGTCACACCTGTAAAAAATCTTTCAGCTTAGTGTGCTACTCCTGTTTAAACAACTAAAAAAAAAAAAAGTGGTCCTTGCCATTGGCCAATTGCTGCAGTGGTGGTTGTTCTAGGAGTCAATGTATGATGACAGTAGACTCTGTCAAACTCCTCCTGTGCATGATTTGTTTGCCGCATGGGAGTGGTTGTGGCAACTTTGGGGAGTTTAGCACCAGGACTCCTCCTGTATGAAACTCCAGTGCAGGGTTCCTGGCACACCACACTTCAACACAAGCTGCTGTTTGCAGCAGCTTGCAGTGGTCTAGGGGGCTCTTGACTCCAACTGGAAAAATAACTGCTACTGATTTGATTTTTCTGTTCCAGATAATCTGCTGAGTATGTCTAAACTGTTTTCTGAGCTTCCAGAGTTCTTGTGAAAAGTCCTGTCTGATGTTTATTTCTTGTTCTTGGAAGGTAAACTATTTGGTTTGAGATATAGCCTTATGATTCTCCATTTGTCCTCACTCCAACTAACTTTATTATCACTGGATGTTTCTTCTCTCTGTCATTTTGTTTCAAGTCCCAGTCCAATGGACTTATCAATTTCAGGTATTTCTGAATTTGTGTTAAGAAGTTTAGCCAATAAATTAGATAGTCTAGTTTTCAGGGCAGTGTCTTTTTCCATTTTGTTATGATGCCAACAATTCTCAGATTCTTTCACCTTGCTCTGTTTCTTTGTCATCTTGTTTTGTGGATATTTGCTGTATTTGATTTTAATCTTTAACTTCTTCAAGCACAGGATGCATTTTGTCTTCCAAATCAGACTGCCTGTTTCTAATGCTGTTACCTTTTTGAAACGTCTTCCATTTTATGTTCAGGAGTATTAATCACCACTTTTATGTTTGGACATCTACTGGAATGTTTTGTTATTTTTGACATTTTCTTAAAGTGTGGAAGGATTGCCAAAATTTGCTATAGCCCAACTTGATGGATTTTCATCCTTGGTTTCATCCCAGTCTTTTACCCCTCAATATCTTCCACCTCTCGAGTATCACCTTTTTGCTGAAGAGATTATATTGTTTGGGCTGGGTAGTGGGTTTCTACTTCTCAGTTTTGCCAGAGCTTTGTTTGTTGCTAACTTCTTAGCCATTTTTTGTTATCATTTTACTGTTTTCTTTTGGCCTTTATTTTATTCTCATTCTCTGGATCATTTTGGGAGCCATTTTAGGCCAAATGTCTTCTAATTTTGTAAGTTTAATAAGGAATGATTTTGTGTAGACTGGTTTTGGATCTTGCCTTTGTTAAAATCTTCCTGTTATTTGAAGCAGGAGATTTGTTCTCTCTTTCCTGCCAACTCAATGTTTTTCTCTCTTTCTTCACTGAGATATTTAATAATTTATTCAGCCACTTTGAGCTCCTTCAGAATCGGTATTTGTCAAATCACAGATAATAATTTATTCAGCCTATTTCAGCTCCCTCAGTGTCACTATTTCTAAATCACAGTTCTTTTTATTCCCCTTTTCACCTTTAGCTGCCCTTTGTATTAATGTTAAAGCAGAAGGGTCTCTAGCAACTGAGTTTCAGTAACATCTAAGTTCTTAATAGTACAGGCAGCTTTGTGTTATTGCTTTTTGTTTTTACTTTAACTCATTTTTCTGCTGGGCAGCCATTTTGTATCATGTTAAGCAATGGATGGTTTGCGCTCCATACAGGGCTGCTGGGGGTAATGGAGTAACAGGCAGTTGTTAGGGTATTTAAATGTAACCACTAGCTTTATGGCCTTGCTGATCTTTAATGTTTAAAAAAAAGAAGAAGAAGCCTGAAGGGGGGAGGGAGAGATGAGCTCAGAACCCAGCACTCTACTTGTATCTCCTAAACATGAAGACAATTTGAAGAGGAATAGCCAAATGCCAGTAATTTAATTTGTATATTCCAACTGATTTTCATAGGGGGAATAATGGCAATAATGTAGGTAGATGTAGGCAAAATCATTAACCCCGTAACATTAGTCTAAGGTAATTTCAATAATAGCTAAGTACCATTGGCATTAACCTGAGTTTTTGATATTGGTGACCATTCTGAAATGTAAAAGCATACCTCCTCAGTCTCTGCCATGCCCCCCACCATGAAACACATGATCCTATTTTCCTCACTGGTTCTCTATCATTCCATAATCTCTGACCCCCCAACAACATACTGCCATGATATGTACTTGCCATTCTGCAGCATTTGCTTTCTCCCCCACTCCACAGTCTAAGCCCCTACCCAAAAATACCACTATTCCTAGTAATTCTCATTACCTGATGTTCACCACTTGCTCTCTCCCCCCTCCCACTCCATGATCTTTGCCCTTGAGAATGTCCCCCATTCCTAAGTCACATTATCTGCCGTTTGCCACTGGATCTGTATCCCTCTCCTCACTGATCTCTGCTTCCCCAACAAATTGCTACCATTCTCAGCATACATTAGCAGTTCTGCAACACTTACTCTCTCCCACCATCTTCAAATGTCCTGCACTTCTGGTACTTTATATTACCCTTGTGAACCATTTGCTCTGTATCCCTCCCTCCCTCTCTGATCTACCCCAGCATACCTCCATTCTCCATATACATGGCATGCTCTTCAGCTCTATTGCTGTTCTACCCCATCTGTGACCCCTCCCAACATGCTGACATTCTCCATAAACATTTGCTGCTCAGTGGCACTTGCTGTTTCTCCCAGCTCCTCATCATCTGCCCTCTAAACTGCCACCATTGACTATTATCCATATTATCTGTTCTGCACCACTTCCTCTACTGTATATTCTTCACCTCCCCAATTTCTGCCCCCACAACATGTGAACATATTCCCTGTACATTAGTCACTCTGCAGCACTTGTTCTTATCCCCGCCCTGCTCTCTGCCTGCCAAGATTCTGCCACTCATTGTCATTCACATTAGCTGCTCTGTGGCACTTGCTCTCTATTCCTCCCTCTGAAGTACCTATCCTCCCCAAAATGCCAGTATTGTAATTACACATTAGCTGCTCTGTGGCATTTATTGTCTTCCACCCACCCTCAAATGTCTCTCCACTCCTGGTACTTCATATTATCCATTATGCACCATTTGCTCTGTACTCCTCCCCTTCCTGATCTCGCCTCCTCCCCAACAGATCACCATTCTCCATACACATAACATGCTTTCTGGTTCTATTCCTGTCTTGCTTCTTCTCTGACCCTCCCCCAATGTGCTGCCATTCTCCATATACATTTGAGACTTTTGTAGCACTTGCATGCTCTTTTCCGGTCTTGCTCCCCAACATGCTCATCATTTACATTTCCTGCTATTGTACTCACTCTCTCCTCCTTGAGATCTGCCCCCAAAACTGTTGCCATTCACTGTAATTCACATGAGCTACTTTGCACCACCAGCTCTATATCCATTCCCTCCCAATCTGCTTCCCACAACATGCCCAAATATGTTCTTATACATTAGCTGCTCTCAGCACTTGTTCTCCCTGCCCAATCTCTGCCCCCCCCCAAAATGCTGCCATTCACTGTCATTCGCCTTAATTGGTCTTGCTCTCTATTTCTCTCTTCCCCAATATCTGAACCCCCCAAATTCCAGCATTGTCTCAATCTAGTCTGCGGCAGATACTCTCTCCCACCCACCTCAAATGTCTTGTGACTCCTGAAACTTCATACTACCAATTGTGTACCATTTGCTTTCTTTTTCTCCCTTCCCTGATCTCTTCCTCTCAAGATACCGCCATTCTCCATATACACAATATTTTCTCCAGCTCTATCCTGTTCTACTTCATGTCACCTAACATGCTGCCATTCTCTATATACTTTTGCCACCCTGTGGCACTTGCTCTCTTTTCACTTCCCCGATCTCTGCCCCAAACCTGCCCCATTCCCCATTGTTCATATTACTTGCTCTGTAGTGCATGCTTTCTCCCCCTCAATATCTGGCCCTCAAACTCCCCCCGTGATTCACATTAGCTGCTCTGTGCCACTTGATCTATATCCATATCTTCCTCAATCTCTGTGCCGCTGGACATGCAGACATTTTCCCTATACATTAGCTGCCCTGTGAAACTTACTCTTCCTCCCTCCCCGATCTCCCTTCCCAGAATACTGCCAATATTTGTCATTCACATTAGCAGCTATTCAACACTTGTTACCTATGTTTAACCTCCCCAGTATCTGCCCGTTCCCAAAAATGCTGGCATTTTCCCTACACATTAGCCACTCTGCTGTACTCTACTCTCTACAACTCACCCTCAAACATCTCGCCACTCCCAGTATTTCATATTAAACACTGGGTGCCATTTGTTCTCTATTCCTCCCTTTCCTGATCTCCCCCCCCCAACATGCCACCCTTCTCCATATACGTGGCATGCTCTCCAGCTCTGTCACTGTTCTTCCCCATCTATGACACCCCCAACATGCACTATTACCTGTATATATATTTGCCACTTTGTGGCACTTTCTCTTCCCCTCCTAAATATCCTCCCCCCCAAGATGCCCCCATTGCCCATCATTTACATTATCTGCTCTGTAGCATTTGCTGTCTCTCCCTACTCAATATTTGTCACCAAAATGCTGTCATTCATCTTCTATCACATTAGCTTCTCTGTGCTGCTTACTCTGTACACAACCTCTTCACGATCTCTGCCCCCCACAACATGTCAACATTTCTCTATGCATTTGCTGCTTTGCAGCCCTTGCTCCTTCCCTCCCTCCCTCCCTCCCTATCTCTGCCCCCATATTCTGCCATTTACAGTCATTAACATTAGCAACTCTTTGGCACTTGCTCTAATTTCATCCCTTCCCAAAAGGTCAGCATTATCTCTACACGTTAGCTGCTCTGTGGCACTTACTCTCTCTCCTCCTTCCTGATCTCTGCCCCCAAACCTGCCACCATTCCACCTCATTCATGTTAGCCTTTCTACATCATTTGCTGTCTGTTCCGCCCTTCCCCAATATCTGCCACCCCATAATGCCGGCATTGTCCCCACATTAGCTGCCTGTGCAGCACTTGCTTTCTCTCTCTCTCTCTCTTGCTTTCTCCCCATCTCTGTCCTCCCCAAACCAGCCCCAGTCACCATGATTTCCATTTACCACTCTGTAACACTTGGTTGCTGCCTCCTCCCTAATTCTGCCCCAACATGCTTGCATTGTCCCTACACATTAACTGCTCTTTGACACTTTCTCTCCTCTTCCCTAATGTCTGCCCCCAAACCTGCCACCATTCATCATCATTACCATCAGCCACTCTGCGGCTTGCCTCTCTATCCCTGCCTCCCAATCTCTGCCTCCCAACAGGCCCGTATTCTCTATGTACACTAGCTGCTCTGCAGCACTTTCTCTCTCTTTCCTGGATCTCTTCCCTCCCCAAATCTGCTGCCATTCACTGTCATTCATATTAGCTGTGCTGTGGCACTTGGTCTCTATTCCTTCCCTGCCCAGATTCTTCCCCCAATATGCTGGCATTGTCTCTACACATTAGCTGTTTTCAGCACTTGCTCTCACCCTCCTTGATCTCTGATCTCCAACATGCCACCAGACACAATCATTCCCATTAGCTGCTCTGTGGCACTTGCTCTCTGTCCCTACTCTTCCCAATCTTTGCCCCCCAACATGTCCATGTTCTCCCTATACATTAGCCACTCTGTGGCAGTTGCTCGCTCTCCTCCTTCCCAATCTCTGGCACTTGTTCTTTCCCAACCTCCCTGATTTTTGCTCCCCCATCTGCCACCATTCATCACAATTCACATCAGCCACTCTGTGGCACTTGCTCTTAATCAGTCCCCTCCCTTATCCTTGCCCCCATGCTGCCATGGTCTGTATACATTACCTGTTACATTCTATTGCTTGGTACTGATGGGCCCTATACACAAATGTGCATGTTGCCTATGTGTAGGTGCAGAGGCAACTACATCAGAATGACATGCAGTGGGATTCCAGCAGACCCCCTGTAACATTCATAGAAGTTGTGCCAGCCACTTGTGCAGTGGATCCTCTGCTGGCTGTGCAGATGCATGCAGGGTGGTCCAGAGAGTGTCAGGGGCATGCTCACACTCCACCCCAAGCACAAAATCACCAAGATCTAAGACTGGATGAGTGCCAGCTGGTTAAGGCTGAATCCTGATAAGACCGAGGTGTTGGTTGTAGACCCAGGTCATCAGATGAGAGGTCCTCGGTGGTGCAGCCTCTGGACTTGAGCTAGGGGCAGTCAGCTTAGGTCCTCTGAATGGGTGAGGAATTCTTGGCATTATTCTTGACAGTGAGCTGACACTTAAGTTGCAAGTGTCAGCCATTGTCAAGTCCTCTTTTTATCATCTGAGGAATATCACCGGGTAAAACATCTTGTTCTGCCTGATGACCTTCCAACTTTGGTCCATGCCTTTGTGACCTTCTGCCTTGATTACTGCAGTGTACTATACCTAGGGCTCCTGGGGGCAGACCTCTGCCATCTTTAGCTGGTATAGAATGAGGAAGCAAGGTTGTTGATGGGCATCTCATGATCTTACCATGTCATACCTGTGCTCCATGAGCTGCACTGGTTGCTAGTGCAGTGGAGGATCACCTTCAAGGTCGGTTTGCAGACCTATAAGGCCCTACACGGACAGGGACTGCATTATTTGCAAGACCTCCTGCATCCCTACTGCCCCTCTGTTCTCTCCATTCCACTGATGAGGGATTGCTATAGGTTCCCATGGTCCATTTGAAGACCTCAGAAGCAAGATCATTTGCTTTTATGGCCCGACCCTGTGGAACTCTTTACCTCATCAAGTTAGAGAGTGCCAGTCCACTGAGATGTTTAAAATTGTGTTAAAAATCTATCTATTTTATCTAGCACTTTTTGATACTTAATAACTGGCTGTGCTGCAAAATTTTTACTTCAATATTTATTGTTTTAATCCATTGCTGTAGTTTTAACTATGTACAGGTGCTTTGGAATTTTGAAAAGTGCCTTTTTGTAAATAAAATTGACTTTGACTTTGACAAACGCTTGGAGTGCATGGCACAGGGGACACAGGCTACGGCAGTGAGGACCCTGCCATAACTGAAGCACACACCTCCAGCAAAGACACCTGCTGCCTCTGCACAGCAGGAAGGGCAGACACGGGCCAGGGGCAGCACCATAGATACTGGAGTGCCCATGGACACCACTGGAATGCGGTCATTAGGCCATGCCATACAGAATGCCAGTACACTATATTTGTCACGTAAGCCTGTTACCATGCCAAACAGTAGTTATTACAATATCTATTATTACCATCAGTCTGTGTGGCTACTAGTGTAGTGGATTTGGCAGTATAGTGCCCATAGGGTTGCCCCAGCCCTACATTACAGCTAGATGATCTGGTGCATCACAGTGGGGGGATCCACTTTTGAGACTAGGAATCAGCCCACCATGATACCCCAACCCACCTAGCTGCAGGATAGAGCTGGGGCAACCCTGCAGACTCTATGCTGCTGAATCCACTACACTGGTAGCAACACAGATAGATGGTAGTAGTAGATATTGTAATAACTACTGTCCAGTATGGTAACAGGCTTACATGACAAATATCATAGTGTGCCGGCATTCCATATTGCATGGCCTCATGGCACCATCCTGTAGCCAGCCATACTGTGGCAGTTGTTTCCATCATCTGCATATGGCCCCACATATCTTTTGCATATCCTGGGACATGTGCCTGCCCACAATCCCCTATGGGACCCAGGACAGGCATTCGATTGGATGGCTGCTTGAGTTCCATGAACCACCTTCCCCACACCGTTGCATGCCAGGGGGTTGGGCCCGTGGACAGGCTGCTGGCAGTAGTGAATGCTGGGCAGTACGCATCTGTCTGTGGGAGCAGAACGGAGCTACACAAGCCAGGTACATGCCTTCTGCACATATCCAGCACACCTCAGTGCAAAAGGCCCATTGTTTGCAATGTTTATAATGCATTTCTACTGCTTACATTCCTTTTTTTCCCATACCCTGCTCAATATAGCATCACCACATACTTGCTGTCTTTAGATACATCTCCTTTCATTTCTGTCAACATTTCTCATGTTACCCCAATTAATTTGTTCTCATGTGGTATATTTTCATTTGAAACTGTCCTCACTTTTTTATTTAACAGTTCTTTTTCTATTTATGGAACCATGTTTATACCCTACACTTCTTTTATCCTAATAGGAAAGTTAAACTAATCTTTCTCACTACTCTGCCTGCAACCCAATCTTTCCACTATAAATTTCAATATACAAGGAAAATCAATAAGAGGTGCATGTATATCAGTTTTATTTCTGTCCACCACATCTCTGAGTTAATCCTCATCTACCCTCCCTTTGCCATTATCTTCCCTAATTCTTTATTGTAACAAAGTTTGTCTTGATTGCATAAAGTAGTCCAGAACAAATTTGCAACACAACACCAGTATGCAACTTCATAAACTTTATTTCAATCATTCAGTCCCAGTGCAACTCATTTCATTCTTTTCATGTTTGTTATTGAACATGATCACCATACAGCCATCACCATTTCTACATTACTTCTCATAATTTACATGTCCTGTATATAAGCATGTATAATCTCCCTAAGTACACAGTGGAACCTGCTTGTAACAGACAGACTACTGTGCATACTCCCTTTATCCATTATAAGCGGGAGTTCGTGAACAGTCAAAATTCAGTTTTTTTCTGGCTGCTACAAACAATTTCCCCATACTCCTCATCTCCTATGATCACCATCTTCACAACCCCCTGGCATGCAGTGGTGTGGGCACCATCTTCACAGTACACACCAACCCCCTCATCCACACTTACAGTACTTGCATTTGCAGTACCTTTGCAGATTTTAGTCCATTTGCTGTAATAATGTAGGTGATGAATTTATTCCTGTCTCTGATCCACCTGCTCACCCGCTGCTTGCATGCTGGCCCATCTGCTGCTCATATGCCCACCCGCCTGCCTACTCCTCACACACCTACCTGCCTGCTGCTCATACACCCACCCATCTACTGCTCACTGCCACTCTGAACAGATCTTACATTTGTTTATGTAAATTGTTTTTTTTACACATGCAGAAGCTTGCTTACTCTCATCACTCAGTGTTTTGGTGAAACTGTAGAGGGAGGGTATGTTTAAAGAAAGAGTTAGACCGCCAGGAGCTGGGAGATTGTTGGGGAAGGAGAGATAAGCTGCAAGAAAGATCAGGCAGCAGCAGAGGTTTAAAATGCTTTTCACTTGGGACTAGAAACAATGGATGCTGGGGAAAGAGAGATAGGAGAGATACCGCAGATTCCACGCTATTCAGATACATACACAGCAATCAGCACTAACAGCTGACAGTTCTCGGCCAATTTGTGGAAGAATGGCGATTGGAACCAAATGATAAAAATATCCAGGCATCCGTTACATAGGGGCTGCAACATCTAGTATGCCAGTGCTTTTTAACATTGCAGCACTGGAGAAAGACTTTTGGCAAATGACTTTTGTCCATTACAGGTGAATGTCTGCTATAATGGTGTCTGATATAAGTGGGCTGCACTTTAATACCATTACATACCTCTCATATGATACAGTCTGATATATTAAAAATAGGGGCTATATCAGTTACATGGGCATTGAAGTGCATAGTTCTGCTTTTTCTCTATCTTGTGCACCACCATATACATTCTCTCTGAGCTCATGATTGTAAGAACGTCACTGGCATTCTCACGAATTACATTTTGATTTTGTTTTTATTTCTTCATCATAAATACAGCACAAGTCGCATTAAACTGCTCCTCCAACTCACTGCTCTTCATTGTTTTCTGTGCTGGCAATGCAGTGGCAATTCTAAACGTCTACAATTTAAACTCTGTTTCAACCAACCAAGCACTCACATGTAATGCACTTGCAGCCACTTTAAATTTCCTTCAGGTTCCTCCTAATGTTCATGCAATGCATTTTCAATATAGTAATTAACTAGCACTCGTAGTTTATGAATGGCCCCAACTCTGCTTAATACAGTTTATATTTATAATTTTATTTTCAAAAACAGAGTGCCAGATGTTCAAGCTCATTACCTGTGAGCTCAACCACCACTCTCCACTGTCCCAATGCCTCTGTGCATTCAAAAAGAGAAAGGACGTCTCCAAACTGATGCTGTACTCATGCATGCACAAGTTATGAAATTTCTATGATCCTGATATTTTTATATATTTTGAAAAGAGGTAGTCTTCTGAGTTTAGAAAGAAGCCAAGAATGCAACAGTTTCTTATTTTTCTTTCTGAGGTTAGAAGGCTCATTTTCAGACTCATGTAGCATTTATAAACTCAGAATTAAGCCTTGTTTAAAAATATATAAAAATATCAGCGAGCAAAGAGATTTCTATAACTTGTTCATGCATGAGTACAGCATCAGTTAAGGGGCATCCTTTTTCTTCCTGAATGTGCAGAGGCATCGGGACAGTAATGATCAGCAGTCAAGTTACAGATACTGTCATGAGCTGGGGTGTTTGGAATTCTGTTTTTCCAAAATAAAATGACAAATATAAACTGGATTAGGCAGATGTGTATTGTACACTGCAGTAGTCAAATCAGGTGCCAACTCAGTAGTTAAACATTTTTCTGTGGGTTGCTTGATGTGCGCACACTGCTGACTACACTGCATTGATAAAAGTTTCCAGAGAGCTGCAAAATATGTTGAAGCTGAAAAGCAGCTTGAGACAAACCATTAGGAAACTTTCATCAATGCAGTGCAATGAGCAGTGACCACATTAAGCAACTCATTGAAAAATGCTAAACCACTGAGTTGGAGGAACAGTTTAATGTGACTTGCACTGTATGCTTAAAAATTATTTTGATGTTTGCTGTTTGTTGTTGGTCAAGCTGCCTTTTCATAAAATGTTCCTGAACTGTGGTCCACCCTTCCCATTTCAATCTACTCTACTTCTTCTGCTTTCTCCCTTAAGTCTCTTCTTTGTGACTTTTCTACTCCCACTTGCAACTGTCCTTAATCTTCTACCTCTTCACCCCTCAACTCATTTTGCCCTGATCATTTGCTCCCCCCCTCCTTCCACTAAACCTTTATGAGTTATCCCCCTGCCTATCAAAACTCAATGTTATCCAGTACAAGGACCTGCTGTACTGATTGCCTTACAATGATCATTTCTGCTGCTTTGTTATATTATATTGTTGTATATGACCACTATTTTTGCAATGCCATAAAAGCAGAACTATGCACTTCTCAGACCCTCAACATGCTGTCATTCTCTGTACACATCTCACACCCCCTGGCAGTTGCTCTCACTCTCTCCTTTATTCCTTCTCCCACTGCCATGTCTCATACTTTAAAAGTGTCAGCTCATATTTCTCTCTTCCCTACCATCTCATCTCTGCATCCTACCACTTTCCACACTACTTCACATTATCTCTCTGTTCCACTTTCTCTCTCCCTTCCCTCCTCCAGCTCTACTTTCAGCCCTAAAATGCTGCTATTATCACTATACATTAACCACTCTGAACACTTGCTTTCCACTCTCTTCTACCCCATCTCTGACCCGCCAAATCCTCCCATTCTCAATATAGCTTTGCAGCTTTGTGTCACTTGCTTTCTCTCCCTCTGCCTTACCTCTGCTCTTCCAAAACCCTGCCAGTCATCATCATTCACATTACCTGTACTTGCTAATTTGCTTTATACCTCCCCTACTAATCTCTTCTCCTTCAACATGCTGACATTGTCCCTACATTTACTTTCACAAAGAAATGGAATGCATAACAGTACACTTAAAAGTAAGAAATATACTGTGTAGGACCCAAAACAATTCAACTTATACACTGCTAATCTGCAAATGAAATATGACACTAGATCAATGGCAATACTTTAATTGATTGCACAAAGTTTTCATTCATTACATGTTCATGTTAATTAAATGATTATGATTTCAAATATATAAGGTAACTCTGATATTTTACTCTCACATAGGTATCTAAGCATCCAAAACACAAAGAAACTGCATTCAACACCAAAAGATATGTAATTCACAAAAAGCTTTAATCTTGCAGCAATACTAATTACACACAGCTGATCCACCAAAACAGTCCTGACATTTTGTGCAGGCACGGTTTGTCAACAGACAAGAGTCAAACCCACCACCAGTGCTTAAATAGAGTGCAGTTAAAGGGAAGGGAAGTAGGTTAAAATCAGGAAGTAAGTACATTCCAGCTATGAGTCAAAGCTCTGTCAGAACACTTTTTAACACTTGATGCTAACATTAATTGATGAACATCCATACAAAGATTGATTATGCAACAAAAACATGTAAAGGAAAAGGAAAAAAATGTAAAGTAGTTAAAAAAAACATATAGCAGAGAAGACACAGCAATGCAAAGAAAGCATCACAGCTGTTTCAATCAAACATTTCAGGAAGGGGGCTAGCTGAGTCTTGTCATAACCACTTGTGGCTCCCAGCTTGCGAATCCAGAACCACTCCTAAATGAGAGGGTCTGAACCAGATCCCACCCTTGGCCCTAAGAAACCTTCTCTATCCCAGTGAAAAACACCTATACAAAGTGGGATCCACTTTGCTATGTGTGTGTGGGCTGCAGTGGCATGGTCCAGGAGCCATTGGCAATGACTCTGACGTGATCCCCCACCCTGTCCTTCAATTTGTATTTAGTTCTACTCACATAGTAGGACTTGCAGGTGCATGTGATCAAATATACAATGTGTGTGGTATCACAGTTGATAAGTCATCATATATGATGCACCTCTCCCATGTGAGGATTCTGAAAAGTTTTTATGGGTGTGATTACCTCACAAAAGTTACATCTACCACACCTATGGCATCCAGCAGGTAATGCGGTTAACTAAGTTTGTGGGGGATTGGGTGTGGGCTGGAGGCTATGGACTAAATGGTCAGAGAGGTTACTCTGTCTCTTATGTACCATTCTAAGTGACTGTTGAACCTATGATGCTAACTTGGGTTCGGTATATAAAATATGCCAGTTCCTTCTTAATATGTCTTCAACCTCTCAAGCCTGGGTTCTGAAACTGGTGACAAAATTGCACCTCATCACAGTATTCGATGGGCTTCTGTTACCAGGTTGAAGCACACTTTGCCTACTAGCACTTACATAGACCCTTTGGATGCATTGCTCACAGTTTATAAGTCATCATATATGATGTATCTCTCCCATGTGAGGATTCTGAAAGTTTTGTGGGTGTGATTACCTGCAAAAGTTACATCTACCACACCTATGGCATCCAGCAGGTAATGCGGTTAACTAAGTTTGTGGGGATTGGGTGTGGGCTGGAGCTGTGGACTAAATGGTCAGAGAGGTTACTCTGTCTCTTATGTACCATTATAAGTGACTGTTGAACCTATGATGCTAACTTGGGTTCGGTATATAAAATATGCCAGTTCCTTCTTAATATGTCTTCAACCTCTCAAGCCTGGGTGCTGAAACTGGTGACAAAATTACACCTCATCACAGTATTCGATGGGCTTCTGTTACCAGGTTGAAGCACACTTTGCCTACTAGCTCACACATAGACCCTTTGGATGCATTGCTCTGCAGGGCTTCTCTCTCTTCAAACCTGTTCATTAGTTCTTGTACATTTGTTTCAAAATCCTGCTCAGAACTACAGTTGCAGTGGACCTGCAAAACTGACTGACAGTGATATTGTTCATGGTTTCAAATAGACTATTGGACGTTGGGGCCACAATCAAAACTTATGGTTTTCAGTTACCAGTAGCATTACTAGTGTATCATTCTTGGACATCACACACTTACAAAAATATGGATGATGGTACTGACATGACTTTTTTCCGTGAAGCCCACAGACAAGAACACTTTACTATTGGCCAGTATGTTCCACACCCAGTACACCATCGACAAGGAAATGAGAAAGTCCTTGGCAGCTTTCTTGGCAGACCTATTTTAACAAGTCACTGTAACTGGAGAAGTTTCACTGTACTGGATGGAGGCAAACATTGTTCCCCTGCACAAGGGTGGGGATAGAGAAAACCCTGGAAATTCTAGATGAGTCAGTTTGATGTCAGTAGTGGGTAAGGCACTGGAATAAATTATAAAAGAATAGGTAGTTGATGTCCTGGAGGAAAACAAGCTTATGGACAGCAATCAACATGTGTTCCCAAGGGGCAGTTCATGTCAAACAAACTTAACTGATTTTTTTCAACTTGTTGAGAGAGATGGTGGATGGTGGCCAGGTAGTTGATAATTTGTGCCTGGGCTATGGTAAGGCCTTTGATTCAGTGTCCCATAAGAGACTTATACAGAGGGTAGGAAAATTGGGACTAGGGAAATGCAAACCACTGTAGGTGGATGAGACTTGGTTGACTGAACTCAGAGAGTGATTCTGAGTGGCAAGTTATCTGACCTCATGAGGCTTACAAGCAGGGTGCCACAGAGGTCTGTTCTGGGTAATATTTTGCAACATGTACTGAATACAGTACAAGCTGGCTGAAAGTTGTTAGTAGAAAATAAGTCTTTCAAAAAGGAATTTTCCAGTACAGCCAGCACCTCAAAAAGTTTTAAATAAATTAATATTAGTATGTATAATGGGGAGAGGATAATAACCAGTTCTTGACATACCAAGCTTTCAAAACTTTACTTTTCATCTGGTGCACTGTAATGCCATTGCGCTCTTTCATCAACCTATATGCCTCAATTTCTTTCCTCTCAGGATGAGCAGCATTTGTTTTTGCAGTGGAAACCTTTGCTTTTAAAAAGCACAACAGTAGTGGGAGTCAAGCACAACAGTGGTGGGAGTCAAACCTAAGAACTCAGTTAAAGTTACAGGATAGATACCTTGCAATAAGAAACCAGTTCCTGATGAAGAGTATTTTACCCGAAATGTAGAAAGCTAAAAGCTATACTGGATGTTACTTATTAAATCACAAAACTGAAAACTAAAGTTTAACATTGTTTGTTGATTGATTGGGTGAGTTGGGTGGACTTCCAGTATGTATTTTTGTTTTGTTAGAAAATAAGTCTGTCCTATAAACCAGAGGGTTGTTGGGAGCCTATGTGGATGATAAACTTGGTTTCTGTGTTTTTAATTTGGTCAGCATCCTAGAAACCCTGCTGAAAGACAAAAACAGAAAGATCAATGACATTATGATCCCTTGAGGTAAAATGGGATTCAATGGATTTATCAGCGTTTGCATTTCTGACTGTCCTGTAATGTTTCCTGAATCTGTCATCCTGGTGTCTGCCAGTCCCTCCGTCATTGATAGCTGCACACTTCCTCCAAAGAATACAGTATATCGCATAGCAAGTCAAGTACATCTTAGAGAAAGAGTGCTACAACATGCAGGGTGGGGAGCTAAGAACAGGAACAGTGGCAGGACATATCTTGCTGTGTCTCTGCTAGCTGGATGGCTCAAACTCCAGTCTCATCCTGAAATGCCCATTGATTCCTCCAATCCCTACCACACTGAAAACCCTACCTAAACTCTCAGTGCTTGTTTTCCCTTGCTTGTCTCTGTGCTTTTGTCCTGCTGACAATTCTCCATGTCCATCTGATTCTGCTGCCCTCCCACTGGGCTTGATTAGTTTTTCAATAAAGGAAACAGGGTTAGGTGAGTGTTATGTGGAGACAAGTCCTAAATTGTAAAAATATTTTATAATAATTTTATTATTATTATTATTATGATGATGTTATGCTGTATTGTATTTGGTTATATTATTTGGACTTAAGATAATTGAGGTGTAATATTAAACAGCTGGTTCAAAGATTATAAAGGGTTTTGTTTCCATGAATGGAGAAGAGGTTTCAAACTGGCTGCAAGTTTCCAGCATGGATTTCCTCAAAGAAAAAAACAAAACTTCTTCAGTAACTTTTAAAATCAGACAAGCCTAATCTATTACCCCAGCTGTGGCCTGTTTACAGATGTGCCTGTTTAAGACTAGATCCGGACAGTGAGTTTAGGCTCATTGCTAGGAAGTGTACTGTCATTTCTCATAGTATGCTGGCAGCTGTGGCCTGTGCTCTAGAGGTCATGCCCCATGATGATAAAGATGCAGTCATCTTAGTAGACTCTAACTGGGTCTGTTCCTCCCTTACTGAATTTCTACCATTCTGGGAGAAAAACAATTTTACATCCTCTGATGGTACACCTGTCAAATACAGAGATTTGTTTGTGTACATACACACACTGACCCAACAGTTCACTCACAACTGTACTTTCACAAGGTAAAGGCTCATTGCAAAAATTACCTTTACCATGAATTGAATGATCTAGCAGACTCGCCTGCCAAAGCAGGCACTTGAGGTGGGAAGACATGATCAATGGCTCACCCAGTAGCTTTGGCAACCATCCTTTTAGCTGCCAATACCAGGCAGATACCACATCCAGAACATCCACTAGATCTTTCTGCTGCACAGAAATCTGATCCAGAACTAAAAGAAGTGTTCAAATACTGTACCCAGACAAATAAATTGAACAGGAACTACCTACTGGTAGTCCATACAAAAGACATTCTGACAACATACACCTATCTCGTGATCAGAAACTGATCTGGTATAGGAAGGAAGATACAGATCACAAACTGTGGGTTGTACCACAATCCTTATGAACCAAATTCATTCATATGGTTCATAACATCCCCACTGGTGGACACCAGGAGGCAGATAACACCACCCAGAGACTTAAAACCATCGTCTGGTGGCCTGGTATGACCAAGGATGTAAAGAATTATGTAGACAACTGCATAGTGTGTGCCCAGAACAATCCAATTTGGGTGAAAAGAAATGCCAAATTATCACCACAATGGCAATCAGGACCATAGAATGTGATACAAATCTATTTCATTGGCCCTTTGATTAACTCCAGCAAGAACAACAAGTATGCCCTTGTTATCACAGATTTGTTTTCCAAGTGGATTGAGGCATTCCCCACTAAAACAATATGGCAAAGACAACTGCCAAGATCCTGGTGGATCAATTGTTCTCAGGTGAGGCCTACCCATAAGGTAGACTCAGACCAGGAACCAGTTTTACAGCTCAGCTGATGAAGGAGACACTCCAAATGCTTGAAGTAGATCAGAAATTTCCATCCCATACCATCCTCAATCCTCAGGTCAGGTAGAAAGATCAAATAGAAGAAGCAAACAGATGTTATGCAAATTCATCAATGACAGTCCCAAGATTGGGATTCCCTCTTGCTACTACTGCTGATGGCAATCAGGGCACTCCTGCAACAACTACCCAGTGCACACCATATGAGGTTATGACTGGTAGAGCCATAAGATTACCTGAGCACCTGTTGATTGACCTTCACACCCCTACAGCAGATAGGGTATCTGTGGACATATATGTTAAAAAACATCTTGATGACATCATGAAAACACAGTTGTTCGCTGCAAATCATGTGGGCAAAGCTCAACAACAAGCAAAAACTCATTTTGATAAGTCTGCCAAAGACGTCGACTGGCAAGTTGGAGATCAAGTCATGCTTCACCAATACAGACCACCGGCTCACTCATTTACCAACAAATGGGAAGGCCCATATCCCATTGTCAACAAACTCAGCCGTTCTGTTTATCAGGTGAGAGTTCAGCATCAGAAACAGACCACTGACAAGTGGTTCCATGCTAATCAGCTTAAGTTGTATAAGGGTGACTAGTTACTTTTTCCAACCCTCTTAGGGTGGAATAGTACCCCTCACTTAACAATTATTTTCTGTTTCTTTCAGATATACTGGCAAGATGGCTGTCTTGCACATCCTCATCCTGGTGGGACTACTTTCTTTGACTTACCCTCAAGACAAACCCCTTACGACTGAACACAGACAACTTATAGTACATTTACTTGACAAACTTGAACCTTCTGTTAGAGATGCATCCATCTCTAGCCCCAGGAGTTCATATTGATGTCCTTAACAAATTGATTACTGTTAAGGAAGGCTCAGATGAATATCTTAATGCCATGGTTGTATCTTCCAACAAATCCACTTTGCAGATACAATGGGAAACTGATTTTAATGGTTATGCACTTCCTGTAGCATGTTTATCTAAAGGAACTTTTCATGGATGGCCCAAAACAGGGATTGCACCAAACAGTACACTCTCTATTCAACAAGCCTCTTCTAGACATACTGGTCTCTATAACTTAACTGCCTTAATAGAGCCTACCTTTTGTGACTGTCTCACCTCTGAGGAATCACAAGCCTTCTATCTTCACAACTACATGGCTACTGAAGCTATTTTCCTTTCTGTGGTCCTACCCACTGAAGGAGAACTAACTGAATGTCCTCCTCAGGAGCCTGGTCCTCCTAGTGGTTTGACTGCCACTTTGCGTCCAGGAGCTTTGATTAATAATGTGCAATTTATGCATATTCCTGTATTTTTAATCTTACACATTGGAATATGGCCGAGTTTGGTCTCTGTCACATGACCAACACTTCTAAATTTTTCAGTATGATGCTTCTAGACATTGTAGCTGCATACCAAACTTGCACAAATGATTCAGTTAGTGGACCTCATGTTACTCAACATGCAGGGGTTTTAGACCTGCACCTAATGCTAAAAGTAAATCACATACTAGGCATGATAGTGCAGATGCTACTAATGCGAAGGCACCATCTCTGGCCTTTTTGGTTCAGGAATGTCTATCTGGAATAGAGCAGATACAACTGCTATTAAAGCACAAACACTTAATTTTCAGCAAGCTATTAAAAATGTTGTGCTACCGCCACTGTTACATGGTGTAGATGGTTTAAGTAAGGAAGAGCGTTTTACTGTTTATAACATGCAGGAAATCGATAAAGGGTTCAACGACACTAGAAACAAAATTAACAAATAGATTTTTCAAAATAACAAGGAGGAAGAAAAGCAATATATTGCCCGTGAACTTTTATGCTCCGCCTATGGTTCTTATGTAATTGCTACTATTAACAATCTCTTCAGGGACTTGGAAACAGGATACATTCCAGATATTATTCATGATAGGAGAATGTCTAAATGGTATTGTCCTCACTGCAAATTGACTGCATGCATTACATTGTGTATGTCAAATTCTGTCAATATTTCTATGTCTACCACTAGAAATCTTGGGTATGTTTCACGTTATTCAAATCAAGCACCGTGTTACTTTACTAAACATTGTTCCATTCATTACACCATGTTCATTACTTTCAATGTCACTACCTATCTTTGATCCACAAACTTCTGTCTTTGACAAACTGGCTGCTATAAATCCCATTGGACATCTGGATGACAACATTTACTGAGAACTAACTGACTTGCCTTCTTTGCTTGTTTATCACACTGTTCTATAAGCTTGGGTCACATCACATACGAACTGTTGCACCAAGAAGAGTTATTATTACCTCTGCTGCTCTGACTTATTTGACATTGTTAAACCTGTCTGCGGATATGCTCTGGAACATCTTGACTGGTCTTATTCCTCGGGTGATGATCTGCCATCTAACCTGACTGAACAATCTTTGCAAGCTGCATCTTAAGCACCCACTGCTGAAACAGCTGCATCCTGAAACTACCTATAGGAGGTATATTGCTTCACATCACAGTTCACCAACCAGTCCTTTGCTAGTCCTATACATCTACAACAAAGAAGGGTTCCAACTATATGAGTTACCAATAATTCTACTGGGCAGTATTGTGTAGTGACAAATCACAAATCCTTTGCTTATGGTGCCAAATCTTGTGCCATTAATGCTCCTAACTTCTGTTTTACTCCACAGCAAAAAACAGTTATTGGTCACACTGTGATCACTCCTGTTCCTCTCCCTGAATCAGATGTTATTGATATTGATCCGCAATACTTGCTTGCCTTGTCTCAATATTTGCCTATTTTTAATGTTCACATAGACCCTTTGACACTTTCATTGAAATCCCTTTTAGCTAGAAAAGATTCACATCTTATCTATATTATTAACAATATATCTAAAGCTGGTGATGCTCTTAATACACTTATTCATGATGGTGATTTAAGCACTGCTCTCTCCAATACTTGGTTAGAATTAACTTTTAAAGTTTTTGTTATTATCCAAGCATTTTTGATTGTTTTTCTGATACTAACACTTTGCTGTCTGCGACATACTCTTAGACAACATCGTGAACAACTTGAATTCCTTTACAAGGCTCGTGCACCTGGCTTGTAAACAACGAGCTTTATAGCTCCATCCACTACTTTCCTGTGATTGTTGCCTTTTCTTTTGAAGGCAACAAGGAAATGTTATCCATGATTCAGCACCCTGATGGTGCCCCACCTTATGGGCACTAGTTGAGATAGTTGCACAGACTACCTGTTTTGTCCAATTATATACATTTTATGTATCTTCTTTGCTGTTGCCATAATAATTATCAGGGTACAAGACCCTTTGTAGCATGTAGCTTCTCTGAGAATAGACGAAGACTGCATTTACCTAGGTAAGGAAATCTGGTGTTCTCCCAGTGATCACACTGTAATGGTAGTAAGCCTGTATTACTGATCTGTAATAAATTTCATTTATTACAAGAGTACCACCTGTTGTCTCTTCCTTCTGTGCAGTTCCAACAAGAACCTGAAAGAGTAATTTATCACTCCAGTTACAGTACCCTTTGGAAAAGGAAAAGGAGTTTGTTCAATTGGGAGGAAAATGTAAAGACTTAAAGGCCCAACCTGGAGACACCAGGCCCGACTTTCAAAATGGGTTGGAGCATGCAAGGGACTTGCAGATAAGAATTTCATGCAAGCTGTGACTTGAGTCAAACACTGGGGATTTTGTGATTTTAGAACAGTGGCAGCCACAAATCCCAGATGAAAGCCCCTTGTGGCAGCTCCTCCCTGCCATAACTTTGCATCTGAGGGCAACCCCGTCCTATGGGGTTCATGACACAGGTTGGTGCAATCCACCCTTAAATGGATCAACTGTTGCAAACTGTGCCAAACATTGTAAATTGGACTGCACTGCATCCAGTGTGTTTAGCACAGTTGCAACCAACATCAGGAAGGGGCTATGGAAGGGGGTGAGCTATCTTGTCCCAAAAACAGGAGGCAAAAAAAGAAAAAGGACAACAAAACTCCACCAGAAAGAACTATGGAGCAGTCCAAGCCTGTACCTGACCCAGTAGTTGTGGTTTAACCAACCCACTCTGTCCAACAACCTTCCCTTGTGGGGACTTTACAACCTGTTCCTGAGCCACAATTCTATCAAAGCCCTCAGCAATACCCACAGCCTCATCCATACCAAAACCAGGGCCCCTCCTGTGGAAAATATGACTCTGGTAGAGGACATGGCAGAGGGTATGGGAGGATACAACAATGACCATAGAGGATATTATAGAGGATACAATAATGACTATAGAGGTGGTAGAGGCACCTGTGGGGACACCAGAATTATAACAGTGATCTGAACAGTTACAGGCCCCAAAACAGGTCTAGATCTAGTTCCCTCAGCCTAGATGATAGGATTAGAAGTCAAAGGAAGAGGTGAGGAGGAAATACAGGAGTGGAGAAACAAGTAGGAGAGTTAAAGACACTTCTTCAAAACCACTTGTTCCACCCTGCTCAGTTACCTTCTGTGTTTCATTCCTTGTTCAAACCCTGCAAAATCTGGTGCAGTTGGGATTCACCAATCTTGGACCAAACTGACTAGTGCCCTCTGTTATTGCTATTACTGCCCAGGTAAATTAAATTGCAATTGTTGATGATGGGATGAAACTGCTATGGAATTTAAAAGTGAGTGCATGCCAAAGGAAATGAAACTACTATGTCAGAGTCTGACCTTTCCTAGAGGTATCCAGAGTCACTGCTGCAAATAGTTTACTGTGTCACCCTGAACCTGTCATGTTGCCGGAATTAAGAAAAACACATTATAGCTGAGCAACTTAATCCCTAAAGGGAGGTGGGCAGATAGGTTCTACTTTGACATAAATATTGAAAACAGTCTGAATCATGAAGCCTTCATGATCTCAGGCACAAAGTGACACTGGTGTCCAGAAGCTTCTATGATAATCTGACTGATGCAGTAGGTGACACAAAGGTGCTGAAAACCTTCTTGATGGCTCACAAGTTGTAGGTTATGGGGGACTCAAAGACCCTAGGTAAGTGTGGCTGAGATTAACATTTTGCAAAATGGAAGTCACCCATCCAGTGTATATCACTAATGGAACTAGGGTTGATTTCTTAATTGGAAATAATCTTCTGAAGAGGTTTAGGCCTAACATTGACTACTTTCATGGAGTCTTGTGGTCACAGGTAAACAGCCCTATTCATTTGGGAAGAGTGTTAAGGTTGCTAAACAATCAGAATCATGTTATCTAGAAACAGATGCAATGATTACACTGAATTTTGTATATTCTGATTACCTGATATATCTGCACTGGGTAATTCTGAAAATTTGGTTCCATGGAGAAATATAACTCATGTGGTTTGTTTGTGAAAGCATGATGAGGTAAAATCTGAAGTTAATGCAAGAGGCCTAACTTTCTTCACAAAGAAAGTGCACCCTTTTATCTCAGAGACCCATCCTGTATCTGACACAGGGACATTGGAGTCTGAGTATCCAGCTTCCTCTGAGGATTGTGGAAAAAACACCACCACTGAATCACGGGTCATTTCTCTGTAATATAAGGTCTGAGGAAGATGAATTGAAGGTGCACATCAAAGCAGAGAATTTGCAGACAGCTAATTCTGTTTGATGCTTGAGACTATGAGCACTGTCTAATCAGTAAACTGTTTTACAAACTGTTAAAAGGCAGATGCCGCCAGCCCAGTGCTGTAGAGGGCTATGATGCTGGCACCTTACCTTGACCCACCCCAGTGACCCAGGTTTGGGAATGAGCCTGGGGCATCAGAGGCTGGCATGGGGGAGAGCAGAGCTAGATTGAGCTGCTGACAGGCAAGCTCTTTTCTCCGGGGAGGAAGCGTGGCATCCATCGGTTGATGGGTGACCCCCAGTGGAGACTGGAGGAAGCTCAGGCCAGAGGGGGCCTAGGCAGTAGGCCAGGGGGTCATGGAAGGAGGATGTGACCGGAGATGTTTGGCACATGTGGCCTCCATGCGCATGCTGCTAACTCCTGGGAACTCCGGGAGAAAAATCGGAGGAAAATGCCAGTCGGCAGGGGTGAAGACTAACCCTCTGCAGGTGCCGATCCTGGGCAGGCAGGTAAGAGCTGGTAATTATGGGGGATGGGACTGGGGTGTCGGTCAGATGGGGCTGACCAGCAGGGAGAAAAACTGTGACATGTTAAAAAAAAGGCAGAGGACTAGTTTAACATATGTAAAGAAACAGGAGTGGTTGAAAAATGTTTAAAACCATAAAAGTAGCTTGGAAAGTATAAGTATCTGTGCCTTGAACCTCCAAATAGGTCAAAGAAAATACAACAACCTATGCAGGTAGTACAAGGTCTGAAATTCCCATGTACCTTGGGTTAGGTGTTCTCATATGACTGGATGTGTATGTTGACCTAGATAATGATATTCTTTGGTCACAAATGGGGGATCCTACCCAATAAAGTGACACCACAGACCTTGAGGTCTGGACAAACTATCCCTCAAGTGTGCCAGGTGGTGAGTGAGGGTCACCACAACAGTTCAAGTAATGTAAAGGAATTCTCTCTAGGGTTAATGTAAGAAAGGGTCAAGAAGTGCCTGAACAAACTGCACTGTTTGTGCTGGACAAGCAGTTTAGTGATATGGGTATAAAGATCCGATTCCATACCTTGCTTGGACATGAGCAGCACAGTAATGCATATTTTGGTACAACCCAGTGGTACAGCCTATCACTATAGAAGCTAATTGTGAGTTAGGGGTAACGATAGGGGAATCCTTCTATGATTTGGAATTAGTTGTTCCAATTATTGGGGAACTACCAGAGAACATTATTCAGAAATATGAGACAAATGAAGAGATTGGGGAATACTAAAAGTTTAATTGTTATGCAAGATATTTGTCCAGTAGATAAAAAAATACATACATGCTCATGATTGTGGGGGCAACTGACCTTCATGTTACCAGGTACAACGGACCATAATAAAGATCCAGTTTATGTTCACCAGTACAGAATACCATTAACATCTTATGAACATGTACAAGAGATACTGAATACCTTGATGGAGCTAGGCATTATGAGACAAGTGAATTCTGTTTATAACTCCCCATTTGGCCTGTATTAAAACCACAGGAAAGTGAGGCTCACTATTGACTACAGAAAGTTAAGCAAACAGGTACCTTTGTCTTGTTGTCCATGACATATTTGGACCAAAGTTTGGCCAAAGTTGAGGGTGCAAAATATTTCACTCTCCTAGACATAGCAAATTAGGGTTACCACCTTTTAAGAAGCTCAAAGTGGGATATTTCTTACTGAAACAGGATTTTTCGTAGGACAATACGTCATCTCGACCAATGCAATAGACATGTTTTCTCTAAATAATAAGAATTAAGACTAAGTGTTGTAGTTTTTTAGTTCTTTCTTGTGTTTTTTATTATTTTAAGGTATTTTAGTTTTTGCAACATTTAGAGGAAATCAGAAAATATTTTTTCTATTATAATGTCAGGACATTTAGTATTTTCATATTTTTTCTGCAGGACACAGCTGCCCAAATCAGGACTGTCCTGAAAAAAATAGGGACAGGTGGTAACCCTATAGCAAATCGATTCTGGACATTGAAAGCAGATCCTAAAGATCAATAGCAATTTCTTTTTACGTTTAAAAGAAGACAATACACATGGAACAGGTGGCCTTTTGGGTACTTAAATTCACCTGCAGATTTTAATATCTTTCTGCACAAGGCCATGCCTGATGCTGAAAGTAGAGGAAATCTGGTTTACATGGATGATGCACTAGTCAAATGCAACACTTTTGAGGAACTCCTGGTGGAAGTAACCTATGTGTTAAATTAGCTAAAGATTGCTGGTGACAAATTGTCTTTAACAACAGGACAGTGGCTCAGAAATAAGGTAAACTATCTTGGGCATCAAGTTGGGCCCAATGGGCTGCACCCTCAGCACAACAAAATAGAAGCAGTTCAGAAAATTGGTCCACCCAAACCTTTAAAGGAGTTACACAGCTTCCTTGGAATCTGTAATTACTCAAGACAGTTTCTCCAGGACTATGCTGAAATTGCTAATCCCCTCACCAGGCTACTGAAAAAGGCAGAACCCTGTGTGTGTGTGGGAACAAGAGAAACCCATGCACACTTTAAAAGATAGTCTGAGTCAAGCACCATGTCTTGCTTACCCACAAATGGATAAGGATTTTTATCTAAAAACAGTGTACACTGACAGCAGCATCAATGCAGTATTATATCAGAAACATGATTCAGACAACTGTGTTATTGCTTATGTTAGCAAAACTTTAAGTGATATGGAAAAAAGTTTTCATAGTGTGGAAAAACACATTATTTTCTACTGTATGGGTGGTCCAATGGTTTAAAACTACATTTGTGGAATGTAAGTTGTTGTAGAGACTTGTCACCAACCTATTACATTTCTGGAGTCAGAAACTTAAGGATGGTAATGTATCAAGCAGCAGGATTGTGGCCTGGACCTAACACTCCAGGGCCTGCCTTTTAGAGAGTAAATATGCTAAGAACGTAAAAATGTGGTAGGTCAGGGGTTGGCAGACCAGGAGAAGCATGATTGTACTATAGATGAACATTCAGTACAAGATCCTGACCTACCTCCAAAATTGGAAATGGAACAGACACCACCACTATGATGGAACTGTGTGTCGGAATTTCCCTAGAGCATATGTTGATGGTTGTTCATTCAGCCAAGACAGGAACTGGTATTATGGATTAGGAGTGGTATGGCATGAAAATATATAATGTCCTCCCATCAAATACCAGCTTGGCTCCAAGTCTAACCAATATGCAGAGTTAGCAGCCATCTACATAGCAATACAGACTACAGTACAACATAATTTACAAGACATTGTGATTTGTACTGATTCTGATTATGTTAGACATAACTTCTTTATACATTTACCAAATTGGTAAGTGAAGTGTATGATCAATTCCAGGGGAAGCAAGGTGATGCATGCAGAATTTATCTTAGCTACAGATCAGTTACTGTAGTTCGGGAGCATAGTTTGGTTGTTTACTGGAAAAAGGTAAAGGGACAATCAAATATTCAGGAACCAGACAAAACTGGAAATGACCTAGCAGATGCTCTGGCTAGGGAGAGTGCTTTAAATGGAAAAGCATAGAACTTTGTTTCTCCCATCCATGTAAATGTGGATGTGGTTACCCATAAACAAAAACAACAGGAACAGGAAAATAAGGTCTTGCACACATATAGTGATAAGCCTGATTTTGATTTGGTAAAAATGCAACAAGATGACAAAATAGTAGGAAAGTGTTCTCGTTTCATCAAGGATCCCACTGTAAACATGATTTCTGAAAGTGACCAACAAGATAACCATGACCTGAAAGCCATGTATGAGCAGCAAGGTAAATTCCAATTAAGGAATGATCGCTTGGTGAGAAGTGATAAAAAGTCACGTGGGACCAAATGGGTGGTTCCTTTAGGCCACAGGGGAGTTATGTTACAGCATGTTCATGATGAACCATCTGGAGCACACAGAGGGGACAGAAGAACTTATGAAACATTAACAGAGATAGCCTACTGGCCTTACATGTACAGTGATGTTGCAAAGTATGTGCAAGGGTGTGTAACATGTCACAAATTTCAGCCAGCTTTTCCAAGACATAGCACACCACTACAGTCAAAAGGAATCACCATGACTTGGTCAGACATCCAGATTGACTGGATTGGCTCTGTTTTAAGATCTTCATGGGGTAATCAATGCCTTTTGACAGTTACTTGTCTGTTTACAAAATGGGTTGAATGCCTACCTGCTCCAAATAATACAACCAAAACCACAGCTTTCTTATTAATAAATCGTGTTTAGTCACTGGGGAGTACCAATGAGAATAGAGTCTGATAGAGGTCCTCATTTTACAGGTGAATTTATAGAAAAAGGTTGGAAAATACTAGGGGTTCAGAGAAAATTACATGTGTCCCACCATCCACAATCATCTAAACAGGTGGAACGTGCTAATCAAACAATCATCTACTGTATATACTGAAGAAATATCTTAGTTCTTCAGGAAAAGATTGGGATGTAAAATTGCCACTAGTGTTAATGGTCATACGTGCTACCCTAGTAAGTCTACATGTGTATCTCCCTTTGAAACGATGACAGGAAGACAAATGGTGTTGTCTTTGCATCTCCTGTATACAACAGGCAATGTAAATTCAGCACATGCTACTACAGCACATGAATGTGTAACCCATTTAAAGCAGCACTTGCAAAAAACCTTTGCATTTACTCAAAAGAAAAGAACTTAGAAAAAGGCTTCTAAGTCATATTATGACTGAAAAACTGATCCAAAAGAGTATCAAATTAGAAATAAATTGTTTTACTTTAACTACAGTAGGGATAAAACTAAGGTTAAAAAGTTCCCCCCAAGCTGGCCAAGACCCTTTTTAATCAAAGATAAAGTTTCACCTGTAGCATACCAAATTGAGATCAAAAAGAAAAACACTGGGGACTCGATTCTTAAATGGGTTCATATTAATCAGCTGAGACAATATCATGAACACAAAGAGACCTCACAGGATATTTCAAGTGAAACTAAAAGTGATGATCATGAACAACAGTTACACTGAAAAGTTTAATTGTAGTGATGATATTTGTTGATGAGGAACACAAAGTTAATTTGTTGTACTTGTAAATTGTTTGAAATAATGTTAAATGTTAAAGTGTACGTAGCTGAAATCATGTTTAATCGTGTAGTACTGTACATATTTCTATGCATAAATGTACATCTCTGATGGTGTCACATCTGATGATGTCATATCTGATGGTGCCATGTGCTGATGATGTCATAAGTTACCACATGATTTTGCAGTTTTGGGTCCTGTGTTTCATTTTTCCTGTGATGCTTAATTGTATACACATTTAGTAGGATTACAGTTTTTGAATTAGAAATGTATTATTTCAAAATATATTTTAATTCAAAAGGGTGTGTGTATGGGAACAAGTCCTAAATTGTGAACATATTTTATAATGATTTTGTTATTACTATTATTATTATTTTATGCTCTATCGTATTGAATTATATTATTTGGACTTAAGGTAATTGGGGAGTAATACTAGACAACTGGTTCAAAAATTCTAAAGGGTTTTGTTTCCATGAATGGAGAAGAGGTTTCAAACTGTCTGCAAGTAGCCAGCATGGATTTCCTCAAAGAAAAAAAAACTTCTTCAGTAACTTTTAAAACCTGATGAGCTCAATCCACTACCCCAGCTGTGGCCTCTTTACAGATGTGCTTTTTTAAGACTCAGAGAGACACTAACAGTACCAGGTACCAGCTATGGTTGTCTAGCAACGTTTTGTAACCCCATGATTCCATGGCATATCAACATTTATGACCTAGTGATATTGCTTTACACCGAGCAGCTATTTTCAAGAAGAAAACTGAACTGAATTTCTATTGGTTTAATATGAATGGAAAACTTTGTTTGTAACTAGAGTATGCAACATGCTGCTTGCAGAAATGTACACAGTGGATAAAGAATATGTTGACCTATTACCTGGCCAAGTTTGAAATTTGCAACTGATGGAGAATGTAAGTTATTTGTAAGAGTATCCTGTATCCAAAGTATAAGGACTGACACATTGGTATTTGGTCTTAAAGGATAGCTGGCATCATGACAAGCTCAAAGATATCATTTGGAAGAGTGTTTTTAATGAGCAGAAATTGGAAATGTTTGTCTGAAGACTGCATCTTATTGCATTCCAAAGTTATAAGGAAAATTAATTTGGACTTAAAATTGAACAATGTACCAGAGGGGCTGTCCAAAGAGAGAGAGAGAGAGAGAGAGAGAGAGAGAGAAGAGCCACCCTTTCATCATTTGCACGATCCAATCAGCATTGGTATATCTTGCATATATGCATCATAATAAGGTGGCCTTAAAGCCCAGTTTCTGAAGGAATGCCTCAGAATTTTTCAACTTCAGGTGACAATAAGATCTTTGTTGCTCTAGACAGATTCTTATGATGGAAAGCAGTGTTCCCTCCAAAAATTTGGACTGACTTTTTGAGTTTGCTAAGAGGAGCCGTGTGTTTCTATGCTTGCAGCAACAGATTGTCTGACCCTTAAGCAGTAATACCAGGAATTATTTCCAATAACAGTGGTAAGTTGAACCAAAAACTGCAACAGAGCTAATAATGTTTTTGCCATACAGGGAAAAGAAGAATTCTCATCAACATCCTGAAACTAAGAAGAAATCCAGACTCTACATCTAACTAGATGTCTTGAGTATTATTTTAATTAATTTTATAATATTCTGATTGGGCTTAGATGGGAGGTTGCATAGGAAGATCATTTCTTAACTACTAACTAGAATTTTGGGTATATAGGAAAGATTAAATCTAACTAATGATATATAAACAGTTTTGCAAAGATAAAGTATTTGAATACGTTACCAAGAGGAGTTTTCAAATGCTAATAAGGCAAAGTTGTTTGAAATCTTTATGCAAGTGTATTGTTTTGTCATTTTATTTTCTGAAACCTTTGTTGCTATTTGTATGTATGCTGCTTTCACAGTGTTTACAAAGTTTTATATCTATGCAAAAGTTATTAGTAACTCGTTACATTGTATAGGAAAAGTAAAATCTATTTTTATATACAGTACTACAAAAGGGTGTGGTGGAAACGTTATTTGTACTTATCTAGAACTTTATACAGTAGGTTGTAAAAAGGCCTGAGCCATCCTACATTGTTTATATTATTTTATACATAGTTTATGACATGGGCTGAAGGCTTTAGCCAAGTGCCCATAATAAGTAATTGATTCCAGTCTATTATTCCAACAGTTGGAGATCCAGTAGCCTCAGATGACTTTATTTTATGTCATTAAATGGTGACTCCCTCGCCCAAAGGACAGAGTGGCACTGTTGTAACAAAACAAAAAGTCCCCACCAGTGCTGAGGTATAGGTCCCTTGATAATCAATGCCTATATGAGGATCTATTTTGGGCCACAGCAAGTCCAGAAGTTCCAGAGTACTTTTGTTTGATGTTACCAACAGTGGCTGCTCCCTGCTTGGGCCTGAAGTATAGAGTCACATTCGCCAGTAAAATGGAGTCTCCTTACTGGGCCTGAGATACTGTGCAGACTGTTGGAGTGAAAATGCCGAGAAGGTGATCTTTTCATGCTAGAGTCCATTATTGGATATAAGGCAGAGTGGATCACCACAAGAAGGACAACACCAAAAGACCTATTATGGGGTCTAGTGGTGGATGAGTGGCCTCAATTAAGCTCTCACGAAATGATTTTTAAGCCAAAGGCAATTCACAGAATACTCTGCAACGTGAAGTGGAGTAATTGTGTTATAATGGGTAACATGAAGTCCATTGAAAACAATGACTTCACATTTCTCTGCCTTCCCAGACCACTACTCCACCAATTTTAAAGGAGAGGTGCATTGAAAACAATGCACTTCACTCACTTGGCCTTGTTTTTAAGCTCCAAAGGTGAATTTTGCAGTGATTCATGGGATTTCACATCACATGGGCTCTGTATTGATCTGCACAGCCTCAGTTCAGGGAAGTGTGTGTAGGAAGCTATAGGAGACAGTGTGCTCTGAGAGCTGTCTGTGATTCAAAGCTTCTAAAGCTGTTAAAAAAGCCTTTTTGAGTAATTTTTTTTGCTCAAACTTTAATTCATCGATTGTAGGAAACCCTCCTGTGCTCATATCATCGAGCGTTTTTGTTTGTGTATGGATTTTGAATTTTAATGTACAACATTGAGTCTGTGTAGTAAGAGACAGTGAAAGTGTGCTTTGGGGAAGGGGCGTATCTGTGGTGTAGGTAGATTTAAGTTGGAGAAATAGAGAGTTCTTTGTTTTTTGGTTATGAAGAAGAAGAATCAGCATTTATATAGCGCTGTTCATACACAGTATCCCAAAGCACTTTACAAGCAATGCTAGTCTGGTAGTGAAGTAACTGAATGTGTGGTGGCGGCGGCCATATCGCACATCATCACCCACACACAGCCTGGATAATTGCATGAACCAGTTTATGGGAAGGGGAATGTTGGCCAGGACACCGGGAATATTCCCTGCTCTTTGCGAAGAGTGCCCCGGGTTCTTTTACTTCCACCTGGACACCCACCAGGACAATACCAGGATGGGCAGAAGGGACCTAGGTTTAACGTCTTCATCAGAAGGATGACACACCCCAGCAGTACAGCACCCCCAACACTGCACTCAGATGCCAGCGATTTTTAGGTGTAAGTCCAATCCTGGTGTGGGGCGAGAATCCACGACCTTCTGGTCCAGAGCGGTAATGTCTACCAACTGAGCCACGCTGACACCTGATATTTTTATTGTATAACTGACTGTGTTAATGTACACACAATATTATCAGTAATTGTTGAAATTTTCTTGCTGATTGTGTGTTGCGTGGATCTGGTGCAACAGTTCATAATTTCAAGTTGTTTATAATACGTGGTATATTACTGAACTTTTCAATTTGCTATGTATTACTTGTAGACAAATTGTGTGTGTGGGTGAGTGTGTGTGCGGTGCGTGACATCAAATAATATGCCTTATATTGTGCCACAGTGTAATTGCAGGCGCAGCAGTGCGAATCTGCTATCTACTGCAGCCGCATGATTTTGTACTGCCATTGTGGTATCTTTTCTTTGTTTTGCTGCTTGCACTGCCATAAAAATCTGCAGTCAGTGCCCCCCCCACTGGCAAAATGAATTGTTTTCCAGATTGGATTGTTTGTGACTTCAGAACCACTGCATAGCTAAGGTGTTCTTTTCACTGGTGAATTTGCATCTTTATCTGTTGCTGAAGCCACAGTTGTTTTTTTGGCTTCACATCCAGTGTCCCCACCCAGAGTGAACAGTCCAAAATCTAAATTTGCTTAGAATATTGTTGTTGATCCCCAAAATGCCCTACAAAGATGTGCAAGCAAAGCTGGTTCTCGCCATAATGCAAGCTTCCAGTGGTAGATTGTCTGTGGGTGTGGTAGTACGCAGACACAGAAGTGCATTGCTGATGTGAGGAAAGGTATTTCTCCTGCAATGTTTTTACAGCCCAATCAGTAGCTTCACTCATAGCTGGAAGAGATGATGTTGTCCCAGTCAGTAGTGTTAGTACAGTTACTGGTGGTGGTATGAGTATTGCTGCCTCAAGTTCCACTTCTGACCAGTGTACCGTGTCCAAAATATAGTGGAGTGTGAAGCAGTGCAAGTGAGTGGCAGTGTAGCTGATGTCATACTTCCCGTAACATCCCAGTAACTGAACATGAGATTCTGATAATCATGTCAATGATAGCATACAATGTGACATTTCTTCCACCACGGTTCAGATCACGCATTTTCCATGCAGTGATTCACAGTGTGGTGGAAAAATATCAGGTGATGGTGGTGTTGATGATGATGATGAATCTGATGATGATGTTGCTGTGGTTGCAACATGCAGTTCACATGCCAGCATCCAAGCATAAGATGTGGATGTGGGTGATGTTGATGAATATGATGATGATATAACTGACCTCAGTTGGGAACTAGATAAAAAGAAATTCAAAGTGTCTGTGTCTGTGTCTGTTTGCATTAATCCCCCCCACAAAAACTTGTGATTTACCAGTTTCAATTGATGGTGCTGATGATGATGATGATGACCCATAATAATAATTGGTAGTCGGGGTGGTCAGTTGCAGTCCAAGTGTGTTCTGCCTGAAAAATCACGTAGCACACACCCCCACTTCATGGCTTAAAAAAATGGAGTCCAATAAGTAGCATAAGGGACATGTTAAAAGTAGAGCATCACAATCCCTTTTTTGAGATTTTTTTGTGCAAGATGCAAATGATGAGTCAGTTGCAATCTGCCAGATTTGCCATGTGCGTGTGAGTCAAGGTAAAAAGGGGAGCCATCTGGGCCCAGGAGGACTGCATACACATCTTAACAATAGGGACATGGCACTGTGGACCCAGCACAAAAAGGTATCTAATACCACAGTGGGGTGTTCACCCTCATCATCAACCATAATGAGCATGTTATCCCCTTCCATGACTGTTAAATCCAGTAGAAAATTAAATGTGTGCAGTAGTGATGAAATAAGAGCAGAGGATTACTACAGGCATGATGAGGTGGAGGAGCATAATGATTTTGAAATGTTGCCCAGTGCTGGTGAGAGTAACAGTTTTGGTGGTGGTGGTGGTGGTGAATGCAGTATGTCTAGTGCAAGTGGTACATCAACCCCGGTTGGTAAATGTGGCAAAATAACTGCATTTGTGGGTTTGTCATCATCACCTCTGCAACCATCTTCATCAAACGTCCACACTTCACCCCTTGCCATTCACAGAGCAGCACCATTTGTCATCGCACCCCATATAAAACGTTTAAGTCAGCCCACATTACAGAGTGATTTTGCGCCTAAGATGAAGTACCCACCCAAACATACAGTGTCACGTGAACTTAATGCTGCTGTAGCTGAAATACGGGCAATTGATCTTTTGCCCTTCTCCTTTGTGGAGAATTCTGGGTTCTGACATTTTGCTGCACGTGCTTGTCCAAAACAGAAAGTCCCATCCAGGACATACTTTTCTACCCGTGCTGTCCCCGACTTGTACCGCACTGTGTCTGATTCTATAAGACATGCCCTTCAGCATTCCTCCTCTCCATTCATCCATTTAAGTATAGATATGTGGACAAGTGGTAAAACAGTGGGAAGTTCATATTTGTGTATAACTGCACACAGGGTGCAGGTGCCAAGGGTTGTTTGTGATGTTGGTAGTGTGAATAATTAGTGAGGTAAGGTGGAGTGTCATGGTAGCAATATTCCAGGAATTCAACAGCATGCAACAATTGCTATGCACAATGTGACCTGTTCACACACTGGTGTAAACATGTTGGACGTGGTACTGATTGAAACTGACAAGTGGCTGAACCCCCTATCCCTGAGAGCTGGGTTCATAGCAAGTGACAATGGGTCAAATGTGATGAAATGCATCACGAATGATGGCTTTTCATGTTCCATGCATGGCCTATTGTTTAAATCTTGTGATGCAGGAGTTTGCAGCACCCTGATGTAAAAGGAAATGCTGACAGTTGCACGTCGTATCTGTTCTCACTGTTCACGTTCTGCAAAGGCCCGTGACCAACTTCGGCAGTTGCAGATGTGAAACAGCCTCCGTCAGCACTGCTTGAAGCTGGAAGTTGTCACCTGGTGGAACTCCACTTTATACATGGCAGAGAGGTTGCATGAACAATACAAAGCCATCTCAGAATATCTTGTGATGCACACTGGCCGTGGCAGTTCCAGGGCCTCCATGTCTATGACGACTGAACAGCGGTGCCTCATGGACTCTGTAATAACAATTTTGTGTCCATTTGAACATGCCACACAGGCAGTAAGTGGCGAGTCTGCCTCCATTAGCCAATCAATTCCACTGCTGTGGGTGCTGAGGCAGACATTGGTGAATGTACATCATGGTCTTGATGTTGCCGGAGACAGTGCTAGCAGTATGTTGCTGAAACACATGCTGACAGTATTCAACCAGAATCTTCAGATTTTGAGCATTCAGCGTAGTGACAACTTTGCCATAGCAAGAATGCTGGACCCACGCTGGAGGAAGGGCCTGAACAGGTAAACAATGTCAGTGGGCAACTGGTGCGCTTGGTTCATGGGGCACAGAAGTCACATGCCAAGGTCAGCAAACCTCAGCAGCATAAGCAGACTAAAAGTGCACCTGGAGGAGTATCAAGCATATCCTGTAAGGAGAAGGGGACTGCAGTTCCAGGTGGTCTGTCATCCAAAGCGGTTGGCGTCAACCCACTTTGGGAGGCTTTGTCCCAAGTGGGGATTTGTGAAATATATGATTCTGTAGAACAGGATGATGCATCAACCACTGGACTTAGTGCGACACAGGGAATGGTTGAGTCATATTTATCTGAAAACAGGCATCTGTCAATCACGGATGATCCTCTTTTGTACTGGAGCAGAAAGGTCAGTGAATGGCCAGAGCTGACTGCAGTGACACTGAAGTATCTCACATTCCCACCCTCCAGTGTAAGTGTCGAGAGGGTATTCAGCTCAGCAGCTGCAATAGTTAGGGGTCGTCGGGCAAACCTGTCTCCTGCAAATGTTAGTTTGCTAACATTCTTAAAAATGAATGAGAGGCACATACCAGCACAGACTGCAACCTCGGTATTCATACCCCAGCCTAGTCATGGTGGTTTTGGTGATGTAGAAATGGACCATCCTGGTGACTCTGGCAGCGGCAGCATGAAACGGCCTATCACTGACGTGGATGATGACACAATGGAGAAAGAATTTCCCACTGGTCAAACTTCAGACATAGATGACTGTGAGGGCAGCTTTCTTTATGAGGAGGAAGATGTGGTTAATGTTGGCAGGTTTTAACTGAAGTTGTTAAAAGGCAGTGACATTTGTTATATGATACATGTTTTCTTTTTCATGACTTTGTGTGCCCCACTGAACCACCACCAGGACCACTGTTATGCACTGCCACCATAGAGAATGACTTTGTGTGCCCCCCCAGACCACTGCCAGGACTACTGCTAGCCACTGCCACCACAGAGAATGACTTTGTGTGCCCCCCATGGACCATCACCACCAGGACCGATGTTAGCCACTGCCAATACAGAGAATGACTTTGGGTGCCCCTGACCACCACCACCAGGACCGATGTTAGTCACTGCCACCACAGAGAATGACTTTGTGTGCCCCGGACCACCATCACCACCAGGACTGCTGTTACCCACTGCCACCACAGAGAATGACTTGTGTGCCCCCTGGACCACCACCACCACCAGGACCGATGTTAGCCACTACCACCACAGAGAATGACTTTGTGTGGCCCCCTGGACCACCACCATCAGGACTGCTGTTATCCACTGCCACCACAAAGAATGACCTTGTGTGCCCTCCAGACCACCACCACCAGAACTGCTGTTACCACTGCCACCACAGAGAATGACTTGTGTGCCCCTGACCACCACCACCACAGGACTGCTGTTACCCACTGTCACCACAGATAATGACTTTGTGTGCCTGCCCCGGACCACCACCACCACCAGGACCGATGTTAGCCACTGCCACCACAGAAAATGAAATTTGAGTGTCCCCTGGACCACCACCACCACCATCACTGTTGGCCACTGCCACGACCACCAGATGCAGGAAGATGTCACAAGGAATGTCATCATGTGCCGCAGCTATCACCACCAGCACCCATCACCAGTGTCATTCTGACAATGTTTTCCTATTACATTGACCATGCCAAGGCAGAGGGAGTCGAACAGGAGACCACATCCATCAGCCACAGGCACAAAGCTTCTTAATATTAAAACTATAAAGTGAGTATGTGTACTAATGTTTTTTATGCTATTCAACTTCCTTTGACTGTATGTTTTGTTTTCTGTTGTTTTTCTGAGCTGCAGTGGTCAAACACATATGGTAAACTTATGTTGTTTTTACAGGTTAACAAAAATTACTGTCCTTCGCTGAAAGTCGGTATCAATGGTACTGCAGCAGTACCATACACAGGAACCTATGAAATATCCATTTCAAATCCATACTGGTAAGTATATATATTTTGTTTCACCTGTTGAATTGATTTTTAAAAGACTGCAACAAATCTGACTGAGGAGGATTCATAAACTAGGTGACGTGTACGTCTCAAAAACTATTTCTGCAAGATAACATGCACTGTATTCCGAACTTGCAGCTGTGCAGCCATGACAGTGTTGAAAAAGTTGCACACAGGTTGTGTTACTTGACAAGATGTGGTTTTGAAATGTAACTTCAGTTGAGACTGAGAACCAGGGACACTGGCACAGTGTATTGGTTACACAGCCTGGTACTAAATTAACTGTGATTGATCTGCTGATTGCAGTGTCACAGCTTACTATCTGTGTTAATAATCCAGATACCCATGGAACAACCACGGTTTAAACATAGGGCCAAATATTCAAAACTGTGGCGGGCAAAACCGCTTGCGCGGGTTTAGCGTGGGATTAGCGCAGGTCTGCTATATTCAAAAGGCCAAATAGCGTGGCAAACTACGTTAGCACTGGGCAAAATCATAATGTATGCAAGGGCAAACTGACATGAATACAGGTGCAATGCTATATTCAGCGACTAGTGCTGCGCTAAGTGGTTTTGTGTGACTTAGCGTGACATAGCGTGGTGCACAATACAGCCAGGAAAAGCTTGTCTTAACCCTGCGCCAATCAGCTTTATGCAGCTTTTGTGGCTTTGCGTGACCCCTAACAAATAAATATGGACACATAGACAAGGCCAAAATAGAGGAAACATGCTGCTAACTGATGCCATTACAATGATGCCATCATCTGCCACCAGTCCCAGCCATACCAGGCAGTAAGTGGTGACCCTGCCACCAGTGGACAGCATGGCAGTGTGGCCATACAGCACACATCGGTGGACCACTCTTCTGTGGACACTAACAGATGCCAGCACACACATGCAGCACTGTGGGCATGGAGGATGTTGAGGGGAGAGTGTATGGGTGGCCAGGCTATACCACAGACCAGGTGTGGCCACAAGGCTGGGACACATTATGCAGTGCGCATGGGCCAGTATTGGGAATACCCCAACACCAGTGTACCTTTCTGATAATATATGCCCTCCTGGCCACATACCGCACAGCTGTACAACTGCCACAGCACACAAAGCTGGACATATATATGTCACTGTGACCATCCCATGCCAGAGGTGCAGCATCTGTGGGTCACACAACAGTGTAACAGTAATGTCCACTGTCAGTAAACACCTGCAGGTTGGGCCTCTCACTGTGTTTAGTACAGTCATCATCACTGCCCTACACACCATAGGCATTGCTGTGTCCACACACTGCTGGCCCCCTTGCTACTGTAGTGTCTGTTGTGCACTGTAGCATGACCTACAGTGTGACAGCTGCATGCAGCACCACCACCATCTGTGCCTATGCCATGTTGTCTCAGTACAGCTGCAGGCAGCAGTGCATGTGAAAGTACAGTGTTCAAAACTCATAATATTCCCCAAACTGTTTGCTCAGCGCTAACACGTTTACGTGGGTTTAGTGCAGGGCTAAACCGTTAGACCGGTGCAAACTACATGCAAATCAGGGCATAAAGAAATGCTAATTTGGATGTTTGCCCAGAGATTACTTAAGTAGGCTCATTTGCATGTCACTTTTGAATATGGCAAAGTTTAACGCCCGGCAAACGTGTTGCACTGGGCTATGGTTTAGCCCTGTGCTTTAAACCCGATGCAAACATGTTAGTGCTGCAAACAGTTCAGGGAATATTTTGCATGGTTACACTGTACTTTCACACGCTGCTGCCTGCAGCTGTTCTTGGTCCACGACGGCTGGCACACATTGGCCACATAGTTCACCTCTACCTACCTTCACATCGCTGTGCACTGTGTTGCTGTTGTGGTTTGCACGTCCTGGTTGCCATATTCAAAGCTGTCTTATTCAGGGTTAAGTTTGCCCCACACTCCCAGCCCAGTTTGCCCGGCCTCATTCCCATGCTATGTTCAGAAGCTGTTTGCCCTGGGCTATTCCTTTGAATATGGCTTGCTTTGTGCTCCAGGCTAGTTTGCCCGCTGGTCAGTGTTAATTTATCCTCGACAACGCTTTTGAATATTTGGCCCTAAATGTATTACTGCTGCAATCAAGTTGTAATAAGGCCTTCATTTTTTTCTTTCCACCCGTGCTCACTGGTCCACCACTCCTTCAGACTCTATCAAGTTCCCTCCCAGCCTCCACTGTCCTTACCTAGCTCTACTCTGATCCCCATATTGCAGCTGACCCCTGGGATATCCCAGCGTTTCTCTTTGCCAGGCGGGATCCCCTCCTCCAAGGGGGAAGGCACCAGGGGAGAGGCGTGACCCCAGCACATACCTCTAGGGCCTGGGGATGCTGCTGAGGAACAGGTGGCCCTGGGAAGGCACCGGAGGCCCCCAGGTAACAGAGAGCTGTCATCCAGCAGCCAGTGAGTGATTTTCCTGGCTTTCTTAAGGTGCGTGATGTCCGGACATCAAGGCAAGAGCCGACGTCTGTCACGCACAACTCCAATGATCCTGACATGTTGCTCTACCACTGACCTCCACCAGTGGTCGCATCAACACCGGGTCGCAGCACCCTTCCCTCCCTGAAGACAGCGAGCAGTCGTGGGATGCTCAAGCTGCCTCCCCTCGGCTGGCCCTCCAGCAACCCGAGCTTGCTCCCGAACCTGGGTCACTGGCGTCGCAAGTGGAAATCCAACCGCTGCACCAACGGGCCAGCTCATTTCTTTTGAAAAGTTCCAGATGCTTTGTTGTGGCATAGTTGCCTTATCCAAAGAAGTTCTTCAACATCAGGCACCCCACCCCAGGCTGGGGCAGACATGCAACACACAGAAGTCTTTTCAATCGATGACCATGGCCATCATTACCAACCAGACTCAAGAAGGAGGCAGATCAAATCTGTGAAGGAGTAACCAAATAAGAAACCATCAGTGAGACCTACCTGTAAATATGCTTCCCCCCCAAAAAAATACTTAACTTCATTGGCTTGAGAGTTATCCATTTCCAATTTCTATGCAAAAAGTTATCATCAAGCACTGGAATCTGCACACCAACAGTATCTGTGACCTGTGATACAAAACAATACAATGAGTACATGTCTATATATATCAACCCCCACCTAGAAAATCCACAAATATATATATATATCTCCATATATCTATATATATATAGATATATACATATATACATATATTATGGTAGCATAGTAGTGCTACCATAGTTAGGGTTGAGTAGCACTTTTAAGGTTAAAGGGTCAAATTTTGCACCTTAATAACTTTGCCACCATTTAACAGATTTGCCTGAAATTTGGTATATGCAATTGGGCATGGTAGATCTTGGGATCAGCCAAGTTACGTACCAGTCAGATATATGGCTGCAGAGTTATTAAACAACAACCAATTGCGCAATTACACTTTCTTGCGATTTTTTTGCTCTCACCTACAGGTCGCTCAGTTTGTGCAACCAGTCCAAAAACTTCAGAGAACGTGTGGCCAGGGACCCCAATGTGTCTTTTGAAGATTTGTGAAAAAATATTTAACGGTTCGAAAGTTATTCAAAAAACAAGTTCCCATTATAAGTCAATGGGAAAAGTGAACAAAAAGTTCGAAAGTGTCGCAAATGCAGTTTTTACTTTCGCAAATGGCCCTTTCACTTTAGCAAATCTGCCATTTTGTTTTCAGTTGGTGATCAAAAAATTGCTTGCCATTTAAATTTGGGACCCTCTAGCAACCTAATTCTTTTTGTATTCACCTAGTCGGAGCCTGAGGATGCTAGCCATGTCTTTATTTTGGGGTAAAACACTGCAGAAATATGTTTTTCAAATTTCTGGAAAAAGTACTTTCATGAAGTACTTTTGAACCTGCAACACTTTTGAATGAATTTGCGAAAACTTTTGCAAAGTTCAACAGTACTTTTCCAGACTATGGCCAAAATGACATGAGTTCTTTGTCACCCTGCTGCAAAAGAACAGTTTGGTCTTTTGGGCTGAAATTTGGAGGGAAGGTAGCCAACATCTCACAGATGTGCCTTTCACTGGTTTGGTGAAAAATATTGCATGGCTGCAAAGTTACAGTATGACAAATTTGGCATTTTTTCCCATAGACTAATATGGTAGCGTACGCCGTGTCTTTCAGGGTTCGTGTCTCGAAAATGGTGCGAGATACAGATTTTTCATCATGAGTTGCATAGTGGGCTATGTAATACAAAATGGTAGCCAGGAAAATAATGATTTCTGTGAAATTTGATTTTTTTTTCTACATCGTGCGGTTGCTGAGATATTACCAATTAAGTACTTCCAATGCTCATTTTATGCTTCGATCCCCATTACAATGCATACACTCTTTGTACACACTGTGTTTCTGTATGCACCTGTTTGGAAAACACAAGGTATCACGCTTCTGTTACTCTTACAGTTACTGTTTCCACTGCGTTTATATCCCCTTTGCGTTACTGTTACCGTCTCACACCGTGTGTGTTACCCTTTGCATTCTCATTCGTGTTTGCATTACCATGTGCACCACTGTTCACACTTCTGTTTGTGTTGCTGTTCCTGTTACTATGTCACAAGACATCACATGGCAGGAGCCTGGCCCCACGCTCCCACCGCTGCATTACATTCACTGTTTCTCATCATCATTCTCAAAAAGAAGGGAAACTAGAGGCAAAAAAATTCACTTAATGCATTAGTTAGGGTTGTTCCACAGTGACAAAAGTGAGGAAATTTGGTGTTAGGGTTGAAAGCCTCCCTTGGACCCCCCTGCCCACACCCCAACCGGCATCGGGTGCGCATTGGGGTTGTTGGTCCACTTTCACCCCATTTTCCTATACCGCTGCTTCTTCACACATGTGATGGGGTGAGAGTTAGGGCCAGTGGACCCCAATGCACACCGGCTGCCGGTTAGGGGTGAGGGCGGGGGTCCAAGGGGCTTCAACCTAACAACACCGAATTCCTCGCTTTGTCATTGTGGAACAACCCTCAACTAATGCATTAAACTGAGTTTTGCCTCTAATATATATATCAACTCACCATTAGTGTACAGTCAAAGGTCACCTTCCATCCAGTTGAGATGATCGCAATGCATTTGCAGGACTCGCAGCACATTGGATCAGCAACAGTTTGTTCATGGTCATCATTTCTAACGGGACTTTGTATGTGATGTAATGCTCCCATTTCACTTCGTTACCACTTGTCAATTTTCTGGACACAAAACAGATGCATTTTGGGGATGCAGAAAAAATCTGGGGACTCTGTGTGACCACTGCACACATAAGAGACTGCACAATAAATTCTGGGGACTTTGCTTGTGGTGTAATGCTCCATTTCACTTCGTTACCACTTGTCAATTTCCTGGACACAAGACAGATGCATTTTGGGAATGCAGAAAAATCTGGGGACTCTTTGTGACCACTGCATGCATGAGATCAAAGTAATAAATTCTGGAGGACTTTGCATGTGGTATAACACTCATTTCACTTCATTACCACCTGTCAATTTTATGGATACAAGACAGATGCATTTTGGGGATGCAGAAAAAATCTGGGGACTCTGTGTGGACACTACACACATAAGAGACTGCTCAATAAATTCTGGGGGACTTTGTATGTGGTGTAACGCTCACATTTCACTTCATTACCACTTGTCAATTTTCTGCACACAAGACAGGTGCATTTTGTCTGTTGTGATTGTGAGCACATAATGTCATACTTAAATTATAAATTAAAGCAGCATTGCAACAATGTGGTGACAATTTTGACTTGTACTTTTTGATGCTATTTCACATTGCCAGCCCTAGTTACATCCTGACTTGTACGATACCCTTCTTTTCACAATTTGTGTCTGCTTTACTACTTTTTCTCATGCCTGAAAAAAAAGGAGCAAGTCTTTTAATATTGTTCTGACCAGGTTTGTATCACTACTTGCAGCTGTTTTTGAATAAATATTGTTCTATGAGGTCATAAAACACTGCCTGCTGCATATCAGAGCATGACCGCACACCTGCACTTTTACCCCCCTCCAAAACAATTTTATAAGATAGATAAACCACTCTGAGGTGTGCGGTCATGCTCTGATATACGCATGCTGGGCGTGTTGATGCACACTAAGGCGCATGTGATATCAGAGGGCCTACTGCACACCTCAGAGTAGTATATTTATTACATATACATATTTATGCAATAGGGTGGACATATATTCATTTATATAAATAAATTTATACACACAGTGACCATTTATACACACAGTTACTATGTCACAAATCTCTTTAGAATTCATTTAGAATGTTAGGCCTCAGAAGCAGTTCTAACCATATTCAAATGGGAATAACTTTAAAACGGAAAAAGATAGAATGGTACTGTGAGCACAAAAATTGTTCAGCACAAAATTTTCTACAATATGAGTGGTGTTTCATTTATAGATACCTTTTAGTTTTTTTTTTATAATTAGCAAAAACAACATAAAGTTAAATTTCTTTTCCTTTTGACAAACAGATGTGAATAACTTTAAAATGAAAAGGTAGCATAGTACTGTCAGCATGACATTTGTTCAGCAAGAAGTTTTCTACAAAATGATATTGACACGCATTTAAACCAGCAAAGAGGTTGGCAGGCCAGCAAGGAGGGTACCTACTTGCTCACCCCCCACAGCTAGCAGTGGAACCAGTGAACCAGAGGAGTGGTTATCTCTACAAAGCAGTGTGCAAAAGATGGAGATTAGTGCCCAAGAGGTGGATAGGCAGAAAAGGGGAAAAATTCAGCAGAAGGGCAGACAGCAAGGAGAACCAGGGATAAAGGACAACCAAGGAGGGGGCTGGAGTAGAACAGTGAAACAGTCTAGGGAGATCAAATCATGGAAAGCCATGTGTGCAAATGCCAGGAGCCTTAGCAACAAGATGGAAGATCTGGAGGCTGTCATGGTACAGTCAGACCTGGCCATTGTGGCCATCACTGAAACCTGGTGTAATGATAACCACAACTGGAAGATGGCCATACCTGGCTACAACATATTCAGAAGAGACAGAGCAGGCAGGAAGGGGGGAGGAGGAATGGCACCGTATGTGAAAAATGACATAAGGGCCACAGAGATCCAGGAAGAATAAATGGGAGAGATACTGTGGGTTGCTGGAAAGGAAAATGGGCCAGCTATCCCCACAGGTGTGGTCTATAGACCAACAGCCCAGCAGGAAGAAACAGATAGGAGTTGATGCTAGCCATCCAAATGATGGCAGACAAGGATGAGGTAGTACTGGTTGGAGACTTCAATATTCCAGAGGTGGACTGGAGCATCCCAGCAGCAGCATCAACTAGGAGCAGATTTATCCTGGACTCCCTTCAGGGTGCTTTCCTCAAGCAACTGGTCATGGAACCAACTCGGCAGAAGGCAATACTGGACCTTGTGCTCACAAACAGGGACAGTGTGATGGGGGTAACAGTGGGGGAGCACCTGGGGAACAGTGACCACCAGTCATTGTGGTTTGAAATCACAGAAAGAGCAGAACCAAACCACACAAACACACGTATCCTGGATTTTAGGGGGGCAGGCTTTGGGAAAATGGGGAGATACTTGAAAGAGGCATTAAGGGGAATGGGGCAGGAATCAGGGGTTGAGGAACAGTGGGCAGTATTTAAAATGGGGATTAAAAGAGCAACAGAATTATGCATTAAGCAAGTTAGCAAGAGGAAAAGGAAGAGGAGACCATTATGGTTTTCCAAAGAGGTAGCAAAGAAAGTGAAAGCCAAAAAGATTGCATTCAGGCAATACAAAAAGACACAGGCAGAAGGGGATAGGGAGAAGTACCAGGAGAAGCAAAGGGAGGCAGGGAGGTCAGTAAGAGAAGCCAAAGCTCAGACAGAAGAACACATTGTAAAATCAGTGGGTAGAGGGACAAACCTTTACAGGTACATAAGGAAAAAAGAAAGGCAAAGGAGGGATAGTGAGACTGAAGGGAGTATGTGGGCCATGTGGAGGATGACAACAGTAAAGCTGACATATTAAACAGGTATTTCTGCTCAGTCTTTACTGAGGAAGAGGAAGGTAATAGGTCTGAAGGGAGTACAAGGGGTGAGAATGGTGCAGAAATGGACACAAGTCCCTTTACACGAGAAAGGGTCCTGAAGGAACTGGAAGTAATAAGAGTTGATAAAGCAATGGGGCCAGATGAGGTGCACCCCAGGGTCCTTATGGAACTAAGAGAGGTGGTGGCTGAACCTCTGGCTATCCTGTTTAGCCGATCACTGGAAACAGGGGATAGCAGATGTAGTCCCCTTATACAAAAGTGGGAACAAAGAGGAAGTGGGGAACTACAGACCAGTCAGCCTCACCTCGGTAGTGGGAAGATCATGGAAGCACTACTGAAGGAGAGATTGGTGGAACATCTGGTTGTCAATGGACTACAGGACCCAAGACAGCATGGTTTCACCGGGGTCATGTCCGACCAACCTCATTGAATTTTAGACTGGGTGACTAGGAGGTGGATCGGGAGGGCAGTGGACATGGCCTATCTGGACTTCAGCAAGGCCTTTGACACTGTGCCACAGAAGACTATTACACAAACTGGGTAATATGGGTGTGGGCAGGACAGTAGTGTGGTGGGTAGGTAACTGGCTGGGCAGCAGGACACAGAGGGTGGTGGTAAATGGCTGTCACTCCACAGAGGAAGAGTGACCAGTGGTGTACCACAGGGATCAGTGCTGGGACTGGTTCTATTCAACATCTTCATCAGTGACATTATGCAGGACCTAGAAGGCAGAATTTCACTGTTCGCTGATGACACAAAGCTCTGTAACAGAGTAGACACATCAGAGGGTGTAGACAGAATGAGAAGGGGCCTGCAGAAACTTGAAGAATGGTCAGGGGTTTGGCAGTTGAAATTCAATGCAAAGAAGTGCAAGATAATGCATATGGGGCACAAAACCCTGGTACATATATATCAGTTGGGGGGTGATGATATAGCATGCACCAAGCAGGAAAGGGATCTTGGGGTTATCATCTAATGACCTCAAGGTAGGGAAACAGTGTGACAAGGCGGCAGGTAAAGCAAATAGGATGCTGGGATGCATAGGCAGGGACATCACCAGCAGGAAAAGGGAGGTCATAATTCCACTATACAAGACACTAGTGAGGCCCCACCTGGGTACAGTGTACAGTTCTGGAGACCTTACCTACGTAAGGACATAGACAGGGTAGAGAAGGTTCAGAGGAGGGCAACAAAGATGGTGCATGGATTGCATCACAAGTCCTGTGAGGACAGGTTGAAGGAACTGAACATGTACTCCCTGGAGGAGAGGAGAGGAGAGAGGGGATATGATAGAGACATACAAGTATCTTACAGGGAGGAACAGGGTGCAGGAATACACTATCTTTAAGTGAAAAAGATGTTCCAGGACTAGAGGGCATGGGATGAAGTTGGAGGGAGGACGATTCAGAGGAAACGTGAGGAAGAATTTCTTCACAGAATGGGTGGTGGACAAGTGGAACACCCTGCCAGAGGAAGTGGTGGGGGCTGAAACAATCACGGGATTTAAGAATGCATGGAATAGACATAAAGGAATTCTGGAGGTCAGGGGTAAGGGGCAACAGACTTCTAGGAAAACATAAACTGAACTTACAAGCTCAAATGGGCAGACTGGGTGGACCATAGGCCCTTATCTGCCAACACTGTCTATGTATCTATGTAAATGAGTGATGTTTCATTTAATAGCAACCACTATGCTAGGTAGACATACTCTAGGAAAGTTAACCAAAACTCCCAGAAATTACAATTTAAAATAAAGATAAACAATCAAAACCAAATGTTCCTGCACTGATAGAAAGCATCCCTACTGCATAAATGAAATATACAATGGTGAGCTGTCAGATAAATGATTTATCTACACTTGTGCTGTTTGACTCGGACACCTCACTCGTGGCTTAGGCCACCCGTGAGGGTACCCAAGGTCAAACAGCACTTGTATAGATAAATCATTTATCTGACAGCTCGCCATTGTAGATCCCTTTATATATATATATATGATATATAACAACTGATGGAGAAAAGCAGCGAAAATACTGACAAAGTCCTGGTCCACACCGTATTGAAAGAAGTGCCTTATTATTTCAGACATGAAAAAAAGTAGTAAAGCAGACTCAAATACTGTAAATTATAGTTTCATACAAGTCAGGATGTAAGTAAAGTGGCAATGTAAAATAGCATTAAAGTATAGGTCAAAATTTTCAACAGATAGTTGCACTGCTGCTTTAAAGAGATTCACCAAGTTGCATAGTTATTATGGTATTGCACCTAATATATGGGTCAGAACCCAGGCGGCTCTTCAGAATGGGAAGTCCTCCATGACCAACTTTAACGAAATTATGGGCATTTTCGCCAGAAAAGTATTGCACTATGCAAGGACATGTGGAGCAAGAAAGATTCCCCTGGAAGTAAGGCACCCATATATCGGGTGCAATGCTGTAACTTGGTGAATCTCTTTAATGTCTATTTCACAAATGAAATATTTATGGAGCCTCAGTAATGTTTACTTTGTGTTGGGTCTCATGATTTGAAGTGTTTCACAAAAAGTATGACTGAGCATAGGTTCATAGATAGAATCAGGCCCTTAAGCTGCAAAAGCCACATAAGGACCTGCCACTAACTCAATGGGCATAATACATTTTCCTTCTCCCATGTGTTTATCCAGTAAGTACTTAAAACTGGACAAGCTTCCTGCTTCTATCACTTGTTTGGGGAGACCATTCCAAACTTTCAACACCCTCTGATTAAACCTCCCTCTTTGACTTGTTCTACAATTCTCACCTTGTAATTGCCTATCATGAACCCTAGCACCTAATCTCACATTTTCTTTCCAAGTTAATCCAGCTGCTTCATATAGCATACCATCACTCATTGATCTATACAAATAGCACAAGTCACCCTTATCCTTCTATAGGCCATTGAATACAGTCCCAGGTTCATCAGTCTGGAGCCATAGTCTGAACCGGCCACCTCCCTAATCTTTCTAGTGAAACTCCTCTGCACTTGTTCCACCTTTTTTCCTCCCAGAACACTCTGTACTGTACTAAAAGGGGCCCCATATTCAAGCACAGGTCTCACCAGGGATCTGTACAAGGGCACCACAACCTTCTCGCTTCTACTTTTTATATTTCACAACTAGTTGCCTATAGTCTGGTTTGCTTGTCTTATACTAGCTTTATTATGTCTATTAAAATCTAATTTACCAGTGACTATTACGCCCAAGTCTTTCTCACTGTCTGTTGCCATAAGAATTTGTGAGTTTAATTTATACTGTGCTCTTCCATTATTCTGCCCAAAATGCATGATTTTACATCTGGGGATATTAAATTCCAGTTTATTTTTTTTGTGCCCAATTCCCCAGATGTACCAATTGCTCCTGGAAATGGGCTACAGCATCTTTATTATTTACAACTGCCCCTATCTTAGCATCATCTGCATATTGCAGATCCACTCTCCCTTTGATACCTGCATGCTGGAAATTAGAACATTGAACACCTTAGGCCCCAGTACAGATCCCTGAGGGACCCCACTGGTCACCTCCACCTCCGCTGACAGGTTGCCTCTAACCCTTACCCTTTGATGTCTATCACACAACCAAGCTGTTATCCATTTTCCAAGATATCCTTCAACCCTAACTCCTGCAAAGTCGCAGTCAGGACTCCATGAGTTACGGAATCAAATGCCTTCTATAATCCAGATACACAACATCCACTGGTAGCCCAACATCTAGTGCCTGGCTCACCGCTCAAAGAAATGTAGCAAATTTGTGGTACAAGATTTCCACCTGAAAACCCATGCTGTGTTATGTCCAGATGTTTCAGGATGTTTAGATTATTTTCCAACTGTTCCTCTATAAAACCCTTCATCATTTTCCCAATAATGGAGGTTATACTTATTGGTCTATAATTTTCAGGACTAGTTCTATCACCTGATTTGAACATAGGAGTAATATTTGCTGTTCTCCACTCTTTTAGGGTCTCTCCTTCCCTCAGTGACTTATTGAATAAATTGCCAGGGGGACCGACAATTCCCCTGCCAGTTCTTTCAAAAATGCTGGGTGGTATCCGTTCAGTCCTGCAGATTTAAATTTGTTTAATCTCAATAATTTCCCTTTTACTTGTTCTTCTGTTATAGTTGGAAATTCTGTCTCTCTTTCCTTGTCCATGTCATCCATTTCTTTTACATATACGGCAGTGTCCTTAGTATAAACAGTTTGAAAATAAGCGCTCAACAAAGCATCTATTCCCTGCTCATCAGTTACCACTCTCCCATGATCCTTTATACCAGTAATTTGGTTATTATTACTCTTTCTTAAGCTGCCCACATAACTGTAAAATTATTTTTTACCACTCTCCTTCTTTGAAGTCAGATCCAATTCAACCTGTTCTTTTTCCTTTCTAATGCTTATCTTGCATTTTTTTACTAAAAATCTGTATTTGCCCAGTTTACTTAGTGAGGGTTTCAATTTATACTTCTTGTATGCCTTTTTTTTTATTAGTCTTTGAATTGTCTGTGTCATCCGTTTAGGTACTCTACCTTTCCTATTATAGTTTTTTGTTACTGGGACACACCTCTGTATACATCTATGGAGTACTTCATCAATAACTTGCCAGGAATGTTCTTTGGATTTATCTTCCAACACCTTCCAGTCATAGGCTCTCAAAATGTGCCTAATCGTAGCAGTGCAAGTATGTTGTGCTAAACTGCTTGTGTGCCGTCAGTGTTCTTTCTTGTGCGTGCATACATTGTCCAGCTTCATGCAAACATATATATGGTGTGACTTGTTGCAGTATTTCAAGAATAAAGATAACAAAGAATACATGACATATATTTTATTTGTACCATCAGCACCAGCAGACTAAGTGATATATTTTTTCAGAGGGAACGGGTCACTGTGCACCTCAGTCACTCACAATGCACACATGACTTAATGGAAATCATAGCATAAAAAGCACATGCTCTCCTAAAAGTCATGTGTACAGTATGTGACTAAGGTGCACTCTGGCCAGACACCTCTGAAAAAGTATCATATCACTTAGTCCACTGATGATGATGATGACAATAAAATATACATTATTCTTCTCCCTATTCTTTATACCATAAACACTGCAACAAGTCAGCAATATATGTTTGCAAGAAGCTGCACAATGTCTGATGTCACTCACACACACACACACGAAACAACACTTACACACACACACACAATTTAGCATCATATCTGCACTGCTCACACCAGCTTTTCCACAACCACACCAACAGAAAGTAAACATTACTGAGGCACTGGATTATAATAACAGGGCAATAGGAGCATGTATGACTGTCTATTATTAAACATAAAAAAATCACAAAACACTACAGCAGTGGGGGTGTCCAGAAAAATAAGTTAATGGGGGATTCCATGGTGTTCCAGCAGCAGGTGGAGCATTGACATTATCTGCAGCTGCTGTTGCTGGATCTGCTCCACCTGCTGTTGCACAGCACACACCCTCTCATTGCTTTCCTCAAGGGCCGCCCACACCAGTGCAATGTCTGTCTGCTTTGCAGGCACTGTGGAGGGGTCCACTGCAGGGGAAAGCCAGGTACTGCTGGTGGTGGTGGTGATGGTGGTGCTGGTGGCTGTGGTGGTGGTGGTGGTGGTGGAGCAGCTGCTGCTGTTGCCCTCCTCCTGCTGTGGTGATGAGCTGCGCCCTCAGCACCCTCTGCCACTGCCACAGAAGGGCCAGCAGGTGGAGGCCTGGCCTGTTCGGTGGCAACCTGCTACTCCACCTTGTGGTGGTTTGTCATATGTGTGTGATGGCCACGGTCCCCAAATGTGTCCCCGAGGCCATGGCACCTGCACACACATAAATGACAAACCACAATGGTGCTGTCCCCACACAGTTAAAAAACTGCCAGACTGGGGAGCTGCGAGGGGGAACCAGGCACAGGAGGGGCAGATGTACTGCTGGCAGTACTGTCATGCACCTGAGGCTCCACCTGCAGCTGTGAAGGTGGTGGAAGGGGTGCTGCTGGAGCTCCTGCAGCTGCTACTGTGTGGCGGTGGTGGCGGGACTTGGTGGATGTGCTGCCGCCGGTGGCACTGGTGGTGCTGCAGCTCAGAGGGGAGAGGCAACACCAAATAACCAGGAGGGTCCAACAAAACCAGACCACCTCACACGGTGCACTCCTCTGCCCATGCCCACGGGCCACAGACTCTCCTCCAGGGTCCATCGCGCACAACCCACTAATTCCCTCTCCGACTGATGCCTCACGCGAGAAAGACTGCTTCACACACACTCACAGTCTCACACACACACGCACACACACAGTCACACACACACACACACACACACACACACACACACAAAACAAAACTTAGAAAACAAGCAAATCAGTAGCAAAAAGAACTGAAAAACACACTACAAAAAAGCTAAAGCCTTTGCTTTTAAAAAGCTGTTTGTTTTAGGCAATTCACAAGACAGGAACAAATATATCCTCCAAACTCTCCTCTACACAAACATGCTTCCTCCTTCTACCACTGCAAAGGAGAAAGTGAAACTAACTGCTTTTGTGGCTCACTTCCTTCCTGCCTGGCTAAAGCATGTGACTTACAGTACTGTAAGCCATGTGATGTGTGGGGGTCTGCCTATATTTTTGTCACTTCACCTTACTTCGCGTTAAGGTGGAATGGCAACACGAAGTCATAATGACAAAGTGAACTGAGCTCTTTCTAATGGCCACTTTGCGTAGCGTTAGGCTAATGTGAAGTGGCCACTTCACCTGCAGATTTTAAATTTGCTGCATCTCTAATGGGTACCTTAAAGAAGTCCTTCACCAGGCTCAAGGCACAGGCTGCTGGAGTGGCACTGCTGAGAGGGGGATCCATTTCTGGTCATGGTAGGTCTTGCAACCTTGTCCCACCTAGGCCCTGAATGAGACAACAGCACTGCAGTAACCAAATGAAGACTCTAACTGGACTTTAGGTGTAGGCTGTTGGAGTGGCAGTCTTAAGAGTGGGACTCCATTTTATACCACACCCCATTATATCTGGGTGACAGAGTGGAACTGCCATAGAAGAAGGCCACTAAGAGGAACCACTGAGAGGACCCACCCAAGGAGCTGAAAGAGAGAAACACAATTTACCATATGTCACAAGTGTCAGGTGCAGTAGCAAAAGAAATCCACATACAAAGAGCAAACAGCAGAGCATTCCTCCTAGATCCACAGCAACAAGGTATTCAGTCAAATGTATTTACTGTATTATATGCAAGACAGCAGAAAAATACATTAGGCACCACAACACAGAAAATTACTGCAGTGCTTCATTCTCCACAAGAACTTTGACAGGAGTGAGGTTCTGGGGAATGCCTCAGCTGTTATATGCCCAAATCTAAGGCAGAAAGATTTGTTGATTCACTATTGAACTGGATCCAGTTGAGTAAAAGATATCCATGCCAACATAAAACCTCTCTTTTTAACAGAGATCCATAGTCAGCCCATTTGTGCAACCATAGAGCTACCACTTGTAATGCCAGCTACCTGGATTTAGGAATGATCTTAGGGCACACTAGAGGGCTGGGAGGACAATTTCCTGTGCCACTTGTGTGAGAGCCTTCTGTGGTAGTGCAGAAGATGTCATAAGACAAGCTCACACCAAAAGTAGCATGAACATACACCATAGGATGGCAATTAAGTGCTAGCTCTATTAAAAAGAAGTGCAAGATGTAGCTTACAGTGATTTAAATCCACTTTAGGTCCACTTCAGTCTCTTCAATATGCTTTGCATATGAAAGATTTAAAATGCTCTTCCTTCAAAAGCAAATTAATGCTGCACTAAGAAATGAAAAGTGCAGAGGTAGTGGAAAAACATCACCAAGCGCTTTGTGACTAAAATATCACTTTGTCAGGGTGATGTAAGAAGGAAGGGGATGTCCTTTTATACCCCAAACTGACTCAGAATCTAAATGAATCTAAATATGTATAAGGAGTTGTTTTACATTATACTCTGTTAAAGTGCCATATTTATAATATGAATTTGCTTACAATAAAGCAGATATTCTGAGTTATTAAATTCTAAAGGACAAAACTTCCCATTTTGTACACCAAAAGAATTAATTGGTGAGCTACAGATAACCCAAACAGTCTTTGAATATAGTATAGCATAAAACTACCCAAGAGGTCAATTTATTTTCTACTATTGAGGAAGTTATTTTAAATTTAATATTTTTAAACATTATATGGAGACGGTGCATCACAGGAATCTTAAAGCAGCACTAAATTCTAACATTTCATTATTGTGCTGAGAAAACCTTAGTGTGAACCTTATTTCACTGACAGAAATACAAGACAATTTATTCACAGGAAGTATAATCATAGGGATGGCTCACAGAAAGACTAAAATTAATTTCATTATTTAAACCATTAGGTATCAATGTATTAAATACAAAAATTCAACAGGCTTCCAGTTGTTTCAGTTTTTTCCCCTATCACCACCAAGTGACAGTGGTTGTACTCCATCAAATACCACAAAAACCACAGAATGAGGTATCCCCATTGTGTACATCTCTAAAATGTTGACCCACTGCACTATCACACTTGGTCTGGTGTATGGATCTCAGATGTTCAAAAATTCTAGTGTGAGCTTCCCTACCTGTCTTACCAACATATACTTTCTTACAAGTGCACCAAATAGCGTAGATCACAAAGGTTCTTTTACAGTTGTTAAAGTATTTAATTTCCACATTTTTATCCATTACTGGGTGGATAAATTGTTTTAATCTTATTGCATATTTACAAACGGAGCATGAACAACATTTAGAGAATTCTTTTATTACTTTATTATCCTTCATTGATGTCTTATCTGAATAATGTCTTTCAGTCAAAATATCTGCCAGGGCTGCTGCTCTACTATAAGCAACTATTGGTTTTTCATTGGCAAGTGATTTAAGTATATTATCCGTCTGAAGGATTTTCCAGTTAGAACATACTATCCCAAGCAACAATGCCTGAAATATGATTGAATTCTGTTACAAGCATGATTTCATTATCACTATTGTCGGTTTTGTTCTGAGGATTTAACTCATATCTATCAGTGTTTTCAGTCTGTTTATAAGCTTTCATAACAATTTGTAATTTATAACCTCTATTCTGAAAAATTAGTCATTAACTCTTGAGATTTCATATGAAATCTTTCCAAAGGACCATAATTACATCTTAATCACAAACATTGATTGTAAGGAATATTTTGATGGTCTTACATGGATGAGCACTGCTAGGTAGAAGTAGGGTATTGCCAGCAGTGGGTTTCCCATACTCATGAGTTTCTATGGAGCCTTCGGCTGTACTGATCAAACATAAGTCTAAAAAATGAATTTGATTTGGGTGCATATTAAAACTAACTTTCAGGCCCCAAGCGTTATAGTTCAAACAGTTAGCAAACTGCAGTGACTCTGCATGAGTGTCATCCCAAACCACAATGACATCATCCAGGTACCTGTACCATTTAAAAAGTTTCCCCTAGTGTGTAGTTTTTCCATTAAAAATAAATTCCTTTTCAATCCAGGCCAAAACAAGATTTTCATATGACTGAGCAAGCACTACCCTACCACTACGTTGATAGTAATACTTCCTGTCAGATACAAAATAATTATGTTTGAATACAAATTCAGTGCCCAGAAGTCAATCAATCAATCAGTCAATCAATCTTTATTTAGCCAGGTGAAACTCCATTCAGCAATCTCATTTTCCAGGAGGGCCTGGTAGGTACAGATTAAGTAATACAGTAGCACAGTAGAACATATAGCACACATGGGCATAGTAACACAATACACAGCAATAAAAACAAGGTAGAAAGATAATCAATGAGGTCCGATCATAAGGTGAAGCCTCATCCCAGGAGACAGTACAGCAGAGAGGTGGAAGCAAGTCAGCACCAATATGCTGTACCAGTGATTTTAGACACTGATAGCCCTAGCAAAGCACAATTAATGATAGTGACAGTGCAAGCTGGGGGCTCAGAAGCAAGTAGAAAGCAATGATGAATCCAAGAACATGGCTTAGGGTAATTCTAACATGAGGATAGAAAGTGCAGAGGGTTGACTGAAGAATAGCAATGTATGGCTACAGTTTAGAAACAGGAGGGCATTGACAAGGTTCTGAGAAGTATCTCAAATAGAGTAACTGAATTCCACAAAATCAATAGGAGGCACCAATTTTATGGATTTCTGGATATTGTTCCACAGCTGAGGCAGCACATAGTTGAAGGGCTCTGCCAAAAATGGAAAAAGACTTTAGGCACAGCTAGTGAGATGTACGAATGGCTTCTCAAGGCATAGATTCATAAGGTGCAGGAGGGCAGACAGTCAGAAATGTAGGACGGTAGCATCTTGGATATATATCTATAGGTCTATAGTATAGTGTTCATTTGCCTCCTGAATGTAAGTGAAGTCCATCCTCCCATGGAATAGAGTACACAGTGATGGGTATTATATACCACACCTGAGATGAAACGTAAGGCCCTATGATAAAGGGTGTCAAGCTTAGATAGGACGGTTTTGGGGACTTGGCCATACAGGAAGTCTGCATAGTCCAAGATAGCTAGGAATGTGGTTTGTACTAAGCTTTTTCTGGCCTCTTGGGTAAGCAGATGCTTGATCCTAAAAAAAAGTCCAAGCCTCCATCTAAGTTTTTTTGAGAGCTCGTCTATATGATCAGTAAAAGAAAGTCTGTTGTCAATCCACAAACCTAAGTGCTTGAACTTGGTCACATAGTTAAGTGACTTGCCAAGCAGGGTGATGATAGTGGGAATATTGTCATGCTAAGGAGTTTATGGACTTGGTCATTAGGGATAACAGCATAGCCTTGGTCTTTTGGCATTCAGTCAGACTTTTTGACTCAGGAGGTTTTGTTGCAGTGAAAGGAAATCTGCTTGCAAGTCTGAGCAGGCACTTTTGGGAGTAGGCCTGGCAGTGTAAAGGACCGTGTCATCTGCAAAGAGATGTACACTGGAAAGTTTGATTCCATGGTTGATGTTGTTGATATAAAGTGAGAAAAGCAAGGGCCCCTGGAGCCTTGAGGTACACCTCTGCTAATCTGTTTTAGAGTGGAGAGATCTCCTACTGCTTTTACTTGCTGTATCCGCTCTGCCAAGTAGCATGAGAACCATTTTAGGGAAGGTGCATCCAGACCAATGTTACAGAGAGTAACTAAGAGCAATGCATGGTTGATGGTATCGAAGGCCTTGCTTAAGTAGAGGAATACTGTGCATACATGATTCTTTAAGTCAAGGACTCTCTGCCAGTCATTTGTGACTTTAGCCAGAGCAGTGATTGCGCTATGGCATGGCCTAAAGCCTGATTGCCCAGGGTTTAGTAGATTTGAGGCATCAATGTAGTTTCTAAGTTGGCAATTCACTAATTTTTCCAGCAGCTTTGATAGGGTGTGGAGTAAGGAGATTGGTCTGTAGTTATTTGGGGTTCTGGGGTCTCCTGATTTGAAGAGTGGTAAAACCTGGGCAGTCTTACAGGCAGAAAGGAGTTTACCCAAGCTGAGAGACATATTAAACAGGTGTGTTAATGGAGCTGCCAGCACTTGGTGACCGAGCTTTAGGAAAAAGGGCCAATGAGGTCGCTCCAGCACTTTTTCTGGCATCCAGCTGAAGGAGCAGGTCATCCACTTCCTTGTAAGTTACCGGTTGGAAGGAGAAACCCGTGACAGGAGTACTGTGGACAGGGGGAGGGCTTTCTGGTCCTTGTGATAAGAACTGGGTACGTAGGTTATTCGCAGGTGAAATGTCAATGGCCATACCTGTGGTAATAAAATGATTGTTAAAGCAGTCAAGGATTTCTGCCGTCTCGTTAATGAGGGATCCTTCATATAAGATCTTGGTAGGGAGAGAACCTGATGAAGCATGTCCTGAATATCTCTAAGGGTTTGCCAGAATTTGACAGGGTCCTTGGTGAAGAAGTCCAGAGTTGACTGGAATTAGTTAGCCTTAGTGTTTCTGGCAAATTCAGGAATTATTAAATTCTAAAGATCTACCCTAATAACATCTGTTATAATGTATGACATCTCAAATCACAATTAATGGAGTATACAAACTATCCACATCTATTGTGAGCCATAGAAATGTGCTTTTCCATTCAACATTATTTAACTTGCCCGACATCCATAGTGTCTGACATAGGTTGGTGACTTATTTCCTTTATTCCTTAGAAAACAATCCAAAAATGTGGAAAGTTTTTCAGGCACGCAACCTATGCCAGAGACAATAGGATAACCTGGGGAGGTTCTCCAGGTTTTTGTGCAATTGTGGTAGTATATAAAAGCTCGGTATAATAGGAAAGGGAGTTGTTTGATAATATTTCTCATTCAGACTGATCTGTCCATTTATAATAGTCTGTAACAAGTAAATCATTCAGTTTTCTGTTAATAATTAGAGTCAGATCATTGTCTAGTCTAGTTTAGAAAATGGGCTTTTTACTTGGAGGCATCTGATTGGCCAATACCCATTCCAGAGGGTCAATAATTTTCAATAGATGCCCACCAAGTAAAAGACCTAGCCTAAACTGCCTCATGCCAAAGCAAGCTATCCTTGTGCCCAGACTGCATTGTCATTGGCTGAAGCACTGGGCACAGAATTTCAAACTGCTGCCATTTTTTCATTGCTTAGTGAGACCTTCATGTCAGCCATTCGCAACACACCTCAACAAATGTATTTCATTGCCATTCACTTGTTTTTTACCCAACAACAAAAACGGATAACTTAAACATTTTCATTTCCCTGTCTCATGTCTCATTTCCAATCTTTTATGGAGCCAGTGATGGTCCATGGAATCTCCCGCCTCAGCTAACAGTCATTACATGTGTTGCACACAACTCACCAATGTACACAAGAAATCCTATAGCTGCATGCCCTCCAGCCTTACGACACTGTCCCCCAGTTTGTTTAGGAATCCACATGGGAAAAAAAATAAACATAAATTGCACCTTGCTCCCGATGTTCCACCCTCATTCAGTGTCACAGTGCACTCGCAGTCTCCCCACCACCACAGCTCTAAGAGGGTCATGTGCAATGATCACGGTGAGCTCCTGATGCTCTGCTCCCTTTTCAGTCTCTCTGCAATTGTGGTCTTCCCACTACAACGCTAGAAGAGACTGAAAAAAAAAAACTACAAGGAACACAGGACCTTTTCCACTCACCTGATGGTCCTGCATGATGACCCTGGTCAGCTCCTGATGTTCTGCTCCTTTTCTGTGTCATTGCTATCGTGGTCTTCCCACCACAATGCTAGAAGATGCAGGCAAAAAAACCAAAACACAAAGAACACAGGTCACTTTCCCCATTCACCTAATGGTCCTGCCCTCACATAGACTTGCTCTACCTCAGTGTGCGCATGTGCCTGTGTGTTGTGGGGCAGAAGTAACAATGACAGCCAAGACAAAGCTTCAAATAAGGAGGCTCTGGGACAGTATAGGCAGAGGAACTATTTAATTTCACAACATATCTTAAATCAATTTTTTGCAAACATTTTTTTACTCAACTAATTTTGTTTTACAGTGCCCATTTACTAAGCACAATAATACCCTCCAGGGTCGGTGGTATGGGCAATACAGAACCTTCCAGGGGCTATAAGGCCCTCCACCTGTGGCGTTGGGCCTTATTATGCCCCTGGGCGATCTGGTATTGCCTAATACCGCCCACCCTGTTGGGTGTTATTGTTTGCATAATACATATCATTACTCTGTTGCCTCCCTATCTCCAATAAGTATGTATCTTTAATCATTAGTACCACGTTAACCCCTTATCAAATTTTTTATCTCTTCTAATGCCAGCTTTTCATCCTTCATAATGTTAGGAAAATGTAGTTTCCATTTCTGTTTAAATAGTTTCTTTATTTCTCTCCGAACTGATTTTTCAAAAACCTCTATGGCTGAATTTTTCTTAAAATAGTCTTCAACAGTTGATTGTGGTTTGATAGGTTTTTTCCTTTGTTCAGCTCAGAGATTCAATTCAGGGGTATTTTCATTGTGCAACATCAAAATTGCTTGATCCATTGGTAAATCTGCTGAGGTTTGAGAAGTCAATTTGTTTTCAAGTACTAAATTAATATTAGCATCAGTATCATCAGATTGTGTTGTCGAGTAGTTTTCATAATCCAACTGTTGTTGATTTGAAAGTTCAGTTGTTACTATTTCTAATGCTTGTTTGGAGGCAAAAAAGTATTTCAGTTGTAGTTTCCTAAATAATTTATATACCTCTATTTCCAATTCAAATCTGTTGACATGTGGTGTCAGGATGAAATTAAGACCTCAGCTGAGGGTATCCAGTGAAAGCGGCGACTGAGACTGAGTGACTCAGATTTGAGTGACTCAATCTCAGCGCCTATAGTGTCAGCGACCCTGAAAGGGTAGTGACAGGGAAGGACAGGGTGAAGGGAAGAGCAGCAGGCATACCAGAAGAGGAGAGAAGGTATGTGAGGGGTGATGAGGTGGAAAGACACCACACTGGCTACATGGCATGGTGGTGAGGGTGGCTGGCTACAGTGAGGAGGGTGCAGGGTTCGGGGCTGGGGAAGAGCACAATATTTTATGCTATTTTTGGAGCGGGCGTTAATTTTTTTTGGCAGTTCTCCCGTCCTTGGTATGCACCTCCCGGAGTTTGTTATTATTAGTGAGGGGTGCAGGGCACAGCCCCACATAAATACTAAAGCAAGTTGCCTCGCTCACGAGGTGTACATTGACGTTTTTATTTTCGACTATGTACACTACGCCCTAACAGCGATCGTGGTTTTCATGTATAGCCGCTTATCACATAGAACCTGACTGAGTATTTGAAATTGTGCTGGGGTTAAATCTTTATCAGTTAAGTTAGCTACTTATAGTGTATGGTGGAACGTCTTTCTCCACGAAATTGATCATTTCGAAACCTTGTAGTCACATACACTAGTGACGCTTCGAGTACAACAGAATGATGTTTTCTACTGTACTGCGAACATCACACTGTGTCCTCGCGCAGCATTTGACAGTTAGGGCTCACTCCATAGACAGGACACATGGCGAAAGCAGCAATATCGGGGGCAGTATTAATGGTTAGTGTGAACGTTCACAATGTAAATTCTTTTTTCCTTCTAGTAACTGTTTTTTTTTTCCCCAAAACGACATTCCACCATACACTATAAAGAAAAGTGCATGGGGAACAGTTGACAACAGGGCATCTTTCACCTCGTTGGCACTATGACAATGGATTACCTCTCGAGCTGCGCTCTCGAGGTAATCTGTCGTCATAGTGCCAACTCGGTGAAAGAATAGCCCTGTTGTCAACCGTTTGCCATGCACTATCCTATATGTTCTTGGCCCACTGATTTTTATTGCTTCTGGGATTCCAATCTTTTTTTTGTTTTTTTGCTCCTTCATTTCCCTCCTCACCTGGTTTTACATTTTTTACGTATCTGTATGTTTATTACTAGAGCTTTGAGGAGCCTTTTGTGTTGAATTATCTTGTGTAGCAGTTTCCATATGCTCATCACTATCAGTGACTACAATTTCATTGTCCCTTTGAGTAGATTGACTCCTATTAGAATTCCTATTGTTAGAGTGACCATGTGATCTGCCTTGGCTTCTGCTTCTCTGTCTTCCCTTTGGCCAATTAAACACACAAGTATTGATATAATCTGAGTCATCTATTACAAGTTTTTGTGCTTTTCTCTCTTTTAAATCAGTTTCATATTTTGTTAACTATGATGCTTATTTATCATTAAGCTTCTTAAAGCAGCAGTACTAGATAACAAAAATTGGATCTTTTGCAACAATTTGTTCCCTGTGCTCTGTTTAGCATTTACCTGGTAATCTTTCTTGTTTTCACTGTACGATCACCCCATAATTTGCTCCATTTTCCTTTGTTTTTGTTTACAATTCTTCCACCCATCATGTTGAACTGGAACCCTCTGCTGCCAACTGCACATGTGTATTACTTGCAGTACTACACAGAGACAGTGGAAATCTGCAGCACAGGGTCCCACTGAAGTAATCAAAAGACATGATGCGACATGAAGGGGGAACATGGCTCAAAATTAGGCAGCAGCCATATTTACCATGGTGCCACAAAACTGGAAATTAATCACTTTCTGATTATTTAGTACAGCTGCTTTAAAGCTCTCATTATTCTTACATTTTTGAAGTTTGGATTGTAGAGAATTTAATTCTTCAATGACATCTTTATAACATAAATCATCTTCGTTAATTGCACAAGCTAGAAGGCATGATGAGCAATCAGTCAAAATACTCAGCCATTTGTCTTTTAATCTAAAGTACTTCAGTCCAACCATTGGAAATTTAACCATTCTTAAACCTCTGGGAACCCACTTTCTGTCTTGATATTTTGTTAAATTGTCCCAATTATACCATATATTAATTTCATTGGTTTTGACTTTTTAGACTTATGGAACAATGAAACAAGTTCTCCTTTGCAGTAGTGGTACTTGAGTTTCTTGTGCTTGATTGCCACTATCTCTGCATTAAGTAAGCAATATGGGATGTCTGCTTCAATTTCAACATCAGAGCCTGAACTAGGTCTGACTTTTCCCCACGTCTCAAAATTATTGTTTAAAATTCTGTAAATATTTCTCAATGACAGGCTTAAAACTTACTAAGCACTTGTATCACTTGATGTAACCTCCTTTTCAGTTGCCCAGGCTAGAACTTCTGTTCTGCTAATGATTCATGAAATTACTCCAAACTGACCACCTTCTTCATAGATTCATAGAAGTTTGTTAGCAGAAAAGGACCTGAATGGCCCATCAAGTCTGCCCTTCCTCCCCAACTCATCACCAATTCCATGGACCTCCCTTCTCCTTGCTTACCAACCCCATATGTCTTTCTCATGCACTTTTGAATCCCTCCACTGTTTCAGCCCCCACCACCTCCTCTGGCAGTCTGTTTCAGGCCTCCACCACCCTCTCCATGAAAAATCACCCCCTCACATTGCCTCTAAATCTTCCTCCCTCCAGTCTTAGGCTATGCCCTCTAGTTTTGACAACCTCCTTCCTTTTAAACAAACTCCACTCTTTCACATTATTGATACCCTTAACATACTTAAAAGTTTCAGTCATGTCCCCCCCCTCCTTTCTGGTCTCCAGTGGGTACAACTCCAATTCTCTATACCTCTGCTTGTATGGCTTCCCCTGCATACCATGCACCAACTTGATGCCCTTCTCTGAACTTTCTTAGTCCCATCTATTTCCTTTTGTAGATGGAGTCTCCAGAACTGGACCCTATACTCCAGGGATGGCCTCACCATGACTTTATAAAGAGGCATCAGAACCTCCTTCTTCTGCTTGTTATGCCTCCAATGCATGCCAACATTCCATTTGCCTTCCCCACAGCTTTGCAACATTGGCTACCTACCTTAAGGTTGTTGACGTTGTAATCCACAGATCTCTCTCTTGTTTGGATTCTTTGATTTCCTCCCCAGTGTAAGTTGCTCATGGGTTCTTACACCCCATCATAGGATCATTGCTTAGTACAAGCTCAGGAGGCATAGCCTTTATGTGAGCTCGCCACCAAGGATGGAAATATGTTATATATATTCAAATTTTGAATTACCCATACATTGATATAACTGATATTTAAATGTGTCCATGGTGTTACTCTCAACAACTGAGGTTGGTAATGTGTTCCATATGTTGACTATTCTTTGTGTGTACCACTGGCTTCTCTTTTAGTTCTACAGTGGTCACCTTTTAGTTAAGATTATGTGATCTTGTTTGTGTTTTATTGAAGCTGATTTCTAGCCAAATGTTTCTATAAGAACTGGGTTTCCTATGGCCTTGTATGTTAAACAAAGGTCTCCACGAGTAGTCTGTAATTCATGGAGTATAATTCCAGCAGTTGCAACCTTTCTCCATAGGTCTTATCTGCCATACCTAGGATTCTTTTGGTTATTTTTCTTTGAACACCCTTACTTAATTTCTTACCCCTATTTGTGTTAGGCGCACAAAAAGGTGCACAGTATTCCAGGTGGGAACTGACTAAACTTTTGTGAAGTGGCAAAATAACTCCTGATTGTCTGCTTTTAATATGTTTTAAAATACAACCCATAATTCTTTTACATTTCCTAACTTTCAGTGTCGTATTGTTACCAAAGTTGATCTTGTTATCTATATTAATTCCAAGGTCTCTTTCGTTTTGTTTCATGTAGTACCACTTTGTTTAGCAGATAGCTGTTTTATATTATTATGACCCAAATGCATTACCTTGCACTTCTGTACATTAATGTCATTTTGTTCGTTTGTGCCCACAGTTCTAATGCTGCTATCTCTTTTGAAAGTTTTCTATTGCCTCTTTGGTTGACTATAAAACATATCTTGCAGTCATCTGCATACTTAGATATCAAACATTATTAGATGAATGTATCGATGTTATCAAGATGTTAAACAGTACAGGGCCCGACATCAGAGCCCTGAGGCACCCACTCATCACTTCTGCCCACAGAGACATAAATCCTTTTATAGATGTGCATTGTCGGTGGTTATATAGCCATGATTCTATCCAAGTTTTAAATTATGAGGAATTTCAACTTTGTCATATGTTCTAATAAAATGTTATGAGAGACTTGTCAAATGCCTTTCCAAGGTCCAAGAAAACTATGTCAACAGGTAGACCTGCATCAAGAGCTGCACTAACATTTTCAAAGAAATGTAGATGATTAGTCAAACATGACTTACCCCATGGAAACCCATGCTGTGTAATATCTTGTAGGTTATTGTGATTTATATGTTGTTTTAACCTATGTAAGATTAGCCTTTCTAAATTTTTTCAAATAACAGATGTTAAGCTTATTGGTCTGTATTTCGATGCTTCTGTTTTATTTCCTGATTTATATATAGGGATAACCAGAGTGTCTTTCCATGATGAGACACTCTCACCTACATCTAGAGATAGATTAAATAATTTACACAATGGGGCTTAGATTTGAGGTACAATTTCCTTAAGGAACCTAGGGTGAATTCCATCAGGTCCAGCTGAAGAGCTGGCTTTTAGATTTTGAACTGCCCTTAAGATTTCGACAGTGATTGAATCAACTATTAAGTTATTGCAGTTAGTAATTAAACTATTAAAGTTTTCCTTAAGGGTGAAGATAGTAAGAAAATAGTTATTAAATTCTGTTGCCATATATGCTTCATTATTAGTAAGTCCTGCTTTTGTTTGTGTAGGTCCTAATGTAGTCTTAGTACCTCTGAGTGAGCCAATATAAGTACAGAACTTTTTTTTGTTGTCCACTGTATCTATTGCTAATCTATTTTCCATTTCTGTCTTTGTTTTCCTAATTTGTTGTTTTACCTTATTTAAATACTGTTTATAGTTATTCTATTTAGATAGTGATTTTTTTTTTATATTTCCTACAGCTCTTTCGTTTGTTATTAATTAATCTCTTAATTTTGTTATTCCACCAGACTGGAGTTCTTTGCCCATTAATGTATGTTTTCCTATTTGGGACCCAAGTGTCTAGACAGTGATTAATTTTGGACAAAATAAGAGTCCAAGCCTGATTGACATTTAGGCCCATAAGTTCAATGTCCCAATCCCATATGGTCAAATAATGTTTTATTTCATGATAATTGGCTCTAGAGTAATCCCTTATCATGGTATTCCTCTTGGTTTCAGATACTGTAGACTGAATTTGAAATAGAACCATATTATGATCACTGTTGCCCAGTGGTTCTAAGATTCTAGGTTCTAGAACATTTGCCCTTATTGGTAAGCACAATGTCTAAAATATTATTATTTCTAGTTCCTTCATAGAGGATTTGATCAAGGTTATGATTTACTGTGATGTCCAGGTCCCTCTCTATAGTTCCACTGCAACAGATCATTGCCCAGTCAATTTGAGGAAGTTAAAATCTCCCATTAATATGTAATTATTACTTGGTTCAAATTTATCAATCGAGCTAAGGAAGTCAATGTTTTGTTCATTATTAAGGTTGGGGGTCTGTAGGGTAAGCCTATACATAGTTTTATTTCTGGTAATTTAATCTCTGCCAGATTATTTCATTATCACTATCAGAAACATATTTTGTACAATGTGATGTATAGTCTTCAGATATATAGAATGCTATCCCCCTTGTTTATCCTGCCTATTTTTATTATTTTGTAAAACCAGGAATATCTGTGTTCTAGCTTTCTTCATGAAACTATGTTTCAGTTACCCATAAATTGAGATTTTCTCATTTTGGATTATATATTACTTCATCTATTTTGTTTGACAAACTACGGGCATTAAGTAGCAATTCATTTATGCTATTATTTTTACTTTTGTGGTGTGGAGTGTCAATAGGAGAGACTATATTTGTTATTGTAGTTGTTGGCACAGTTGAATCCTGATTTTCACAGTGATCCTTGTTCAAACATATCCAACCCCCCTGAACTAGTTTAAATATTTATCAATGAAGTTGATAAATTGTTTTCCCAGGAGTTCATGCCCCTCTTTGCTTAAATGCAGGCCATCTTTACAGTATAAATTGTCCTGGTAATAGAACTCTTCCCAATGGGTCAGGCACTGTATCTCTTGCCTCAATGTCCATTTTCTTAACCAATTGTTAAAACTCCTTACTTTCATGTTTATTTTTGGTGAAGCTTTTGGTATAGGCAACATAGGTAGAAGACTTGGTTTGCTGGCCAAGGCACCTAGCTTCACCTGAGCTCTTTCCTTCTAAGACTGCTTGAAAGGCAGAGTAGAAAACTTACCAGAACAAGGAGAAGGATTAAGACTTAGTTTGGCTAAGCAGATTTACTGTGTGGTGGTGTTTTTATTTTTACTCACAGGGATTGCTACTGTTTGTTGCTAACATTTCATTGCTTTATTTTTCTCTGATTCAAATTGTTGTTGCTGGTATACCTTCTTCTGCATTATTACAAGGTGTGCCTACAGGTGTGTAGCTAACAGATTACTGCTGTAATCTTCTGATTCAAATTGTCTTTTGCAAGGTATATCTTCTGTTACTGCTTTATTTTCTCTGGAGCAAAGTGTTTCTTACAGGGTATATCTTCTCTGAAATTATTACAGGTGGTGCTTTACAGGTTTTACAGTTTTATCTAACATTAGGATAAGCTTTCAGGGTTACTGCATTTGTTGTTGACTGATTGTTTCTGCTCTTACCTCCTTGTTCTTTCATCCGTGGTTCTTCTTTTTAGGCAGGGGAAGGCCAAGCCACCCACCCATCCCCAACCACCCACGCTACACTCCTTTTTATAGGGTACCACAGTTGTGACATTTCCTGTGGCAGAGCAGGAAGGGGCGGATCAGTGGGGCCTCCACAAGGTGATCTCATTTACAGGGCACTAGTAATTTAACTTGTTATAACAAGTTAAACAAAGCACAATTAAACCATTACTTGCATTTTTTCCTTCTAATTACTCTGACTAGGTTACAAACCCAGCAACTTATTTGGAATGGATTTCATTAACTGCAGGTACTGTGGAACAATTTTCAGGAGGACAGTCTTACAGGATTTAGGACACTGTCCTACATGCTGGGCCTTTGGAGATCTTAGGTCTCAGCTCCGGGCAGCATGGGCAGAGATTGCACGCCTCAAATTTCATATTGAAGAGGAAATACATTATAAGAACCACCATTTCCCCAGCATCCAACAGAAAACCTCGACCGCAGAGGGTAGTTGGTCCAGGAGGTTGGCAGGTGGTTAGAAGAAAGCAAATCAGGTGCCCCATCACTCTCTGCTCTCCAACACATTCCTTCCAAAACCATATAAACACTACAAACAGGTATCTGCCTCTATCTCTGAAATCAAATAAAGAGGCAGAAGACACTGCAGAGCAGGACACTGCGGCACAGGAGCTAACACAACAATACTCACCAAATCAGGAACCAAAACTAAACAAGCACAAAGGAAATCCAAAAACTTGATCATAGGAAGACTCCATGATTCGGGAGTTGATACCCATCTCCAGTCAGGTAGTATGGTCAGATGTCTCCAGGTACATCAGCATGGAGAGACACTGACCGCATTGCTAAAATTGTTCACAAAGCAGGAGAAAATATTGATGTCCTAGTACACATAGGGACTAATGATCTCGCCAGCCCGGTCAGTTGTGGAGACCAAGGAACACCTGACCAGGCTGGGTGACAAACTATCATCTATTTCGTCCGGCATCTCCTTCTCTGAGATCCTGCCAGTCTGGGAGAAGGGAGCAGATGGACGGAAGGTCAGAGAAGGGGAGATAGGGGAGCTAAACACGTGGCTCAAGGACTGGTGCCAGGAAAGGACACAGATTTGTAGGAACTGGCAACAGTTCTAGGAGTGAAATTTTTAAATTTGATGGACTGCATCTGACTAAAGAGGAGTCAGTGCATTGGGGCAGAAGTTTGACGTCTTTGCAGAATATTTAAACTAGCAAATGGGAGAGGGTGCAGCATCCCATACGTCGAATGGGAAGAACACACCTCCTCAGCTAGTGGTCAAACAGGAATTCAGCGTGTTTGCCGCTCATTTGCATCACCAGGTAAGAAAAAGGTTTGTCTCCCATACGATGCACAGGGGTGATGCCAAACTTCACCCAACAACTAACACACCAAAATCTGGCCAATGGAAAATCATGTACACAATGCTCACAGCCTGGGAAATAAGATCCCAGACCTGCAGGCAATAATGTCAGAGGCTAAACTGGACATAGTAGCAATTAGTTAAATGTGGTTTACCAGTAACCACATGGGAGACTTCAGTACCTGGCTATGTATTGTTCAGAAGAGACCGAGGTGCAAAAAGGGGAGGAGTGGCCTGTATGTTAATGAAAATATCAAAGCTACAGAAATTCAGAATACACATAAGGAGCCAGAAGAACTGTGGGTCACCCTGAAACAGGAAATGGGACAGCCATAAGAACTGGGGTTGTCTACAGCCCCCAGACCAGAGGAGGACATAGACACATTACTGTTAGAAGATATACAAAACATGACAGCTAAAGGGAGGTTCTGATAATGGGAGACTTCAACATGCCAGATACAGATTGGTCAATACCAGCAGGAACATCTGCCAGAACTAGACTCATAGTGGATTCCCTGCAGGGAGGCCTCAAACAACTGGTACAGCAACCCACAAGAGACAGGGCTATCCTAGATCTAGTACTGACTAACAAAGAAGGATCACAGATCTCCAGGTAGAAGGTCACCTGGGGCCAGTGACCATCACATGGTATGGTTCAATTTGGCTACTACATCTAAATCGTCCCATTCAAGGCAAAAATATGGGACTTCAGAGGAGCTGACTTTGATAAGATGGCCAACAGAGTTAAGCTAGCCCTGGCAAAAGAAACACAGGTGAGGAGGTACAGGCAAAGTGGGCAAGCATTAAGGATACAATACTTGAAGCAACATCCCATTGTGTTAGACAGAAAAGGAAGTGCAAAAGAAGAAGGAAATCACTTTGGTTCTCAAATACAGTAGCAGAAAAGGTCAGAGCCAAAAGGCTGGCCTTCAGGAAATATAAGGGAACACAGCGGGATGAAGATAGGGAGGCATACCAAACTGCCCTAAGGGAAGCAGGTAAGGCAGTAAGGCAGGCAAAGTCCCAAACTGAGGAAACACTAGCACGAACAGTAAAAGAAGGTGACAAGACTTTCTATAGATACATTAGTGAAAGGAGAAAGTCCAGAGGGGGTATTGCTAAGCTTAATGGAGAAAAGGGAGCATGTGAGGAGGACCCTGTAAAGGCATCTATCCTAAATAGATACTTTTGCTCAGTATTTACTGAAGAGAAGGTAGGGGCAGGGCCCACAGCTCAGCATCATAGACACAGGGGAGGAGGTGAGCACTACTCCCTTCACAAAAGAAAGGGTCCTACAAGAGCTTGCTAAGCTCAGGGTGGATAAGGCAATGGGACCTGATGGCACATCCCAGGGTACTTAAGGAGCTAAAGGAGGAACTAGCAGAGCCATTAGCAGAATTGTTTAATGAGTCTCTGAGCACAGGAGAGGTCCCAGAAGACTGGAGAAGGGCTCATGTGATCCCGCTCCACAAGAGTGGTAGCAGGGAGGAGGCGGGAACTACAGACCGGTCAGTCTTACCTCAGTAGTGGGAAAGATTATGGAGGCACTCCTTAAGGGAAAGGATAGTGCAACACCTGGAATCCATAGGGCACAGGATCCAAGACAGCATGGGTTTACAAAGGAAGGTCCCGTCAAACTAATCTCATAGATTTCTTTGACTGGGTAACCAGAGTGGTGGACCAGGGGAGCAGTTGATGTCGCTACCTTGACTTCAGCAAAGCTTTGACACTGTTCCATAGAAGATTGATAAATAAGCTAGGTAGGCTCGGGTGGGTCAGAAGTTGGTCAACTGGGTGGCAAACTGGTTGACTGGCAGAAAACAGAGAGTGGTGGTAAATGGTATACAGTCAGAAGAGATGCAAGTCACAAGTGAATTTTCAGGGATCAGTCCTGGGGCCAGTCCTATTCAACATCTTCATTAGTGACCTCGCAGATGGACTAGAGGGAAGGCTTGTCTGTTTGCAGATGACACCAAGATCTGCAACAGAGTAGATGATCCAGATGGGGTGGGCAGAATGAGAGAGATCTGGATAAACTAGCAGAATGGTCAGAAGAGTGGCAACTGGGATTTAATGCAAAGAAGTGCAAAATCATGCACATAGGGAGAAAACCTGAAGCCACTTATAGGCTGGGAGGGGAGTTGCTAGCAGTCACAAAGGAAGAAAGAGACTTGGGCATCATCATCACTGATGACCTAAAATCATCCAAGCAGACCTCTAAAGCAGTAGGTAAGGCTAGGGGGGTGTTAGGGTGTATTAGTAGGGATATCACAAGTCGTAAGTGGGAGGTAATAATCCCTCTGTACAAGACATTGGTTAGGCCCCATCTGGAGTACTGCGTGCAGTATTGGAGGCCACACCTTCACAAGGACATTAACCAAATTGAGGCAGTCCAGAGAAGGGCAACAAAATGGTGCAGGGACTGCATCAGAAGACATATGAGGACAGATTAACAGAGCTCAATATGTATACCCTTGAGCAAAGGAGGAGAGAGGTGATATGATTGAGACATTTAAACACCCTAAGGGCATAAACAAGGTGAAAGAGTCTAACATGTTTAAATATAAGAAAAATAGCAGGACAAGAGGACACAGCATGAGATTAGAGGGAGGCCGATTAAGGGGGAATGTGAGGAAATTCTTTTTCACAGAAAGGGTGGTAGATGCATGGAATGGCTTACCACAAGAAGTGGTGGCTATGAATACAGTGCAGGGCTTCAAACAGGCATGGGATAGGCATAAGGGAGCAATACAAATGACTATGAATAGATAGGTCACTGACAGAGCAAAGGCCGATGGCACATTTATAAGGTAGAAAAAGAAATGGGCAGACTGGATGGGCCTTGCGGTCCTTATCTGCCATCAACTTCTATGTTTCTATGTTTCTATGTTTCTATTTCTGATATAGTAACTTCACAACCTAAAGAAGTCAATCTGTTGGTAAGTGCCACCATGACTTGTTTAATTTCCTCAATAGAGTCCATAAACATATTATTTGTCCCCGCATGTATAAGCACTAGAGGGTTACTACCTAGGTTTTTAACAGTTGTTTTACACATATGTGTTAAGTCTGCTATTTTTGCCCCTCTAAATGATTTATCAGGGTTGTATATTTCCCTATCCAGATGTTTGATCATTGAATCCCCCATTACCAATAGGTTTGTTTGTTGTTGCTATGTATTATTGCTTACTTCTGTACTGTTTTCATTGTTATTTATTATATTTTCTACATTATTTTGTATAGACAGGGGACTATTGCCCCATCAATATCTATATATGTAGATTCAACAGGAGTATCAAAAATTATCAGTGCTTGTGATGAACTATTATCAGTGCCATTTCCCATCATTGTTAAATTAGTGAATCTATTGCTAAGAGGGATAGTAAAGGCAGTTGGTTGTGGACCCGGGTCATCATGTAGAGAAGTTGACTCCTGGGTCTCCCTCTGGCCTTGTGTTAGGAGGTAACCAGTTGAGACCTTCTGAACAGGTGCGGAATCTGGGTGTAATTCTTGACAGTGAGTTAATGTTGAAGGCACAGGTATCTACCGCTGTCTGCTGTCAAGTCTTCCTTTTACCATCTGAGGAATATCACCCGGATAAAACTCCTTGTTCCACATGATGACCTTCCTTTGTTGGTCCATGCTTTTGTTTCCTCATGTCTTGATTACTGTAATGCTCTATATCTAGGGTTGCCGGGGGTGGATCTCTGTCGCCTGCAGCTGGTGCAGAACGCTGCAGCCAGGTTGTTGACTGGGCTACCAAGAACTTGCCATATCACTCCTGTGCTGCGCAAACTGAACTGGCTGCCGGTGTGGTGGAGAATCACCTTCAAGGTCACGTTGCTGACCTATAAGACCCATCACGGTCAGGGACCGGGCTACTTGGAAGATCTCCTTTGACCTTACCACCCTCTCTGCCCACTCCGCTCCGCTGACGAGGGATTGCTAGAGTTTCCCAGGGTTCGCCTTCAGTCATCTGGGGCCAGAGCTTTTTCTTTCATGGCCCCAACTCTGTGGAATTCTCTGCCTCATCAGATTAGAGAGTGCCTGTCCACGGAATCATTTAAGGTGTCCCTGAAGAGTTATTTATTCAAATTAGCATTTGGATAGGTTTATTGTTGCTTTTTATTGTTTTTATGTCATTATTTATTATGTAAGATGCTGTTTTGTACTTGCGCTTTGATATGCTGAAAAGCGCATTATAAATAAAATTTGATTGATTGATTGATAGTTCGTGCCTTCCCTTTTTGGAGGTTTGGTATATTGGCTGTTGTACCATAAGTCATCTACTGCTGTTGTTAGATCTTCTTCCCTAGTTCCTTTTTTATTTTTATCTTTGGGGGTTCCTTATGCCTTGATGCTTTTGCAGAACATCATAAGGGGTATTCAGATTAGAATCTTAACCATTTATAGGTGGAATAGAAACAGGAGAATGTAAACATATTTGTTCCAGAAGATAGTTTGGCACCAAGTCTATCTGCCACTTCCTTTTGACTTGCCTCCAATTGTAATAATCTGTCACTGAAAGCATTTAGCTCTTGTAATACATCTTCGTTATGAGTACATTTTCCACAAATAAAGGGAACTGGTTGGACCTATGTGGTGATTAAATACATAAGACAAGTGGAACATTTAGTAATACCTTCTCCTTCTTGCAAAGTTATTTTCTCAGCCATCATTTATTTTTTATTTATTTAGTTTGTGTTGACCGGGTAAGTGCACTAGACAAATTCTGCCTATTTTCAGGCACGACCCCGGGGGAATACAAATGAATGCCAACTGACTTTGAACCAGATTAAACTGTTTGTGGTATTTTAGTGAATGTAAGTAAGTAATTAGTGAATCATAATGCTACACAATTAGGGATAGCTACAAATCTATAAGTGGGCTTACTCTTTTAATTTTTTATTTATTTTTTAAACTGAAAGGATCTGTATTTTCTCAACACTGAACTTATGGGCAGGTTTTCACATACAATAACGTGCTATCAGGTTGTCTGAGCTCACGTAGTTTGCTCTGATTCAATTTTAATACTTTAAGTTGGCCCAACAGTAAGTAAGGGCTTATGTAATACCACTGCCTCAAAATTAGAGCAAGGATACAAGATATCTTATCACTTCTATTTCAAATTCAAGCCTATGGTATACAGCACCAGTCCTACTAGTGGTTACTGCTAGTTCATTTGAAGTGAGATACAAACATGCAATATAGAGCTTTGCACCTACCTCTTCAGATACTTGTTCTTATATATGGACTGTTTTGTATCCACCTAGACCCACCAGACATGTGCAGACATGCGTGTCTTTGTGTGCATCTTTGCGCTCAACGTCACACGCTCACCCTGCTTGGGCTCGCCCTGCTCACTGCAGAGCTCTGTATATATGTGGTCATTTGACCCCGGAAGTGCTCCTAGGGGTCAGAGACAGCTCCATAGTAAAATATAACATTTAAAAAGTTTTGTAGAATTAAAAGGTGCCAGATGGGGAGGGAAGGGAAGGGGAAATTGTTCAACCAGGAAAGGCACACTAAGCCAAAGCTTGTTTCCAGGTGCGATCTGGGAGCACAAGGGAAGTTTACCCTGGGTGGTAAAACCCTTCTTTGGTGAGCTCAAAACCTGGTTCACTGAACACTGACTAATACTTAACTATAAGGAGACAAAAGCCATGATCTTCACATTATGCCAAAACCCACTCTGTAATACACCTCTAACCATCACAAACTCCCATGGCTTAGCCCTGGAACAGGTTAACATATTCAAATACCTGGGCATCTGGTTAGACCTCCCTTACCTATCATGCTCACGTCCAACAAGTATCCTCCTCGGTCAATGCCAGGTTAGGGATCCTACAGACAGAGCATTGCATTCCCTGCAGGCGATGCACCTAGCAGTGTCCTCCTCAATACTACCCTTGGTTGACTATGGCATAGCAATTTATGGTTCTGCTGATCTTACTGCCTGCATAGCATCAACCTCACCCTCAACAAAGCCTGCCACCTTGTCTCAGACTGTAACAGGCTAACCCATACATGTGATCTTTACAAACTCACTGGTTGGCTCAACTTCCAAGATAGGGTAAAGTACCACACCTGTCTACTAGCATGGAAGATACTAAACAAACAAGCTCCAACAGGCCTCCACCCTCTTTTCAAACAGCCTCACTCAGGAGGGCACTAAGACACTCTGCACACACTTACTAGTACTACACTGTAGAACCTCCCTTGAGCAACGGTCCTTCCATTATCGTGCCCCACTGTGGCTAAACAACCTACCATCCACAATCTCCCTTACATCCAGTTTCAGGCAATTTAAATCTGGTCTTAGGACACGCCTCAATTCGGCAACTTGTGACTGTAGATAACATGAAAACTGAGTTCCAATGCCACATGGATAGTGGCCCCCCTACCTTCCAGTGCTCTAAGTCCCCATAGCTAATTATACTAAATCTTACGTTAATCATATCCTGATTCTGGGCCTATTTTGTAAGACCCCCCAAAACTGTAGTACTGTCATGTGAGTCATAAGTGTAGACCAGGGACCTCTTTTTTAAGACCCCAGATGATGTAACCCTACATTAACACTGCACCAAAAGTTTAAATACTATACCAATGTTTTATGTTTTCAACCGTGCCATATGTTTTAAGTTTTTACTGTTGCCCAATGTATTTCAGTTGTACCCAATGTATTAAGTTTGTGATCCATAGTGTATGTCTCTTCTGATGTGGAGCCTTTGCAAAGGAGTTGATGACTCAAAGGATTGTAATTCCGATATCTTTCAATAAATAAATAAATAAGTGACTTGCTTAGGGTCACACAGTATGCAAGTGGGGGCTGTGGGATTCAAACCCAGGTCTCCAGGTTTGCAGCTCAGAGCCCTAAACCTCTGCTCTATACTGCCTCCTGGCTACACTATTGCAATTTGTCCTCCGGATGGTAAAACCCAAATATTCCAGCCCAAACTCGAGTTGTAGTCCTACAGTAGCACTCAAAGGACTACAGCTCCTATTCCTGGTTCTAAGTATTTAGACCAGGGCTCCAAGGACTCGCAATAGCGAGTGTGTTTAAAACAAACAATCACAGACACATATATTGCATTTAGTGAGAACAAATACAGTTTTCAGGCTAAATAGTTATATCTGCAGCTGTTAGCTAGTAAATCAAGATGTGCTCACCACAAGGCTCTGTATATATGTGGTCAAATGACCCCAGAAGTGTTCCTATGGTCAGAGACAGCTCCATAATAAAATATAACTTTTAAAACATTTTTTAGACATAAAAGGTGCCAGATAAAGGCTACACTATTGCAATTTGTCCCTTGGGTGGTAAAACCCAAATACTCCAGCCCAAAGTCGAGTTGTAGTCCTACAGTAGTACTCAAAAGACTACAGCTCCTCTTCCTGGTTCTAAGTATTTAGACCAGGGCTTCGAGGACTCGCGATAGAGAGTATGTTTAAAACAAACAATCACAGACACATATATTGCATTTAGTGAGCACAAATACAGTTTTCTTTGCATTGAATTTCAGTTGCCAAGTTTCCAACCACCCTTCCAGAATCTTCAGGTACGGCCCCATAGCCTGCACCCCCTCTGGGGTATCCACCTTATTGCAGACCTTTGATTCATCTTCAAATAGACACATTCTACCCTAGAGCCCATCCCTATATCACTGATGTAAATATTAGAAAGGAGGGTCCAAGTACTGATCCTGGGACACCCCACTCATCACCCCCACCAGTGCACCCCATTTAACACCACTTTCTGACTCCTGCCTGCCAATCAGTTTTCCACCCACCTAGTAATTTTCCTCCCACCCCTAAGCTTCCCAGCTTATTTACTAGCCTTCTGTGAGGAACTGAGTCAAAGGCCTTACCAAAGTCCAGATAGAGTTATGTCCACAGCCCTCTCTGGTCAACCACCTGCATCACCCAATTGAAGAACTCTATCAAGATTGTGTGACAAGACCTCCCCTTTTGAAACCATGCTGCCTATCATCCTGCAGACCACTATTTTACAGGTAGTCCACCACCCTTTTCTTAATTAGTGCCTCCATCCCTTCCCCACCACTGAGGTTAGGCTGATTGGGTGATAATTCTTTGCCAACTCCTTACTGCCCCCCCCTTGTGCAGTGGCACCACATCCGCCCTGCTCCAGTCCTTTGGCACCAACCCTGTATCCAGGGACAAGTTAAACAACCTCGTCAGTGGGATGGGCAGCTCTTCCCTGAGTTCCCAGAGTACTCTCAGGTGCAAGCTGTCCAGACCCATTGCTTGTCAACCTTTAACTTACCTAGTTTCTCCCTAACCCTATCAATGCTGAATAGGATAGGATCCACCATTTTGTCCTCCCTACCCATCCCTTCAGTTCTGGTCCCCTACTCACCTCCTCCTGTGAGAAGACCAAGCAGAAGTATCTATTCAGCACCTCAGCTTTCTCCAAGCCCCCTTCCAGTTTTATTCCTTCCTCACCTCTTAATCCTACTAACTCCTGTCTTGCCTTTCTTCTTTCTCCCACACACCTAAAAAAAAAATGTATCTCCCCTTTTGGCCTGCCTAGCTATTTTCTCCTCTATATCAGCTTTTGCCTTTCTTATTTTCTGTCCTGTTAGCCTCCATTTTTCCCTATAAGCCTCCCCATCTTCCTTCCTTCCTTTGTGACAGCTTATATTTTCTGAATGCCCTCTTTCTTTCCCTGACTACCTCTGCCACTTCCCTTGTAAACTAGAGTGGTTTCCTCCTTCTTTAATTTTTCCTCACCTTTGTAATACAAATTTCCATTGCTTTCAGTAGCTCCCTTTTGACAGCTTCCCATAACTCCTCCACATCTTCATTATTCCCCTTTCCTGTCATTTTTTCCTTAAATATTCTCCTCATTTTGTTAAAGTCCATTTAAGCCGAAAAAAAATCACTTTACAGCACTCTGGTTGAGGGGTGCTCCCAATCAAATCATGTACTGAGCTCACACCAAAAGTAATGAAGCACATACACTGTAGGATGGCAATTAAGTGTTTTGCTTTATTGAAAAGAAATGCAAAGAGGTAGTTTACAGCAATATAAATCCACTTTGGATCCACTTCAGTCTCTTTAATATGCTTTGCATGTGAAAGATTTAAAATTGCTCTTCCTTCAGAAGCAAAATTAATGCTACATTGAGAAATAGAAAAGTGCAGAGGCAGTGGAAAAAAATTACCAGGCACTTTGTGATTGAAGCATCACTTCATCAGGGGTGACATAAGAATGATGGGAAAATTAATATTATTAAGCATTATATGGTGACTGTATACCATAGAAATCATAAAGCAACACTAAATTCTAACATTTCATAGCAGACAGGTAGAACAGGGAGTTGACTGGCTTATGCATGTGCATACCAGTTGCTTGCTTGTATGTGCATGTTGATGCTGCCGTCCGAGAGTTAATGGTGGAAAAAAACACACAGGAAAGCCCCAGCACTAACATTCCTTATGGGGGCCTTTTCCATATAAAACCTGCAGCGCCAAAAAGAAATTAGGCACACCAGGACACAGTTTAAATTACTTTAATTCATAATTGTGCAAAACACAAAATAGTCATAAATACAAATTTGAAAGCAGGCAGCACAAAGAGATGCCACTCACCAAAGGGATAAGTTCCCCATGTGCATTCAACATCAGATGACATCATTCTTTAGGTGGTGGGGCTTAGCTCATCCTGAATTGGTGGATAAGAACCAGAATGGCTGCAGGATGATACTGGCACCCAGCAGGCTCTGCACCCTGTGCCCAGGCTCTTTCCACAATAATGGATTTAGTCACTGCTGGGCGCAGGCTACCTCAACCATGTAGGGGCATGCAATGAGGCAACTGGGGGATAAGGCACAGTAAGTCCTGGACATGGTAGGATGACAGAGCTGGGGTGTCAGCTAATGGGAACACATGTCAGAGCTGGGGGTTAAAACTGTATGTTTTGTGTGATTTTTATGCCAAACCCTTATCATGGATAACTTCTTAGTGAGTAATGACATCTCAGAGACAAAGTTACAACATAAAATATTTATTATCAGCTATGCCAAATTATAGGAAAAGTATACATACCATTTCCAGGATGCCACAGTGCAGTGACCCCATCTGCAGTCTATGGACTCCAACTTTAAACAAGACCCCAAACTGACCCTATATTTACACAGTATTTCATCAGTAGGGCTATTGTTTCAGTTTCCCTTATCTATACTCAAAATAAGCACATTCTTAGTATAGAACATCACTGGCCTCTGCTCACTGCTGTTACCTAACCTTTAGAAACCTCACCCTTCTGCACGTGCACATCTCCTGACAGTACTTTTCCACATTCAGCATGGTCAGGAAAATTCAAATCTCACTAAAATTAATCATAACAGTATGTACATAAATGGTCAGTCAGAAATTCTAAAAGGCACTTACCACAAGTAAACTAATAACTCTAACAATGGATTTAATTAAAACCTAACCTATAGCAAGCAGCAAATACATATCTATCATTAGTAATATACATATAGGGAATGCATATGCGACAGTATGTATATATGACAGATCACAAGTGAATATATAACAAATCCATAAGCATATACTAACAAGGCAGTTAATAAATTTGTGGAAGGGCTAGGATAAGGCATTAACACTTATGGTAAATGAGCAAATTAGCATCTTGCCACAATAGTTACATGAGAAATACATGAGACACATAAAGTAAATGTAAAGAAATGTTCATTAAAGCATCAAAATGAGTCCCTAATTGTTATATTTTAAAAAATCCCAAAGTCCATCCAAACTGCAAGGGGGTGCTATGATTTTATTTTAATCCATAAAATTGAATTAAAAACATAACATATGTAAATAGCTAAAAACTCCGTAACAGAGGGATCTAATAATAAAAAAAAAAACAGCTCATGGGGACTCCAAGTTGAAACACACCTGTTTTGAGCTTATAATCCACAGAGCATGAAGTATCTTAATAACAAAATCACTGCACAGACTTGAAAAGTGCTCAGTAATTCATTGATTACTCAATTTATCTTGCTGCCTGGGTTTTGGGTATACAACAGCTGAAACATTCATGAGTACCCCACCACTTGATAAAGTCCTTGTGGAAGGTGAATCATTGGGACAATTATCTGTGCTGTTGTGCATTTTGTCCTTATCTGCTGTCTGGCACATAATAAAATGCATTTGATTGACTAGCTTGTTGCGGTGGATCTCTGAAGTGTACACTTCTCTTTGCTCTTTGTAAAAGGAGCTGCAATAGAGCCTGAGGGAGTGTGGGGAGGCTAGTCAGGCTCCCTGTGAGTTTTGTTAATTAAAAACACCATTACCCTGCTTTTGTAGCATTCCACCCCCAAGAAACCAGTCAGAGTAGTCAGTATGGGTACCATGTTCCAGTGGGTATTCTGGCCACCTGGTTCATTTATAATTAAAACCCTCCTTTACACCCACATAGCACCTAATCCCTCCTATTCCCTATTCCCAGCCCTGTGGTGCAGAAGAGCTGTTAAAAATAATTAGCAAAGGAGACAGTGACAGGCACAGCAGCCAACCTACCTCCGGTTAGCCACTGTCTATCTAAGGAATGCAACTCAAGCTACTGCATTGATTTATCACAGTGTAGTTAATGTAATATTTTGCATAACATTTAACTGAAAATCGTGTAAGTAGATTTCATGATTTCCAGTTAGACAGCATGAAAACTACTATATCAATAGACTCTTGTATATTGATATAGCAGCTTGCATTGCCTTTCTTAAGTAGATGGCAACTGTATAAGGATGTGAGCAGAGGGATGTACTGGTTGCCATCTCCATCTCTAACTATATTTTTAACAGATTGTCTGCACCACTTGTGGGGGGGGGTGCTTTGCGGGTGATGACATTTTTTTTAATAACTAAACTGAGTGTCCAGAATGACCATGGCATTGTGATTGATTACTCATATGGGTTTTCAAAGGGAGGAGAGGGATGGGGTGCTATGAGTGTTGGGAACAGAGGATGTATCGATGTGCTTTCTTCAGGGATGAGGTGGGGTATACAAGGCTGGAGTGAAGGGCATTGTGTGCAGTAGTACTCAGAAATGGTTAGTATGGCAGAGATGTGCTTGCTCAGTTGTGCCACTGGTGCCAGACTCTAACCTTCTGCCTACTTTGTCCACTTCAACAGGTATATATTTTGTGTGTGTGGTTTCTCCTGCTTACATCTGCACTAGTAACTAGTTTCAGCTCATAGAAACCTATGCCACAGAATGAAATGATGTTGTACATGTTGTTATGTGATGAACATCAGAGGAACACAAATGTGTAAATTTCCTAGTTCCAGTTTCTGTCACACTTCTGCTTATTGTGATTCCAATAACCCTGCTGCCATGCGCTAAGTGACCTTAAAGAGCGAGGCCTGTATGGAAACAGAACAGGGATAAGCAAACATGAACTAGGAATGCTGCAAGAGGTCCCCCATCCTCTTTAATTCTTTTCTAACCTTCCTTCTGTAAACGTCAGTCAATATGCTCTTATTTTTTCTCCGCGCTTAAAACATTGAGCCTACTTCAGTTTAACTTCTGAATAGCCTTCATGACTGTAACACCTACATTATATCCCCTCATCTGCCCCTTTTTCAGAGAGAAGAAATCCTGCTGCTGCTGCAGTCTGTTTTTGCTAAGCTCTTCCCCTAAGCATCGTGTACTACTATCTTCTGAACCCTTTCTAAGGTCATCATTCAAAGAGAGTTTCTGTGGACACGCAATACCGATAAGAAGAACTCTAGATTACTAAAATACACTTTTACAGCCCAACAAGAACTACCTGGATCAGGGAATTTGTAGGGCACATGCCCCCTACACTAATCTCGGTGGGCGTGACAGCCCTGAGCTCTTTTTCAATACCCAATGCTCTTCTTATACCACACTGAATAAAATACTGATGCTATGTTTTCATGCACACTCGGATTTCCCTCTTTAGGACCAGCCGAGGCTAGTTGCTACACAGAGGTGAGGAGTATTGTCATTAACTGAAAGAGAGCTGTCACTTTCTTGCCCTTTTAGATCAGAATACAGATTCAGCTGTGAAGGCCCCAGTAATCAGGGAGGAGAACAAGAGTTAAACTCAGAGTAAAATGTTGTCTCACCCCCCATGGTTCCTACAAACTATCTATAGATGACTAACATTTAATAATATCTGGATGAAAAACTTTACAGATTAAACTACACATTCAAATAACTAGTATTACTTTGAAGATTTTCTCTCTCACATGTAATTCAAGCACAGCTTTTACCTATTGTAATGCTATTTTTGGGTTTGTCTCAGGTGTTCAGTCTTTAAACAGCTTCCTTTTTTTCTGTAATGCCACCATGAGAGGTCACAGTGAGCTGTGTCTTTTAATGTCATTATACTGCAGTTGTTTTAAATCAGTGTAGACCCACCCTCAAGAAATAAATTGCCTTATAAAAATTCCCTAACACATGTTAATGATTTAATAATTCTTGATTCTCTGCCATCTTCAAAATAAAGCTATTAATAACTGATTAATCTTTTTTATGTTTCTATGTTTGTCATTGGCCTTTCAATATAACCCATATTTTTTATGCATGCTGTGCATGCACAATCCTCTACAAACAATGATACTCTTATATAAGTTATTGCATGTAATCCATTTTCAATACATCAAATCATTTCAATATACCAAAATAGTTTTCTTGGCTTGGCTTGAGCACAGCAAAGAAAATGATATATGTACTTGTCTAATTCTAGTGCTGCAAGAAAGAGATTAAACTTGTTAATATAGCTTATGATGTTTTAGAACTTACATGCAAAGAAAATGCTGATACCATGGGCCAAAGTTTCTGTGACACATATGGAGCTTTATTATTTTCCTTCAAAGTGGTGCAGCTAGCCTGCTGGGTATGATTGCTCTTGGAGAAGGAGGTATGAGGGCACAAACTGCCCAAAATACCCCCCCCAGTGGCGATTAAGAAACTGAATTGCTGGGGGCTGTGAAGGCAGCTGCTCGCTACCCCTCCTGCTGAAGGAAGAGTTCAGTCAGTGTTAAGCCTTTAGGGTCAATCCAAGAGATCAGCGCAAGATACAAAACTCAGTTGTGCAAGTTAAGGTGCTGGGTGGGGAAAAGTGCGATTACGTTTTTATCTGACATAAACATATTTAACAATCTCAACTGTGAGCTGCCTTGATAGTGCAGTAGCATTGCTGCACTCTCTATGCTGGTAACTTGGGTCTGGGAACAGACTCAGGCCACTCAGGGGCTGGCTGGGGAAAGGAGGATGGAGCTTCCTGAGACAGCCCTCCTCCCTTGGTAAGGGGAATTAAGCATTCTGAAATTCATCTTCTGGAGGCACCAAAGTGGGACCACAGCAGGGGAGGGATAGTTGCTGGATGCCGGAATGCATGTGTGCCATGGTTCACATGCATGTACTTCATTGCATGCCAGCACCTTTGGGGCAAATATCCAGGAGCTGTAGGAAAAAGCCTTGGATTACCAATGCACCAGCACCCCCAGCAGGCCTTGCAAGACTGAAATGGCATGCCACCCAGCACAATCATGATTCTGGGTAAATGGCAGACAAATGAAAAGTTGATGAGAATGTTGGTGACAGGGCTGGGGATGCTGTTGCCCAAGTCAAGTAGCAAGAGAACATTTGGTTAAAAAAAAATATAAGCTGCACTGCTGCCAGAATATTCACTGAATACAGCACATTTCTCACATCACAAGCCCACTACTACAAAACACAAATAGTAGCATACTGGAACTAGAAAAAAGATGTTTGCTTTTTAAAGAACAGACATTAATATCTTCTGACAGCCATCCATAGAATGCAGAAGAACTGGGAAATGTGTTAAATTTGATTATTAAAGGGGTTCTGTAAAGTGGGAGTGCTAACCTTTACTCACCTACTAGCTGTACAATGCTATTAATGCCAATGATAAAAGCACCTTTCATTTTAAAACTGGACAGCTCTAAGTAGCAGAATGTTTTCAATCCTTCTCTGATGGCTGCCAAAACGTCAATTAATTGCATTTAAAGTTTAATATATGGAACAAGTTATAGCAACATTTAATATTCATATATCAATGAGACTGACTCCAAGCTTTTCATTTTAAAAAAATATGGGCCCAATAGGCAAAGGTTAGCACTGGAAATAACCCAGATTTGCGCTAGTGTTCTGGGTGGTGCTATGTTCAGAGGCTCCTGCAGTCCACCCTCCAAACTCAGAAGCATCAAGGCACTAAAATACTGCTGCGCCTATGCAAATGAGGAGGTCCCCTCATGCATACCAGTATAGCGGCATATTCAAAGGCTTGTGGCAGCAGTAAATAGCCTCCTGAGCAGCATTGTATACTGATGTCAAAAACAACCTCTTAATCATGTGCTAGATCCATGCAGCTATCCCCCGAAGGCAAGGTGACTATTGCAGCACCTGCCCTGTGCCATGCTAACCCCCATTGCCTGTTGGATGTGCATTTTCAAGTCCATGGTAGTCAAGTGGTTCTCCAATTGCCAAGTATATATTTAGTTTAAAAGTCCCTGGTGCTCCAGTGGTTCCCTCACCCCAATCACCCAGTAGATATTTATTATACAAGTTCTGATGGTCCAGTGGTTCCCAGCCCCCACTGTACATGAACCCTGAACCTGCTCATCTAGTGAGGACCCTTGCCCTGCACCCTCTTCACCTCGAGTGCTAGTCCCATGAATGCAGTGGCCAGCCCTACCCTCCTCTCACTTCCTTGGCTGGCTGCCATCTGACAGTCACAGAGCATGATCACAAACATGCCACTGAACCACCAGGGACTTGTATAATGAACATATACTGGGTGATCAGAGAGTGGTGAGAATCCCTGGACCACCAGGAAGTGCATTTTACATTGACAGGGGTGCTAAAGCACTGCTGTGCCCCATGCAAATTAGCCCATAATTGGCATGCAGATGGCCCCCTTAGCACATTGCATGCCCAGTGGGCTCATTTGCATGCTCAGGCTGAATATGACCCACAGGTGACCTGGTGCTATCCTGTTTTGGGTTGTGTTAGCTCCTGTGGGCCATATGCAGCCCTGGCCCCTGTCAACATAGCACAGATCCACTAATTGCTGTGCCAGCAGGTTCCATATCAAAACAGTGACTGCAAAATGGTGACCTGTGAAGAGGGTGGAATTCCTGCAGCATGATGAATTTAAACAAGTCTTTTTTTTTTTGTGGGGCCTTGCCCCTGCACCGACCCTTGTGGGGGAATTTGCCCCCCACTCCCCCCTTTCTTTAAGATACTAACTCCGGGGGGGGGGACATACCATGGGATGGGGAGAACTTGGTGCTGTGATTCTGTCAACCTCTTCACAGGTCGCCATTCAGCAGTTGCCATTTTGATGTGCTACCGCACCAGCATGGACCAACATTCAGTCAAATAGTGCTGCTCCATTAGTGAGTGCTATCCATCAGAATATCATGACAGCCATCTGAGGAAAAGCACAATTGCAGCTTAAACAGTTGTATCTACATCCAGTACTCAATATCAGACACTATGTTTCTATCCTAATGGTTCCAGTGTTATGCCATTTTAAGAAAAGTGTCTTTTAAAGGTCTAACTATGGGGGTGGGGTGGAGCCAGAAGCCATCCAGGCAGGACATGTTTGTCTCAAGCTCCTATTCAAACTCTCAAATGGCTGTCTAAATCTGTTATAAAACTTAATATTTTTGGTAAAACAACATTGCTAAGGTCAGACGGAAGACTTTAGTCTACTTAGGTGTTGATTCTCTCAAAAAGTGGGAATGGGAAATCCGAAGAAAAGTTCAGGAGATACTGGTAGTAAAAAGGACTGGCAGGCCATGCCCATGAGTGGCTCCGAAGCGGCACTTGCACCAGACAATGGAGAATCAGAAGTGACACTTAAAGATGTGTTACAAGCCATCAAAGCCCTTGACCTGAGGGTAGTAACCCTGGACAAAAAAATTGTGGACTTTCAAACCCGAATCGCAGTTTGTGAATCACAGTCAGTGGCAGCCTCTGCAGAAGCTAAAGAAGTGGTGGGAGCTGCATTGAGAGCTACTACCACAACCACAGGCTTAATAAAATAAAACAGGGTGTTAAGATACCAAGTTGAGGCCCTGGAAAACTTTACAAATCCTCCAACTTATGAGTACTTCGGCTTCCAGAAACAACTGAAGGTGAGGATCTTATCAGGTTTTCCACATGATGCCTGAAAGACAAGTTGAAATTGAATTGGGAGCCTACACCCTGCTGAGCTTATAGGATTATACCATGAAGATGTCCACAGAATACAGAACTGGTACAGACTTTCCTAATTTTTCTGAATGGCGTACAAGAAAGGGATAAGATTTTGGATTCAGCAAGCAGGATGGGCCTGATCAGTGTGGATGATGGCATGGGGATAACTAGTAGTCACCAAGATCGGAAAAGAATTCGGGTCTCCTACCCAGAATGTGGATTCAGACTGTCAGCCCTGAACAGTTAATAAAATATCTGTGAGTACTCCTATGACTGGTGCTATTACAGGGGGAGACTAGGTTCAGTGCCTGTATTTTGTTTTGCTTTTTAAACTTTTGTGAATAAGACTGTTTGGTTACAGCATTCTGCATGTCAACCTGTTTTATCACAGGGCTCACTTTTTGTGGCATTCTGAGCTATGAAAACAATATGGCATGAACTGCATGGTCTCTCCCCTAGCCATGACTGTCCTCTGAGTGTCTCTCAATGGAAATATTACCAAGTTCTGTGTTTTAGCGAAGTTTTGACTGAGCACTGTTAATGTCTCTCTAAACCATTCTTAAGAGTTGCAACATGTACATTAGTGTTATATTTGACTCTAGCATAAGGCTTTATGTTTTCAAAGGTTTATATTGCCTGAGAGGGCTGAGGGGAAGCTAAAGGGTGAACACATAATATGCGTAAGGTTTCCCTATTATTATAGGTATAATGACCCATATGGTTAAGTAATAAGCTGTCTAACATATCTTGTAATTGGGTTTAGTCCATTGTGGCAATGCTGTCTCATGTTTATTAATTTTATGAAATAGTATTCTAATTGCCCTCCTCTGATGACAAGCCCTAGACTGCAATTTCTTGTACCCTAGGTTAAGTATGCTATTTTGACCAATGTGTAAAAGATGTATGTTGTGGATAATATCTGTAAGAAGCTTCTTATAAAATTGATAAACATAAAATTAAAAAAAAAGGTCTAACCATGGCACTGTTATGGCTAGAAACTTATTTTTTAAGTGAAAGCTAGAAGTCTGGTCAGTAAGAATAAGTTCCATCAATGCAATTTCAAGTGTCAATTCTGTTCTGTAGATGTATGTTAATACTATTTGCAATAGGCATCCAGTGCGACCGTCAATGTCTCTGTAAGGGAAAGAGAGACTATGAAGGAGTCTGTTCCAGTGAAGACTTATTGGCATCCAATAATGTAAAAGAAGGAAAAAATAAATATGTTGCAGGTGCTACCTTTTCTTGAACTAATAAAATTGTTTTGGGTCAATTTTAGTCCAATAACAGGTATGAACTACAACCATATTTGCTTTTTTATTTCTTTTACATCATTAGCTGGACTAACTCAGCTAGCACATTTCTTTGACATGTATTAACTATTGGGAAAAAGACCAGCTCTCTCTGAGGCTCTCAGTCATGGCTCCTGCACTCTCTTCTGCTAACAAAGAGTGAAGTTTGAGCTTTGTTTGAAAGCTTGTCATGATCATGTTTGCAAACAATAAACAATGCAATTATTCAGAATTGGCTTCTGTGAGAAAAATGCTGCCAAATGCAAGAGAGGCTATGTGTAAACATGCTTGCACAGATAAAAGCAGATCTAACGTGCATTTTATGGACATTATTTGTTTTGCAACAAACACAATATCATGACTGTAAAAAATCTGTTATCAATTGTTTTTTGACTTGTTCTTAATTTGGGTAATACTGCATATTACTTCATTAGGTGCTATGTAATTTGCAACCCATTATACAAGTCATTTTATGCAATTAATTATGTCATGAACATTTCCACTCCCCTTCCAGTAATCTCTGACCATCCTTACTTTGCCTGTGAAAACACTGGAAGATTATAAAATAAAAATATGGCTCAGGTTTTGTCAGCTTTGTTGGAGGTCAAAACTCCTTGAAAATAAGTTTTAGGGTGACAGTGTGGTGGCATGTTGATGAAAAACATGGAGATTCAGGTTTTGTATCCTACATTGAACCATTGGCTTCTCACCCTTTACAGGGGGCAATAAGGAAACACCAAGAAAAAAAGAATAATGAAAATTAAAAGAGAGGCCTCGTTAAATTGTGTCAAGTTTAGAAAACTGACCCAGCTGGAGACACAGACCATGACTAGTTAACAGTACTCCAGTATGTCTGATAAAATTCAGATATCTGAATCTGGGCACACATGTATTCCAGTAAGGACCAACACAAATATATAGAGTGTAGTTTCCTTTATTAGTGATGGGAGAATGAACGATCAATGACTGCATTTGGTAGGGTACCCAATCAACAATTCTATCTGTTAGTCATTAACCAATTAATTAAGGTGGATCAGGTTCCTTTATTAATAGACAACCTAGTGGGATCAGTTATTATTTGCATAAGGTTGATCTTACTTAGGAGTGACTTTTACTGTTTGTTTTACCTCCAAGTCAGTCTACGTTTACATCCCCTAAGATAATTAGCTCATTGTTATTTACAAAGTACTCATACATTCAACAAGGGAGGGAAGGCTAGCTTGTCCACATATTGGGAGTTGTAAGGTTAAACCAGGTGTGATCTGTTTTACATTTCCCAGCAACAGCACAGTGTAACACCATTCTAAAAGAGACTAAGGAGATATGGATTGCCCTACTCCCTGTAGGTTTAGGTGAAACTTATAACAGATCAAAACATCACTACCATTTTGGGGGGAAGGGTGTTCACACTTGATGAAGTTAAACACAGACAAGGGGCATGCGAAGCTTAGGATAGATGGATTAGTGTATCAGAGCTACAGAAGGAAATCCAAGACTCCAATTCAGTTTTATTAGCCAGGAGACAATATATAGTAATGTGTCCAGTTTTAAGCCCCATCATATTGTGCCATTTGGGGACAACAGACTAAGATGTAAAGGGGCAGTCAGGTCAGGATTTGTCTTAGTATCCCTTGATAAATGAAGGGAGAGAGAGGCAAAGATAAAATTGCATATACTAGTACTGTACATGCAGTAACTAAGGAGGGTGCATGCCAAGTACAGCATTTTAGAAAATCAGCAATATAGAAAATACTGAATGGGCAACTATGCACAACCAGTGTGTTCTGCCACAGAAGGGTTCTGATTCCCTCTGACCATGAGAACAAAGATTGAGAGGTCCATAGGAATCAGAACCCCTCTGTGCAGAACACACTGGTTGTGTATGAAGTTGCTCATCCTATATTTCATATAGTGTACAGTATTATGTGAAATGTGCATGTGGCGATTCTTTCACTTTCAGAATTAAACTGACTTATGCAGTCTCTACAGGTTTCAGAATGCTGTTGTACCACAGAAGGCTACAGTCACAAATCCACGACCTTTGAACTGTGGTACAACAGCATTTTGAAAAGGACAGTATTCTGTACAGGACAATGCTCTGTCATACACCATAAATATATAATTGTGAGTGAAGTAATCAAGCAAGGTCTATTGTGTTATTTTCTGTCAGCAAGACATGAGACATAGAAAGTCTGTTGAGGGGTATATGTCGTGGCTTCTTTAGTCTTTTACAGGAATAGAGTCATCTAGTTGCAGAAGACTCTGAGTGTGGAGCTCTACACAGGCGGCAATTTGTAAATCAGCCTTAATAAGGTTAACACATGGCATTTAGTAGAATCTGGGATAGATTGCTGGTAGAGTTATGAATGAGGCTAAATATTAAAGGAATAATGCCTGACAAGGTGGGTGTTATGCTGGGATAACATCCCACCTCGGGTGGTTGGACCCGAGGCCACCGGCCGAGGGCATCTAATACCCGAGAAGGGATGTTATCCCAGCATAACACCCACCCTGGAGGGCATTATTCCTATTATACAATGGCTTATTGTTTTATAGTTAAAAAAATAATTTTAAAGAATGTTTTTGTTAATGTGTAAAAATATTTTTGTTTCTCAAGAGAAAAAAAAAGGTCAGGAGCATGCTCCATATCCTACAAACAATCAGCAGGGATGTTATGCCAGGATAACATCCCTACTGTGACAGCCAACCGACCAATCAGAAGCCAGGATTCCTTCTTGCCATTGTATAATCAAGGATAAAGTGAGGTGGACTACCATAGCACAGTACAAAGATAATGTGAGTTACCATGTGGACTGAATACATTCATAAGACAAACAGTAGATAATTGTACTTACAGACTGAGCAGGATGATGCAAGACAGTGTAAGATACAACAGGGCAAAATACTGCCCCAAGTCCTCCCAAGCCAAACTGGATACGCTCTGCAAGTCTTTCTGTTGCTTTGCTCTGAATGCCCAGCCTCTCACTCTTCACTGCAACCTATATCGCTCACTTACCCTCCCTTCTCTGGGCAACCGAGGTCTCCTTCACTGCACTAAATTCATCTCTAAATTCTGGTTCCACTCTCTCCCTTCTTACCTTTCTTTCCCCTTAACACTACCACCAACATCCCACCATTCACTCAGATCCACTGATGCTCGCACCCTATTGATCTCTTGCTGATCAACAACCACAGGTCAATCAGGGTTCTTGCACTACCTCCTTAAAATCTGGAATGTGCTCCCCCAAATTCATCATTTCTCATTCCCTGCATCCATTTCATCAGCCCTACTTAACTTGTACTCCACTAACTGCACCTGTATGTAACCCCTCCATCCCTACTCACTATCCCGCCACCACCCAGTCAACAACTCCAAAGCATTTAACAGCTCCTTATGTATTAGCTCTTATGATGGACCGATTGTACAGTTCCTTGCTCTCTTTGACTGTATCTGCTACAAATCTGTTGTATCAACTTACTGTACCCTAATTTTAACTCTGTTATGTATATGTGACTAACTGTTGTATTGGCTCTGTAACTTATTTTATCAATATTACGTATCCTGCATTCATATATGTATTTTGTACCTGTTATGGCAATTGTGTATGTATCCTTTCCCCATATATCCCCAGACATCCGTGACATGAGCAATTTTGATTGCTCAGTGTACTTTTCTGGTGAAACTTTTCCAATCAATAAATAAATAAGAACATATTATGGCTCACACTTAAGGGCAACATCTCCTGCTGATTGCCATTCCAAGCTAATGCCCTAATTGTGATGCTGTTATGTTCCTTCCTTTGTGCTCCAGCCCTCAGCTTGAAGGATCACTAGAAAACACAATCTTCTTTAAATATTGACTGAGGGGGCCCGTTTGAGTGTCCTCCAAACCACCCAGTTGGCAGGTGAGGGTCAGATGACTGTGACCTCCTGGTCTGGTTACCAGAGGAAGACAGTGATCAGTGATGAATAAAGGGAAGCAATGTCAAGCTCCCACCCCTCAGAATTCTCCCTGCAAAAGCTATGGTGACTAAAATGGTGCCAACTGACCCCAAATTGGTGTAATCTTTTTTCAATGACCCTCTGACTGAGGGCCCCCCTGGGTGTCAACCCCACTGCCTGATTTGAGGGTGGGGTCATGTGATCGGACTCTTCTGGTCTTGTTACTGGAGGAAGAGAGTAATTTTTTTTTTTTTTTTTTACCAATTATTTTACCAGGTGAGACACACTAAGCTGAAAGCTTGTTTGCAGGTGCAACCTGGGAGCATGAGGAAGTTAAGTGACTTGCTCAGGGTCACACAGTATGCACCGAGGGGCTGTGGGATTCAAATCCAGGTCTCCAGATTTGCAGCTCAGAGCCTTAACCCACTGACCATACTGCCTCCCTAATTGATGATTAGGGTAGGGTGAGCAACAGAAAGTTCCTCCCATAACCCCATTGCAGTTTGGGGAAACTCACATGAATCGGCACCAATTGCATTTCATCTGGCTTAATTTTTGATGGCAACCCTCAATTGGTGCCCACCTGAGTGTCTACTCCCACAACCTGATTTGTGGGTAGGAGTCATGTAACTGGGACCTCCTATCATGGTCTGAAGTGGTGAAATAGAGTGAATGGTGATGGGGAAGGCAAGCAATGGCAAGCTCCCACTCTCACAACCACTTAGCAACTTGGAGAAGCTCTGTTTATTTAGCCCAGATATGGTTCTGCCTTTCAGGAAGACAATTGGGAAGGAGCTTCAAGTAAAGAAAATATTTAGGGTGATGGCACCTGAAGAAAAAATGTGGACCAGAGAGTAGTCAACAGAAAGCCAGTCTGAGGAGGAGCTAATTGATGCCCAAGGATGAGAGCAACTGGGTACTTTGTCCTTAAGTGCAGAATCTCTAGAAGATTTCCAGCACCAGACAGTCTTGTGTATACCATGGCAATGGCTATTTGTGCTGAAACTAAAGTTCTCTGCAATCCAATGTACTGAGTTATAACTTTCCTTGGTTCAGCTTTAGATGACTTCCAGTTGACTTAAAAAGAAAATGTTGGTACCTGGCAGTTGTTTTACAAAAATTCTGTCCAGGAGACTCCCCCCTTATGTGTTGCTTCTCCATATTCAATTGGCTTTCAATCTTTATTGTGACAAACCCCATTTTTGTGGTTTCCACTTAACCCTTATTCTGTAGGAAAAACTAATGCGTGCTTATAATAATTGCTTCAAGGTGCCATTTAGATCTGAACATTTGTAATTTGAAGTTTGTAATTGTTTTCCATGCAGCAAGTTTTATGTCAGTATGTATAGGTTTTATTTTTGCATTTACTTTATTTATCAAATGTTAAGAAACCATTGTATTATAAGCATGTTGTGGTGCACTGCATTTTGTGGTTGTATTACTTACTGGACTGTCATATGGGCAGGACATGTCTAACTCTACAGATGACAGTTGATATTTTTCCAGTTATGGTAATGAGGTCTGATGAAAATTACAACATCATCATTAAAGGCTCTATATGAGTCCATGCTCACTGGCCCTGCCCACTTGATAAAGCTCTGTTTGAGAGTACAGTACCGGGCAAATCTAGTGTTGCCAGGTAGTGTGGTACCTGATAGTTGTTTCTACTCAACATTTAAATATTTGCACAGGAGCTTTGTTTTGAACAGCCTTTGAAAAAGGAAGATTAAATATCTTTATTGCACCTAAAATTCTCTTTGGTGTACATTGTTGTGCTTCTAGTGACCATAATTAAGAAGCCTCTGAAATGTGTGCCCATTTGTTTGCTGAGATCTATGATACTGTACAATCAGCACACCTGAGAAGGTGGAGCCTCACAATGAGGACCCTGGAAGTAACAGACATGCTGCCTCCTGTAGTCATTGTCATAGTTTTAGTCCCTGCAGAGAATGGCCAGGAAGCTCATTATTTTATTTATATCTACTGGAGGAGGAATGGTTGGAAAGGATGACGTTATACTTTTTGTTGGGGAGGTGAATGGCCAAGTAGGCCCTTATTTTATTTTTAATCACTAGAGTTGGTGGATGGCTGGGTAGGTCCTAATTTCCTAATTTTACTTTTAATTACCGGGGAGGGAGGGGGGATGGCCAGGTAACCATATATTTTATTTTTTATCACTTCAGGGGGTGGGAAAATGGCCGGGTTGGCAAATATTTTATTTTTAATTAGTGAGGGGGTGATGGTCATGTACACATTAGTTTTGCTATTACTTGAGAGAGTGGGGAAATGTCCAGATATGCATATATTTTATTTTAATTAGTGGAGGGGGAATGTCAGGTAGACCCTTATTTCATTGTTAATTACTAGAGAGGAATGTTGGGTAAGCCTAGATTTTATTTTTAATTACTGGAGTGGCAACTGGCCAGGTAAGCCCTGACTTTATTTTAACTACTAGAGGGAAGGACTGACCAGGCATGCTTTGATTCTATTTTAACTATGCGGGGGAGGGCTGTCCTGGCAGGCCCTGATTTTATTTTAATTACTGAAGTGGGGACTGGCCAGGTAGGCCTGCCTTTATTTTTAACTGCTGGGAGGGACTGTCCTGTAGCCCTGGTTTTGTTTTAATTACTGGTTGGGGACTGTCCAGGTGGGCCCTGATTTTATTTTAATTACTGGAGGTAATGAAGACACTTTCAGAAGAAAGGGTAGTGGAATATCTTGAATCCAGTGGGTTACACGACTTGAGGCAGGAAAGAGTCATAGTGGGGGATCATGTTAGACAAACCTGTTTGGTTTTTGACTGGGTTACCTGACCAATACATCGGGTTGTGAGTAGACATAGCCTACTTAGACTTCTGAAAGCCTTCAACGCTGTAGCTCAGAGGAGGCTAAGGGGTTGGGACCCAAGATAGTAAATTGGTTATGAAACTGGTTGTTTGATAGGTGACAGTGGGTGATGGTAAATGGCATTCACTCTTATGAGAGAAAACTGACAAGCCAGGTACCTTAGGACTCAGTACTGGTACTAGTCCTCTTCAATGTCTTTGTGACATTACAGAAGAACTAGAAGGGAAGGTATGCCTCTTTGCAGATGACACCAAAGTCTACGATAGGGTAGATACTCTGAGGGGCTATGGAGACAATGAGTAGAGAGCTAATGAAACTCAAGTAGTAGTCAAGTGTATGGCAGCTGGGTTTTAGTGTGAAAAAGTGCAAAACCATGCAAGTAGGGCACAGAAATCCATGGTCAGTGTATAAAATAGGAAAGAAGTATTGGTGGTCACTAACAAAAAAAAGGGACCTTGGGATTATCTTATCTGATGACATCAAGGTGGTGAGACAGTGCTAGAAGGCAGTGGGCAGGGACAGCAGGATGCTAAGGTGCATGAGAAGAGAAATCATACACAGAATGAGAGGTGATGTTACCACTGTATTGACTGTTGGTGAGACCCTACCTGGAGTACTGTGTCCAGTTCTGAGAGACTGCATCTCAGGAATGACATAGATAGGGTGGAGGCTGTCCAGAGGATGGCAACTAATATGGTTCAGGGACTACACTGTAAGTCCTATGAGGAGAAGACAGTGGGATCTTAATATGTGTACCTTGGAAGAGGGAAGGGGGGCATGATAGAGATCTACAAGTTCCTCACAGAGATGAATAAAGTACAGGGGAAGTATTTTCAGAACAGAAGGCACGAGCACAAAGAGGCATGTGTGAAGCTGGAAGGGAGAATTTAGGAGGGATGTGAGGGTAATTCTGCACTGAAAGAGTGTTGGACACCTGGAACAGACTTCAGTGGAAGTGGTTGGGGCAAAAACAGCTTGGGGTTGAAGATGGACATCAGGCAGGGTCTGCAGTGACAGTATAGGCAGAAACAAAATGGGTGGACTCGGAGGACAGATAGTTATATTTCTATGTTGGTGGGGGCAGACTGAGTAGGCCCTGATATTATTTTAATTATTGAGGGGGAATGTGACCACATAGGTCTTGATTTTATTTTTTAATTAGTGGGGGGGGGGCATAGTCAAGTAGGTTCTTATTTTATTGTTAATTACTAGAGGTGAGAATGCCGGGTAGGACCAGGTTTTATTTTTAATTTCTGGAAATGGGACCTGCTGAAAAGGCTCTGATTTTGTTTTTAAGGACTGTAGGAAATGGCTGGGTAGGGACTGATTTGCTTTTTTCTTCATTATTGGAGGTTTGGTTTGGTTGACCCTGATTTGTTTTTAATAGCCAGAGGAGACTGAGTGTGTAGGCCTAATTTAAGTCTATCTTTTTACTTTAGTGGAAGAGGGATGGCTGGTAGACACTGATTTTATTTTACATTATTCAAGAGCAGGAGAGCCTGATTTTATTTTAATCATTAGAAGGGGACTGGCCTGGTAGGCCCTGTTTTATTTTTAATTACTGGAGGGACTGACCAGGTTAGATCCAGATTTTATTTTAATTACTGTAGAGGACTAGCCTTGGAGGCCCTGATTTTATTTTTAATGAATGGAGGGACTGGCCAGGTTAGACTCGGTTTTATTTTTAATTACTGGAGGGGACTGGCCTTGTAGGCCCTGATTTTAGTTTTAATTACTGGAGAGGGCTGGCCAGGTTAGACCCGATTTTATTTTAATTACTGGAGGGGACTGGCCTTGCAGGCCATGATTTTAGTTTTAATTACTAGAGAAGGATTGGCCAGGTTAGACCCAGATTTTATTTTTAATTATTGGAGAGGACTGGCCAGGAAGGTGCTGATTTTATTTTTAATTGGTGGAGGGAGAATGGTCAGGTAGGTCCTGATTTTATTATTAATTACTAGAGGAGAGAATGCTGACTAGGTCCTGATTTTATTATCTTCAGATGCTTTCACAACAGATGGCTGCAAAAGCAAGGAAGAATTGGTACTGCTGGTGAGGAGAGTGAAATGTTAGCCACATGATTTAAGGAATAAGATGAATGTTCATAAGTATTACTATCTCCCAATTACATTATAGTGAGTAATACCAAAATTCAGAAAACATGTAACAGATATTTTTGTTTTATTTTTAAGACCATCATGAAATTATCATGTCAATATTAAAAAGCATATTGATATTCTTCATTGTTATGGAAAAAGTATATTGATAACATTTCTTTTACAAAAAACAAAACCTTCTGCCACGTTGTAAATATGTAAATTGACACAGCTAGAAAACTGCCTGTTTTATATTGATAACATAATTAAACTGTTACAGACTAGCAATATAGTAACAACACATTCAACACATTTTCTTAATAGCTGAACTCCAAGCTTTCAGTAAAAAAAAAAAGTTTAAATTAAAACAAGTATTTGTCAATGCTGAATGTTTCCTTGCATGGTGTATGCGGCAGGGGTGTATTGTGTTAGTTGAATCACAGCCTAAGGTTACTAAATGTTCATAGTTACATACACCATCTGTTATTCCTCCTTGTCTCCATGTCACCAGCCATACACACAGGCATGTTCTGTAGAGTTTTATGTGGAAGGGGATAGTCAACCAGTAGCCCTCCTCATCAGTTGCACATGGGGGGGTGCTGATGAGGTCAGTGGGATTGGACCTAAGATGACTATGCTTGGACTGTACTTTCACATGCAGCAACACTGCAGTACTATATTGATTATGTCCTTTGTATATAGAGGGGAGTGAGGAAAATATGATAAGGTTTGTGGCACCTTAACAAGAATGATAGGAATCTTAGATTTATGGTGTCACCTGATCATATATCAATGAATTTTTGGATTTGACCCTTATAGGACATTCTAATGAAAAGACCAATACAAAGGCTAGTTTCAAGCTTTGAATGGGGCATACAGGGCATTACACAGGTTCTGAAAGTTGGAAAATAACATTGTCAAGCAGTATGTTGCACTATTTAGGTCACAAAGACTTTTTATGGTCAAACACCATGTCTCTGGAGTAAGTAAACATGAATACTTGGCTAGTGGAGTATTAAAAAAGAATACTCACACACCCCTTATTGTTTATAACTATCTATAAAGGAAAGGCAAGTACAGTCCAAGCATCCACAGGTTGAGCCCTACTACTGACCAAGATGAAAAACACCACACTGCTAAAAATGGAACCCACAGTTCATGTCCTGAAAGTAATAGCAATATAACATAAAATAAATTAATATTAGAAACATATTCAAATCTGTAAATGTATATGAATACAGATGCTTCAGATGACGAAAAAAACAAACAAAAACAAACAAACAGACAGCTAGACTTATGTCAGGATTAGATTCTGCCCCAGTACTACATGTACTATAACAATTATGGTGGATCTGTACAAAATGGCAGTATATATACCAATCATCAATATTAATGACAGTGTTGTCACTTGAATCTTCTTCATCACTTGATAGTATGCCAGATGAATTAGTTTCAGACATGTGTGAGTGACATTAGGGTTCAAATGAGTATGGGGCAATTGTATTTTGAACCATTATGTGTTCAGACCCTTGCTATCATCTAACAGCATGAACAATAAAATATTTTAGGTTGCAGAGAATTATTTTCAGTATTTGCCCTCATGTAAATTAATTCCTGTCTTGAATAGAAGTTACAGAACCTAACTTTCAAAGGGTACTCAGATCACAAGCATTGTTCATGCCAAGTGACTGCCAAGTGAATGAAGCATGGTCATGGCAATCTGATATACTAATTAGGACCACCGATGGTTTAGCAGTGAATACTTTGATTTTGTGCTGTCCCAGAGAAATAACATGAGCGCATCAAACGCACAGTGAAGAGGATAAACACACGGTACAGGGGAAGGATGGTAGCACAGCGCACAGAGGAAGGAGCAGGAGTTTTTTGTTCTTACGGGATGGGAACAGAGGGTGGGGATGGTACAGTTTGAGGAGGGACCCCAGGTTTTCTTACCGGGATGGGAAAGAAGAGTGGGGCAGCATGCGAACAGAGGAGAAGCGGGAGGTTTTCTTTCTTCCTACCAGAGGGGAACCAGAGGGGAACAGAGGGTGGGGATGGCCCAGTGCACAGATGGGGAGCAGGATTTTTGCCTTCCCACTGGGATGGGAATGGAGGATGGAAGTGGTACAGTGCACAGAGGGAGGGGTGGGAGTCTTTTTCTTCCTACCAGGATGGGAATGGAGGGGTGGAAGCAGCACAACACATAAAGAGAGGAGAGAGAGGTTTTGTTGTAATATATCACTACCAAGAATATCACTCAACTCCAGCTGCTACTTTGGGGCTGCTTCTTGTTACACACAAAGGTGGAGCCCATGCCAGCTGGCTATATGCAGATAAAAAGTACTGAAGTGCTCTCTCATTTGGAGCACTTCAGTCCTTCAAATACACAAAGCTTACGTCCATGAAACTGTGACCACCGTCATACTCTGCTTGTGTGGTCATTGGTCTGTCAGGGATGAGTCCAATGTAGATTGCTCTGCATTGGGCTAGTCCGTGATATGCCATTCTCTGAAATTAGACAAAATATTTCTTGTGCAGGCACAAGGAAACATAAAACTTAAGGGGAACAGCTATGTGGGACAGTATGCCCCCTAATTATGCTAATTTGCATATGGAGTTTATTGAAGAAAACTATGTCTGGCACCCAATGGCTAATTCCTACACTTATCATCATCATCATCATGTGGGTATGTTTTATTATGTCCTGTGTATATAGAGGGGGAGTGAGGAAAATATGGTAATATTTATGACATACTTTAATAAGAATAATAGGAATCCTAGATTTATGGTGTCACCTGATGATGTATCAATGAATTTTTTGATTTGACCTTTATGGGACATTATAATGAAAAGATCAATACAAAGGGGTTTAGGAATGAAATGACAGCTAATAGTATTTTAGATGCAAGGAGTGCCCATCAGCCAACCTTGGTGGCATCAATACCATATGGACAGTATATTCACCTTAGGTGTAGTTGTTCAAATTAGGATAATTTTGAAAAACAGGCAATGGAATTAAAGGAAAGGTTGTTGTACAGAGGTTATCAGGTAGAAAATGTGAATGTTGCCTATAGTAAGGCACCACAGTTAGATCAAAAATTGTTATTAAAACCTAAAGATAGATCTGTGATAAGGGAAAATGAGCTCATCACTTTTGTTATGAAATATAAAAGGGTGACAAATAGGATTAGTAGAGTAGTTAAAACACTGGAATGTCCTTAACTGACGCCTCAAAGAAAACTATAAAAAAACATAATAATTCAGTACAATTCTGCCTGCTTTCCATTTATATTTTATATATTTCTCCTTCCCATTGTTTATTACTAAGGAAATTTGCATGAACATATGATCTTTATCCCTCAGCATTCCTTTAGAGTCCATCTGCCTCTATGGTTTACTCCCTATTTCAAGTCATAATCCTGTTATGACATCACAGTCTGTTGCCATGGGAGTAACTGTGAGGTCACAAGCAGTGCTCTATGACTTTAGTTGGGAGAAAGCAGCAGGAATAGATGAACTCTTCTGGAGCAAAGATCCTGTTTTCATACAAATGACCTAAGTAATAAATAATGGAGGAGGAGAAATAAAACTAATGTGAAATACAAGGTGGACTGTGTCTAAATATAAGATTTTGTTAAAGTTCTCCTGAACATGTCAGTAGCTCTTTAAGGGTGATAGAACATTAGCAAATATAGTGGCAGAGAGACCAAGGATTTCTTGCAGTAGAAGTAATAATGTAGCTGACATTATGTCGTGGTCACTATATTAAGCCTAGACCTGAAATGCTACAATGGTTTAATAAAAGACTTCAGAGATTTTATGACTACAAAGATGTAGTATGTGCAAATATGCATGTCCAGGAAAAAGGTTTATGCATCCAACTATTTCAGAAAAAAGTGAAGATATTTTATCATTTGTGAATTGTTCTATAAAATATGAAGGGCCAGATATTCAGAGCACTTGTGCATGGTGCAACTGAGTTGCACCGACTCAACCACAGAAGTGTGCTGCAGAGTGATATTCAACCAGTGGCACAGATGTAAGGTTTGCAGTGCAAGTGAATGGGGTGTTCCCATGAATATACAGCACAATGGCATATTCAACCCGAAACCATGGCACAAATCAGAAGCAAAACAGAAGCTGAGCCATGCGGACTTGAGCCTATAAAAACAGGCTCAACTACAGACACAGCAGATGTGCAGCCCTAACAATAGAAGAAAGACGGATGGTGCACCAGTCATTATGAAAGAGGTAATGAGGGGTGTGAGGAGATGGGAGGAACAGCAATGTGGCCAATGAAGGGCCTGTCAGCGGTATGCCAAACACAGACGGTACCGTGCCCACCTCACGTTTGAGGATTATAGTGATGTGGAGATCGTGGGCCAGTACCATCTGAATAGGGCAATTCTGAGGCAGCCCAGTGAGCTGTGCAGTGATGAGCTGCAGGCACCCACCAGACAGAGTCATGCCATGTCAGTGGAGACCAAGGTGACAGCAGTGATGTACCTGCTCACCATGGGCACCTTCCAGAGACCAATGGGTGCCACCACGGGGATTATCTAGTCAGCCACATTCCACCTCCTCACACAGCTTCAGAGTTCATACAATTCCCAAGCACACAGGCAGAGCATACAGCAAACATGCAGGACTTCCACAGGGTGACACACATGCCAGGCATGATTGGGGCCATAGACTGCACCAACATGGCCATACGCACACCACCTGGCCCTGAGGGAGCCACACACATGAACCACAAGGGCTATCCCTCAATCAACTGCCAGGTGGTGTGCAATGCCACGGGGCACATAATAAATGTCTGTGCCACACACCCCAGGAGTGTACACGATGCCTACATCTGGCACAGTAGCATCCTATTCCAGAGATATCAGCATGGGGATATCCCCACAGGGCACTTGATGGGTGAGCAAAGCACAGGGATGGAGGTGGGTGCAGCATTTCTGGGGTGGAAAACACAGAACACACACACAGGGGTTGGGCATTGGGGGTGGTGGGCAGCAGGGTCCATGTGGGTGGAACAAGCACAGCTCAGTGATAACCATGCCTTTCCCCACACAGACAACAGTGCATACCCACTGCGGCCATGGCTGCTCACCCCCTACTGGCACCAACCACCCTGTGGAGGAGAGGTACAATGAGGCACACGCTACAATGTGCAATGTCATAGAGTGTGTCTTTGGCATGCTGAAGATGCGGTTCCATTGTCTAGACAGATTGGTTGAGGCCCCACAATATGGCCCATCAAAAGACTGTGGCCTATTCTGGCCTGCTGCATGATGCACAACATGGCCATTGACCATGGGATAGCTGTCCAGGTGGATGAGGGTGACAGCAGTGGGGAGGAAGGTGTAGAAGCAGAGGCATGGATGCATCAGGCCACCATCACAGAAGAGCATTACAGAGACTGAAGGTAAGTGGAACACCACATGCAGGGGCTGCAGGTACACACATCCCACACACAGGGCTGAACAGGCACACAGAGCTGCATGCAGGAACACAGGCACACACAGCATGCATGCTGACCGCAGGACCACATAGATACACACTGCACACAGCACAGTCACAGGCACACACACGGGCTGCAGGACAAGTCATGGATCAGACACAGGACACAGTGCACAGGCACAGCCGACATGGTGCTGCTCTCATCACACCCATGCCACAAGGCCCAGCAGCCAGGAATTCACACACAAGGGGCGAGCGCAACACCACACATGCACAACAGCACATGCATGGGGCACCACCACCAACACCCATGCGTGCACTTTGCAACAGCAGCGGACAGCAGGGCAGGGCAACACACACATCAGGGCACATGCACAGTACCACGGCTGCCAAAGCCATGTGGGCAGCCATGCCCAGGCTGATCAGCAGCCACAGGCTGCACAATGACCAAAGGGGGTGTCCATCACACTCACAGGGGTAGAGGCCTGAGAATGTGACCGTGTTCTCATAGGGGTGTATAGCTGGCCAAAGATGCCAGTGCCGGGGGTGTCTGGGATGGCCACATCAGAACCCAGCATCCTCTGTACAGGGGTGCCAGATGCTGGGACCATGGAGTCAATGATACATTGTGAGGGGTCCTATGTGCACTTCCAGTCCCAGTGGCTACCAGAGATGCAAACTCAGTTGCAATGGTACCAGTCATATGATCCATTGCAGCGGTTGTGGCTTCCACAGCTGGTGTAGCTCATCAATCAGCTGCACATGCCCACTGTCCCACTCGGCCATCTGGCACCTCTGCCTGCAGTGCATGGATCTCCATAGCAAGCATCACCTGGTTCTCCATGGATGCCCACAACAGTTAGTGTGCTTTGCCAGCTGGCCATCAACAGGCACATCCAGGCCCTGACACCAGGCATCTGCAGGTGATGCAGCATGCTGTGCAGTGCCCCACTCAGGTGGATGCTGCACAGGGAACTGCACTGGGGGTACATTGTCAATGAGCACACCAGTGGTGGACCCCTGTGGCATGCTGCCTGGTGGTGTCCGTATCCTGCCATTGCTGCACAACCATATTCTGGTCCGTGCCCAGTGCTGTAGCATACGCAACAGCACCCCCCTACCACGCCAGGCACAGTGATGGCAGTGGACAACACTGTACCGACGTGGGCAATAGCTGGCTGTGCAGATGCAGTCGCAGCACATGGCCCCGATGATGCCTGTGCCAGGCCCTGCACTGTGGCCAGCACCACATGCCCTGCACAGTCCAGGATCAGTGTCAGATCATCATCAGAGTTGGACATGCCTCCAATCTGGGTGCCTGCACAGAGTGCAGGCAGGCCGTCGCCCAGCAGGAGCACTGATAGTGTGTTGTTTGACTCCAGCCCAAGGTCATCCACCAGCCCCTTACCACCATAGCGTATCCTGTCTTCACCATGGATGCCTGTGGATGTTGACATCACCACCTCCTCCGGGCCTATGTCAGTGTCCTCCTCCACCTCCTCTGGGGCCACAACACTGAGACGCAATGGCACTGTACAAAGAGGAAAACAGTGTTGGTGTAGCTGCATGACCCATGCAGGCAGTGCCCATGGCCAGGGATGACAGCTGCTGTGGCTGCCATCCACCAGTGCACCAGTGCACCATGCATGTCCACATGTGGCACACACATGTGCCATGTTGCAAGGTTGCAGGCACACCTGCATGCTGTGGCCCATACCCATCACCCATGCATGGCATTGCTGGACTCAACATGCTGTGAGGGGCTGCCACCCATCAGCTCCTCAGTGGCCATCAGGGATGGGGCAATGGGTGGCCGCCACCGGTCCTGGTGTGCAATGCCCTAATGGCAGCCACCTTCTTCTTAATATGGCGCCAGTCAGTGCCCACCTTCTTAAAACACTCCTGGGGCATACCCTGCTGTCTGCCATGGGCATTGACGTATATGGCCACTGAGTCCCACCCAGTGGCCTGCTCCTGTGCGGTCCCCATGGCACCACTCAACAGCCCCTCCCTGTTCTGGTAGGCCTCAAACAGGGCCTGCTGCTCCTCTTTTGTGAGGTTGGGTCTGCACTTGGGGCAGGCCCATGATCCCCCCTTCCTCATGATCGGACATTCTGCTACCTGTGGACAGTTACAACACAGCAGGTAAGTTGCAGCATGGCACCTGTCAGCAGTGTGTTGTAGTGTTCCTCCTAGCCTGTCCATCCGAAGCTTCCCCTTACCAATCTGGCTGCAATACCAGTCATTGCCTGTGCTGTGTCACGGTGCTTATATGGCGCAATGCATGTAAATGAGCCTGTGTACTATGGTAATAATATGCTAATGATCACCTTTGCACCGTGCATAGGCTCAGTAGGAGAGTTGCATATGGCAAGCGAATATCACATATTTGCACCATGCTCAACCATGTTGCACTGGAGCAATTGTATGGCACATGTTTCATGCATGCCCGTTGGGCTTAGCTGCAGAGCGCATGTGCGCTCAATGTAGCAGGGACCTATTGCACAACCACGAGCACTGTGTGATGTGCTTGCATTGTGCATGCAGTGCTTGGCACTCTCACACATGCACGTGTCACGTCGCACATGCCTATTGCACATGGGGTCATGCCATGTGCCCTCGGGGTCATGTACGCAACCCCTGTAACCCATCAGGTCATGGCAATGTGTGCATGCACTGTGCTGCACAATGGACCCTATGGTGCTTCTCCAATCGCATCCATGGGCTGCATGGAACTGCACAACAGTCCCCAGTGCACAACTCCCATGTGCGCATGCACTTGAGAGCTGTGTAGGCCTGATGGCCAGTCACACCCGCTAAGGCATCAGCATGTCACGCACCGGTGCCACCTGTTGGGCCCTAAACTGGTCGGACATTGAGATGTGCAATCTGATTGCACTTGTTATGCCATTGGAGACCCAGCTGTTTGGGCAGGTCCCCCTGCAACAACCACAGCACAATGCATGGTGGACTGTGGCCACCACACTGGAGCAGAGGACTGGTGTGCCAAGAGGTGCCGAGCAGTGCAGGCACAAATATTCCAACCTGCGGTGCAGGGACCTGGACCATCTGCGTCACCTGCAGGCATGTGCCCAGCATGCGGCTGCGCCACAGCCAGGTTGGTATGTGCCTATGTGCACCTGTACATGACATGGGTGTCATAGGTGTCTAGTTGCACAGCATTTGCTGCTGCTGGGGGGCTGTGCAGTCCTGGAGGTCACTGCATGTCCTACATGGCTGTCATGCACAGTGCTGCAGTACATGTTGCAGCCACGCTAGCACCAGGGACACAAGGCGGGCATTGTCCCACCCTGTGCCATGCAGGCTGGGGGAGCTGTCTCTGCTGGCGGGTTCACGCATGTCCACCTCTCCCGTTTTTTTCCACAGGACCCAAGGATCACAGGAAGGCCAGGGCAGCTGCGGCATAAGGGGAGGTAGTGGAGGAGCTGCAGGTCCATGACCATGTTGGCAGCAAGGTAGGCATGTTCACCTGAGTGTACTGTGTATCTGTGGGTCTCTGGAGGGGATGGAGTTGGGTGTGGTAGCCACAGCCCTGTGTGGACACTGCAGTGGTAGACATGCTGTCCAGTGGGCATGCTGGTGTTGCACTGCTTGTGCATGCAGTGTGTCAGACCACACTGTGCCACCCGGGGTGGTGTGTGCATGCCTGCCACCGTGTGTGTGCACACAGGTGACTGTGGTCAGCATCACATGCCATGCCTGTGGGCCGCTGTGAACATTGCATGGCCTTGTGTGCCTGTCCACACCAGCATGGTGTGCTGTGTGGTTGGTTGCTGTTGCCCTCCATGCACAGTCCCTGTGTGGTCCATCCACTGGTGTGTGCCTCCGTTGTCCACTGCACACTGTGAGTGGTCTGGGGTTCCTTTTGGCAGGTCACTCATTGCCTGTTTGGTCCCTTCTCTGAGGTGTTCCCAGGATTCTGGCAGGGAGGCAGCAGGGTAGAATTGTGCATGCCCTGGAGAGCATCCTCATGCAGCAGCGGCACCTGTCCAGACAGATAGCTCACCTTCTCCAGGACACAGCGAATATTCTCAGTGCTGTCCACCAGCTGGTGGAGGCTGGCCGTGCCCGGCGTTGGAGGCCTATAATTGTATATAGCCCCTATTGTCTCTTCCTTCCCCTGTTGCCCTACCCATCACCACATCCAGTTGTACAGCCCCCGGGCCCCATCCCCAGCACCTCATGGTCCTCCCCTGTACCTTGTTCAGTGTTATTCATTGTTGCCATGTTGGCCCTGTTTTGTTATGCCTTTTTCTAGTAAAGTCTTTTTCTTGCTACATCACTATGTCTGTGCTTCCTTTGTGGCTGGCGTGTGGAGCCATGCTACAGGTGTCTGTTGTGCTGTGCTTGGCCATGTCCCTGGTGTCTGCCCACTGTCTCCTTGGGCCACTGCGCATGTGTACCCCAGGCATGTGCCCAGTGCCGTTGTTCTGTGCGTTGCCCTGTGTCATGTGTTCTGCAGTGGCATGGGTCTGCACGTTCACCTTGTGACCTTGTTGGCTGGCCCTTCTGTTTGCCTGTCATGCTCCCCAGCTCCGGTGTGGCCCACGGTGCTGTGTCTCGACCCACTCCAGGTTGTGGTTTGTGTGCCCCTAGGTGGCCTGTGCCTCCCTCATCCATTGGCTCCGGACCTCTGTGTTTCTGTGATCACCTGGTATAATGGCTGCTGCACCCTGCAGCACTGCCTCGTGGGTCTCCTATGCCTGGGTGTGCCATTGACGTGTCTCTGGTGCTGTTGTGTTGGCCTGGTGCCTATGCCATGGTTGGAGGGCAGGGGCCTTGTGTGCACCGTCCCATGGTTCCGTGTTGCCTTTGGGACTCTGCATCTGTGTACTGTGCTGTGCCATGTTGAAGGGGTGCTGTGACACTATGCCCCTGTGCCTCCATTGCTAGTGTGTCCCTGTGGCCTATTACCCTTGCTCATCCTTCTGGGTTGTGTGTTTTGGCCTGCTCCTACACATTCCTGGTTGCACCAGCGCATCTGTGGTTGTGCCGTGGTGCATCTTTGCCATATTTAGCCTGATTACGCCGGTGCATTTCAGTTGCACATCTTCTGAATATGGCGTCTGTTCCCCCATGGCGCATCTGACTTGCGCTGTGCTGGACTTGCATTCGCCTTTGGCGCAAGTCTGAATATCTGGGCCATAGTCTACATTCTCTGGTGCACATGTCCTCTTTTATTTGTTAGTAGGGCAATATGAGATTTTTTTTTGAGTCTTTTTCCCTCCTGTTCATGATCCGGGGAGCCTCTCTCAGGCATCCAGCTGGATACTGCCCTGCTGAAGTCCACCTGACCTAACCTTCCTCTCTCCTCCATCCCGCTGCACAGTTTGCACCCCCTGCTTGACCCCTCTGGGGTAGGGTCACCCCTCCTACACTGGGTGCACTTACATACATAGCCTCCAGCTGTGAGCATGGGCCCCTGGTGGAGGAACCCTGAAGGTTGGCCAGGTCAGACACAGCAGTGGGCATGTAGGCTGGTGCCATCACCTACCCCCCAGGACTGGGTTTTTCTGTGTTCTGTGGTTACCCCTCCCATGCGCGGGCAAGCCCCAATGCTACAGCAAGACGGCATCCCTGCCATGTCAGCCACGCCATTACATGCTTGCCTGGCTTGCTGCAGTACGCCCTGGTCTCCACCGGGGGCCACTGGCTCTCTGGGCTACCCCATGCCCTGTAGTCTGGGGAGAAGAGCTCCACACAGGCGCTCAGTCCTCAACCCTTCCCCTGTCGACCCCTGGTGCCCAAGTCCATTTCTGAACCTGGGTCGCCATTGCAGCGTGAGGTGTGGCATCCAGTGCCTCAACCCTCAGCACCACCGGGCTGGTTGGGCAATATGAAAATTGAAAGAACAAATACAATAACATGTCCAATCAATTGTGCATAACCAGGAAGAAAAAACTATTGGACTGTATTCTTTGAATCACCATAATTCAGACCCCAAATGTTTGCAAGTTATGGGTGTGTACTGCATGACACCATTGTGTCATGGTCAGGATCAAGTAAATAAATTGTTGAAGTCGGAATCAAGATGGATCTTTGAGATGGACTGTATGGTACCAAGAGGACTGCATGATATTATAGACCTGAAACCTTTCTTATGACACAGGGATATGTCTTTATAGTCAGTATTTATTAGAAATTATGAATAATTGATTATATTTCTATGAATTATTGAGATCTATGTAAAAGCTGCTATTTGTAATCTGTTGGGTATTCATTTTGTAGTAAGATGCTTGTTATTGGTAGGTTTATTGTAGGGCCAGTACATTCTACAATGATAGTCATTGGATCCAATGTTAACAATATTTTTTTAGAATGAGTTAAATACTGGGGTCTTACACTGCTCATGGAAAAAGGTATTAAAAAAACATTAAATAGTTAAGTTTTTTCCTTAATATGAGTACTAATTATGGTTATTAGTATTTAGCTTCTTTACTTAGCTTTTCAAGCACTTATGGGTATGGGAGATGGTGTTGTTGTTTATTAAATTGTAAATGAACTTGGATCTTTAAGCTTCAGAGAACATACTCCTTTGAAAGCGGGGTTTAATTTAATTAAGTGGCACACTGGAACTTTAATTGATCCATCTAAAAATAATGGTTGTTAAGTGCAGGTAATTCGTTGCACCCATCAGGTAACTACGGTCTCTTGTTAACTAAATATAATGAGATCATGCAGATTTATGATTTAATTGGTATCAGTGTGCCTGGATCCACTATAAAAGGAGGGTTGTATCTGGATACAATTTTACCCCTTGAGAAAGGCTATGAGATATGACTGAAGTGCCATGGCATTTTTACATGCATGCCTGTCTGGTAAATGAAGACATCTATTTTTCAGGTGGAATTAAGGCTGAAGGATTACATTTATAATTTGTTGTCCCTTTAGCTACCATGGGCCAAAATGAATATGAAACTTTCGTTATTGATGGCTTTGTACATCAGTTTCCAGGTTCCCAGTTTCAAGAATGCTGTTATATTCTTTCCTAGCTTTGTTTACATTTGTTAAATTCTCCCTGTTTAGATATTTAATACTGTATTTTATTAACTTTGTGAGATTTTTCATTGATTCTCTGCAAATGTGGTTGAATTAGGTTTTGTTTTTTAAACCACCTTTCCATTGGTAAATAGAACAGAGAAAAAACTTGAACAAAGATGAGCCAAGTGAACCATGGTAGAGACTGATATGTTTTAAATTTCTAAATAAAATCTAGACTCTGAGGTGAAAAGATAGCTTCTTCTAGCTGATATTCTACAACCGAATCTAATCTGAGATGTTTTTGCAAACAATTCTGTACTGTATTCTCAAGGCAACTGGAACCTGAACCGTCCTGGTGCACACATTACTCTATCTCCAATGCAACAACCTGGTGCTGCACAAATAATGACTACATTTTCAATCACATGGGTTCAGTGTGCATATTTTATGGAACACATATAAATAGAGGAGAGAAAGAAGTTAATGCCTCAGCTGGCACTTCAAGCTAGGCTGCCCAGAATACTATTCTGGTCATGCTAACCAGCAAGGCAACTGGAACTTAGGCCATCCCAGAGTACACGTTAGCATGACCAGAATGGTATTCTGGGTTGCCTGGGTTCAAGTTCCAGCTGAGGCACTTACTTCTTTCTCTCCTCTGTTTGTATGTGTTCAATAAAATATGTACACTACCCCCGTGTAATTGAAAATGTAGTAATTATTTGTGTAGCACTGGGTTATGCACTGGAGAAAGAGTAATGTGTGCTCTGGGATGGCCCAGGTTCCAGTTGCCTTGGTGGCACAGCTGGTTAGCGTGACCAGAACGATATTTGGTGCGGCCTGTGTTCAGGTCCCAGCTAAGGCACTTACTACTTTCTCTCCTCTGCATGAATTCTGTATTCTCCTCTTTCAGACAAGATTTTGGTTCGGGGGAATCAAGAAATGTATTTAACAAGACCATTACAGCTGAGAGATCACTTTCAGTACTGTGAATTACTTCAAAATCCATGAAAATATTAGAATCAAGAATAGAGGTGATTGCACAATTATAAGATGTGACGGTATAGTTACCAACACTGTCTGCTTTAGAGCGGCCATTTACAATTACCAAAAAAAGGTCAGTTAATGCACTGCTTCTAGGAACTTACAATTTTCAAGATTTCTTCTCTTCAAGACATCTTGCAATTTAATAAATTTAATGAAAATTGATTATGAGGATTCTAAGAATTTGAGCACTAAAATAGCTATTTTCTCATTCTGACAAGAAAAAAATCAGACACAGGTTTCTCAAACAAAACACACACAGGCCTGATTTCCAAAAGCCTCCATAGTGTGGCTGTATATGACAAACTCTGGTGTGCCAGGGACCTTGCACCAGATTTTTGCAGAAATGGGGTCCCAGCACCAAACTCCCCAAAGATGCTCGCAAGCAGGCCTGTATAACAAAGAGATGGTGCAAAGGAGGGTTTGGTGGCAGCTGCCGCAGCACCTGGCCCATTTATAACCAGCCCATGGGTCATAGGAGTGTCACATAGTGACATAACTGTAGGAAGTATCAACAGTCCATGGTTGTCTTCAACAGACACAACATGGAGGCATGGCAGCCAACCATGGAAAGTGCTGTCCCCTGATGTGTGGTGCCAGTGTCATAGGCAGGTAGCAGTAGTGTCACGCTATCATGAGACTGAACAGCTGGCCATGATATGGGCAATGTGGCATGCTGACAATTCATGGCATGTGTCCTGGAATGTGGTGCAGGCACTCCCTGGAGGCTCAGCATAGGTCACCCTGGTACCCCTGGCATATACCTCCACCAGCATGGCAGAGAGTGTCCAATGGCAAGGTGGGACTGGCATACAGCACTCTGATGGGTGCCCATCCTACTCATAACCTGGCAGTGTGGCTGTTCCATCACCCATGTTCCCCAGACACTGCCAGGGGCTATGTGCTAGTGGTAGGTACAACTGTCAGTGGCACCTCTGGTTGGTCTGTAGCCACCACTATGCCATATCAATGTGACAGTTGGCACACACAAGCACTGAGGCAGCCCAGATGTCCCATGGCATCCACCATGGCCAGCACACCTGTCTGCGTGCTCCTTAGGCTCTGGATTGCCATGGCATTCCACTGCAAGAGAAGGACATGAGTGCACCTCCCACCCATCACTATTGGATGGCTGGTGCAAGGGCTGTTAGACCAACTCTGGCTGGTCTAACAGCCAGGGGGACCTGTGCCCATGGGGGCTTCCAAAACACCAAATTCAGGGATGCTGCAGTGCCATTGTGGAGCAAGCCTCCTTCTGCCATGGTGCACCCATATTTCAGGTGCAAGCCTAGTGCAGGGCCATTCTGGCACAAGGGCAAAAGATTTTGATATAGCCTGCTTACAAAAATTGTGAATGCCAAAAGTTTTGACAAACGGTGGCCCATGTAATCGATTCTGTTTGATGCAATTACCTTGAGTCAACATCAGGGCTCTGAAAATCAAACCCATGGAGTTTAATTTTTAAATTTGTCAGTTCAAACTTTAAAGTTACAATCCTTTTGTGTTAGTTACATAAACAAAACTTCCCAGTTCGGAAATGTTAGTGTTTTGAGAAGATGCCTTCTCAGTGGAGCAATGCAAATGGGATAGTGACCTGTGAATCCAAGTGCAGTAGCAGCATTTTGACTGATCAGCCATTCTAATCATGTTGATTTGGCCAGCTTTCATTAGATGATTATTAAATATTTATTAGTGTTGAGATTAGTATACTTTTTGTACACTATGAGGTGAGGTAAAGACCTTTGGTGTCTGTCTTGTTTAAATTATTTATTTGAGGGGATTGGATGTCTCAGTTGAATGGTAGTGAATTAAGGAGCTTTTCAGCTGTAGGTGAATAGTTAAATTCCAGACCAGAACAATAGTAATTGAAAGCCATTATCACCCGAGGCTGTTCAGTGGTCTCGTGAAATGAGTTGTGGGAGTCTCAGTCCAATTCTTAGTGGCAGATGTGTACCACAAAACCACTAATACAACTGGCACTAATTGGCACCTTGTTGGCAGTCTCACGCAGAGGCCAAGGATTGAATCGCATGGGATTTGAACTGTCCTCTCACCTATGTGGTGGCCCCTCAATGGCAGAGTTGAGGCACACTGGCAGGGCAGCATGAGGTAGCTTGCACTGTGATTGCCTGTGCTATATTTGTGATGTGGATAAACAGAGGCTTCCATTTCCATTGCTGTCAATCCTGCAACTTTTACCAGCACTGCAAATTCATACAAAATAATTTATAAAAATGTAAATGTTTTCTTGAAGTTCATTGAAGTTTACTTACTGAAATTGCCACCAACAGATCCAATTGGTTGCTGTCGGTCCTTCTGACACTGTAGCTATCTGTCACACAGTGTACTTTGACCCTACCCAAAGGTTAGCCAAGGCCTAAGTGAACTTTGGTGGAAGGGCCATAAAACTGAATTTGTGACTTGGGAAAGTGAATTTTGGGGTACTTTGGAGGCACTGATTGCTGAGTTTTCAAAGAATTGCATTACATTTGTTGCATGTTTGTACAACCTGCGTTGTAACTGTTAGGCCACATAAAGTGTGATCTAACTCTATGTTGTAAGTGCCATGAGTTGTGCACCAAATATTATGCATGAATCATTGTTGCCCAGTAACATGTGGAACCTGTTGCATGCATCAAAACATTTGAAAATAGTGCACAAATATTTTGGCACCTTTGTCATGGTGCAATATGTGTCCAAACCTTGATTTGCATTTGCATCATGCTTTGAGAACCAACCACAAGCCTCTTTGAACAATTAACTAGTCAAAAAAAAAACTCAAGCCCTCCCTAGGGGCCAGAGCAAGTGCTGTGGATATAATTTCCCACCCAGGAATTTCCCACCTTCTACCCCTTGTCAGGAGGTCTAAACCTCACTTTCAGGTTCTTGGCAATATTAGGAATGCAAGTAATCACAGACATGTTGCATAAGAGTAATAAACTTGTTTATTACTACCAAAAAGGATAAAATCGCAGTTTCCCTAAGCAGTTCTTACCAATACAAACCGGGAGCCAGTGCTAAGTGTTCCCTATACCTCGAGGTGTCTTTGTGTCTCTTGGGATCTCCAAGGTACAGGACTAGTGTATCACATTATATACTTATGATAATTACTATGGTTACTGTAAGATAAAAACATTTCTAGTTACAGAGATGAACCCTATTGGCTAAATTAGAGGTGGCTCCATGGTTCAAGATAACATTATACAATTTTGTAATAGTCATCAGTTTGTGAAACAAAATAGTTCTTATACAGAGTCTTACATAACTCAGTGTAATAGAACAAACCACCAAAAGGTGGCAAAGCTGACTTACATATGATAATTACTCCAAGGACACAGGTGCCTTGGCATCTTGCAAGCAAGAAATACACAGAAAATACATATCAGAGTATATGTATTAGCAAGCAAAGTGTATTACAACAATATGCAAACATATCCTGACATCTACTCTTGTACGGTAGATGCCCTTAGCCCTATATGTTAGTATAACATATGCCTAAGTACCAGCTGTCTATGGTGTACCTCTGAGGGTACCAATTAGGGTGCAGGGACCTTGTGTAACATTCCCCCCCTTGTTGCCTCCAAGGGCAACACAGGCAAATCTAGGGAAAGACCAGAGAGCAGTGGTCGTTTACAAACCTGACGAGCAAACTTTGTAAAGGAACTCGAGCTGCTCACGATGCTGGTGCAGTGTGCACCATAGGCAGCAGAGCATAATAATCAAAATAAAGATTAAAATTGCTTGCATAATGACAAAACCTTTAAAAGTAATTTCTAACCAGGTGTTAGTCAATGCGTCATTCATGTCACCATCATTAATCAATGAGGGGATAGCTTCATTGACCTTGGTTATATTATTGCTGATGTGGATGAGGTGTGTGTCTTTCCTGTCTAAAAGTGATTTGAATGTAAGTGTCAGTGGGTCTGTGTGTACATTAAAATATGGTAAGTATTCAGACAGTGGGAGACTTTTGGTGACGTATCGGAGGCGAGAGCAAGCAACTGAGTGTGGCTCCTCACCCGCTATGCCCAGAGAAGCAATTTAAAATTTAAAACTTAGGGTAAAGAGGATCCGAAATGGCATCTACAGGATGTGCAAAGGATAAACAAAGTAAGGAAAGATTAAAAACTGTCATAATAACCCAGATGATTGCGCATTGACACCAGCTCTCAAAAGACTGAGCAGAAGTCCATCTCCGGCTAGCATGGCTGACATGGAGGAAGAGTCCAAGCAACTGTCAAGATCTAGGTTTGAAAAGCTATTTAGAGAAATTCGGGAGATGAGAGCAGAGACAAAACAAGAGTTCAGAAATTTAGACCAAAAACTATCCAAACTTGAAAAGCGAGTGGAAGAAGCGGAAGACTGGATAGCTCAAACTGAGATAAGCACGCACAAAACTGGCCTGATATTACAAGCTCTGGTGGCACAAAGTGAGAGAATACATGAAAAATGTATAGATCTTGAAAGCCGCCCAGACGAGAGAACATCAGACTTTACAGCCTCCCTGAAGGTACTGAGACAGGTCGAATGACAGATTTTCTAACAGACCTACTGATGGATGTACTAAATTTACCAATGGGCTACCAATTAAACATTGAGAGAGCTCATAGAGCATTACAACCAAGACCTGCAGACGTACAAAGCCAGACCAAGATCGATTATAAAAAAATTCAACAGCTACAAAACAAGAGGATGTGATGATGAGGGCTTGAAACAGAAAGAGGTTACGTATTTAAATAACAGACTGTTTCTGGATCATGACTTCCCTCAGGAAATCCAACGGCAATGCTCACAGTATGCAGAAATAATAAGGGCTCTGAAAGTCAAGGGCCTTTGCTTTCACTCTCTTTATCCAGCTAAAATCCGCATTTTTTGGCCAGAAAGAATAAAAGTACACAACTCACCGGAGGAGGCCAGGGAGGCATTGGCGGCAAAGGGCTTGGTGGAATCACAGGCCTCAGAAAATGGAAACTCAAGTTCCCAGAAGGCGATGGAGTACAGTGGGAGCTGATCGATTGAGACAGAGAGGAGGAAGAGAGGTCGTAACCTTGTTATGACATCGGCTGCCTTGCTGCAAGCGATAAGAGTACTTTTACAAAAATTTCAGAATCAACGTAAAGACTCTGCAAATGACTCTCAGGGTTGACCATACTCAGAGGGACTTTTCTGGTACTCTTCACGTGGGGCTATGTAAGGCGTCAGTAATCGCTAACGTTAGCCTTGTTGTTTGGGCTGAAAGGGACTTAACTTGAACTGTGACCTGAAGTAAGGACCGAAGCTGCCAAGTAAGATCTGCTACTTTCAGATAGACAGACTTGCCCCATCATTGTGAGATGAGCAATTACATGGGACTGATCCATTGCTGTTCTTTTTTTTTCTTCACGGGTTTTCGGTAACGTTCAAACCTAAGGAATCTCAAGCTCAGTGACACAACCACATGTAACCAAAATATGGGTGTCTGTAACTAAATGAGCAACTTAACATTTTAATTTACCTTTAATTTCCTCCAAGAAAAGTTATATAAAGGCATGGGCTGAATTGTTTCGATCTGGGCGAGGTGGGGGTGGAGGGCAGAGATCTGTGACATCACAGCTTACGTTCTTTGAGATATATACTATTTAAAGTATATATTTGGAGCCTATCTAGTAAATCTAAAGGCTCTCAAGGGGGATCACACATGGTGTGATAGTTCTCTTTAAACTCCTCGTACTAATGATCCTGAAAAGAGAGGCAAGGTTTCCTTTGTTGGAAGTACTTGTTTTGGCTAAAATTATTAGCATATCAGTTAAAATATTAAATAAGATGTTGCGATGTTTTAAATTTTTTAGATTGTTTGTAAGATGACCTTGGGGATTTCACTTTTGTGGAGGGGGATGGCTGGGGGCAGGGGGGGAACTGAGGGTGTGGTTGCTGGGACAAAGGAAACGCAACAACCTTCTGAGATAATAACTATTTGGTACCCTAAATGGATAATGTGGATGTAATTACAGTCTCTTTTAATGTCAATGGATTAACACATCCTATAAAAAGAAGTAGAACAATGTCTTTTTACAAAAGTCCCGGCAGGCTTTATAATGCTCCAGGAAACTCATTTAAGTAAGGATGAGCATGAGAAATTAAAAATATTTGGATATCAAACGTTAGTGCACTCCCCGTATAAGAGTGGCAGGAGAAGGGGTGTTGTGATTCTCGTACCCAACGGTTGGCCTTTGGAGGTGATTGACACAGTCAGAGATAAGGAGAGCTGCTGGGTTGGTTTAAAGAGGCAAATACAATGGCACAATGATATAGTTGGTCTCAATATATGCACCACCAGGCTCACAATTTGTATTTTCGGAGACTTTTACTATGCATCTCAGATTGGGCAGAGGGTGCCCTTGTTATTGGGGAGACCTGAACCTGAGGTTGAATGCTCACATGGACACATCGGGAGGGATTACTAGGAGGAGAATGGAACAGCAAAAAGTGGTAGGGTTAATGGGGAACTAGGCCTTGCTGACACCTGGAGGCAGTTGCAAAAGTGAGTCAAGCAATTTTCATTTACTCTTCTGCACATAAAATATATTCCAGGTTAAATTATTTATTAATGCCTAGGGACAATATATCTATGTGCACTGATTCCTGGATGGGAGATATAGTTTTATTAGATCATGCCCCAGTATATTTGAAGCTAAGAATAGGCCCCACAAGGCGCTCTGCCTTTTGGAGACTGAACTTGTCTCTGATCGTGGTCAGGAAAATAAGGAAACGATAACTAGGTAATACAGCAAGCAGTCAGTGACAATGCAGATCAGGACATCGCACCTGGTATTTTATGGGACACAGTGAAAGCAATAATAAGAGGAAAATATATAGAGATTTCATCTAGAAATAAGAGAGCGAGGGAAGCAAAAAGAGATGGACTACAGGAGCAAATAAGGACTCTTGAATTACAACAACAACAACAATTAAATGCAGAGAGGGGAAAATTATTAAAGAGTTTAAAGAGGGAATTGTTGGACCTTTTAGACTACCAACTGGAGCAAAGGTTGCTTTATTTACACCAGAAATATTATGAGGGTGGCCCAAGGGCCCTTAGGCTTTTAACATGTAGGCTTAGGCAACGTAAAGCTAAGGCCAGCATCCCAAAAATATTTGACACTAAAACAAAAACATGGAAAAATAAAGTAGAGGAGATTGCTGAAACATTTAAAACTATTATCAAACCCTATATAGTAAGAGGCCAGCCCTCAGGGAGGAAATAGAAGGGTATTTGACACCTCTGGGCCTTCCAAAATTCAAGCACAACATATAGAAACCTACTTTCCCCATTTACACAGGAGAGATACAGTTGGAAATCTCTTGTTTAAAGACAGGTAAATGCCCAGGAACCGATGGGCTCCCAAATGAGTTCTATAAAGTTTTAAGCCAGAAGTAGTGTCACTCTAGGGATGCTTTAATGCTCTATGGAAGGAGGGAGGTAGAGGAGCCCCATCCTTGAGTCAGGCGGTTATTTCTGTATTGCCAGAGCCAGCTAGGGACCCAACCAGATGCTCCTCATATAGGCCGATTTCATTATTAAATACTGATTATAAAATAATGATGGGGGCCCTTGCCTGTAGGCTGGAAAAATTCCTTCCTGACATTATACATCTAGACCAGACCAGTTTTGTCCCAGGGAGGCAGACCTCAGACAATGTAAGAAGGTCAGTGGACATTATCAAACATCTCCAATTAACAGGGACCCCAGCATATGTGATTAGCCTACATGCAGAAAAGGCCTTTGATCAGGTTTCATGGGACTTCCTTAGGGGTACCCTAGCTGGCTTTGGTTTCCCGGCCCCTTTTGTGGACCTGATATTTAAGCTATATGAAAGTCCAACGGCCTATGTAAGAGCCAATGGTTACGTATCTGGCTCTTTCCATCTGGAGAGGGGTACGAGGCAGGGCTGCCGCCTGTTCCCCCTATTATTTGCTATGTATATTGAGCCTTTGGCTCAAAGTATAAGGGGGAATGCCCAGATTACTGGAGTGGAATTAGGAAACACAACACGTAAGCTGGCACCATATGCCGACGATGTGTTACTATATCTGACGAACCGAATGGCGATCTTTGCCGAAGGTCTTTGAACAGATCAGGATTTTCTCAGCCCTATCGGGATATGCTCTGAACTGGTCAAGACAGGGGTCTTGAGTCTTGTCGGACACAGTCGAGGAACAGGTTAGGGCAGCGTGACCCAATGAAGTGGGACTGTGAGGTTATCAAGTATTTGGGAGTCAGTCTGGGTAAATCACCAGATACGCTCTTTGCAGACAATTATCCATCCTTAATAAAACAGATAAGGGTGGATCTACAAAGATGGGACAGTATTCCCTTCCCTTTGTATTCTAGACTTCAAATAATTAAAACAAATGTTTTACCAAGACTGCTATACCTTTTTCAGGTGGTCCCATGTAAGGTACTTCAGAAGGAGTTTGAGTTATGGCAAAACTGGATAATGAACTTCATCTGGGGGAATAAACGCCCCAGAGTAACTAAAAACGTGTTGTTCCTACCAAAGCAGGAGGGGGGTAGAGCATGTCCGCAAGTAAGTAGTTACTGGGCTGCTGCTCAAATGAAGCAAGCTCTACTATGGGTCCACAGGAGATACAGAGCACATTGGCAACAGATTGAGCTGCACTTGGTGGGGAGGGCGCAGCTGTGCTCAAAGATTTTTGACCCTCAGGGTCGTACATTGGACTATGTGACACTCCCTGCCTTGGTGGAAGCAACCCTATATGGATGGTATCATGTATAAAGAAAGGGTCCACAAAAGAAACACGTGGAGTTATAAGTGGTTTGTCTTGGATAAGGTCTACTCTCAAATAATTTCTCCAACTGGTATCAGAGACAGGCAATCTACGGGTTTAGTCGCAAGTTGGCAATTATTGCAGCGAAGCACATTGTTATCATTTGAGAGGGCAAAGGGGTTGTTCAATTGGTCAGAACATGATCGGTTATATTACTACCAAATTAGAAATTATATAAACAGAAAGTTGCAAGAGGACCTTAAGCAGGAAGATCTCAGACCCTTCCCCTTGGCTTTTGAAAATATTTGGGATTCAACCCATGGTAAAGGGGCCATAACAATGCTTTATTGGAACCTGGTAGCAGATCAGAAGTATAGCACGGTCTCATTACAAAATAAATGGGAACAGGAGCTAGGTATACAACTAAATCAAAAAAATGGGGTATTATTTTTAGAAGTGGCTGGAGCACAACCTCATCCCCCATGTGGCAGGAATTCGCCTGGAAGATTAAAATTAGATATTTCTATACACCAGGTAGACAGATGAGGATGGGTTCCAGAACCAACGCAATGTGTTGGAGAGGATGTGGATGCCTCCAAGCAGAGATGTCACATATTTTCTGGTCTTGTTCGGGACTGGAAGTATATTGGGACAATATTAAACAGCATTTAAAGGAAGTATTTGGGCTGGTAACAGAGATAGGACCGGAGAACATTGTATTAGGTTTATGTCCAGCAACTATTAAAGGAAAGGAAGGTCAGTATTTATGGGCGGTGATGTGCATTACGGCCCTGAAGGGCATAACAAAGAAATGGTTACAGCAATCTTCACCGGAGATAGGGGAATGGGTGGGTATAATAAACCAAATACAAATTATGGAAAAAGTTACCTTCGCTGTTAATCACAGTAATGAAGCATATATAAACAGACGGACTCGGCTGGGACTTATATAAAGAGAGACTACAGAATTGAATAAGTGATTTAAAATATACACCCTTCCCCCCTTTTCTCCCTTTCCCCTTCCCCTTCCCCATTATTTCTTCCTCTTCCTTCTTCCCTCTCTGTTTTACCCCCTCTAACTCCCTTCCCCCCTTCCTTTTTATTGTCTTTTCTCCCCCAATATAGGTCTAATTCTACTTTCCACAAAAGGTATCAGTCTTAAATCAAATCTAATGTAATGCAAAAGGGTAAAGACATCGTTTTTTTTTTTTATTACCTCCCCAAGGGTATAAATCTGTCTATTTTAAAACAATCTGAACCTGTTAGGATTAAAAAATTTTGAATGTTAATTTCTTGGTTTAATAGGTATGAATTGTAAAAATGAATCAGGTTAAGGTGTACATGAGACAATTCTGGTTGTTCTATATTGGTAATAACTGCTTAATGGATTATTGAATATGACAATGTATGTATGATACAACCTGAATGTGATAATGTATATAGCTACAACCTGAAGTTTTCTACTGGAAAATACTTAATAAACTAAGTATATATAAAAAAAGTAGTCAGACAGTGTGAGCAGATAATCGGGTTGCCATCAATGATGTCTGCATCTAGGAGGGCAGGGGTTATGATGGTATGTCCAATGACAGTCTTTTGGTGGGGAACAAAACAAAAATTGGGGCTATCAATAACACATGTCACAGATCCATGACTATAGCTTTTAAAGTTGGTTACCACACAGTACTCCCCATCAGAATTATACTGAGAGTGAACAGTAGGGAGTCTCCACTTTTGCAACTGGACAGGGCAGGTGTAGGCCGTCTTTGAAATCCGTGTTGACAGGCGATGAACCTCCTCACGATATGATTGGCAGAGCTTATCCGGAGCCAAAGTTGAATCCAAGGAATCTGTGCCATTCTTGGTGATGTCATCATCCATGGTAAAAGTCAAATCAGTGCTATCTGGAGAATAACCACAAACAGGTTGAATAACATCCAGTACATCACATCGGCACAAGTAAATGTATTGCTTCTTCACACAGCAGTCCGTGTGCGGAGCCACCCAGGCGTCCAGGAAAGGATGGAAAACCAGTAGAGATGGTAGATCCAGGTGTTCTCTGTAGATGTCTTCGTCCAAATGCCCAATACAGTGCACCAGTGCAAGCTTGTCGAACAAGGCTGTAGTGGGATCAAACTGTGGTAAAGAAACAGTAAAAGAAACAAACATAGTATCTCTTATGGAACATTTCTTAGCAGTGAAACAAGGACCAGTATTAGGGTGTCTGGTCACAAACCCCAAATTCCTAGCTGTGGAGAGAGGAATCGTTAAAGTTTGTTGCATACACATAGCAATACAGCCAGGGGGTTTACACTGTGGACAATACCATTTGGAAATGTGTCTGTCATGTATGATATCAGGGATCCTTCCAGATTCTAGATCACGGAAGAGATTGTTGATGGTGGTGATGATGTATGAGCCATAGGCAGAGCAAAGGATTTCTCTAGCAATGTATTGTTTATCTGCTTCTTTATTGTTTTGTTGTATGAGTGCGTTAATCTTATCTTTCGAATCAGTGAATACCTTAGCAATGTTGTGCATGTTGTATACAGTATATCTTTCTTCCTGACTAAGGCCATCTACACCATGCAATAATAGGGGTAGTATATTGTTAACCAGGCCAGTGGAGAACTTGGCAGAATGATATTTGATAGCAGCAATGTCTGCTTTATTCCAAATAGACATAGCCATACCAAAAAGGCCTGTGACAGTACCTGTTGCACCTGTAACATCAGAACTGTCAACTTCACATGTCTTACGTTTATGAGTTTGAGCATCAGGAGTGTTTTTTTTCCTAAAGTGGCCTCTATGTTCAGTAAAATGGACCCCAGCAATAGGGTCTTGAGTACGAATCTGAAATGCAGCTAAACTATCAAGCAATAATGAACTACAAAATGCTGATGTATTAGTATTGTGACACATACCAAATTGTTTCATATTCCAGTAAGATTAAACAAAACAGGTATATACATAAACTGTTTAAGTTATTAATCAATGAACCTGGGAGGGCAGTGGCTGTTAGACCACTACAGGACCAGTGGTATGCTTTGGGCATTCAAAGCTGTTTATCAGTGGGTGGTAACACAGAAAGATGCACAGCTCTGGAAGCCATGTGGTGTACAACACAACATTTTTGAGCAGAATCCTTAGACAGAGAATTACAGTATGAAGGATCAATTAAGGCGTAATGTTGTACAAACCAGAATGTCTTAATGCAGTTTGTAACAAGGACAGTGAACCATTTCGGATAATTTAGCATTGGGCCAACCCTGGAAAGTTCCTTTGGAGAGTTTGGCCACAGGAGAATTGTCCTTGCGATGTGGTTTGCCACTCAATTTGTATGGTAGATTTATCAGGAGCAACAACCGAGGCAGTGAGGTAAGCGCCGGAACCTTCCTGGACAGTGATCAGACTATCTGGTATATTGATGGATACTCCTCCGAAGGAGATGCTGGAGGATCAAGGTGTGGTAGGAGGTTCGGTACCATGCCTTGGATGCAGGGGATAACTCCTGAGATGAGGATATAATGGAACAAGATAGCCATCTTGTCAGTGTATCTGAAAAGCAAAGACAAAGATTTGTAAGTTAGTACTATTCCACCCAATGAGGTGAGGAAAAGTAGTTAAGCTCTTCTATACAGTTTCAGCTGGTTTGCATGTAACCATTTGTCAGTCAGCTTGTTGTTATGCAAGAGTCTAACCTGATAGACTGCCGGACTGAGCTTGTTGACAATAGGGTATGGGCCTTCCCACTTATTGGAGAAGGAATGGGTGGGATGTGCAAATCGGAGTGCCATTACCTGATCTCCAACCTGCCAATCCACTTCTTGTGTGTGTTTGTCAAACTGTATTTTGGATTGTTGCTGGGCCTTGCCCATGCAGTTGGCAACATACAAGTGTGTGTGTGTATGAGGTCTTTTCTGAGTTTTTCCACATATTGGTCTACAGACACACGGTCTGCAGTGGGGGTGTGCAGGTCAAACAACAGGTCATCACCTCAAAGGGTGTGAGCTGGGTAGTGGCTGAGGGTGTACCCCTAATTGCCATAAGGAGCAATGGCAGTAGGGAATCCCAGGTTTTGGGATTGTCCTCAATGAATTTGGAAAGCATTTGATTAATCTGTCTGTTGGCTCTTTCTACTTGACCTGAGGATTGGGGGTGGTAAGGTATGTGGCACTTCTGTTGAACTCCAAGGAGTTCAAGGGATTCTTTCATCAACTCACCTGTAAAACTGGTTCCTTTGTCAGAGTCTACCTTGAGAGGTAGACCCCACCTGGAGAAAATCTGTTCTACCAGGATTTTGGCAGTGGTTTTAGCAGTGCATGTTTTAGTGTGGAAAGCTTCAATCCACTTAGAGAAGAGATCAGTTACCACAAGAGCATACTTATTGTTTCTGTTGGTCTTGGTCAGGGGGCCAATAAAATCAATCTGTATGGCATGCCAAGGGCCAGAGTGTCATTGTGGTAAGAGTTTGGCATTTTGTTTGGTAGGGATGGGGTTGTTTTTCGCACAAACGAGACAATTGTCTATGTACTGTTTAACATCTTTGGTGACACCAGGCCACCAGGCGGTGGTCTTAAGCCTTTGGAGGGTGTTTTCCACTCCCTGGTGTCCACTAGTGGGTGTATCATGCACTTGGTGCAAAAATTCAGACCTGAGGTGTCTGGGGACCACCCACAACTTAGTGGTGGAATCATCTGGCTGATACCAGATGAGCTTGTCATCAGGTGACAAGTGTAACTTACCTTCATGCCTCCAGTAGGGGTTATATGTTGGAAGTTTCTCTTCGGTACTCTTGTCAAGGAATCTGAACACTTCTTTGAGTTCAGTATCAACATGTTGGGCTGCTGAAATGTCCAAGGGGGAAAAGGGTTCAGGTTTCTTCCTGATTGCTGCAATTTGTATGGCCACATTGGCCTCTGGATGGTCCATCATCCAGGTGTCCCCCCTCGGGCCCCTTCCTAGGCAAGGGTGTCTGCTGTGTCATTGAAGGCATGATAGGGGTCATGGAGAGAATTAGCTTTGACTTTATGTACATAGAGTTTGTGTGCAAATTTTTGTGCCAGTGAATGTATGTATATTACCAATTCCTTGTACTTCACTGGGCTGCTATCAGAGGAGAGAAAGGAGTTCTTCTGCCAGTAAGGACAAAATTCTGTAAGAGAACAACAGACCCAGTTAGAGTCTGTAAAAATGATAGTATCCTCGGTCCCATGATGGATGAACTCGAGGGCACAGGCCACCACTGCCATCTCTGCATACTGTGATGATGCTACACTGCAGCGCTTAGATATTTTAACAGTGTTCCCATAAGGGTAAATCACTAGAATGTCCATCCCTGCGATTTGTTCTCCCTGATAGTAGGATGCTGAACCATCAGTAAAGACACGACACAAAGAGGTGTTATCAAGTATTTGTGGCATGGTAGGGAGGAAAGGACCTGGATCTGGAAGATTAGGTGACTGTAGTGTACAGTCATGGGGTTCTCCTTGGAAAAGAAGTCCATGAGCCAGCATAGATGGAATTTTTGTCGGGTGTACCTGTATGTCCCTATCCTGGAGAAGAAGTGACCAGTGTGTCAGTCTGGTGTTGGAGACTGACCCATCCTTCACTCTGTCTGAGAGAAGAAAGGTAGTTGGGGTATGATTGGTGTTGATGATCAGTGAAGAGTACCCAATGATATACAGGAAGTGCTTGACAGCCAAGTAGGTGGCCAGAAGGTTCCTTTCACAAAGGCTGTACTTCTGTTCCACGGGGGTCAATGATGCATATGCAATGGGTCTCAGGGTGCCATGAACCTTCTGGGCCAACACTGCTGACATGGCAATGTCAGAGGTGGCACATTCCAGATGGAATGGTAGTGCTGGATTGGGGTTGACCAGAGATGGGGAGGAGGCCAGGGCCTGCTTCAGTAAAGTCACAGCCTGGGTGTGTATAGGGCCCCAAGTCCATGGGATGTCCTTCTTGAGTAGCTCACACAGAAGGGCAGCCTTCTGAGCAAAATCACAAATAAAATCTCTCGAATAATTTACCATACCTAGAAACCTTTGAAGAGTTGCCACACTGGTGGGCAATGGCAAGTCTTGCAATCCCTGTACCTTCTTCCAGGTAGGGCTTCGACCTTGGTCAGTTATTTTCAGACCCAGAAAGAGTACTTCTTTCTGACATAGTTGTGCTTTTGCTGGATTGCGTTTCAAGCCTGCTCTCTGGATGAGAGTCAGTAGTTTGTCTAAGAGATCTAGATGTTGTTCCTGTGTGGCTGTTGCCAGCAACAGGTCATCCACATATTGCAAGAGACATTGGGGAGTAGAGAAACTCTCAAGGGCGTCCATCATGTGTAAATGGAACAGGGATGGTCTATTATGGAATCCTTGCGGCAAGCAGGTCCACGTGTACTGTCTTCCTTTAAAGGTGAAGGCAAACTTATACTGACTCTTAAGGGCCAATGGTAATGACCAAAACCATTGGAAATGTCCAGGGCACTGAACCATTTCAGGTCAGGGGTCAAGAGTAGTAGCACGTCAGGTACTGATGCTACAGTTGGGGAACAACTGGGGGTGACCTGATTCAGTTTCCTGTAGTCAATAGTAAGTCTCCAGGCACCTGTGGGTTTCTTCACAGGCCACACTGGGGAGTTAGCAGTGGAAACACAAGTTCTGATTACTCCTTGCTTGAGGAGTGACTTGATTGTTTCTCTAAGAGAAGGCAAGGTCTCAGTTGGAAAAGGTATTGCCTTTGCCTCTCAAGTGCTGGGCCTGTCACTGATGACAGTGTGCATTCTGCCACAGTCATGTTTGTTAATTGCAAATGCCTCCAAATGTCATTGTAAAATGGGGAGAAGTTTTGGGAAAAGTGAATGAGCTTTGAACAAATCTATGACGTCATACTCCTTGTCATTGGCAGATATTGTTGCCACAACATGTGAATCATGGATCAAAATGGTATGATATTGACCCTGAATCTGTATCAGTAGCATGTCAGCTAGATCCACCACACAGCCATGTACAGGAAGTCAATTCCTATAACACTAGGATGATCATGCATTACCATTAGTTGGAAAGTGTGAGGCCTTTAGATGGCCTAGCTCTATCGGTAGGGGTAGAGAACAGTATGTAGGTAGCCTAGTACTATCGACTCCTGACATATTGGTCCTCCATCCGGTGGACCAAGGGGATTTGTCTGGATGCTCATCATGTAATACAGATACAGCTGCACCTGTATCTAACAAGACTACTAGTAGGTGGCCCCCGACCTCGGCCTCGGGGCAAGGCCTTCCATTTGAATCGAAGACCAGCTTGTTTACAATCCAGACTGGGGCCTGTCATTGTCAATCTGTACTACTGGAAGCATGGAGAGGTTGGGCCTGACTCCTATGAATCACTTCAGCATGCTGCACTGATGCTATATAGGGAGGAGCTTCTGGGTTCAGGCCTGTATGAGCCTGAAGGCCTGCACTACCAGTATACCCATGACCTGTTAGGGTCTGGGTCACCGGTTGTACCGCCGCAAGGGCCTGTGCGGGAACAGCGCCTGCTACAGAGTGCACTTGTCCCAGGAGCTCTCGGAATTTCCGATTCTCTTCAGCTATCTCCCTATATGAAGGGCATGTTCTTTGTTGTTGTAGTTTTCCTTTACCCTTATGCTTTTTATTCTTATGCCAGTTCCGGTTCCCACCCCATTGTTGTTGCTGTTGCATTTGTTGTTGATGTTGGGTCTGTTGGGGGTGTTGGTTATCAACTGGAGGGGCCTGCTGATGTTGGGCCTGTTGGTGTTGGGCCTGCCCTTCCACAGCATAGTGCGTCGTGGCCTCTGAAGCAGGCTCCACGGTGGCTACCTTCTTGGAACTGGAGCCCAGATCACGGATATAGAGTTGGTAAACTCTTTCAGTTTTCCGAAGGATGTCGGCAAACCTATCCATATTGGGGTAGGTGGTGGGCTTTACCTTTTCTCGTACTGCAGGAATCATGTTCCTAAGGAACAGGGTCTTATATTCAATAAAATCTACATCCGCAGCTTCTTGTGCCAAGTGCTTTCCTGCTTGGTAGACCAGCCAAAGTCTCTGGTGGCAAGTTGCTGGACTTTCCTTTGCATTCTGTTTTACAGGGTATGCAAGCATCACTCCTCCTACTACACCTGGACTGTGAGCAGAAATGAGCTCAGCTGCAACCTCATCAAAGGTGGTGTTCCCATCCTGACGGATGTCATCAGGTAGTTTGACCCACAAACTAGGATCGATGGTCTGGTGTAGTATTTGGACCTGGTATTCTGCAGTGAGGCTAAGCATCTTGCATTTAGAATGCACCTTTTCTAAGTGACAGCTGAGGTTGTCAGACGGGTTCATCTGACCGATACTTTCAGCTATTTGCTGAACAGGGTAGGCCATTTGTTGGGGATTACTGGGTCGATCAGGCAGAGGTAGATTGTCTCAGGCACTGTCTAGTGCAGCTCAAGCTGCAGCCTCTGCCACAGTATGAACAATACCATCCTGAGTGCCAGCCTCCTGCAAAGCTGCCTAATCTGGGTTTAATAACCTGTTTACTTCTCTCAGAAAGAGTTACATTGCCTATTGCAGTTTCAGTCATCGTTTCTATCTCTGCTATCTTCCACATTAATAATGGCTATCGGTGGTGCCGTCCAGAACCAGGCCTGGGCCTGCTCCCCCATCATGGGGCCGCCATGTTGCGCCTCTCATGATGGGCATCATGACATCGATGACGTATGACATGGTGAGGGTGGAGTGGGGACCCGCCATGTTGTGGATGGCTGGGTGGGGTTTCTGGGCCATAGCAGGGGTGTGAATGGGCGTTGTATTGAAAGATGTCATCATCTGATACCTCCCCTTCAGATGACATGTGTAAGGCAGGGGCTATGCCTCCCATCACCTTAACATGTCCAGCCAGAACCTCCCGCTGACGGCACAGTTTTGCCATCTTGGTTTTACATTCAGCATGACTCACAGTTGCAACATCCATATAAACCTCATCTTGTATTTGCTTTTGCAACACTCTATACGCGGCGCTCAGTTCGCGATTCTCCCTAGTAGCCACTTCTAAGTCATTGCGTACCTGGTTTATCTCATCCTGTAGCTCTCCCATCTCCTCACTCAACTGAGCATTTGCAGCACTTAGCAAATCATTCATATGCAATGCCTGTGCCTTATCCTGTCTCAAACTTTCACACTCCTGCTTCAACATACAAAGTTCCTGTTCTCTAGCTTGAGCTGAATGATGCAAAAGTGAATCCTTTTCATTCCAATGAGTTTGGAGTTCAGACTTCAAGTTCTGCTGCAGCCTAACACATTCCATTTCCTGCAAACCCATCTGTTGCTTAAGAGATGAAATTTGCAGATCAAGGGTTCGAAACCTCACTTTGGAGGCTTCCAAAGCAGCGTAGAGAGCTGTGACCATCAATCCTTTAGCCTGACGCTTATTGGTTGATTGTCTCGTCTCTGTGTACTGGGTTGAAATCCCCAATATAGGGTTTTCAGATTGACTTGCATTCACTGGCAAATCAGCCCATCCTCCATGGGAGGTAAGGAAGTTCTAGACATCGAGTCTCAGTTCAGCACATATATTTGATACGGTGGCCATTGTATGGGAGGGAATGAAAAATCAAACTGTGAAAAAGACACCGTGCTATGTATCGATCCACAGCAGGAGCACTTTATACACAGCCGGGCTACTGTAAAAGTTGTAGGCTTACAATTCAATGCTGTAATGGAGTGAGTCGAGTCGGCATTGACCACACCCGAAAGGATGACAGCCAGACTTTGTAAGTGACAACAAACTGGTTTAAAATGGGAGAGGTGATACGGGAATGTACACCTACTGTCCCTGTGGGAAAGGGAAAAGTTATAGCAACAAGTGAAAACTTACAAACACCAAATATCGCCTGCATATGGTCACCAATTGTCAGGAGGTCTAAACCTCGCTTTCAGGTTCTTGGCAATATTGGGAATGCAAGTAATCACAGACACGTTGCATAAGAGTAATAAACTTGTTTATTACTACCAAAAAGGATAAAATCACAGTTGCCTTAAGCAGTTCTTACCAATACAAACCGGGAGCCAGTGCTAAGCGTTCCCTATACCTTGAGGTTTCTTTGTGTCTCTTGGGATCTCTGAGGTACAGGACTAGTGCATCACATTATATACCTATGATAATTACTATGGTTACTGTAAGACAGAAACATTTCTAGTTACAGAGATGAGCCCTATTGGCTAAATTAGAGGTGGCTCCACAGTCCAAGATAACATTATACAATTTTGTAATAGTCATTAGTTTGTGAAACAAATGAGTTCTTATACAGAGTCTTACATAACTCAGTGTAATAGAACAAACCACCAAAAAGGTGGCAATGCCGACTTACATATCATAATTACTCCAAGGACACAGGTGCCTTGGCATATTACAAGTAAGAAATAGACAGAAGATACATATCAGTGTATATGTATTAGCAAGCAAAGTATATTACAACAATATGCATACATATCCTGACATCTACTCTTGTACAGTAGATGCTCTTAGCCCTATATGTTAGTATAACACATGCCTAAGTACTAGCTGTCTACGGTGTACCTCTGAGGGTACCAAATAGGGTGCAGGGACCTCATGTAACACCCTGTATCCTAGCTTGAACCTATCACTAAAATACATATGTTGCATAGCTTGCCTCCATCCTGTTCCCCCATCCATGATTTTTGTGGGGCAATAATAAGAAAACCAGGCTAGTTTAGTTGTCTGTTCCCAAATAGTCATCACATAGTCATCTAACTGACTCAGATTGGTAGGGGAGCAGAGCAGCCTGCATCAGTGATGATGGCTCAAGTAGTGTGTCCTGTTTGAGTCAGTCATGGAGTGGGTGTGCTCTGGGAGGGATGACTGAACTATAGCCTGGATATTTTACTATTGTTCTCTGAAGTCATAGATTAGGGGTTAGGAGGGGCAAATTATGCAATATATATATTTTCTGGATGGAAGACAAGGCTAGGGTGAGGGATGCCCGTAAAAAGATATATACAGTGCATAAATTCCATTATTAGATGGAAACTTACTGTAGTCCTTCTGTTTATGTGCTGGAAAAGAGAAAAACATTGTTAAACACCATGGCCCATATTCAGAAGAGATGCATAGTGCATCCCTAGATAAACTCCATCTCCATACTTACAAGGAGTGCTGTTGGGGGTGTGGCGATATTCAGAAGCCCTGATGCACCCGCTGTGCTGCCACACAGAATATGCGATGTGAGAATGCAAATGAGGGGTCCCTCATGCATATTCCCTGCATTGCAATAGTCAACCCCCTCCCCAAGTGTAACTATGGGTGGCTGCGCCGGCGTATAGTTATGCTTTCCAGACCCCACTTTAACTATGCATGGGGATGGTTGGTGTTCCACGCATAGTCAAGGGCCCCCCCAGGCCCTGAACACAGACCAAAACATAACCCCCCATCCAGGTCAAGTGATGGCTGCCTGAGTGTGCACAGCTACTCTTCACTCCTCCGGCCATTGCTACTCTTTCTTCTTGTATTTTGACCAACATTACGCTTTTAAAGGACTTTGCCTTACCTATTAGTGGTGGTAATCTTGCTGGAACTGTGGATATTCCAGTTTTGTTTGTGCAGATGGAGGCTGAAATGAAAAATTCCCCACCGCGTCACACAATTCCCCCAACTCTGGAGCAGGATAAGACCTTGAAGAAGCCTAAGCAGCAGGCCACTTCTGCTGGCAAACAATCTACAAAGGGGGTAGCACTGACTGAGAAGCATTTTTTTTGGAACAGATGCAACCCTTTCAAGCTGTGGTCTCTGCTCTAACAAAGGAACTGCACAGATCAGATTATCTGTGGATTCTCTTGCAATGCCAGTGGCTGACTCCGAGACCTGTCACACCACTCTGGAGAACTAGAAATCCAAAGTGGAGCCCGACACGACCAGCCTGTGCCAGAAGTTCCAGCACCTTGAGGATAAACTGGAAGACCTCGAGGGCCAGAGCCGATGAAATAACCTTGTTCTGTTTGGTCTGCCTGAAACGGAGGAAGGCAATAACCGGATCGCATTTATTCAGAAGTTTTGCAATCTGGTAGTGGGTCCTTCTCCCAATGGACCCTTATGCATTTGTGAAGCATGCACATCATTCTCTGCATCCACCACCCCTCCAGGAGTGCCACCTTGGCCTTTATTTTAAGCTCCTTAACTTTTTAGACAAGCATATTTTGTCTAAGGTGCATGAATTAAAGGAGCTCCACTGGGAAGGGCATAGGCTGTGGCTTGCTCAAGATTTGCCGCAATCAGTCAAGGCAAAACAGACTGAATTGCATCCCATTATTTCAAAGCTTATTGCAGCAGGGAAACTGTTTCAGGTTAGATAGCCCACTGTGCTTCAGGTCAGGCATAATGATCAGTGTCACTCCCTTGATACTCCTGCCCAGGCAGCTGCCACATTAAAGAATTGGTTCCCTGATCTTTTTAAGTGAAGGCTGACTTTTTGTCTCCCTTAGGCAGCCCTTGCCATTCTGTGCAGTTTTACCACGAGTATTGCATAGGGCTGGTGGACCTTCTGCTGTTTCAGTGTTTACTGATTGCCCTGTCTGCCTTTTTTACCCAGCTATGCTTTCCTCCACAATGTTTTTCTTACCCCCCCCCCACATTGAGCTGGCACTCCTTCCTCTGTAAGTGTCCCATTTCTTCCTGGACTTTTTTTTTACCTCTGAGGGACGAGTACAGCACTTGGTGGATGGTCCCTACCTTTCCCAACTCTGCTACAGTTCTTCATGCCTGGCTTTCAACACCTCGCCTTGGACTCTGTGGCTTGGACTTCTCAGCTGGTCAGCAGCATTATGTAGTGTGTTTGTCATCCGCCTGGACTGTTCCATCTTGAAGAAGATACCGTGTGGTGAGTGAAGCTGTTTTTTCCAGTTCATTCTTCAAGCCCGCTGTTCCATGGGTCTACTCACAGACTTCACCAGTTTTGTGCACTTGGGACTTTTTGAACAGGTCAGAGTGCAATTTACTGAAGTTCTAGGGTTTCTGGCTGGAGGGTTCCATCCTTTGCAGTCTTGCCGTTCTTCCCCTAATTTTGATCAAGGACTCTCAAGTAGGATTCTGCTTTTGGACTACATCACCAGGGCTTCCATGGGTCAATGGCCAGCTGGCGGATGCTTTTGCTATTTGCTCCTACTCCTCACTGGCCGTGGTTTTGGTCATGGTGGGGGTTATTCTTATTACAGTCATTTACAGTTGTTAAGGGGGGGGACTATTTACTCTCTCCAGGGTCAGCTGTTAAAAATACCTTTGACTCCCCCACATTGTTCAGTCCCCTATGAACTTTATTCTTCCAAAGGGAGGGTAATGAAATTCCTACAACCCAAGCCAAGTAGACTGCTTTTTTCACCCTGAATGGACAGATTGGGATGAATGTTTTATTATTTGCATTACTTGATTTATTGCATTTTCTTGTTCTCTTTATGGTTGACTACTGTTTGGTATTTCACCTTTACTGTGAACGTGTGTTATTGGTTACCACCAGTTACTGGTTGGTCTTTCTTCTTTTGGTGGGGTGGGGTGGGATAGAACTCTGGTAGTTGGGGTTTGTATTCATCATGGATGTGGTTAGTTTAGGAGCCCAGTTGTTAGGTTTGGGGAGTGTTAGTTCTTTTAATGGTTTGGGGATTTTTTCTATTGTGTTGTGAGGGGTGTGGGGGTACGCTTTTGGGGAGGGTCTTTTTGGGTTTGGGGTAGTGTGAAAAGGGTGAGGAGGGTTTAGGGGGTTTGGGTATCTGCAGCCCTTTCCTTGTTCTGTAGTTCTAGTTGGGGTGTGGATCCCCTGTGTCACAATTGGCACTGCTCTCTCCTATAATATGAGTCATGACTAGTCCGTTTAGGGTTCTTAGCTAGAATGTAAAGGTGGCACAGGATAGGTGTAAATGGGCCATTGTTTGCATCCACCTGAAGCACCTTCAGGCAGGGGTGGCCTGCCTATAAGAATCCCACCTCAGTAGGGAGGATGTTCATTATTTTAGGAGGGACTGCGTAGGTCAGGCTTATGGGGCTGTGGTCTCGTCAAAACAGAGGGGGTGTTGTACTTCTCATTGGCACATCTATCCCATTTAAGCTCACACAGGAGTTTTGAGACCTGAAGGGTAGATATGTTATTGTGCACAGCACCATTCATCTCATGTCCATAGTGTTTGGGTCGGTCTTTGGCCCTAGAGTGGCCTCACCCCTTTTTCCATGCAGTTTCTCCCAATTCTAGCCTCCTGTCCATCCTCCATGATCTTCTTGGTGGGGGACTGGAATGTGGCACCCCAGTCAGAGCTGGATCGGTCAGATATTAAACTGCGAGGTCTCTCCCCAGGGCAGAGGGCATTGCATGACCTGATGGATGGGGCCAGACTTGTTGATGTATGGCAGATATTCCATCCTGCTACCCAACAATATCCTTCCCCCCCGCCTCACCATACTTTTTCTGTATTAACTACATTTTGGTGGGCTCCCCTTGCCTCGCTGGTGTTATTGATGCTGACATCTATCCTATGGTTCTTTGTGATCATTCTCCTGTAGGAGTTCATTACTGCCTGGATGAAGCCCCATGCCAGGACACCCTTCAGTGTCTTAACGCACGGCTCCTATGCAAGCCAGACTCTCTAGCCCCTGTGCATAAGTTTATCTCCACTTTCTTGGCTCACAATAGGGGCTCCGTTAACCATCCAGATACCCTTGGGCAGCCCTTAAGTGCTCACTTCGTGGGGAGTTAATGCAGCTCTCCTCAGTATGGGCTAGGGTTGGTAAGGCCAGGTTAAAGGGCCTCCTTCAGGACATTCATCTCAGAGAGCATACTATTCCCTGTAACTCCCCTGAGGCTGACTGGATGGTTTTGCATTCTCTCTGAGGCCAACTGAAGGGACTTTTAGCTCAGAAAGCTGAGCTTTTGCTTCATCACACCAAAATAGCTTACCTGGAGACAGAGGAAAAGGCAGGAAAATTACTCGTTTTATGCTTGCAGCAGGATGAAACATCTAAATTTATCCCAGGCCTCTGGCCTCACCCCATGGCCCCATTTGTTACCAATCCCCACGAGCGACCTCCATCTTTTGCTCCTATTACTCTGCATTATATGGAGTGGATCCATCTCTGGACTCCTACTTGAAGACATTTCTTTCCTTCCTTGATTCCACTCCAATACCCTCCTTGGCACCCACAGTTGCTGCCCCTGGGAGTCCATATTTGTACAGCAGAAGATGAACTTGTTATCATGGACAGTTGCAGCCTGATAAAGCACCCAGCCCGATGGGTTGACCAACAGTTTTATATTGCCTTCATGCGGAGGTCACGCCCTGTTTGCAGAAGTGTATAACTGTTGGTTTAATAATGGGATCAGTGATCCCAGCTTCCTTGAAGCTTTGATTACCCTTATACCCAAACCCAGGAAGGACCACTTACTGGCCAATAATTACCAACCTATCTCTTTACTTAATTCAGATATTAAAATCCTTTCTAAAATCTTGGACTCCCATTTGCCCTCAGTCTGGACCTGCTCGTTGGACGGGGACAGGTCTGTGTTATGGCTGATAGACTTTCAGGGGATCATCTCCGGAAAGTATCATACCTTATTTCTGCCTCCAGGGAGAGTAATTCCCCATCAGTTTTGGTCTCCTTGGATGCAGAAAAGGTGTTTGATCAGGTATCTTGGGAATACCTGTTTACTACCCTTTACAGATTTGGCCTACGCCCTAATTTTATTAAGTGGATCTAGCTCTTGTGCAGTGCTCTTACTGCTCAGGTTTGGTGTAATGGTTTCCTCTCCCAATCCTTCCCTCTCCAGCGTGGTACTCAACAGGGCTATCCCATCTCTCCTTCTGTTTAATTTATATTTGGAGCCCCTCATTTGTTGTCTGTGTGCTTTAGAAGAGCTATGAGGTATCCCAGTAGCTGGCAAGAGGTACACCTTATCAGCCTATGCTGATGACCTGTTATTACACCTTGAAGACTCAGCTGACACCATCTCGATCTTGCTCAGGGAGATTTTGCGGTTTTCGGCTGTCTTTTTATAAGTTCAATCTCAATAAAATGAAAGTGTTCTCTCTAAATGGTTTGGTGCTAAAGCAAGATATAGTAGACTTGGGTCTTTCATGGGAACCCCAAGCATTAACATATTTGGGAATTAAACTTTCACGCTCTGTACCCCTAATGGTGAAGCAGAATCTCACAAAATTACTCGATCAAGTTAAGGCCAACCTAGAGAGATGGACTTCCATCCCCATGTCTCTCTGGGGAAGGGTCAACATCCTGAAAATGAATTTTCTGCCCATTTGCTGTACCCCCTTGGAATGCTAAATTTTCACCTCCCCAAATCATGGTTTCTCCATCTGCAGAGGCTATTTAACTACTATCTATGGAAATCCTCTTTTGTTCGGCGAGCATATATTAAGTTAACTGCACCCAAGTTGAAAGGGGATTGTCCTCCCTGCATTTTTTATACTATTGGGCCTTGCGTGAATAAAGTTCTCCACTGGGGTGCAAAGAGGGGTGACTCCCTTATTTCCCACTGTGGCTGGAAACTGAGAGCTCTGACTGCTCGGGTTAGCTGTTCCTGGACAGTTTGTTTTATCTCAAATCCTCCCAGCTTCCTTGTGCCCTCCGTTCTGTCCTCTGTATTGGTCCCTTAAAGCATGGTTCCAACTCCAATCATATTTGTCCTTTTCCTGGATGTATGCAGTCTTCCAACCGCTTTTGGCAACCCCATTTTGGATTGTGCATCATCCTATTGTGGTCTCCTTTTGTCCCCGGTTAAGGGATTGTACTCTGGGAGACCTTATTCAAGGTGCAGACTTCATTGCTTTCCAGTCGCTACAAGCCTGCTTCCTCCTGACTGGTAAGGACTTTTTTAAATTCCTTCCGGTCAAGGGGCTGTCTTGGCCTTTTACGGGTCCCAAACCCTGGAGCTTAACATAGACAGAGGGAGTACACTCTCTTGTGTCCTCAGCGATGCAACCTCAGGTAGTGTCTTCCCTCTATAAGCATTTTCAGTCTCTTGACCCACATCTTCCCTCCGGGGTCTGTTATTATTGGGCCCATACATTCCAACTTCCTCTCGACACTGAATATTGGAAAACTCCTTGGTACAACTTGTATAGATATGTTAAACAGGACTGGCTCTGCTTGACACAGTTTAGTATTTTGCATGACTTATGTTTTACCCCACTGAAACTGCACAGAATGGATAAACTTCCATCCCCCACCTGCCCACACTGTCAAAAACCAGATGGTTCCCTCTATCATATGTTATGGGAATGCCCTCATATTCAACCATTTTAGCTTTCCATTAAGGGGGCCCTGGACTCTATTCTGGGCCTGGATGAGTTGTTTACCCCTCTGGGCTGTTTACTTGGTATTTTTCCATAGGGCAATCCTAAAATCAGACAAGCTCATATGTTTCTCATTGCTGCCACAGCCAAAATAGTCATTTTGTGGCACTGGACAAATAGTGTTTCACCTTCATTTTTGGAGTGGCTTTGGGAAATTCTCCTGGCCTTCAACTTTAGAAACATATTGCGTCCATGAGGAGAGGCCACAGGTTTTCATGTAACACCTGGAAGCCACTCTATACCCTTCTTTACCTGGAGGGATTCAGCCTGTTGATTGATCTCCCTTTCTCCTTCTATGCCCCCTGCTTTCGGTGCTTCTTTATAATTCAGTCCGGTCTTGTTCAATTGAGTTTGTTAGGGTGGGAATAAGGCTGCAGATGGGGAGGAGAGGATGGGGGAGTTTAGATTCATGTTTTGTTCCTTTCAGTGTCCATGTTAGTGTTCCTTTGAATCGTTCATTTTATATTTTGTAATTGCTGGTTTTGTTTCTGAAGATCTTAATAAAGTATAATGAATTAAAAATACAAAACAAAAAAAAAATCCATGTTTCCATAGGGTAAGGACCCCCTCCCCAGCCCCCATCTCTGTTGAAATAAACAAAGGAGCTCCGATCCCTCTGTTACCATAGTGTCGTGGCCCCCCTCCCCAGCTCCAATCCCCGCTGAAATACAAAAAGGAGCTCTGATCCCTCCCTTCCCATAGTGTAGTGTCCCCCCGAGCTCTGTCATAATGATATGTACTGTATAGCCCAAGTCCCATTTTCCATACTGTAGGGACCCCTGCCACTTCCCCAAGCTCTGTCATAATACAGTATATGTCTGAGACCCTATTTCCATAGTGTAGGGACCCCCCCACTCCCCAATCCAATAGGCAGTAATCCACCACCCCACACCCCCCATCCCGTAACTTGCCGGTGACTGGCACTGCCCTCCTCACCTTGCCATGACCAGTCACCAACTGATCATTACCTGCTCATGTACAGTAAATAGTACATGCTCATTAGTTGTCAGTGAGCATGTACTATTTAATGTGTCATTTCCGTCTTTCGGATGAGACGTTAAACCGAGGTCCCATCTGCCTGGATTGGTGGTAGTTCAGGTGGATGTTAAAGATCCCATGGCACTTATCGAAAAGAGTAGGGGAATTTCCCCAGTGCCCTGGCCAAATTTCCCTCATTCACTAAAAATACCACCAACAGCTTAATCTGGTTCAACATCAGTTGGCATTCATCTGTATCCCCCTCACCTGGGTCATGCCTGAAAATAGGCAGGATTTTGTCTAGTGCATAGTGCACTTACCCAGTCAACAAAACCTAAATAAATAAAAAAATGTACACTAGCAGGTAATAATCTGTCGGTGGCTGGCTGTGGCAGGGTGAGGAGGGCTGTGCCAGTCTCTGCCATGGGATGGGCTGGGGGTGCAGGGTGGTGGGTTACTGCATACCAGGGTGAGGGCATCCCTACACTAGGGTAATAGGGTCTTGGGATATTCTGCATTATGACACAGCTTGGGAAGAGGACAGGGTCTCTACAGTATAGAAAAAGGACTTGGGATATATATATATATATCATTATGACATGACTGGGGGCACTACACTATGGAAAGAGAGGATTGGAGTTCATTTTGTTATTTCAATGGGGATTTGGGCAGGGGTGGGGGGCACTACACTATGGATTCCACCGGGTGCAGCCATACAAATGAGCCCATAACGGGCATGCAAATTGCCTCTTTGCGCCATGCATGCTCAATGGGCTCATTTGCATGTTTCAGCTGAATCTCATCCATGGGTGCTGTGGCACATACAGGTATGCAGCACACATTCCCCTGTGGATGGTCTTTAGCCCTGCACCCTGGATGTGCTGTGCCATACATGGCGGCCACTTGCTATGCACCATGCATCCAGAGTCTGATATTCAAACAGAATGCATGATCTATTCCCATCGTGCATTCTGTTTGAATATCGCAACAGGGCCGCCCAGTGCATTTTTTTTGCACGTTGTACTGTTATGCATGCTCATCCAGCCAGCTCTGAATATGGGGCCCCATGTTGTCTTCTGTACAGTTCACATTAAATGTATTTTTTATATTAGATCACATCTGATTAACATCTTCTGGGCAATCCATTGTGAACTCATTGCCATTTGTAATAAAGAAAACTTTGTCAACTGATAATGTATTGTTCCTGAATATAGATATTAACATTACCATATGTATCATAGCTATAATGCATTAAAAATTTGCTTCCAGAATTCTTGTATTCATTATATGACACATGAAATTTACTCACCACAATGTGAAGAGCACACAAAACATGGTGTTAAAATAATTGCAACCAACATCGCATAGCCATTGTACTCTTGGCAATATGCAAAAATTCTGCTTCAAATGCCGTGAGAAATGTTTCTCCTAGCCCACAGAAAAAGATTCCTCACTAGAGCACAAAAAATGTGGCTCAACACCAAGCACAAAAATTCACCCTATGCCACGAAATTTTTTTTTTAACCAGGAGAGACATGCTAGCTGAAAGCTTTTTACAGGTGTGACCTGCATTATGTTCCCTTGATATCATGCAGAAATTGTACATCAACACTCCTAGGAAGTGGGGCCCCCAATGCTTCATACATATTGCACCCCCATATTATGTAGGAATTGTGCCCCAGCACTGTTAAGATTGTGCCCTTTATCCTGTGCAAAACGTGTGCCCTATGTGCTGTGAAAAAATTGGACCCTCAGTGGCATGCAAAAATTGCACCAACATAGGCACACAAAAATTTCTCCCTGATGGGGTGCAATCCCATTTGGAAATTAAACAACTGACAAAAGACATTGTGCCCCTGATGCCACCAAAATATTATGCACCTGATGCTGTCTGCAAAGTGCACACCTGCATTACAAGTAACTTGTGTGCCAGCATCACTAGAAAGTTGCACAACTTATGCCATATGGATACTGCACCCCCAAATGTCCCATTATTGCTTAAAAAGTGTGACCTGCTGTCACTCATAAATGACATGCTCATGTCACTTGGAAATGGCTTACTTGACACTGATGGTACTTGAAAATTGCAACACCAAAAATATGGCCCACAACATCATCAAAAATTGCTCTTCCATGCATGTGGATATTTAATTCCCAGGCCCTGTTTTTGTCCTTGTACTGTGCAAAAGTTGGTTATCAATGTAGAGTGCACATTGCACCTCTGATGCCAATAAAAAAATGTCACCCAGGCAGCATGAAAATTACAGCAATGATGCTCCAAGGTAGATACGCCCCCTAACCAGGGTGGACTTTCATAGGTACCTGCAGGTTAGGCACTATTTGATGGCCAACAATTTGATCCCCAAAATTAAAAGGGAACTTACAGGGCTGGAGAACCTTCTGCACTGGTCGGTCTATCTGGAGGGCAGGGTACATTTATCTCAGGGGCCTACAGAGGCCCTTCAAGGAAATGGTGCTTACAGTTCAAAGCCCTGAGACAGAAATGGAAAGAGGAAAGTGGCCTCTCGATTCTGGGAGATCAGCGGACCTTGGCATGGGAGAAAGGTTGGAAGACTACAGCTTCCCCGGGATGGAGGGAGTTCCATTGGCAGTGCCTCTCCCGCTTTTTCCACACACCCTCAATAATGAAACATTTTTCAGGGGGTAACTCTGACTAGTGCTGGAGGGGCTATGGACAAGTAGGTACCCACTTTCACATATTTTGTGCTTGTCCAGGGGTAAAGGAATTCTGGAAAGGGGTCCAACAGGTCATGCATAGTATGTGGGGTGCACAGGTGCCCCTGACTTTCCACACGATGGTTGTGGGTTTCAAAGTCCCCACATTAGGCAACACCAAGCAACAGAGCCTCTTCCACATGCTGTGTCTGGTGGCCCACAAAGAGATAACAGCAAACTGGTTGAAGGCCTCTCCTCCATCCCTGGAATCCTGGAAGTTCTGGGTTGACAGAATTAGGAGAATGGAGGAGCTTACTGCTAAACTTAGGCTCTCTTCATAAGCACATAGACCAATGGAGGAACTGGGAATCCCTGGAGGGCACAGACTAGCATGGCAGACCGGACCAGAGCTTATATCAAGGGATAGTGAGTGGTGGATTTCCTCCTTCCCCCCTCCCCACAACGGAGCAAAAGGGATTGTAACACATGAAAATAACATGGTCTCTTCGACTCTGAGAAGCAGACTCCTGTTGAGTTACTAACAGTAGTGTGAATGTGCTCGGTGGTGCTTTGGAGGTTTTGTCTCCTCCATTTTTTGCAGGAAGTTTGAAAATTTTGCAGCTGTATATATGATGTGATACTTTGGTCTCCATGAAAGCACAGCTGCAGATGAGCAATCGAAATTGTCGGGGTATGTGGGGAGTGCATACAGTAAGTAACATTAATGTCTTGGTTTTGAATGCACCCCAATGTCATGTGGAAATTGTGCCTATTGCCACATGAAAAATGCATCCCTGATGACACAAGGAAATTACTGTATACATGTCATCTAATACTACTCCAGCCTCAACAAAAACATTTTCCACCAGCTTCTGGAGTCTTGAAACTCAGATATCAGACATTCATCAATAACGGGGTAATCAGACTGCGAAAATGGCAGGCCAGAAAACCTTTTCTGGGTTCATGCTTCTATTTATTGTGGTGCAGCCACAATTTGTCAGTAATCTCCAAATAAATATCCCAGCAGTTCACTATCTCCTATCAATAGCTTTATCAAGGCAGTTGTTCCTTTAGAATAAAAAAATTATAATTATATAATGACAAAATCTGAATAGGCAGCCCTTTAATAGCACTCCACAGCCCAATCGGTTGCTGGATTACTTTCAGATATTGCCAGTATTCAATTCATCAACTTCCATTCAGTAAAAAACTATAAACATACCTGAACAGTTGTGCCCAAGTTTCTCAAAAGTCAGCTTTATAAGCATATGGCAGAGTTTGTATCTGGCTTTGCATGGGTGTCAGCTCTGGTCTGAACTGATGCAGGCTGATCCTCACTTGTCTGAGCTGGGAGCACATCAATGGTGTCAGAGCGTCAGACCTGCTCTGGCAATACTGTTGTGCTATATGCAGATAAGTGTAGCATTCCTAGGCATGCTATGCCTGTTGCACTGATGACGTCAGTGTGCCTAGGGCAAGAGCATCAAGTCCCAGTCTGTCTCTTGTACTGAAGGGGCAACCTTCTAGCACATGCAGCTTTATCAGTTTCATCAGATGCAAAAATTCAAAATATTTACAAGTATATTTGTAAGGAATTAAAAAATCAAAAGGGGTGAACTTCTTTATTATACAGAGCAAAACAGCTAAAATATAAAGAAGTGCTTAGTCAGAATCTCCCTATGCACCGTAAAGCAACACCAAATTTACTCAGACATTAGCCCAGCCCCTAAGAGAGCAATAGCCTGCATCAGTTCAGATCGGAGCTGACACTGTTGCAGAGCTGTCTGCGAACGCTGTAATATGCTTAGAAGGCATAGAGAAATCTTTATTAGCATAGCTGGTGTTGACTTCTGAAAAACTTGAGCACAACTATTCAGGTATGTTTAATAATTTGTAACTGAATGGAACTTAATTAACTGAATTCTGGCAATATCTGAAAGACTAACCCAGCCACTGATTTGGGCTAGGTGTGCTATTAAAGGGCTGTTCATTTAGATTTGGTTAGCTATATAATTAAATTATTTTTGTTCATACTGACAGAACACCACCTTGACAAAGCTATCTGTATAAGACAGCGAAATGTTGGGATGTATATTTGAAGACTATTGACAAGATGTGGCTACAATACAATTAATACAAGCATGAACTTGAAAGCATTTTCTGGCCTTTTGTTTTTTGGAGTCTGAATATCCCAATTTTTCAGAGACAATAAAATTATGACAATTACTCCCTGAAAATTGCATGACCATCACTCATAAAGCACATCCCAATGCTGTGTGAAAATTGTGCCCATGATGCCTTGCAAACGCAACACCCCATGATGCATGAAATTTGAAATACCCATGCAAGGTGAATATTTTGCCCCATACAATACTACTATTGTGTCCTCATGCTGAGCAAAACTACATGGCCAATATTTTATTCATTTATTTTTATTTTATTGCAATCTTGGATTCACACCTTTTGAGAACAAGCTCATTAAAGTAGGTTCCACATCAGAGTTAGACACACAGTGTAAACATAAGTGATTGCTGTTAAGCAGCAAGAATTAAATACAAATTAAACTAAACATACAGGCCCAGATATTCAAAGGGGTTGCACCTGGAGCAACTGAGTTGTGCCACTGCAACCCCAGAAATGCACCCCGGGGCAATATTCAAAAGAGGGACTTGCGCAGCGCAAGCCCCAGTTCACTGGTGTGCAAAGATAATGTATGCGGCATATCTCCAGGAGGCATGCCCATGCATATGAGGCACATCCCGATATTCAGCCCAGGATGTGTGGCGCATTTGCTGGCACAACCCTGAGATGTGCTGCATACTGGGGTACAAAGCTGAGCCCCCCAAAAAAGGCTGAAATGGGAGCCATCCACAGGCGGGCCACTTTAGTGCAGGGCACAACACAGCGGCCACCAGCCGTGGGTGGCTCCCCCCCAAAACACCATCCACAAGCATCCACAAACCTCCCTGGTAGTCTAGTGGTACCCTCTTCCCTCTTTGTAGTGGTGATCACTGGAAAATAAACCTTAAATATTCCCTGGTAGTCTAGTGGCACCCCCTCCCTCCTGATGTTCCAGTCACTATTACGTAAATATCTAAACCCTTTCTGGTAGTATAGTGGCACCCCCCTCCCCACCCATAGCTGTGCCACCCATAAAATATTTCCTATTCTCTGGTAGTTTAGTGGCACCCCCCCTGTAGCTGCACCACCTGTAAAATAATATTTTCTATTCCCTTGTAGTCTAGTGGTAACCCCCACTCCGCCCATATCCCCGATCACCAGTATGAGTAATGGAAATATTTCCCTGGTGGTCCAGTGGCACACCCGCCCACACAGGACCCCTGCCCACCCAACACCTCCCCCGCCATCGGCGGGCAACTGCAATCCTGCCCGCTTACCACCCAGCTGCCCACTGAATGACAGCTTACAGTAGCAGCTAAAATCTGAAAGCAGGAAATCTGGTGATTATTCGTACAAGAAGGATTGACTTTGTAATCTGAACTTAGCTCGTATAACTTTGTTACTGGAATTTGAATTTGAACTGGAACTTGAACTTTCGGTGCTAATAACGAGCAAATATTATCAAATTCTTCCTATTAAGAAAAACATAAAAGGTTTCTCAAAAGATTTCTATTAAGATTACAAGGGATTTTTTGTCAAGACACTAAGGGACTAAGAAATCTTCTGCATTTCCTTGTATTAGGATTTCTGGATTTTTCCGATGTATGTGATTCATGCAATTTACTCCAGTGATCATTGTGCAACTGTTATCTTATGTCTAAACTCTGAGGCACTGAAGTATTGGCCTGGAAGCAATTAATGTGTATAATTGATGTGTGTTTGCTTTGCTGGTTCTGCTAGTGTTTCTTTAATTATTGCATCCTCTATTTAAAATGGTTAAAACCAGAAACCAGTGATCACTAAGTAATAATCCTCCCTCTACTGGAAATTCCAGTTAATAAGCGGTGAAAAGAGGAAAACAAAAACCGTGCTATTTCACAGCTCTCAAAATCCACAAGCAACACCACTTGTCGATCTCCACTGCAGAGGAAACACCTTGGAGCAGGTGCAATCTTTCAAATATCTTGGGATTCTGCTTGACCCTAGCCTCTCCTATGGGGCACACACTGACTATGTTGCAAAAACTGCAAAGATTCGACTTGGTCTTCTATACAAACACAGACAAAGTCTTACTCCGATTGCACTAAAGATTGCCGTACAGAGTGTCGTGGTCTGGATCATTGACTATGGTCTCATCATTTACAGCTCTGTTACGATGACAGCCCTCAGACGGGTGCAAACTATCTTAAATAAGGCCTGTTGACTTCTTACAGGTGCTCACCGGCTCACCCACACCTATGACTTATATGCACAGTCTGGATGGCTTCACCTATCAAATCGCATAAAGTATCTCACTTGTACCTTGGCAAAGCAAATCTGTCTGGAGCATGTGCCCCAGGTATCTCTACCCTTCTGCAGATAAGCCCAAACTGTTGGAGCTCTAGGAGATCAATCAGCAGCTCCTAAAAATCCCCTACTGTCGCACTTCCCAGGCCCAAGATCCTTTGCCTACATAGCACCGCTTTGGCTAAATGACCTTAACCCTACCATCTCCTCAGCAACATACTTGGTGCATTCAAAGCTAGTCTCCAGAAACATTTCGCTGCCACTAGCTCCTGCGTTACTACATCTAATTTCCATGTTTTCACTATCTCTGCCACTGTGATATGACACCTATCACATGTCCCCCCGACAAATTCTTCTTTAGACCCCTGGTTTTCCTCCTGTCCTAAACCCTCTACTTTCCCCACTTCCTTCTGTACCCCTACCTTCCTTCACTTCCTTCTGTACTCCTTCTGTACCTGGCTGTCCCATCTGTACTTCAAGCCAACTCCTCGGGATCTCTCCTTCTCATTTCCCCAACTACATGCACTTACTAGTCTATCTCTCACGACAAATGCCTCTGACTGCCTCGTCCTCACACACACCTCCCCCATACATCCCTTATTGGTTGTTGCTATTTTTGTTATTATGTTGTAACCACTTTGTGTTGCTTTTCGCCTTTTTTTTTTCTTGAAATGTTGTCTCTGACATGGAACCTTTGTAAAGCCTTGGCTCAAAGGTATTGTAATCCTAGACCTCATTCAGTCTATAGTCATATTAGAAATCGTTGACTCCCTCGTTGTTTTGTATACTATTACTTGTCTGCTTACCTTGCCATGCTTGAGCTTGACCTGTACCTCCCACCTGTTTGGAGCCTGCGGCCCCTGATTGTAACCTTGACTCTGTATTTTATTTCCTTGACTCTGTATTTTGTTTCCTGTATGCTCTGTAACTCTACTGGGTCGCACCTGAAAATAGACACTTGGTTGTCTAGCGTGCTTACCTGGTTAACAAAGCAAATAAATAAATAAATAAAAGCTGAAGACAATTGGTCCACACTGTGGACCAATGGGCTACAGTGCATACTGTAATAGTCATTCCGAAATATGTGATAGTGACATCATTCACTTATTTGTGAATGACTATTACAGTATGCACTGTACCAATTTAGTCCACATTGTGGACCAATGGGCTACAGCTGCTACTATAAGCTGTCATTTGGCGGGCAGCCAGGTGGTAAGCGGGCTAGATTGCAGCTGCCTGCCGATGATGGGGGATCTGGGTGGGCGGGGTCCTGTGTGGGTGGGGGGTAGGGTGCCATTGGACCACCAGGAAATATTTCCATTACTCATACTGGCAATCAGGGATCGAGCAGGGTGGTGGTTACCTCTAGACTACCATGGAATAGGAAATATTATTTTATGGGTGGCGTAGCTATGGGTGGGAGGGAGTGCCACTAGACTACCAGGGAGGATTTAAATGTTTATGTAATGGTGATCAGAGTATCAGGAGGGAGGGGGGATATGACTGGACTGCAAAGGATTTTACTTCATTTACATTTGGTGATCGCCACTATAGGGAGGGAGGGGGGTGCCGCTAGACTACAAGGGAATATTTCAGGTTTATTTTCCAGTGATCACCGCTACAGGGAGGGGGGTACCACTAGACTACCAGGAAATTATTAAAGTGTATTTTCCCATGATTGCGGCTACAAGGAGGGAGGGGGTTACCACTGGACTGCCAGGGATATTTCATACATTTATATTCAGCGATCAGCGGCTGTGAGAGGTTGCCACTAGACATCCTATGGGGCACCACATGTTGTGCTGGGTGCCAGGTACATGTGTTGGCCTGCCCTGCACAACACATGCAAATGGAGCTGTAATGACATGCAAATGGCCCCATTTGTGCCTTGCATACATTATAGCCCCATTTGCTTACTGCTGGATGAATATCAGGAATTTGCACACAGTGTAACTTTGTTGCACTGGTGCAGTTCCCATTCCTGGTATTCAGCCCTGTCTGGTGGGGATGTCCCAGCGCATTGCATTTGCACAGTGCACATTGCCTGATATATTCAGTGGAGATGCACCATTTCTCATCTCTCTTGAATATATCCCTGAGTTGCAGTTGTGCTGTGCCACCATATGTGCCATTGCCAGACGCAGATCTGAATATTGGGGCTCCAATGTAAAACTTAGGCACATAAAGGTAACAAGACATCAAAGTGGCATTGTACAATGTATGTAAAAATACAGTTAGAAGCCAGGGAGTTAGGGATAGTAAAGGTAAACAGTTAGGTAAGACAGGCTAAGACATACATAATAGAAAGGAAGACATATGGGAGGAGAATACATCAGCTAGAGAGGCTTCATCATAAGGGTAGGGGGGAAAGGATATATATATATATATATATATATATATATATACACACACACAAGTTGTGGAAATGGGTCCAGGTGGCAAATCAATATCAAGTGGACATTGCAGCCCAATGCCATGTGAAAAACTGTGGTCCTGATGCAACATGGAAATTGAATGCAGGATGCTGTGCAAAAGTTAAGCTCATGATTCCAAATGGAAGATGCATGTCTGATGCCACACAGAAGCTGCATGCCTGACACTGCGTAGAAGTTACCCATCTATCACCACCTAATATTGTGCACCTGATGCAACATGAAAATTGTTCAGGCACTGGTTCCTGAAAGTATTTATATACCAGCTGCCTGCCAAAAATGGTGCCCCAGCACCAGAAAATTGTGTCTTGACACTGTGCAAAACTTGCACCATCATGCCTTATAAAAATTGGGTTCCTCATGCTGTATGAAAATTGCTTCCCACATGCCACATAAAATTTGAACCCCTGAACAGGCAGAACTTGTGCCACTGATACCATGCAGAAAGAGTGCCACCTACAATGCATGAATATTGCATGCCCAATGGGTCATAGAAAGTACACATTCAATGGTGCACAGATATTGTATTCCCACTGCTGCATGGCCATTACAGTATATGCTGGGTGGCACTTGCATATTTCATGTCCGACACCCTTGGAAATTGTACACCTAAGGCCACAAATAAATTGCATACCAGATACCGTGCAAAAATTTAGTGTGTCATGGCATGAAAAGTATGCAACAGAGCCATGTCAAAAATGAACAGCAAATGCACCATGTAAATTATACCCCTGCTGGTGCATATTTTTTTTTATTTGATCCCTCCTGTAAATTTTTGCTTATCCACTAAATTAAAGAGTGGAATTATTATGACCCTCAGTGTTTTCAGGGCTCTCCCAGCTCTTAAGCATTCCATCTGTAGCTCATTGTTCAATCCAGTAGCAACTGATTGACTAACTTACCCACAACAAATTTGGTAGTGTTTTGTGCTGAATTTTCTCTCTTAATCAGTTATATTTGTTTCCTGATTAAGAGGTGTATCCTCCTTTTGAAATTCCACAGCATATCATCTTGCTGTGCAGCATAGTAAATTCCTAAGTGTAAATTGCATGACTGTTGGATCAGAGTGGCTTTCAACTTGTTAAAAATTGTTTGTACATTGTTAGCATTCCCATTACATTGTACATGTGACTGCAGTTTTTGCTTACTGGCTACCGGATTATGCACGTGCACTTGGCTGTGTTTTCAGCTTCAATATTTCATGTGAACATGAGGAGGATAAGATTATTATAAGCAATTGCATACCATCTGATTTGCAAATATAAAAGCTGAGGTTATACTGTATAGTCCGAATTGCCATGCTCAACTATTGAGCTGAAGTGAGAGTGGGGAGAGGGAATTTTCAAAAGACTGGACTTGAGTTGCAAATACAGGCTATGCCTGTGTCTACTCAACTGTGTCACAGAAACCATGCTACTATTTTCAAAACTTGCATCCATTTGCAATAAAAAGTCAGGATTTGTGGTACAAAACTGACACAAATTTGAGTTGCTTCATTTTCCCCCACTATTATATCTTCTTGGACATGACATTTGCACAGTTAGACCATCAGATAGATGGGCTAACAGTGTGGGCATATTTGCAGTTTGAATACAGCTGTGGACACAGTTTGGACATATCCTTCTGAGAATTCACCCTGTCATTCTGCAAGCTACTTTTGTTATACTCCCTCCCCCCCCCCAAAAAAAAATGTGTGCCATGCCACTCCCGTATGGAACTCATTACTTGTGATTACAGTTAATTCCTCTTTTCTACAATAATGATGCCACTAGCCACTTGCTAGAAACTTACTGTAACTTTGTCTTGTTTCACTACATTACTGCTGAAGGTTTATGGGCCCTAAAATCACATTAAAGTAGGTTGAGAATGTACTAACATGACAAAAATAAAAACAAACAGAAACGGTGACAGTGTTTAACTTTGAAGCAGGCCTGTGCTGAGAAAACAGAGGTGCTGAGAAAGTGCAAGGCTAAAAACTCAGAACAGTCAGATGCCCAGATGTACAATCTTTTTCCTGCTTCATTTTCATACGTCACTGAGCAAACTTATTGGAAAGATTTATTTGACTACTAGGAGGAGAATCCTGTGATGTCTACCAGGAGAATTAAACAAGCTTGACTTGATGTGATTTATATTACTGCAAGTTAACTTTGGAAAATGGTGCTGGACATTATTCAGTTTGCTGTGGTACTTAACTGTTATGCAACTGTGACCAATGTGAAGGGGCTCATTACTTAAAATAATGCTTTCATTTTTTTTATTTTCAACTTAGTAAGAGAAAAATAAACAAAAAAATACCTAATAGGATTTGCTAAAAAAAAATTCAGATGCTCAGCTTTCTTGAGGTGTGGGTTAGATCCTCTGGTCATACTAGAAATTTTATTTTTAAATATGAATTTCAGAGTTAGGCAGTAAGCAATAAACACCTTCCTTCACGTATAGCCAATGACTGTCAGGGATAGATCTTTGAGAGTATACACTACTAGCTTTATGAGCCACTGTTTTATTGTCTTCCCTCTATTATGTTATATATCACAATCCTTAAAAGTGTCTGCAGACTTGATCTTACGTTTTTTTAGCTCATGGGTTAAAGACTAGTAACCCTGCCTCCGAAGGCAGAAAGACTTATGACACCCAGAGTCTCTGGATGGCCTTATAATGGTCTTTAGCTTTAACTCCAACACAGGCTTCTCAGTTCCACTGAACTGACACAAAAGAAACATTTGTGATAACTCCTCTCATGAGATAAGTGGTTCTTTCTCGCCTCATATATAATATCCCTTTTGGTGACCCTTACAGTAATATGAATTTCCTCTGCCCATGTAGGGACTAGCAGTTATAAAAATATTTGACAGAAGTGGGGCCCAAACTGACAGCAAGTTAATCTATGACAATCAGCTGATTTTCTAACACATGGTTCAAGGTCTCAGCAATTTTCCAGTTTTCAAATGGCAGATTTTTGGGGAGTGTTTCAGTTTCAAAGATGGATACTTGCAGTATGAACCAGTTTTTGAAGATACTTTCATCGCAGCCTGACATTCTTTTAGGCACAGCCAATAGTCAGCAAGGAAGGAGGTGTTGATTGAAATGCAGGATTGTTTTGAAATCCAGCCTATGTAGGTCATCAGCACAGGGATACTCTGTATTTGTAAAAACGCTGAGAAATGATTAATTTCTCTGGACAGAAATTTTCTGTGCACAAGTGAGCTGTACACTTTTCATTCAGGATCAGTTCAGGTTTCAGACAGTCTGCTTATACGGGAAATTTATTCTGGCAGCTGCTGAAAGGAAACTCTTGTGGATTGGCACCAGTCAAGCAAGAAAACAATTTTATGTTGTCTTAATTTTTTTTTCTTTGCTCAGTTTAGGGTACCCTTTCAAGGGCAGTTTATTTGCATTTCTCTAGCTGACCGCTATTAGTGTGCATGAGAGAGAGTGTTGATGTACACAATTGGTCTTCACAGCTCTGCAGCAGCCAGGCAGTAAACCAGAAGTATACTGTTCTGCTGGGCACAAGCTGCCAAGAGACTGACCAATAGATTTCTTGTGCCTTTAAGAAATGTTCAACCACAGCTCTGCCCGAGTGGTCATTAGTTAAAGGATTTACATTTCTTCACTGTTAACAGACTCCTTGTTGTGTGCCCAGCTCAGAACCAATCAGGGGCAATGACATCATTTAGCTGCTGGGTTGGGTCAAATTTAGAAAAAGCAAGCTATTTGATTCTGCCAGAATTTGTTTCAAGAGCCAGGGACTGTGTAGGATTTAAATCTGAAACTTCTGTGTTTGGGAAACTATTACTGAATTAGAATAGGTAAGTATGCTGTAGGCTCATGAGTCTGTGGGGCCCACAGAAACAGTTTAATATTTGGTACTTCTGAAACACTTCATATTATGGCTAGTGAGATGCTAAAAGATATTGGGCCAAGTTCAGTATCTTACAGAGTCCTATTCAAGATTCATACTAAATGCTCATGCAAAGTCAGACCATTCTTCCTGAGCAAACTTACATTATACCTGGAGAACACTAGATGCAATTAAGTCAAAGTGTATGCAGGCATAAAACATTAAAAATGTATTTCTTTTAAATATGAATAGTCTGCAGTCACATACAGAAGCCATCACTATGCCGGTTTTTGATTTCTTGAAGCAATGTTACCACTATGAACTCAAACGTAGAATCTTTCTTTTGTTTGGAATCAATAATGCATCATTCAGATCTGTTTTGGGTGGCAATTCAGGTCTTTCTGAAAGAAGTGTGGGGAATAAAAAAACAAACAACATAAGCATAAAGTCATACTCGCTGCTGACTGAGCTGAATCTCAGGGGACGAGCCAGATTTCAGAGCCACTGCATATTGCAAGGCTATTATGCAACTGTGTAGATTCACTGGAATGGTGTGGTATCTTCACACAGTAGCAGTGAATGCACTAATTCTGTAAAAAGAATGCTTAGAAATTGAATTTCCTACTTGTAATGCAACATACAGAATGCTACTCTTAATGAAATTCAGGCTCATGCACAGCAGTGCTGTTCATATTATAGCCATTGATGGCCACCACATGTTTTAGCCTACAAATGGCATGCATGTCTCTCTCTGGTTACCTCTTTAGTGCCCAGTCATTTGTATTTATTTCTATCTTTCTCAGCCCCCAAAAATGACAACGCTGTGCTGTGAAATTAGCAGTTCATAATTATAAGTTAGGTACCTTTCTTTGCAATGTTTCTAAAATATGGTAGGTTCCCATTTTGAATTTACAGGGCCATATTTGGAAACATGGGAATGCAGACTCATCTGTGTACTGCAGATGCATCTGCACTGTGTCTCCTACTTTTTTTCTTTTTTGCAGTTAATCAAGTTTTTTTTTTATTTCATCTGGTAGAACACAGACAATATAGAACATCAACAATTACAATACAACAACCAATCAATTCGGTGCAGGTTAAAAAGAAATCCAAATACAGTGCAAAGCATTTAGAAAGGAAATCCAGTATATTGCTAAAATCCTGATCTAGGGGTCAAAACCAGGAGTAAAAAAAAAAGCACAGGGACCTCACAACGGGGGTGGGGGGGCAGGAGGAGCCTGCCAGTACCACACATTGTCTAGGTTGGAGGGAGAAACACTTGGAGGGAGTGATGAGAGGAGAGAACAGAAGGAAGTGAAGGCCCCAAAGGCCCAAATAGAAGGTTAACAATCTCGGAGGTCTGGGAGGGTGGCATGTATGTATGTCTTTAACAGGTACCCATAGGTGCCATCAGCTCACCACCCAGTACAACTTAGAAGCAGGATGGCAGCTACAGCCTGTGCCTAGGTCACTGCTTCCACAAATAGTAGCAACCCAGTGGAGTCTGGCCACACCTTCCTACTCTTCTGAAAGGCCAGCTTCAGTCAAATAGGGCAGTGGGGGTGTATGGAGGGGCAGGCTGAGAATAGGAAACTGGTGTAAATGTACGGGAGATAAAAGTAGACCTGTGAGTCCCATAGGGAAACCCAAGGTGTGTCCTACAGTGGGGAGAGTCCAGCTAATGGCCCCAGGTCTTATATTAGGTTTGCAAAGTGTACTTGGCCAGGTATGACATCCTGGACCAGATAGCTGGCTGGTTCATAGCCTGAACCCTCTCCTTTATATAAGGAATCTGATTTGTACTTCATCATTTGAGGAGCAGTTGAGCTGCTTCAATGCCCAATGTCAACACCCAAAAAGCCTCAGGGTGACAGAAATTATGATTCTGGGGGCAATCTCAGCAGAAATGCCAAGGGAGATGGGGAGCAGGTGGAAGACTACCCTCAAACATTCCCAGAACACTCCTTGCCAAAAGTGTGAGCGAGATCCCTGGACCATAGTATGTACTGTAAGTCACCATCAGTGGTATCAGAAACATCGAAACTGATAGTAGAAGTGGACTGCAAGATCCATCTAGTCTGCCTGATATGGATAACTACCCCACCCCTTCTATCCTTTCTGTGAAATGACACCTTTGTGCCTGTCCCAGGCGTTTCTAACCCATTTACCATTTTGGCCTCCACCACTTCGTGGGGCAGGTAATTCCATGGGTTGACCACCCTCTCAATGAAGATAAACTTCCTGACATTGCTCCTGAATCACCCACCCTTGAGCTTCATATCATGTCCACTAGTTCTGATGCTTTTCTTCTCCTGAAGGAGCTCCTGTACTCCTACATTATTTACACCCTTGATATTCTTGAATGTCTCAGTCTTGTCCCTCCCTCTCCCTCCTCTGCTCCACGGAGTACATGTTGAGCTCCCTAAACCTATCCTCATATGCCATTTGATGCAGATCCTGAATAATTTTTGTGGCTTTCCTCTGCACTGTCTCAATCCTATTGTCTTTCCTAATGTGCAGCCTCCAGAACTGTATGCAGTACTCCAGATGGGAGCGCACCAGCGCCCTGTAAAGTGGCAGGACCACCTCCCTTCTGCGACTCATGATTCCCTCCTATGCAGCCCAGCATACCACTGGCCTTTAGCGCCACCTTTGCACTGCTTCAGCATCTTGAAGTCATCTGATATAATGACTCCTAGGTCTCACTCCTGGTTGGTGCATGCCAGCTGGTTCCCTCCAATTTCCAGCAACAACTGTGAAACAGTAGTCCCAGGAAGAACAGTTGTGCCAGGGTGAGATATCATAGGTGCAGGATTTCATTACAAATGAGAAGTCTACAGCTATCAGGGCATGATCTGCATACAATCTTCCAGTATCTGCCCATTCTATTTCTGTAATAGGTGCATTCATAGAGGACTCTCAATTGTTCTCACACTTAGAAACATAGACAATGATGGCAGGAAAAGATCAACGGTCCAGCCAGTCTTTTCAAGTTCCCTATTTAGCCCTGGACCCTACTGTCCCTCCAGGGTCTTAGCCCTCTCCATCCTTTCCCCCATTCCCCACCCAGCTTCTGCCTCCTCGTGGAACAGCTAGATCCTTCATTCTTCCCCAACTGTGCTTGAACCCACCAACAGTATTAGCATCCACCACTTTGGCAGGTAGACTGTTCCACAACTCCACCACCCTTTCTGTAAAATAATACATCCTCATTTCACTTCTGAGCCTCTTTCCTATCAGTTTCCATTTGTGTCCACGACTGTTAACTAGTATTCAAGCTAAATATTTCCTCGCAGTTCACCTTATTAATTTCTTTCAGGAACTTGAAGGTGTCTATCATATCTCCCCTCTCCCTTCTGGTCTCCAGCGAGTATCTGTTCAGTGCTTTGAGACACTACTCATAGGGCCTTCCCTGTTGGCCCTGAATCATTTTTATTACCCTGTGCTGCACTGTCTCCAGCCTATCTCTGTCCTTCCTAAGGTAAGGACTCCAGAACTGGGTGCAGAACTCGAGGTGTGGCCTCACTAAGGATCTATATAGAAATGTTCCTCTTCCATTCTGCTATCAATATCCCTCCGATAAATCCCAGCATCCTACTCACTTTGCTACCACGCTTGTTGCACCAACTCAATTTACTTACTGTCTGATCAGTGATCCCTGCTCAGAACAGATGAGATATCCTCCTGCTCTACCCTTCTACAGCCCACACCACCTAGGGAACAGAGTAACCAGGAGACCATCTAGGTGAGAGGTCGTTTCAGCAATTTTGGGGCAAAGCAGACTCCAGATTCAAAGACATATCTCCACAAGTCCCTAGAGGGTATGGAGTAATGCATCTGTAGGCCTTCAAACAACATAGAAACATAGGCTTTGATGGCAGATAAGGACCTCTTGGCCCATACAGTCTGCCCATTCACCTACCTATTAGATAAGCTGCAGAGCCTAGTTAACCAACAACCTACTTCCTCCTACCCCCGTTAGAATTGCTTTATGTCTGTCCCATGTATTCTTGAATTCCCCCACTGTTTTTGACCCCACAACCTCCTCAGGAAGGCCTTTCCATGCGTCCATCACCTTCTCTGTGAAAAAATACTTCCTCACGTTGCCCTTGAGCCGTCCTCCCTCTATCTTCAAATTGTTCCCCCTTGTTCTTGCACATCTCTTTCTCTGAAAGATGCTACCCTCTTGGACTTTGTTGATTCCCTTGAGGTACTTGAAAGTTTCTATCATGCCCCCCCCTTTCCTCGAGGGTATACATATTAAGCTCTTTTAGTCTCTCTTCATATGGCTTCTGGTGCAGACCTTGCACCATTTTAGTTGCCCTCCTCTGGACTGTCTCCATCTTGTTTATGTTCTTGCAGAGACGGGGTCTCCAGAACTGTATGCATACTCCAAATGGGGTTTTGCCAACTGTCTGTACAGAGGGATAACAACTTCTTGTTTTCTACTGGTGATGCCTCTTCCTATGCATCCCAGTATCCTACCAGCCATTCTTACTGCCTTCTCACATTGCTTGCCTACCTTTAGGTCATCTGATATAACTACCCTCAGGTCCCTTTCTAGTTTCTGGCTGCAGTGGGCAGAGTACTGAAGATGTTTTGCATGTACAAAGGGCTGATGTCATGTTTTCTGTCCATGGAACTGGCTGAATGTGAAATAGTCTCCTCCACCAAGAAATGCTCTCAGCCTCAGATAAATACACTTTCATGTTAGCCAATGGTTGTGGGGTGCTATTTTCTTTCTTAATTGGGAGGTACAAGAACTGGAACCTGAGTAGTGGGAGGCAGCATTAGTTTTTTTTTTTTTTTGTTAAGATCCACTGCCACCTCCACCTGAGCAACTCCTAAATATCCACCTCCACCTTTTTTTTTGGTTCATGTGGGAGGGGTCTGAGGTGGATCTATCATGTTGGAACAACTGACCATCAGAGCTGCCTGGGGCATCAGAGTTTAAGGTTCAGAAGGAAAGAAAAAGTAATTAAGGAGTGCCTGAAACTGCATCCTGAAACTATAGCACCTGAGGAAAACAGACACAGTGCTCTGACTCAAGTTGAAAGAGCCACAGGTTTTTCATAAACATTTTAAGCATATCACCTCTCTCCCTCCTTTACTCTAGGGTATACATGTTGAGCTCCGTTAATCTGTATTCATATGTTCTCTGATGCAGTCCATGCACCATTTTGGTTGCCCTTCCCTGGACAAGTCTTAAAATCCTTTTTATGGATTAAGGCTTATGAGGAAGCGACAGACTGATTCGGGTTTGATTTTATTGTTGTCTTATGAAGTTTGATGTAATGTATTAATTATTTTACTGTAATTTTTATATTAATGCTTTTATTATGTTGTGATTCTATAACTTGTTCTGCGCTTTGATTTCTTGAAAAGCGCATTATAAATAAAGAATATTATTTTTATTATTATTATTATTAAATACTAAAAGCATAAAGCCAAGCCCTTTGGATGGACTGAAGCACCAGACACACTAGTTTGGGACCTGGACCAAACAACGGAACAAGTCTGTGAAGTGATCGAGGTTGTGGAGCCCTGCATTTTACTAAGCACTAGGAGAAGAGCAGATACTTAATGCCTTCAAATGGCTTTAAAAAAAAAATGATCATCAGAACCACCTGGGGCCTCAGAAGGAAAGAGTAATTAAGGAGTGAAACTGTGTTCTGAAATTACAGCACCCAAGGAAAACAATAGATACAGCATTCTGATTCAAGTTGAAAGAGCCACAGGTTTTTCTTAAACATTTAAATACTAAAAGTATAAAGCTTAATGTTCAGCTTTTGGGATTAACAATATTTGTTTACCATATTCAATATATATACACACACACACATATCTATATATATATATCTATATACATATCTATATATATGGATATATATATATCTGATTTGTCTTTTTAGTTAGTTGTACCATGTCCTTGTTGCAGTAATAAATTCTGATTTGCAGTGCTGAAAAACTGAAGCCAATAGGGAGGCAGTATAGTACAGTGGTTTAAGGCTCTGAGCTATAAATCAGGAGACCTGGGTTTGAATCCCACAATCTCAATATCTTCATCAGTGACATTGGAGATGGACTGGTGGGTAAGGTTTGTCTGTTTGCAGATGATACAAGGTCTGCAACAGTGCTGAAGATCCAGATGGGGTGGGCAGAATGAGAAGAGATCTGGATAAACTGGCAAAATGGTCGGAAGAGTGGCAACAGGGTTTAACACAAAGAGTTCAAGATCATGCACATAGGGAAGAGAAACCCTGATGCCACCTATAGGCTGGGAAGGTGGTTGCTGGCAGTCACAAGGGAAGAAAGAGACTTGGGCATCATCATCACTGATGACCTGAAATCATCCAAGCAGACCTCTAAAGCAGTAGGTAAGGCTAGGAGGATGTTGGGGTGTATTAGTAAGGGTATCACAAGTCGTAAGATGGAGATAATAATCCCTCTTTACAAGACACTGGTTAGGCCCCATCTGGAGTACTGCATGCAGTACTGGAGGCTACACCTTCACAAGGACATTAACCAAATTGAGGCAGTCCAGGGAAGGGCAACCAAAATGGCACAGGGACTGCATCAGAGAACATATGAATACAGATTAACGGAGCTCAACATGTATATCCTAAAGTAAAGGAGGGAGAGAGGGCATTAACAAGGCAAAAGAGTCTAACATGTTTAAATATAAGAAAAACAGCAGGACAAGAGGACACAGCATGAGATTAGAGGGAGACTGATTAAGGGGTAATGTGAGGAAGTTATTTTTCACAGAAAGGGTGGTGGATGCATGGAATGGCCTACCTCAGGAAATGGTGGATATGAATACAGTGCAGGGCTTCAAACAGGCATGGGATAGGCATAAGGGAGCAATACAGATGAGTATGAATAGATAGGCCATTGACAGAGCAAAGGCCAATGGCACATTCATAAGGCAGAAAAGAAATGGGCAGACTGGATGGGCCTTGTGGTCCTAATCTGCCATCAACTTCTATGGTTCTATATTTCTAGGTTTCTATACTGTAACCCTGAGCAAAGTCGCTTAAGTACCCTATATCTCCCAGGTCGCACCTGTAAACAAGCTTTCAGCTTAGTGTGCTACTCCTGGTTAAACAATTTGGAAAAAACAAGTTTACTGTCTTTCATAAACTGTCTTCACTTAGTTATCCCTAAGATGTTAGTTATCTGCATTGCCACAAGTTGCATTTATATTTCTCATTCTTTAAGTGCCATTTTGGCTTACAGGAAATAGCTTCAGCTTGATATTTCTGGTGCATCCACACTCTAGGCATACCCCCAACCACACACACATAGCCATCAGCATTTTTATGTTTGCTTGCATGTGCAAAAACATAGATGCCATCATCCGAGTTTTTGGAGGTGTGGCAGCCCTCTTCCAATTCAGTCAGTGTGTTTGCAGGTGCAGCCACAGTTCTCCAATGCCTGCTGGAGCTGTCTATGACAGCAGTCCAAAATGCAGTGGAGTACAGTTGAAAGGGGGAGCTATGCTTCAGTAAGCAGCGATAAGATATTGCCTGCTCCTGCGTGCTCCCCTACAGACACAAACACACACAAGCACGCATACTGCGTGCTCATCCCCTCCGTGCACACTGTGTAGCCGACGGGGGTGCCCAATCCCCCATTGGCTGTGCTGCACCCCTCCAAAACAGAGTTTCATATACCCACGCTGAGTGCCCACCCCAAGCGTAGCTACTTTCATCGATATAGCCGGCCACGGGGTGCCCAATCCTCGCTGGCTCCACCGCCCCCAGAGTACAGGGTGCCATGCTGGGAGCCCACCCCAGCATGGCAACAGATATTATCACCGATGGGGAGCCCAATCCCCATCGGCTGCATGCCCCCCACCAGCCATCCTTGTGCCATGCTGAGAGCCCGCCCCAGTGTGGCAAGCGTCCGCATCGTCATTTAAAAAAAAAAACACTGAAACTGAAAAGCGGTCCCTCGCTGTCTCTGCCCCCACCCGCCCACCACTGCGCAGCCTGCCTCCCCATACCCCATACTTACCTCCAGACTCCAGCGCGATGATCTTGGGGACCGGGAACCGTCTGCACTCTTCAAAGCCGACCGTGAACTGAGGAAATGCAGTAAGCTGTATAATGGGATAGATAGGGTTTTTTCAACTTTGCTGCATATCTCAGGCATTTTTTGGAATTTTTGCACCAAATTTTCAACATGGGGTTTTTGGGACCCCTTCTCATGAATGCTGTCACTGTCATGGCGTTAATCGGGCCCAAAGGGTGATTTCGAAGTCACTGCATGAAATCACCTTTCAGGACTGAGTAATGAAAAGACACTGCCACTGTTCATAAGGTGGGCTCTCAAAAAGCCTATGTTGAAAATTTTGTGGAAAAATTCCCTGAAAATGACTGTTTCTGAGCATCGTTCTGCGCCAGTTCCTCACATGCATTTCGTAAGTTCTATAAATTTTAATATTTCACTCCAGATTTTCAACATTGCCATTTTACCACACCTCCTCATGAGCAGTACAGCTGTCACTTTTCACATCTTGCCAAAAATGTGTTTCCGCCCATGTAGCACACAATGGCGCAGTCGGTGTGCGAAATCAATGTATGGGACACATTAAGAAAAATCACAGTGACACTGTTAATGAGCAGAGGTCTTAAAATGTCTATGTTGAATATTTGGTGAAAAAATCCCAAAAAATGATGGTTTTTCGAGCGCGCGTTGCGCAGTTCCTACCCACACTCGTAAGTTTGCAAATTTTCAATATTTTCACTCCAGATTTTCAACATTGCCATTTTATTGCACTTCCTTATGAGCAGTACCGCTGTCATTTTTCACATCTTGCCCAAAATGTGTTTCTGCCCATGTAGCGCACAATGGCGCAGTCGGTGTGCGAAATCAATATATAGAACACATTAAGAAAATCACAGTGACACTGTTCATGAGCAGAATTCTTAAAATGGCCATGTTGAAAATTTGGTGACAAAAGTCCATAAAATGACTGTGTTACGAGTGAGCATTGAGCAGTTTCCACGCACCCTCGTAAGTTCATGACTTTGTAATATTTTCAGTCCAGATTTTCACCAGTGGCATTTTTCCACACTTCCTTATGAACAGTACAGCTGTCATTTTTCTCAACATGGCCAAAATGTGTTTTCACACTTTCAGCGCAGAGATGTGTGGTCGCTGTGGGAAATCATTGTTCGGGACAGATAAAGAAAATCACAGTGACACTGTTCATGATCGGAGGTCCCAAAATGCCTGCGTTGACAATCTGCTGTAAAATATCCCCAAACTAATTACATTATGGGTGTGCGTTGCACAGTTTCTATACACTCAGTGACTTCACCAGTTTTTAATATTTTTACTGCAGATTTGCAACATTGCCATTTTTTACACCTCCCCATGAACAATACAGCTGTCATTTTTCACATCCTGTTCGGAATGTGTTTTTGTACCTGTGGTGCTAAATGCCATAGTTGCTGTGCATAAGCAGCTTTCGGCTAACAAACTGAGATTGCCACTGTTCATGAGGTGGGGGGTCACAAAAAAACCATGCTGAAAATTTGGAGTGAAAATACTAACGAATGCCTGAGGTGTTAGAGTTTCCAACCATAACGCCCCACCCTGTAGAGAATGACAGGCATCAGGGGTGTGACTTGGGATTCTTGCCTGTAATGCTCATAGCATTCCACACCTTGCAGCCAGTGAGAGGCATCGAGGTATGCCTTGGACTCTTCTGCCCAGAGTTCACCCCATTCTCCTATACCGCACCCATCTCACTGTATTTCCTGATGGAATGGGAGTGCGCGCAAGAACCAAAGACCCCAAGGCACCGTGACACTTGTCAGTGTCTGCAGGGTAGGGTGTGGTGAAATGGCATGGCCGTTATGCCTGGCGACCCAAAGGCACACCCAGTGCCTGTCACTCTCTGCAGGGTGGTGGTGGGGTTGGCTTCAGTTCAATACTTCCTGCCATTCCTATTCGCAGCTCTGTAACTTCTACACTACCAATGCCAATGCCAGTAAGCTAACATTCGGCATTGACAAATGCTGTTTTAAAACTCTAAGCAGGAGAATATTTGGCTCTAACAGTATGGGACGAGTTAGGCATAAAAATAAAATAGAAAAAAGGATCAAGCAGGTGCCTCTTCCTTTGTCAGATACATGCAGACAGGAGGTCACAAATCCTGTAGTGAGGTCCATTATATGGATGTTTTGCATGAATGACAGAAATTTTGTTATTGTCATGTCTGTAACATAGTTTGTAGCCAGTAAACTATTATGTACTTATGTACTGTAAATGGCAGATTGTAATTCAGAAATCCAGTCTTGATAAATTTGGTTTATCCCTGAAGTCATAAGGGCCTGCTTGTGGCATCAGTTACTCCCATGACAATAGACCATGATGTTTCAACAGAGGAATATAAGGGGAGGTGGGGAGTAAGGTATAGAACCAAATGAACTATGTGGTGTAAAGATCATGTGTGCATACAAATGTGGCAGGAATAAAGCATGTTGAGGTTAAATCTAAATAATATATATGGAATGGAAGTTGAAATTAATATAAATATTACAGTATGTATTTCAGAGTTTTCTTTGAAGAGGCCAGCCCGGTGGCGTTGAGGGTTGAGGCACTGGATGACACACCTCCTCCATACCATCGACCTGTGTTCAGGAATGAGCCTGGATTGTTGGGGGTCAGCAGGAGAGGACTGGGATTGAGCATCCGATGACTGAGATCCCAGCCCTGGGGAAAGGGTGGGATCCATACCATGCTCTGGTGGTCCCTGGGGACACCCGGCGGTACTGCAGACATGCGGGTGTCTGGAGGGGGGAGCATGGCTGATATTTGCATGCTGGTGCTTGGACATCATTGCATGTCCATGTTCCCACTGGGGAGAAAATGGAAAAAGGCTGGGCGTGACCGAGCAGCTTGGTGGCCGCACCCTGCCATGCAGGGAGGACTGTCGTGGAATCGCACTGGGGGGGTATGGCGCCGGTCCAGCCGACAGAGATGGGAGAGCCCTCCAGTGGATTGGCCACGGCTGTGCCAGACCCCCCAACATGCAAATGAGCCTGCTCCTCTCTCCGCAGGCAGGGCTAGTGGCTGGATGCCCCCACCGGTAGGTGTCGCGGCAAGCGCCAAAAGAAAGTTAGAATAAAAAAAAGTTTTCTTTGAAGAGCACTCAGCTATGTAATATCGAATCTCTGAACATAAGTATCAGAGTTATGGTTTGTATCATTTGCTATCTGTTCCGATTTTTTGTCTTTGCTTATTTTTCCCCTATTGCTTTCTACACATCAGCATGATTTACCAAAAGGCAGTATAGTTTATCCACCATCTGCTATGTTGCACGCACAATGAGCAAATGCATTTTTTTTGTTGGTGGTGTTTCTGGAGCCCTTCGCCTTAACCATCTGGCGTCCACCCCTCTGCATTGTCCAGTGTCAGCCCCATGACTTACCCCTCGTGGCAGGGGTGGGAAGTACTCACCCACCAGTCCAGATCCAGTTCAGAGGAGGTGCTTTCCAGCGACACTGTGAGGGAGACCATCATCATTTACTTTTCTCCCCTGCCGTGAGAGGTGTGCAGGATGTCAGCAGAGAAAGCACGCACATGTCTGCAAGTGCTTCCTCCAGACATCGGCCCCATCTCTGCCCTAATTTTACAGCATCAGCGCACTACCCCAACCGCCTCAGGAGCCAGTCAATGCTGATCACTGGCAGACTCCCTCCCTCCCTGGAGAGGAGAGCAGTCCATGGATGCTCAATCTCTCCATCACCAACCCCGATGACCCATGCTCGTTCCCAGACGCAGGTGCTTGGCATAGCACAAGAAGGCGACCAGCGCCTCACCCTTCAGCACCACCAGGCCAGCATAATAGCACATTCATTTTTTTGTACAGTATCTGTGATAAACTGTGCAGAAAAGTAATACAGTGTTTAGGTGTAACAATATGTTTGTGCATGTAAGAAATCAACAACACACATACCAGAAAGTATATGTTGGGTGCAGTTTAGATAACTAGTGTGCAACAGCACTGCAGGGATAGAGTTTCAAAACTTTGAAAGCACTGGTGTTAGTGATGCATTTAGAAATAACTTTTAAATGTCTTTACAGTTAAACATGCAGTTTCATGTGAGGCACATTTTTTGGGGAGAGGTTCAAATTATTTTAATCATGGGCACAGTACTTGGTAAATACAGTCCTTTGATGATAAAGTGTATTTTTTCTTTTAAGTTTGAGAAGTATATAATATATGTAGGTGTAGCAGTGTTGTAAATGGGAGTGGGGAATGAATAATGGTTAAGTGCCTAGAATTTTTTTTTAATATAATCAAGTTTATATGTGGCAAGTAGGTAGGGGATAGTGTTTTGAATGTGGCAGTAGGACAGATTTGTTAGGATAAATATATGCTGTCTTGCAAATAAGAAAAAATTGTAAGGGATACATTTTGCAAAACAGTGATATATATCTTAGGGTTTTCTTTCATGTATTGTTGGAAGAAATAGCTATGGCTCATTTCGTACTATCAGTAAAAGGAGAGAAGAAAACATTGAGCAATAAAATAATTGGTGATTTTAAAAGCTATTCTGTTCAGAGCTGACATTAAAAAAAAATCTCAACTGTATTTTTATTTTATTTTATCAGGGACACTAGAAAGCAGGATGTTTGAAAACATCAGTGAGCACTGATGCCATTTGTCTGTGTTAGGGAAGTTTCGGGTAAAGTTACCTTGCACATGTTAAAGGGTACCAGCTGCAATTAACAACTTCTTGTAGAAGCAAATGGCTGGGTGGGTTTTTTTTTCCTTGTTTCTTTTCACTGATATTATAAATGGAACCAGGAGCAAAATAAGACGGAACAGATCAGAGCTGACATTAAAAAATGTGATGTTCCTAAGGTCTGTTGCATTCCCTGTATGCTTTCATCTTCAGATGTCCATCACGTCTAAATAACATATTTTGGGTATAAAATGTCTCTTTTTCTGATTTCTTAGGTAGTTCTATGGGTTTGAACAAGTTTCAGCTGGTTCTAAAAATTTAAAAATGAAGTGCATTCCTCCTGCCTGTCAGATAACAGGAACACTGATAAAAAGGGTGATCTGTTTTGCCTTTTATTAAACTCGGATTCAAAAAATCTTACATATATTCTTGCAGTAAAGAGAGATTGTAGCCGAATAGGTCCTTGGAAATCACGAGGCTGGGTAGTTTAATATCTTCTATTGGACAAACATAAGTCTTGCAAATAGGTGGTATAGCACATATGCTTTGGGGGCCACACCAGCCCGTCATTAAGTGAATACCACTCTGAACAGAAGAAGCTAAATTGTTTTTCACAATCTTCCTTTCTGCTCCTGTTAGACCTGCTCTTTCAGACACTGAAGTTATTAAACTATCCAGTAACTTCTGCTTTTGACATCAAAGTGCTTAATGACCCTCCCCAAACATCCTTTAATGTGACACACTGGGAGCCCACCCAGTGTGCCAAACCCTGTTTTTGTGTTTCTGACACTGGGATGCTCACTCCCAGTGTCAGATGCACCCCCCACATACATCTTCCAACCTCAGGGTGTACAATACCCGGGTTGATATTGATACCCCCAGTAGTGTGGCACACTGGGAGCCCACCCCAGTGTGTCAACATCCAGGTTTCTCTGCCAAAAAAAATGGACCCACAATCTCTTTTTTTATTTAACCTGAAAAACAAGAAAACAGCCCCTCATTGTTGCCTGTGGACCCCTCACCCAACCCACACCTTCCCTCTGCACACCACACTTCCCTGCACCCCCATCCATACTTAACTGCAGAAGTCAGGAGTAGTGATCTTCAGTGGACCAGAAACATGCCTGCACTCTCCAAACGCTGACCACAAACTGCAGAAATGATGGTAAGTCCTATAATGACAATCCGTGTGTGTGTGTGGGGGGGGTCAGTTTAGGTGGCTATCTCAGCCAGTTTGGGGAGTTTTAGTCCTGAATTTTCAACAAGGTGTTCTTGGGACCCCTCCTCATGAACAGTCACTGTCATTTCATTATTCAGTCCTGAAAGGACATTTTGTGGTAACTGCATGGAATCACCTTTTGGGACTGGTTAAAGAAACAACAGTGCCACTGTTCATAATATGTGCTCCCAAAAAGCCTATGTTGTAAATTTGGTGAAAAAAGTCCAAAAAATGACTGTTATGAGTGTGTGTTGTGCAGTTTCCAAGCACGCTTGTAACTTTGGTAATTTTTAATATTTTCACTCCAGATTTTCAACATTGCCATTTTTTTACACCTCCTTATGAACAGTGCAGCTGACATTTTTCACATCCTGGACAAAATGTGTTTTCTCACATGTGGTGCACAATGGCATGATTGCTGTGGGAAATCAATGTTCAGGACACATTAACAAAATCACAGTGACACTGTTCATGAGCTGAGGTCCCAAAATGCCTATGTGAAAAGTTGGTTAAGAAAATTCCCACAATAATTGCAGTTCGGACATGCATTATGCAGTTTCTATGCATTTCACCAATTTTTCATATTTTCACTCCAGATTTTTTAACATTGTCATTTTTAACACCACCCCCTCATAAACAGTATATCACACACTTTTCACAGTTGGATCAAAACGAAAAGTCAAAGCTGACAGTGACCCTTTAAGGAAAGAGACAGCAAGATGGAGTTCAGCCACAAAAGTTTGATTTGAACATAGGGACAAATTAATGTATGCCATAACCAAAGAGGTTCTGTTAATGGAGGGAGTAAAATTCATATAAATACAATATCTCTCAGCTTATGAATCCAAGGTCCTAGCAGTTACAACACTGCTGAGACTGATCATGCCATGTTGTATTTTATGCATGCTTTTTATGTTTGCCTGTGCGCATGCACAAGAAACATGTGACAGCTTGCTGGAGTAACAGTTTGTGGAGGTGCTGTCGTGTTGTTGCCAATGCTCCCACTGCTTTGTGGGGCTTGTCTCTGTGGTAACAATAAATGAGCATGCTGTCTATGACAGCAGTGCAAAAGCATGCCACCAACTTAAAAGAATTTTGCTGCTGCAATGAGGGAGCACTATCTCATTGCAGGGAGTGCCTTGCCTGGTGTAACATTTGAATAAATATGGCGTCGGCTGTCACTGTTGCCGTCTGCCTCTAGTCCCCAGAAAGCTGACGTCTGGGGCACCCAATTCCTTGTCAGCATGCCCCTTCCCTAGTTCATTTGCTGATGGGGGAGCACAATCCCCATCAGCATGATGGTTCCCCATCCAATAATTTGTCTGCCAAGGGGGAGCCCAGTCCACCTCGGCATCATGCCCCCCCAAACAAAGACTCTTTTTTTTTTCTTTGCTGACGGGGTGCCCAATCCCCGTCAGCTCCAGCCCCCTACAAAACACCTAGATGGCATACTGGGAGCCCACCTCAGTGTGCCAGATGTCCCTGGAGTAAAGAAAACCTTTCTGCAACAGTTTTATTGTTTAACCTGTAAACAAGAAAATGGTCCCTCGTATGTGGTGCACCTCTCCCCCAACCTGCACTCACCCTCTGCACACCCCACCTCCGCACCCCCTCACCCCATAATTAACCTCTGCAGCCTGGTGCAATGATCTTTGATGGATCGAGAACACATCTGCACTCTTTAAAGCTAACCACGAACTGAAGAAATGCCGGTAAGCTATATAATGGCATACAGTACTTTTTTTTTTCCAACTTAGGTGGAGATCTCGCCAGTTTGTGACTTTTGGCACCAAATTTTCAACATGGGGTTTTTGGGACACCACCTTCATGAATTCAGTCACTGTCAGGTCATTATTTGGTTCCAAAAGGTGATTTTGCAGTTACTGCGTGGAATTACCTTTTGGAGCCGATTAACAAAATGATAGTGTCACTGTTCATGAGGAGGGCTCCCAATATGCTTATGTTGCAAAGTTGGTGAAAATAATTAAAAAAAAATTACTGTTGTGAGTGTGCATTGCATAGTTTCCATGCACGCTCGTAACTTTGAGACTTTTTAATATTTTCACTCCAGATTTCCCACACTGCCATTTTTTCACACCTCCTTATGAACACTACATCTGTCATTTTTTACGTCCTGCCCAAAATGTGTTTTCACACATCTGGCACACAATGGCACGGTCACTGTGGAAAATCAATGCCTGGGACAGATTAAAAAAATCACAGTGACACTGTTCATGAGCGGAGGTCCCAAAATGCCTATGTTGAAAATCTGGTGACAAAATTCCACAAAATGACTATGTTATGAACGTGCATGGCACAGTTTCCACGCACACTTTTAAATTCAAGAACTTTAATATTTTCACACCAGATTTTCAACATTGCCATGTTTGCACACCTTCTTATGAACAGCGCAGCTGTCATTTTCACATCCTGCCCAAAACATGGTTTTGCACATCTGGTGCAGAATGGGCGCTGTTGCTGTGTGAAATCAACATTCAGGTCAGATTAAGAAAATCACAGTGCTGCTGTTCATGACTGGAGGTCTCAAAATGCCTATGTTGAAAATCTGGTGTAACAAATCCACCAAATAATTACATTATGGGTGTGTGTCGTGCAGGTTCTACCCAAGATCATGACTTCACCAATTTTTTTATAGTTTCACTCCAGATTTTCAATATTACCATTTTTTTACACCTCCTCATGAACAGTACAACTGTTATTTTTTACATCCTGTTCAAAATGTGTTTTTGCACCTGTGGCGCCAAATGGCACAGTCGCTGTGCAAAATCACCTTTTGGCTAATGAACTGATAGTGTCACTGTTCATGCAGTGGGGTCACAAAAAGCCCATGTTGAAAACTTGGAGTGAAAATACCAAGAAACACCCAGGCATTAGGGTTTCTGACCATAACACCCTGCCCTGTAGGGACTGACAGGCATCAGGGATGTGACTTGGGATTGTCAGCAGTAATGCTCATGCCATTCCACCCCATCCCCACCCTGTAGCCATTGACAGGTATCGCGGTGTGCCTTTGACTCTTCAGCCCCAAAGTTCACTCCATTCTCTTATAATGTGCCCATTTCTGCATATTTCCTTATGGAATGTGGTGAGTGTAAAGCTTGAACACCCAAAGGCACACCTCGACACTTATCTGTTTCTGAAGGGTAGGGTGAGGTGAAATGGTGTGAGCGTTACGGGCAATGACCCAAAGGCACACCCCAATGGCTGTCCATCTCTGCAGGTGGGGTCGGGTTACGCCACTCAATACTTCACTGCCATTCCTATTTTGCCTGCCTGTCTGTCTGTCTGTCTGTCTCTCTCTCTCCTCCTATCTCTATCTATATGTCTATGTAATTACAGGTATCTTTCTCTCAATTGCATGTATCACTATTCTGACCTATTTCTGAAACAAACCTGCATATTACATTTGCCTGCACTCTGAGCACATACTTATGAAATTGTGCATATTTGTACTCCACTTCTGCATAGATCTCATACTTTCCTAATATTTCCATTATACTAACATACTATTTGCCAGCAGATTAGGCCTTACGGTCTATCGAGCCTGCTCGAACCTCAGATCCCTAGTTGGGTGCCGAGGTCCTCCCCCCACCTTGTGTTCCAGAAACCCCTATCATTCATCCCAACCCCCCCGGGACAGGCCATCATCTGATACATCCACTTTCTGTGTCTGTCCCACCCTCTCTTGAAGCCCTCCACTGTGGATCTCTGAACAAGCTCGCCAGGCAGTGCATTCAAGGGTCCACCACCCTCTCAGTGAAAACCTCCTCCTCTTTTCCCCTCACCCTTCCACCTTCCAACTTCAAACTATGCCCTCTGGGGATACCTCCTGCTTTAGTCTAAAGATCCCTCCATGTTTACCCTATTTATTCCCTTGAGGTACTTGAAGACCTCAATCATGTCCCCTCTCTCCTCTCCTCCAATGAAAACAGGCAGAGCTCCTCAAGTCTGTCCTCATACGTCAAATCCCCTAGCCCTTGTATCATCTTAGTTGCCCTCCTCTGTACCCTCTCCAGGAGCTGTATGTCCCTCTTCAAGTGTGGTCTCCAGTACTGTACACAGTACTCAAGGTGTGGTCTAACCAGTCCATTGTACAGCGGCAGAATCACTTCCTTGCTCCTAGAGGTGATCCCCCTTACGATGCATCCCAACATCCTGTTTGCCTTGCTAACCGCTCTCCTGCACTGCTCAGAGTTATTCATACATGCATCCACCATGACCTCTAGGTCTTTTTCCCCTATTGAGGCCTCCAGCGCCTCCCCTCCCAGGGTGTACTTGTGTTTAGGGTTTCCTCCCAAGATGTAACACCTTGCACTTGGTGATATTGAAATTTAATTTCTATGTGTGAGCCCAGCTTTCCAGGGTGTCCAGGTCCCCTTGCAGGGCCAACCTCCCTCTTCTCCCTCAACTACTGCTCCCATCTTGGAGTCATCAGCGAAGAGACTCATTTCACACCCTATACCCTCCTGATGTCCGCTATGTAAGCATTAAACAGGATCGGACCCAGGACCGAGCCCTGTGGTACCCCACTATGAACCTCTCTAGGGTTCAAGAGCTCCCCACAGACCACTAATCTCTGGGTGTGTCTAGCTAGCCAGTTTTCAATCCATCTGACCATCAAAGGGCCTACTCCCAACCCCATCAGTTTCTCCATCAGACCATTGTGGGGGACAGAGTCGAACACCTTGCTGAAGTCCAAGAATAATACATCCACAGGCTTTCCCCTGTCCACTTCTGATGTTACCCATTCGTAGAACTCCACAAGATTGGTTTGACATGATCTACCTGGCACAAACCCATGTTGCTGACTATCCAGACCTCCCACCTCCTCCAAGTACACCCCCAATCGTTCCTTTAGTATACTCTCCATTAATTTTCCCACCACCGAGGTCAAACTGATGGGTCTATAGTTACCTGGTACTTCCCTCGACCCCCCTTTAAGGATTGGCACCACATGTGCCTCTTGCCAATCCCTAGGTACCCTCCCTGTCTCAAGTGTCCTGTTGAAGAGCTCCACCAGGGGTGCAGCCAGTATATCCACCAATTCCCATAGTACTCTCGGATGAATGCCATCCGGCCCAGGAGATTTGTCTTTCTTTAGGGCCTTGAGGGCTAACCACACTCTTTTGGTGGAGATAGCATCATCCGTCCCCTCCACCTTACTGGCCTTTTTATCCTTATCCTGATGTGACACCCCTGGGGTACCTCTCCCTCCCTCTTGCTCCATTTCTGTTCCCTGATCCCACTCACTGCCACTTCTATCCCCATCATGCCTTGCTTTGTAGATATCCCATCCTCCTCCTAGTGAACACAGAGGCAAAGTACTCATTAAATACCTCTGCCTGGTCTCTCGCCTCTTCCACCCACCCTCCTTCTGATCTCAATCTGCTGAGATGGCCCTTAGTTTTTCTCCACTCCCAATGTACCAGAAGAACCCCTTTTCCCCTCCATGTATCCCCTGTGCCAGCCATTGTTCTTTACTGGACTTTGCCCCCCTCACCATCTGGGTGACTTTTCTAGATGCAAGATGGTAGATTTCCTTATCCCTATCCCCTCTTGTTGTTTTATATTTTTTGTAGGCCGCCTTCTTTTCTCTGACCGCTACCTGAACCTCACTGGACCACCAGCATGGTTTATGTGACCTTGCTCCCTTACGTTTCACCTTAGCACAGATCCAGACTGCCTCATGAAGTCCCCGTTTTATGACCTCCCATCTCCTTTCCACATTTGTCATTGATGTAATCACCTTCAAGTGATCCTTGAGAATATTTCCCATGCCCACAAAGTCTGCCCCCCTGAAGTCCACTGTCAGTGTCCTAGATCTCCCCCCTCCCCCCATGCTTATTTGAAACCAGACAGTATTGTGGTCACTTCCAGTCAGGGATCCTCTACAACCAGGTCTCTTACCAGATTCCCATCTGCCAGAACCACGTCCAGGACATGCCCCTCCCTTGTGGGCTCCATCACATGCTGTGTTAAGAACACATCCTGGAAGCCATCCAGCAGCCTCTGCTCCTTGGCCACCTTAGAGGATATGGTTCCCCAGTTTGTACCTAGCATATTAAGGTCCCCCATCAACACCACTCCTTCCCCTTTTGGTCCACACTGGGCAATGATGCTGTCCAGCAAACCATCCTCCTGAACATCACCCATCCCGGGGGGCCTATATACTACACCCAGCTTGACCTTATCTCCTGCTGGGGATCATAAGGTGACCCATGAGACCTCCACGTTTCCCTCTGCCTCTTCTACCCTAGCAATTTCTATGTCATCTCTAATGAACATAGCCACTCCACCCCCTCTGCCCTCCTTTCTATCCTTCCTAAGCATAGTGTACCCCCACACGTTTAGGTCCCAGTCATGGTTTATGTTGGCCCACGTCTCCATGACCGCCGCCACATCCACCCCCCCACTTATCACAAGCATAACTATCTTACCCTTATCAACAGCAACCCCATCTACAAGTTACTATCACATTTTCTTTGCTAAAAGTCCATCATTACACCTGGCTTCCTGACATCAACACATTGCTTAAATATAACTTACATCACCTCATGGACAAGAACCCTGTTTCTCTAAAAAAAGAAAAAAAATACTGTGTAAATAATCCCAAGGCTGAACATATGCCAGCCATTTCTTTTTCATGTACTGCCACCTTCTGTACCATCATGGGGATTTGCATAAGTTTCCTATGATGCTTTGCATTATTGCGGTATGTGCAATTGTGTTTTCTTTAAAATTTGGCTGTCTGGCCAATATCATCCAGGATAACACATACATGAGTGGCTCTGGGGTTCTTTTGTAAACCTACATTGCTTACTATTCCTTCCATTAAAATGTACACCTCCATATATTTTTCTTAATAATGTGTGTGCCTTCCTTAGAACAGAAAATAAAACAAATCTTACTACTTACAAATCATTGTGTTCAGTGGCGGAGCCAGGTTTGGGAGCATTTAGGGAGTGGGGGCATTCAGTCAATCATGGGCTCCACAATGAGAACTAAACAGTGAATAAAGATGGTGGTAAGGCACCACTACTCACACTGGGGCAGCCTGGAGGGCCAACCGCCTCCAGCCCCCCAGCTCCACCACTGACTGTGTTATTCTCCATACCTCCTTCAAATTCCACACAACTCCTCTCAACTTCATTATGCAGCCATGGTGGATCTGACCAGATTTTGTTGTTGTTGTTGTTGTTAGTTCCGCCTTCCCCTCCCCATTGTGTACTCTTCCCCTGGGTTTGTGTTTCTCAGGTGCATTACTTTGCACTTCTTTGCATTGAATCTAAGCTGCCATATTTTTGACCATTCCTCCAATCTTGCCAAGTCCCTTCTCATCCTTTCCACCCCCCTTGTGAAAAACTCTGTTGCAGATCTTTGTGTCATCTGCAAGAGGCATACTTTTCATTCCAGTCTCTCTCTACGAAGTCACCTATAAAGACATTAAAGAGGACCGGTCCCAGTATTGAACCCTGTGGTACCCGAGCAACCTACATTCTTCGGAGTGGACTCCATTTACTATTACCCTCTGCATCCTGTTGTCCAGCCATTTATTGACCCAGATTACTACCCTGGGACCCACTCCCAGGCTGGCTAATTTGTTTATTAATCTTTTATGTGGGACTGTGTCAAATGCTTTGCTAAAGTCTAGGTAGGTCATGTCTACAGCCCTTCCCTGGTCTACTACGTTGATCACCTAGTCAAATAAATCTATTAGATTCATCTGACATGACCTTCCAGCTGTGAATCCATGCTGCCTTGCATCCTGTGCCCTGCTGGCCACTAGGTACTCAACAATTCTTTCTTTCAGAAGTGATTCCATCATTTTCTCCTACCACTGAGTTCAAGCTAACAGTTCTGTAGTTTCCTGCCTCTGTATTGCTCCCACTTTTGTGAAGGGGAAATCGCATCCGCCCTCCTCCAGTCCTCAAGTGCCACACCATCTTCACATGCAGATGACTTCTAGAAGAAGTCCAAACCTGATGTCCCTGGTTCCACCAAATCCCATAAGACCCACGTCATCCATCTAATGGGTTTGTTATTTACACAAAGCAGTGGACTGGCCCATAATGGGCCCATTCTAATTTGGTGAGCTGAAGTGAGTCAGTGCTGTCAGGGTTTTCCAGGCAGATACAGGGGCCGCTGTATTGGGCCACACCTTTAGACTCATTGATAGGGAGAATAAAGAAAGATCACTGGTAAGTGGGAAGCACATATATGTTTTCATAGCAACCCAGAGGGGATCTGATAGGGCCAGGGTGAGGAACCACCTGCACATCTCAGCTCCAAGAAGCACTAAATGGTAGGCATAGAACCAGGGTGGGTTCCAGCACCCTTCTTCCCAATGAGAACGCAGCTTCATCTGATTTTATCATGGGGGTTTCCCTTCCTACAAACAAACACTAATTATCCTATCTATTTTGTCAAACCAATAGGATAGGGAGATAAAAAAGGCAATGCATCAGCTTGAAGGAATTAACTATTTTCAAGGCAGCTGTCTTCTGAACTACAGACAAATGAAGCTTCTTCCATTTCTCACATTCTCCCTGCATCTTTTGAATGAGTGGGGACTGGTTGGCTGCACAGAGTTAGGAAAGGTCTGGAGTGATCCAGATTCCTAGGTACTTAATACATTTCAAGCTCAGTGCTAAGACACCACTGTTAGTGCAATAAGAGTTTGGAGAAGGAGTTCTGTTTTGGATACAAACATACGAACATATGAATTTGCCAGCAGAAATAGGCCACCTGGTCTAACAAGTCTGCTCAAGTGTGTAGCTAGCACCCTCACCTTGCAGCTTCCCCAACCCTTCCCCTTCCAAATTACCTCCTCTCACCTTGTCCCATCCCCTTTTGAAACTACCCACTGTCTTACAGGCTACCACCTACTCTGGTAGAGCATTCCATTCTGCCACGACTGTCTCCATGAAAAAGTGTCTCCTCATTTCTGTTCTAAATCTTCCCCCATCCAATCTAAGGCCATGCTGTCTCATGTCCCTCCCCCTCCTCAGCCTGAGTATCCCCTCAGTGCCTGCTTTGTCTATCCCCTTTACATACTGAAAGGTCTCAGTCATATCCCCCCAGTCCCTTCTCTCCTCTAAGGAAGGCAGTATATTGGAGGCAGTATAGCACAGTGGTTTAAGGCTCTGAGCTGCAAATCTGGAGACCTGGGTTTGAATCTCACAGCCCCCACTTGCATGCTGTGTGACCCTGAGCAAGTCACTTAACTTTCTTGTGTTCCCAGGTTGCATCTGTAAACAAGCTTTCAGCTTAGTGTGTCTCACCTGGTTAAACAATTGGGAAAAAAAAAGGAGTACATGTTCAAGTCTCTCAGCCTCTCCTGGTATGGTCTGTCCTCCAATCCCTGGATCATCCTTGTTGCCCTGCATTGCACCCCTTCCAGTAATTTCACGTCCTTCTTCCGATATGGGTGCCAGAATTGCACACAGTACTCCAGGTGCATCTTGACCAGTGCCCTGTAGAGAGGCAAGATCACCTCCCTACTCCTGGAGGAGATCCCTCTTGTGATACAACCCAACATCCTGTTGACTTTCACTGCCACCTTCCTACACGGCTCTGCATTGTTCATCTTCCCCATTACAACCACCCCAGATCCTTCTCCTCCTCGGTGGTCCCTAGCTGCACCCCTCCCAGCTGGTAACCCCTCCCTGGGTTCTTTGCTCCAAAGAAAAGTGCAAGACTTTGCACTTTTACGCATTGAACCCCAACTGCCATGTTTCCAACCATTCCACCAGTTTGATCAGGTCATCCTTCAGCCCCTGCCAACTTGCTATATCATCCACCACCATCCCTAATTTGGTATCATCAGCAAATAGACTGATCTTATTCCTGACACCATTCGAGATAGCCACTCTGAATATTCCAAACAACACTGGCCCCAGTACCAATCCCTGTGGCACCCCGCCCATTACAGCCCCTGGAGAGGAGAGTCACCCCCACCACTACTCTCTGCTGTCTCCCCTACAGCCAGTTCTCAATCCGTTTAACCATCTTTGTCCCCACCCCCACATATCTCAACTTCCCTCCCAACCTCCCATTCGGCACCAAATCGAAGGCCTTACTGAAGTCCAAGTATATGACATCCACCGCATGACCCTTGTCCAATTCCCTCGTGACCCAGTCATAATACTCAACTAGAGTCTTCTGACAGGGTTTTTCGGAGACAAACCCATGCTGGTGATTGTCCTGGATCCCATTGTCTTCCATAAAGGTCACCAGCTTTTCCTTAAGTATTTTCTCCATCAGCTTCCCCACGATGGAAATTAAGCTTACTGGCCTGCAATTACCCAGCTCATCCTTTGGTCCACTTTTATGGGTGGGTTCCACATGGGCCATCCTCCAGTCATGTTTTATACCCCTGTATCCAGGAGTATTAAACAGTTCCACCAGTGGTCCAGCCAGGATCTCGGCTATTTCCTCCACATCCTGGGTGTATGCCATCTGGTCTTGGTGCCTTATCTACCCTCATAGCCCTTAACCCCTCCACTACCCTACCCTCAGTGATCACCCCATCCATTGCCCCCACCTCCTGCCACCCTGCCCACCCCCGTGGTAGCTGTCCTCCTTTCTTCCTTGTGAATACAGAACAGAAGTACTCATTCAGTGCTTCTGCCTGATCCTCCCCTTTCTCTGCCCACCCCGTCCTTCCTGATCCTAACTATCTGGTCCTTGCGGCTCCTTCTCTCCTGTATGTATCTGAAGAAGTCCTTTTCCCATCCCTGATGCCCTGGCCAGACTCAATTCACCGGAGGCCTAAGCTGCTCTGACTCCCTGGTAATTTCCTTGAACCTTTTCACATGCTCCTTCCATCCTCTCCCTTCCCAGATTTTTTGAATGCTCCTTTTTTAACCCTCACCATTTCTAAGACCCCTCAAATTAACCAGTTTGTTTTTTTAGCCCTTCCCTTTCTGCTCTGCAATCTGGTACATGTCTCTGTAGCCTCCAATATCCCCAATTTGATTTTTTCCCATTTCTGATTCACATACCAGTGTGGCTGTATTCATTTCAGATGCCCCCTTAAGATGTCACCCATCCTACCAAAGTCAGCCTGTCTGAAGTCCACCACCCTGGTCCCTGTACCCGCTGCTTCTCTGCTCATACTATATTAAGTGTGAACCACGCCGAGTCGTTGTCACTCCCAGTCAGCAGGTCCTCCACCCCCACCTCCCTTACAGCCTCCCTGTTGGCCAGAACTAGATCCAGTGTATTCCCCAACCTAGTTGGCTCAGTGACCATCTGTGTCAGGAAGCAGTCCTGGAAAGCATCCAGGAGTATTTGCGCCCTAGCACTTGAGTTGGCTGGGGTACTCCAATCCACTCTTGGTAGATTGAAGTCCTCCACATTCACTGTGTTACCTTTCTCACACACCTTCTAATTTGCTTTGCCAGCTCCCTGTCCAGGTCTTCCCCTTGAGTTGGTGGCCTGTATACCACCCCCATCCTGAGAATCCTATTCCTTGTGTCCTGGAATTGCATCAACAAGGCCTCTGTCCTACCCGCCTCCCCCCTTTTCCCTTGCACACTTTATCCCTTCCCTTATGTACATTGTTACCCATCCCCCTTTCCCTTTGCCCCATCCTTCCTGTAAATCCTATACCCTGGGATCATCAGGTCCCAGTCCTTGTATTAGTTGGCCCATGTTTCTGTGATGGCAGCTATGTCCACCATCCCTCTGCCAGCAGAGCCTGTAGTTCAGCGGTTTTGTTCTCCAGACTCCTTGCATTCAAGGAGACAACCTTCCAAGATGTTCCCTTACATTCCTTACCCAATTTCCCACCATTTTCAGCCCCGCCTTCAATCCCTCTCTGCTTCCAACCCAGTTTGTATGGGGGGGTGGTAGGCTGATTTGTCTCCCTTCTCTGGAGAGCCTTCCCTTCAGCAACCCACTTGCCACCCCCCACCTAGTTTAAATTAACCTTTGTTTCTATGTATTCATCTAACCTCTGTTTTAGCACCCTCTTCCCATCCCTGTTCAACGTAATCTGTCCTGTGTACAGATCCCTATTGACAGCCTGCCCCTGATCTCCCACTAACCGGTACTCCTTGGATTGACACCAATTTCCCAGCCAACTGTTGAATTCATCTATCCTACCTTTCCTTGCCTTACTTGCCCTGAGTACCTCAGAGAGGCCACTAAACTCCCTACCTCCTTATTCAACTTACCCAGTTCCATGAATTGCTCCCTAACCACCTCCACCATTTCCCCTGCCAAGTTGTTTGTACCCACTGCACCACCACATGTGGTTTATGCCTTCCCTCTTTGCACTTGAGAATAGCCCATCCTCCTTTGTCTGCCATTGACCCAGGTACAGACTCTACCCATATGACTCATGTCTTTCCCTTACTCTCCCTCTGACCCCTTTTAGTATGGAAGGCTGCACACCATTGGCTGTAGCTCTGCACCATGGGCGTGCAGCCCTCACCGACAGTCAGTCGGGTGGGCGCGGCGGGGCGCAGGTGGTGGTGGATGCTGTGCCACTGGCTGCGGGGGAGCGGGTGGAGGGGCTTCGTGTGGGTGGGGGGACACTAGACACCAGGAGATGTTTGGGAGGGGTTGTAATGTGACATTCTGCCCAGCATCGGGCTTTATGGTCCACTGACCACCAGGGAGATATTCGCTGGGGAGGGTTATATCTCTGCCCGTGATCGGGCACTGGGGGTTCATACGCTCTGCCCGCGATCGGCTGTGGAGATGTGGGGGTTTCATGTAACTGTAATGCCCGCGATCGGGCTGTGGGAGATGTGTGGGGGTTTCATGTAATTCATAATGCCCGCGATCGGCTGTGGGAGATGTGTGGGGGTTTCATGTAACTGTAATGCCCGATCGGGTTGTGGAGATGTGTTGGGGGTTCATGTAACTGTAATGCCTGGCGATCGGCTGTGGAGATGTGTGGCGGGGGTTCATGTAACTGTAATGCCCGCGATCGGGCTGGGGAGATGTGTGGGGTTTCATGTGACTGTAATGCTCACATCGGGCTGCAGGGTGCGTTGGTCCTCGACTGCGCTGCCTGGCAGGGTGGCCAGGCGAAGTCCTCGGGATCGCACACCTACATGCAAATGGCATGCAAATGGGGCTATAAATAGATGCAAATGCCCCCCGCGCCTTGCATAAATTATGGCCCCATTTGCATGTCACCTTTTGAATATCGAAATTTGAGCATGACGCAATGGTACTTGCGCCACCGCAGTTTTAATGCTCAACTCTGGCAACTTGCGGTAAGCATGTCTCCTATCATGCGCATGCTAGTGTTGTGGTTGGGGTGATATTCAAAGAGTTGCTCAACAGCGCAACCTTGAATATCACCTCGCCACACCCCCAAGCAACTATTTTGACAGTGCAGGGGCTTGCGCCTCAGAATGGCGCAGTTTGAATATCTGGGCCAATGTGTCTAACATTTGTGTAGCACTTACATAGCAGCAGGTAATGCAGAGTGTGTTTTTATTTTGAGCTTTATTCATAGTGCGTAATGGATCAACATAAAAACAAACATTCCATTACCCACTGCTAGCAGTGTATAATGGGATTTCTCAGCCACTGAAAATCAGTGAGAAATAGGGGTAAACCATAGAAACATAGAATCTGATGGCAGATGAGGGCTGCTTGGCCCATCCAGCCTGCCCATTTCTTTCTACCTACACTATTACTGCACACCGTGCCCTGATCTACAGCTCTTTCTCCCTCCACTTTCTTTTATACTGTGATTCCCTTGTGCTTTTCCTATGCATTCTAGAACCCCACCACTGTTTTCCTTCCCACCACCTCTACTGGTAGACTGTTCCAGGGATCTACCACTCTTCCTGTGAAGAAGTACTTCCTCATATGTCTCCTGAATCTACCCCCCCATCCAGCTTTATAGCATGTCACCATGTTCTTGAACATCTTTTCTTCCAAACATTTTTTTTATTTATTTGTACATTAGAGTGCCTTTGAGCTATGTGCTCATTTGCAAAGGTTCCACATCAAGTATTGAAAATGAACAAAATTGTATACAAGCAACATACTGTACTTTTGTCAGTACATACAATTACAGTCAGCTCAGGTGAGCATTTGTCAGAGCAATAATAACTAATGTACTATACAAGGTTTTAACACATAAGGAGGTTACAATATATACCAATTAGGTTAGGAAAATGATGAAAGACGGTGGAGGAGGGAATCAGAGTATAAGGGACAACAGGGTTGGGAAGGGGATGGATAGAACAAGATCGGTCAGGTCGAGGTTAGGGTTAAGATAGGCATTTGCATGAGGAATCTTGTGCAAGTTCTTCTTAAGGGCTCTCTTGAACAGAGACATTTAAGGAAGCTCTGATATGGAGGTGGTAAGGTTGTTTAGCCAGTGTACAGCTCAGCAAGCAAAAGATCTTTGGTCCTGGTTGGTTCTATGCTTGGGGACTAGCATTGCATGTCTAGCCATGCTCCTGGTGGCATACTGGTTATAAACTGGATGGAAGAGTGAGGCCATGGCATGGGAAATCAGGCCACCAAGTGCTTTTTTGGGCAGTGAGATGCTCTGGTACTTTATGCATTCTTGAAGGGGAAGCCAGCCCATGAGGGAATATAAGGTACAGCAATGAGTGAATCTGTCAGAGCCTGTGATGAATCTGCAGGCCTTATCGAATAGAGTCCTCACCCTATTCAAGACAGTATGGGAGGTGGCTCCATATACTGCAAGACTGTTATTGATGAGATGGAGGACAGAATTAGGCTCCTGGTATCATGTGTTAGGTTCAGGCGCTGTCTGTTAGGGGCTTCTAGCTTTCTGTTTGTTAAGCCAACCATGTTATCCACATGCTCATTGAAAGTGAGGGATTCATCTAAAGTGACCCCAAGGTATCTGAATGAGGACACCTGCTCAAGTGGAAGACCTTGGTCATTCAGGATGCACAGAGGTAGAGCTTTGCTCCTAAGATGGGTGCTGGCAAAGAGCATTGTTTTTTTTTTTTTTGTAATTAAGGACAAGCTTGTTCTGCTTGAACCAATGTTCAAGGGACCCAAAGCTGATATGTAGCTCCCTAGTGATAACCTTGTGTTGAGGGCTGCTCTTGAAGATGACTGCATTATTGGCGTAGTGCAGCATCTGTGTTTGGGGCAAGCACTTGTAAGGTCGTTGATGAATAGACTGCAGAGAAGTGGTCCCAGTATTGACCCCTGGGGAACTCCAGCAGAGACTTCCTTTGCTTCAGAGGGCACCTCATCTATTTTGGCTTTCTGTGTTTGTGTCCAGAGAGGTAACAGTGGAACAAAGACACAGTCTCAATGGAGAGACCAAGGCACTGAAGTTTTATCAGCAACACAAGGTGATCTACAAGGTGAAATGCCTTGGAAAGATCAACGTAAGAAGCACCTATAAGATGTTCTTTGTCCAGGGCTTCAAGTAGGTGTGTTGTGAACTCAGTGCGTGCAGTCATGGTACTCATTATGGTAAAAAACTTCCCTTCTGTACCTTATTTACCCCGTGAGGTATTTAAAAGTCTCTATCATATTTCTACTCTCCTTCCTCTGCTTCAAGGTATACATATTGAGGTCCTTTAATCTCTCCACTTAGTGCATTAGATACAGACCTTGCACCATTTTAGTTTTTCTCCTCTGGACCACCTCCAGTCTGTCTATGTCCTTCCAGAGGTGTGATCTCCAGAACTGGACACAGTACTCCAGGTGGTATATACAGAGGCAGCATCACCTCCATTTTTCTCCTGGTGATACCCCTTCCCTATATACTCCAACATCCCACTAGCCCTCCCTACTGCCTTCTCACACTATCTGACCACCTTTAAGTCATCTGATATGATTACCCCCAGGTCGCTTTCTTGCTTGGTGGTCATCAATACCACTCCACCCTTTTGTAGTCTGCCTCAGGTTTCTATGCCCGACATGCATTAATTTGCATTTTTTCATATTGAAACCCAGTTACCATACCCTTGACCACTCCTCTAGTTTTCTCAGGTCTCTGTTCACCCTTTCTACCCTCCTCCCAGAGTGTCTATCCTATTGCAGAATTTGGTATCATCCACAAAGAGGCAGACCTTCCCTTCCGGCTCCTCTGTGATGTCACTTTTACAGACATTGAAGAGGACCAGTCCCAGCACTGATCCCTGAGGTACCCCGCTGGTCACCCTCCCTTCCTTGGAGTGAACTCTGTTTATAACTACCCTCTGTGTCCTATTCGCAAACCAGTTTCCTACCCAGGTTAACACCTTATTACGCATCTCCCAAGTTGCCCAACTTGCTTACCAGTCTCCTATGTGGAGGGATGTCAAATACCTTGCTGTAATCTAGGTAGGCCACATCCACCACTCCTCCCTGATTCAACTCCTTTGTCATCCAGTCAAATAAATCTATCACATTTGTTTGGCATGACCTTCCCCCTGTGAAACCATGTTGCCTTGGGTCCTATGATCCATTGGATACAAGATATTCCACAATGCTTGCCTTTAATAGTGTTTCCATTAACCTACCTGCCACCAATGTCATGCTGACAGGTCTAGAATTACCCAATTCCTTGCTACCGCTTTAGTGAAGTAGGACTACATCTACCCTTCTCCAGTCCTCCAGCACCACGCCAGTCTCCAGTGATCCATTAAATAGGTCCATCAGACAAGCAGCTAACACCTACCTGAGCTCCCTCAGCGCCCTTGGATGTACTCTGTCTGGCCCCATAGTTTTGTCCACCTTCAGGTTAGCGAGTGCTTTCCAAACTCTCTCCACAAAGAACAGATTTAGTGTCCATTTCACTCTTATCAAAGCTTCTGGTGCCTTTTTGTGGTCCCGCCCATTCCTCTTTTGCTGTGCACACTGAGTAGAAGTATTTGTTCAAAATGTTGGCTTTTTCTTGATACCCTTCCGCACAGTCAGCCCCTTCTTCTTTAACTGTACAGTCCCTCTCTTTGTCTTTCTTTTTTCACAAACATACATAAAATATTTCTTGTACCCCTTTGAAACTCCCTGAACTATTCTTTCTTTAGCTTGTATGCATACAAACAGAGGAGAGAAAGAAGTAAGTGGCTCAGCTGAGACTTGAACCCAGGCCACCTGGAATACCGTTCTGGTTGTGCTATCAGTTGTGTCACCAAGGCAACTGGAAACTAGGCCATCCCAAAGCACATTACTCTTTCTCCAATGCACAGCCTGGTGCTGCACAAATAATTACATTTTTCAATCACAAGACTGCAGTGTCCAAACATACATAAAACATTTATTGTACCTTTTTGATACTCTCTGAATTATTCTTTCCTCAGTTTGTGCCTTTGCACTTTGCACTGCTTTGCCTGCCTCCCTCTATTTTCTCTGACACACTTCCCTATCCTCCTCTCCCTAGGTCTCCGTGTACCTTCTGAATGCTATTCTTTCAGCCTGTACCTTTTTTGCTATCTCTTTCAAGAACTATAGTGGTCTCCTCTTTCTTGTTGTTGGTCCCCCGTCGAACCACTCTCATCGGTCAGTCAGGCGTCACCCATCGTTTCCAAAAATCTGGACCCCCCTCCAGATATGGCACTCCTCCTCCTCTTCCTCTTCCTACTCCCTTGCCTCCACCTTACACAATTTTCTCTCATCTAACTGCTCCTGATTTAACCTTCCTTAACCACCCTCCTATACCTCTGCTCCTGTCCATAACTCACATCCCCCACGAGCCTGCTTCTCAGCATGCTCTTCTCTCACATCACCATTTACCCCCTCACTACTACCACAGCCTTCTTCCATTACCAATTTACCCTGCTTAGGTTTGACCTCTGGCAGGGTTCTCACCATCCTGAAGAGGTCTAGCACTTGGCAAGACTCCTCCTCCCCTACCCCATCTCCTTTCTACTCAACTTGTCCTCACATAAATCTGCCCTCTGTCAGGATTCTTAGCACCCTGGTGATGTCTACTTTCAGGTAAGTTTCTTCCCTCCCTTTCCTTTCCTCTTCTATCCCCCCTATTTCTGTCTGCCCAACTTCTCCTCCTAATTCTATCCCCTGGCAGGGTTCTCTGCATCCAGGAGGGACCCAGCACTGGGCAATCACTCTTCCTTCACTCCCCCTGTCCTTTCTACCCAACTAGTCCTCACCTGATCCTGCACTCTGGCAGGGTTCTCAGCAACCTGTAGTGGCCTAGTCTTAGGCAAGCTTTTTCTTTCCCTGCTCGTCCCTCCTTTCCCTTCATCCTTTTTTTCCTCTCTTCCCAACATGTCCTCACCTAGTTCTTCCCCCGGCAGGGTTCTCAGTATCCTGGAGGGGGTTCCAGCACTGGGAAATGACTCTTCCTTCCCTCCCCTTTCCCCTCCATTGCCTGACTGCTCTTTGGCAGGGTTCTCAGCATCCTGAAGAGGCCCAGTCTTAGGCAGGTTTCTTCCACCCCTTCTCCTCCTTCCCTTTACCATCCCCTCTACTATCTCTACCCAACTTGCCCATGCCTACTTCTGCCCTTTATTTTAAGTCCTCGCCTCATTCCATCACTGACAGTGATCTTTGCACTCTGAAGGGGCCAGTTCCAGGTATGACCCATCATTCCCTACCCTGTCTCTTATCCCCACCTCCTTCCTGCCCCCCTCCCCCTGCACTTAAACAAAGGAATTAGTTCCTGAGCTAATAACTTGAACTTTTTGTTCTGGCTGAGGTGCTCCCATATTGCACTAGCCCTGCATTAACTTGCCTGCCCGCAGCTGATTTTTTGCTCACTTTGCTCTGGTAATGCTCCCCCCATCATTATCTTCTCCTTCCCCCAGCTGGTTTCCCCATCTATCCCTCTACCATTCTTGATGTCCCCCCACTGAACCTCATTCATTCATTCATTCATTCATTCATTCATTCATTTAATCATTCAATAATTGCTAAATTATCTGCCTCTTAACTGTGATCCATTCCTGTAAGGATTTGGCTCAAAGGTTACATTAAATTTCTTTACTATGTTCCTCAGATATGCCACTTGTATTTAAATGCATATTCCACAGGTATGATATATTTAACTGTATGTTATGTCACAAATGAGACTGTATGATTAATTTATGATTTTTTAAACTGTATGTCTTGTTACAAATGTAATTGAATGTTTAATTTCTCAGATATGTTAAATGGTAAACTGTATGTCTAATTCATCATCCAGTTATACCACCCTTCCCTTGTCACACTGGAAGACGAGCAACTTGTTGTTTAGTGAGCCTTCCTGGTGAAACATTTCAATACATAAAATACAAATAAGACTGTTTCTTATCTTATACTCATTTATTTCTTTCATTGTTCAATATGAACCTTTCATGTTAGTCTGTAGCCCAAGTAATGGCATGTGCAAATCTCCCCTCGCCCTTTTTTCCAGTTTTGAGAATTTAACATCTGTTTGTAACATCCCATATTGCTTTAGAAACATCTTACATCTGTTCTTAAATACTCGTTCCCCGCTCTCCTGCTTTTGGCTGTTCCCTTAACCCACACTTTTTTATCCCTTTCTGTTGTTATTTTTCCCAGTGTCCTTGAGCCCCAAATGTCCCATTTTTTGTTTAGTATCCACTTTGAGTTTGGCAAGTCAAGCCACAAAAGAAGGGGGATCTCTCCTTTACACAGACCCCTGTTCAGAGAGGTTTCTTTTTGACCGGGTTGCTCAGGTGACATCGCCAGTGATATAATCACACCTTCAGGCATGTTCACCCTACAGTCCAGCCCCTTCTTTACCTTCAGGAAGAAGGTAACACCTTTACTAGTAAGTCAGCGTTCTGAGTAATGGTGGGGCGCTTTAGCTAACGGGCGTGCTGCATGCTGCAACTTACTGAATTCGACAGCAAATCTGAAAGCCTTTAAGCACAAAGTAAAATATAATAAATATTCTTACAAAAGAAATCTCTATTTAGACAAGAAGCTGTTTGTGATGAAGTTTAAAAAACTTTAAGCAAGCTCTTTGCTCTTTTTTTCAGTGCTGGTCTGAAAAAAAGTATAGTTGGGACCTCTAAATAAAAGCACTAGTTCATGAAGCAATATTACAGGTATAAACAGAAATTAGAACTTGCTCCAAATTATTTATTAAATAAATGAATATATGTTTTGAAACCTGAAATGCAAAAATAAAGGACTTTACATTTTTTTGACCTACACGTCTTTTTTTAGAGAAACAGCATGCCCCACCCTCATTACTTGGGCCACAGACTAACATGAAAGGTCTCATGAAGGAACATTCAAGTTCTGAAATGGTACAAAGAAAATATATTTGAATAAAAGGAAAATAATAAAAAATAATTGATGCCATTTATCAGTCTTGATTATTTGGGTCAAGTGAGAAACAGTTCTGAAATTGTAGGTTCTCATCCTCCCAGGTGGGCCCCCAGTCCCCAATGTAGCCATACTCCTCCTCTCTGCTCCACCCCTTTAACTACAAGTTGAAAGCCTAGGTGTGGAGCTTCCTCTCTTTCCCCCTTCTTAGACAGGCAGCAGCTCCTCAAAAGCTACAGAACGTGCTATCTAAGACTTCTTCCCAGCTCCCTAACCAACTCCTGCACTATTCTTTCCCCATCCCTAGCCAGGTCATTTGTCCTCAGTGTCATCGAGGCACAGGTCAGGAAGTATAGGAAGACCTGAAACAGTTGTAAAATTCGCAAGTAGCATTTCTATTATTTCCAGTGGCAATACAAAACAAGCATTTGTCAATGCCGAATGTTGACTTGCTGGCATTGGCATTGGTAGTGCAGGAGTTAGAAATGCAAATTAGGATGGGGAAGATGTCAGTTCTGTCTTCTAGGAGCTGAGCAAGACACTGTACACCTGCGCCAGATTAAGAAGCAGCATGGGAAGGATTCCCCAAAACTGACCTTTCTCTGCTTTAATTTCTTTCAGTTTGTTTGTTACTTATCTCTTTATTCGCACAAGTTCATAATTTGCACCATGCCACGCGAATACATAAAAATTATGTGGTTGGTCGCGAACCTAGAGAAGGAAAGTAGGGCGCCTTTTTTAAAATGAAGGAGACTCGTGGTATTTTCCTTTATTCTCTTTTCCTTTATTTCCTGAAACTAAGCTCCAACCAAGAAAAGTAACCGCACATGCGATAGATGACTTGAGCTGGTGAGTAACTTTACAATTGTACACGCTTGAATACTCACTTGAGTTGGTAAGTGAAGGAAAGGAAAGAAAAGCAAAAACAAATGGTAAGCCTCTGTATCTAGTTAAGCCATTTATAAATATAGAAGGCGCATTTTGAACATAGGATTAGGTGAAGTCAATTTGGCTGTACTTTTTGGAGAGAAGTAAACCCGCAATGTGAGACACTTTCTAGCAAAGCTTAAGAGAAGCGTATGCATGAATTATTGGCTCAGTGGGAAAAAAGAAAACGAGCAAAGGAAATTTTAGGGTTATTTTTGGTCTCTTTTCTTTTCTCACGGCTGTGTATCTAGTAAGATTCTGGCAACCTATTGACTTGACCATAGGGGCAGATTATTGAGGCATGTCTAAATCAGTTCAGAGAGTGAGAGAGATTACAAGGCAAAGGGGGGAAAAACAAACCACAGGGATGTGACAAAAGTGCAGAAATACCTGTATTAGAAAAACCTGCACAATCTACTGTCTCTCCAACAGCTCTCAATGTTGATGTAATTGAGGCCACACCTATTTCTCCTATTCCATTAACCACAGAAGGAATACAGAGGGACTCAAGAGGTTTGGGACAGATTCTATACTATTGCAAACAGGCAGACAAAAGAATGGGTCCTAATTCATCTAAAACTGCTAATTCTGGCAACACGTCACAGAATCAATCCCAACCCCAAATAAAGGAGGGGGAACTAAACCCGAAAGATCAGAATCTGAATGGGATAGGTCCCATAACATAGGATCGGTAGACTGTATCCCAGATGCAACAGCAGGTCCAAACAACCCAGGGGAAACTAAAACCCAAAACAGGGGTTTTACCGAGGCATAAGCAGGAGCAGAATTAGATACTCCTCTTGATCTTAGAGGATCAAAAATAATGTCTGAAGATTCCTCAACCATTATGGAGGCAGTAAACTCACCAAGGACAGAAGCACTGAAAGCCCTAAGTGAAATTAATACATCAATTAATGGCATAACTATGTCCCTTAATACTTTATCAGAAAAACTCACACGTTTAACCATGTGAACTCAGGGCCTAGAGGATAGAGTATCCAAAATAGAGGACATAAAAGTCCCCATTTTAAAAACCCAAACTCTTCATGATAAACAACTGCAGAATTTAACACAAATGGTGGCAGAAATGGAAGATTGATCTAGAAGGGGCAACATATGAATATGGAATGTATCAGAAGGTCTAGAAGGCACTGGGGACCCACTCCCCTTTTTTGAGAAACTGCTTACAGAAGCAATGGGAAAACAATACCCAGAGCAAAAGATAGACCTGGACAGGGCTCACAGAATGGGTCCACATTTTACCAATCCAAGACAAAATTACCCAAGAGTAGTTCTGGTAAAGCCACACAAATATCAAGACTGAGAAGCAATATTAAACAAGATAAGAATAGAAAGGGACTTAAGGTTTCAAAATATTAGCCTTAATGCTTTTCCTGACCTGTCAAATGAAACCGTGAACAAACGAAAACTTTTCAACCCATAAAAAAAAAACTGTATGACCAGGGGATAATGTTCACAATGCTATATCCAGCCAGATTAAGGTTTATGGTGAATGGGAAACTCACCACGTTTGATAACCATGAAGATGCTGTAGAAGCCCTTGATAAAAACTACAGCTCTCAACCTCAGTAGGCCTGGAAACCTTCTTCATGATCACATCCATATCAGTCAGTTTTCATCACAGAAAACAAGATATAAAGGGGGGGAATTGGTAACATATTTGGAGCTACAGGGAATGGAAGATAGCAAAGAAAAGAATAAAATGAGAAGAACAAGAAGAAAGAAAAATTGTAGAAAATAAGAAAATGAACTTACTTGAGAGCAAAGTATTATGAAAGAGGGGAAACATAAAGAAATGATTAATGGAGATGTGAAACAAAGTGAGAAAGGGAAAAAAGGGTGAATTAACTAAAATTGAATATATCTTTCTGGGCGGTGCTTAATCGGCTACAAGAGATGACACTACATGCATCTCTTTTCGCTACCGGGAATATTTTCTCCAAGGGCCTTAGGGGCACTTTGGTGTAGTGAATTTGGTGAAGGGGTGCACATGATAATTAAAATATCATACTAAAATATAACCAACAAGAAATAGAAAATAAAAAGTTGATCCATTGAGCCTAATCAGGATATAAAAAGAAAAAGTAGTAAAACACAATGGCAGCTACGCTACGCATAGCAACATGGAATGTTAAAGGGCTAAGACACTGTATTAAAATGAATAAAATCATAAATTACCTAAATAAAAAGCAGATCAATTGTATATTGATGCAGGAGACCCATTTTCTGGACAAAGATTTTCAGTGGTTTCAAAGAAAATGGGGACCAGGTTTTTTCCCCCTCATTTAATTCAAGTTCAAGGGGTGTAGGAGTTTTTTTTTTTTCACAAAAAGGTACTCAGACCACACTTTATTAAACGCAAAATAGACAAAAGTGGTAGATATATAATTTTACAGCTGGAACTTGGATTTGAACCTTTCACCTTAGCCACAATATATGGTCCGAACAATAATAGCCTAATTTCTATGCAGAATTTGTTTTGCAGCTATCAACATACAACCCCCATATATAATAGGGGGTGATTTCAACTTGGTATTAAATATACAGGATAGAACTTCTAATTCCACAGATTACCACAAATCATTTATTAGAATAATGAAAAATGGTATGTTGGACTATAAATTGATTGACCCTTATGCACAAAATAACTTCAGTGCAATACACTTTTCTTATTATTCCAGTGTACATCATTCATACTCTCATATTGATTATTTCTTAATATCTGAAACACTTAACTATATGATGAAAAACATAAAATACCCAGGAATCATAATTTCTGATTACTGTCCTTGTATTTTAGACTTATAATGGCTTAAATCATCTCAGATAATTAAAAACTGGAAAATGGATGTCTTCTTATTTAAAGACCGGGGAAATATACACTACAATAGTGTTAAAAATTAAAGATTTCTTTAACAGGAATACTGAACATGACACCAATATTTTAATGATATGGGATGCCTTCAAAGCATGGTTGCAGGGAAGACAACAAAACTTATCTGGGAGAAGGAGAAAAAAATGGGAACAAAAAAAAAAATTAGAAGGTGAAATATACACTTTAGAACTATTACACAGAAGAACATTAGATAAGCATACCTATAACATACTGATTCAAAAAAAGTACTTAATACTTTATTAACAGAACAGGCATAACGACAAATTATACAAGCTAAAACATATTACTATAATGAACTCTGATAAACCTCTTAAACTCTTGGCATGGCAAATAAAAAAGACCAAGAGAACAATCAAATTATACAAATAAGAGATAAAACAGGTAATCTTCTTAGGAACCCCATTGAAATAAGTAAAATATTTACAGAATTTTCTAAAGATTTATACACATCACAAACAGCTCAGATTATTAATACTCAGAGTAATTTCTTCGAAAAAATGTATTTAAAACAATTATCATTTGAACAGAAGAATATATTAGACTCTCCAATAATACCTTCAGAAGTTGAGACAGCAATAGGGGATCTTAAACCTGCTAAAGCCCCTGGTCCTGATGGGTTTCAAGCAGAATTCTTCAAGAAATATAAAGAGTTACTCATACCAATCCTTACAACATTATTTAATAAACTAAATCTATACAATCAAATGCCTAGATCTTTTAATGGAGCCCACATACATGTATTTCACAAGATAGGGAAATACCCAGAATATTGCCAATCATACAGACCTGTCTCCCTACTTAACACTGATTACAAAATTCTAGCAAAAGTGCTTGCTAATAGACTGGAAAACATTCTGCCAGACTTAATTAACCTAGACCAAAATGGATTTGGTAAGGAGAGAATAATAACAGAAAATATTAGGAGGACTTTAAATATAATAACACATGAGAAGTCAAATGCTATTCTCTTCACGGTTGATGCAGGGAAAGCATTTGACCATGTAAAGTGGAGCTTCATTATAGCGACATTGCATAAAATGAACTTTGGATTAAATGTTATTACCTGGGTTAAAAATCTCTATCAGGCACCAGCTGCACAAATTAAAACAGATAATATACTTTCTTCTACTACTAAAGTATCCAAGGGTACAAGGCAGGGCTGTCCAATCTCCCTGCTGATCTTTGCCTTAGTAATACAGCCACTAGCAGAAGCTATTAGAGCTAACCCCATAATTAAGGGTATTCAGTATCAAGATAAAGAGCATAAAATGAACCTCTATGCAGATGGTGCTTTATTATTTCTAAATAAATGCCAAGACTCATTAGATTAATTTACTAGAATAACAGAAGAATATGGGAAAGCTTCTGGCTATAAGATTAACCTTCAAAAGTCACACATTATCAAATTAAACAATAAACTTAACATAGAGTCATTAAAGAACTTTCCATGCCCTGTAGTGGACTCCTTTAAATTTGTGGGGATAAAGCTTACTAATGATATAAAGGATCTTTACACATTAAATTTAGAGCCACTGTTACAAGAGGTAAAAATGACGCAGATCGATGGTCCTCTCTGCCATTAATAGGAAGCGTTAATATTATAAAAATGAAAATTCTTCCCAAAATATTATATGTATTTCAATCGCTCCCAATTAATATTCTGATGGAATACCTTAAAAGGCTTAAAAAAATAACAACAAATTTTATATGGTGTACCTGTAACAAGAACCTAAGAATATCAAACAACAGATTAGTATTACAAAAAGATTATGGAGGCCTTTGTCTACTGGATTTTCATAAATATTATTTGTTATCCCAAATAACTATAATCTGGCATTGGTTTAATCTTCATCAGCATCCATGCTTAATAGCAGAAATAAAAACCACTATGTTCAATTATACTTCTCTCTTAAATTTACTTTTTTCTAGGTATTGTAAAAATAATAAAAATAAGGATGAAGGCTATCCAGCTACAGTTATAACAATTCAAGCTTGGTATGAAATTCATAAAATTATCAAATTTAATATAGGGTTATTCAATACTCCCCAATATATAATAATATATAATAATTTTTATTTCCCTCCTTCCCTCCATAAATGATAAAATATATAAACAATGGCATACACTAGGCCATTATGAATATGGACAACTTTTCCATAACAATCAATTCAGAACATTTGACCAAATAAGAACCCAATATGGTACACCAGCTAGTCATTTTTTTAAATATCTGCAAATCAAACATTTTATAACCAAAACCAATGGATCTTTGAAATTAGTATCTACTCCTGTTTTGGACTTATTAATTGAACAAATGTCCAGTAAAAATTTAATTTCTAAACTATATGTAAGTCTATTTTCCACAACAATACCAGACATGAACATAGTTAAACAAAGATGGAGTCAGGATCTGGGAATTACAATATCAGAAGAATTATGGACATTTATTCTCTCAGTGCCTACTACTAACATTAAATCATGTAAACTACGACAAATCCAATATAACATGTTACACAGGACCAATCTTACCCCATACAAGCTTTATAAAATGAACATTAATTGCTCCGATAAATGTTTCAGATGCCCCAATACAATGGGTGTGTTAATACATTTAATTCATCAATGCCCACACCTATCAAATCTTTGGTCAATAATAACACAAATTATTGACAAAACATTAAATATTGGCATTCATAGTTCATCATTATTAACTTTTTTTCTACAAAAGTGGACTTGTGGGACATTGATCAATACCAACAAACTTTTCTACTCATAGCTACTTTATGATTCTTGCAAAAAAAATGTATACTGCTCAGATGGAAGGATTCAAATCCACTAGTAACAGATATGTGGATAAAGATAATGTTGGAAGCAATTAAAAATGGAAGAAATTCAATATATAAGAGCAGAACAAAGCATACTTTTTGGAAAAATATGGCAGCCCTTTAAAACACTAATAAATCCGGGTATACAGTAAATTTAGTATTTAATTAGTTTAGATAATAATAATAGTGACTCATGGATCATTAAATAGGCAAGAATTAATGTAGGGGGTCATGCTGAGGTAACCAGAAACAATAGCATTTACTGATCTCAACCAATATCAGATATTGTACACTATTCAATAACTATTTGATCCCCATAGGAAAAAAAAAAGAAAAAAGAAATGCAAAACAGGAATGGCAGTGAAGTACTGAGGTAATGCCAACACCCCCCCCAACAGAGTCTGAAAGGCATTGGGAGTGCGGCTTTGGGTTGGCCATAACACTGACGCCATTCTACCTCACCCCACCCTGCAGAGAGCGACAGGTGTTGAGGTGTGCATTGGGGTCTCCGGCCCTTATGCTAACCCCATTCCATAAGGAAATAAGCTGAGATGGGTGCAATATAGGAGAATGGGGTGAATGTTAGGGTGACAGAACCCAAGGCACACCTCAATGCCTGTCAGTTGCTGTAGGGTGGGGGTGGGGGTAGAATTCTGTGAACATTATGGCTGATGAACTCAAAAGTTACATACATCCCTGACGCCTGTCAGTTTCTACAGGGTGAGTGTATGGTTGAAAACCTTAATGCCCATGGTGTTTGTTGGTATTTTCACTCCAGATTTTCAGCAGTGGCTTTTTGGGACCCCACGTCATGAATAGTGGTGCTATCGTTTTGTTATTCAATCCTGAAAGGTGGTTTCGCACAGCAACTGTGCCATTGGGAGTCACAGGTGAAGAAATACATTCCGGGCAGAATGTGAAAAATGACAGCTGTACTGTTCATGAGGAAGTGTAAAAAAATGGCAATGCTGAAAATCTGGAGAGAAAATATGAAAAATTTGCAAACTTACAAGCATGCGTAGATACTGCGCAACGCACGCCCGTCATATGGTCATTTTTGGGATTCATTTTACCAAATTTCAACATGGGCATTTTGGGACCCTTCCTCATGAACAGTTGCACTGTGATTTTGTTACTCTGTCCCAAAAGTTGATTTTGCACAGCGAACGCGCCCATTCTGCACCACAGGTGCAAAAACATGTTTTGGAAAGGATGTAAAATGACAGCTGTACTGTTCATAAGGAGGTGTGCATAACATGGCAATGTTGAAAATCTGGAGTGAAAATATAACAAATTGACGACATTACAAACATGCGTCTAAATTGCGCAACACACGCTGGTAACACAGTCATTTTTGGGAATTTTTTCACCAGATGTGCAACATGTGATTTTTGGGACCTCTCCTTATGAACACTGTCACTGCGATTTTCTTAATCTGCCCTGAACATTGATTTCCCACAGTCATTGCGCCATTGTGCGCCAGATGTGTGAAAACACATTTTGGGCAGGATGTGAAAAATGACAGCTGTACTGTTCATAAGGAGGTGTAAAAATATGGCAATGTTGAAATGCTGGAGTGAAAATATTAAAAATTCTCGTAGTTACGAGAGTGCGTGGAAACTGCGCAACACACACTCATAACACAGTCATTTCTTGGAATTTTTTCACCAAATTTGCAACATAGGCTTTCTGGGAGCCCACCTCATGAACAGTGGCACTGTTGTTTTGTTAATCAGTCCCAGAAGTTGATTCTGCACTGTGACCATGAAAGCACCTTTTTGGGACCAAATGACAAAATGACAGTGACTGTTTTTATGAGGTGGGGTCAAAAGAACCCCATGCTGAAAATTTGGAGCCAAAAATCAAAAAAATGGCTGAGATATCCCCCATTGATGCTATTATAGAGCTTACTGTGATTTTCTTCAGTTTGCGGTCAGCTTTGATGAGTGCAGACATGTTCCCGCCCATCGAAGATTGCTGGCCTGAGGTAAATATGGGGTGGGGTGGAGAGGGTAGGGGAGGGTTGGGGGGGGGTGTTGCATCTAATTTAGGACTGTTTTCTGTTTTACAGGTCAAAAAAAAAAAAAGAGCGTCGGGGAAGGTTTGTCTTTTATAGGTTTCACAGATACATTTGGGTACACTGGGATGGACTCCCAGTGTGCCACCAGTTTATTTTGGAGGGGCACTGAAACTGATGGGGATTGGGCACCCCGTCAGCAAAGAAAGTGTGTCTGTGTTTGGGGATGGGTATGATACCGAGGGGGATTGGTCACCCCTGTCGGCAGACAAATGAAACTAGGGGGACAGTATGCCGATGGGGATTGGGCACCCCCGTCAGCAATCAAATTGAACTGGGGAGGAGGCATGCCAACAGAGGGATTGGGCACTCCTGAAGTCAGTTTTCTAGGGATTGTAAGAGGCTGATGGTGGGAGCCGCTGCCATGTTTATTGAAATGTTTCACCAGGAACGGCACATGATGGAGGCGTGTCAGATCTGCCACTGTGATGATGAGCCTGTCTCTGATCGCAGCGGCAGATTCATTTCAAGTTGGTGGCACTCTCTGAAACTGCTGTCATCGACAGCGTGCTCACTGGTTGGGGGCTGAGGGACACACTGATGAAAGCATCGCTTGGATTCGCCACAACACTGACACACCTTTGAAAGTGCTAGTACAGTGCTACTTCTGCAAAATGTTGCTTGCACATGCATGCGTAAGCCAACATAAAAATTGTACAGAATAACAATTTACCAAGGCAGTACAAACAGGAAACAAAGTCCTTCATCTGAGTGCAGCTCGCTATCACAGTTTCAGTCTCTCTCTCTCCCTCCCTCTCCTTTTATAAGCTCTCTTTTAACAGCTTAATTGATACATCCTTGCTACTTTAGAGTAAGTATCTCCAGTTTGTACAGAATTTGTCATTATCCTTTCTGCAGAAGACAGTCTGCAAAAGCAAGCTGGCCTTGCTGACAGCTTGTAAAAACCGAGGTCAAAAAGGTCAAATTGTGTTGTAACTTGCTTTTTCAAGAAACCCAAAATCTTTTTGCATTCATTTCAAATATTATAGCTGTATTAATTTTACAAATCAGGGAACTCAGTTTCATATAAGGATTCACACATACACTTTTATCACTACATATATGCAAGGTAGAGACAGCGAGAAACAAAGGCAAGGAGATGGGGGGCATGAGACCTAGGGTTGATCAGGTCCTAGATCTCACGTGAAAATCTGATTGTGCAATCAGACAGACAAAAGACAGAAAAAGAGAGGACAGAAAAGATCCTTGCTTTGAACACTCTTTCTGTGTAACCATTGGGACAGGGTCTTATTCAACCCTGTCACACTCAGGTGGACAATTACTTCCAGATCCCCCCTCCCTTTTTACTGCCTTAGTGAACCATAGGATACGCTTCTAATCCCTCCAGGGAATGGTGCCAGGTGGGCACCTAACTACCCTTTCTGCTCCCTCCCCTATTCCCAAATCCATCCCCCTGACAATTGTGTCCCCCACCAGAAGTCCTTCTTTCTTCTCTGGGGTCCTCTCCCTCCTTTCCTGGGACCTCCACTCAGGAAGACCCCCACATCCTCCCTGGCCACTACTGAGAGTGCCTCCTCTTGACAGTCCTATTCTACCACAGTGGTATAGGAATTCTGTAGTGGTACCGATTGTGCTTGGGGAATGTGTCTGCAACCTCCCCCAACTTTGTGGATCCCACCCCACTCCCTTCCCAAAGTCCAGCTGCTCCTCCTCCTGGCACCTTTGAGTAATGGTGTCAGACTTGGCGGCCCCTGGGAGGGAGAAAAGGTCACTCAACTCTTAATCAACACAGCTCTGAGTCTAGTGACCTCCTCCTGACTCAGAGTCATAACCAATGCAGCCTAGAGTCTAGAGCCCTTCTCTGCCAACCCAGAGAGGTGCATGCAGATGCAGCAGCACTGCAGTCTCCAGAAGATCTCCCTGAAGATTGCCGCCCCACAACCATGATACTGCACCAAAGAGAAGATACAATAGCTCCGTTTTTTTACCCCGAATGAACAGTTTTACATGGCTAATATAGTTAAATGTAAATTCCCCTTAGAATGCTGCTTTATATCATGTCAAATGCAACACTGCTTGCTTAAAAATAGAGAAAGGAGTAAACTGAGAGCATAATTTAGATCCTCAAGAAAACCACAATCTCTGCATGAGACCAGCAGTAATGTTATTAATCCCCAACGCAAAAATCGAGTCCCACTGTCGGCAGGTGTCAGTACAATGATCTGGTCTGGATCATGACACCTTAACAGAAAGCATTTAAAAATTAGATTATGTATGTGCACATGTTTTTTTTACATCACACTTTATTAATCACCTTTACAATTTATTATATGAATTGCTGACATTGCATAAAATGGTGACACATGAAGGTCAGGCTCATGTTTTCTGTAAAGCAGTGAAGGGATATGATTTTTTTTTTGTTTTTAAGGAAAATAAGTTTATTTAGTCTTCAAAGTGTATTTGATTTATTAAAAAAAGGTGAACAGTTGTCATCAGACAGCCGTGAGGAAATTGCAATCTCTGGAAGAGATCAGTGGTATGTACCTCACTGCTGTCGCCACAGATGGAGCCTCTGTGACAGCCAGAGTCAATGTGTCCTGTAACATTTTATGTATTTTCAACAACTTTATTTTGTGTGAATGCAGGGATTTATTTAACTCTAAAAATTGATTAGCGTTTTGCTCATAAAAGTGCTAAATCTTTGTGAAAATGCATAGCTCTTGCCTCACTGTTTTTAACAAACACAGCACTTCCAGAAAATGTATATAAATAATTTCTGTATAGTTAGTATAGTCCCAAGAAAAAAACTGCTAATCAGTTATTTAAAACCCTGGAATGTGTGCAATTGTGTTAAAATACTGATCAAATATGGCAGTAAGTAGTTGCCAATGCAGGTAGAGCAAGTCTGTGTCAGTAAAATGCAAGCAAGTTACGGCTAGGCTGTAAATCTTCCTAACACAGTTCACCAGCTATAGCAGCTGTGCTTAAAAAAGGAAAGAAAATCCAATCCTATGAGCTGGTATTCTATAACATTTGTGGGCAAGACACCAACTGCACCTGTATACAAAACGTTCATCGTGCAAATTGGATAAGCACTGTCCATTGACAAACTAACCTGTCAGTTGTTAGTAAGTTTGTATAGCTGTCTACTGATGAGTCAACCGAAGATAATTTTAAGTCAGTATGTTGATGTAAAAGATTTCACAGGTTGTGTTATGCAACTGTGCATGACAATTCCCGAGGTATTTTGTTTTCACCTCAGTGATCAACTGTAGTGCCGATATCAGTGGCTCGTGCTAGGACAACAAGCACAGCAAAAGGCAGAACAGCTGATTGCCCTATGTCAGCATGGGCATCCACATTCAGCAGCTCCATGCTATTAGTGCAGTCACATAGGACACTACACGAGAAGCCCAAGTCTGTTTTCTTTAATTGACGCCATGCAGACTCGTGCTCCTTGGTTCTACACATCTGAGTTTTTTCCCACTGACTGTTCCAACTGCACTAACTACAAGGAGTCATCCTGCAATATCAAATCAAAAGCTTCATTTACAGTTAGTAAAAAACACCAACACAGATTGCCAGTAGAAACTTTATTCATCAGGCATGTAAAATCCCTGTAGGAATAAAAAAATCACATCAGAGTGAATACTTGCTCTTTAAAGGCCATTCTGAAGTGCATATCGTCCACTGCACAGTCCTCATTCACTCCCTGGTTATCCTCATGAAAAGGCATTGAGGTTTGTTTGGCAAGCTGTTCTTTGTGAAGCCATATTATGTGCAGCACAATTTCTTTACAAACACACACAACACCAAGAACAAACAAGTGCAAAAATACAAATCCTGATGCTCAGAATAGACAACCAGACTGTACACAGATAATCAGGAATGATGAAAGGCAATTACACATTACAATGTCTGTGACTGATGCAGAGCTACAAATGAGCAATATATACATGTGAACAGTACTTATGAATCAAACAGGTGGCCATAGCATAATATTCTACAAGGCTATAGTACACATCCATGTTATAATACATGTCTATACAACAATAGATATGTACATGCAACCAGTTTTGTATTTGACCGATTCTGCTGCCTTAACTAAAATAACCTCAGAAAGATTAGTCTTATAACTGATTTTTTCCCCCTCCACTTCTCCCTTCTTGGCCTCTCCTTCAGGCCACCAATGGACCCCACCACGCACTCTGCCTGTGCTTATTGGCCACCTTCACCACCGCTGTACATTATAGCCACCCAGGGGTGGTAACTCAGTGTAACCCTTCACCAGGTGGGTCCCCCTCCTTTGATGGGAAAGACACCAGTGGGGATGGCCAGTGCACTCCTTCATTGCCTCCCCCAGGCACTGCTGTGTTGGTCTTTGGGGGACAACCCTGGGGCTTCTGTGGTAGCGGAAGACTGAGTGCCCATCATCTGATTGAGCAGGGAGCTTTTTTCCTGCTTTCTCCCCTGGGGTCATGGCTTAACTCAGTGTCAAGGTGTATACCGATGTCCACCATGCCCCCCCTCCCCAGTCATCAGGTTTGACATGCTGCTGTTCTCCTGGCCTCCGCAAGAAGCCAGTAGGTGCTGGACCACATCTCCATCTTTCCCCCTGGGAGAAGGTGAGCAGTCATCTGAGGCTCAAGCCTTCTGACGTCCCAGGTCCATTCCTGAACCCAGGTCACCAGTGTCACAAGCAGAAATCCAACTGCTGCACTGATAGGCCAGCTATAACCTATTTTTAAATGTCAGACACCTATCATTTTATAGTTACTGTTAATCCAGTCTTCAATAGCCCAATGTAATCCATGTACAGTAGTCATTTTCCTTTACTGGTATAGCACCTGTCTTATTGTTTAATTTTATCTCTATTTGCTGGAATTGTATAGGGTAAGGAGATTTTAATTGCAATACAGTACTAGCATGAATTTTATTTTTAAGATTTCAGACCTATGTGGGATTTAATTTTGGCAATTCTTTCAATAATCAAGAGCCTCTTGGATCAGTGGCCTGGACTTTATCACTGCGTGAGAACACCTTGTAGGAGCCAAGGTTGCTCGAATGAATTTGAGTGGCAGGATTTTGAAGGCACAAATACAGATTCCTACATGTACAGTAACTATGTTTCTTTTTTTACTTTTCACATAATTTTGAGGTAAAAAAGACTATTGCTATCTTTGTTTTAATGTTGTGGTATATTATCAGAGAACTGCTGCTAAACTGGAATAAGGCCTTTTACCTTTAACTACAAAAACATTTGCTGTATAGGAGCCAAACGTAGAATTTCAGTGAAACTGAGAAGTAGCATCTTGAGTATTCTGTGTGAGGAATAAAACAAATTAAAATGTTTGGGGGTACAGTCTGTTGGTAAACAACTGAAGGCACAAGGTAGCGGATAATATAAAGGCAAAAGAGCCTGAGTGCTACCTCAACCAACAGTACTGACTAGATGTGTTTGGCACTTTTGCTCTGCAGTTGACTGTCTAATCTGATGTACCTATAAACCCTCACTACTGTACATAACCTGCTGTATATTGTGTTGATCATACCCTTCACCTGTATCAGCCTTGCTCTACACCTTCCACACACTCCAAATCCCAGAAATCTATGTCTTTTTATATAATGTATAGCACTGTTTCACAGTGTACTGTGCTTTATGTGCTTATCTTTGTTTATCTCTTTTGACATCAGTGCTATGTTTCGAATGTAAAGGTCATTATGTGTATTGATGCATGCTGCTTTAGTCTGTATTCCTTTATAGAATTACTGTTATATTGTTTTTTTAATGGCTGAACTCATGTATTTGTAATCCTACTCTTTTGTACCCTCTCCCGGGTTGCCCCTGAAAAAGGGACTGTATGATCTCAGTGGGCTTACCCGGTTACCAAAATTCAAATAAATAAATAAATTACAGGGCCCACAGTAGTTTCTGAAATGATGCTGACATCAGTACCAGTTTGCTGTAACAGGAAGAAAAGTAGCAGTTGTTAAGTGCCATAGTATAAGGGTTCCTTAGTGTGAGTGGTGGAGAGCTGTAGTGGAGGTGACACTGCAAAAGTTTGACAGGCAAAGGAAGAGCACTCTAGGAAGAAGCTAGAGAGAGAGAGCTACTACATGCTGCAGAAATAAGACAACAAGAAAGAAAACACTGAGGGAAGGAGAATTCAGGATGCAGTATGCTGTTGTATGTTCCTCATGTTTGAGTTCATGGAGGTAGAGATGGGTAACATCATTTGCAGGAAGTGCTGCCAGGTTCAGGATCTAAGTGCAACCATCAAGATGCTTAAAGAGCTACTGACACCTCAAAGAAAACTTTAAAAAACACAATAATTAGGTATAAGTTTGTTTGCATTTCATTTATATTTTATATATTTTTCCTTCCCATAATTTATTACTAAGAAAATGTGTATGAATATGTGATTGTTGTCCATTAGTTTATTTTGAGTTCAAGCTGGACTGTGTCTAAATATGATATTTTGTTAAAGTTCACCTGAATGTGTCACCAGCTCTTTAAGGGGCACATTTAGAAGCTGCAGGAGAGAAGAAAAGCAGAACAAAACTTAGAGGACCTTACAAGAGGTCATAGGACAGGCTTAGGATTATTGTTCAAATGATGTCACAGATGGCTGGGAGGAGGAACCATGTCAATGGATGTAACTGCAAAGAGCCATTGCCAAGGAGAGAAGAGAAAGCGTGTGATGGTAAAGAGTCTATAAAAAAATGCATTTGAAGTGCCTAGAAAACTGAAGATAGAGATCGGAGAACGGAGAAATCAAGTGTTGCAATGAAAGATGAGAATGGGAACAGTACACAGAAACAAGTCGTCCAAGGTAGCAGAGGGAGTTGCAGCAGATGATCATAATTAGAGACTCCATCCTCAGGGAACAGATAGCAAGCTATAGAAGCTTGATTGTGAGAACATCATGGTGGCATACATACTGGGAGTTGCTGTGGTAAACATTACGAGAGCTTTCATTGGCTACAGAGATTAAAAGGGTAAAAGGCCGACAGTGACCATTTACATGATCTGAGTTAGCTGAAGAAGCAGTCTGAGGCAATTGTAGAGAAACTGAAAAGATAGAATGGGACTTTCATTTTCAGCACCATGGGCAAAACTAGCAAAACAGCGTACCATGTGAGAAAATGAATGCCTGACTGAGCACAAGAAGCAGAGCTGGGTGACATCTTTTGTATAGAACTGGTCACAAGCAGTTTTGTATAGAACTGGACAACACCATCCTTTACATCTCAAAACCTTCCTTTCTTTATACAAGCATGTTCAGAACTTCAATCGGATTTCAGCATTATGCAACACAACTTAATACACTCCAAACATTTGCTGAATGCGAAAAAAACAAAGCTAATGTTTTTTTTCCCCACCTAAGTTTCCCCCAGCTAGCTCTAACCCTAATTCCCAGTTACTACACTACTAGGAGATGCGCTTGCTGTAGTAGAACATTTCAGATGTCATGGGGTCCTATTCTGACCATCACACCATAAGGTTCAGTTTCAGGGCTCCCCCTAGTAGGTCTGCCCCTACGGAGATGGTTCAGTACCGCCCTTTAAGGGGTATTAGTCCCAGCAACCTGATGGCGGTACTGGACCTATCGTGTATGTCTGGTGAATACACGAGTTCAGATGATCTCGTAATGGCCTATAATAAGGCTGTGGGAGATACTCTGGACAAAATTGCTCCTGTTCGTGTTTGGCCTCTCACCCTCCGTTCAAGGAGTCCTTGGTTCGATGGCTCCTTGAAGGAGTTAAGGAGAGTAGGCCGAAGGTTGGAGAGAACCTGGCAGAAGTCTGGAAATTATGCTGACAGGCTTAGGTTGATGGCACATTATGATGGCTATCAATCAGAAATCAACCGTAAGAAGGCAGAGTTCCTGTCCGAGGGGATTTCTGCTGCACAGAATCGACCGGCTCAGCTTTTCCGGACTGTTGACAGATTGTGCAATCCAATCTGTCTCCAGCCCAGAGAAGCCTTTTCTCAGCTAAGATGCGAGGAGTTTGCTTGGTTCTTTGCAGATAAGGTTGCTAGCATCAGGTCCGGTATCGGTCCGACTCCTCCTTTAAGGGATTGCAGTTGTCGACAGGAAGTGTTATCCACCCAGTCTGTCTGGTCAGATTTTCGCCGGGCTGGAGTTCACTGACATTGTGAAGATCATCCAAACATTGCGGCCAACCAGTTGTAGTTTGGATCCGGGTCCTACAACCCTCTTGGTGGGATGTTTAGAGGTTATCTGCCCGATCCTTGCTGACATTGTCTGAAAATCCTTGGAGAGGGGGGTCTTTCCTGATCCCCTTAAGGAGGCGGTAGTACGACCACTCCTAAAAAAGCCCTCCTTGGATCCAGAGCTAACTACTGGCCTATCTCTAACCTTCCTTTTGTTGGGAAGGTTATTGAGAAGGCGGTTGCGTTACAACTGGATGATCATCTTACAACTCACAATGTCTATGATACTCTCCAATCTGGTTTCAGGAAGAAGCATAGCACGGAGACTGCCCTTGTCCGGTGTTAAATGACCTCCTATGCTACAGATCAAAAGGCATGTACCATTCTGGTCCTTCTTGATCTCTGGCAGCATTTGACACTGTAGACCATGGTGTGCTGTTGAGTGCCTATGGATTTATTGTGGACTGTCTAGAACAGTCCTCAAATGGTTTCAATCTTACCTCACAGACAGGTTTCAGAGGGTTACCACTGGAATTTTATTACTCTGGTGCTCACTCCCTGCCTTGTGGGGTACCGCAGGGTTCCATTTTAGCGCCCATGTTGTTTGCAGTGTATATGCTACCTTTAGGAGATATCATCAGGTGATACAGCTTGGGTTTTCACTGCTACACAGATGATACTCAGCTGTATCTGTCCTTTCCGCCCGGGCAAGATGGTGCTCTTTCCGTGCTAGACAACTGCCTTACCGAGATCAGATTATGGATGAGTTCTAGCTGGCTGAGACTGAATCCTGATAAGACTGAGGTGTTGGTAGTGGACCCAGGTCACCCTGTGATGGGTTTGGGGGCTGGCCAACCGCTGGCTTATTGCTCGGTGGTATGTCGCTCACTACCTCTGATCGGGTATGAAACCTGGGTGTTATTTTTGACGATGGCTTGACCTTAAAATCTCAGGTGTCAGCTGTGGTCAAATCCTCTTTTTTTTCATCTGAGGAATATTGCCTGGATCAAACACGTGGTCCCTCCGGGTGATCTGCCAACGTTGGTCCATGCCTTTATTACTACCCGTCTTGACTACTGTAACTCCCTGTACCTAGGGCTATCTGGGACTGATATCTGTCGCCTGCAGTTGGTGCAGAACGTGGCAGCAAGGATTTTGACTGGGATCTCTAGATCCAGTCATATTACACCTGTGCTCTGTGAACTGCACTGGCTGCCTGTTAAGTGGCGGATTACCTATAAGGTTGGTTTACTAACCTTTAAAGCCCTACATAATCAGGGACCCGGCTACCTGAAAGATCTCCTGGTACCCTATTGCCCTCTCCATCCTCTCCGCTCCACCACGAGGGATTGCTGGAGATTCCCAGGGTTCGATTAAAAACATCTGGATCTCGTGCTTTTGCCTTCTCAGCACCAACCCTGTGGAATTCCCTACCTTGTTGGTTGAGAGATTGTCCAACCGTCGAGAAATTTAAAAATGAGTTAAATACATATTTATTTGGTTTAGCTTATCCTAGTTATGGCTATTAATTTTATTATTTTAATTTATGTATTTATGTGAACCTATTGTACAGCGCGCCTTGGTTTTGAAAGGCGCTTTATAAATAGAGATGTAATAGATGACTGGAAAGAAGCCTGGGTCATACCTTTTCACAAGGGAGGAACAAAACAGAGGGTGGAACAATATAGACCAATTAGTTTAACGTTCTGCATAGGAAAAATTTTGGAAAAACTTATAATGTACAGAATTAACATGCACATCACAAGGAATGGCCTAGAGGACATTACACAGTACGATTTTGTTGCCGGTAGATCTTGTCAGAGCAACCTGATTAATTTCTTTGAACCTATTAGTGCTGCCCTGGATGCAGGGTTCCCTGTGGATGTTGTTTTTCTCGATTATGAAAAGGTGTTTGACTCAGTTTTTTCATAAGATCCTAATAGAAAGCTTGGTCAATATTGGTTTGCATAAAAATGTTGTCAGTTGGATCTCTGCATGGTTAACCGATAGACGACAACAGGTAAATATTAGGGGTTATACTTCAACCTGGAGCAAGGTGACTAGTGGTGTGCCTCAGAATTCGGTCCTTGGCCTACTTTGTTCAATATTCTCATCTCAGGTATGAAAACCAAGAACGGGGTTTGGGTCAATAAATACGCTTATGACACTAAATTGGGGTGTATTGTTAATGATTGTACATCTATTTCTATGTTACAAGAAAACCTAAATGATTTATTCGATTGGGCTGTGAAACATAAACTTAATTTTAGTATCGCCAAATGTAAAGTTATGCATTTTGGATTTAACAACAGATGTGCTAACTATTATCTGAACAACCTTTTACTGAACAAAGTAACTTCTGAAAAAAGACCTGGGCATTTTAATCACTAATAATTTAAAATTTTCTGAACACATTCAAAAAAACTTCCCAAAAATGTCATAGATTAATAACTTGCCTATTTAAAAATATTAAATCTAGAGAACCTGAAGTCCTACTTCCTATTTATTGCAGTGTAGTAAGATCAAACCTAGACTTTTGCACCTCTTTTTCAGCTCCAACCTTGGTAAAGGATAAGATACTAGTTGAAAAATTACAGAGAAGATTTACCAGACAAGTGAATAATTGTAAAACTTTATCATATAACAGTAGATTACAAAAATTGGAACTTTATTCCTTGGAATATCGTTCTTTAAGAGGGGGACTAATGCCTAATCTATAAAGCTTCCAGGGATAATTCTCTGGCTGAAACAATATGCTTAGAATGGTATAAGAAAAGAAATAATACCAGATCCCATATACTACAATTAAAATCAGTCACAAATAGGTCTACTAGTCGATATCAATTTTTTACCCAGAGAATAGTCCAGACTTGGAATTCACTGCCTCTTGAAGTAGTGTACAGTAGTTCCTTCCAGTTATTCAAAAAAAAATCTTGATATTTTTATGGGTAATACAAAATATGAATTCCATCCAGGTTAGGAATGGCGAGTTCATTATGGGCTAGTCCCTCGAACTCGTATATACCTATGAACCTATGATTTAATTTGATTTGATTCGACTCCCACCTATCCTTTTCCTCTCATATTGAGACTCTGGAAAAAAAAAACTAAGAATGAGACCAGGGTTTTTCTACAGAAATAAATTCCTGTTTACCAGGGACTCCTGAATTAGACTAGTGCAGGCCACCTTTATGCCTCTCTTAGATTATGCTGGCATAATCTACAGCAGTTGCACAATTTCAAATCTCCATAAATTAGACACTCTTTATCACCTGATGATCAGATTCATTACCAATGCTAAACCCAAAACTCATCATTGCACTCTGTGTAAGGAACTAAATTAGACATCCCTGACCACCAGAAGACTTACCATATACAAACGTTGGACATATAAAGCTCTCCTAAATAAACTGCCTCCTTGTATCACTTCCCTCTTTACACTATTTGCACAGCACCTATGCACTCAGGAAATGTTCTTATAGTTCACTAATAGTACCAAAATGCTGCACCCGTTACGGTGTAGCAGCCATGAGCTATGTACTCCCTAGTTTCTGGAACAAACTCCAAATGATGCTAAAACTACAAGCCCTGATCCCCCTTAATGCTTTCAAGAAGATCATAAATAATATCTTACCTGACATCTGTAAGTGCCTCTACCCTAACTCCTTGTCTCTTCTACCTTCTCATCCACAAAGTATATGGCATTGTGCACATATTATCTACCTTAATTTGACATCTTTATTGTTGTATTGCAGCACTTCGATGGACATTGTACTGTAACACATTTCTTGCTACTGCTTTGTTGTATGTAACTACAAGGGACCTCCTTGCAAATAATTTTGCTCAATGGAATTATCCCCTCACAAGAAACTTTGGTCTAGGTTCTAGGGTCATATGTGAGAGCTGCATCAGAGCTGGACTAGAATGTAATAGTCATGGTACAAACAATCTAGCAGGTAGAATCAACAATCTGGTAAGAAGGGTCAGAGAGGATTTAAACTGAGGAATATGTGGGAATGTGTGAGATGTACATTACTGGCAAAAGACAACAGCAACTTGGAAAGCAATCACAAATAAAGGTAATGGGGAAAGTAGAATAGCGAGCAGAGATGTAGTACAAATTGATCTTCTAAGAGTCAGTCTCCTCCATAGAGCCCAACTCTTTGGTCATACACTGGAGGCACTAGGAACTGAGGGAACAAGAATTTTTGGGCCCATGCACCCCATGCACATGTACGGTGAGGTATAAATTTAGGCGGTGTACCCAGTCACTTCAGCTCCTTTTTTCCTGTCATCACAGAGCACATTACTTCATTGGGGACCTGGATTTAATGTTATTCCTAATAGCTTTCCTGCCTAATTTGTTACAGTTTTCATTACTGTATTTATATCTTGTAATTAGCTATAACTAGTAGCTTAGTTTCATTTTTTGCTTAGTTTACTTATTGTTCGTGGTATTGGGTGGCTGCTCAGTTCTGTCACTAGGACTTTTGTATCACAGTTTTTTTCCTTTCTCTCAACATTATTTTTGCTATGTTTAACAGGTTTTATGTGCCATAGATGAGATCTCCTTGGCATTGACCTCTGGTGTGCCCCAAACATCAAGCCGTGAGTGCTTATGGCCTGTATTGATATCTGAACTGGTGGCCTTGATAGAAGAGGATGCCAGGATATTGTGGCAGTCACAGAAACATGGTACATAGAGAACCATGACTGGGATGTCAACATACCAGGGTACACAATCCACAGGAGGGACAGGGAGGATAAAGGAGGAGGAGGAGGAGCTCACTATGTAAGGGAAGGCATCAAAACAACAAAACTAAATGGTAAACATGGAGGAGAGGAGGCACTGTGCGTCACCCTGGAGACTGGATATGGCAGCACAATCCACACAGGGGTTGTATACAGACCCCCATCTCAGGGGGAGGAAATGGAAAAGGAAATGATAGAAGGCATCCTTAGGATTGTAGAGAAAGGGGAAATATTGCTAATGGGGGACTCAAATATGCCAGATGTTAATTGGAGCACCTTTGCTGCAGCCATATCCAAGAGCAGGGCCCTTCTCGATGCCCTACAGGGGGCATTTCTTAGGCAGCTAGTGTTGGAACCCACTTGGGAGGGAGCAATCTTAGACTTAGTACTCTCAAATGGGGATGGAGAGAGGATCTCAGATCTAGAAGTGGGTAGCCATCTGGGAACAAGTGACCACCAAACAGTGTGGTGCATGATAAACTCAGCTGTAGAGTCAAGCAATACAAAAATTAAGGTACTGGACTTCAGGAGGGCTGATTTTGTCAAAATGGGAGAGTGCCTCAGAAATGTGCTAGCAAACAGGCAAGAAGTAGGGGTGGAGCAACAATGGGGAAACATCAAAACTGCCATCACAGAGGCAACAAGCCTTTATGTGAAGCAAATAAACAAATCAAAATGAAAGAAAAAAAACAATATGGTTCTCGAAAGAAGTGGCGGGGAAGGTTAGGGAGAAAAAGACAGCATTCAGGAAGTATAAGGAAACATAGAAGGATCAGGACAGAGAACTGTACCAGTTAAAGCAGAAAGAAGTGGGAAAGGCAGTCATTATAGCAAAGGCCCAAACTGAGGAAAAGATAGCCAACTCGGTTAAGAAGGGGTATAAAACCTTTTATAGGTACATTAGGAAGCAAAGAAAGACAAAGGGAGGGATACTGAGGTTGAATAAAGAGGAGAGTGGGTGGGCAGAGAGGGACAGTGACAAAGCAGGCCTACTGAATGAATATTTCTGCTCAGTATTCACAAAGGAATAGGAGGGGGGTACCTAATCCAGTCAGTAGAAGCACTCTGGATAGAGGGGTTGATATCAGTCCTTTCACAGAAGAAAGGGTTCTGAAAGAACTCCTAAAACTGAAGGTGGATAAAGCAATGGGGTCTGATGGGATTCACCACTGAATTCTAAAAGAACTAAGGGAAGAACTAGTAACACCACTGACTACCCTTTTTAACAAATCATGGGAGGATGGTGTAGTACCTGATGATTGGAGGAGGGTGGATGTGATTCCCCTTCAAAAGCGTGGGAGCAAGACAGAGGCAGGAAACTACAGACCTGTCAGTTTGACCTCTGTGGTAGGGAAAGTGATGGAATCACTCTGAATGAAAGAATTGTAGAGTACCTAGAGGCCAGTGGGGCACAGGACCCAAGGCAGCAAGGGTTCACAGCGGGAAGGTCATGTCAGACGAATCTAATCGATTTCTTTGACTGGGTGACCAAAGTAGTAGACTAGTGAGGGGCTGTGGACATGGCCTACCTAGACTTTAGCAAAGCATTTGACACAGTCCTGCACAAAAGATTAATAAACAAATTAACCAGCCTGGGAGTGGGTCCCATGGTTGTAGCCTGGGGTAAAACATTGACTGGACAACAGGACACAGAAGGTAATAGTAAACTGAGTCCACAGTGAAGAAGGGGGGGTTACTAGTGGGGTGCTGCAGGGTTCAGTACTGGGTCCTGTCCTTTTCAATGTTTATATTACTGACATTGCAGAGGGACTGGAAGGAAAAGGATGTCTCTTTGCAGACGACTCAAAGATCTGCAACAGGATTGATACACAAGGTGGGGTGGAAAAGATGAGAAGGGACTTGGCAAGGTTGGAGGAATGGTCAAATGTATGGCAGCTTAGATTCAATGCAAAGAAGTGCAAAGTAATGCACCTGGGAAACAAAAACCCAGGGGAAAGAGTACACAACGGAGGGTGAGATACTGACAACAAAAAAAAAATGTAAAGGGGACCTGGTGGTAGTTGTATCAGATGACCTAAAGGTGGGTAAGCAATGTGAGAAGGCAGTAAGGAGGGCTGAGGGATTCTGGGATGCATAGGGAGATGCATCTCCAGTAGAAAACAGGAAGTTCTTATCCCTTTGTACAGACAGCTGGGGAGACTCCATCTGGAGTACTGCATGCAGTTCTGGAGACCCCATCTCTGCAAAGACATAGAGCGGAGGCTTTCCAGAGGAGGGCAACCAAAATGGTGCAGGGTCTGCACCAGAAGACATATGAAGAGAGACTACAGGAGCTTAATATGTATACCCTCAAGGAAAGGAGGGAGAGGCAGAACATGATAGAAACTTTCAAGTACCTCAAGGGAATCAACAAAGTCCAATAGGGTAGCATCTTCCAGAAGAAGAGATGTGCAAGAACAAGGGGGCACAATTTGAAGATAGAGGGGGGACAGCTCAGAGATAATGTGAGGAAGTATTTTTTTCATAGAGAGGGTTGTGGATACATGGAACAGCCTTCCTGAGGAGGTTGTGAAGTCAAAAACAGTGAGGGAATTCAAGAATGCATGAGACAGACATAAGGCAATTGTAGTGGGGGGTAGGAGGAAGTAGGCTGTTGGTTAACTAGGATCTATAGCTTATCCATTAGATAGGGAAATTGGCAGACTGGATGGGCCAAGTGGTCCTTATCTGCCATCAAATTCTACAGGTATGTTTCTGTGTTTCTATGACATTGTTCTGACTGTTAGGCAATGTGTAAGTGTTACAGTTTAACAAGGTCTGAGAAAGGGCTTTTTTCTAGGTCTGTTCATGAGTAAGGAGGAGGACCTGGTTAAGGTCTTATTGAAACAAAAAGACCTATTTACATCTGTATTAATGTCCATGCCATGTCACTGATGAAGACAGCGTTACTGACATTAGTTCCAGTAGCCCCACCTCAGTGCCAAGATGGTACCTCCTTTGGAAGCCATTGACATCCAGCAACACTGGCAGCAAGTATCATGTCAACATCAGTGCTGAGCATGCTGCATTTATCAGTGCCATAATGCCCCTGGTTCAAGTGTTCTTTTCCAAACAGTTATGCAGTACACAATGTTGTGATATTTTCAAACACATCTTTGCATTACGTTTGTGAAATCTTTTGTTATGTGTTGTTGGAACACAGTTTCGTGTTTTAATGCAATTTAGTGCACAGATATTGTGTCCATGTGTGCTATTTTCATGCAGTTTGGTATGAGTTTTCTCTTTTCACACAGCTGCCCTCATTGCCAGTGGAAAGAGGGGGAGCAGGACTAGGCCCATTTGGCCACGATGGCCAGGCATGTGGTTGACAGTACAGTACATCCATTTTCTAAAGTGGACACCTCCATTTTTAGAAGAGGATGGCTGGCACTTTCCTTCAACATTATGAAGCATTGCCAGGGCTAAGTATTGCAATATCTCTGGGCTAAAGCATGCCCCTCGTAGGTAGTCGCTAGTGCTGTACATTAATATGGTTGGTGTTGTAACCATTATTGTTATGGGCCCTTCTGGACCGTCTTTCCTCACTGCATGATGGAGCATGTTCTTTTGGGGACCTTTTTTCTGTGCTTTGGAATGAATACTTGTCATTGAAGACATGTTCATCAGAAAGCATTGTTGCACTACTTCCATTATCTAGATGATTTTTCTAAAAACACGTCTGAGTGGTACATGCACTTAGTAGTCTGGATACTTGGCCTTCTCCAGTAGGGAAAAGTCTACTGCTGGATGGAACATTATGTCTCAGAGAGGATCAAGTCTGGATACACTGCATCTCATTTAAAATGCTCCAGTGAGCTCACGCATGTGAGATTAAAGCAGCAGTACAATGTAAAAAAATCTGCGCTTTTTTAACAGTTTATTCCCTGTGCTCTACAGAACATTTCCCTGGTACTCTCTCCCATCGGCAATGTACTATCACTGAGTAATTAACTCAGTTTTCCTTTGTTTACATTTCTGCAACCTGGCATGCTGCACTGGAACACCCTCTGCTGCCAAATGCACATGTGTATGACTAGCAGTACTACACAGGGACATTGGGACAGTTCAGCAGAGGGTCCCACTGCAGTAACCAAAAGACGTGATGCGACCTGAAGGGGGAGCGCAGCTGAAAATTAGTCAGCCACCATATTTATTGTGGAGCCACAAAAATTCAAATAAATTGCAAACATCTAAAAAAAACGAAAGATGACCGAAAAAAAAAATATTTACAGATATGGAAACTGGAACTATGGCCGCATGCTTCCAGCCAAAAAGCAGATAAATCACTTCCTGATTAGGTAGTACTGCTGCTTTAACTGTAACTTTTCTGTTACTTATGCACTCAGACATGCATCCTTGGCTGAAGTGGCAGGTTTTGCCAATACAAATGCATCTGTCCGGTTAATGCCTTGAAAGTTTTCAGATCCAGTGGCTTGGGCCAGTAACTGGGCCTGAGATGAAATCATGAGAGGCATCTTTGCGCTTTCATGAATAATAGTAGTAATTCCCCATGGTTAGCAGCAAGGTGGTTTGTTTTTAATATCCAGGCACTGCCTTGCCAGAGTGGCTCTGCTTCTGCCACCGATCTAGATCAGTATACAGAATTCACACTGGTAGTCCCAAGCATACTTAGTTCATGTCATAAGAAACAAGCCTTGCCTCAGTGTGCCCCTCCTGGTAACCAAAATGTTAGATAAATAAAAAAAAATATGAGTATGGAAGATGTGTACCAGTACAGAGAATTTTAGCCTAGCCATCACTAATGCCACAAACTCTGAGTGCATCTGCAATGCTTTCAGGTCACAGTGCTGCCTGTTGGGCATGTTTTAGTGCTCGGTCTTCACAGAGTACTTCAGTTTTCTAGAATTCCATCTCAGTGAACCATAGATTCAATATTTCATTCTCTGCATGGCAGGCTAATTCAAAACCTGTCCAGAGCTCTAGCAGAGGGAGCTGTTCAGGTTATTTGCTCCTTCTTAAAATGTATGGGAATACTTTGAGTCTGTTAAGTTTAGCTAAAATCAGTACAAAGACTGACATTCTAGAGAATGCTAGGCCTTCCATGACAACCTTCCAGTCCTTCTTGTGAGGATTCACAGATGGATGCCTGGTGGATGCTCTTTGGTAACTGCTCCCAGGTGTCACGATCACTGGATCACTCTGTACGGGTGACAGCTGGTCACTGTTGTGATACCAACAGCAACTTTGAAGAGGTTTTTCGATTTCCCATTCCACGTCCTCAAATGGCAGTCACAACTGTTTGTTTTTCATGTGGTGGGAGACCCACTGCCAGGTGTTGCAAACCCAAGTGCATTGGCCTTCCTGTGAGAAGAGTCATCATGCATACCTGCCTGTGATGTGAGCAGCACTGTTCAGTTCCAGAGGTTGCAATTTAAATTTACTTTTAGGAGTGAGAAATGTGCTCTTTGACATCTTCAGCTGCATGGCAGCATATTCTCAGGAGTGGTCTCTAGGGGCTGCTGTTGTACAATCTCTATTTAGCAATGGTCATACTGGGAATGGACCAGCTTTGTATCCCTCCAGATGCTTACAAGATCATGCTGATCCAAGTAGATCTGATTTAGCATGAGTAACAGTTTAAGGACATGGGGACACGCAAGAAAACTGTTGGCAGGAAAGTGTAAGAGGGATATGAGAAGGTTTTATATTACAGACTGGGTGGTTGAACTATGGAACAGTCTGCCAGCCGATGTTGTGGGAGCCAAAGCCATAAATGGTTTCAGGCATGGCAGGGGCAGAGTGAAAAGTACAGTGGTTACTCAGGGTGATAATATTAGGGAGGGGAAGAGGGGGATGCATGGTGAGGACTAGTGCCTTTAATGGACAGTAGGCCTCAGGGTGTGATAGGGAACAATGGTCAGACTGGATAGACCACTGGTCTTTGCAGTCATTGTCTATGTTTCTATGATAACAACTGCTTCAGCAGAGGGCAACTCAGAGCCGTTGTATCTCAGTCTTCAGTCTCTGCATGTATGAGTTGGTCTTTGTGCAATATAAAAGTCACCAGGTTCAGAGCATCAGATCTTGTAATCTGAGTCTTGTTAGCATTCTACAAGAAAGAGCCTGTGTATCAATTGAAATTAGTTTTTCTTATTATGTGCCAGCATGAGTTTTTAGTCTGTGCTTCTGTACTTGTGAACAATTTCTGTAGTACCTGCTGGTTTTGTTGGGAACCTGATCTGCAGTTTTCATTGGTTAACGTTCACCTGTCAGATATTTTTGTTTGCTGTGAGATGTTCAATAGATTTCCATCTTACAGTTTCTTGTCTTCATGAAATTTTTCAGAGGAATTTGCCATGCCTATTATTTGTTCCATAGGCAGTGGCAAACTGAGTTCTGAGCCTGGTTCTTACTAGACTGACAGGCCTCCCATTCAAATAGGCAGCCAAATGTGAACTAAAATTCTGTACTGGGAAAACAGTTTTCTTAGTGGTTGTCACAGCCGGATGGGTTTCAAACTTTGCATACAGACTCCTCTACTGCAGTGTTCCACATTCCTTTGGTCAGTGTCACGTTGGTCTCGGTGTCGGTGCAAGGGCCAGTGCAGATATTGGTGCTTGCATCAGTGTAGATATCAAGGCCAGTATTAGTCTTGCTGTTGATGTCAGTGTGGACCCCAGAGTCAAAACCATACATCAGACCTGGCCCTGGCACCAGTTTTGGTGGTGTTATTGGCATCAGCTCAGGCAGAGGCCCTGGATCCAGAGTGGTTCTTGCAGTAGAGAACTCTGGAGACTGACTAGTCATGATCTGGCTGGTGGTTCCCACCATGAATACCCACCCTCTAGCTACTGCCTCAGCTGATGCTATTAGATTTTAGAGGCTCTTTCTGCTACCCCCTCTAGGCAAGGTAGTCATGGCATGGGTAAAGTGGCTTTTCAGGGCACTGATGTCCTCCCAGGCTACCATCTCAAGTGCTTCACTCCTTGTTTGATAGGGTGACTTAGACCCTTAGATCTCCAGGACCACTGTCCCAGCAGCAGTTCCATTTGTACATGGAAAATGTGCAATACTGGTTTAAAGAGAGAAACCTGGTGCTCTAACAGGTACCCTCCTCAGTTCCATCCACTGGTGGTTTTCTAGCCTCCTTTCCCTCAGTATCCTCTTTGGAGGGTAATGAGTCCTCTTTCCACCCCTTCTTAGCAGCATATACATCCCATGATGCTTTGCATTATGGGGTATGTGTGATTTGCATTATGGGGGTATGTGTGATTTTGTATTTCTTTGAAACCTGACTTTATTGCCAGTGCCCTTTGGGGTAACCATTGCTTCAATGTTTTCACACTGAGGCTCTTTGTCTTTTAGCTTGTTTTTTCCTTTTTGGCTCACCATGACCCTAACTGGTAAGACCAACCTAGGGTTCTGGTTCATATCGCCTGGGGTATGATATAGATTAGGGTACACTGATGAGTCCTGGGCAGGACAAAACACATGTCTATGTCTTCTGTTTGCACCCTTTACAGATTGTGTGAGAGGCCCTTTGGCACCATGCATTCTTGCTTAAAGCTGAACCAGCAAATAATGTGATGGTGATTTGCATATGCATCCCATGATGCTTTGCATTATGGAGGTGTAACCCCTCTACAAATGGGGGTCCCCAAAAAGTCTTCCTTGAGCTTGCCTAAATGCTCACTGCCAGGCTGGTGTCCTGCGTTTTAGCAGTTTAAATGTGATTGCCAGAGAGTGCCTGTATAGCCTCCGTGTACTGTCTTTTTAAGAGCTGCCTGGATTGCAGTCATATGCAAGCTGAGAGGGAGCTCTGTTGAAAGATGTAACTATTTGCTGAAAATCATTTAGAGTGATAATGATAATGTAGTTTTTCTAACCTGCTGTCTTTGCAGCAAGAACTGTTTTATCTCCACTATCTTGGTCCTGGACTGCGAATTGGACCAATCAGTACTGGTGGGACCTAAAATGGAGCTGGACTACAGGAGCTGTCTTGAGTCAGAATCTGTAGGAATTGTAGTTTTGGGCTTTTTGCACCTTTTTGCACCTGAAGGGGGAGCCATTGTTGTGACTGACAGGAGGATCAGCCAACCAAACCTTTTGGATCTTGATGAGTTTCCCAGGCTGCTGCAGGTTGTTTCAGTTTTTGAGCTGAGAAGTGAAGAAGTAATAGCTCAAGTGATTTTGAGCAGCAGTTCTGTGTAGTTTTGCATGGGAGAACTGTGAAAGGGTTGAGTTTTGGCCTGCCTGTCTGCCTGCTGTCCCTGAGAGGGAAAATAGAGTTTATTCGGACTGAATCTGAGTTGTGAGGACTATTTAAACCACTGGACTGTGACCAGGCTTTAACCTGAAGAAGATCGAAGATTTGCTGAATGCGATCGGCCTGTCAAGATTTCCAGCTGCTTTTGAATCCCTAGTTTGTGCAGAGACTTTGTGATGATGACTGGAGAGCAGTTTGCCTAGTACAGTAGAATTTCCTTACATGTAAATGTGCTGTGTATAGAAAATGGGTCATGATTTGGTTCCCCACTGTGTGAACTGTGTTCTGCTTGCTGGAAGCTTTACCCAGCCTAATGGGGCTGAATCTGCATTCATCTCCATTCAGCCTGGGCCATGCCATGCTGGCCCTGCCAGACTACCTCACTGCACAGAGAAAAAAACGACGAGAGACCTGCCTGGGGATCAGCCCCCTGCTCCATGCTTGAACAGGAATGATGCCTTGGCAAATTGTGTGGGCCCTGCTTCTCCTGGGAGTCAAGATTAACCACCTGCTGTCTTGATTTTTGTCCAGCCTGTGTCCAGTCTTGGGTATCGCGAGTAATCATCAGGGTAGCTCCCTGCAACAACAGCCTAATCTAAAAAAGTGTGTCATGTGATTGTCTTGTTGTTTTCTTTTCATGAACTGAACCCTCCAGCTCTGGATTACTAATAGAGTGTGTTTTGCATGTTGTTTTTTTCCATCACAGGGCCCCAACCAGCTGCAACATTCCTGGCTAGCCCACCATTCTCCATCTGGGTACCAAGAGTGTTTGACTGTTTATGGACCCTGAAGTGCATGCATAACTTTTTGATTGATACAGCCTTTAAGCAAATTAACCTGATTATGCCCCCTTCCTTGTTCAAGCCCCTTAAATAAATCAGATCTAACTCTTTTTTGCATTTACCATGACTGTGGTTCCAGTTTGTACAAGAGTGCTGTACTGCTGTTATTTGCTGTGTATAGCTTTGTTTTGCAGGCGGTCCCCAGGGCCAAGCCAGAGGAAAGCCCTGGTGGTAAGTGCAAACATTGTGGGTACTTGTGTGGTATATCAGGAGTATTGTGAAAGTGATTATTGTGTATTGTTCCAATGTCTAGTAAGGAAAGAGGGGAGTTACACTGTCCCAGTCCCAAGCTAACCTGGGCTATGCCCAGGTTAGCTTGACCACTACCAACTTGACCTCTGGGTGGAGGCACCCATTTCAGAACTCAGGACCCTTAACCTGCTACTAGCCAAGCAGGCGGGGTAGTAGCCCTTGGGATAGCGCCACCTAGGGGTCACAGTTTGGAGGCTCACTGCGGGGTTTTTGTGCCTTCTAGTGGCTAAAAATTCTGAATTATTGTTAAAGATTAATGGCTACCCCGGTAAAAAATGGCTGGACACCAGTTGGTGGGGTGGTGTACTGGGCAGGAGATCGACCCCCAAAATGCTCTACGTATACTGGATATCCCCCTGGGTACCAGTAAAGACACTGTAGAGGGAGCACTCTCCAAAGTTGAATGTTTTAAAAAACCCTGTGGTGGTGGGTCGACCTGCTGATTTTTTTTTAATTCAATATATTTTATTGCATTTTGTGCAGCGCAACAAGAGCAGGAATTAGCTTTGAAATTAACAAGAGCTGCAAAAAATAGTCAAAAACACAATGTAACACACATTACACATAAACTACTACAAAAACAAACCACCAGCCCACCCCTCCCCTAATCCTTTTAACCCCCTGTACTCTCTCTCCTCCACGTTCTGCACTGGTACCCGAGGGAATGGAAGGGATTTAAATATCCTATGTCAGCATTGTAATCAAGTCCACAATTTTATAGCTGTCAGAGGGAAAGCAAAGTTAAGAGGGATTCCCAGGTAGGCTGGAAGGAGTGTGGCCTATGCTGGATGTTTGCAATGTGCTTCTCAAGCTGGATTGCCAGTAGAGCTTCTATATACCATTCCAGCACTGGGGGAAGTGTATCTTCTTTCCAGTGCCTTAGCATTACCAGCTTTGCTGTGGCAGACACCAATGCAATGTGAGCTTTCCTAATCCTGGGGGTCCCAGGTGGGAACACTAATAGAAGGCAATATTCTGGAGTAAACAGGGATTCAAGGCCTAACAAAGTTTTTAGGACCTGCTTTATAGAGTTCCAATAAAATTGTGACTTCGGACAGCTCCATAGGAGATGATATAGTGATCCAGGAGCACCGTTACATTGCATGCAAAGGGGGGATCCAAATTTACCCAACCTATGCAATCGAATGGGGGTGTAGTACAAGTTGTGCATTATGTTGAAATGAATCAATCGGAGCTTGTCTTGCTTAATATACTTGTAGGCGACTTTCCAAACCTTCTGCCAGAAGGAAGGTTCTGCAAGAAGGGATAATTCCTGGGACCCGTAATAACAAATTCCAGAGGGGAGAGATGTGTCTGAAGTGTGTAAATGCTTATAAACTTTGGATACTGCATGTGATTCTTCATCATCCGGAGTAAAGAGGAAACATTCTCTGTTGAAGAGGGGGTCCAGGGCTTAGGCCCCATAAAAGGAAGGATTTCATTTTTGATCTGCAGGTATTTAAAAATATCCTTGTGCCTAAGTTACAATTGGTGTTGGAGGATGGGAAAAGTAAGTAAGTCATCTTCTAGGAGGAAACTGGCAAGGGTACAGTCCCTCAGCTGGGGGAGAAATGAGACTGGGATAGTTCTATGGCCTATTGGAAAGTGAGGGTTATTTAGAATGGGTTGGGTGGGTAAGTGGTGCCAAATTTTCACAAGGTGAGTCTGGAGATGTTGTAAAACTCTTAGGGACCAACCAATTGGGGTGTTCTTCAGATGGTGAGGAAGTTGGGAGGGGGACAAGTACATCGTTGAGTGGAGGAAGAGTTGTGATCTGTTCACTAAATTCCTCTCTATTTCTGCCCAGATTGGGTCGACAGGCTGATTTGATCGCCCAAACTTTCATAGCCTTGGTAGAGCGTAGTGACCTCGTGGACAGCTCTAAAGTGCCACAGACTATTGCCCCAGAAGGGGTTCCAGCTGCCTGGAGAGTGATAACAAAAGACAGTAAAGACCCCGGGGAGGATGAGCTCCCGCCATTATCTGAGACTTTTGAGGAGAAATTTGTTAAGTTGTTGCTGGAGGAAGGGAAAACCATAGAGGACTTTAAGAAACTATTCCTGCCACCTGAGGGTGTTCCTTCCCCAAAACCCCCTCCCACTCCAGCACCTGTTACTGCCCCACCTTCTGTGCCCATGCCAATGCTGTCCCCTATATCTGTACCTGCCATTAGTCACGACTCCTACCGAAGGCTGAGAATCTTCTCAGGCACCCTCCCCACCCCACAGGGGGAGGATGACTGGGAGACCTAGATAGACTATGTTGCCCCTCTAGTACTTGAATGACAATGCTCTGAAGAGAGAAATGAAAGAGGTTGAGTGAGAGAATCCAAGGTCCTGCCCTGGCTACCATCCGTGCCAAGCGGGCCAATAACCACAAAGCAACTGCACAGGACTATCTTGATGCATTGTAAAATGTGTATGGGAGCCCAGATTCAGATGAGGATCTGTGGTGGAGAGTAAGAAATGCTCAGCAGTACCCAAGGGAGCCATTGTCTGTGTATGTACCTCAGCTTGAAAAGCTGCTACAAGAGTGCCTCAGAAAAGGTAGTTTGCCATCAAATGAATTAGATTGAACTAGGCTGGACTGAATCCTTAAGTCTGCTCCATTTTCAGAATTGGTACTGCTTCAGTTGCGCCCTGCCACCTGGCTGGAATCGCCCCCCTCCTATGACGAGCTAATAAAAGAAATTTGGGGGGTTGAGAAAAGGCGAACCCATGGGTGGGGGAATTGCACCCATATCTGCTGCTCCTGCACAAGTGACTGAGAGTGATCAGCCAAGTGAGGCTCAGAGGCAAACGTTGGCACTTAACGAGCAGTCTGAGAATGCAAAGGACTTCCTGCCCTGGGCCCAGCATTGGAAAGACGAGCTACAAAAGGAAGTCCGAGAGTTGAAGACGGGTGCCTCTGCAAGGGTTTCCCCCATGGAACAAGATTCTGGTTCCTTTCAGGATGTGACTGCCACAGGGGTGGGGGTGCACCCTCAGGCATCCGCTACCGAGGGTGGCTCCAAGGCTGAGATCACTGGATTGACTGCCACTCTAAAGGAACTGTTAAGACACGTTGCACCACTCTCACCACTGCAAGCAGATACTAAACTCCAATCTCTTACTACTGCTTCAGTTCCTCATACGATGTTCTCTCCCAGGATAACCCAGGAGTCTATCATTTGTCACAACTGTGGAAAGGATGGCCATATGAAAAGAGAATGGCAGTCTCAGAAGGACTTAGAAAGAGTAGTAAACAGACTCCAAGGGGTGCTCCGAAAAGCAAATCAATGGCCAAGGGGTGCCCGAAATGACCACAGTGAGGGTTCCAGAAACCCTAACTCAAATTTCTTTGTGGCTAAATCGTCTGTCCAGGCCTCTGCTACTGCCTCTCCAGACTGGTCCAAAATAGTGGGCCCTTCAATGGAGACTACAGTGACTGTGAATGGTATTTATACTTGGGCTGTGCTTGACAGTGGGTCACAAGTGACCATTGTGTTCCAGGACTGGTATGACAAACACTGATCTGATGTGCCTTTGCAATCCCTGGAAGCCCTACATGTGTGGGGCCTGACCGACAAGTCTTATCCCTACCTAGGGTATGTCCGCCTCTGGTTGTCTTTTCCTGCAACTGTAATGGGTGTAGAGGAGCAAGTAGAGACATTGGCCCTAGTGTGTCCCCCCAACAAACTGTATGAAGGGGTTCCCCTGTTAACTGGGACAAACACCCATATGTTTGGGAGACTGACGTAACTCTTGTCATGAGAAACAAGGGCGATGGACTGGGAGGGCCCGGAGAATTCCGGCTCTGATTAAGAGAGCCTATGATTTGCAACAGAAACCCGAGGAAGTAGACTAGGATGAACCGGTGGGGATCATGTGGAAGAAGGATCCTGATTCAGTGGTACTGGCCCCTTGCGCCCAGTGTACCATTCAAAGGGAGACCCGCCTCTGAAAAGATGTATAGAACAAAATACTGATGTTGGATGTGCCAGGCAATGGAAAATTGCCAGAAGGATTATTGGTCAAGCCCAGCATCTTGCCTGCTCATGCCCATGCCTATGCATAACAAGTGATGGTTTAGATTCACAATGTGTCAGATCGGGAGATCTGAGTGAACAGAGGATGCACCCTAGCTATGGTACACTGTGCAGGACACTGCAGTATTGCCCAGCAATAAGCACCCTGGTAAGAAGGAGAGAGTGACCCCAGACTTGTTTGACTTTGGTGACTCCCCGTTGCCAGTTGAATGGAAGGCTAGAATTAGCAAGAGACTTGCCCAGAAAGACTAAGTGTTTTCACTGAAGGAATGAGATGTGGGATGTGTCCAGGGTGCGGAGCATCACATACGCCTGCATGATGAACGGCCATTTCGAGAGAGGTTCCGACACCTAGCCCCAGCAGACATAGATGATGTGAGAAGACACCTGCAGGAAATGCTCTCTGCTGGCATGATACAAGAATCCAGGAGCCCATATGCCTCTCTCATTGTGGTTGTGCATAAGAAGAATGGGTCTGTGAGGATGTGTGTTGATTATTGAACCCTGAACCGGAGGACCATCCCAGACCAATACACTATGCCTCGTATACAAGATGCCTTGGACTGCTTGAATGGGAGCAAATGGTTCTCGGTGTTGAATCCTTGCAGCGGATACTACCAGATCCCGATGGCCTGAAAGACCGTGAGAAAACAACCTTCATCTGTCCATTGGGGTTCTATGAGTTTCTGAGGTTACCACAGGGGATATTGGGCACCCCAGCCACCTTTCAGCGACTGATGGAATGTGCAGTGGAAGATATGAATTTGCTGGAATGCCTGGTGTGCTTGGACGATGTCATTGTGTTTGGGAGCACCTTAGAGAAGCATGAGAACCGACTGTTTAAAGTCCTAGATCGACTGTAAGACTTTGGCCTCAAGCTGTCCATTGACAAGTGCCAGTTTTTCCAAACCTACGTGAAGTATGTGGAGCACATAGTATCTACAAAAGGGATAGAGACTGATCCCACTAAGGCTGAAACACTGACTGCTTGGTCCCATCTCCATAATCTGAAAGAACTACAATGTTTCATGGGGTTCTGTGGCTACTACCGCAGGTTCGTAAAAGACTACGTCAAGGTGATTCGCCCACTCTTGAACCTTACCGAGGGTTACCCTACTTCCAATCGTAAATACAAAAAATGGTCCATTAAAGAACCAGAAAAAGTATACTTCCGCCTAGGTGAACTCTTTGGGTCCTGCTGGATGCCCTACTGTGAAGCGGCCTTCCATGAGATCATATACCAGCTCACCCATGCCCCCATCCTCGCCTATGCTGACCCCATCAAACCCTATGTGCTGCATATGGATGCTAGTCTGCAGGATCTAGGAGTGGTACTGTATCAAGACCAGGAAGATGGCCTGAGACCAGTAGCTTTCGCCAGTAAAAGCTTGACCCTGTGTGAATGAAATTACCCTGTGCATAAGTTGGAGTTCCTTGTGCTAAAATGGGCCATCGTTGACCGGTTTCATGAACACCTCTATAGGGCAAAGATATTGGTGAAGACTGACAATAACCCGTTGACCTATGTACAGACTTCAGCTAAGTTAGTTGCCACTGAGCACCAGTGGCTTTCTGCATTATCAACCTATGATTATGCTGTCAAATATAGACCGGGCCTGAACCATATTGATGCTGACACCCTATCATGAAGGCCCACTTCCAAGAGTGATTGGGTCAGGCTGTCTGAACCTGACACTGGAGCATTGTGCCAAAAGTTTGATAGAGATGAACAGATGTCTGCAGACACAGTGGACTGTTTAGTAGATTGCTTGGGCCCTTCTGACACCTGCATACCAGCTGCTTATTGCCACTTCTCTGCTCTAGATATTAGTGCATTACCTTAATTTGACAATGACAGCATTCAGTGGGCTCAATCCCAAGATCCTATGATTCAGCCAGCACTTGATGCCCTGCACGCGGGGAAAAATGTGTCTAAGTTACGTTCCACTGACTTGTGAACTGCTTTATTGTTTAAAGAAGGCCCCAGATTGAAGTTGCTTAATCAATTGTGGTATAGAGAGACAGTAGATCACAGTGGCAAAGTAGGCAAGCAACAATTGGTCCTGCCCACGGCCTTTAATGATTTGGTACTGAGGTCCCTCCACAATCACATGAGGCATCTCAGTATTGACAGAACCGTTGACCTGGTACGATCTTGCTTCTACTGGTCCAAAATGGGGGCCGATGTTGAGTATCATGTAAAGACTTGTAGTCACTACCTGCAAAGAAAAACCCTGCCTCAGAGGGCTGCCCCCCTTGTTAATATTACTACCAGTGCCCCCATGGAACTAGTCTGCATAGACTTCTTGTGTTTAGAACCTGATCAGTGGAACATTGGCAATGTGTTAGTGGTTATGGATCATTTCACACGGTATGCACAAGCTTTTCCCACCAAAGATCAAAAGGCATCTACCGTGGCCAAGGTGCTAGTGGAAAATTTCTTCGTCCACTATGGTGCCCCCCAGCAGATTCATTCTGATCAAGGCAGAGACTTTGAAAGTCAGCTAATCAAAGAAATGCTCTCTCTATGAGGGTGCGAAAGTCAAGATCCACCCCCTATCACCCGCAGGGAGACCCTCAATCAGAATGTTTTAACCGCAACCTTCTAGACATGTTGGGTACCCTCCACCCAAAAGACAAGCATAAATAGAGCCAGCATATTAGCACCTTGGTACACGCATATAATTGCATGAAAAATGATGCTATTTGGTTCTCCCCCTACTGCCTTATGTTCTGGAGAGAGGCCCGGCTGCCAGTTGATGTCTGTTTTTGGTGTCTCTCCAGATGGGGTCCAAGTCTAAATTACTTGCAATATGTACATAAACTGAAAGCTCAATTGAAGCATGCCTATCAACTGGCCCAGACAATGGCCACCAAGAGAAATCTAGTCAACAAAGAGAGGCATGATAAAAAAGTAAAGGCTCAAGAGGTTCGATCTGGAGACCGTGTATTGTTATGCAATTTGGGACTGCATGGTAAACACAAAATTGCTGATCAGTGGCACTATCTTCCCCATGTAGTAGTTGGAAAGTTGGATGATTTACCTGTGTAGAAGGTGCGCCCAGAGAACAACTCCAAAGCTGTCAAGACCATGTACCGTAACCATTTGCTACCTATCAGCCAAATCAGGATTGAGACTGAACCCCCAGAAATTGAGCCCCCTAGGCCAGTGACTCATGCTGCTGCAAGAAAGAGACAGTCAGCCTACCCCAGTAGTGACAGATTTAAGGTTTCCTCCTCAGCAGGCCCAGAATGATAGTGACTGTCAGTCCACTTCTGACGAAAGTGAATACGACCATGCCTATTACCCCTCTTATGAAACTGAGTCAGCTGTTTTGAGGTAACCGCCTGATAAATTATGGGGATGAAGCTGGGCCTTCTCGACTGCCTTATTCCCCAGCTTCATCCTTGGAGCCAATGCTCCCAGAAAATGAAGTGCAAAGTATCACGTCTGAAGATGTTGAGTCTCTGTGTATTGTGGAACTATATGATTTGCCTGAAGAAGGGGCTGAGGGTTTGAGTCTTTCTGGTGACATACCAGAACTTGAAGAACACTATGAGAGTGCTGACCACCCCCCTTCAGTGCTTCAAAGCTTGATTGTGCCTGAGCCTTTGCAAAATGAGTCTAGTGTTGTAGAAACAGAGCCTGCAGAGCAAGGAGCCAACAGTGCCCCAAGTTTTGATGTTTCCACTCAGGCAGAGGCACCCCTCACAAGTGACGAGAGTCTCTAGACCAGTGCTGAGAGTACAGAGACTATAGTTGTCCCCCTCAAAAAGACTGGCCGAGCTGTCAGGCCAGTAGTACGCCTCAGTTATGATTCTCCTGGGAGGCTAGTGGATTTGCCTCTCAATGTGGTGCACAAAGGTGTTTATGTCTCACCAAGCTCACTGCCCAATTCCAGGTTACTTGTCTTTCCCTCTCACCATGGTGCCCCTGCCCCCCTCTAGCCCCAAGTTAGCTGATAGGGAAGGGCCCCCCCCTTGCATTGTTTACGGTACAAGAAATTATTACCTGATTCAGTATAGAAATGTTCAGTTTACCTGTGTGAAATATGCACAATGTGTTGTCAGAATGGATATAGTATCATGAAATGTAGTGAATATGCATAGTAATGTAATAAGTTTACGTTAACTGATGCATGATGGTACAGATTTGGCGTGGACGCCAAGTTTTCTCCGGGCAGGGAAGGGTGTAACCCCCGAACAAATGGGGGTTCCCGAAATGTCTTACTTGAGCTTGCCTAAATGCTCACTGCCAGGCTGGGGTCCTGAGTTTTAGCAGTTTAAAAATGTGATTGCCAGAGAGTGCCTGTATAACCTCTGTGCACTGTCTCTTTAAGAGTTGCCTGGATTGCAGTCATAAGTAATCTGAGATGGAGCTCTGTTGAAAGATGTAACTATTTGCTGAAAATCATTTAGAGTGATAATGATAATGTAGTTTGTCTAACCTGCCTTCTTTGCAGCAAGGACTGTTGTTTATCTCCACTATCTTGGTCTTGGACAGCGAATTGGACCAATCAGTACTGGGGGGACCTAAAATGGAGCCGGACTACAGGAGCTGTCTCAAGTCAAAATCTGTAGGAATTGTAATTCTGGGCTTTTTGCACCTGAAGGGGGGAGCCTTTGTTGCGACTGACAGGGGGATCAGTCAACCAAACCTTTTGGATCTTGGGGAATTTCCCAGTCTGCTGCAGCTTGTTTCAGTTTTTGAGCTGAGAAGTGAAGAAGTAATAGCTCAAGTGATTTTGAGCTGCTGTTCTGTGTAGTTTTGCATGGGAGAACTGTGAAAGGGCTGAGTTTTGACCTGCCTGTCTGCCTGCCTGCTGTCCCTGAGAGGGAAAATAGAGTTTATTCAGACTGAATCCGAGTTGTGAGAACTATTTAGGTCACTGGACTGTGACCAGGCTGTAACCTGAAGAAGACCGAAAATTTGCTGAATGCGATCAGCCTGTCAGGATTTCCAGCTGCTTTTGAATCCCCGGTTTGTGCAGAGACTTTGCGGTCGTGAGCGGAGAGTGGTTTGCCTTGAACAATAGAATTTCCTTACATGTACATGTGCTGTGTATTGAAAGTGGGTCGTGATTTGGTTCCCCACTTTGTGAACTGTGTTCTGCTTGCTGGAAGCTTTATCCAGCCTACTCAAACTGAATCTGCGTTCATCTCCATTTGGTCTGGGCCATGCCATGCTGGCCCTGCCAGACTACCCCACTGCACAGAGAAAGCCACTGATGAGAGACCTGCCTGGGGATCAGACCCCTGCTCCATGCTTGAATAGGAACGACGCCTCGGCGAATCGTGTGGGCCCTGCTTCTCCTGGCACTCCAGATTAACCACCTGCTGTCTCGATTTTTGTCCATCCTGTGTCTAGTCTTGGGTATTGTGAGTAATCATCAGGGTAGCTCCCTGCAACAACAGCCTAATCTAAAAGTGTGTCATCTGATTGACTTGTTTTCTTTTCACAAACTGAGCCCTGCAGCTCCAGACTATACATAGTGTGTGGTGTGCATGTTGTTTTCTTCCATCACAGGGCCCCAACCAGCTGCAGTGTTCCTGGCTAGCCCACCATTCTCCATCTGGGTACCCAGAGTGTGTGACTTTTTATGGACCCTAAAGTGCATGCATAACTGTTTGATTGATAGAGCCTTTAAGCAAATTAACCTGATTATGCCACTTGCTTGTTCAAGCCCCTTAAATGAATCAGATCTAACTCTTTTTTGCATTTACCCTGACTGTGGTTCCAGTTAATGCAAAAGTACTGTACTGCTGTTATTTTCTGTGTGTAACCTTGTTTTACAGGGGGTCCCCAGGGCCAGGCCAGAGAAAAGCCCTGGTGGTGAGTGCAAACAATGTTGGTACTTGTGTGGTGTGTCAGGGGTATTGTGAAAGTGATTAGTGTGTATTGTTCTGGCCACTAGGAAGGAAAGAGGGGGGTTACAGTGTCCCAGAGGTCTGTGCCCACGTTAGCTTGACCACTACCAAACCTGACCTCTGGGTGGAGGCACCCATTTCAGAACTCAGGCCCCTTAACCTGCTACTAGCCAAGCAGGCAGGAAGGGTAGTATCCCTTGGGATAGTGCCACCTAGGGGTTAAAGAGGTATGTGTGATTTTGTATTTCCTTGAAACTTTGCTTTATTGCCAGTGCCCCTTGCGGTAACCCTTGCCTCAGTGTTTTTGCACTGAGGTTCTTTGTCTCTAAGTCAAAAGGGCATATTAAGAGGTATATAACACATGCAGTTTGTGAAGAGATAAGGGGTCCTATATTCAAAAGTGGTAGGCTGCTTTACACAAGTGTCTGTTCCATGCATTTCAGCTGTTCTGGGACAAAAAATGGTATATTCAGAAGGTGCACCGAAAAATGTGATTGTGCATGTGCGGTTGAATATCCCGAACATGTGTGATCGCGCAGTGGGAGATGTGTGGTGCGGCAGGTGCCCAGAGCCCATTGTGGAGCATATAGAATTGTGCAATTTAAAGACACTTGTGCGGCATGCAAATTTGCAGTATTCGGACAGGATATGTATTCAGGCCATTTGCTTACCATTGGCATGCAAAGACCCAGCATTTCAAGGCAGCATCACCCCTCCACAAAAGTGATCTGACAGTACTGCAGCCTAGCAGGCAGGTGAAAATGCATGGTTGTGTGTGGGTGGACTGCAGTGGCCTGAGTACAGTGCTACATATCCCTCCACCTTTTAGAACCCAAATGTGTGCCAAGGTGTGTGACAACTGGTCAGAATGTGTGACACAGCATCGCATAATACACTGCAAGCTCAGAAGACTGTGGAAATAAGTACAGTAATGTTGCTAATGTGTGCTGATAAGCTAGCATCTGACAGTACCATACAATTCTGCAAAATAGTCTCAGTGGTCAGAGTGTACTGTCAGACACTCTATGTGGGTCAGAGGAAGTCTGAGAGATAAGATAAGTGTCGTGCCCCATCCTGTGTGACAGTTGAGAGGTTTGCAGTGCGACAACAGTGAAAGGGTCTGGTGACTTGGGACATACGCCTGCCACCTTCAGGCTACAGGTGATGCCACCCAACCCTGCTCCACACTACTAACAGTTGTGCACTGTCCACCACCAGTACACCACAGTGACCTAAACTCAAGGCCCTTGTGGCATTGCTACACTGCAGGGATGGCATCGGTAATATGTATGTGGTTACCGGTGTCGTGGGTCCAGCATGGGCATGCTGTGTGCACCTATGGTGTGCCACTATTGTTGTGTGCCACTAGGCTGTCCTGACCCCATGCCATGCCACCACCATTATTGCCATGCATCTTACTCACTGTTGTCCCAGACGCTACCATGGGTGCATGCCTCCACCGGATTGCACTCTGATGGCCACATGGGCACAGGCCATAGCACCTGGTTCATGTGCTGCATTGTAGCTGTCTGCCCTGCTGGTGTGCTGGGGGGGCACCTGAGTGGATGGCATGTGGCAGCTGGGTGTCCCCAACCTGGGTGTAGTGGGGGAGTGGCTGACTGGACAGTGCCGGTGGTGCCACCCACCAGCACCCAGCAATTGCCTGGTGGGCAGGCACAGCGCAGCTGCGACTTTTGGTACAACCGTCCTGGCATGACTGCTGTGTGTGGGTGCCTGGAGCACATCCTGTTGCACCTCTGAGGGCTGTCTCAGGGTAGTCTGTCTGCAGTTCTGCAGCCTGCCTGTGAGTGGCTGGCCAATTTAGGTCATCCTCTTTCATACCTAACATTGCATGGCACATTTATGTGATGCACGGCATATGCGCTGTACATTTTGACTGACTATGCACTTGCGCAGCATTTTCAGTTGCCCGCCACCTTTTTCTGTGCTGCATTCATTATTCCTGCATGATTGCGCATTTGGAAATGCCCACCATATCTCTCCCTTTCGAATATCTTGCTCCTGTGCATTTTCTGAGATGCACCGTGCATCTCCATTTTTGAACGCACATCTCCTTTGAATATGTGGGCCAAAGTCTTCAATCTGTCACCATATTTTTAGCCAGATTCCTAAATTCCTTTGTTTTTCCAATATTGGAACACTGTAAGCAGTTATCAGAAGGGTAACTTCCTTCAATGTACAGTTTTCAAGCAGTCACTGCCAAACACATGTGGCATCCTGTGTTCTGAGCGACACAATCTGTCTTTGAAATGTCTTACTCTTTTTGCTACCACTGTAGGTTTCATCCTGAATGCCTTTGCACCACCTGGATGTGCCACCACTACATGTCAGTGTCCCTAAATAAAATCTGGAATTTTGTTTTGCTACTCTGACTATCTAGTAGCCAGAACAAGGTTGGTCACTTTTTACCTTTCTTGGTTAACATATCTTTCCTAATCATCTTTTCTACTTCAGCCTCTACTGTTTTCAAAATGTTTGATTTGTAATCTCGTTTTTTTTAAACCTAGTATATAATGCTTGTTTTTCTTCTAAATATTCTTCTTGTAATGTTGTGTTCCTGCTGACTCTCATATATTTTCCCTTAGGTATATTATTCACCATATACTTATGGCAATAACTTGAACAGTGCAAGAGCGTATTTTTAAGGGTAACCTTCATATACAGATTTACCTTGAATCATTCATTTTACTTATCTTCAGGTCCAAAAAGTTGTGCTTTCCCTACTATATTCAATGGTGAACCTTAGATACAGTAGTCATTGCATCGTTCCAAATCGTTTTTAAGGTCTTGTAGTTCTTCAGCTGTACTGTTCCAAATGAATAGTACATTGCCAATACAGCAGCACCATATTAATATATTTTCTTTATATGGGTTTCTATCTGAATAGATACAGTTTTCCTCAAAGGGCCCCATTGTCACATTTGCATAATGTAGGACCATGGATGGGCTCATGGCTGGCCCTCTGTTTTGCATGCAGAATTTTTCTTTCAAAGCTAAAGTGGTTTAGTTCTCAAAAACACATTCAGTGGTTTTAATTCTCAAAAACACATTCAGTGGTTTTAATTCTCAAAAACACATTCAGTGGTTTTAATTCTGTCCTCTGTTGTAAGAAAAATTCTAAAGCCTTGATGCCTTCATTATAGGGAATATATGTGTATAAATCCCTTACATCTGTGTTTATCAGCTGCTTATCCTGTCCTATAGTCCCCTTCTCCCCAAATGTGATGCCCTTAAAGTGTGAACCACTCAGTACACTCCTGGTGTCTGTGTGTCTCTGAAACCTGGTTTTCTTCCAATATCCCCATTCCCAGCTATCCCTTCTGGTTACAACCTCTTCTGGCAAGTCAGAGGCAAACATGGGCGTGGTGTGGCCCGCTAGCTTCTCCATTCTGTCTTGAGTTCCATCTCCTTTTGTCAATCCCTCCCCTCCTCTCATGAGGTAATCACTGCCAAAACTCATTCTCCCTGCCTCACTTCCATTTTATATAGGTGTTCTATATGCCTCCTCAGACTCTCCTAAAGCTCACTGGTCTCTGTAACTGCCTTGATTGTTGTACACTTCTCTGATGGCAAACTTATCTTACTTGCTGATTTTAGTTTAAACTGGCTCTAAGTCTACTGTCCATGACATCGAATTGCTCAACATAACCCATCTCATAAAGTACCCCTACCGACTTAACCTCCACTCCCCAAACCATTCTCCTCTGAATTAGGTTCTCTTATCCCACCCCCACTGCATCACTGCAGCTGGTACACTCCCTGATCTTTTTAATAACCACTGCCTGACCTACTGCATCAGGAAAGTGTGCCTCTCCTCTCTTGGTCCCCAAATACATTTTACATCGCTCCCTCAGGGCCCTCAACACCAAATCCCTGCTACAAGACCTCCACACATCAGACTGGTTCCCTGTGCTGTCTGCCACTGATATCGACCATGCCGTGGATACTTTCACTAGCACCTCTCACAGGGTCTGAAACTGTTGTGCCCCCCCCCGAAAAAAATCAAGAGTTAAGCGCTTCCACCATCCCTGGATTTCAACTCTCCTCATAGCCCAGTGCAAGCAGAGAGACAGGGCCTGGGTACTATTTAAATCTGCCCAGACTCTAGCCAACCTTCAGGCATACAGGACCCTAAGAAGCGATTGCACCAAGTCTATTTGTGCTACCAAAGCAGATAATTTTAAAGACTACTTAAGCTCTAATGCCAACTCTTCCAAGGTTCTGGAAGACAATCAACTCCCTACTTGCTCCCCCAGGCAGTCACCCCATTCTCTGGGAGGGGCCTTAACTTCTGACCCAATGGTTGCTACAGGTACCTAACTTCTTTACCACCTGTGCTGTCTCTGACAGCCCCAGTCCACCCCCACCCCCCACGAACTGCTGCTGTTTCCTCCCATCTCCTAAATAGAAGTCCCTTGAGCACTCTTATCCTTAAAATCTGGCAGACGTAGACCTGACGACCTTGACACCCTGCTCCTCCGCATCTCTGCCCCAGCCATAACCTTTCCCCATGCACACCTGCTAAATATTTCCTTCTTTTCTAGTAAGGTCCCCTAGGACTGGAAAGTGGCCAAGGTCCTGCCCCTCTTCAAAGGTGGGGATCAGGCTTCCCCAGTTAGTGACCACGCTATATCCCTCTTCCTTTCCCTAGCTAAACTTCAGGAGGCACTGGTCTACATAAGATTAACAAATTTCCTCTCCTCTTCTAACACCCTTTCCCCTTTTCAAACAGGCTTCAGGAACAGCCAATCAATTACCTCCTCCTTATTGTGAATAACAGACTGCATCCTCTCAGAAATGGATCTAGGGCATATTACCGCTGCCATCTTCATCGATCTGGCAAAAGCATTTGACTCGGTATCCCACCAACTTCTCCTAAATAAACTGTACACAGTTGGCTTGGTGGACCAGATGGTAAACTGGTTCTACACTTATCTTCAGAACAGGTGGCAGTCTGTTCAGGTTGACTCTACCCTGTCCCTCTCCCTCCCAATCCTAGCTGGTGTCCTGCAAGGTTCCATCTTGGGGCCAGTCATTTTTTCTCACTTTATTAATGACCCCCTTCTATTTGTTCCAACTCCAGTCTCCATTTGTATGTGGATGATACCATCATCTACACCTCTGGCCCATCTACCTCCAGTGTTGTAGTACCTCTCCAGCAGGATCTCAGTAGTGTGCTTAACTGGTTCTGGACCAATCATCAGCTGAGGGTCAACATGAAAAAAAACAGTCACTATGACCTTTGGGTCTAGACATAAAATTGGCCAACTTCCCATCCCTCCCTGTATTCAGCACCCTGGATAGCACTACACTTGACACGCCACAGACAATAAACTCGACTTCTCAGTTCATGCCGACTCCCTGTTATCTAAACTCCAGCCTAAGCTTGGGGTTATGTATCACAAAAAGGGACTGCCTCTCACCCGTTGCTCGTCGTGAGTTGGTGATCAAAACTGTCCTTCCTGTGACCAATTATTCGGGCATTGTCTACAGCACTGCTCCCACCTCCTCCATGAACAAATTAGACACTCTTCTCCATGCCTTCTGCTGATCTGCTATGAACTCTTCCCACTGCACACACCACTGATCCCTGTACTCCTTTATGTCTATTCCCTCTCTGTCTCACCACCACCAGGCCCACCCCACTCCTTTATCGCCAGATACTGGCTCGGGTCCCTTCCTTCCTACATCTCCTCACTCTAGTCGTCTGCTAGCCCCTCCTTCTAACCCCTTTGCTCCAAAGAGTCTCGCTTCTTCGCCCTACCCCACCATTTCTCAGCTGCAGACCAGTCTGCCTTCTCCTTCCATCTCCCATCTCTCTGGAATAGTTTCGCCATCCCCTCGGGGTGCTCCTTCTCTCCCCGTCTTCAAACATTTGCTAAGCTTATCCTCTCAAGGCCCTTCCTCCTGCCCCAATGCTCCTAACCCACCTCCTAGCTCTGTTATATCCCTTGACTTTGTACACTCTGCTGCATATCCTCTGTCGCTATGGATTTTTCTTCTTAGCTGTGCTGCTGAACAATTATAAATATGTTGCACTATGTATATTGTTATTCTGGGAAGCATTGCTTGTACTTGCAACTGTAATATTTAATTTATTTTTTTATTTATTTTTTGTTGACCGGGTAAGTGCACTAGACAGATTCTGTCTATTTTCAGGCATGACCCGGGTGAGGGGGATACAGATGAATGCCAACTGACTTTGAATCAGATTAAGCTGTCGGTGGTATTTTAGTGAATGGGGGGAAATTTGGCCAGGGCACCTGGGAAATTCCCCTACTCTGCTGACGCCTTGTGGCCAGTAGAGGGCCAGTTTCATTTCTCAGGATGGAGGACTCCAGTTTGGTTTTGGTCGAGGTAGAAGAAGGATGTGGGGCAGCGACTCTGGATACCATGTCAGCCCAGGAAACAAATATGAATCAGGGAGCAATGGCGCGCCAGCATCAGTTGGAAAATGGAAATATAATGGCACATTTGGAAGACAACCCAGGATTGGAAGAGGAACGGTTACTACAGGTACAATTGGAAGATAAGAAAAAGCATTTACTAGACATGTTGCAAGCTGCTGAAACCGAATTTCAGAATCAGCAATTACGTTTAGCTGAAGAACGTACGAAACGAAAAAGATCTACAGTTAGCCCAATACAAGAAGGAAATAAACGCTTGCCTTTAGCTTTAAATTCGGGAACAATATCTGATACTTTAAAGGTACAAAAAGAAATAATTGATTCTGAGTCATTTACTGAAGGGGACATGACTTTTAGTGGCTCCTCCACGGAATGGACCCCAGGGAGAGCCCTTGGTGGCGTGGGCTGGATTCTTCAGAGAGGAATTTGGGTTCCTGACCCAAATATCCCAGTAACAGGAATTACAGGACTGAGAAATAAAGAAATGGAAGAAAGCTGTTTCACAATTTATGGGGCTCAGAATACAAACACCCCGGTACAATTAGAGTCCCCATTTGTGGCTACTGAGTCTGCGCGTCCTGCAAGAAAGGCAGAGTTTCAAAGAACTGCGCCAGACGCGAGTGAAATGGATTTATTAAAACCCTGCTCTGAACAAACAGTATTGCCAGGTTCTTTTGCGGCAAGATTACCACAAGAGTCTTCTGTAGGAGCTATAGACAATGACTTTGGAGTGGCGTCAGAAGAACAAGAAGAGGAGTCGGTTCCGACCGTTGTTGGTAAGACACACAAGGAACACAGTGTACTGTTAAACAAGACTGGGCAAAATCAAACTTATGCAGGCCTATTTTGAAAGCCAGCTGAAGCAGCGAAGAGACGATACTTGGTACGTCTGCACTATAAAGGTCTTGCCCCCATAGTTCCTGATAGATTGTGGGTGGGCAAAGCGTTAATAATTGACTCGCTGGGGTTTTCTCCAGCTGACATATATGCATTCATACATGCCCCAGGAGACAAAATATATGATGTGAGCTTTTGTACCATGATGGCAGTAGATAAATTTTGGTGACTGTACTATGAACTTAAAGACACAGAACTTTGGAAGGACTTCCTAGCTATTCCAATTACAAAGCCTACTATTAAGACGGTTACCCTTCTTTTTCGAAACGAGGGTGTTAACATTAGTAATATTATATTCTGGCTAGAAAAAAGATGTACAGTTTTTGACCATCCAAAGCTCATTATGGATGGAAACAGATTCTGGACTGGGGGCTGGACCATTAGAGTACAGTTAAATCAAAATTAACAGGGTATACAACATCTGCCTAGTTCCTTTTTTTGGGGGTGGTATAGGGGGATTTTGTTTTATGCAGGACAACTAAAGAGTTGTTACAAATGTGGTTCCTTAGTACATTTAAGTAACGACTGTGACCAAATTAAATGCTTTCATTGTGGGGTGCTGGGCCATTCAGCAGTTGGATGTCAGGCTTCTCCGATATGTAATCTATGTGGAGATGCAGCCCATTCCTTTACAGAATGTCCGTGGGCTGAACATAATTTAGATGTTGCTTTGGATCATGAATGTTTTTTATCTCAAGCCAGGAAACCCTTTTCCCCTTTAGAATCGTTCCCTATAGGTAGGAGAAGAGGAAGAGGTAGGGGAGGGGGGTGGGTAGAGGTGGGGGAATGGAAGGTAAAATTCAAAATTCTACGTCTCGATGACAAGACCCTACATTTGTAAGTCCAATGAATCTTTTAGAGATGACTGTGGATGCTCCTCAGGTTGAGAAGGGGGGAGATAAGGAAACTCCATTTGTAACACCTCAGAGTTCTCCATCCCATAGGGGTTCTATTTTGGGGTTATCTAAAGAGAAGCAAATTGGGATAGGTTTATCTACAGGGAAACACAGTAAGGTTTGGACAGAGAAAATACTATATAGACTATAACAGGATTAGGAATTTCTTCACAAGATGGCAATTCTTTAACTACGAGTGAGGGACCCCCTTTATCTCCCTTACCGCTTAGTAATAGATTTTCAGTTTTTTCCACTTGGGGAGACCAGGTAGAGTTAGAACATCCAATGGAAATTAACACAACTACTTCAGTGGATAGTCCACTTACTGAAGTGGAACCATCACAAAAAAATGGGTCACAGCCTGAACTTCAAAAATCCCAGGAAATACATAAAAGAGTAACAAGATCTAGCAGGAAGATTCCGAAACCTCCTCCCTGAGCCATTAAGCTTAGCGGTAGCTAGTTTAAATGTTAATAGTATTAAGTCTGGTGTAAAATGAATAGCTACTTTTGGGGTGCTGCAACATTTGGATTATGACGTTTATTTTTTACAGGATACTAGGCTCCATTCAAAAATTGAAACAGACCGAGCTTCAGGTGATTGGAAATGGGGTAGTTCTATATGGTCTGTAGGGATGGAGGTATGTTGTGGTGTAGGGTTTTGTTTTACTACGTCCAATGTTAAAATTTTAAGAATAGTAGATCTGGAACCAGGCCGGGTTTTGCTACTGGATGTTGTGTTGAATTCTGTTTCATGCAGACTGATTAATGTGTATGGACCTCAAACCAAGGCATTAAGGGTTAAGTTGTTACAAAAAATACAACCTTTTTTACATACAAGTCGCCAGATAATTTGGGGTGGAGATTTTAATATCAGTCTCCAAGAATGGATTATTAAGGGGAAACAATTCTGTGACAAAACAATGTTAAAAACTATAGTTCGGCTGGCTGGTTTACAAGATGTTCATTTAAAGCAGTCAGGAAGGGCAAAACCTATCTTTTATAAAGGACAGTTATTTTCTAGGATATATTTTCTTTTTGTTAAACAGACATTGCCTTTAGCAGGAGTGGTAACAATTCCAATAGAAACATCAGATCACTGGCTAATCGGGTTTCAGGTTTCAGTACCCATTCAGAGGGACACAGGTAGAGGAATTTGGAAACTAAATACTTCAATATTATTGGATAGTGAGGTTCTTTGCCAGTTGGAAATTATAGTTTGGGATAAAATTACTACAGTGGAACTATATGAGAATATTGGCCAATGGTGAGAAGACTTTAAATGTTGTATGGTGTTTTTTTTTTAAATCATGGGAAAAATGAGAGCACAGTCTAAATTTAAAGAATATTTGGGGTACAGGTCAAAGTTTGAAGAATTGCTGTCTCGACAGTATGAGGGTGGGGAGGATTTGATGTCCGAAATTGATATAATTAGAGATAAGATGACTCAGTTTCAATATAATAGATTACACTCATTATTAAAAGAACAGTCATTTGGTATACAGGGTAAAGCGGATCAAGTAAACCCATATCTAGCTAGTCAAAGGAGAAGGGAAAAAAAAGGAATTTCTGCCCTGATTTCATTACAAGGTATTGAAGTATGGGATAATAAGGGTATTATGGAAGTGATTGAAGATCATGTAGAGAAGATATTTGGACAGCTTCCTGAGACGGAGAATTTTAATTTGCCACTTTTTCAGGCTGCAGATCCTCCTAAGTTGGATTTAGTTCTAGCTAAACAACTGATAGAACCTTTTTCAATGCAGGAACTAGACAAAGTGATAAGCAGTTTAAAATTAAATACTTCACCAGGTTCAGATGGTTTACCAGGAGAATTTTATCGAGTATTATGGCGAATTATACCGAAATTTTGCTGAACTTATTTAATTCCTTTGTCATAGAACATTTTCTGCCTACCAAGATGTATGAGGGATTGTTAATCTTTCTCATTAAATCAGGAGTACGGGGCAATATAGAAAACTGGAAACCAATAACATTGTTAAATGTTGATTTTAAAATATTTACAAAACACTTGGGGAATCGTCTAGCATCAGTGATGTCGGAGTTAATAACCCCTACCCAGTTTTGTTCAGTACCTGGTAGGAACATTACTGATGCTTTGATTCTGTTGAGAGAATTGACAAGTGGGAAAGCGGTAGAAACAAAGGATCTGAGAGGTCCAGGTTACATTATTAGTTTGGACCAGGCCAAAGCTTTTGATGCGGTTTCTCATTCATTTTTGTGGGATTGTTTAGGGTTTTATGGGATTCCTTTAAAGTTTGTTCACTGGTTACAATTATGTTGCAATTTAGCTTATGTTAGGCCATACGAAAATGGAAATTTGGGGAGGAAAATAGGGATATATAAAGGAGTTAGACAGGGTTGCCCATTGAGCCCCCTTTTGTATGTTTTTTCTTTGGACCCGGTGTTACGTATACTGCAAAGGTCTCCGAGAATTTTCAGTTTACATTCATATGATTGTCAATTACATAAAGTTATAGCATATGCGGATGATTTATGTTTAATTTTACAAAATGAGAATTCCCTAATTATAGCCTTTCAGTTATTGCAAATTTTAGGCAAAATTACAGGTGCAAGCCTTAACCCTGAGAAAACAAAAATTTTAAGAATATGTGGTTTTCCTTCTGAACCTGAAAATTGTGGAGGATTTCCAGTATCAATGGTACCATGTAAAATTTTAGGTATTTATTATGGAGGGAATGATATAGCTGGTTATAATTGGGGAAAGGCTATACAAGTTGGTAAATTTAAAGTTACCCAATGGAATAAATGGAAGGTCTCAAAGAAAAAACGAATATATTATATTAAAACCTTTTTGGTTCCCATTTTTTTATTTATTAGTATGATTTTTCCTTTGCCTAAATATTTAGAGAGTAAATTATTAGGGTGTTTTTTAGCTGTTTTTGGGGAAGTCAGCTTAATCCTATTAAAAGGAATATTTTATATAAGGAAATTCGGGATGGTGGTATAGGTCTGTTAAACCCTATTTTATTTTTCTTTTCAATATTTTTGTATAAAAATATTTGTCCCTTAATAAATGGATGTCCACAATTTTGGGGGTTTTGGATTCATAGGAAGTTGCATGGTATATTATGCGAATGGAGGGAGAATACCTTTGTCCATAAGAATAAACGGGTACCTAGGTTAGGAAATCTATGGGAAGGGGTTTTTGATAAAATTAAAAATTGGAATATAAGATACGAGTTAGTGAGGAAACTTCCCCAAAGAACACTTTATTCTGAAGTGTTAAAATCCAACTTTTCAGCACAACCTTTTGTAGAATTTTCAGTCCCACAACAAAAACAGATTTAGATTTCTGAATACATTTTAGACAAACGAATACCAGCTTATATGTGGGATACAGTTTGGTTAGGAGTTCATGGACGAATTAATGTGAATGGGAACCAAAAACACAAATTTTTCCAAGACAGGTTTTGTTCTAGATTCACTTGTACATTTATTTGCTTTTGGTAACCGGGTGGGTGCACTAGGCATAGGGATGCCTATTTTCAGGCACGACCCGGGAGAATACAGTTTTAGGAATACAAAGTCGTATATGTGTCGCAGCACATGAAACAGTACAATACATAGTCAAGTAAAAAACTTCACAGATATAGGGAGATACATTCAGTAACAAGCGAGGAAGTAAAAAGCATGATAAGGTTGCAGAAAACAGTATGACAGGTAACACATTAAATAAGAACATAAGTATTAAAATAAGGCATACATATAGAACATTATGTAAATTTTACACAGAGGTGGTTGAAAGCGGAGGAGAAAGGAGAGATAGGGGAGAGGAGAGGAGAAAGTAAAGAGAGAGAGAGAGAGCAGAGGAAGAGGGAGAGAGGGGGCAGGAGAGATAAGGAGAAAATTATGGGACAAGAGAGAGAGGATAGAGAGTAGGAGGGAGATGACCTGGATGAGGGTGTAAGAGAGGTGGAGAAGAGAAACAACTAGAGAAGTAGACTAAAGCAGTGCAGGGGAAGAAGAGTGTAGGAAGGAGAGTGCCTGAAACAATGGATCATTTGTATTTTCATTGCCCTTATGCTGTACAATTTTGGGATGTAGTAAAAAATCATTGGAAAGGGGTATCCTTTCTACCACCTACTCCTGGTTTACTGTATTATGGAGTAATCCCTTCTGAATTCATGCATTTTCGCCATAGTACTCTTAGAGTGATAATGGTACAATTTTTGTACTGGTTATGGATAGGTAGATGCAGATTTACTTTGCAGCAACAATCCATTTCAGCATTAGAATTATTTTTTATATTACAAAAAGATTTAAAGGGGTTGCAGAGAACAGAGGAACTTCTTTTGATACCTGAAGATTGGGAAAAATATTGGGAACATTTCAATTTTCTTTAAAGAATTAAGAATTTTGTATGTTTTTTTTATTTTACTTTACATTATCACGATTGTATGAGGAAATACTGATTGTGTAATCTTATTATGACTGATTTCTGATTTCATGAATGAATTCCCCAGCCATTTGATTTTCCTTATTATGATTATGCATGATATAATTTGTATAATTTTGTTATGATTTTGTTCAAATTTCAATAAAAAATTCCCCTACTCTTTTTGGGAAGTGCCATGTTTGTTGTTCCTCTCCCTCTTTCCGCAGGTCACACCTGGAAATGAACCTCAGAGCAGTGTGCCTTTCCCAGTTACCAAAACTTTTAACAAACAAGTAAATAAATAAATATTGCCTTGTATCATAAAATGTTACATCAAGTTAATGGTGCCAGGAGCATAACCCTTTCACAAAATCTTTTATGTGGTGCTCTACACAAGTGGATAAAGGTTTTAAAATAGAACCTATAACCACCCCAACTGGATGGCGATGTTGTTTTTTCCAGGTTCTTAAGAACTTTTGGTAATGTATAACACATGGCATAATTGGATGATTTTTTTTAGTCAGCACTTCATGTTTTCATTCTGTAATCCAGTCTCCATTTAATGCTTCATCTAATAATAGTTTAATAGCTTCTTCTAGGTGTCAGCATGGCTCAGTTGTCAGCACATCTGCCTCTGGGCCACAAGGTTGTTGGTTCTCATCCCACTCTGGGATTGGGCTCATACAATAAGCACTGGCACCCGAGTGCCATACTAGGTTTGCTGTACTGTCGGGGTGTGCAGTCCTTCAGATGAGACATTAAACTAAGGTCCCTTCTACTCATCTCTGGTGCTGTCCTGGTGGATGTCCATGTGGAAGTAAAAGATCTTCTTCGAGGATATCTCTTGCAGCAGGCCACACCTTTGGAACTATAGTCGTCAGGTACTAGGAGAACACAGAAACTTTTCTAGCTAGCAGTCTACAAGGGGCCGCCCACATCAATGATGTCAGCCGATGTCAACACTTCTTTATATATATATCTATATAAGTGGGTGGCCCCATGCCCTCTTCAGTTTTTTTCCCATTATCAACCATTGCACATCAGACTCTGATCAAACTTTAGTGGACGGGGCCCCTCTGATCCTCGTGGCTTCCCCCGGCATTGTTAGATCTGGTTTCCCTTACTTCAGTGGCTGACTGTGGAACCTCCTGTACCTCTACACCCTGACTTACTCTCAAAGGGGTTGGGCACTCTAGTTTATCTGGACCTCAAGTTTCTTCCTCTCCATGTGCGTTTCCTGAAGGCATAGCCATTGTGAGACTTGGAGTTTCCCAGCAAGTAACTGGTGTTCTGGTGGCAGCCACAAAACCCTCCACCAGGGTCCCTTCTTTCATGAAGTGGCAGTGCTTTTGCTCTGTGGGTTGCTTCCCACCACCTAGCTCCTTTCACTTGTGCAGTGACTCAGATTCTGGAGGACTTGTACTCCCTATTCAATGCCGGGCTGCACTACCCTTCCATTACAGTTCGCCTGTCAGCCATTTTGGCCTTCCACGTGCCTGTTGATGACCCAGCTGGATGTGCACTGTATGTTTTTGAGAGGCATCCTACACTTGGAGCCTCTCATCTACAATCCAGCTCCTCCTCGGGATCTGAATTTTGTGTTAATGAAGCTTATTTTAGCTCCTTTTTAGCCAGCCACATCTTACAAGTTACGCTTTCTATCGTGGAAACCATTCTTTTTAGTTGATTTTTCTACTGCTTGGAGGATTTCAGAGCTTCAGGTACTCATGGGTGAACCTCCTTATTTGAATTTCCACAAAGGCAGGATGTCTTTGCGTACCAGTCCTAAGTTTCTGCTTAATGTGGTGTCTGAGTTTATTGTTATTGATCCAGCCACCTACCTGTGTATATTCTGGAACACGCCAGTCCAGGGGAAGCACTGCTCCATACCTTAGATGTACATAGAATACTCAGATATTCTGTTCACCATATAAAGGACATTAGGCAGTCTTCTTAACTGTTGTTTTTTCTTTTGCCCCTGGGAAAGAGCGTCCCGGTTTCAAAGCAGTGCTTGTACAAATGGTGACCCACTGCATTACCATTTATTACAGCAAATATGATAAGGAGTTTCCTGATCCTGTGCATGGCCCCTCAGTCTGGGACATGGCCACTTCAGCCGCATGTGTTAGGAATGTCTCAGCTGCTGAAATTGGGGCAGCTGCTACGCAGAGTACTGTCCACACCTTCACTGCACACTATGGTGTGCACAATGCCTCTAGAAGATGGGCAAGCTTCGGCCTAGTTGGGCTACATGACCTCCTTTCATGTGCTTATTGCTCCCAGCCACCCAGCCTGCCCCTCTGTCAGTACCGCTTGAGACTCATTCCAAAGCTGTGGCTTGCTGCAAGAGATATCCTTGAAGAAGACAGAACAGTTACATAAGAACTTACCATAACAGTAGAGCTTTGAGAAAATCTCTTGCAGCAAGCTGTGCTGTCCCACCCTCTATCCCCCTTACTCCTCTATGTCTGTCTTCTTCTCCAGGGTGCTTTGCACCACTGTCTGTCATTTTTCAGTGATGGGAACCTCTGCCTTACCTCATTTGCTTTGGCGGACAATCTTTACGTCTGGTCTCTGGTGGGAGAACTGAGGTGGGTGTGGAGCCACTCACATATATATACACTACCGGTCAAAAGTTTTAGAACACTCCCATTTTCCAGTATTTATTGAAATTTAAGCAATTCAAGTCCAGTGAATAACCTGAAATGGTACAAAGGTAAGCGGTAAACTGCTAGAGGTTAAAAAAAAAGATTAGGTTAGCAAAAACTGCTTTAGAGAAATTGCAAAGAAAGCCAAGGTGTCAGTGAGTACAGTTTCCTACACCATCAAAAGGCATTTGGAAACTGGAGGAAACTCTGACAGGAAGAGGTCTAGCAGACCCAAAGCCACAACAGAATCAGAAGACAAGTTTCTGAGAGTAACAGCTTGCATGATAGGCGCTCACAGGACAACAGCACAGAGTGACTGGCACCCTGAACCAAAGGGCTACCATAGCATTTTGCAGCGCCATGCAGTACCCTCTGATCTCGCCTAGTTGGTCAGGGGTTCATCCTACAACAAGATAATGACCCAAAACATACCTCCAGGCTATGTCAGAACTACCTTGAGGAAAAGAACAAGACAGTAGGCTTCAAATCATGGAATGGCCAGCACAGTCTCCAGACTTAAACCCCATCGAGCTGGTTTGGGATGAACTGGACAGAAGGGTGAAAGCAAAGCAACCTACAAGTGCAACACATTTGTGGGAACTTCTGCAACAGTGTTGGGAAGAACTTCCCGAACAATATTTGATGTCCATTGTAGGAAGAATGCCACGAGTGTGTTCGGTGGTTACAGTATATCTGCAAAAGGTGGCTACTTTGCTGAGTCAAAAATTTAGATTAAATTTTGTTAAACAAAATGATTCTATGATTTCTTTTTTATCTCCAATTGTTTTTTGTTCTATGCTTTAATTTCAGAGTACATTGAGACATTAACCTAAGTAAATTTCAATAAAACTGGAAAAATGGGGGTGTTCTAAAACTTTTGACCGGTAGTGGTATATATATATATATATATATATATATATATATATATATGTGCCGACTTCGGTGACATGGGCAGCCTCTTGTAGACTGCTAGCTAGAAAAGATTCCATGTGGTCCTAGTTCCTAACAGTTACAGTTCCAAAAGTGTGGCTTGCTGCAAGAGCTTCTCTCAAAGATCTACTGTTATGGTAAGCTCTTATGTAACTGTTCTGACCAAAGGCACTTTTCACAAGAGTAGGGGACAAATCAAAGAATAAAAAAAAGGAATGTACAGACTCAAATGCAAAAGCAAAGAAACAAACAAGTACAGATCATGACAAAAACATAATCAAAAAATTACCCAGGCACAGTGTTTCCACTCATTAATCTACACCTTTTTAGAAAATCTTGTATATTGCAGAGCACAAAGTTTTCCACACAGCAGTCTTAATCATATAGAAAAGGGTGGTGTCGTCTAAAAAGAATTGCTGTAACATGAATTTACATTGAACCTGCCAAATCAGAACTTTGACAGGGAAGTACCAAAAGTATCAGAGACTGATCCTATTTAGAGGGCAACATATATAAATACCCCCAAAATAAGGGTGTCATCGGAAAGAATTGCCCAGGAAGGATCCGACCAGGAGGTGCATACCAAAGTTCAGAATGTTTGCATAAATCAAAATATAAATGACGAATAGTTTCAAAATGAGTCTCACAATCAGCTCAGGGGTAAAATCTCTCTGTGAGACTTTTGTGCTTATTATTATCCTTCACATTGAGCTTGCCATGACAGCAAAGCCGGACTACGTCTCAGTATTGGGTGGTGATGCCTTTGTGAGCTAAATAATTTGAAGCAATCTACTTAAGACTAGGTGAGGCACTGGACATCATCTCAACATCAGTAACAACCAATCATTTATACAAGGCTTTCCAATGCTGGGTACATATGACATCCCAGGAAAGTTTCCTCTTTTTTTACAAATTTTAGTAAAGGTTTCAAATAAGGAAGGAAAACAGCAGTTTTCCAAAAAAGAGGCTTACCATTGTAGCTGAAGCAATTCCAACCAGATAGCAGTCAATTCCTTCCAAACTGAGGGTTGCCCATAACCCATGGTACAATATTGTGATGAAAAAATACTAAAAAAGAAAATGACTAGATATGAACATATGAAACTGCCAGCAGAAACAGGCCTCCTGGTCTATTGAGTCTACTTGAGTGTGCAGCTAGCACCTCATCTCACAGCTGCCCCTCCCACCCCACCTCTTCCCAGTATCCCTTCCCATTACCCTGTTCCAACTGCTCTTGAAACTGCCCACCATCTTACAGGACACTATGTCATTGGGTAAGGTGTTCCATTTATCCACCACTCTTTCAGTGAAAAAATGTCTCCTCATCTCCCTCCTAAATCTTCCCCCCCTTCAATCTCAGTCCATGGCCTCTTATGTTCCTCCCCCGCTTCATCTGAAAAATCCCTTCTGTGTTGGGTCTTGTTTATCTCCTTCAGACACTTAAAGGTCTCGATCATATCCCCCCATCCCTCCTCTCCACCAGCGAATACATATTCAACTCTCCCAGCCTGTCCTCGTAAGGCTTGCTCTCTAATCCCTGGATCATCTTTGTGACTCTTTGCTGCACCGTCTGCAAAACAATCTGATGCCCGTCTTCAGGAATGGGCAAAAGTACTGCACGCAATACTCCAGGTGGGGCCTTACCAATGACCTATACAGGGGCAGGATAACCTCCCTCCTTGTGGAGGAGATCCCGCTTGCAATACACCCCAGCATTTTGTTGGTTTTTGCTGCCACCTGTCTGCACTCAGCAGAGTTGTTCATGCTCCCCGTAATAATCACTGCTAGGTCATTCTCCTCTGAGGAGCTCCACAACTGTACTCCATTCAAGTGATAATCCCTCCACTGGTTCCTGGCTGCAAAGTGCAGAACCTTGCACTTCTTGGCATTTAACCCCAACTGCCATGTTTCCACCCACTCCTGCAGCTTAGCCGGGTCCCCCTGCAACCCCTTCCACTCTCTACATCATCAACCACAGCTCCCATCTTGGTATTGCCTGTAAACAGACTGATCCTGCTCCAGATCCTGTGTGAGATATCTGTAATAAAAATCCCAAACAGCACCAGTCCCAGTATTGATCCTTGTGGTACCCCGCTCGTCATCGCTGTCGGTGACAAGAGGTCCCCCCCCCCACCGCCACCCTTTGCTGCCTTCCTTTTAGCCAGTTTGTGATCCATTTCACCATTTTGGTCCCACCCCACATATTCAAATTCCTCCCCGGCAATCTCCCATGTGGCTTATTCAAAGGCCTTGCTGAAGTCTAAATACAGGACGTCCACTGCATGGCTATTGTCCAGTTCCTGCATCACCCAGTCATAGTACTCTACAAGATTTTTCTGGCAGGATCTGTCCACTACAAACTCATGCTTTTGACCATCCTGGAGACTGTTTTCCTCCAAGAAGCTCACTAGTCTCTCTTTTAGGATGGTCTCCATAAGCTTTCCCACGATCAATGTGAGGCTCACTGGCCTATAGTTTCCTGGTTCATCCTTTGGGCCACTTTTGTGGATGGGCACCACATGGGCCATTCTCCAGTCCTGTAGTATGCATCCCATTTCCAGTGAGGTATTGAACAGGTTGTCCAGTGGCCCTGCCAGGACCTCTGCCAACTCCTTTGGTACCCTAGGGTGAATGCCATCAGGTCCAGGTGCTTTGTCCACCCTTAATGCCCTCAACCAGTCTAGTACCCTGCTCTCTGTAATCCCTATATCTGTCGTCTTCCCCACCCACCCACCCTCACCTGTGGTATCTGTCCTCCCTTCTCCTGCATGAATGTGGATGAACCTACTATATCAAAACCCCTTGAGTCAGGGGCAGATACAGAATATCCCTTTTAATTGGATTTAATTGTCTACCCCAAACCATCTGAAAGAAAATGCTAAGTAAATGGGTCTCAGATTGCTGGGGCAAAGAAAATATTGTACTAACATAAAGAAAGGTGGGCACTAGAAATGTTTTAATTACACTAATCTGTTTTCTTTTGGACAGTTGCCAGGATTTCCACCTGGCAACCTGCGAAGCCCCAACATCCAAAGCCTTCTCCCAGTTAAACAAAGGCAAATTAGTTTGACCATAATAAATACCCAGAATCTTAGTTGGATCCACAGATACCCTGATTCCATTAACATCATGAGGAAAATCCACATGAATTCCTATAGATAACACTTGACATTTCCTGGAACAGAGTCGCTCACTAGATGTTGGGTTCTCAGTTACAACATAGTAAACACACAAAGTTAAAGTTACAGAATTCACTTTCCAATATAAATAAATTAATGTCCATTCATGAATTCTCCAGACTATGCAGTTTATTGTGCGAAACAAAACTCCATGAAGGTGGATAAAATGACTGATGTTTTACTTGTTTCAGGCTTTTTCAAAGTCTTGGCATTTGTTGAGATTAAACCCAAAACCTTTAAGAGTAGCAAGGCATTGTACCAATGCCACAGCTGCCTCCTCAGAATTTACATCCTGAATAAATAAACAAATATCATTGGCACATGCTGAAATTTTAACTTCAGCCAGAGATAAGGGATGTGAATACCACAAACATGTGGCGAAGTATTAATCGCCTGGAACAGAGGATCCGAAATTAATGCGTACAATATAGGGCTAAGAAGACACCCTTGCCACACTCCCCAAAGTAAAGGTATGTGAGATCCCAGCCACCCATTTACATTAGGAAGAAGGAAAATGTGGGAATAAAGGAGTCTAATCCCATAAATATGTGGAAACCCATACTTTTGTAATACAAGAAAAATATAATCATGAGGAACCTTATCAAAGGCCTTTTCCTGGTCCAAAAGAAACAAGAAATGCCCCTTTACTCTCCCTATTACAATATTCAACAGGCTCCCACATAAGCAGCAATTTATCCTGACTGTTTTGGCCTGGAATTCAGCAAGTCTGGAATTGAGAGAGATACGAAGATAGAACAGCCACCAAACATGTATAAAATAGTTTGGCGAAGATATTAGCATCTCTATATAAGAGACAAATTGGTTGCCAATTGTTTAGCTCCTCTAGGATATCCATCTTAAACAAAAATATTTGAATCGCATCAGTAATGGATCCTGAAATAGAGAGAGATGCAACAGAAAAGAATTAAACACTAAAGCTAAGCTCGGAGTCAAATAAGGGACAAAGGTCTGATAAAAGTCAGTCATCACTCCATCAGTTCCTGGAGAAGGCTTTTTCTTCAGGCAAAATTGCAGTACTGATCTCAGCAGCACCAAAGGGTTAGGTGAAAAAGGCATTATCAGCAGGCGATGCCTGTGGCTGGCCTAAGGATTTAAAAAATGAGGGACCACAGCAACCAGGGAAAACCAGGAACCCACAGAAGAGCATAAAAAGTCCTGAACAACATGCAGCTTGCCCTGTTTAGATGTATCAATGTCCCCTTTTTTATCAACCAAGGACTGCATTATCCTCTTCTTAACTCTAAATGAGCAACTTGAAAAACATCCCCAGACAGGTGTTGACCTTGCATTCCATATTGTTGCTCAAAATACAAAGACTTGACCTGATCATATTGCAAGGCTTTTATTTGAGATTTAAGAGTCTGTTTTTGAGAGATGATTGAAATGCCCTGGTGTGATTGAAGGGAAGTTAATTTATACATTTGGTACTGTAAATCCAAATATTTCATTTAAGCGTGCTGAGATGTACAGGCGGAAAAGCGTTTTGCCAAATTGCCAACATCCCATTTAGTATCCTCCCACCAAAGAGACAAGTCCTTATATAAACAAAGTATCTAAGTGCGAGCCCAGAGTAACTCCCTAATAGCATTTTGAAAGCGAGGAACAGAAAGAATGATATTATTCATACACCAACAAGACTTCCCCATGACATGTGCCTGTGCAACTGCAACAGAGGAACTCAACAGAAGATGGTCAGAGGTCTCCACAGGCAATACCTTGTTATCAATAATAAAGCAGGAACACAGGTATAGGAGACAATAAAATAATCTATTTTAGTGGCAAAAGCTGCCCTAAAATATGTTTGCATCCCAGAAGGTTGTTGCCAAGTGATACACATCTACTAATTGCACAGTCTTACAAATGTATTTTCTACAGAGGGAGTGACAAAACAATTTAAGCATTTTGACACCCCATCCTGGAGTAGTAAAGAACAATTAAAATATACTTCAAAAATAGCTAGTTTAGAAATATATAAGAATGGGTGAATCAGTTAAAAAGGGAGAATCTATCAAACTTAGTCTGACCACTATCAGCCGATAGGTAACAGCATCCAATACGCAGTCCAGCAATAAAGCCCTACCAGGCTTAATATCTAAAACTCTTAAACCTTAGGGGAAATGGTGTTAAAAAATGGCCACCCCAGAACATGCATCAATCCCAAATGAAAAATAAGATATCCCTGTCATCCAGAGCTGTTGAGCTGTAACGTCTGACAAAGAACCAAGTCTGGTGTCCTGTAGAAAAAAAACATCAGCAGCAAATTGTCCTAACAAGTGAAAAGTAGCCTTTTCCTCAAAGCAAATTCTTAATGCTGTTAACAATTAAAGTAGCAACTCTCATGGTTACAGAGAGAAAATGAGAAACAGAACACCTCTAAATAAAAAGAAAACAGTCTCAAGGAGGTGTATATGTTTTTTCTTGAACTCACCTTAGTACCCATATCCAGTCCATCTTTCCATTTGCATGACTGTGAGGAAGGTTGGACATCATTTTCAGTATCAGAAGAAATAAGCTTTCTAGAGGACACTGTGAAGGATGCTTCAGAGTCCAGATCTTTATTGGTGTCACCCCAATCCCTGGATGAGGCAAAAGGATGAAATCTAAATAGTAATGTGTACAGAGTCAGAGGGAGGGATTATATAAACAGTCTGAGGGGGTTTATTACATAATCAATGGCATCGGGAAACTGCCCTGAAGGGATCAGGAGGTGGCATAGAAGTCTCAGCAGAAATGACCACTGCAGAAGTAGAAGGAGACGCTGCCAAAGCTTGAGAAAGAGGTGTATTCTAAATAGGGTCAACACTGGGAGCAATGGAAAGGGAGACATCTACTGAAGGGATAGCGGGAACAGGTGAAGCAAGTAGAGCAACTGTAGGAGGTGCCATCAAAGGAGATAAATCTGCAGGAGGATCTGGTAGTGCCGCATCCAGTGCTGTGCCAGTACCAGTACCAGCCATTTGTGCATCTACAAGAATATTCTTCTGACAAGGCATGTCAGTGTGATTGTGGGTTGCCCATGGAGAGGTTAGGAGGGAATGCCCTTCTAATTGACAACGGTTATACTTAACCTTGTTTGAACATTGAGCACTAATATGTCTGTATTCCAGGCATAGACTACAATGCTGCCAATCACAGACATTGCTAAGATGCGACAAGGAGCCACACTTAAAACATGCTTTTGGTTGTCCAGGGTAAAAAGAGCCCTCCCCAATCCCAACCAAGGAAAAAAGTGTTGGGTAAAGGAACAATCCCAGAATACGTTACTTTAAGTTGAACCTTATGTTTCCAGCCTCTAGTCCATATATGATATTTGTCCAGTAAAGAGTCTGGTCTCCCCCAGAGCCTCACATTTCTGCTGGAGCCAATAAGTGGTGCACATCAGCCCCGTCATTGTGAAACATAACAGTAACAGTACGCCTGGTAGCTTTAGTAAGGGGATAGCCTAGAAAGGAAGCCAAAGTTTGGAATACTTTAAATTATTATATTTGGTCCAGAATCTATCCACAGTGGAAGGTAGGCAGAAGCTGACATCATAGGGGTGTCTCTGGAAACATAAATTAATGCATAGATGTCTGCAAGCAGAAATATCATAGCGAGAATAAGGAGTGTCTTAACCAAGAAAGAGCGACCAGCGGGCAAGTCATTTCCACACTTATATTTAATTTGAACAGCATTCTGCTGTAGAGCAGGGACAGGTTGTGGTGTAAAATGATCAGAAAGCTTGAAGCCATCCCCTGCCTACTGCTCAATAGTAGGTGAAGTGTTCAGAATATGCAAAGCAGGAGGTGGAGATAGGTCCTTATCCGTAACCTCAGTGACAATCCGTGCAGAACTAATAGATGCAGCACTAACAGATGCAGTAGTCACCAATTGGGTAGCAAAGTCAGGTGCAATAGTAGTCTGCTTTTGGAGAACAGAGATATGAGCAGTATCAGCCTTGGCAGTGTCTGAGGATGCCATAGTAGCAGTAACCACATGGGAAGAAGAAGTACCAGGATGGCCGATGCTACTCAGCGTAGGAACTGTTGATCTATCAAAATCTTGCACACAGGTATCAATTTTGTACATTGGGAGAGTAGCAGGATCTCTGATCCAGCTGTGTCCATCAGGAGCAATGATCCAGTTTGCCTCTTTAACAGCCCATTCCATATACCAAGTTGAGATGGGCGCTGCATTCTTCTGTACTGAAGACTGGGATACAGACTTAGCAGTGGGCTCCATGCAGGTCCTATCAGCAACAGTTCCAAATGTAACAGTACCTACAGCCAGCTCCAGACATCCAGCAGTGACAGGCTGCACAGCTAAGGTACAGTCACAGGACTGAACAGGCTCATTGCCAGGAAACGGCGAGTTTGTATAAACTCAAAGTCCTTCTCTTTTGAACTAACAATGTCAGGTGTCAAGCACATATCACCAGCTGAATGCAAAACCACAGGATCCTCAAGAGCATGATCATGCTGTAAAGATTGTAGCATTGGGACTGGCAAGACATGAGAAATAGTGGCTGTAGGTAGCCCAACAGGACAGGAAGAGTCCATAACAGTAGGTGTACCAGAAATTGGCAGAGAAAAGGTGTCTGTAGCAGGTGTAAACTGCACAACATCCAGTGGATACCTGATTAGATTAGCACTACAGGAACAGCGCCAGTCAAGAGAGTGCTTGTCCCTGTAGCGCTAACACAGACAGCGACAGGGGATTTACAGCACTTTCAGTAAGTGTTCCCCAGGTCGCTGTCCATAGTGCTCAACACACACAAGAGCACCAGGATCCAGGAGGTTGGCTGAGCTGCTCCCATGGTGTGGAGGGCTGGGGCACAGAGTAGCTTGACCAGTGGCAGTGGAGACCAGAGTTCTAATCCTGGTCTTCAACATTTTTGTGCATTGGGACTTTTTTTTAACATGGGGCCGTGGAAACAGTATTCCATGGCGTCACATAATTTAACTTGCCCTGTGATCCACTCTCCCTGGAGCATGAATCCATAAGTCCAGGGGGCAAAGCCCCCTGGGTTGGGGGTGCAGGGGGCAGAGCTCCTCACAAAAAAGAAATGACAGCATATTTGCCATGCTGTTGTTGCTGATGGCATTCTTGTCAGCAGTATTGTGATCCAGTGCCCATCCAGTGCCATGAGCGCGTAATTCTTGCTTTGTTTTCATGTAAGTTATTAACTCCTATTCCAGTAAAGTTAATAAATCTTTTATTTTCAGTCATTTGTCATTTAAACAATGTCCTGTTTGAAGAAGTGCAGTATCAGTTAAAGAGTCATACTGCTCAGTCTGAGCAATAGCCAAAGAAGGACAAGGTACAACAGTACTTCCCATAGCAGAAGTACCCACAACAGCAGCACTCATAGCACACACTTTCATTTTGAGCTCTGACAGGTTGCTAAAAGGGGTTTCAGGCATGGTAGTATCATCCATGTGCAGAGCAGGAGCCAAAGCATCCCCTCCTTCTTTTCTATCAATCGGGGCAGCCATCTTGGCAGACGGCTAACAGTTCCCCCCTACTGGCATGAGTAGGAGAATTTTTGTTGAAAATAAAGCTAAACATTACAGGCATCGTAATAAAAAAAAAAATATATGTTGGAATGTACATTCTCCCCATTCCTCTTTTGTTCTTTTTTTTATTTATTCATTTTTTCCTCCCCACAATATTCATTAAAGAAAAAAATAAAAAGGTGCAAAAAACAAATGAAAAAGGAAAGGGGTATCCCCCCAAAAAATGTGCCTGTAATATCAACATGTCCTTTGTATTAATAACATTAAAAAGGAACAAAGAAAGGCATAAATGAAAAACAAGACAATGTACTTAATGCGTGTACTTTAAACAGTCTCCGATTAACAGACCATTCCCTGTAGTTATAACCCTATGTTACACTCTTTTCTACATTAATACAGTCTCCACTTTATAAAATGTTCTAATCCATGCCCCAGGGCAAAGAAAACATTTTGGCACAGCCTTTATCCATCATTCCATACCCTTCTCATATCCAAGCAATGCAATACCACAAAACATCTGCTCTTCCTTTGGGAAGTCTTTGGTAATCCAGTTTCTTCATCAGTGCAATAGATACAGGAGTTGTGTTTAATTGTTGTGTTAAATACTGACACCTAATTTGCCAGATATAAAATGTCAAGCATGCAACTATTACATTAAGTGTGCTAGGGTTACATTGTTTAAGCTATCCAGTATAAGCTCCTAACACTCAAGTCTCACACATCAGAGTTTTCAAAAATGACCATTGCCACCTGGTGGCCAAAAAGTTCAATATCTGAACAGTCACAGGACATTCTAAAAAGAAACAAGTCTGGATTTCCTCCACCTGGTTGCAGTCCTCTCTAGGGGAAACTCTCCTCCAGGGACTTATGCTTTAAATTACATTTAACCCTGAGTCTAGCATGGCAACTAAGCCATAACATATCCCATGTTTTAGTTGGGGTCATATGGTCATTTAACCATACCTCTCAACTGTACCTCATTACGAGAAATGTTCCTCATTTTACTTAACAAAAGGTCCCTGTTCCACATTGTGAGGACTTGTTCCACGTTCAGTATTCACATTCTAAAGCAAAAATCTGTAGTAAATGATACAAAAAATGTATCATTCAATTAAAAACAGACTTTCTGAACATAAATGCAAACATTTTAACAGATTTCTGAGCCTCCTAGGTAAAGATTTGATTAAGTGTTCCACATTTTGCTCATTTGTTCCACTTTTTAAGAGGTAATGTTCCACATTTGGTGGAGAAAAGGTTGAGAGGTATGCATTTAACATAGCCAATGTCAGTTTCATTTTGGATGGAAATCAACTAGGACATGTTACAGACATTACATAATTTGTAGTCATTATTTGTAAATATATTTATTTCCTGTTGAAGGTGGAGATTGTTACCTTACACACCTTTCACTGTCTCACCTTGTGGAGTGAAGAATCCACATACTCAGGTACATTATAAGAATTCATTACCTTTGGAGGCAAGATATCCCATTTAGAATAAAAAAATTTCAATAATAGTTTGGTCCATTCTTGCCAGGGAGTGAGAGTAAATTCCCAGCCTATTTTTAAGGTGGAAGCAAAAAAAAAAAAAAAAAAGGAATGAAAGAGTACCAGCGGATTTATCATACTAAGACCACCCTATTTCTCCGGTAGGTGTGTATATTCTCACTTAAGCGGGTTTAGTTGGCTCCCCCATGACATTTGAAAGAAACAGCTGAATAATCGTGTTTCTAAACTTAATGGAGGGGGATAGATAAAACTGAAATATGTAAAACTAGGGAGTACAAATCTCTTTATTATAAGGACCCTCTTTTTTTGAGAACTTCCAGGATTTCCATATCTGGACTTTGGATTTGCATCTAGATATTCTTTTTTTCCAATTAAGAAGGGGTAAATTTCCTTGCCCCCCCAAAAAAAAAATCTGACTAGGTGTTGAAGAAAGTTATGTCCTGAAGAGGCTCATTAGTATTATGTTGTCCAGTCTGTAAAGCAATACATTTTCCCTGATTAATTTGCACCCCAGAGACCTGAGAATATTTTAAGAGCATTTGTGTTTTTTCTATCCCTGAATCCTGATCTTTAAGAAAAAATCACACATCATTCACATAAGCTGATACTTTTTGTGGCGTTATTCCTTCTCCAGGAGACCAGGAGTGATTCCCCATTATCTGTTGGTTATTGATTCTGTTCCTGATCAGTGAGTCTAGTACAGGGTATATAGAAGGGAGCTAATAGGGCATCCCTATCTCACCTCTAGCCACACTGGTACCGGTTTTCCTAAAATCCCAATAACTGAAGGTACTATGTAAGCCTCATTATATAAATATTTAATCCAGTGCATCATATTTCCAGGTATCCCATACTTTTCTGGTACCTGAAACAGGTAGCTGTGAGATATTTCATCAAAGGCTTTGGCCTGATCCATTGACAGCAAAAACCCTTGAATCTTATTTTGTCTCCCATATTCAAATATATCCCTTAGTAATGCTAAATTAGAAGTGACATTTCTCCCAGAAATCGATCATGTCTGAGCTGAATGAATAAGCAAGTCAGTTACTTTCTGCATCCTCAGACACATTTTTGATATTATTTTATAGTCTGAGTTCAGTAAACTTATAGGTCTCCAATTAGTTAGTCCATCTATTCCCTTTTTTTTTATAAAGAAATATCATAATGGCCATACCAAATTCCCCTTTTATGTTTTTTTTAAGAAATTATTTAATACTGTCCCTAATGGAACCGACAGTTCCTGTATGAATTTTTTATAAAATCTACTAGATAATCCATCTGATCCTGTGGAGGAAGCAGTGTTTAAAGTTGGATTGCATATTCAACTTCTTCAACTGAAATGGGAGCGTCCAATGCAATTTGTTGTGCTTCTTTTAGACTGGGGGGGGTATTAAACATTCTTTCAGGGGGGGATTTGTGGCCTGTACTCTGTCCCAAATTATTTCAATAAGTAATCCTATACTATTCTTAATATGTATATGTCCTTAGTTCTAATCTGTCCTTCACCGTCCTGTAATTCAGTCGTAATGGTCAACTCTAATTATTTGCAGGCCATAAATGGTTCTGTGTATGGCTGCTTCACTGTTCCATACCTCATTGCTGCCTCTACGGTAGTAGCTCTGTTATACTGAAACTGAAACATTCTGTTCTTCAGTTTTGTAATATGTGTAAGGTATTGACTTCTATCTTCATGGGGCAGAGACATGTATTTATATAATACATTCATGTGACCCTGATATGTTAAGTATTCAATTGTTGTGTTAACCTTTCTTAGGTGAATAATTAGAATTGTAATATCTGTTTTTGTGTCGTTCCACCATTGCCAGGAATCTTCATATACACATAAACCCGAAGTTCTTGCTGAAAGTAACTGGTATATTTCTAGCTGTATGTGTTCTTGCTCCAGAAGCAATATAGTAAGTCTGCATTGCTTTGGTGCTGAAAAAAGTATTGGGGGAATATTTGCAAGGTCCAGTGTGCAGTCTAATACTATATGGTATTGTGTTTTGGTGTAGGAATCTGGACCACACTGGTGACCAGTCATAGTAGCGCCAGGGAAAGGGGGAATACTATAGAAACTTGAAGCGTGGTCATGCAACAAGTTCTAAAGTGCAGGGGAAGGGAAAAGTGGGAAGAGGGAAAGGGTGCAGCAGGAGGATACCCAAAGTAGGTTGAATATACCTGAAGAGTTGCAAAACACAGACTAATACCAATAACCTAGAAATATTATGGAAAAAAAAACTGTTGCAGAACAGTAACGTGTAGAACATTTGAGGCAACAGTTAAATGTATTAGAACACAATAATTTACCACACTGAGTTCTATAATAAACACAAGAAATGGCCACACTGAGTCCTGTTTGAAAGTTCATGTTTTTCTGTGACTGTTACGGTCAGTGGGGATAGACGTATGTGTGGCTTGTACTAGTTCCTGACAGGACCAGATCAAGTCATGAAAAGGGACCCAAGAGTTCTGCGTAATGTCAAAACCACACCATTTAACACAATAAACCCCGGATCCTTTTATGTACTTTTTGCGTAATATCTTCGCGATCAGGTACACTGGTGTGTGTATGAGAAAGTCCTGAGAAGAAGAAGCAAAAGACTGAGAAGTCCCAGGCAGTCCATATGGCTGATCAGTCAAAACAGGGTCTGGCTGAAGAGTATCAGCACCATGGGGCTCTGGAGAAACTGATTGCAAACTGAAGAAATTTCAGCTTCAGACAGTAATAGCAGGTTCAAGTGCAGCTTCATTATTTGGGGGACTAAGATCATCTGGGAGTGTATCATTCAGGTACTCATGCTTCAGTTGGTTGATGTGGATTTTATTGTGTACCTGCTTTTAATCATACTTGCAACAGAAGTGAATGTGAACAGGAGGAAGCTTTTCCACAGTGTAGAAGGAACCAGTCTAGAGGCGAAGCAGATTTTGGTGGCACCCAGAACTAGGACAGGTTGATACAGGTAGACAATGTCCCCAACAGAAAATTAAGGTTCATGTGACTTGGCTGCTGACATTTTCTGCATTGCAGCTTTTCTCTGGCCCTGTGTGTCAATTGCAACACATCTGGCAAGTTCAAGCTCTTCCAACATTGGAATGATGAAGGACGAAGCTGACTTTGGAACCTCTAGCAATGAGAGATCCCTTTCCAGTGGAGTTTTTGGGTGATGTCCATGGACTAAGGAGAATGGTGTGTACTCTCTACTGTTGACACAAGAACTGGTATTGTAGGCAAATTGCACAAATGGAACAAAACGATCCCAAGTGTCATGAGTCTCATCCAGGTACTTGGAGAGTGTATTAAGAATGATAGACATCATTCTCTCACTTTGTCCATTGCATTGTGATAACTGGTTGTGTGAGTCTTTTTGATGTCGAGACGTTTGCATGTTTCTCGCACAATAGTTAAAAGGTAGTTAGTGCCTCTGTCTGAATGCAGGTGTAATAGTATACCGTGATGACAAATGACTTTGTTAAGAAAGGCTCTTGCCACTGTGGCAGCTTTAATGTCTTTTAGGGGAACTAATTCCAAATATTTTGTAAGGTAGTCCACAAAAACAAGGATGTATTTGTTGCCAGAGTCAGAGCATGTAGGTAAAGGCCCAAGAATGTCTGTGCTGACTCTTTAGAATGGTTCAGTGGCTACAGGCATTGGAATTTATTTATTTATTTAATGTTATCAGAATTACAATCCTTTGAGTCAAAGACTCATTTACAAAGGCTCCATGTCAAGTAAGGTTACAAGAAGACAAGATTTGCTAAGGCCTAGAACATACAGTCAGGTTAAAGTTTCATAGACAGGCAGGTAGTTATGGAATGCAAGTACAGTAATCAACATAGGAATAAATAGTTTCAGTAGACAAAAAAGAAACAAGCAACTAACAAGGGATTACATACAGTCTAGGATTAGAGGGGGAGCCAATGGGGTAGTAGGCAGGACAGATGTCCCTTGTCAAGTGGTGGGCTACTATAAGGATCAAGCAAGTGTCCTAGTGACAGCAACTAGGGGAATTGCAGGAGATGAGGAGCAAAAGGATCTCTGGGCCATCGCGGTCCTGACTCTGGGTACATGGAGGTGAGGTTTGGAGGAGCTGCGGATTGAGGGAGTGGTGGGCAGAGGTTAGATAAGCATGGCCAGGTCTGGGAGGGCCAAACCCACTACTATTTTTTTTAGTAAGGAGGCAGGTCTGATACTGTAGCCTCTCCTCGAAACTGAATATGTTTGCCAGCGAGTAGAGTGTGCAGGTATAGGTAAGTCTGCTATTACCTGTGAGCAGGCAGCAGGCTTTATTGAGGGACAGTGTGACTCTGCAGAGGGCAGTGCTGTCAGTAGACCCATAGATTAGCAGGCAATAGTCAACCAGGGATAGGACAGAGGATGTGATTTCAAGTTGGAGGACTTGGGGGGGTAGGCAGTCCTAATGGCGATAGAGTAGGCCGATATAAGAACTGACAGCAGAGCAGAGGGTCTTGATGTGGCCCTGGAAGGAGAGGGCCGAGTCGAGGGTGATGCCAAGATACTTGAAGGAGTTTACTTGTGTGAAGGGTAGGAGTCTATTTGTCCAGATTGGTAGAGGGGAGTCTTTAAATTTGCTTTGATTGTGGGAGAAGAACATAATCTTAATCTTTGTGTGATTTAGCACCAGCTTGTGGTCGATGAACCAGTTTTCGGCTTGGCTAAAAGAGCACTGGAGGGCATTTTAAAGAGGGTTAGTGTCAGGGTGGGTGGTGAAAAGAACTGCATCATCTGCATATAGAAGAACTCTTTCTGTGCAGCTATGGGGGAGAGTGTTGAAGTAAAGGCTAAAGAGCAATGGTCCCAATATGGAGCCCTGAGGAACCCCTGACAGGACTGGGCAGCATTCAGAGAGGGTGCCATTAATTTTAATGCACTGGGAGTGGGAAGAGAGACAGTTGGCACACCAGGATATGACATCTTGGGAGAGACCTAGATGGGCAAGGGTGGATAGAGGAAGGGGATGGTTGATGGTGTCAGAAGCTTTTGACAGGTCTAGGTACAACGCACTGGCTAGGAGTTTGTTGTCTAGGGCAGTGTGTAAAGAAGTTGGATAGCTCAGGTAGTGCAGTGGTGGTACTGTGGCCTTTGCAGAAGCCATGTTGCTCCCTACAGAGGAAGTTGCAAGCGGTGAGGTAGTCCGTGAGCTGGTCCGCGACTATCTTTTCTAAAGCTTTGGAGGGGGGAGGATGGAAATGGGTCTATAATTTCCAGGGGAGGTGCAGTTACCACCCTTGAGAATGGGGGTTATGACTGCGGTTTTCCAAATAGTAGGAAACTGGCCAAAATAGAGAGAGCAGTTCAGAAGGTTTGTTAGGGGGGCAAGTACTACTTCAGGGACCAGCTGGAGTAGTTTGAGGTCCAAAGAGTTGTTACTTTGACTGGAGCCTCTTAGAACTTTGAGGAGGTAGGGTTTGACTTCTGTCAAAGAGAGGGTGCCAAGACAAAAGGGGGGGTGAGGGAGGGAGGGAGGGGCAGGGTCGAAGAAGTTAGTGGGAAGTACAGAGCTGAGATCTGAGACAGCAGTGTTAAGGGTATCTGCAATACTATGTGGGTCAGAAAAGATTGTGCCATTGATGTTAAGCTGGGATGGGGGAAGGGAAATGGGTTTTCTGTTTAGTTCTTTAATAAGTGATATTTGGTAGAAGTAAGTTTGTTACTGTTGCCTCTATACAACCCTCCGCACTGTGGTATTTCAGGTCTTAGAGAATTCTTGGAAGTTGCTTCTAAATATATGTCCAATCATGATTTTGTTCTAGTAGGAGATGTGAACCTTGACTGGTCCAAGAGAGTTTCCTTGGATTTTGATTCTTTGTTAAGTTCCTTTAGCCTTTCTCAGTTGATTAATGAACTACATGCCTTAATACCATAACTAATCATCACTTAACCCTGCATTGGATAATCACTAATAATCCTAGTATGATCTCAATGTCTGGAGTACTGGATGAGGCTATTAGTGATCATCAGGCTATTTTCTGTACTCTACATTTTAAACGCCCTGGGATTCCTTGTAGGACCATTCAGTTTCACAACTTTAAAAAGGTTAACTATGATCTTTTGAAGGCTGAGCTTCTGAAGATAGATTGGACATTTATTCATGTCATTCCTGATCCTGTATGTGCAGTTGATTACTTTTGTTCTCAGTTACTGTTGTTCAGGAAGCTTTGTTCCCATTGCATTCTCTTTGGGTTAGGGGTTCCATCAATGCTTAGTTTCCTAATGAGATCAAGAAGATGATCAAACTAAGGAGTAGGCTTGGGTGGCTTTTAAACATTCTCCTTCCCCCAATCTATTGTCTGTTTTCAGATCTCCATGGAATAAGGTTACCAAACTGATTAAACAAGCTAAAAGTGATTTTTTAATGGCCAATTTGTGGCCTCTGCATCTGATCCTAAGAAATTTTGGAATATAGTTTAGTCATTGTTTTCTTCTACAGAACGATCTGTGATCAACAAGTTACAAACCTCCAATGGAGTGGTTACTCAGCTTTCTGATATTGTGGATCTGTCAAATTTAAAATGTTGTGATTTGTCTGGTTATCAAACTGCTAGTAATGCTTTAGCTCAGGGTTTGGGAAAAGATAGCTCTCTTCCAAATGACTTAACTCTCTCTAGGTCTTTGTTTTACTTTAAAGAGGTGACTAGACTTGATTTGCTTAAATTATTATGTGCATTGCCAAATAAGTTTGGTGACTGTGGAGGGGGTTTAGCTGGGCATTTTCTCAAATTAGCCGCTCACTTTATTGCTGGCCCTTTAAATATAGTCTACAATCTGTGTCCACCCAGATATTTCCTCTGGCTTAGAAGTGCGCCAGAATAGTACCTGTCCCTATAAAAACAGCATACTAAGTTTGTGGAAGGTTATAGACCAATATCAATTCTCAGTCCTCTCAGTAAGATGCTGGAGAAATTGGTTGCTAATCAGATTACTGATTACTTGGAATTCAACAGTTTGAGTACTCAGCAACATGGTTTCCGACAGGACCGTGGGACTGGTGCTGCTCTGGTCAGGTTCACAGACACCGTCCTTCAGGGGTTTGACAAAGGTGTTTTTTACAGGGACGGTGTTTGTGGACCGGACCAGGGTATTTGATCTTCTAGATCATTCCCTGTTGAAGGTTGAAGCTTGAAGGTTTGGATATATCCGAGAATGTGCTTAACTGGGTAAAAGATTATCTGTGGGCTACATCTCAGTATGTTTCTATTGGTTCAGTGAACTCTAGTAGTAGATCTGTGACTTGTGGTGTCCTGCAAGGGTCCATCCTTGGACCCTTGCTGTTTTCCTTAGTTATAAATCAGTTGCAATCAGTTTTCAGTTTTTGTCAATGTTTGATGTACGCTGATGATCTTATTGCATTCTACCAAGCCTCCTCAGTTACTCAACTTAATTTGGTCTTACAATCTGAATTTTCAGGTTTATGTTCATGGCTCCTTAATAATCTTATTATAATAAATGTCATTAAGACTAAGGTAATGCTTTTTGGTTCAGAATTCATGCTTAGAGATAACCCACGTTTAACAATTCAGGATGGGTCAGGTAATTTATTAGATCAAGGGAATACATTTAAATATCTGGTTCTCTTTTAGATTCTAGTATGACCTTTATTGGTCAAGTTAGGGCTGTTAGTAAGATCATTAATCAGAAGGTTGGGCAGTTGTATAAATTTAAACATTATTTGAATTACAATACTCGTTATGCTATTGCTGTAGGGTCACTACTGCCACATCTTGACTATGCTTCTTCTTTGTATTATAATCTGGGTTCTCATGAACTTCATGCTCTTACTGTGGCATTCAGTAATGTATGTCATTTTATTCTTCTTACTCCTTTAAAGACCCACCATTGTGTGTTGTATTCTTCTATTGGATGGCTTTCTCCTGTCTCTAAATTTTTATATTCTTTGGAATGTTTGGTCTATAAGTCTATTTATTTTTCCTCTCTTTTTCCTTTGTCTGATTTACTTACGATTTTAGATGTTCTTCTATGAACTAGCAGTCTACTAGGGGTGCTACCCTTATAGTCGCTTCACACAAAAACAAATTTGGATTACAACCTTTTTCTATTTCTGCTGCTAAATTGTAGAATGAGTTACCTTTTGAGCTGTGCTTAGTTTCTACATTGTGAAATTTTAAAGTGAAATTTAAGACACATTTTTACTCCTTGAATGTATGTAATTTTAATATATGATGTTTTATGTTTGTATTGGTCAATGTTAATTCTATATTCATGTTGAATGTCTGGGTCAGCCCTGAAAAAGTGCTTTTTGTCCAGTGGTCTTACCCAGTTAACAAATTTAAAATAAAAAATAAAATAAATAAAATATTGTCCCAAAACATTCTGGCAGAGCCCCAGGAGGTGGCAAGGGAGATTTTGTAGTAGTTAGCTTTGTCCTTATGGATAGCCCAGGTGCATCTGTTACAAGCAACATGATAGGCATGCCTGTCAGAGGGTTTGCCCGAGTCAATAGCTCTGTGCCAGAAGTTATCCCTGAGGCTATTGGGCTGAGTAAGGAATGGGTAACCCTAGGGGAAGTTGTGGGATTTGATAACTAGTTTGGAGATGGGAGTGAAAGTAATTGAGTGCAGTGTCAATGTCAGGAGCTAGGTTAATTAGTGACCAGTTCCATCAAGCAAGGTAGTCCTTTAGTTGGCACAACTTGCTGGGTCTAAAGTGATGCCTGAAAACAATCTGGGAGGGTGGTGTCTGCATTTTGCAGGACCAAAAGAAAATTATGGGGAGTGGCCACTTAGTGCATTGGGTAGCACTGTGAGTTCTGTGATTCTGAGGGGTCGGTTAGATAGGACAATATCCAGGAGGGTGGAAGAGCCATTAGTGGGGTTGATTCAAGTAGGGTAGGTAACAATTTGTGTGAGATCGAGGGCAGCAGTTGTGTCTTTGACCTCGGTGGCACAGCTAGTGAGTCAGTTGATCTTTAGGTCACCCGCCAGTATTTGCTCAGATTTGTGTGGGAGTTGGTAGAGATAATCAAATAAAGATTGTAGGGCAAGTTTCTTTTACCATGGTGGAATGTAGGCAGTGATGATAAACAGCAGTGCCCTGGAAGTGTCAATGATAATTTTTAGCAATAGGGCCTGCACACTAAGCTCCAGTTGAGGGAGGGAAGGTGTGTCCTTGGAGAGAGTAGCGGAGGAAAACGGTGCTGCCACCTCCACACTTCCCAGTTCTGTCTACTCGGTAGAGGGCATATCCAGGAAGAGCAATGAAGATGTCAGGGGTGGTATTAGAAAGCCACATCTCAACAATTGCCAGGACATCCGGCTGATGCTGGGGAACCCAGCCTTGGAGCCCTGAAAATGTTTTTAGCAGACTACAGATGTTCATGGAGGCAGTGTGTAGTCCGGCAGCTGGTGGAGAATGGCAGGGGCTGGCGGTGAGGGGTTGGGGTGGATGTACCCAGATATGAGGAGGAGGAGAGATATCAGTCTGAGGAGTGCCAGGCATAGTCCACAATGGGAGGGAAAGGAGGCATTACTGCATGCCTGTCCAGGGAGGAACAGGGATGGGAAGGGAGCATAGTATAGAGGTTACTTGGGAAAAGAGGGGGCCAAGGAGACTGGAGATGAGGCAATAGGAAGAGAGGGGCACACTGGAGGGGGGTTGCAGAGGCAGGGGAGTGGAGACAGTGGGGGTGCAGAACTGATCCAGGGAGGGGCGAGGGAGGTGGTGAACAGTGTGAGTTGTCATCAGTGTTACTGTATCATGGGGGGCAGGGGGTACAAAGGATAAGGAGAGGAAGTATATGTTTGGCCAGGGTGGCAGAAGAGCAGGAGGTGCTGAAGGGGTACTTGGCAAGGGGCACAGTAGAGTAAGCAGGGTTACAAAGTGGAGAGTGAGGCTACCAGTAGGGAGGCAGCCCAGATGGCATAATGGTAAGGTTTGAATCCTGGGCAGGGAGGATTATACTGGTGCAGAAAGTGGGGTGGGGGAGAGGGAGAGAGAGCCTAATAAGTGGGTAGAGGACCTGGGCAAGATGGTAGAAAAGGGTAGGAGGAGGGAGAGGAGGAAGGGGACAGCAGCGACTCCTAGTGGCCAAAGGGTGAAAAGGATAAAGCGTGCGAGAGAGGGGGAGCAGAGGAACCTAAGGTAGAGGAAAAGTGGCAGTGAACAGGTGAAGCAGGGGGAAGTGGAAGTGTAGAGTGGGTGCTACCACCTAGTGGCAGATAGCTATAACCTGCAAAGAGAGATTTGGACACTTAGTCACATGACCAGGGGAGGTCCTTAAATTAAGGGATGCCCCTGGGTGGGCTGAGCAGCTGACTCACAGCATTGATGGACTAACACCCCATTCACAAGCTGGCTCTGTGAAGGAGGCTGAATTACCTTTACGGCACCTCCCAGTCCAACACTTGCCCCCAGAGTGCTGCATCTGTAGTGTGTGAGGAAAGGGACCTTCTGAAGGAAACAAGAACAAAAGGAACTTAATTAACATGCAGTGGGAGAAGGTCCTGAGCTATGTCCTGACTACAGGTCACCAGTGCGCATGCATGAACTCCGGGAAACAGAGTGACCTGAGAGGGCTAGAGAATTGCAGCAGTGGCGCCCAGAGCAATACAGAGAACATCACAACCACGCAGTGGGCCTCTGCAGCAACTCAGATGGACAGAGGTACTAGGCTAACACTCTGCACGCAGTAGTCAGAAACAAGCTTAAACATAGCACAATACTGGCAGAAACACTAGTGAGTAGCTGAATGATAAACACACTGAGACTGGGGAAAAGCACAATTTGTAATGCAGACACAGAGCTAACAAACTAAACACTGTTAAATGGCACAGACAGATAGCTGGAACACAGTTAAAGTCAGCCAAACATAACTACAGTTAAAGTGCACTTAGAAAGGGTCCACAAGTGCTCTGTTACTCAGAGGGCTGAATTAAAGCACCAGTGGAAATCCAGGCAGGAATGATGTGTGCCTTTGTTGGTTTGGCAGGAGACTTTCTTTGGGAGCAGGGCTGGCAGGATTTGACAAATTGGGCAATGTCCTTGTTCATGTAAGGCCAGAAGTGAAGCCTTGTCTTTTCAAGAGTTCTGTGGATTCCCATATGACCTCTGGAAATTGGAGAGGCAAGAGTGGATTGAAGAACTTTGTTGACTAGAGAGGCCAGCGCAACTAACTGTACATGAGTTCTATCCATGTGATGGCCTTTGCCTTCCTTGGTCCAAATTTGAAAAAGCACACTGTCATTGAGAAAGTATTATGAAGCAAGAAAAAGTACATCCTGGTGGTGTTGCTTTTGTTGTGGCAATGTTCCAGACTTTAAGTACATAATTTTGTTTGTGAATTGAGGATCAGTTCTTTGTTGCATGTTGACCATCGCCAGGGAGATATCAGTATTAGAGGTTGTAAGAAGCTCTTCAACTGCTTACAGTAAGGGAGGATTGGTACTTTTCTCTGTAGAAGAAGTTGGTAGCAGCAAAGAAACTTGAAGTGCTGTGGGAGTGTCCACAGGAAGCACATCTGTGGAGTGAAAAGGAAGATCTTGTAGGCAGGATTCTTTGTCTGTTGAGGATGATGCAGAGGGATACCATCTCTGGCTTAAAGCATCGGCATTAGAGTGAACTCGACCTGGTCGGTATTGAATTTCAGAGTTGTAGCATTGCAATATGGAAATCCATCAGGCGAACTTGCCTACTGGCTTCTTCATTTCGAATAACCATCTGAGGGCAGAGTGATCAACAATAGCTGTGAAGGCAGAGTAGTGAATATAGCAGTCAGATTTCTTTACAGCAAATACCATGGCTAGACGTTATTTTTTTGTGATGCCATAGTTTTGTTTAGCTAAGGAAAGAGAGCACCTGGCATAGTAGAAAACTCCATCTTGGATTTGACACAGCACAGCACCCATTGCAAAGGAACTAGCATCTGAGTAGAGTTAGAAGGGTTGGTCAAACCTTGGGTAGGCTAATAATGGAGAACATATTAGGTTTACTTTAAAGGTTTCAAAGACCTCTTTACACTCAGAAGTCCAAGCATAGTCACATCCCTTTTTGGTGAGGACGTACAGTGGAGCTGTAGTCTTGGCATGATTGCAAATGAACTTTTGGTAAGTGCCAGACAAGCCCAGGAAAGCTCTAAGGTCTTTGAGATTGTTAGGTTCTAGATAGTCTTTTACTGCTGAGAGCTTATCTGGGTCTGGAGAGATACCTTGAGAACTAACAAATCCCAGGTAATGAATTTGATGCTGTGCAGAAGCAACACATTTCTGGGTTAAGCTTGAGATTGGCTTGTCTGAGATGTTTGAACACCTCTTTGAGATGATGGAGATGCTCTGGGAAAGTTCTGCTGTAGATGATAACATTGTCCAGGTAGACTAGGCAAGATGACTAGACAAGATTTCCGAGACAGTCCACATAATACAGCTTCCATGACACGTTGAAATGTGGCTGGATTGTTCCGAAGTCCCATAGACAGTTGTTTGAATTTAAAAAGTCCCAAGTGGCAGTGCCAGGCCTATGGGTGAGAAGCAGGATCAATAGTAACTTGATGGAATCCACTTTAAAGGTCTAGAGTGGTGACGTAAGCTGGGCTGGTTGCACCAAGGCTCTCTAAGGCGTCTTTGGTTGTAGGTAAGAGATGAGCATCTGTGTAGGCATTGAGCTTTCTGTAATCCACCATAAAACAATACCTTTTGTCTTACATAGAAACATAGATTTTGATGGCAGATAAGGACCGTTTGGCTCACCTAGTCTGCCCATTTCCCTACCTAGAGGATAAACTGCAGATCCTATTTAACCAACAGTCTATTTCTTCCTACCCCCACAAAAATTGCCTTACGTCTGTCCCATGCATTCTTGAATTCTCCCACAGTTTTAGACCCCACAACCTCCTCAGGAAGGCTGTTCCATATGTCCACCGCCCTCTCTGTGAAAAAATACTTCCTCACATTGCCCTGAGCCGCCCTATCTTCCAATTGTGTCCCTTGTTCTTGCACATCTCTTTTCTGAAAGATGCTACCTCTTGGACTTTGTTGATTCCACTGAAGTACTTAACGTTTTTATCATGTCCCCATCTCCTCCTTTCCTCAAGGGTATACATATTAAGCTCCTTTAGTCTCTCCTCATATGGCTTCTCTTGCAGACCCTGCACCATTTTAGTTACCCTCCTCTGAACTGCCTGCATCCTGTCTATGTCCTTGCAGAGATGGGGTCTCCAGAACTGGACACAGTACTCCAGATGGGATCTCACCAACTGTTTGTACAGGGGGATAACAACTTCCTGTTTTCTGCTGGTGATACCTCTCCCTATACATCCCAGTATCCCCCCAGCCCTCCCTACCGCCTTCTCGCATTGCTTGCCAACCTTAAGGTCGTCTGATATGATTACCCCTAGGTCTCTTTTCATTTTTGTTGTTGTTACTACCTCCCCCCCCATTGTATAATCTTCCCCTGGGTTTTGTTTCCCAGGTGCATTACTTTGCACTTCTTTGCATTGAATCCAAGCTGCCATACTTCTGACCATTCCACCAACCTTGCCAAGTCCCTTCTCATCCTTTCCACGCCTCCTTGTGTATCAACCCTGTTGCAGATCTTTGTGTCATCTGCAAAGAGGCATACTTTTCCTTCTAGTCCCTCTGCAGTGTCACTTATAAAGACATTAAAAAGGACTGGACCCAGTATTGAATCCTGTACCATCAGCAAGCAAAGTGCACCCCAAGGACTTGTAGATTCTTTGATAATGTCCTGGTCAAGCATGTCCTTGATTATGTCCTCCAGGACTTGTTTCTGTTTGTGTCCCACTTTGTAGGCTTGCTGACGGATTAGCTGCTGGTTGGGCTGTACCTCGATGGTGTGTTGTAGGATATCACAGCATCTGAGTTTGTTATATGGACCAACAAAGACATCCGGATAGTTCTCCAGGAATTCCAAAAGTTGCTATTTCTCTGTTGGACAGGTTGGATGTTTTGAAGATGATAGTCACTGACTGAGGGATAGCTCTGTGGAGGCGGGAGTGGTCATGATAATACTGACAGGACGAGAGTTGGTGGAACCAGATTGAGGCTCTTGCAGGAGGTGGAGTTGATCCCCTGAAGACAAGCAAACAAACCTTCCGATACTGGCACCCTTTGAGATGACCACTGGCTCATCTGTGAAGCTGCAGCACTGTTGGAAGACTGTGCCGCTATGCACTGCAGACAAGGTGTTCCCAGGAAGGAGACCTAATGAATGCAATGTGGGGGATCCCATGATGATGCCAACAACACCTTGTGAAAGTGGTTCACCTTGAATCTTGGCAATCAAAATCTTCTCTGACTTAGGAGGCATAGTGGCTCAGACTATAGCTGCAAGTTGCTTCTGAGGATCTAGTGACAGTTTGTTTGATGCAAAGTCTAGGATGGCTTTGTGAGCTTTGAAGAAGTCCTGGCCAAGAATCACCACTGGTTGTAGATCAGGCACTAGGTAAAACTTGACAGTAGCTTGCTGTGAGACAAAGTGGAGCTTGAGATGGACCATGCCTCTGACAGGTACTGTAGCAGTACTTACTGTAATAATGTACTTTAAGTCATCTGGAGAGACATTAGGTATGTGATGAATAGCTGGGTTGTCTAGAATACTGCTATGGATATTTGAGATTTCTGCTCCAGAGTCAACCAAGGCATGCATGGATCATTCTCCAGTAGTTACATGGACATAGCTCACTAGGAGAGGTGACCTGATGACAGGAACCCGTGCCCCTGGAGACAAGGGTTTGCCTGAGTTAGCAGCTAGAGAGTGCAGGTTGTTTGAGTTGTGAGAGTCGGATGGGCGGTCATTTGCTGTGTTACCCTGCCCAACAAAAGACCCTAATTTGTTTGGCAGCACTCATTTTCCTGAGCCTGTGAGAAGTTGGGATCATTATACTGATTATGCTGAGGTGGACACCTTTGGTTGTCTTGATGTCTGTGGTCATTTTTCAGCTTGCAACAGACAGCAGCAGTATATCTCCTGAACCCACACCACTGGCAGGTCACTGGATCTCGTGAAGGCGAAGGTGGCTCAGGTCACTGTTGAGGTGGCTGCAGAGCATTGACAGAAGTTGCAAGGGAAACAGTAGCACTGAGGTGTAAGTTGTTGACAACAGTAATAAGCTTATCAAGCATTGCTTGTTGTTGGACACATGTTGCAAGTGCAGCCAATAGTGAGGACGGTGGCGCCTGTGCAGTGGCAGACTGGAACATTGAGATGGACTCTTGTGCAAGTCATGCAGCTTGGATTGTGTCCGTCCAGGTGGTTGGCTTTTGCTGTATGACATTAGTACAGAACTGAGAAGGCAGTCCCCCAGACAAAGGCTGTGATTTGATCTTTTTCTGATTTTTGCAGACGTTTATAGCATGATTCAGTGTCCACTATGAATGTTTCAAATGTCTCAAAGGGTTGCATGGTGCGTTCCCACAGTTGCTGATCCAATACCCAGGGTGCATATGCTTGAAGAAAATGATTGCTGAAGGTGGTATACAGGGTGGCAGTGTCCTCTTTTACCTAGTCTGGAAGTGTGCTGAACCAAGAGATGGCAGTCCCTCTCAGCAGTAAGCGCTGGCATTGGAAATATGCAGGGGAATCAGTCCAATCATTGAATGAGATCCAGGCCTGGAATTGCTCAAGCCGGTTGACAGCATCTTCAAGAGGCAGTGATGAGGTTACTGGCTATAAACTAGTATGGACCATGGACCATGGACTGTGGTGATATAGCCTTAATGTAGGCAAGATCATCCTGGATAGCTTGCATAGTTGGTGCTCCTTGAGCTCAGATGGAAGACTGAATGTCATGAAGGATGGTTTCTATTTTGAGGCCCTTGCCCTTGAGATGGGTGAAGATGGAGCCTTGGACATTTCAATGCTCGAAGTGGCACCTTCCTTGGACCTCATGGTCAGAGATGAGCTGTGCTTCACTGAGCGAAGATTGTAGGAATGAGAAGGAGTTTCCATCATGTGAGAGAAGAGACATTGTGGAGTAGAGGAAGCAGAGGACGTGCTGAGAAGAAAATATTTTTGTAGATAAAAGTAATTATTTGTAAGCAATTTCCATCAGTTGGCGTCTTAACAATTTCCACTCAATTCAGTGTTGTCAGTTATTTAAATGAAGTTTTTGTTGCAACATTCAGCTATTTGTTATAGTTTCCCTTTATTTCAATAGGTTTTCCACTGATTCCTATGGAGTAAGGTAATTTATTGCCCTTCACAAGATGGCCGCTGAACTTTGACGTACAGTACCATGATTTCTTGACTGTAGTAAGATGGCCACCAACAGGGAGGTTAAGGGAAGCTGCTTTTGTTATGATTGATGCACACAAAATGGAGGCTTCTCACCACGAGGCTGCTGTGAAGGAAGAAAATGGCAATTACCAGGCTGCAGGCCTACTTCCCCCTGAAAATATGGCGGACTTGACCTCTGGTGAGTGCAGAAGAACTGGGGGTATTTCTGTATTTAACTGGATTGCTCTCCATTTTATTTAATTAAGCTTAGTTGCTTTTGATTCTGGCTGTGGGCTCTCATGCTTGTGCTTTGAGTTATTTTCCTTGCCGTGCCCCCTATTTTGTGTACTGTGCTCTGCTGGAGCATCAGTGGCTGCCAACTTTTTTTCTATATTGGCTCCCGTATGGTATATTTTATTACCCTGTGTATGTATTGTGGTTTGTTTCATTTTATTTTCCCGTGTAGCTGCCCCAGTATCTTGTGCCTACCAGGAATGTCCTTAGTGCTTATATAGTGGCCCAGTTTACTGCTTTGCTCCTGTGTGGCTCCTGCAGTTTTTGAATTTGCTGGAGAGGCCCTTTTGTTGTATGGCCTAGTGGGAAAAGGGTCACTCCATTTAGGACTGGAGTTACTGTTTTGGGAGGAGCGGAGCTGCCTTGCAGCTTGTGTGTAAGCTGGTGAGTTGGAAAGCAGGGAACAGAGGCTCTGTATGGCGGGTGGAGTTCTGGAAGAGCAGATGCTCTGTTTATTGTGAGGAGGCTGAGTGAACTTGCTGCAGATGTGTCACTAGTTGTAGCTATCACTGGGTGGGAGCAGATTTCTGGTTTGTTCCTTTCTATGCGTGGAGCCCAGGTAGCTGCCTGGAGCTGCAGTAGTGCAGGGGAAACACTCTGTAGTGGCGGCAGTGGCAAAAGGGTATCCTCAATGCTGTGGATGGCAGACTGAGCTGTGTTTCTTTATTTCTTTATTTAGTTTAACAATTTTGAACAGTCCCTTCTAGACGGTATCTGTGTCGTGGGTTTGAGTGGAATAACTGTGGCAGTGCAACTGAGGTAAAAAGCACAGAGTAGCAGGCTGTTGTTAGGTCACAGTGAAGGGGCAGCATCAGAGAGTTTAGTCTGTAATTATATTTGCTTTGTGGAAACTGCAGACCCTGGTACAAGAGGTAGTGGAAGTGGCTGCAGAGTGCATTTGTGGCATTTGCAGTTAGTAGAACAGAGCATTTCTGAAGGAAGCCCTGCCACGCTGGGGCTGCACAGTTTGTAGCTCTGAGGCATACAAGGTAAAGCATATTTATTTTGGAACAGTTCCATCATTAAGCCACTTGCCAGCAGGGTTTAACATTTTTTTTTTACCTTCTCTTTATTCTGCCCCCTACCTGCGGTGCCCCCACTCTTCAGGAGACACACGTATGGCCTTATCAGTCCCCGTCCTCTTACCTGGAGCCTGGTGCGGTTCATTCCCCATGTAGCCTTGGTTATACTCCCCTGGCGGGGTACAAGGTGGGGGCCCTTACACCCTGAGGTCCTTCCTGTTTTCATTGGGATGTCGTCATCAGGGCAGGTAGGGGCATTGTGGATTGGGGCCATGGTGCTCCATCTACCGGCAGTGCTGCAGGGTGTTTTCTGTGTTTTCTTGGTGTGCTGTGTGCCCTGATGTCAAGGCATTATATGCCGACATCTGGTACGCCACCCTTCTCACTGGCTTGGAGTTGCTGTACTTTGGGTCTCCACCCAATGTCAGACATTCACCGAGCCTGGATCCCCGGAGAAGGCAAGCTGTCCTTAGGACGCAGTTGAATAGTTTTACTTTCAATAATATATATATGTATATATTTTACAGTAGGAAGGCTGCAGGCTGCTTTGTTGCCGAATAAAACGTTCAATATTATTCTCTGCATCCAAGGCTGTGCTACAGGTAGTATTCAGACTGTAAAGGCATTATGGGATGAAGACTGGGGTACCCAATGACACAGACAAGCGAGATTGGGGTCTGATCAGAAGAAGGGCTGCATTCTTCACCATGTGTGGCATTTTGGTGTTGGTCTGCCATGGGGCCCTTATCTTCTCCCTGTTCTGCCAGGCCCACCTGGATCTGCTGCAATTGTCATCTTGCTGGTATCGAACAAACTGCATCGGATGCATAAAATAATAAGTAAAATTAGTTTATTCACAGACATCAGGCAGGAGCAACTATTCAGCATGTGGTTCAACTCAGACTGAGTACAGACAGAAAACTGGGGATTCCTAGCCCTTGCAAGCAATGATTAGCATAACTTATGCACCATTATCTGTTCTGTTAAAGGAGCTGCAGCTAACATTAAGCCCCATGCTTAACTGTACTGTACTCTACAATGGTCAGAAACTTTGCATAGGTGTAAAAAGATACAGTGTGGAACTAATAATCTGGAACAAAAAATAAAATCGATATGGGTTGCAAACCTGCTCCTATAATAAGTATAACCAGGTCTTTATGTAGTTTTCTATATGTGTCTGTCAAATTAGTTGTAAACCATTCCTTAAATTTGGTTAAAAAAATTAAGAAATAAAGAAGTTGTGGGTAATTAAAAAAACAAACATAAAAATTCACCAAAAAAGTCACTTGTTTAAAGCTTGTCTTCATATCTTAAGGATTCAACCCACATCAAAAATATATTGCAGTCAATGGAAATTGAAAGGGATTGTCTGTTTGCCACACTACATGTGAATGCATTATATACAAGTGTCCCCCATAAAGGTGGATTAGAAGCACTGGACTACTATCCTAACCAGCGTCCTTATCCTCATGAGGTTCCTACTACATATCTGCTACAATTAGTTGAGTTGGTACTAAGTTCAGATATCTTTCTGTTTCAAGGCAGTTTTTACAACTGGTTAAGGGAACTGCTATGGGGGCCACTATGGCACCCAGTTATGCCAGCATATGTGTAGGAAAATGGGAGCTGGACTGGATCAGGAATGTCGACACAAATCCATATTTCACATATCTGGATTTGTGATGTTGCTTTATTGATGATATTATTATTGTTTAGAGGGGCCACACTGCATGTTCATTGAATTTGTAAAATAGTTTCATACTACAAATGAGCACTTGTGGTTTAAGTCAGTTATGTGTTTTTTTTTTTGTAAATAGACATTTTTATTGAGTTACATATATATATGTGTATAGTTACATAATAATTATTGTAGCAGACAGATAAAATAGAAATTGAATAAGGAAATTACATATTGCTATCTGAGGAAGTAAGGCATATAAAAATAAAAATCCATACAGATCACAAAATCTGCCTGCGTAAGTACATTTGGAAGTGGAAAAATGTGTATATTTAAATAAAGCTAATCTTTATATAAATTAATGTGCAAAATTATCTTTAGACGATTGCTCTGTATTTTTGTTGAACAATTTCCATACTGGCTTGAGATCATCAAAATATTCTGTATTATAAAGTGCTGATAAAAATAACTTGTCTCCATTCAGACTTTGGGAATGGGGTAGAAAATACATCACATTTCCAGTTCTTCAAAACAAACTCTCTTAACTGCCATCAAACTGGCTTTAAGAAATAATCTTTCATCCTTACACAGTCCTTTAATATTAAACATTTCAAGAATGGTAAATTTGGGATCCTGCCAGTGTGGAAAAGAAAAACCTATTTGGTTGAGAATAGAAAATGCTTCAGACCACCAAACTAAAATTAATTTACAATCCCATAGCGAGTGCACAAAGTCTGCATTGGATTCTCCACAATGCCAACACAAGTTATGCTGGAAAACCTTCATTTTGAATAGCCTATAAGAGGAGTAACAGGTTGTATTAAGTATTTTATATTGGATTGCCCTGTCTCTAGTTAATTTATACTGGCCAACTTCATTACAGGCCAGATCCCATTGTTTAGCTGTACATATATATTTTAAGTCTTTATCCCATATTTTAATTGTTTCCTTATAAATATTCATATAAGGCTTATGCAAATTGCTTGATAACCAAGAAAACAATTTGATTGATCTATTTCCCAATATTTTCAATAGGTTTTCACAGAAACATAGAAGCTTGATGGCAGAAAACAACCATACCAGTCCATCTAGTCTGCCCTTTCCCCCCTACACCTCCCTTCCAGTCCCTGCCCTCCCTCATATACTCTGCCCCATATGTTTGTCCCTTGCCCTCTTGAATTCTTCCACATATTTTGGCCCCACCACTCCTGTCCCATACTCTTATTGTTCGGGGCTCGCTCCCATCACTTATAGTCCTTATTATATAAACTGCTCAACTGATAGGAAAAAAAACTAGAGTACCCAAATTGTATCTTGTACTGAAGGAGGTCCACTCCATCATTCATGATGCCACCCTCAAAAAATCTTTCCCCTTATTTATTCCTTTGCTATCCCAACTTTTATTAAATAGAACAGCACTTTTTAATTTATAATTGGGTTGTTCCATATTGGATTGTCAGGAGATAAAGGAAGATCCCACCTAGTTATGTTTGTGTGTTTTGTTACTGCATCAGCTAGTGTCTTACTATATAGCTTTGGGATAGCTTAAATTTTTTGGCCATAAATAATATTTCAGATGGGTCTACTTGTTCTAAAACGGAAACTGAAAGCACATTATTTATGAAAGTCATTGTTGTCCGATTTTGTTCTTTAATGTATGCCCAGTTTATCACCACTTTCATTATATAAGCTAAATAACATTTTTTTAAGGGTCTGGAAAGGCAAGGCCACCCTGATCCACCGGAAGACATAAGTTGTTCCATGGAACTCTTGGAGATTTACTATTCCAGATAACATTCCTAAGGAATTTGATTACTTTTTGAAACCATGTACTGGGAATGGGAGTCACCACCATTTGTAGTCTGTAAGATAAAAATGGGACTCCACCATCTTAATTATCTGAATTTTTCCTGTGAGGGACAAAGGTATTTTACCCTTGAATTGTAACCTATCCCTTAAGGAATCATATAGATCCTTAAAATTTTATCTAAATAATTACTTAATGTCATTATAAATATAGACACCCAAATATCTTCCCTTCTTACCTCACCTCCTCCTTTATAACATCCCTGCACCCTCCCATTCTCTTAGATCAACTGACTCCCGTACCCTGGTTGCCGTACACAGATCCACCCAAATTAGCCAATCCAGTTACTTTCACCACCTCCCAAAAACTTGGAATTCCCTCCCCCCTTCAAATCTGGCACTCATCCTCCACCTACTCAATCAGCTCTGCCCTCAATAATTAGCTTGCACCTAGCTGCTCTTGCCATGTCCCTCCCTAATTCCCTCCTCTAAGCCCTGGACAAACCCTACCCCTCTACCCTCACCTTCATTTTACCCTGTGAACGCACCCCCCCAAGTCTCGAGCACTCCTCCCCTTCTCCCAAATTGCTCCCCCTTTCTGGCCTCCCTTGATCTCTCACAGAATGCAAAGGACCCCGAATGCTCTCCATGGGTCTCTCTCCTACCCGCCTTTTGGATGAGACGTTAAACTGAGGTCACATCTGCCAGGATTGGTGGTAGTTCAGGTTAATGCTAAAGATCCCGTGGCACTTATCGAAAAAGAGTAGGAGAATTTTTTTAATTTTTACAACATTAAACCAAAATAGATATTGCCCAACATCGTATCTGACCTGGAGGCCTCAAAAACTAAGAAAATACTTAACTCAATGGGACTTGTCCCCCATCTCCCGGGCCCCTACTATAGATGAAGCCCTTGATTATTTCACCTGTTCTTTTAATAAAGCATGTGACATCTATGCCCCACTAGCAAAAGTGCAATCCAAGAAATGTAATGCCCCCTGGGTCACACCTGCACTGCTCCAACAGCTAAAGCACAGAGATGATCTCTGACATAAAGCAGTCGCATCCAGTATGCAGGCGGACAGGCAAGCCTATAAAGCGACTCATAACAGATGCACTTGGGCCATTAAACAGGCCAAATCAGGCTACTACAAAACAACGCTTGCCTCCTCCTGGGGGAATGCTCGGTTATTCTGGGACAATATCAAGGAACTCAATGGTAAATCCCGGCCCCCCCACACTGTCAGTGACCCTGTTCCAGACCCACTAGCCATCGCCAACTGCCTCAACTCATCATTCTCTGACCTAAGTGCAATACCCCCAAATAACTTCTTCAACCCCACTCCTGCAACTCTGCCCCCAAACACCCAGCATCCCCCCCTTCCATCTCAGGGTGATCTCTACAAATGAGACAAGGCCTTTCCTCATGAAATCACTCAGTGGCTCTTGCTATTGCAAAGGTTCTTTTGATATGAGAATCCTACATCTAGTACTAGATACAGTCCTCTCCCCACTGACTGACCTCATTAACTGCTCCCTAAGTCTGGGGCAGTTCCGTGCAGCCTTGAAGACTGCCACAGTCACCCCAATACTGAAGAGTGGTAACAGCACCTCCCCCAATAACTACCGTCCCATATCCATTCTCCCACTACTCTCGAAAGCCCTCGAAAAAATTATAGCCACCCAACTCACTCAGTACCTACTTGCTCATAACCTACTTTGCAGGGAGCAGCATGGCTTCAGATCTGGGCACAGTACAACTACAGCTCTCACTGAGTTCTCTAATTTTATTCACTCTGCCCTGGATAGAAAACACCTAGCTGGATCTGTCTTCATGGACCTGCCTAAGGCCTTTGATACAGTCTCTCACCCATTACTCTTAAGCACACTCAGCCACATAGTTCTGTCCCAAGGACCCATCTCCTGGTTTACCAGTTACCTCACAGCTAGAGCACAATGTGTCAAAACAAACACCCTTTCAACCACCCTGCCAGTCCACGCTGGGGTTCCCCAGGGCTCCATCCTCGTCCCTCTATTATTCAGCATCTACCTAAACACCTTGCCCAATTCCTGCTCTGGCAACCTACTACTCTACGCGGACGCCGCAGTTCTTTTTGCCTGGCATCCAGATCCCACAGTATTGCAGTCCTCCCTCCACCACACATTTAACCAGATTGAAAACTGGTTCATAGACCAAAGACTTGTGGTCAATGTAAAAAAGACAAAGACTATGCTCTTTGCCCATCGACAGAATAAGGCCAAGTATGCGCAGCTAACAATCCTCTCCCACTCTCTCTCCTTCCTCTAGGAAAGGTCAATACATATAAATACTTGGGCCTTACATTTGATTCCAGCCTCTCCTTCCATTCACACATCGACACTCTATCATCAGCCATAAATGTCCGTATAGGCCTATTGTTTCGGCACAAGGATTGCCTATCTCTGGAAGCCCTTAATTTAGCTGTTACCTCTTCAGTCCTCTCCCTAGTTGATTATGGGTTCACTATCTACTCAGCTGACGACCACACAGCCCTTAACAAAATCCACCTTGCCATAAACAAAGCATACAGATTCCTCACCAGAGCAGACAAGTGTACCCATACCTGTACCCTGTATGCCCTAACAAATCTCCTTACCCTGGATGAAAGGCTATTTTATCAAACATGTCTCCTCACAAAGTACACCTGAGGCTTATTTCCTTGGTGTTTTCTCCCTCTCTCTCTCCTATCCTCCCATGCCTCAGTGAACACCTACACTGCCAACTGACAGGTGTGGTCCATCCCAAGGGTTAGAACCTTCTTAGCCCAAAGTTCATTCCCACACAGGGCCCCAGCCTGGTACAATGAACTCCCTTCTAACGTCTCCTCCATCTCCAAATTAGGACCTTTCAAGTCAGCCCCCAAAGAGCACATTCTCACTTCACGGCACTGACAATGTACCAGCTAGTGCTGGGTCATCTATCTATTATCTTACGGGACCAGCCCACCACTGAGCTCCTACTGATAGGGCTATGAAACATTACCTATTAACAATGCCTCATTTGGTTGCACTCACAAGGTATCTGTCTAATTCTCTACCTTGTTGTAAATATCAAACCGGTTACTCCCTTCCTCTATCAGCAAACTTATTGTTCTCTTGAAAACTGCAAAATACAGCTCTTGGTAACACATTCAATGCAATGTATAGCTGATCTTGATTCTGCAGTACTGTATAACTAAAAAAACTGTAACCTTTAGCTGCCATTCTGTCTATATGTATTAAGTGTTTATATTTGTTTTTCTGATGAAGAGCCTTTGCAAATGAGTCCCCGACTCAAAGGTTGTAATCCTAAACTCTGTTAAATAAAATAAATAAATAGATACAAACTGTTGAAATCACACAGATATATAAATCATATGGAAAACAAAATCAAATAACAGTCATTTTTCAAAAATTGATAAAAAGGAAAAACATATAAATAAACATCTCTATACTAAAGGAATCTAGAAATATATAATGCAAATTTTGAAAACTCAAAATAATGCAAAACAGTGTTAATTCACACTTAATATAAATATTTAACAAAACAGTTTAACATTTATGTAAAACAAACATACTAATTTCAAAAAACTTTTGAAAAGAAATCAAACTGAAATACAGAATCATATAGCAGTATTGAATCATAAGTAGTATACAGATTAACAGTACTAGTACCACTGCCATACATAATAAAAATAACAAAATAACTATATATTCCAAAACCCATTTCCTGTAACCTAAATCCTTAAATGAAATCAAAATGTGCCCACCACTCTAACCATTTCCCTATACTTTCCTTCAACAATTCGTCAGATTTCCATTTTTTTAATTTCCCGTAAAATTATAAAATAAAGATCCAAGGCAGATATATCTTGTTGCAATACTAGACGGCGTCGGCAAATACAAATCCAATATAAAAAATGAGCAAACAAAACCCTAACGGTGCCTATATGAGGCTGTTTACTTTGAATAAGAGAAATGCCAAAAAACAGTAATGTGGAAGCCGGAGGGATAGGCAATGTATCGTTCCACCTGTTTTTTTACAATATTCCAAAACTGTACAATAAATGGACAGGAATAGTGAAGAAGGTCCATAGTTTCTATCACTTCTGTACAACAAACTCTGGGACAAGATCTTTCTTGCAAAGTTTTATGTTTTTGATTCCTTTTGACATTTATTTTCTGATGAAGCCCCAACCACACTGTATCCCACATTTGCTCAGGGATCTGAGAATCCATAATGTATTCTGATACTAAATCCTGTTGAAAACATGAAAATCTCAAAGAAGGGTGTTCTTGAAAATGAACTACGACTATCTCATTGTACAAGTGCTTTCTAGAAAAAGGCATGTAACATAGTATATTTTACATCCCATTTAATAATCCAATCGAAAAAAAACTCCCACCTTTTCACTAATCGAGGACTCCTCATTTTTATGATAAAATGTATCCCTTTTCCATTCTGACAAAATCTCTTTAAGTAAAGAAAACCCACAAATGCTCCAAAACTGGGTAATACCTCTTATCAAGGGCAATAAATTCACATATAAAAATACCATAAAAAAAAAAATAAAATAGGGTTCAACATATTCACCCTTCTAGCCTTAACTTCTTTATATAAAATATTATGTTTAATAGGATTTAATCGACTACCCCAAAAACAAGTAAACAAACAACTAGATAATGAAACTTCCAGCTTCTTAGGTACCATAAAGATAGCACGACTATACAGAAAAATTAGAGTTAAAAAAGACCTAATCAGGAATACCTTTTTTTTTCCAACCTTCCATCTATTCCATCCACTAACCATTTTGTTCCCTATAGACAATAATCGTGTCTAATTATATTCTGCCATTTCACAACCCCCAAAATAAACACCTAAAATTTTGCATGGGCTTGTGGCCACCCTGCAACCACCAGTCTCCCTAGGAGAATCCTGAAAACCCTTCAGGTCAATACATTTTGTTTTTCCAATATTCAAAGTAGCCTCTGATGCTTTCCCTACTACCTGAATAAGATCCAAAGCAATTACCAAGGACTGGTGATCCTGAAGCAACTAGCACACATCATCGGCATACACCAATACTTTACAAGCAGGAGAATATCCCCCTTGTCAATTCCAAAATTCTAGGGGATTGCTTAAGAAGTCTCATAATTGGGTCAATCATAAACACATAAAGGAGGGGGCTCAAGGGACAACTTTGATGAACCCGTCTTAGCACCTGGATTTTGGGACCCATGATACCATTATCCTAAGGTACTACAAATGCTAATCCATAACAAACTTCCAACCATCCTACAGATTCCTTTGGGATCCCATAAGCAAGCAAACAATCCCACAAAAAGGAGTGTGATACCCTACCAAAGGCTTTGGCATGCTCCAAACTGACCAAAAACCCAGAATTCTTACCCAACTCATTCCCTCCATCCCCTTCTATGACCTCCGTAAGTAACAACAAAGCCTCAGTTATTTTCCTCCCTGGTATTGAATAAAATTGCATTAGATTAATCAGGTCTTCCATAACCTGAGCCAATCTATTCCCTAATAATTTAGCAAAAACTTTCAAATCAATATTTATTAAAGTAATGGGTCTCCAATTAATCAATTCTGTCAGATCCCTGGATTTAAATAAAAAAATCAACAGACCCTCATACATACTGTGGGGCAAATAATATTCTGTTTCAAAAAATCTATAAATGACCAACATTTCCATTGGAATAATCTCCCATAACAATATATACATTTTATTAGTCCACTTTCAGGAAAAATCACTCTACCACCACCTCCCTTCTTCGCCTTACTAATGCCATCCTCACGGGAATGGACAAAGGTGAAATAACAGCTGCCATTTTCATCAACCTGGCGAAAGCCTTCGACACAGTCTCCTATCCCCTGCTGCTGGCTAAACTTGCCCAAGCAGGACTGTCAAATGATGCAGTTGACTGGTTCCACTCTTACCTGGCCGACAGGTCCCAATCAGTCTGCATCGGCTTGGCCAGATCCACCTCACTCCTATCACCAGTGGTGTCCCTCAAGGGTCTATTCTTGGCCCACTGCTGTTCTCTATCTTTCTCAATGACCTGCCTGCAACCTGCCTACAAGCATCTATCCACATGTATGCTGACGACATGGTGCTGTTCGCCTCTGGCCCATCCACTGGTGCCATGACAGCCTGCCTACAGCAGGATGTCGACTCCATCCAACGTTGGTTCACCTTAAACCAGCTATACCTGAACCCTAAAAAAACAGTCTCCCTCACCTTCAGCTCCCGGTCCAAAATAGCACAGCTTCCCGCACCTCCTACGTTCTATACTTTGGATAGCTCCCCACTAGAGGCCTGCACCGCTTATCGTTATCTTGGGGTCTGGCTAGACCAGTATCTTGACTTTTCAGTGCATATTGATGCAGTACACAAAAAATTGCACCCTATTTTGGGAGTCCTCTACTGGAATAAAAATTGCATCCCGCTATGAACTAGACAAGCAATAGTGCAAAAAATGATCCTACCTATTATTGATTACGGGGATGTCGTCTACTGTGCCGCCCCCCAAACTTCCCTAGCTAGGCTAGATCCCCTTTTTAACTCTTTTTGTTGCTTCTCATTAAACTGCCCTCCCAATACCCACCACTGTGTCCTCTACCAATCCCTGGACCTCCCGTGTCTTCATAACAGGAGACTGCTCCACTGCGCTAAAACCTCCATCAAGTTCTGGTCACATACCCTCCCCTCCTACCTGTCTTCCTCCTTAGCCACCCTTTCTCCTCCTACTTATGCTATTTAAAATATTGACGCTAGGCTCCTATATATCCTCCACAGATCCACCCGGTCAGGCCGGGCTGCTTTTAGCTTCAGGTTGCCCAAACTATGGAACTCCCTGACAGCCAATATTAGACATTCCACAAGTACTCCTCAACTGAATGCTCTTCTCAAACTGCACTTCGCTATCAACTGCAACTGTAACCCCCCCTTAGTCCTCCCCCTCGACTCCATAATCCCCCAAGTTGTGCAGCAACTTGTTCTGATTCTAACTTGTAGTTCTGCTCCCTACGCATGTCTGGTAATACATTCTAGTTGAAATGATTAAGTACCTATGCAACTGTACTTGAACTGTCTCACCTATTGCTTGTAATCTGTCAATGTATGTTCTTGGGTTTTTTTCTGCTGTAATTTTCCTTACCAGTGTAATCCCCCTACCCCTAGGGCACATCTGGAATCGAGCAGTACTCTGCTCAGCATGCCTTCCTGGTAAATCTCTTAAATAAATAAATAAATTAGGCAAACCATCTGAACCTGGTGAAATCCCTTTACAAAGACTCTGAATAACCCTATCCACTTCTGAGATTGAAAAGGGAGCTATTAAAATATCTCAGAACTCCTCGGGAAGCTGAGGTAGTGCGGCTGCCTGCAATATTTGAGGAGTAAATTGAGAAAATTTCACTGGGGAACTAAACATTTCTTCTACATATTGCGTAATTAACCCCATAATTGAAACATTGTCCGTTACTAATAACCCTTGCTGTGTCTTTAAACTTTTAATCAATTTCTTCTTTCTATGTTTTTGGCAACTTACAAATGGATTTATACTTTCAGCTTTCCCCTGAGTACCAAAAATGTGTTCTTTCTGTAAGGAACAGAGCCAATCATACTGGTATGATCTCATATGAATCTTGACTGAAGCAATCTTAACCCTAAGATCCACCTCCTCCTCATACTGTCTTGACAGCAGCATGCCCAAATCATGTCTTAAGGCTAAATATTCTTTATTTTTTGACACAGCTTGAGATCGCCCTTGAACATGAAAAATCTCTGCCATAAGTATTTTCAAATCCTCCCACCATAATCCTATATTTCCGTATAGAAACACTGTAGATACTTTATCCTGTACTAACATTTTAAAAGCAGTCACAATTACTAGATTCTCCAATAAGGTCACATTCAATCTCCAAAACCCTGGCCCAGTCTCCCTTACTGGGGGGATTGCAGTGTTTACCCCTATCAACATATGGTCTGAAGTTTCTATAGGCAGAATAAAAATATCAGAAACTTCTAACAATTGTTTCATAAATAAAAAATCAATACAGGAGAAAAAGGTACCCTTAAAAAATGTAGCCCTGCCAGATCTTGTACCGCTCCCCTGAAAATCTTTCAATCCTGCCTGAAGTAACAATTTTTGCAAAAAGGTCTTATCACAATACTGCTTCTCCTTTAAATTACAGAGTTGAAAATTAATATTGAAATCACCCCTCCCAAAAAAAAAATCTGCCTGCTGGTAAACAAATAGGGCTGTACTTTTGTTAATAATTCAATTCTCAAAACTTTTGTTTGAGGACCATAAACTGTAATCAATCTACAAGAAAGAGAATTAATAACTACATCTAATAACGCTCTACCAGGATCAATATCGACAAGACGCAAAACCAGAACCTTAGAAGAATAAAAAAAAAAAACAACACTGCACAACAAACTTCCATTTCTATTGACCAATATGAAGAACCCCACCACCAATCTCTCGTTGCTTGCGAAATTTCAGTTAATGTATGAAGCCTAGTGTCCTGCAAGATCAAAACATCAAAATCCAAATTCTGCAAAATACCAAAAGTAGTTTTCCTCTTGTAATACGATCTGATACTATTAACATTTAAATTTGCCACCCATAAGTTAATAGCTTCAGGGAGGTTTAATTACATTTTTTTACTTGACCTTGTAACCCTTTTTTTGTAAAATAATCACCTTTGAGTTCTGTAACTCAATATCCAGGATCGACAGTAAGCAAGGAGAGGACTGTGAACCCTCCTCCATTGGATCTTCCCTACCCACCTGCTCCCCCCAAAAAAGTGAAAGCAGAAAATCTATTGGAAAGGGATAAGGGGGAACAGGGGTACCAAAATTGCACCAGCTCAGAATTATCCACCCTAGATGGACTTGATTTGGGGGAAACCACTGGACTTCCTTCAAGGGAACCTTCCTGAAAATCCACAACGTCCTTGTGCTCCTGGGAGCTTACAGTTGGCTGAGCAGGAACACACCATGGTGAACCTTGGGGGCTCACAAAAGGGGTTTCTACAGGAACAACCCCAGCACATGAAATATCTTTATCTAAGCTACTAATATGAGGTAAAGGGGGAACAGCTATACCCTGCCTACCCATGTGCAGTCTATCCACCCTCCACCAGAAGAGATATTTCCTCTACCCTTTCCTCTTCGCCGAAGCGGAAGAGGATGAACATCTTGTTCTGTACCATGTCTATAAGGTTTCAGAGCTTGGGATAGAAAAATATCATAATCTGATACCTCATCAGAAACCCGTGGTCCTCGTCCCCACAGAGACTACAAACTGGGGGGGGGGTGGGGTGGCTGTGCATTGTGCTGTTAAATGACCGAATACCCTACAATGAAAGCACTTTATGCTGTCACAGTCACTACTCAAATGAGTCAAAGCTCCACACTGATAACAGCTTTTCGGCTGGCCAGCATTAAACAAAATTCCGCTGTCCCTCCCTAAATAAAAAGAACTTGGTAAATGCTGAATCCCCACATTTGTTTGTTTTAATTGAACCCTAAAGTTCCACCCTCCATTCCAAAATCCATTTTTGTCCATGATTGGTCTAGGATGTTAAAAAAAAAAAAATAGTACATTGTTTTTCTAACCTGGTTAAACAACTTAAAAAAAAACAAACAGAATACAATGTTATTTACATCTACCCCCTCATTCCTAAATAACACCGTTTATGTCTTAATGGAGGTTTAGTAATAGGGATTGCTATGAACTCTTTCCACACTCCCATGTCTTTCTGTTCATAATGTAGTTTCCAGGATTTGTCCAAGAGAACCATAGAACAGAAACTAACATTGTTATTTCTGTCCCCAGGTGCATGTATAAAGGTGTACACATCAACTGAAGTAAAACCCATTAAATCTTTAATAAGAGTTTCTCCCACCCAAAGTCTGTCAGTGGAGGGAAAATTGGGGCTTTCCACACATACTGGAGACAAACTAAAAATCTCCTTTTAGCCGCTTCTTCAGGCTTACGAAAAAGCCCAGCATAAGACATAGGTTTACCCCGATCTTGCACACAGGGCAACGCCTCTCTAGGAGAACTGATATCCCCATTCTGCATAGACCTTAGTTATGGAAATTCCACATTCTCTCCTACCTTCCCCATAGCTTTAGCAGGGAAGTCCTCTTGAACATTATCCTGCTGAGAACATAAGTTTTGAAGATCAAGGTCTTGGAGTCCTGAAAGGGGAGAACTGCATCTAGCGTAGCAACCAAAACTACAGCCTCACTGTCAGAGTGTGCAGCTGCTTTAGAAGCAAGCGGGGACTTAGGATCCTGACCGTTTACTTTCTCTACACTGATCGGCTCAATGTCCCTCATAGGACTACAGGAACCAGAGTTTCCCGGAGAACCCTGAATCGGTATCGGAGGGTCAGGAACCCATCGCTGATCGCGGTAAAGCCAACCAGCTCTCTGCAAGGCATCCTCCGGGGACCAATCCTCTGAATCAACAGGCTACAAAGTATCATCAGGCTGAACATCCTGACCATTGCCCAAGTCCAAACTTTTACCCGGAATAGAAGCAACACCTAAAGGTAATCACTTACTAGTACCTGATAAAGGACTAGCCACTGACCTTTTCTGTTTTTTCCTTTCCTCCTCCAGTCTAGACTGACTAAGATTATATTCCTGTTCCGCAGTAGTAATCAGAGCCATTAGTTGATTCTTTTTTTTCCTCTAACTCATCCTGTAGTTTGATTTCATCAGCGTTCAGGTCACCAACAGCATCAGGCATAAGGAGTGGAACAACAAGATACTCCGATATAACTCCTGGTAAAGAATTCATAGCTACAGAAATCCTCTCCTCAGTCAGGATATGCATCAATTCTGGAGCTCAAAGAACCTGACCATCCCCACCCATGTTCTGTGACATACTGAACTTCTCCAGACTCTCCTGCAGCACTTCAGCACCCTCTGCAGCAAAAGTAGGGGAATTTCCCCGGTGTCCTGGCCAAATTTCTCCCATTCACTAAAAAATACCACCAACAGCTTAATTTGATTCAATTTCAGTTGGTTACCATCTGTATCCGCCCTTCCGCCAGTCTCCCTTGAAAAAAGGGACTTCTAGGCCCGGTGGGCTTACCGGGTCAACAAAATTCAATAGATAGATACTCCTCAAGGGGCTTGTATCTCTCATGTACTCCCTTCCCCAACTGTGTTAAAGGGATCTCTCTGGGACACTGCCTTATCACCTTCTCTCTGGCCCCCCCCCCAGTCCCCTTGCAGGGTTCCTCACATCCTGAAAGGATCTCCAGGGACACAACTTTTCCCCCTCTCCCACCTCACCCCTCCCATCCCCTTTCCCCCCTTTTCTTCACATAAGCACTTGTTTACTTATTAACCCAGCACTTATTATTGTCCAGTCTTTCTACATGTTATGTGCAACACTGTTATAACACTGTAATACCTGCCTTGTAACTGTATGTTAATGTTGATCTTGTAACGTGAATGTTTAATGTCTCATTTCAGTTGTACCTCTTCCTCCCAGGTCACATTGAGAGATGAGTGACTTGTTGCTCAATGTGCCTTCCTGGTGAAACATTTCAATAAATAAATAAATAAATAAATAAATTGAACCATGGCATTTAAATGCTGCTTTATTGGCGTTATATCTGATATATGAAAGGTGACCATTTCTGTCTTGGTCTCATTGACCTTATATCCAGCAACCCTAGAAAATTTCTGAATTACCGAAACCAATTATTTTACACTTTGTTGTGGATTTTGTAATGCCAGCAAGATGTCATCTTCAAAAGTGTTTAATTTTATTTCTTCTAAACCAGTTTTGATGCCTTGAATATTGGCATTAGCTCTAATTTCGTTAAGAAAAGATTTTAATCCAATAACAAATAGAGATGGCGACAGGGGACATCCTTGGTGGACTTCTTTGTGTAACTCAGAATATTCTGATAAATTGCCATTAACTTTTACTTGTGTCAGAGGTTTTGCGTAAATAGCTTGAATAGTACTGATGAATTCCATAGGGAAATCAAAATATTTTAACATGCTGAACAGATAAGATCACTCAAGCATGTCAAATGCCTTGGAGGCATCTATGGCCATCAAAACAGTTGGAGTACCTAAATTCAGTAAATGCTCTATCATAAATTGTAGTTTAAGCAAACCAGATTGAATGGTTCTAGTGGGGATAAAACCCATTTGATTTGGATGAATTTGGGGAGGACGGACAATAGTCTATTCTTGAGAATTTTTGCAAAGACTTAATAGTCCATGTTCAAAATGGGAATAGGTCTGTAACTTTCAACCTTATTACTTCGCTTGCCCTGATTTAGTAATAGAGATATAAGCCTGGAAAAAGGACAGGGTTATGATCTTGTGCTTTTGTATCTGATACGTACATATGAACATATGAAATTTGCCATCAGATAAAGGCCTAGAGGTCTATCAAGTCTGCTCGAATGTGCAGCTAGCGCCCCTTATTCTGCAGCTGCCCCTCCCTTCCACCTTTCCCCTTCATTGACCCTCCCGCTTGTCCTGTCCCATCCCCTTTTGAAGCAGTCCACTGTTCTACTGGATACCACTTCTGCAGGTAATGCATTCCACTCAGCCACCACCCTCTCTGTAAAAAAGTGTCTCCTTATCTCCCTCCTGAACCTTCCTCCCTCCAGTCTGATATCATGGCCCCTGGTGTCCCTCCTCTCCCTTACTTTGAACAGCCCCTCTGTACCTGTCTTGTTTATTCCTTTCATGTACTTAAAGGTTTCAATCATGTCCCCCGTCCCTTCTCTTCCCCAGCGAGTACATGTTCAACTCCCTCAGGCTCCTCTCGTATGATAAGTCCTCCAGCCCCTTGATCATCTTTGTCACCCTGCACTGCACCCCCTCCAGTAAGTTAATGTTCCTCTTCAGATATGGGCGCCAGTACTGCACTCAGTACTCCAGGTGTGGTTTAACTAATGACCGATACAGTGGCAGAATCACCTCCTTGAGGATATACCCCTTGCAATACAACCCAGCATTTTGTTGACCTTTGCAGCTGCCTTCCTACGTTGTGCTGAGTTGTTCATTGACCCTGTAATGAGCACCCCCAGATCCTTCTCCTCCTCTGTCTGGGCCACCTGCATTCCCCCCAGCTGGTAACTCCTCCTTGGGTTCTTCATCCCAAAATGCAGCACCTTGCACTTTTTGGCATTAAACCCCAGTTGCCAGGTGTCTGACCAGGTTTCAAGCTTTGCCAGATCATCCTGCAACCCCTGCCATCCCCCTAGGTCACCCACCACTGCTCCTACCTTGGTATCTACAGCAAACAGACTGATCTTGCTCATGATGTCCAATGATATGTCTGCAATGAATATCCCAAACAACACTGGTCCCAACACCGAGCCTTGTGGAACACCACTCATCATTACCCTTGGGTGTGAGAGCTCCCCAACCACCACCACCCTTTGTTGCCTTCCCCGAAGCCAGTTCCATACCCATCTCACCAGCTTTGCACCTGCCCCTGTGCCTACTAACTTACTTCCCAGCCTTCCATGTGGCACTGAGTCAAATGCCTTACTGAAGTCCAGATACAGGACATACACTGCATGGTCCCTGTCCAGTTGCCTAGTTACCTAGTCATAGAACTCCACCAGATTGGTTTGGCAGGATCTGCCCGGTATGAAGCCATGCTGTCTGCTGTCCTGTAGTCCTTTGGCCTCTAGGAGGGCCACCAGCCTCTCCTTCAGGGTAGTCTCCATTGGCTTACCCATGATGGATGTGAGGCTCACTGGTCTGTAGTTTCCCGGTTCATCCTTGGGGTCACTCTTGTAGAGGGGCACCACATGAGCCATCCTCCAGTCATAAAGTACACACCCCAAATTTAGTGAGGCATTAAATAGGTCTGCCAAAGGTCCTGCAAGGACCTCTGCCAGCTCCTTAAATACCCTGGGATGGATACCATCTGGGCCTAGTGCCTTATTCACCCTTAGTGCCTTCAAACCCTCCTGAACTATGCCCTCCATGATTTCCCCATCTGTCACCCCCTCCCCCCTGTTTCTGCCATTTCTTCCCCCTTGGGTGTCACCCCCCTGTTCTCTTTAGTAAATACTGAGCAGAAGTACTCATTTAGTGCTTCTGCCTTATCGCACCCTGCTTCCACCCAATCCCCCGCCTTCCTCTGCGAACTAAGTTCACAGAGAAGGGGAACTAGTTGTTCTTTAAATGCTAGAAACAATTCTAAGGTGTATCCATCAGCCCCTGGCACTTTAGATTTGGTCATCTGATGAAGGGTGTCTCTTACCTCTTTTTCAGAAATGGGTTGAATGAGAGCTTTGGCTTCGGTCTCATTAATTTTTGTCTGTATGAATTTCTCATAATAAACCAGTTCTTCCTGTGATGGGAGGTAGTCAGAGGTACAAAAGTGGAAGCACAAACAGGGACCTCATTATCTACAAGTTCTCCTTTCTCCCTACTGCCCCTCCCATCCACTCCAATTCACCAATTAGGGATTGCTAGAGATTCCCAGGGTGTGTTTGAAGTCATCTGGGGCCCGTTCTTTTGCTTATGCGATCCCTACCCTGTGGAATTCTTGATCTCAATGGATAAATGAGTGCCTGACCATCACAAGTTTCAAGATAGCACTTAAGACCTATCTGTTCAGCTTGGCCTTTCCCGATGAAGTTAGCTGATAGGCCTGCCAGTTATAGCGAACCTGATTAACACTAAGTTTTAAAATTTTTATGTACTGGATTTTAAATGCTGTTTTTATGTTTGTTATGACTGTTTTGTACAGCACCTTGATTTTGTAAGGCGCTATATAAATAAAGATTTGATTGTTCGATTGAAAACTTAAATTCTGACAATTTCTCCTCTTGGCTTGCCACTAACTGACCATCTAATGTTTGTATAGAGGTTATTTCCATTGTTTTCTCCTCTAAAGCTTATATTCTCTTTACTAAAACTGTCCCTATAAGATAACTGTTAGTCTTCCAGTTCTTATTGGATCTGGCCACCTGCTTCTTGGTGTTATAGTAATCAGTGGATTCTGTAAGATTCCGTAATTCCTGCAGATCTTTAACTTTAGTGGTACCTCCTTCCTATATTGATTTTTCTATGGCTCATAATTCATCTTCTAAATCCTTCTGTCTGTTTATTCTGAGTTTATTCTTCCATGAGGCTTCTGATATTGTTTCACCTCTCAGTGTGGCCTTGAAAGCATCTCACCATTTTATTATATTTCCCTCCAGTACCCGATTATCAATTTTAAACTGGTCAATAGTCCGAGAAATTTTCTCCAAAAAGAGTTTATTTCTTAGAAAGAGATTATTGAAATGCCGAAGTCCCTTCTTTTTAATCTCAGAACCCATATCTAGATAAACATCACAGTTTGCAGGGCTGTGATCAGAAATCAATCTGGTTTCGATAGTAGCTTTAACCCCCAAAGTCTCTATAAGCAGTTTGAGAGATAAGAATATAATCCCGTCTGGAGTGTGATCCATGTTTGGAAGAAAAATAGGTAAAATCCTTGCTTTCCCCATGTAGCTCTCTCCAAATATCTTCTAGGTTATTAGAAGAAAATGTTGTAATAAATTAGCCTTATATTTGTCCCAACTGCATCTCTTAGATGTTTTTTTAAGTGAACTGCTTAATACACAGTTCAACTCCCCCCCCAAGTATAAAGTGACCCCCTATTCCAAGTAAACATTATTTAATTTGGCCAGGAAATTAGCATATCCCTTAAAAGGACCATATAAAGAACCAAATATTATGTTCCTTTGATTTTCTAATTTTATATTCACCAGAACAATTCTCTCCTGCCTGTCTGATGCAGAACCAGTCACTTGCCCCTTAAAAGTTTTGTCCAGTAATAGGGCTACCCTTTCATTCCTATTTATTGCACCAAGTGAATGAAAAATATAACCTGGGCATTCCTTCTTTGGTTTCTCCATTTCCTTCCCATTTAAAAAGATTTCTTGTAGCATAATAACATTAGCTTTACTTTTCTTAATCCTAGCCAGAATCCTGGTGCTCTTCACAGGTGAATTTATCCTGTTAATATTCCAGGTGCAGACTTTAACCAGTAGCATCAATTAAAGTAAGTTTAATCAGTACCCTGTCAATCTCAATAGCATAATTGTTACATTTCCATCTGCTACTCCCTGATTTGACCCACGTTTTTATTTTATGCCCCACCCTTTATGCCTGAGACCTATGTCTAGCATATCCCTCATGGCTAGTCACCCCCCCCCCATGTTTCACCACACTGCATTATAAATCCTATTATAGCAGCTCGCTTGTGAAAATTATCTGTTTTCAAAACCTGTGAAGATAGTTGGAAGCCTAAGTTACAAATCAGATAAAGCGTCTGAAGGAGAATTGTAAAGTAAAGTTAGATTATTCAAAAACACCTTGAATCTGGCTAGAAAAATCACAAAGGCCTTAATACTGTCTTTCCATAGCCTCTGCTGAAGGCCCCCATATTTTTTTCCTTTCATCCCACAATAAGTTGGAGAAATCATTTCTAAGACAGATAGGCTGATCTCGAAATACAACATTTAACCCATTGAATGCTTTCATAATCATATATTTTCCCTTTGATGTTAACATTTAAACAATCACCGGCCTGGATTTCTCATAATTGTTAGCTGTTCCTAACTAATGTACCCTATCTGTTATTGGGGTGTCCTCCCCTGACAACCCCAGTTTAGCAAAAATATCCATCAAAATACTCAAGTGATTTTTCTTTCTCCCACTCAATGAGAACCCCAAAAACCGAAATGTTCTTTCTCCTGGCTCAATTCTCTTGATCGGCAATTTTCGGCAACTTAATAGTCTCTTGCTGTGTTTTGAATTGTTTCATTTCTTGTGTTAAAGGGGAGACTGCGTCTTCAAGGTCAGACTGTCTTTTCTGTACCTGAGCAATTCGTTTCATGCTCTGTTCCAGATTTATATTCAGTTTCTGAATACTGTCTGATAGAACTTTTAGAATCTGGCAGAGATTGTAGTTTCGTCAAAGAGAGTTGTAAGTCACCCACAGTTTTTAATAATTACTGGGCCCAGCCCGGTGGTGTTTCCTGTGTGGACTCCGTAGTGCTGGGGCCCATTACATTTTGAATCCTATCTGAGTTGTTATTTTTTTATATTCAAGTTTATTGCATATTTTGGCACAGGTTTACAATAATCAGAGATTATTTCCATCACATTTAGTTTAAAAAGTACATACATTTTATAATAAGGATATTTTAGTACACAGTCTCATTTCATCAGTTAAGGCTTCTTTCACTCTATTTAGTTTACTTTACAGAGAACAATCTGGAAGTTCTAATTCCTTGATATTCTTTATAAACCAATTCCACTACTTCTCAGTGCAGTTTAACCCCTGCAAGGTATATAGTTTTTTAAACCAAGGATGGAAATGAGAAAGGAAAATGGTATACGAATTTGAACTCCATTACCTCTGGTACCGTTCCAGCGCTCTAACCATTAAGCTACAGGCCCACTGGTTACAGCGTCCGAAGAACTTCCTATTTCACAGTCACACATTCCTTTCTCTCTAGTGTTGCTTAATCTGCAACCAGAAACCAATTTAGAAATTCCACTACTTCTCAGTGCAGTTTAACCCCTGCAAGGTATATAGTTTTTTAAACCAAGGATGGAAATGAGAAAGGAAAATGTGGGCGCACGAGTTTGAACTCCGGACCTCTGGTATGCCGTTCCAGAGCTCTAACCATTAAGCTACAGGCCCACTGGTTACAGTGTCCGAAGAACTTCCTATTTCACAGTCACACATTCCTTTCTCTCTAGTGTTGCTTAATCTGCAACCAGAAACCAATTTAGAAATTCCACTACTTCTCAGTGCAGTTTAACCCTACAAGGTATATAGTTTTTTAAACCAAGGATGGAAATGAGAAAGGAAAATGTAGGCGCTTGAGGTTTGAACTCCGTGCCTCTAGTATATCCGTTCAAGCGCTCTAACCATTAAGCTACAGGCCCACTGGTTACAGCGTTAGAAGAACTTCCTATTTCACAGTCACACATTCCTTTCTCTCTAGTGTTGCTTAATCTGCAACCCAGAAACCAATTTAGAAATTCCACTACTTCTCAGTGCAGTTTAACCCTGCAAGGTATATAGTTTTTAAACCAAGGATGGAAATGAGAAAGGAAAATGTGGTGCGAGTTTGAACTCCGGACCTCTGGTATGCCGTTCCAGCGCTCTAACCATTAAGCTACAGGCCCACTGGTTACAGCGTCCGAAGAACTATATACCTTGCAGGGGTTAAACTGTACTGAGAAGTAGTGGAATTTCTAAATTGGTTTCTGGTTGCAGATTAAGCAACACTAGAGAGAAAGGAATGTGTGACTGTGAAATAGGAATTTCTTCGGACGCTGTAACCGGTGGGCCTGTAGCTTAATGGTTAGAGCGCTGGAACGGCATACCAGAGGTACGGAGTTCAAATCCCAGTGCGCCCACATTTTCCTTTCTCATTTCCATCCTTGGTTTAAAAAACTATATACCTTGCGGGGTTAAACTGCCACTGAGAAGTAATGGAATTTCTAATCGGTTTCTGGTTGCAGATTAAGCAACACTAGAGAGAAAGAATGTGTGACTGTGAAATAGGAATTTCTTCAGGCGCTGTAACCAGTGGGCCTGTAGCTTAATGGTTAGGCGCTGGAGCATGTTCAGAGGTGCAGGATTCAAATCCCAGTCGCCACATTTTCCTTTCTCATTTCCATCCTTGGTTTAAAAAACTATATACCTTGCAGGGGTTAAACTGCACTGAGAAGTAGTGGAATTTCTAAATTGATATTCTTTAATAAGAATTTCCCATCTTTATGCCCCTTCCCAAGTTTCTTCTACCCTAGCCAACTCCCCCTATCTCTGGCAGCATCAGCCATGGAGTCCGTCTCCTCACAAAGCTCTGTGTCCTCAGATGTATTCTGTAGGTGATTTCCTCCATGTCTTTAATTTCATTTGTAATTGAAAGCCAGTCCTGACTCGTCGGGGGACATGGTGAAAGCCATCTTCTGGTTAGAGCCTTGTGGGATGCTGTGAGAAAGATATTCCACAGATAGGTTTTGTCCGCTCCCTTAACTTCGTCTGGCTCCATTCCCAGTATGAGGTTCCTGGGACGCAATATGGATTGTATAGAAAGTACCTGTCTTACCTTCTGCTCTATTTCTGTCCAATAATTTAAAAGGGCTGGGCATGACCAAAATACATGCAGATAATCTGCTTTACATGTCCCACGTCCCCACCAGCACTCCCCCGAGCAGTTCTTGTCCCATTTACACTGGACCACTGGTGCAATAAAGAATCTCATTCTTACCTTCCACTCGAACTCCCTCCACATCAGACAAGATGTGGTCCTGAGAGCCAGAGCAGAAGTCAATTCCCCATCCTCCAGGCATTCCTCCATCTCCCGTTTCCACCTGTTCTTAATTTGGGTAGTCCTGTTCCCTCCTATCTCTCAAGGTTCCATAAATAGCAGAGATCAGCCCTTTTACCCATCAACCCTACTGAAAATTTGGTTTGTTTATAAAGAGTTTGCAAGCTGTGTATATAGGTTCTTATTTGTGGATATCTAAAGTAATCTGCCTGTCTCATGGAGTATTCTTCTTTGATCTGGGTAAATTCCAGGACAGTGTTTCCATTCAGGAACTGACTCAGGGAATATAGGCCCAGTCTGCCCCACGTCTTAAAAGTGAGATCCTGTCTGGGTGGGAAGAATCCCAGGTCCCAAGTGAACCATCTTAGGGGCCAAACCTCTTCATCCAGGCTATGTTTAGTCCAGATGTCTTAAGGACACCAGAGTATTTTTTACTGACATCAATGAGATAGTCCCATCTCTAATCTGGGTCCCTGGTGTCACTATTCTCGTGCCTAATGGCACCCAATCTGTCAGAGCCTCCTCAATTGTCTTTCATCGGGCCGTGTGTGCTTTGACCGACCACAGGAGAGCCCATCTTAGTTGGGTGGCTAAAAAGTAGTCCTCCAGATTAGCAACATTCCGGCCTCCATATATTTTGTTTGTCTGCAGTACTATATTTTTAAGTCTAGGTCTTCTATTGTTCCAGATGTATTTTACAAGCATCCTTTGCCATATTTGAAATTATTTTTTATGGATTTTTATTGTGAGACACTGGAAGAGGTATGGATATTTGGGGAGAATGTTCATTGATACTGGCTGTATCCTTGAGTATAGGGGTAGGTTTAAAACTTCCCACCTCCTAATATCTTGCCTGATCTGGGTTATTATTGGTCCTAAGTTAGTAGAATATAACGTTGCTAAGTTTTTTTGGATTTGGGTGCCCAGATATTTTATTTTCCGCCTATTCCAGTTCGTGTCCAGCAGCTGCGTTATATTAGTGGGAGGGTTGTAGTGAAATTTCAGAACTTCTGTTTTATTTTTATTTAGTGTATATCCTGAATATTGACTAAATTTGTCAATAATGGACCATATTTTAGGGATAGATCTATCCGGGTTGGTTATGTATAGGAGGACGTCATCCGCGTATAAGGAGAGTTTGTGTTCTTCCCCTTCTATGTCCACTCCTTTTACCTCCTCTGCTTCCCTTATCGCCCGAGCTAGGGGTTCTATATACAAATCAAAAAGGAGAGGTGATAATGGACATCCCTGTCTTGTACCCCAACCCAGGTCAAACCTCAGCGAGATGCCCCCGTTTACCCTCACAAAAGCATATGGAGAGGTGTATAAAGCTTTAATCGCCTCCATAAATGTTGATGGGAAAGCCATTCTTCTGAGGACCAGAAAGAGAAAATTCCAGCTGACTTTATCAAATGCTTTTTCTGCTTTGAGACTCATAAGACAGGCAGGCATACTCTTTTTATTAAATGATGTCAATTATATTTATGGTCCTTCTTACTCCTTCAGGGGCCTGCCTGCCCTCCACAAAATCCATTTGATCTGGATGGATTAGGCCTGCAAGAAAGGACTGGAGTCTTGGCTATTGTAGCCGTGAAGATGTTATAATCTATGTTAAGGAGGGAAATTGGTCTATAGGATCCACAATATTTCGGGTCCTTACCTTCTTTCGGAATCACCGTTATGGTGGTATAATTCCATGACAGCGGGACTGCTTCACCCTCCAACCAGACCTGATTATATACCGTTTTTAGAATAGGGGCCACATCCTCCACAAACATTTTGTATAGCTCACCCCAAAACCCATCTGGGCCCGGACATTAACCTATCTTAAGTTCTCCCACCTTACCCAAGATCTCCTGATGCGTGATTGGTCGTTCCAAAATTTGCCTCTGAGTCTCTGTGAGCCTGGGTAGATTTAAAGTTTCTAGGAATCTCAAAGCTTCCTCTGGACACGAATCTGGTTGGAGATGATATAGATGTTTATAATAGGTGACTAGCGTTTTGGCTATCTGCTCCCATTTATAGAAAATGCAGCCAGTGGCCGGATTTGGAAGACTTGTAACATTTGCTGTGGCAGATTTGTTTCAGCTGGTACGCCAGAAAGCATATGGCCCTTGGTCCCCCTTCATAATAGGTCTGTTTTGTGTATAAGAGGGCTTTCTCAGTCTCCAAAAGCTGCAGCCTCTGGAGTCTAAGTTTGAGCTCCTTTATCTCCCTTTCCCTTTCTCTACAGAATTTTATTTTCTGTTGCCCTTCCAGGGCTTTAAGTTCCTGACTTAACTGCTCTCTCTGTTTACCCCTTTCCTTCTTTTTATATGTGGCTATTGAAATCAGCCTCCCTCAATCATTGTTTTAACTGTATCCCAAAGAATTTGATGCGTGGTATCTGGGCCCTCATTCATCTGAATGGTCTGTTTTATTATTTCCCGTATTTCCACTCTCACCTTTTCATCCCTAAGCAGACTAACGTTTAACCTCCATTGTGTTGGCTTTCTAGGGAGCTGGAGGTCAACCTGTGTGTATATAGGTTTGTGGTCTGATAAGCTTTCAGAGCCCACCCACACAGATTCAAAGACTGATAAATCCCTACTATATTTATTTATTTGCTTTTGTTTACCAGGTAAGTCACACTAGACAGCCAAGTGCCTATTTTCAGGTGCGACCCGGAGAGTTACATACTTGAATTTACAGGTACAGTGACGAATACAACTTTTACATACAGTGAGATATCAGGAGACATAGAGGAATGACAGTCAGTAAAAAACACACGAACCCGGGGGGTGGTTACAGATGACTCGGGAGAGTTAAGAGCTAGAGCATACATAGACAGTGGGTGAGTCAAGTTTACATGGTAATCCATTTAGTCATTGCTTGACCAGTTGTCAGGAGAGTAAGTGTAGTGGGCCTGAGGGCGCAGAGGCATATGTTAAGAACATATCTAATCTCGATTAGATTTTGTATCTTGGGGAATAGTATGTGTAATCCTGTGCTAGGGGGTACTTTTCCCTCCATACGTCCGTCAAATTTGTATCCCTCATGAGTCTCTTCAGTGGTTTGGAGACCCTCTCATTAGGTGCCAGAATATTTGAAGTAGTGCCCAGGGACCTGTTAATGATGACATTCCAGTCCTCTCCCACGATCACTACTCTGTTTGCCCTTTCCACCAGTAACTTAAATAGATCTGCAAAAAAAGCTATGTGTGAGCCTGGGGGAGCATACACATTTAATAGCGTTACCTGTAGATCCTGAACACGTCCCGCTACCATCACATACCAAGCCCCCGCATCCGCTATTACCTCCTCCTCTACGAATGGGAGGGAGGCCGAAAGTAGTATCACCACACCCCTCTTTCTCCCCTTTGTGAGGGATGCATGATAGACAGTCGGGAACTCCCTACTTTTTAACTTTAGGGCTTCTTTAGGGGACAGATGTGTCTCCTGTAGAAATTGAATTTCACATTTCTGTCTCTTAAGAATTTTTGGAGCTGTTTTCTTTTAATAGGATGGTTTATACCATTAACATTAAGAGATGCAATTTTAGATTTGACCTTATCCACATTTAAGATTCTCTGCCTTTTCTAGTGTTTTATGCCCTTTCATATTTTCAGTAGACCCAGTCTTCATTTCCCCAAGCCCCCCACCTCCCCCGCTTCGAGAACACTCTCTGTTCCTTCTTTTCCCCTTTAGAGTATGTTCTTGTCTACAGCCATCCCTGTGCCATGCATGGTGTCTATTTAATAGTAACAACTTGCTGGCTTTAAACCACCAGCCAATCTGTATGTAATTAAGAACATATAAAACTCTATCCCCCTCTAATGGGGGTGCAATCCGTTTAACAGTATAGAACCATAAAACCATTAACTCATGAACCACGAGTTTTGAAAACATATAGGTAAACATTTTTAAACAATTAGCAGATATCCCCCCCCCCGCTTTCCTTTCCTTGGGTAATTTTCTTTTCTGAGGTGTACATCGCAGGAGGGATATGATAGATCTATCTTGAAGACCCCAACTTCCTAGGTCAGTTCAACTCCAGACAGTTGAACTGGTTTGTGCCTCATTTGGGACACTTGGCCCTGTATGGTGTCATGGGCTAGACCTCTTAAGAGCATTATTTTTGGGTTTCAACCCATAGCTCTGAGGTATTATTGACGTCAGCAGAACCAATAAGCAAGCGATAACCATTTCCAATTCCAATCTTTTGGTCTGTCCCCCCTCCAGCCCTTTACTTTAATTTGGTGTAGAGAGGTCCACCTCTCCCCAATCTATCTAAAAGTAAGGCAATCATCATTAAATCTTCCCTCCCCCCCTTCCCGTTAGTAGGCAGTTTGGGGAGAAGAGAGAAAGTCCACAAGCAAAAGTATGGCCCACCAGCTGACTGATTGCAGAGATCAAATCATTCCATATAAACACAGTATTCTCGGACCCCCCCAATTTTATTTTTCGTTGTTCTTTACTTCAAACCCTCCCCCTCTCCCCGCATAGCATTTTTACACTGTGGAGCGAGGCCTCCCCACCCACCCGCAGATACACTTTAGTGTCCTTTTAAATGTCTGTATCTCTGCAGTGTATTTCTCAAAGCCCCCATCAAGACAGGTGCGGGAAGAGAGGAGAGACTCCCCCCATGCACCAGGGCCATCTATATTTAAAATGACAAAATCTCTGCAGCGTTCTTCTCAAAGCCCTGATCGGGACATGTGCGGGAAGAAAGGAGACCCCCCCCGCGCCTCAGAGTCATCCACATTTGTATGTCCAAGTCTCTGCAGCGTTTTCCCAGTGCCCCAATCAGGACAGATACGAGAAGAAAGGTGAACCCCCCCCTCATTCCCCAGAGCTATCCAAATTTTAGATATCCAAGTCCCTGCAGTGTTTGTATCAAGGCCCCAATCAGGGCATATGCGGGATGAAATATGAGCCCCCCAAGCCATCCCTATTTCAACAAGGGCCCTCACCAGGCTGCTTTATGTCGTGAGCCAGAGCCCCCTCCTTTCCCTCTAATTGTGAGCCCATGGGTTGACTACGTCTATAATTGTCAAAATCTTCAGTTGTACTTCATGCAGCAAGTCCCCGGCAGTAAGTACTCACTCTGTAACACAGCCAACAAGCCTGTGACTTACCACTCAGTCCACTGAGACTCTGTCTGATAGGGGGGCTGCCACTTGGTCTTGTGTTTCACTTGCAGAGGCATCTTGTGGGGCCATTTTGGCCAATTGCACCGCTGAAACATAAGGCCCGAGGAGTGCAGTAATATCCGCTCTCAAATTAGTAGCGTGGGGGTGGGAGTGGCGGGTCAGTCCCTTACACGCCACCGACCAGGCTGAGCACTGCAGCTCCTTTTCCATCTTCTTCTTCTCCAAACTTGGGACTGATATTTTGGATTCCTCTAGGTAGGCTTTAGCCTCCAAAAGGTCTTCGTATACTTTGGTACCCTGTCTGGTCTCCACCCACAAGCACGCGGGTAACAACATCTGCGCCTTTAAATTTTGAGCTCTGAGCTGCTTCAGGATGGGCCACATGGTGTGATGTGCCTCTTGAACCTCCACAGTGTAGCCATGGTCTAGTGTGATACGATGAGACCCAAACATAATTTTCTTCAACTTCCACGCTGTTTTAAGAACCTCCTCTTTAGAGATGTAGCTGGTCAGCCATACCACAATGGATCGCGGTTGGGAGTCAGGACCTGAGGGGCATTGGGCGAGGGAGCAGTGCGCCCGATCCATGGAAACATCTAATTCTGGAGGTAATTTCAATAGATCCTTTAATAATTTTTGGAGAAAGGTGATCACATCAGAGGCTCCATCTTCAGCTCCCTCAAGGATACCATAGATCTGGAGGTTTTGTTGCCTACTCCGTCCCTCAATGTCATCTATCTTGGCCTGTAACTCCCTCTCCCTGGCCATCAGGAATAACAAGAGGTGGTCATGGCAGTCCGCTTGCTTCAGGACTGTTGTAAGTCCCAGCTCTAATTTGTCTGTTCTGTGTTTGATTCTCCCAATGTCCGATCGTAGTTCGGTCAGTGAGGTATCTATCTTCTGTACAGTTTTGGTTGTCTGTAAAATCGAGGCTATTAATTGAGGGTAGTCATTGTCTGGCCCAGTCTCTGTTGCTGTGGTGTCTTCATCTTCGGTAGGCCCCGAAGTTTGCAGTGTTTTTTCTCCCTGTAGCAAGAGCTGCAGCTTCTGGGCCGGGGTCTGGATGCTCCTGGTAGACCCTGCCTTTGATTTTGTTATTTTAGCTGGCGATTGCATATCTAGCTGGTGTAGATGCCTATCGATTCGATTTGGGCTGGGAGACTCGCTAGGTTATGCTGCCATTCAGGCTGCTGACGTCACCGTAAGTCCCATCTGAGTTGTTAGATGCACCCTCCACAATTTCTTCCTCTGAAGGATTAGAAGAATCTTCTGCCACATCTGTGGATGTGTTAATTTCCCCCTCAGAAGTAGAGCTTCCAGTAGTTACATAGATACATAGACACTGTCGGCAGATAAGAGCCTATGGCCCACCCAGTCTGTCTATTTGAGCTTGTACGTTTCCTTTATGTTTTTCTAGAAGTCTGTTGCCTCTTACTCCTGACTTCCAGAATTCCCTTAAATCTATCCCATGCATTCTTAAATCCTGTGATTTGTTTCAGCCCACACCACTTCCTCAGGCAGGGTATTCCACTTGTACACCACCTTTTCTGTGAAGAAATTCTTCCTCACGTTTCCTCTGAATTGCCCTTCCTCCAACTTTATCCCATGCCCTCTAGTCCTGGAACATCGTTTTCACAGGAAAATGGTGTATTCCTAAACCCTGTTCCTCCCCAGGGTTTTAAATAATTGATTAGCAGTCTTTTTTCTTGGGACAATGCTAACTGTACAGAAAGTATTTATATAGGTTTTCTAGAAGTTTTATATTTGTTAAACACAGTGAGGCAAGTGCTATGCATTTTCACAATATTTTGGCACTTTTATGAGCAAAACGCTAATCAATTTTTGGAGTTAAATAAAACCCTTCTCCCTGTAAAGTACTTGTACAGTATGTCTCTATCAAATCCTCCCTCTCTCTCTCCTCTCTGCCAGGTAGTACATATTCAAGTCCTTCAGCCTGTCCTCATAGGAATTGTGATGCAATCCCTGTGCAGGCTATATCCTCCCCCCAAGTGATATGTTGTTCCAGGGGTCATGTGCCCCATATGCACTCTTCCTTCTGTGGAGTGACAGCCATTTACCACCACCCCTCTGTGTCCTGATGCTCAGCCAATTACCCACCCACCACACTACTGCCCTGCCCACTCCCATATTTCCCAGTTTGTTTAAAAGCCTTCTATGTGGCACAGTGTCAAAGGCCTTGCTGAAGTCCAGATAGGCTGTGTCCACTGCCCTCCCCTGATCCATCTCCCTCGTCACCCAGTCGAAAAATTCAATGAGGTTGGCCTGGCATGACCTCCCCCCAGTGAAACCATGCTGCCTTGGGTCCTGAAGTCTGTTGGCAACCAGATGTTCCACCAGTCTCTCCTTCAGTAGTGTTTCCATGATTTTCACCACTACTGAGGTCAGGCTGACTGGTCTGTAGTTCCTTGCTTCCTCTTTGTTCCCGCTTTTGTATAAGGAGACTACATCTGCTGTCCTCCACCCTTTGTGTACCTCCCCTGTTTCCAGTGATCAGCTAAACAGGATTGCCCTAGGTTCAGCCACCACCTCTCTTAATTCCTTTAAGACAATGGGGTGCACCCCATCTGGCCCCATTACTTTAGTGACTCTTTATTCCTTCCAGTTCTTTTAGGACCCTTTCCTGTGTAAAGGGACTTGTGTCCATTTCTTCACCAATCCCAACCCTTGTACTCTCTTCAGGCTCATTACCCTCCTCTGAGCAAAAATATCTGTTCAGTATGTCAGCTTTACTGTTGTCATCCTTCACATGGCCTCTGTCCTCCCCCTTCAGTCTCACTGTCCCTCCCTTTGTCCTTCTTTTTTCACTTATGTACTTGTGAAAGGTTTTGTCCCTTCTAACCACTGATTTTGTAATGCACTCTTCTGTCTGAGGTTTGGCTTCCCTTACTGACCTTCCTGCCTCCCTTTGCTTCTCCTGGTACTTCTCTCTATCCTCTTCTGCCTGTGTTTTTTTTTTGGTGGGGGGCATCATCAGGCAATACAAACTGGGTTTTCACTGTTCTGCAGATGATACCCAGTTGTATCTGTCCTGCACACACGGGAACCAGGTTTTGGTGGCCATGTTTAACAACTGCCTCGAGGAGATTCAGTCGTGGATGACTCAAAACTGGCTCAGACTAAACCCAGACAAGACTGAGGTGCTGGTGGTGGATCTGGGTTATCTGGGGGGCATGGAGATACTCTCTGACCTGATATTAGGGGTGCTCCTCTTGTCCCGTCCAGACAGGTGAGGGGTTTGGGTGTGATCCTGGATGATGGACTGATCATGGATGCCCAGGTGTTGGCTGTCATCAGGAGTGGTTTTTATCATCTACAGAATATCCACTGAATTCGCTCCCTGATGACCAGCCCACACTAGTACATGCCTTTGTCACCTCCAGATTGGACTACTGTAATGCTCTGTACCTAGGGTTATCTGGAGGTAACTTCTGCAAACTTCAGCTGGTGCAGAATGCAGCGGCAAGATTACTGATGGGAGCAAGAAAATCCGAGCATATTACTCCTGTCCTCTGCAAACTGTACTGGCTGCCAGTCAGGTGGAGGATTGTCTTTAAGGTAGGGCTCCTGACCTACAAAACCCTACATGAGGGGGGGCCTGTCTGTCTGCAAGATCTCTTTGTCCCCTATCACCCCTCCCGGGCATTTTGTTCTGCCAGGGGAGCCCCCCCCTTGAGGTTCCCAGGTTGAGACTGTGGTGTTCTGAAATAGGGTGTTTTCAGTTGCTGCAACCAGCCTGTGGAACTCTCTGCCTGAAAACTTGAGGAGGGCTCCTTCAGTGGAAGCCTTTAAGAAAGGCCTCAAAACATACTTATTCTGTCTGGCTTTTTATGATTAATTGCCGGGAACTACTGAGACTGAATTCTAGTTGGTTTTAACTTATTTATTTTATTGTTGTTTTTTGTACAGCACTCAGAGTCAGTGGAAATGAGTGTTTAATAAATGATTTATCTATCTATCTATCTATTGCTAGAATGCAATCTTTTTGGCTTTCACTTTCTCTGCTACCTTCTTGGAAAACCATAATGGCTTCCTCTTCCTTCCTCCTTGCTAAGTTGCTTAAAGGAGATAGGAAACGATTTTTACATAGTTAATTGCCTTTCCATCTTCCTTTCCATGCCAGTTATGTATTCTGATATGTTTTGATGTTTTGATGATTTTATTTTTTACTTTCTGTATTTTTTCACCTTACTGTCTCTTCTCTCCACTCTCTCAGACTGCCCCCATATACAAACCTCGTTGTCGGAGTCTGGCCTAGAGTGCATGGTTCCACTTTCTTGACTCTTGATGCCCGGGGTGAGGAGGGAGCCCTCATTAACCTCCCCAATAACTGTGCTAAAGTGGACCTGCACAACAGAGTTGCCTCGATGAACTGAGGCTGTGCAATGAGGAGTCCTCTCCTAGGAGAGATAGGGGGTTGTTTTCTTGTTCAATTCCAGGCATCGGCATGCAGTGAGGGCCTATGAGTGAGGAGATGCGCTCAGACGTGCCTCTTGCTCTGTCCCTCTGCCGTCGTATTCCCCATCCCCATACTGCTGCCTCCCACTACTGCACCTTCCACCCGAGCACCCCCAGGTGGCAGTATCACGGCGGGAGCTTGCAGGTGCCCCCTTCTGGAGAAGGTGAGCAGCCGTTGGTGCTCTTTCCTTCTCCTCTCCAGCCGACCCCCGGCAATCCGTGCTCGTTCCTGAACACGGGTCACCAGCGTGGTACAAGTTAAAGCATCCAGTGCCTCACCCCTCAGTGCCACCGGGCTGGCCCTTTAATGATTTTTTGAAAAATAAATAATCTAGCTTTGAGATGCCTTCAGATCCATATAGAGTTCCACTCTCCTCACCAGCTCTTGCTCTTGATTTTCATATTTCTAAGTCATTCTATGACATCAGTTACTCCCATTCCATGCTATTCATCCGAATGGTTTGGAATGGAGTTTGTGATGTCATAGAATGTTGAAGCAGAATGAGAAGAGAGAGCAGCAACTGCTAAGAAGAGAGGGATTCAGGGTAGTTACAAAGGCAGTAAAATTAGATTATTAGTTTAACAGAAAATGTCAAAAACATATCAGAATACTGGGTAGCCAATAAAAGGACAACTGGTGAGCTTCTAGACATGTAAAAACTGTTTCCTATCACCTTTAATGCATAATTCTGTTGCTCTTGTAATCCATGTTTTAAATATTGTCCACTGTTCCTCCACCCCAATTCCCTCCGCATTCCCATTATTGCCTTTTTAAGGCATGTCCCTATTTTCCCAAGTCTGCCCTCCTAAAATCCAGGATAATGTTTTTGTGCAATTTGGTTCTGTTCCTTTGTGATTTCAAACCACAGTGATCAGTGGTCACTGTTCCCCAGGTGCTCCCCACTGTTACTCCAGTCACACTGTCCTTGTTTGTGGGCATGAGGTCCAGTATTGCCTTCTGTCGGGTTAGTTCCATGACCAGTTGCTTAAGGAAGGCACGTTTAAGGGAGTACAGAATAAATCTGCTCCAAGTTGATGCTGCTTCTGGGAGGCTCAAGTCCACATCTGGAATACTGAAATCTCCAGCCAGCACCACCTCCCCCTTGTCTTCCATCCTTTAGATGGCTAGCATCAACTCCCTATCTGTTTCTTTCGACTGGGCTGGTGGTCTGTAGATGACCCCTGTGCAGATGACTGACCCCATTTTGTTTTCCGGCTTAACCCACAGCATCTCTCCCCAATTGTGTTCCTCCTGGATCTTTGTGGCCTTTATGCCATCTTTCACATAAAGTGCCACTCCTCCTCCTCACTTCCTGCCTGCCTTGTCTCTTCTAAATATGTTGTAGCCAGGTATGGCTATCTCCCAGTTGTGGTTATCATTACACCAGGTCTCTGTGATGGCCACAATATCCAGGTCCAACTGCACCATGGCAGCCTCCATATCTCCATCTTGTTGCTAAGGCCCTTGGCATTGGCAAACATGACTTTCCATGATTTTCCATGATATGAACTCCCTGGACCATTTAGCTGTTCTACCCCAGCCTCCTCCCTGATTGTCCTTTATCCCTAATTCACCCTGCTGTCTGCCCTTCTTTGCCCCTTCTGCCTATCCCCTTTTGTGCTAATCTCCATCTTTTGCACATTGCTTTGTAGAGCTATCCCCTCCTCCTGTTCACTGGTTCCACTGCTAGCTGTGGAGGGTGGGCAATTAGGTACCCTCCTTGCTGTCCTGCCCCCCCGCCCCCATTGATTGGCTAGTTTAAATGCTTGTCCATGTAGCATTTGAATTTATTATTGAGTGCTTGGATTCCCCTCCAGGACAGATACAGGCCATCAGGCTTGAACAAGCCCCCATCCCTTCAGGTGGGTCCCCAGTCACCAATGAAGCCAAACCATTCCTTGTAGCACCAGTTCTTCAACCATGTGTTAAAGTTCCTGGTCCGTGTGCCCCTACTATCTCCCATGTCTCTCACAGAAAGAACTTTTGAGAAGGTGACAGATGTAGCTACTTGCTTGAGACCACTCCCCAATTTCTTAAACTCTTCCTGAACTTCCTTAGGTTCTCCATTTGCCAGATCATTAGTACCTAGGCAGATAATGACATCCAGGTCACCCTCCCTTCTTGTCTTCCTGGCGATCCCCAGGATCTTCCTCCCATCCCTCCATGTCGTGGCACATGGTAGGCACCTCACCTCCCTATCCCCCCAATGTCTGAAGAATTTACAGATTTAGATACTGAAGGGGCAGTTTCCCCCCTTCTTTCTTTTTTCTTTTTGGGCTCAGTTTTTGGTGTAATTTGTAATAGTTTGGGACTGGATGACTCACAACAGTTCTTAAACGAAAATTTTAGCTGCCTGAATTTTTTACCTCTCGCCTCCGTATGGGCCTTTAAGCTAAGCTGTTCAGAAATTGTATCAATTTCTGGAGTAGATTGTCCCTTTTTATACTTTGAATTCTCTTTTGTGTCTTGAAAAAGTTTTTAAAGTCTCTTCCCCTTTAGTTTGTCGTCAGAATCAGAGTCCCACATGAGCAAATTTGTAAAAAACGGGCTCCCCACTTAATTAAGTAGTGCTGAATATATGGTGGAAGATTTAACCAAGTTATTCCACCAGATATTCAGAAAAGTCCAAGTCAGAATAAGAGGAAAAGTCATTTCCTTTTTAATTACTTATGAAAGAGCACCCCATCATAGTCACATCACAGTAGCAATTGTTAGTGAACTTGCAGGAAAAATAAAAGGGTTAATGTAGAAAATGTGGTTACTTAGCCACTTGGCATCTTCTTGGTGTCTCCACCCCTGTTCAGTTTCAAACCAGGCATGGTAAGCTTGGATTGTTCAGACTCATTGCCCATTACTGCTTGTCTCCAGTTAACTTCAAAGAATGTGCAAAAGAAATAAGGTAAATTACAGCTCTTGTAGCACCACAAACTAACTTGAAGGCCAACTCCAGTACCAGAAATGGTGCTAGACCACTACTGCTGTTCCCAGTTACACAGATAAAGCATCTATTTCAGTTGCTTGTAGAACTCAGCTTTCGAAGACTATGAGCGAAGTCATTTATTTATTTATTTAGTTTTGTTGACCGGGTAAGTGCACTAGACAAATCCTGCCTATTTTCAGGCATGACCCGGGGAAGGGGGATACAGATGAATGCCAACTGACCTTGAACCAGATGAAACTATATGCCAGTGACCACACCGGCAAACTTCCCGCATTGCTGTATCCAAACCGCTCGTAGTTGAGGACAGGGTTTACTATGCAATCAGTTAAATTTCTTGCACCAAGAAGGCTGAAAAATGCAATGGACCGCTGCCAGGAAAAGAAGGTGCCCGAGGACCACGTTCAAAATTCGACAGTTAACTCTCACCAAACTGAGAGGTCATACCCGTGGGAAGCGAGAGGAGTCGTAGCCACTTGTTGCTGCCTAACCCTGCATCTTGTGCATTGCATCACCATGTAGAACCACCAGGTCAGCAGAGGAAGGATTGTAAGCCATGGTTTAAGTCAGTTGTGAATGCACACGAGATTAATATTGTGGCCCTCTGGATTTCTAAGATGGGGTGAGGGGAGGATTGGTACATCCTTATATGCTAAACCAAGAGATAAAAACAGTCTCCTGCTTGCAAGTAGTTTTCATCCTAGACATGTACCCTAAAACATACCCAAGGGTCACTTAATAAGAGTTTTACGGAACTGCACCAGGAAAGTGGACTTTGAAATACACAGAGTTACAAATCCAGAGGTTTGGGGAATGTGATTATGGGCAAGCCACAATTCAGAAAGCAGTGGATGCTGTAGATGGGATACTAAGGGCCACCCTTGTTGAGAAAAATACAAACTGGGGGGGGGATCCAGTCAGTATCTAGAAATAGGGTTTGTTACACAGTTTATTACAAGGAATACAAAACTAAGAAACACTTTGACGACTAATTGGGGGATTCTAAAAACAGACGAAAAAAAAGAGGAAACATATTAGTGAGGTTCCAAAACTTGTTTTCAAACGTGCTCCAACAGTGAAAGACAAGATAGTGAGGTCCTATTTGCCATTGGAACCAAAAAACAAATCCTTGTGGTTAGTACAATGCCCAGTTGGAACTAAGCAATGTAGAAATTGCATGTTTTGTCCTTACATTACAGTTACAAATACTTTTCAGAATCCAATCATGCAGCAGGTATATAGGATCGAGGATCTTATTTTATGTCACACTACTGCTGTAGTGTATTAATTGCAGTTCTCCTGTGGGTTTTATTACATAGGGAGAATAACAAGAGAATTTATGGTCAGTATTGGAGAACACCTTAGGGCCATAGAAAAGAAAGATATGTCCTATGCTATAGTCCAACATGTGACAAGCTGTAGGGATCCATGTAAATGAACATATTATATGTACTTGCCTAGAGAGAGTGACTGGGGGTTCAAGAGGTGGTAAGTTGAAAGAAAAGCTAGGAATAGAGAGAGTTTCTGGATTTTTGTTTTAAGACGTAGAGAAGGTCTGGGCCTGAATGATAACACTGATTTGGTAGCCTTTTTTTAGAGCAGTGGGATGAGCTACCTATATAATGAACTGTAAATATTAATATAAATTATTAGAATGTTATTTTTAATTTTATTCATCACTGGATTATGTTATTTATTTCAATTTTGCAAACTGGGTAAACCCATTGCATCCCGAAGGACCCTTTTTCAGGGGTGACACAGAGTTAGTTACATGTACAGTAAATTGGAAAAGAGAACAAGTGCATATACAGGTCACAGAGTGCAGGAACAGTGCAAATAGTTCAAGGATCATACAATACAATTCATTGCTAAATACAAAGTGTGTGATGACATACATGGGGAGAGACAAAAAACAGTCACAGTCTAACTTAGCAGAGGAATGAAAGAACATTTGACATGCTTCAGGGCAGCCTAGACACCTCTATAACCATGGAATCTTGGGTGGTAAAGAACCACTGTAATCACAGTCAACTGAGGGATCAGGTGTGGTAACAGCCATGTAGGGCACGCTGCTTACCTACAGGAACAAGTGCTGCTTACTAGCAGGTGCTCTCGTTGCCCCTTGCGAAAGGCTCCCAGAGAACTGGAGAGCTATAGGTAAGGAGGGAACTTGTTCCATAGTACTTGAGCAGAGTGGTTAAAAGATCTGCTGCCAGCAGCTGTGTTTATTCTGGGCACCTCCAGCAACTTCAGGCCAGTGGTGCACAACAGTCTACTGGAGTTTTTGTGTTTAAGTAGGCCAGTAAGTCCATTGGGGTGGGGACAGTCCTGCGATAGCTTGAAGGCCAGGCACAGAGTCGGGTATTGGAGGTGGTGACTAAGGGAAGCCAATTCAAGGATGCCAGGACATCACAGTGGTGTTGTCAAGGGCGCGAATTAGCAGTGAACCTGGCTATCTTGTTGTACAGAGTTTGTAGCCTACTGAGCTCCTGCTTCTGAGGGGAGTGTGGTATTGGTGCAGGGTAGGTTAGGTTGGGAAGTAGGATACTGTTTGCAGTAGTAGTCCGAGTTTTGGGAATCAACTATGGGCTTAGACGATAGAGAAGTCCCAGCTTTTGATGAATCATTTTGGTGATCTTGTCGATGTGAGGCTTCAGGGTGAAGCCCTGGTCAGTCACCAACCCTAAGTATTTAAACTGCGTTACAGCCTTAATCGCTGACCACGAGGCTGAGGCGAGTAGTAGCAAAGCATTTCAGTCAGAGCCAAGTGACCTGGGGCTGAACATCACTGCTTTTGTTTTGGTGGTATTTAGGAGAAGTCTGTTGGCCTGTAGCCATCTTTCCAGGGACAGGAAATTATCCTGCAGGTGTTCGCCAAGACCGGTTATGCAGCCCGAGGTTCTGTAGAGCACAGCATTGTCTGCATGCTGGGTTACAGAACATCCCCCACAGTATGCCCTAAAGTCATTTACAAAAAGAGAAAACAGGAGGGGGCCCAGGATGGATCACTAGAGCACCCCTTCCTTAATGGGGAACAGGTCAGATTTAGCATCGCACCATTTGACCTGTGCGTGACCATATAGGTAACTGGAGAACCAGGTCAGGACATGCTAGTCTGAACCAAGGTACTTCAGCTCATCCATAAGCAGATCATGGTCTATCAAGTTGAAGGCCTTGTTTAAATCAATGAAGACAGCACCAGTGGGGGTGCCATTGTCGATGGCCTGGAGGATGTCAGTTGTGAACCTGATCTGGGCAGTGTCAGTGTTGTGCTTTTGTTCTGAACCCATGCTGGGTGCAGGCAAGCAGTTTATTTGCTTCCAAGTAGTTTCAGAGCTGCCCATACACTGTCTTCTCCTGAATTTCTGCTAGTATACACAGGAGGGATATAGGCCTGTAGTTTCCGATCTAACCTTTGGGTCCAACTTTGTGTATGGGAACCACATGGGCTTGCTTCCATTGCACTGGAACAATACCTTTGAGGAGGTGTCTGTTGACTAGCCAAGTGACTGGTAAGGTTATGGCTGGGGCGGCAGCCCTCAGCAGTTGGGGTTCAAGACCATCTGGACCTGCTGAACCACTGGCCTTAACTCTCGAATAGGGAGAGTACATCTTTTGGATGTGTTAACATTAAGTGGAATTCCGGATGATTACATGTGAGCTTCGTGTACCCCAGGTGTCCCAAGGAGAGAGGTAGGTCAGCCTTTTATTTATCAAGGTTGGTGAAAAACCTGCTAAAGGTGTCAGCAACCTCCTGACTATCACAGAGTGTTTGTTCCTCAGAGCTGATTGGTCCCTGAGGGGGGCTGTTACCCTTTAATAAGCAGTTAATTTGTTCCCAGAAGGACCTGGGTCAGACAGGTTAGCCTGTTGCAGTGCCTTAACATAGCACTTTTAGCTACTAGAGCCAGTTTCTTATACTGATTCTGCAGAATCCTATATGCTGCCCAGTTGGCAGGAGACAATACGCTTTATATTTGGTCTAAGCCCTGTCTCGTCGAATCATCTGTGACTCCACTACAGGGGTGATCCACTTGTAGCATCATCCCTGAATTTGTATCCTCCGGAGGGGAGGAAATAAGTTAGCAGCAGAGGAAAAGGTGTGTTGGAAGAATTCCAAGGCAGCATCAATGGTGGGGAGAGACTTGATGGTACTCCAGTCCACACCAAAGAAGTGCTTTTAGAAAGCTGAGGGCAAGAACTGGGAAAAGTCCCTAGTTGTGAACAGTCTAAGCGGGGGCTTGGCCAGGCATTTTTTCTATATGCAGAAGGTTGCTAATATTATAAAAATGAATTCATGTTTAAAAATGTTTAACGCAATGTTCCTTTTTGCAGAAATTTATGTTTTAATTAAGTTCAATCAATCTCACTATACATAACCACAGGTATTTTGCACTATTTAAAGTTGTAGTTGCTGTTGCCTGCCTGCTGACATTTTGTCTGTGAACCAGTTCACTTGCACTGCTGCACTTTGCCAAATTAAAGAACTTTAAGGCCGTGTTCACACTGAGCTGTTTAAAACAGTACAAGACTAAGGAACCGTTTTACATGCATGCCAACTCAGTTAGAGTTTACACCTATCACACTTCGGAAAACGTTTTAAAGAACAGTCTTCAAACACTGATGTGACCTAGGCTTGAACACGGTTCCTGAAAATGTTTAGCCACTTGAAATTAATTTACTTACAGTATGAACACTCCACAGTCTTGATGCATGTTTGATTTGTGGGACGTCGAGACTGCGCAATGCATCATGGTAAGCAGCTTGCAAACACGCTGCTGAACTGCGCTGCTCTTGTCATGGATCCCGGGAAACAATGTGGATACCAGAAAATGTTTTAAGGAGCCCAGACTGGAAACGGATCTAGCAGTGCAAACACTACAGCACAATAAGAGTAAATACATTTTTGAAAACATTTCTGAAAACCGTGCTGTAGTGTGAACTAGGTCAAAGATGTGACCAGATTGAGTGCCGACTTTTTCTTTTGTTGTAAGCTTCTAGTTGATAGCACCAATCACTCTCGGTGCAGCTTCTTTTGGTTGACCCTAAAGCATGAAGTCCAAAAAAACATTAACTGAGCATTGACTTTTTTTAAATCACACGTAACTTAAACATTGTTTTAACTTTTCAGCCCCCATTTTGGGAATAGGCTACTTACCACCCTTCTAATGACTACACAAGTGGCAAGTTTCACATCTACTCAGTGGGTCTTTTGCTTTACCTAGGGCCCTGAACAATACATCCTACAAGTTTGATGCTGTGTGTCACAACCCCACTCAGCAGGTCAGGCCCTCTGCTCCCACAGTGCCAACCTCCGGGTGCAATATTGTGAACAGTTAACTCAACAGGGTAATCCTCCTGTCTGTTTTGTGGGTTTGAATCAACCTTTGGTCTCAAGTTCTGGGAGGGATTCAAACTGTGAACCTTTTGCTAGCATACCCAATATACATGCTCAGATAATTCTGCTGTTTGGGGGGGCCAGATATCTTTTGCGTACGGGCACCTAACCAGGTGTACAAAATGAACCCTTAAAAACTCTTTAAGGATCTTAGAATAAACTCTTACCTTTTCCCATTTTAGTATTACCATTAAGCTATGCACAGTGTCTCTGTAACCATACATGCTTCACTTGTCAAAGAAAGAATTTCAAAGGCACACCAAGTAGTCTCTAAAATGAGATGTTTACTAAAAAATAGATAAAAATGTCAAATGTAAATACAGAACACTATATCACAAAACCATACAACCTTTTAAAAGAATAGGGTTAAACGTACAAATTCCTACCAATAATACACTTAGACTTGTCTAGCTAATGCATTCTTATATTCTTACAGTGCTGAAAGACGTTGTAGTTTCAGAGTCCAAACATTTGTGTGTCTAAAGGGCAGTCACAGCACAATTAAACAACTGTCTTGAGCCTGCCTTCTCCTTGATGTCACCCAGCTCCTCCTCTGTTTATTAAAAATCATACAAACAGGATGTCTCATGTCAGGAGGTAAATTAATAGGTGACAGCAGCAAAAAAAAAACTTGTTTCCCTATATGATTTCCCAATTAAGTCTGTAATTTTCCAAGTTCTTTCTTTCATCCATGAGCAGCATCCTGCTCTTCACAGACATCAAAGAGCATTTTTGACGTAGCACCTAAGTGACATAACCTGTATTCTTCCTCTAAACGTCATAAAAGTTTATGATTTTCTAGCCTAGCAGCTGGCAGCTACAAATAAGCTAGATAAACAGAAGATCCTTAATTTAGGTCTGTTCAAGCCTTTAATTATCACCTGGCTTTTATCTTTTAGCTAAAACAGCATATCTCATGAGAGACACTCAACAACACATTTTTATATTACAAAAATTATAGTGTAATCAGAACTAGCTGTCCAAGTGTCACAATCCTGCTTGGCTAGACTGAATTTGGGGGCTCTATCCCCTGCATGGGATAAGCTTCCCAAATCAGTTCACTCCTCATAGACGTGAGACAACCCATCTGAGTTCTGATTTTTTGCTCCAGCCCTGTGTAGAATTGTCATGTCATACCCTTGCAAAGCAAGACTCCCTCTTAGCAATCTACCATTGTTTTTTTCCCATCTATGTCAGCCAAACCAGGGGGTTGTGGTCAGTCTGCACCACAAAATGCTGCCTATACAAGTATGGCTCCAACTCCGTTAGGGCTCACACTATGGCAAGACACTCCTTTTCCACAGTGGAGTATGCCTGCTCCCAGGGAAGTTACTTTTTACTCAGATATTCTACAGGGTGATCTTTCCCTTGGCTGGATGTCTGAGTCAGTACTGTCCCAATACCCATGTCTGAGGTGTCAGTCTGAACTATAAAGGGTCTGCTATAGTCAGGACTTGTCAAAACAGGAGCGCTGCACAAAGTCTCCTTCAATCTAGTAAAGGCTTCTTTACAGGCTGGTCCCCAGGTAATTTTCTTTGGCATCCTTTTCTTTACCAGCTCAGATAGGGGAGCAGCCAGGGCACTGTAATTGGGTACACATTTTCTATAGTACCTTGCTGTCCCAAGAAAATTCCTGACCTGTTTGGGCATTTCTGATCTGGGCCACACCTGGATTACCTCTATTTTTATTTGGTTAGGACAGAGCTGTCCTTGGCCTACCACATGCCCAAGGTATGCCACTTCTCCCATGGCCACCTAGCACTTCCCAGCTTTGACAGTGAGCCTGGCCCTCTGTATCCTACCCAGCACTTCCCTAAGGTGGGATAGGTGTTCCTCCCAGCTGGTACTAAAGATGGCAGTGTCATCCAGGTACAACACGGCGTACTCCTCAGCACCATTTAACACCTGGTTCACCAACCTTTGTAAAGTGGCCAGGGCATTTTTCATTCTGAAAGGCATTACTTTAAATTCAAATAAGCCTATTGAAGTGATGAAGGCTGACCTCTCCCTAGCTCTGTCCATCAACTCTACCTGCCAGTACTCCTTGGTCAGGTCAATGATCGTGAGGTAGGTCACCCCTCCCAACTTGTCCAGGAGTTCGTCCGTCCAGGGCATCGGGTGGGCATCTGACTTCGTGACTGCATTCAGTCCATGATAGTCCAGACAGAAAGGAGTAGAGCCATCTGGCTTGGGCACAAGGACTATGGGTGAGGCACAGGGGATGTGGGATCTCTGGATTACCCCTAATTCCAGCATCTCCTCCACTTCCCTTCTAATGTTCTTTTGGACAGCCTCTGACACCTGATATGCTGTCTGCCGTATGGGTGTCTGTGTCCCTATCTCCACATTGTGAGTCTCTAAAGGGGTTAGTCCAGGCTTGGCGCTTAACAATAAGGCAAAGTCTGCTAAAACCTCCTTTACTTCCTGGATCTTGTCCGGGGTCAGCTGGGGAGACAATTTAACTGCCTCCACAGGGGACTTCCACTTATTTTCTTCCAGCAAGTCCAGAAGGGGGTCTCCTTCGTCCATCCCCTCCCCAGGACTACACACTGCAAAAACCATGTCAGCCCTATTTGCATATGGCTTCATCATGTTGACATGGTATATCCTTTCTGTCTGTCTTCTGTCAGGTAACTCTATAACATAGATCACATCATTTACCTTCCTAACCACTTTGTACGGTCCTGCCCACTCAGCCTGCAGCTTGTCTTTCTGAACCGGAATAAGGACCATGATTTCCTGATTCACCATGTACGAACGAACTCTGGCCCTGTGGTCGTACCACACTTTTTGGTTCTGTTGGGCAGCTGCCAGATTGCTCTGGGCTGTCCCCAAAAGCTCCTTCAGCCTTTTCCTAAACTTAAGGACGTAATCCACTATGGGAGTTCCCTGGGTGGAGTGCTTGCCCTCCCAGTCCTGGATCAAGTATACGGGCCCACATACCCGGCGTCCATATAGGAGTTCGAAGGGAGAAAATCCCATCGACTCTTGGGGCACCTCCCTGTATGCAACCAACAGGTGGGGAAGATATTTCTCCCAGTCGCTCCCATACTGTTCAGCAAACGCCTGGAGCATTGATTTGAAGGTACCATTGAATCTTTCCACAAGCCCATTGGCTTGTGGGTGATACGGTGTTGTGCATCTCTGCACCACCCCACACTTCTCCCATAAACATTTCATTAGGTCTGACATGAAGGAACTCCTTTAATCAGTGATATCCTCCTGCAGAAACCCAACACAGGACAAAAAATCCCAAGTAAGGCATCTGCCACTTTGTCTGTCCTCAGTGAGAATAGGGCAACTGCCTCTGGATACTGGGTGGCATAATCCACCACAGTCAGGATGAATCTTTTCCCTGAGGAGCTGGGGGTATTTAAAGGCCCCACAATATCCATCCCCACTCTCAGGAATGGCTCCTCCACTATGGGCAATGGAATCAGGGTGGCTTGGGTTTTCTTGCCTGCCTTCCCTATTTCTTGGCACCAGTGACAAGACCTGCAATAATCCTTCTCCTGCTGGGTGAAGTTAGGCCAATAGAAATTCTGGGCCAACTGCTGTGTAATGCACGTGATCTCCAGATGGTCAGACAAGGGAATATTATGTGCAATTTTGAGCAACTGCTCACGATACCCCTGGGGAACGACAAGCTGCCTGCCTAGCACCCCTCCCTCTGTCTGCACAGCCTGAGTATACATAAATCCATTTTCCCAATAAACGTTATGTCTGCCGTCACCTCCTTGTGCTCCATCAGAGTCTGCCCAAGCCCTCAAGTTCTCTAGACTAGTGTCACTTCTCTAGCAGCTGCAAACTCCTCACACTTTTCCAAGGCATGAGACAGGTCCCCTTCAGTCGCTAAACTAGGGTCTCTAGAACTAGCAACAGGACACTCAGGATCACTGTCAATCCTAACCCTCTGAATATGGGTGACCCCCTCCCTCTTCAGAGTAACCCTCTGTAGCTGTGTGGTTACTTGCTACTGGGGAAATTTCTACCCCCTTTTCGTTAGTCTCCATATCAGAAGACACAGGCTGGGGAACCAGCCTCTCAGTGGTTTTCACAATGGCTTCTGTGGGGTCCAGGGAACTATAGTGTTCCCTTGCTGCACACACCCTCCATTGTTTGAGATTGTTGCCCAGGGTCATATACACTGCTAAGGTTTTGGCTACAACCACCTGTTGCACAGTTCCCCCTGTTTCACCCCAGTCTAGGAGAATGCTAGCAAGCGGCAATATTTTCTATTCACCAGTAAAGTCCTGTACAGTGACATATTTATTGGGTATAAGCTGACCTGGCTCTACTAGATCCCCCTTTACCAAGGTCAAGGATGCCCCTGTGTCCCTTAACCCTTGCGTCTGTACACCATTCACCATGACTGGGTGCATGTTTTCCCTCATGTTCACTGGGATGCTTCCAGGGACACACAAACAACCCACTTCCTTTCTAGCACCCTGTTGTGTATTGCTCGCCTTTTTGGGACACTGTCTGGCAATATGCCCAGTTTATTTACACAACCAACATTCATTTCTTTTCTCAGAGAAATCTTTTCTCTGAAACATGGGGCTAACTGGTTTTGGTGGAGGCAGTGAGGGTTTTAGCTGCCCTGAAGGTGCGCTTTTCCCTTTCTGCACTGCCATGCCCGCCCTCAGAGCAGGTCTGCTCTTGGCATAGCGGTCCAAGAGTTCAGCAGCCTCTTGCACTGTTTTGGGATCTCAGTCCTCCAGCCATGTTTTCAGCTCTGCTGGGCATGCTCAGAAAGAACTGTTCTAACAAAATCACATTTTCAATTTTATCAACAGAGTTTGCTTCAATTTCTTCCCACTAATGTTTTAAAAACTGACATTGTTTCATGGTTAGCTCCCCGTAGCTCATGTCAGGGCTTCTCCTGAGCTTACAGAATTTAGCTCTGTATGATTCAACAGTTAATTCAAATTTCTTTAACAGTGCCGCTTTAAGTTTGCTGTAATCATCACTGGCCTCATTGTCCATTTGACCCAATGCATCCCGAGCTTTCCCGGTAAGTAGCGGGGATAGCTGGAAGCTCCAGGACTCCCTAGAAATTTTAGCCTGAATACAAACTTTTTCAAAAGAATTTAAAAAGGCATCCATATCCTCCCCCTCTGTAAATTCAGCTATCAATTTGGAATTCAATTTGTAACCCAGTCCTGTTGTCCCAGTTAAACCCAAGCCACTTACCTGCTCTGGTGCCGCTGGTTGGAGTCATAGCTTCTCCAGTTTGTGTTGCCTCTGGCACTCATACTCCTCATGGTCAGCATCTCGCTGTTCTCACTCTGCCACTCAGCATTCTCGCTCTGCCTCCCGGCGTTCTCGCTCTGCCTCCCTCTGTTCTTGTTCCCTCTTCTCCTCCTCTGTAGCTGTCTGGCGCTCATGCTCCTCATGCTCAGCCTTCTGCTGTTCCCACTCTGCCTCTTGTCTCTCTCGTTCTGCCTCTCGCTGTTCTCGCTTTCTCTTCTCTTGGAACTCCAGCTCCATTCGGCGCAACTCAGTCTGCAGCCTGAGCACTTCTGGCTGCAGAATACTGGTGACCTTGCCCTGTTGCTGTGGCCCTTCGCTGACAGTGGCCCTGCTGCCCTTCCCATCAGATCTGGACACTGCACTGGCCACTAGCCCTTCCACATTCAAGGTTTGATCCCTTACAGTCATTGTCTGTGACTCAGTGCTCTGGGTATCTGCTACCACCAGGGCATCCATGAGGTTCTGCTTGGTGGCTTTCACCTCAAACTGGACTCCTCTGTCCCTGCACAACTGCTTTAAGTAGTCTACAGTGTGCCTGCTGTATTTGGAAGCCATCTTCTTCCCTAACTATGGCTACTCTGACTTGCACTTTCGAAAAAAAAAAATAAAACAGGTAGGAACTCAACTGTAAGCCAAGTGATATAGTTCTGTTTCCTTTTAAAAATAAATCATTGCCTTTTTCTTTCTTTGCAAGTGAGCTGACAGTCTCAAACTAACACACTGAACAATAAAAGCTTGTAATATCAAACTTATGCACACCGCTGCCAACCAATCTGTCACAACCCCACTCAGCAGGTCAAGCCCTCTGCTCCCACAGTGCCAACCTCCGAGCGCAGTATTGTCACAGTTAACAGAACAGGGTAACCCTCCTGTCTGTTTTGTGGATTCGAATCAGCCTTTGGTCTCAAGGTCTTGGAGGGACTCAAACCGTGAACCTCTTGGTAGCGTACCCAATGTACAGGCTCATATCTTTCACCTACGGGCACCTAACCAGGTGTACAAAATGAACCCTTAAAAACTCTGTTAAAGACCTCAGAATAAACTCTTACGTTTTCCCAGTTTGGTATTATCATTAAGCTATGCACAGTGTCACTGTAACCATATGTGCTTCACTTGTCAAAGAAAGAATTTCAGAGGCACACCAAGTAGTCTCTAAAATGAGATATTTACTTAAAAATAGATAAACAACACTGTAGCACTGCGGGGTGTGGCTGATTTGGGGGCTGGTGGACACAGCTCTCCTGCGGGGCATTGGCCGATGGGGGTTCAGTGGTGAGGGGTGCCCTGTGGAGCTCTTTGGGTGTGGGGGGTGACAAATGCACCATTCCACTGCAGGCTGCGACTTGTGACATGCCCATCCGGTACGCCCTTAGTGTGGCGTGCCATCCGCATGTCACAAGTTACAGGACTTATCCGCAGGGACCCTGCCTTTTCTAGAATTGGGTGCAGGGTCCATGTCACAACTGAGTTTGGCACAAGTCGCCTTTGGCGGCAACTTGCGCCATTCTTCTAGAATCCCACCCATAGACTTTGATGGCAGATAAGGACCGCTTGGCCCACTAATCTGCCCATTTCCCTACCTATTGAATAAGCTGCAGATCCTAGTTAACCAACAGCCTACTTCTTCCTACCCCCTACCAGAATTGCCTTATGTCTGTCCATGTCTTGCCTCCCCAATAGGTCTGCTGCTTCATCTAGGGGACACAGGGCCATGTAAGAAGCAAGTTACATGTCCAACACTGTACCCATTGGATCTACTGTTTCATGTAGGTCCTATGGTACCCTACATAAGGCAGTGTGGCACTGCCTGATATTTGTGACTCATCTGTTGCTTCACATGAGTCAAGTTACTCCTTGTGTGCTACTTTGCTCAGGGCACACAAGGCTAAGGTATGACTCATGCTGTTTTGCATGAAACATCACTCAACTGCTACTTTTGACCTGAACAAAGCAAGTTATGAGTCTGGCACTATACTTTCCCAAAAGGTACAGAAAGTTAATGTAATGTAAAAACAAAAACAACAATGTTAATACATATGTTAGGGTTACAAAGTCATTAAAGTCAGGAAATGTGGCATTAGGGTTTTTAACTCTAATGCCCTCCTCCTTCCTATCCACTACTTTTGCGACCCAAGGCCCAACTACAGGTTCCCAGGGCTATATCACACAGGTTTGCTGCTTCAAGCTACAGGACTGGGGCAATGCCACATATGTCCAGAGCTGTGCACCATGAGTGTAGGTTACAGATCTGGAGCCATGCCTTATGGATCTTTGCTTCTAACTACAGATCCACAGCTGTGCCCTGTGAGTCAGCTGCTTTGTGTTAGTCCTGCACAGTCCAGCACAAAGCAAGATGCAGGTGTGGGGCTCTGCCCCACATGCATGCTACTATATGTAGAATGCAGGGGCCCTTCAGGAAGCATGGTACAGGTCTGGGGCTGTGCCTCATGGATATGCTGCTTTGCTGTGGCCTGCTTTGCCCTTTGCAAAGCAAGATACATATCCAGGGCATACATCTTGGCCTTGGGTCACAAGAGTAGGACATGGGAAGTGAGGTGGGTAATAGGGTTGAAAACCATTATGTCTCATTTTCTGGTAGTTGTGGTTTTGTAACCTAATGTATGCATTAATGTAGCTTTTTGCAGGGATGGGTATTCACAAAAGAAAGGGTCCTACAAGAGCTCACTAAGCTCAGGGTGGGCAAGACAATGGGACTGGATGGCATACATCGCAGGGTGCTAAAAGAGCTAAGGGTGGAACTAGCAGAGCCATTATCAGAACTATTTAATGATCTCTGAGTACAGGAGAAGTCCCAGAAGACTGGAGAAGGGCTCATGTGATCGCACTCCACAAGAGTGGTAGCAGGAAGGAGGCAGGGAACTACAGACCATTCAGTCTTACCTCAGTAGTGGGCAAGATTATGGAGGCACTCCTTAAGGAAAGGATGGTGCAACACCTGGAATCCATAAAAGCACAGGATTCAAGACAGCATGTGTTTAAAACAGGAAGGTCCTATCAAACTAATCTCATAGATTACTTTGACTGGGTAACCGGAGTGGTGGACCAAGGGAGTGCAATTGATGTTGCCTACCTTGACTTCAGCAAAGCTTTTGATACTGTTTCACATAGAAGATTGATTAATAAGATGGGTAGGCTTGGGGTGGGTCAGAAGTTGGTCAAATGGGTGGCAAACTGGTTGGTGGGCAGAAAACAGAGAGTGGTGGTAAACGGTATACAGTCAGAAGAGATGCAAGTTGAAAGTGGGATACCTCAGTGATCAGTTCTGGGGCCAGTCCTCATCAGTATCTTCGTCAGTGACATTGCAGATGGACTGGAGGGTAAGGTTTGTCTGTTTGCCGATGACACCAAGAGCTGCAACAGAGTAGATGATCCAGATGGGGCCGGCAGAATGAGAAGAGACCTACATAAATTGGCAAAATGGTCAGAAGAGTAGCAACTGGGGTTTAACACAAAGAAGTGCAAGGTCATGCACAAGGGAAGAGAAACCCTGAAGCCACCGATAGGTTGGGAGGTGAGTTGCTGCAATCACAAGGGAAGAAAGAAACTTGAGCATCATCATCACAGATGACCTCAAATCGTCCGAGCAGACCACTAAAGCAGTAGGTAAGGCTAGGGGGATGTTGGGGTGTATTAGTAGTAGTATCACAAGTCATAAGAGGGAGATAATAATCCCTCTTTACAAGACACTGGTTAGGCCCCGTCTGGAGTACTGCTTGCAGTACTGGAGGCCGCACCTTCAGAAGGATATTAACGAAATAGAGGCAGTCCAGAGAAGGGCAACCAAAATGGTGCAGGGACTGCATCAGAAAACATATGAGAAAAGATTAATGGAGTTCAATATGTATACCCTAGTGCAAAGGAGAGAGAGAGAGAGGTGATATGATCGAAACTTTCAAACACCTTAAGGGCATTAACAAGATGAGAGAGTCTAACATGTTTCAATATAAGAAAAACAGCAGGACAAGAGGACACAGCATGAGATTAGAGGGAGGCCGATTAAGGGGTAATGTGAGGAAGTTCTTTTATACAGAAAGGGTGGTGGATGCATGGAATGGCCTACCTCAGGAAGTGGTGGATATCAATACAGTGCAAGGCTTCAAACAGGCATGGGATAGGCATAAGGGATCAATGCAGATGGGTCTGAGTAGATAGGCCATTGACAGAGTAAAGGCCGATGGCAAATTCATAAGGTAGAAAACAATTGGGCAGACTGGATGGGCCTTGCGGTTCTCATCTACCATCAATGTCTATGTTTCTAGGTTTCTATAAACTGGTAAAAGACTGCACACTTAGTAACAGTATGGAATTCAGGGAGGACAGCAGGGCAAACGTAAGGGCATAACAAGCAAGTACTAGATGAACAGCTTAGCGAGGATCAAAGGAAATATTGATAGTGTAGAGGTTAGAGCAATGAACTGTGAATGAGCTCGGTCATCTAGCAGACCTGGGTTTGATTCCTGTAACCTCCACTTGCATACTGTGTGACTCTGAGCAACTCACTTAACTGCTCTGTACTCCTAGGTTGCCCCTGAAAACAGGCACTTGTGCCTAATGGGTCTTACCTGGTTATCAAATACTAAAATAAAATAAATAAATATATTTTTGCACAAAGTGTGTGTGTGTGTATGTGTGTGTTGGGGGGTGTAGAATGATCTGCCAGCTGAGGTGGTTGAATTTAGCATACTGGATTTATTTAAGAAACTTCTGGACAGATAAATGAGGGGGTATCTCTTGAAATGGGGGTGGTCAAGCTGATTAAATTGATCTGCTTCTGCCTCTTATTCTTAGGTTTTTATATTTTTCATTTTTTTCCAAGTAGGATTCAAGAAGAAATAAAAACATGTGACACATGTGGCAACGACTTTGAAGCTGGGTATCTATTCCCGAATGGTATGTTGATGAATTTGTAATGGTATTCCCTCATTAAGGTAGACCTACAGTATTACAGTGCCCACCCAGGGATTTATTATTTGGTACAGCACAGCTAGTAGGAGTAATTTTTCCTAAAAGGCACAGACTTGCTGGATCAAGAGGTCATTCTTTTTTCACTTGCATTTCTTTGTTTTTGTGGGACTAATGCCCTTGCCCCATCCCATACCCCAGTAATCCCAGACCTGTGTCAGTGCTGCCTCAGGATCATCCAGCAGGTGGTCACTCACAAATACAGGGTGGCCCATACCCTCTCTCATTCCTCGAGAGTCAGGTGCCTCTGTTTATGTCCTGGCCCCTGCATGTCACGTCAGGGAACATAAGCTCACACACAAACATAGAGACAGCCACCTTTTTCCTATGTGTTCTGTGGTCTTATGTACAGGAAATTCCCACTGAAAGCATTATGGGTAACAATATGAAGGTCACAAAGCTGGCCTGCTTGTGCACTTGAGCTTTAGTACCTATGTTTGTTAATCCTGCTTCCCACCCCTCCAACCTGCCCCTTCCCTTCTCCTCCTCTATACTTTGCTATGCCTCATCCCTCTTTCTACTTAGACTCCCTTGTTTGTCTCCTATTGTAACTGCTGTTGATAGAACTGTACATTTATGCATACCCTTACTTATTGTAATGCCTAATTGATGTATGGTTTATGGAATCCTGTATTTTTTGCTGCTCTTCTATTTGTTATTCCCATGCACTATCGTAACCTTTGTCTTGTTTAGTTTTTTTTTTGTCAACTGTTCCATGCTTTGTTGGTTGTTACATTAAGAATTCCAGAATCCTTCTCAGCCCCCTCACATTTAAGGAGGCAGTATAGCGCAGTGATTTAAGGCTTTGAGCTGCAAATCTGGAGACCTGGGGATGAATCCCACAGCCCCCACTTGTATACTGTGTGACCCTGAGCAAGTCACATAACTTCCTTGTGCTCCCAGGTCGCACCTGAAAACAAGCTTTAGCTTAGTGTGGCTTGCCTGGTAAAAATAAATAAATAAATGAAACATTAGTTCCTGTGCCATCATATGTGGCCCAGGTCATGCCTGAAAATGGTCCCTGGGATCAGCGCACCTACCCAGTTACCAAAGTCATAAATAAATAAAACGATTGGATGAGCTAACATTTTTCAGCAGAACTAAAAGTTGCCTAAGCTGCACAGGATTCAACTCTTCTGTGGCTGAAAGTAGCAATCACCGCCATATCTTTTGTTGTTCTTGGGATTTATCAGCCTGCTGAAGCTACTGTGTCAGCAAGATACCCAGGGAAACCAAACCCCAAAGGACAACTAATAATGTAGCCACAGTGAGCATGAATTATGTGTTTTTATAGTGCATGGCATGGCTATCACATTTCCTTGTGTGAGTTACACAGATAAAAAAATTTGCTGAGTACATGTGCAAAGTGAAGCTCTGTCACATGCAGCTAGAATACATATGGTTTCATGATCAAGAACCGTGTGCTAATTAGCCACTATTTGTAATGTCCTATTTTGTAAATGATACTGAAACTTTCAAATGATCTATGTACAATTGTGCTTGAATAAATGTTGTGAAAAACTGTATTTTATATTCTTTCCTTTTTACAGCAACATTATATATGATTCTCTTCATGGAACCAGGAATTGGGAGTTTTGACTGTATTACTATATGGATTCAAAACTCTGACCACTAGCCGTTGACCTATTAGTGAAGGGCTTTGAGTTCTGTTCTGATGCAGTGAGAGTCAAAACTCTAAATCACTGGTTCAATGAATAAAATGAAATACATGCGTAACCCCTAGATGGCGCTATCCTAGGGGCTACTACCCCTGCCTAATTTGCCACTAACAGGTTGAGGGGCCTGGATCCAATGGCGGGTGCCTCCACCCAGAGGTCAGGATTTGCAATAGTTAAACTAACTTGGTCACAGCCCTCTGGGACACTGCAACCCCCCTTTCTTCCCACTAGTGGCCCACACAATATATCAGAATTACCTTCACAGTATACACTTACCCCCAGGTCTGGTTCCGCACTGGGACCTCCTGCGAAATGAGATACAGTGCAACAATCACAGTACAGTACTTTAACATAGACAAATACCTCAGGTAGTATAACTTTGCTGGAAACAAGCAGCTCTGATTTATTTAGGGGATATAACAAGGACAGGGGAAATCAGGTTAATTAGCTTATCACTCTAATAATCTACCTATGGTTCTGTGCACAGGCCCATCCCTTATCAGTTACTGTCCCTGGGTACCCAAGCCCTAGTGGCTAGTCCAAACTGTGGCAGCTGGTAGGGGCCCTTCCACACAGAGAAAGGAGAATTAAACAGTCAGCAGTACAGTAATTCCATTTGGATTTAATGTGGCAATTCAACAGGGAGCGACCCTGAATTAGTACTCACGACCTCCAAATAAGATAAGGTCCTTCAATGTCAACAGGGCTCACTTGAGGTACACAAACCTCTTCACACATCCATATAAAAGAAAGCACTATACCAGGCAGGCTGCATCTATCCCGATCGCAATTACTGCACAATACCCGAGAACACACAGCAGATTCAGTCTCTGACAGACCGAGTGCAATTTTCAGCAATTCCTCCAGTCTTCTACAGGTGAGCCTGGTTTCTACTCTTCAGAGATCCTTTGATTCTTTTACAGGACGGATTCAGTCCTAACAAGCTGTTACACAAGCTGCAGACCGAACTCTGGGCCTTACACACGTTTTTTGGACTAAACTGCACACTGAAAAGCACAGGGCTCCTTCCTTCTTCACTGCCAAAGCTCAAACTGAAACTCCAACCGACAAACCGGCACTTCCTTTGAGTTCCTCCCAGTTCTTGACTGGATTGGCTGTCACTCACAATAGACTGCTGCTGTTGGTCAAAAAGGCACTGAAGTCTAAACTACATCTCCCAGAGTCACTGCCCATACAATCCTCTTGTGGCTGGCTCAGATTATGAGTCCAAGTTCTGATTCGGCCCAAGGCACCATTTTAGAGCTAGCTTACCCCACACTGATTGGTCCAGTTCAGCAGTTCAAAACTAGAATGGGGAACTAGCAGACACAGTTCTGACTGCAAAGAAAGCAGGTTAGACAAACTGTAATTTCATTATTACTCTAAATAATTTCTGGCAAACAGTTACATCTTTCAGATAGGTTCCCTTTGCACTCCTAGTGACTGCAAAAATGAATTGGCAGCAGCTTGAGTGGTACTCAATCAAAGAAACACACAGTCCCCCATACAAACTAATTATGTCTGCAAGCAGACAGCTCTTAAAGAGACAGTACCAGAGGTTCTAAAAACACTCACTGATAAATGGCTTAAATGCCAAACACCATTCAGGCTTGGAGCATTCAAGCAAGCTCCTGGAAGTCTTTTGGGAACCCCCATTTGCAGGGGGGTTACACATGAAAAGTAAATAACATGAAAAAAGTGTTTTTGCAACAAGCTTCATTCAGGTACAGTTGAGTATTGATCATTTCTGGGTATGAATTTCATTTCAGAAAACAGGAATATTAAAAACAGCTGCAAATGCACACAACATTTCCTGTCCACTCCAGTGTGTGTACAGTATGTGATGCCTGCTCAAAATCATATCTGAAAAATGGTTTATTTCAAATTTGGTGTCTGGGATAGGTACACTGAGCTAGAGCTCATTTCCAGGTGCCCCGGAAGGGGATGCAGCAGGGAGCGACAAAGCAATAATTAATGTAGTGACAACATTGGGTGCATGTATATAAACAATGAAATCATCCACCTTTGAAAGCCTTTTGTCCTGGAATCCTCCTCAGCCCCCAATGAATCCATGCCCCTCCTGCTCACATCATTCCATTAACCAGTCATTTAATGCTTCAATTTCCTCCTAGCTCACCCTAACCCCTTCACTGGCCCATACAGACAGCACCTCTGAAAAGGCCAACATGACTACCTTCCACCTCGGTTCCCTCCCAAGCCTTTGGTAGTTGGTCTTAGTACCCTCCAGACTAAGACTGGCCAAGTTGTTCATGCCTAAGTGCATGAGGACATGTGGCACCTCCCTCATCCCATCTAACCACCTCCTTATCCTGGCCTCATCTCTTAGGGCTGATGTGCCAGGAAGGCATCTAATGGAAAGACCCATCCCTGCACACCACTCTCTCCACAACCCTCACTTTGGAATCCCTGACTAGGAAGATCTTGCTCACCCCTTCCCTTTCTCCCTTAACCCTGCTCATTGCCTTCCTAATACCCTGATCCATGAGAGGGGTCCCACTCCCTTCGTGGTCCCTAGTAGTGACTGGCTCATGGCCTCCCCCAATTGAGTTGGGTAACTGTGCCTCATTCAGGGATGCAACATGGTTTGTGGTCAACATTGGCAAGCCTTGCATGCCACCTGCAATTGTTTTCCTCTTTGTTTCTTCTATTCTATACCCCATCCCACCATACTCCCTCCTCCCTCCTCCCCTTGGCCATTGTGTCTCATCTTGAGGGGGGACGTGGGTAGTGGTTCAGGACCCAAATCCAGTTGTCTGCACAGCCTGAGTATAGTATTTCTCCTCATGCTGCCTGCAACTGGGTGTGAAGCTTCTTGAGCCTCCTGCACATGGGGTAGTGGCCAGTCCTCCTCAGTGTAGCCCAGGGAATGATTGTCTCACAGCCCCTATAGCTGGCCACCCTTCCCCTCTGCCAATTTTCCATCCTTCCTACTAGCTGCACCCCTTCCTGCCTCAGTACAGGCCTACTCCAAATTGGGTGTAGTTCCTGGTGGTGGTTTACCTGGACTTACATACTACTTACAGTACTTCTCATTGCTTACTTCCTGACTGTTGACCCCTCTTTTCTAGTCTGCCCCCTACTTTGGCCAACCTTATGGTGTAGTGCCTAATGGTGGCTTATCTCTCTTTTTCTGTTAACCCCTGTGTAGGCCACCCCAGATAGAGTGTCATGCCTAATAGGGGTTTATTCCTCCTCTCCTGTTTCCAGTGCCTCAGTGTACCCTTGGATAAAGAACAATAATTCGCCACAGTGGAGATTTGAAAATCCAGCCTTGGTCCCTTAAGGCAAGGTGATACAAGGAATCTGTTTTAAGACATTGAACAGAGTAATCTTTTTGAAGAAAAAAATACAAATTTTTCCTTTTTGGTAGAAAAAAACATGGCATGAGCCAATAATTTGATGTGCTTGTGCAACTGAATGAGATAATATGAGATGATGCTTGTGTAACTTGATTTGCTTTGTGGCTTTCCGCCTCTCTATCAATGGGATATACCACCCTGCTGGGGTATGACGCAAGGAACCCTTGAGGAGGGTTCTCCCCCATAGGTGCCTGGAATGAATGAGTCAGCTTAAGGTGGGTTAGGAAGAAGCCCACGGGGAAGAGAGACGCACCGCTGGAGGAGGAGGGGTGAATGGTGGGCAACGAAAAAGAATTCTGGCAAGCCCAGGATGTTGTGACGCTTTAAGCTCGATGGGGGAGTGACGTTTGTTGCTCTGCCCATCGAACCACAGGCTTAAAGCCCTCCCATTCAATGTGCTTATGCAACTGAATGAGATAATATGAGATGATGCTTGTGTAACTTGATTTGCTTTGTGGCTCTCCGCTTCTCTATCCATGGGATATACCACCCTGTAGAGGTACGACGCAAAGAACCCTAGAGGAGGGTCCCCCCCCCCATAGGTGCAGGGAATGAATGAATCGGCTAAAGGTAGGTTAGGAAGAAGCCCAAAAAGAATACCCAAAGATGTCAAGCTTTGAAGAGACGAGGATGATAAATGAATTCTGTGAGAAGAAGGGCTAACTTCCTGAGGAGAGAGGGGGAAGCCTGGCCACCATTCGCCTCCATCCAACGGCGGAACCTAACTAACTAATGAGAAGAAAGCACTAATTCTAATTAATATTATGACCATTGGCATGGAGGAGAGGAAAAAAACCCTTTGAGGAGGAAAACTCTGGGGATCCAAGGCCTAGGTCGCCTTCCCTCCAGGCTGACGACGTTTGTTTGGAGGGCATATGTTGGTAGAGAGAATGGTTCTTAGATGAGGGATATAAGTAAGGAGGATGATGATAAGATATGGAAAATGTAAAAGAAGCATAGATAAAATAAGGAACATAATGTAGCAGGGACCCAAGGAGGATATGCTAGAGTAGTCTGAGAGATAGTAGGTCAGAGGAGCAAGGCTGGGAGGGAGTAAATCCATGTATGAGACGGAGGAGTGAGGGGTATACAGATGTGCTGATGAGGAGATTCCAATGATAATGCAGACTGGCTTGATTTAGCGATGCAAGTGAGCATACACTGAGATTGAAGAGGCATATTTGATTATGCGATATAAGTGATTAGACTCTGAACGATTAGACCCTGAGGTTGTAGTTGATGAGGTAGTATGGAATTCAATGATAGGAATGTTTGAGTAAATGATGTAAAGATATAAACCTTGAGGTAATGCTGAGTGAATGATAACTGGATTCATGAACTCGATATGACTGGAGTTATGAACTAGATACATGCAGCAGGATGGCCGCGACTGATAGGTGGCATAGGAATTATGGTAGGTACGCCCAAAAAGAATATCGAGAGCAGGCCAAGAGCGGAGGGAAACCTGGATATCCAGAACTGAACTGGAAGAGGAGGATACAGGAAAAAAATGAAATTGAACTGGCACGAAGGAAGTAAAGGACTAAGGCACCTTGAAAGGAGGTAGGTTCAGAGCCCAAGAAGGGAGATCCAGAACCAGAGGCAACTCAGGTGAAGTGAACGAGGAACAAAACAAGACGAGGTACGATGAGGAGTGAGCAAAATTGGATGAAGTATGATGACGAGAGAAGCGAAGAGCAGAGGGAAGCCATGATGGCTGAATGCTGAAGAGCCGGTATGGAACTGGAAGAAGAGAAGACAGGAATGAACAGGAAAATAATTTGAATGAAGGTATCAGTCTCTATGGAGTGATACGAATAATAAAACTCCTCAAAAGGAGACAGACACAGAGGCCAAGAAGGCACATCAGGAACCAGAGGGTCTGTGGACCAGAGGGCAAGCGCAAGACAGCGATCAAAGGGAATCAAATCGGATGAAATACGAGGAGAAGGGAAGCCAAGAGTGGAAAGAATCCATGACGGTCAGGACGAGAATAAGTGCTAGGCTGAGGAAGGGAACAGGAACGGATGAGGTATGATGAATGATGGACGCCATGAAGGCAGGTACTGGAGAGTGAGGTTTGGAAGGATGAAGGATGATATGGAGGGCAATAGGGTAGCATGGAACCCAGTCGGTACAGGAGGAGAATTGCATGGGGGAGAGTTGAATTAGGGTACATGATTCAGGATAGGCATGGCCAGACTGAGCAAGGGAACAGCACAGACTTGGCAGCAAACCATGCTAAGGCATGCCTTGATAAGGAATGAATGAGATGAGCAGATCGAGGCCAGGCATCATGGAGCAGAGGGGCTAAGGAGATGAAGGCTCATCGACGAAGGGACTGACGACGAACGACACTGAGCAAGCAGACTCCATGAATGCGGAGGACTCTGCAAGGAGGCAGGAGGATGAGCTGGATGAGGTGACATGTAGGCCCGGGTCAACAGAAGGTCGGATGGAGTCAGCCATGGAAGGCCAGAGGATATGAATGGCAAGGCAAACGAACAGATAAATTGTGGCACAATAAGACAGAAGCCATGACCGGATTGAAACCAGGACAGCTGAGTTTGCTGAAAGAGCCAAGGAGAGGGAGCAGAATGAGGGCATGCTGAAGCAGGAGTAGTTGATAGGGAAAGTGAGGTAGGAAAAAACATAGCTCAGAGTCAGTGGAATGATAGGAGCATGGGATGACCAAGCTGATTGGTTGCAAAGGGAATGAGAGCCATACAAAACACTGGAGAGATACAAAGTATCAAACCTAGTAAAGAGAAGGGTGAGGAGAAACAAGTTCAAAAAAGTCTGAATACTACAAGGAATAGACCGGAGAAGCATACATACCTGTTGAAGCTGGTGAATGCAAGCAGAACTACAGGGCATATCCCCAGAGGGGTGGAGATAAGGGGAAACATCAGAAAGCACCAAGAGACGCAGAAGGCAATAATCAGCACGTGGAGCAGTCTACTAGATGAGACACTGGAAACTAAGAAGGGTTAGACCTACAGCGCAGAATTAGACAGATGCCCAAGGGAGACTAGTACCGAAGACAACACAGAAGGCTACAGCTGGTAGCATTCAGTTTCTAGCATTGCAGGATGATAAGGTAGCCAAAGGGGAAGGAAATAGGGGCAGCATACAAAGCTGGCAAGCTGCACAGTCGGAAAGATCAGAGAAACGACTGCGGTGGAAGACCCCAAAGATTCAAAACTGTTTGGTCTGGGAGTAGGTGTGCTGGTGCTCTGGGGGGTTGCAGAGCTGTGCAGTGGCTGGGGGAGGTGGGACCACAGCTGCCGCCAGTTGAGGCGGCAGGAAACCGGAAGCAGAGAGCATAAGATCAATTGAGAGGTACACCTGCTTGAACAAGGTGAGGAAGTAGACACTGAGGCTGATAAGGCATGAACATGCGATATGAACAAGTAGATCTGGATGTGTGGGTGATGAGAGATCAGAGAATTCAATAGAGTGATGCAAATAATGAGGCTCCTCGAAAGAAGATATACTCCGAGGTCAAGAAGGCATGTCTGGGACCAGAGGGTATGTGAACTAAAGGGGTGATATGCTTGATAGAGCAATGTGACCAAGTAGACTTCTCAAAAGGAGGTAGAGCCAGAAATGAATAGAGTGATGTGATGAAGTAGGCTTCTCAAAATAAGGTAGATCTGGAAATTAATGTGAAAGAAACTTAAATGATAGTCGATAGCATCCAGCCAGCTCGTAACAAGGAGTGACGGACAGGAAGGTAGGGCCAGGAATGGAGACAGAGTGGAATCAAGGTGACTGACACTGCAGGCTAGAAGGAGGCAGCCAAAGCATATTGACGGAGTGAATGAAAGAGAGGAACAGGTGGAGGTGAGATATGGTGGAATGCAAGCAAATCGGATGATATGGAGTGAAACCATGACTGGAGTAATTCCATAACCACTGATGATGGAAGGTATCCAGGAAGAGAGGCTCGATGAGATAAGAAATGGGTAATGAGGACCAGAGTCAGGAACCGGATACAGGGGCAGGAGGCTGCGGATCAATGGGAGGTGTGATTGGCATGCCCAAAAGAATCAACCATTGCAGGTCAGATGGAGTCGGTTAGGAGGAGAAAAAGTGCTAGGACAAGGAAGGGAAAATAGGACACAGATGAGAAACAATGGTGATGTGAAGCCCAGGGGGCAGGTACAGGAAAGTGAGATATGAAAGGACAAATGATGGGAAGGAGGTTCAGACTGGTAGCAGAGGACCCAGCCGGTACACAGAGATCAAGTAGATTTGAGGCAGCAGAGATGGGAGGAGGTTGAGTGAGAGGTATGCTCAAAGGAGCAATGTGAGTAGGGAGACATTGAGGCAAATAAGGCAGGCCTGGAACCATAAAGAGTCAGAAACCTGAATGCGTGCGGCATGAGGGCCGTGATTTGATGTGGTGTTATAGGATTCAGGATAGGTATGCCATTTGAGGGAATAGCAGAGGAGTCAAAGATGGAATTGTGCGAGCAAGCAACGGAAAGAGACTAACCATGAAGTAAGAATGAGGGAATGACGACTGGAGCCATGACTGAATACATTCGGCATGATGGCATTTGGAGCAGACTTTGATTAGAGGGCTTAAATAAGCTATATGACCATGACTAGCAGGTGCTGACTTCCCTGCAACGTTGACACTTAACTATGAGCTGTGGCACTGCACCCCCACCCAATGTTGCGGTTCACAGCTCCTCTGTACAGTTTTTTTTTTTTTTTTAATTAGTGTGCAAACCAGCATGAGTTAGAAAATAACTCTGCACTGATTCATCTCACACAAACAACCCCCATTTGGAGAAGAAACTCTCTTATGTAAAAGTTTGAATACACTCCTGCAATAATGCTCTCAACACATTTACTTAAATGGCAGCTGGTGGTAATGAGTTACAGCAGATGTAGCTTGATGGAGAGCAGCGATTCCTAAAACATTTGATTCTAAGGAACAACGCAACAATCATTCAAAAGTTCACTGGGTTGCTAAATGACAAGACAGAGGAACTGTGAGTCCCAGTAATGTGAGATAAGCTTCCAGACTTTTAATGAACTGCCCAAAAGATAAAGCATGTACCATGGGAAGAAATCTCTATTTGAGCCTGTATGGAAGTAGATCACGTACTGAGAAGTGTGAGGAGTCCTAAAAGCCCTACCAATGGACAAAAGAAAGAGGGCTGCATGGACAAATGGATGAACATCAGTCACCGTGCCAGCCAAGAATATGTGAAGCTCATTTTAAAAGAAGATGCAGTGATACAAAGCAAAGTAACAGAGGAGATAAATACAGAAGAAATGGCCATACATTTTTTTTTTTGGTTATGAATTAGTGGACAAGGATAAACACTATCCAGTCGGGAAGCAATAGCAACAGATTGGAAGCAGATGGGAACCGAGAGAACCAGGAAATGATATAAGATAATCAGAAGGGTGAGACCCCAACCATGAGAAAAGTAAGAAATGCACACTTACGAAGCAGTGGAAAACCGGAGCAGCCCAAGCTAGAAGGAAATGAAAAGCACAGCCCAGAAGGGGCAAGACCCAACGAAGCGAAAAGACATGGAGGCACGCCACGGAAAACAAATCGAAGAAGCTGGGAATTGTTGGGAATGTAGAAGTGGGTAGCCATCTGGGAACTAGTGACCATCGAACAGTATGGTTCACAATAAACACAGCAATAGAGTCAAGCCATACAAAGGCAAAAGTACTGGACTTTAGGAGGGCTGACATTGCCAAAATGGTTGAGTGCCTAAGGAATGCACTAGCAAATGGGCAGGAAGGAGGGGTGGAAGAACAATGGGGAATAATAAAAACTGCCATCACAGAGGTAACAAGCCTTTGTGTGAAGCAAATAAACAAAATGAAACGATGTAAGAAACCACTATGGTTCTCAAAGGAAGTGGCAGTAAAGGTTCAAGAGAAAAAGAAAGTATTCAGGAAGTACAGGGAATCACAGAAGGAGCAGGACAGAGAACTGTATCAGTTAAAGCAAAAGGAAGCTGGGAAGGCAGTCAGAACAGCAAAGGCCCAAACCGAGGAAAAGATAGCCAACCCAGTTAAGAAGGGGATAAAACCTTTATAGGTACATCAGGGAGCCAAGGAAGACCAAGAAGGGGTTAGTGAGGCTTAATAAAGAGGAGGGAGGGTGGGCAGAGGGTGGCTGTGAAAAGGCAGAGATACTAAACAAATATTTTGCTCAGTATTTACAAAGGAAATGGGAGGTACCTAAAACAAACAGTAGAAACACTCTGAATACAGAAGTTGATACCAGCCCATTTACAGAAGAAAGGGTTCTGAAAGAACTCTTAAAACTGAAGGTGGACAAAGCAATGGGGCCTGATGGGATCCATTCCAGAATTCTAAAAGAACTAAGGGTAGAACTAATGACACCACTGACTACCCTCTTTAACAAATCATGGGAGGATGGGGTGGTACCCAAGGACTGGAGGAGGGCAGATGTGATTCCCCTTCACAAAAGTGGGAGCAAGGCAGAAGCAGAAAACTACAGACCTGTTAGTTTAACCTCAGTGGTAGGGAAAATGATGGAATCACTTCTGAAGGAAGGAATTGTCGAGTATCTAGAGGCCAGAGGGGCTCAGGACCCATGTCAGCATGGATTCACAGTGGGAAGGTCATGCCAGGCAAATCTGATAGATTTCTTTGACTGGGTGACCAAAGTAGTAGATCAGGGAGGGCTGTGGACATGGCCTACCTAGACTTTAGCAAGGCATTTGACACAGTCCCACACAAAAGATTAATATACAAGGTAGCCAGCCTGGGAGTGGGTCCCAAGATGACAGCCTGGGTAAAGAATTGGCTGGAGAATAGGACACAGAGTAATAGTAAATGGAGTCCATTCTGAAGAAAGGGGGGTTACTAGTGGGGTAACGCAGGTTCAGTATTAGACCGTCCTCTTCAATGTCTTTATAAGTGACATTGCAGAGGGACTGGAAGGAAAGTATGTCTCTTTGCAGATGGCACAAAGATCTGCAACAGAGCTGATGCACAAGGTGGGTGAAAAGGATGAGAAAGACTTGGCAAGGTTAGAGGAATGGTCAAATGTATGGCAGCTTAGATTCAATGCTAAGAAGTAAAGGTAATGCACCTGGGAAACAAAACCCAGGGGAAGAGTACACAATGGGGGAAGCAGATACTAACAACAACAAAATAGAAAGGGATCTGGGGTAGTCATATCAGATGACCTAAAGGTGGGCAAGCAATGTGAGATGGCAGCAAGGGGCTAGGGGATACTGGGATGCATAGGGAGAGGCTTCACCAGTAGAAAACAGGAAGTTATTATCCTCTGTACAGACAGTTGGTGAGACCCCATCTGGAGTACTGTGTGTAGTTCTGGAGACCCAATCTCCAGAAAAGACATAGACAGGTTGGAGGCTGTCCAGAGGAGGGCAACTAAACTATGCAGGGTCTGCAACTGAAGACATATGATGAGAGACTTAAGGAGCTGAATATGTAAAGGCCGAGGAAAGGAGGGAGAGGTGGGACATGATAGAAACTTTCAAGCACCTCAAGGAATCAACAAAGTCCAAGAGGGTAGCATCTTTCAAAAAAGGGTGTGCAAGAACAAGGGACACAATCTGAAGATAAAGGGGGCTCAGAGGTAATTTAAGGAAGTATTTTTTCACAGAGAGGGTTGTGGATGCATGGAACAGCCTTCCGGAGGAGGTTGTGGAGTCAAAAACAGTGGTGGAATTCAAGCATGCATGGGACAATACATAAGGCAATTCTAGGGGTGGGGTAGGAAGAAGTAGGCTGCTGGTTAACTAGGATCTGCAGCTTATCCATTAGGTAGGGAAATGGTCAGACTGGGTGGGCCAAGTGGTCCTTATCTGCCGTCAAAATCTATGTTTCTATGTTTCTATGTTTGTTTTGTTTTTTTAATGTGTAACCCTGGAACAATAGCATAAGACAGCTTGCGAACAGTTCATGGGCTGGAAAGTTGACACTGAAGACACGGCATGAAAACACTATGGAGAAAGGCCTGAAATGCCAGTTTGACATGCTGAAGGAGACAAAGGAACAGACAGTCCCACCTAGAATTGGAGTCCTGTGGCACAGACACCGAGCGAGCCAGGTAGGCAGTCCACCAAAGCTGGGAGACCCGAAAGATGCAAGCCAAATGCAAGGCTCCGAGGGAGGGAGGAGTTCCACTAACAAGAGGAGCTCCACATCAGAGAGGCAGATACAGCAACAGAATGCACGAGGGTGGGGGGGTGGGATGGGGGAACTCAAACAGAAGGAGAGCCGTGGGACAGCGGCAACATACAGAAAAGGCGGGGAAAGACAAGGACAGCCATCGAGCGAGTGGCAGTACCATGAGGGAGCAAGTGGTCCCACACTCGCCTCACAGCAGACACAGCAAGGTGGAGGAGTGCTGAGCGCTCATAATCGAATACAGGTTTGAGCACCAGCAGCTGCAGGCCACGCTATGGAGAACGATGCAGAAGAAGGTGCAGCCATCCGGGCAGCCAGCGTGACCTCCAGCTGCAGTAAAAAAGAAACCTGGCAAGCCCAGGATGTTGTGATGCTTTAAGCTCAGTGGGGGAGTGATGTTTGTTGCTCCACCCATCGAACCACGGGCTTAAAGCCCTCCCAATAAACTCTTGTTTCAGCTTTCCTTTTTTTTTTTAACGAATTTCAATATGATGTTCAATTTAATTTGCTACATAAACAAAAACATAGATATTTTTACCTTTTTATGAAGTTGGGTATGTTCATTTATGTGTTTTTTACTTTTTTTCACCAAGAAGGGCACACTAAAATTTGCTAAGTTGTCTACAGGTATGTATATATTGGGAATGGGTTACATGGACCTGTCTTATTGATGAGAGAATTTATTTATTTAGCTTTTGTTGACTGGGTAAGTGCACTAGACAAATCCTGCCTATTTTCAGGCACGACCCGGGGGAGGGGGATACAGATGAATGCCAACTGACCTTGAACCAGATTAAGCTGTTGGTCATGATAGTGTGGGAAACTCCCCTACTCTTCATCAGTATGTGCCATGGGATTTTTTACTTCCACCTGGACAGTGACCTGAGATAGGCAGAAGGGACCTCAGTTTAACATCTCATCCAAAGGATGTCACCTCAACAGTGTAGTACCACCTCATACTGCACTACAGTGTCAGTTATGGGCATTACCTCAAGTACAGGTGTGGGGCTAGAACCCACAACCTTCTGATCTTCCAGCCACAGAGGTCAGCATGCTACCCACTTTGCCACAGACACTGATGAATGCAAGATCTGTTGATGTTTACATTTTGCATCATAATGAGGCTCATGACAAAAGCAAAGATTGGGTCTTGTGTTTTTATCAGAATCCAGATAAAGCTTAAGGCAGCAGTGCAACAATCTGGGGAACATTTTGACCTACACTTTTTCATGCTATTTTAGATTACCACTTACCTCCTGACTTATATGATACCCTTTTTTCACAATTTGATTCTGCTTTAGCAGTTTTTTCATGTCTGAAATAATAAAGGAGCGCTCGTTTTAATACAGCCTGGACCAGGTTTTCATCAGTATTTGCAGCTGTTTTTGAGCAACTATTGTTCTGTAATGTCAGAGCACTGTCTGCTGCATAATAGTTAATTTTAGTCACAACAGAAGTGATATATAAACAATTGATGGACAAAAACAGCTGAAAATACTGATGAAGACCTGGTCCACACCGTATTAAAAGGAACGCTTCTTTTATTATTTCAGGCATTAAAAAAAGTACTGAAGCAGACTCAGATTGTGGAAAGAAGGGTACTATACAAGTCAGAAGGTAACTGGCAATCAAAAATAGCATAATAAAATATAGGTTCGTATTTTCACCAGATTGTTGCACTGCTGCATTAAGCTGAGGCAAATCTTTCTGGAGAACACAGAAAGAATCTTGAAGATTCTTATTGACACCTTACAGGTGACTGCGACCCCCTGATGCTTATGTCTTTCAGGAATGCATAGGAGCTGGATCAATATTGTACTAAAGGTAGTAGTGAGTGGTACAGTGTATTGGTCGCTGGCAAGTATAAATCTGCAGAACTTAAAAGGAGTTTAAGAACTGTGTTGTTTGGCATTATGTATATAATTTCTGTATACGTCTCAGGAAGGAGAAAGGTATTTCTTCATCAGCTGATTTCTTCTACATTGCATCAGCCCTTCTGAAAATCCAGCTCCATCTCTTTAGAAATTAAGTTTTTGGCCAGCCTAGTGGCTTGGCACCAGCGTGCTGTTCTGCCACGTGAGAAATTCTGTTTCAGGAGTGACCCTGATGCTCTCTTTCAGTAAAATGTCCAACATCCCCTACATCTGACTTCAGAGCAATAGTTGGTGAGGTTATTGAAAAGATTGCTGCTATGCCCTCCATGAAGAAGCTTTGTTGTACAGTAAGATGCATTCTAAGGAGGCGGGGAGGAGATAAAAGAGGTAAATGGGGCATCTGACCTCTGAGGTAAAAAAGTATTTTGCATTTCATGGAGAGATTTTCATGCCATAGTTAAGTAAAAAGTAATATAATTTGTAAGACTTCTAATACAGGTGGTTTACTGTACACTGAATTGTAGTATTGTCCAGAATAATAAATCCCTTCTTCCTTTGGCATGTGCTCTTTTTTTTCAGCTCCGACTCCAAAAGAGATACCACAGAAAGATCAAACTAATCAAACTATACACATCCATTCACATGGTGCTACTACCATTGGATCTGGCAATGTTATGAATGTGGGAAGTCAGGTAATGTATGACCTACAAATAGTATAATGAGTAGCCCCATTGGAAGAGTAGCCCCCTCTCGCTTTGCGCATACGACTGGTTTGATGTGCATTCTGTTATTTTGTCTTCCTGAGTGATCAAGAGAGAGACACAATCAGCTTTAGTTGTCAGTATCTTAGATTAGCCTATAGTCAGTGTTGGAATTACATTTTATGAAGTTTTGGAACTACAAGGACCCTGTTGTTAAATGGATCCCCCTCCTATAATATCTACACAATAGTGAAGCAAAAAACTACCTGGGTTCACATCAGAACTTCCGAGGCAAGCCCCGGTAGGACCCATCGTAATAAGAAACTGCAATGAGTAGCATGCCTTTGCATGCCAGGCACTATCACTGCAGATTCATGGGGGGAGGGGGGGTAATGCCAAACAAATCTCATAGATTTCTTTGACTGGGTGACTAGGGAGGTGGATTGGAGAGGGCAGTGGATGTGGCCTATCTGGACTTTTGTAAGTTCTCCAACAACTGTGCTGCACAGGAGGCTAGTAAACAACCTAAGCAACTGGGGGATTGGGGAGAAGGTGGTGAGCTGGGTATCAGACTGGTTGAAGGGTTGTGGTAAACAACAGACACTCACGGAATGGGAGAGTGACTAGTGAGGTGCCACAGGGATCATTACAAGGACCAGTCCTCTTCAATGTCTTTATAAGTGACATTTCTGAGGAACTGTAAGGGAAGGTGTGTCCCTTTGTGGATGACACAAAAATATACAACAGGGTGGACACTGAGGAAGGGGTGGAGAAAATGCAAAGGGATGTGGGGGAACTAGAGGAGTGGTCTAGGGTGTGGCAGCTGGGTTTCAATGCCAGAAGTGCAAAGTCACGTACCTGGAGCTGTGTATAAGATTGGGGGGTGAATACTTACAGTCACCAAGCAAGAAAGGGACCTCAGTGTAATTATATCTGATGATCTCAAGGTGGCAGGGCAGTGTAGCAAGACAGTAGGTATGGCTAGTAGGATGCTGGGTGCATAATGAGGGGATTTATAGCAGGAGAATGTTGGTGGTGTTGCCACACTATTGCCCAGGCCACTAATGAGACACTTCCTAGAGTACTGTGTCCAGTTCTAGAGGTCACAACTCCACAAGGACATCGGCAAGGAGGGAGTGGTCCAAAGAAGGCCTACCAAAATGGTGCAGGGGTTTAAAGGAAGCCACATGAGGAGAGGCTGTGGGATCTCAATATGTACTTCCTAGAGGAGAAGAGAGCAAAAGGGTACATGTTTGTGACCTATAAGTACCTCACAGGGGTGAACAAGCTGCAGGTGGGGAATCTCTTTCAGAGGAAGAGAAGCACCAGAATATGTGGGCATGTAATGAAGCTTGGGGGGAGAGTTCAAGAGGGATGTGTGGAAATACATCTTCACAGAAAGGGTGGTGGACACCTGGAATAGCCTACCAGAAGTGTTGGGAGGAGGGGGACAAAAACAGTGGGGAGCTTCAAGCATTCATGGGATAGGCACGTGGGCATAATAAATGTTGGAAAGGGAGGTGAGAGGTGATGCTGGTAACCAAATAGGGTCCAAGGTGTCGGAGTAGGCAGGAAAAATAGGGTCAACTGTATGGGCCTATCGGTCTTTTCCTGCCAACAAATTGTTTCTAGATATACTCCAGTTTGTTTAGGGTGTACAAAATAAGTCCTGAAAACAAGTAAGTTGGTTTGAAGGCTGATCTTTAGTTAATATTGCAAGCTTACAATACAAAGCAACAAACAGGCTTTGAAGCACACTTTGTACTTGCAACGAATTGGCAGAAGTTGTACACGGTTGTGAAAAAAAGCGTCACACTTTCCTGCAGGAGGTTGCGAACTTCGCCATCGAAGTGATGTTGGAGTTCCCCAGATGTCTGATTCTGGGAACTTCAATATCTGGGTCAATAACGAATCCTTGCAATTTGGTTATTACTTCCTCCAGCTGATGTCATCTCTGGGCCTGACACAAGTAGTTCCTTCTGCGACCCATCACCGCAACCACACGCTCGACCTGGTGTTCTCATTGGGGCATGAGGTAACAAACCTCAAGACTGATCAGGTCATTTGGTCTGATCATTGTATGGTGAAATTCTTGTTTGCCCCCCCCCCCCCCGAAAGCTCCATTCCCTGTTGAGATTGTCAGCTATCGCCCTTTGAGGGGCTTGACCCCAGAGTGATTGCTTGGGATGGCTAACTTATCTAGAATAGACGCTGCTTGTGCAGTTGGCACAGGTGAGGCAGTGGCCGCCTATAACAAGGTGGTTTCTGAAGCACTTGACGCAGTCGCTGTGGTACATATATGACCCAGATCCTCTCATTTGAGATCACCTTGGTTTGCTGGGGATCTCAAGGTGATAAAGATCAGGGCTTGGAAGTTGGAGCACTGCTGGCAGAGGACTTGGTCAGAGGAGGACAGAATGGCTTTACGTGCTCATTATCTTGAGTACCAAGGGGCAACCAACCACAAGAAGGCAGAGTTCCTGTCCAGGGAAATTGCTGCAGGGAAGAATAGACCATCTCAGCTCTTTTAGACTGTGGACAGACTTTTACATCCAGTCTGTCTGTAACTGAAAAAAGGCCTTTTTTTTTCCTTAAGCATTTTTGCCACTAGAGCACTGGTAGGCAGCTATGTCCCTCTGATCGAAGGGACTCTCTCTGTGGTGGACCAAGGGGGAGCAGTTGATGTCGCCTACCTTGACTTCAGCAAAGCTTTTGACACTGTTCCACATAGAAGATTGATAAATAAGCTGGGTAGGCTCGGGGTGGGTCAGAAGTTGGTCAACTGGGTGGCAAACTGGTTGACGGGCGAGAAACAGAGAGTGGCGGTAAATGGTATACAGTCAGAAGAGATGCAAGTCACAAGTGGGGTACCTCAGGGATCAGTCCTGAGGCCAGTCCTCTTCAACATCTTCATTAGTGACCTTGCAGATGGACTAGAGGTAGGCTTGTCTGTTTGCAGATGACACCAAGATCTGCAATAGAGTAGATGATCCAGATGGGGTGGGCAGAATGAGAAGAGATCTGGATAAACTAGCAAAATGGTCAGAAGAGTGGCAACTGGATTTAATGCAAAAGTGCAAGATCATGCACATAGGGAAGAGAAACCTGAAGCCACCTATAGGCTGGGAGGGAGTTGCTAGCAGTCACAAAGGAAGAAAGAGACTTGGGCATCATCATCATCACTGATGACCTGAAATCATCCAAGCAGACCTCTAAAGCAGTAGTTAAGGCTAGGGGTGTAGGGGTGTATTAGTAGGGTATCACAAGTCGTGAAGAGGGAGGTAATAATCCCTCTTTACAAGACACTGGTTAGGCCCCATCTGGAGTACTGCGTGCAGTGTTGGAGGCCACACTTTCACAAGGACATTAACCAAATTGAGGCAGTTCAGAGAAGGGCAACCAAAATGGTGCAGGGACTACATCAGAAGACATATGAGTACAGATTAACAGCACTCAATATGTATACCCTTGAGCAAAGGAGGGAGAGAGGTGATATGATTGAGCCATTCAAACACCTTAAGGGCATTAACAAGGTGAAAGAGTCTAACATGTTTAAATATAAGAAAAATAGCAGGACAAGAGGACACAGCATGAGATTAGAGGGGGGCCAATTAAGGGGGAATGTGAGGAAATTCTTTTTCACGGAAAGGGTGGTGGATGCATGGAATTGCCTACCTCAAGAAGTGGTGGCTATGAATACAGTGCAGGGCTTCAAACAGGCATGGGCTAGGCATAAGGGAACAATACAAATGAGTATGAATAGATAGGCCACTGACAGAGCAAAGGCTAATGACACATTTATAAGGTAGAAAAAGAAATGGGCAGACTGGATGGGCCTTGCGGTCCTTATCTGCCATCAACTTCTATGTTTCTATGTGGTCCCACAGCTCCCATGCTAGGTGGCCCCCAGTAGTTCTCCTGTGGATTGCCTCCCACGGCGAGGCCAGGAGAAGGTTGCTGGCTTCTCCCCCCCCATGACCCAATCCAAAGTCTGGAGGACTGCTCCCAGGAGCGTCAGACCATCATCGAGCCTGCCAGGCTCTCTTTTCCCTTTTTTACCCGGCCCCCGTCCCTTCCAACACAGAGACATCGGCTTCTGACTTCCCAACTTGTACTGCCCTCCAGCCACCGCCTGAGGGCAGTCAGTGAGTGGGATGACTAGTCTCCCTCCCCCCGAGAGAGGAGAGCAGTCCTCCGGATGCTCAGTCCTCTCTCCCCTTGCTGACCCCCGTGGCCAAGGCTTGTTCTCAAAACCGGGTCGCGCATGGGTGAAGTGGTGGTGTCCCGCGCCTCAACCCTCAGTGCCACCGGGCTGCTGAAAAAAGGCTTTTTCAATCATTTATGTGAGGAGTTTGCTTTGTTCTTCTCTGACAGGGTGTCCTTCATCCAGTGGGGGAGCCTGTCAGTGAGGCAAATTCTGCCTCGGGTGAACAGAGGTGCTCCTTTAGTCTGGAAGGAGTTTAAACCAGTGGAGGTGGCCAGGATCACTGAGGTGATCTTGAAGCACATGTACTGCAAACTGGACCTGGTCCCGACCTGTTTCTTGATGAGATGTGTCAGGACCATTGGCCCGGTGTTCGCTAGGATTGTCTGGTGTTCAGTGTCAGAGGGAATCTTTCTAGATACCTTGAAAGAGGCTGTGTTGAGACCCCCCCCTTGAAGAAGCCATCTCTTGACCCTGACATCCTGCTGAATTACTGTCCGCTCTCCAACCTGCTCTTCTTGGGTAAGGTTGTTGAGAAAGTAGTGGTGCAACAGCTCGAAGAACACCTTATGTCCCTTGATATCTATGAGACATTCCAGTCTGGTTTCAGGGCCAGGCATAGCACTCAAACAGTGTTAGATAGGGTGCATAATGACCTCCTCAGGGCTGGAGATAGAGGAGACAGGTTAATTCTTGTGCTCCTTGACCTCTTATCAGCTTTTGATACCGTGGATCACATTGTGCTTCTTGACCACCTTCGAGAGTACTGTGGACTCACCGATACTATCAACTGGTTTGAGGCCTATCTCTCTGGCAGGGAGCAGTGAGTAGTGATGGTGAATTTCTCCTCCTCCCTGAAGCCCCTGTCGTGTGGAGTACCTTGGGGTTTGATCTTCTTGCTGATTTTATTTGTGGTATATATGCTGCCTCAGGGAGCGCTCATTTGACATTACGGTGTGGGTTTTCACTGCTATGCAGATGATATCCAACTGTATTTATCCTTTGCCCCCTGGAAATACACAATGCCATGGAAGTGATTAATAACTGCCTGGCTGAGATCAATGACTGGATGTCCTCCAGCTGGTTGTGACTGAACCCCGATAAAACAGAGGTACTGGTGATGGAGCCAGGTTGTGGGAATGATGGGAGTGCCTCCGGAGTGGGTACAGGATTGTTTCTGGGATTCACTCCATTGATGGTTTCCCTTACGGTGTGGGATCTTGGCATTATTCTGGATAGCAGACTGACACTTGAAGCTCAAGTATCGTCTGTTGTCCAAAGTGTTTTTTACCACTTGAGGAATATCACCAGGATTAAAACCTTAGTTCCACCCAAAGACCTGCCGACACAAGTGCATGCCTTTGTCACATCTTGGCTTGATTACTGTAATGCTCTATACTTCGGGTTCACTGGAGGGACCCTCCACCTGCTGGAACTAGTGCAGAATACAGTGGCCCGGTTGCTGATGGGCCTAACTAGGTCCAGTCATGTGATTCCAGTCCTACAAGCTCTGCACTGGCTGCCTGTCAGGTGGCAGGTCATCTTCAAGGAGGGCTTGCTCACCTATAAGGCTCTATATGGACTGGGCCCTGGCTATCCGGCTAACCTCCTTACTCTTGTCATCTCGACCCATTCCCTCCGCTCCTCGACTAGGGGCCTCCTTGTCATTCCCAGGGTCAGATTTAAAACATCTGGCACCCGTGCATATAGTGTTGCCAGTCTAGCACTGTGGAACTCATTTGCAGCATTTGTCAGGGGGCCCCCTATTGTCGAGTTATTTAAAAAGGGTCTTAAGTCTCAACTATTTTGTTTGGCTTTCCCCAATGAAGGCAATTAGTTTACCAGTTACCCTAGTTTTTTTAAGAGGTTATTTACTCTAAATTTTATGTATTAATTTCTGTTATTTATAGATTTGTATGTTTCTGCATTATTTGTATTATGTGCTGCATTTTTTCTGTTTTTATGTAAGGCATCCAGAGTTCCAGGGATTGGGCGCCATATAAATAAAATTGCCTTGCCTTACCTTTAGTAGCTGTATTTTCTTAAAACCAAAACAAGTCAAGAAGACCATGAACATAGACTGGAGATGGTGATGAGGAAAAATGACTTGGCGTTTCTCCCCCTTAGGGGTTTCTACTGGGGTGACTTTGTCATTGTGTGCCAGACCCTTTCTACCAGTCATTCTGCCATGTGACCCCAATACTTGATTTCAAGTGTTTGTCAGTTTCTTGTTTTTGTGTTGATTTTATGTAACAAAAATAACATGACAGGGTGAACTCAGGGTGGCACTAGAAACACTGCCACAGCTGATAAAAAGAGCAACAAAATAAACTCAGACTGTGAAAACAAACACACATGTAAGTGAATACTTTATATCCCAAAAACTTGTACACTATATTTCTGTGCCTTAAAGATTTTTCAGTTTTTAATATCAATATGGTACAGAATTGCCATTACTGCAGAACCTTTTGGATATAAAAATACAGGAGGAGCAGCTCATTGCCTTCCAAGCCAGTGAAAGATGTTACCATTGAACAAGATGCTCATACCTATTTAGTGGCGTTTGACTCAAATGAAATACGTTTATGTTCATCTGGCAGTTACTGTTTCTGTAGCATCTCTGCTAGGTAAACTTGCATCGTTCAAAGCTGTGACATCAGCATAAAAATACAGAATTTGTCAACAGAAAAGGACCACTTGGCCCACCCAGTCTGATCAGTTGGTTCCTGCCTAGTCTGTCTTTGCAGACCCTAATTGGTCTCTGATGACACTACCACCTCCCTGCCAATTTACTAATATTCCCATGTCTCTCCTATGCATGCTTGAAGCCCCCCCTACTGTTTTCACCTCTACTACATTCACTGGCAGTCTGTTCCAGGCATCCACCACTCTTTCAGTGAAGTGGTACTTCCTCATATCCATCTTAATCTCCACTCTTCTAGCTTCATCGCATGCCCTCCGGTCCTGGTGCTCTTTCTCATTTGAAAGAGACTCCCCTCCTGCACACTGTTTACTCCTGTGAGGTATCTGTACTTGCAGGTCTCTATCATGTCCCCTCTCACTTTCCTGTCTTCCAGTGTGTACATGCTGACATCCCTTAATCTCTCTTCATAGGGCTTTTGATATAACCCCTGCACCATTTTAGTTGCCCTCCTCTAGACTGCCTCCATCGTGTCTTTGTCCTTTCTGAGGTGTGACACTGTACTCTAGGTGGGGTCTCACAAGTGAGCGATGCAGTGGCAACACCGCCTCCCTCCTCGTGCCGGAGATGCCTCTCCCTGTGCATCCCAGTATCCCACTTACCCTGCCTACAGGTCTGTTACACTGCCCTGCCACTTTGAGGTAATCAGATATGATAACCTCAAGATCCCTTTTCTGCTTAGGGACTGTCAGTACCTTCCCTCATCCTAGACTCATCTTTTGGGTTCCCATGCCCTAGGTGCACGATTTTGTACTCTTTTGGTATTAAACCTCAGCTGTCACGATCATGACCACTCCTTGAGTTTTCCAAGGTCCCTAAGCATTCTCTCCACCCCTTCCTGAGTGTCCATCCAATTATAGAGTTTGGTATAATCTTCAAAAAGGCATACCTACTTATGAGGACATTAAAGTGGACTGGTCCCAGTACTGAGCCCTGTGGCACTCCACTGGTCATTTGTCTTTCATTGGGGTGAGTGCTGTTAACCACCACCCACTGTCGCTTATTCATTAACCAGTTCCTTACCTGATTCACCTCTTTGGATCCCACACTTAGGCTACTCAATTTTTTTACCAGTCTCCTGTGCAGCACAGAGTTGAAGGCCTTGCTAAAATCCAGACAGGTCATGTCCACTGCCCTCCTCTCATCTATTTTTCTGGTCACTCAGATTTATGTGGCATGGCCTCCCCTTATAAATCCATGCTGCCTTTTGCCTTGTAGCCCATTGGATTCAAGATACTGTACCAACCATTCCCTTAACAGGATTTTCATTAATTTCCTCACCACTAATGTGAAATTGACTTGCCTGTAGTTGCCAGCCTCCTCCCTACTGCTGCTGTTATGGAGCAGGACCACATCTGCTGTCCTCCAGTCCTCCAGAACCATGCCAGTTTCCATTGAGCTGGTGAATAAGGCAATCAGTGGGGCAGCTAGCACCTCCCTGAGTTCTTTTAGTACCTTTGGGTGTATCCTGTCTGGTCCCATTGCCTTGTCTACTTTAAAAGCTGCAAGTCTCTTCAGGATTCTTTCCTCTGCAAACGGCCTTATGTCCACTTCATGTTTGCTTTGTTCCTGCTGCTCCCTGGTGGTCCATCACTCTTCCCTCCACCTTGAAGACTGAGCAGAAGTAGCTGTTTAGGATGTCTGCTGTTTCTTGATCCTCTTCCGTGCAGTCTCCCCCGTCACCCTCCTTATCCTCACTATCCCTCCCCTTGCTTTCATCTTCTCACTTATATACCTGAAGAAAGCCTTATCCCCTTTGGCTACTCCTTTGGCTATCCTTTCCTCTGTCTGCACCTTTGCTTCCCTCACTGCCTTTTCTGCTTACTCTGTTGTACTTGGTATACTTCCCTGTCTTCCTCCGTCTGCATTTCCTTATACCTCCTGAAGAAAACCCTTTTCCCCCCCATCACCTTGACCACTGCCCTAGAGAACCCTGAGGGTACGTTTTTCCTTCTACGTTTCCTCACTTCTTTCTCACAGATCTATGATGCCGGTTCAACAAATATGTAATTGATCGGCATCACAGTGACAGGCTGCATGCCAACTGTGATTTGCAGTTGGCAGAGAGCAGCACATGTTGGACAGTGTTTTCTAAACCCATCACCCCCTGTACTATTGGATTCCAACTCTGAATTGGAGTTGGTTCGGGGAAGGGATGCAGGATGGGGGAATGTGTTGCCTGGTCCCTGGCAGACTTCTACAGCAACATGTCGATGTTGTCGGCATTGACGTATGTCGATGTAGAAGTATCACTGTATGGGAGGTATACCCTTTCTCACAGAGGCTGGTTACCATAATTATGCCCACCCTTACTTTTCCCCACCATGTCTCTACCTCTCCCTCTTCCAGCAATGCCCCCATGAGACAGTTTCTGAGGCAGTCTCCTATTTCTTTAAAATTTGCCCTCCTAATGTCCAGGATCCTTGTTCTTCTGTGGTTCGCCCCTGATCTCAAATGCTGATGGCATGAGAATTCCACAGCCTCTAAATAATCAGTCTTTCTATGTCAGTGTGAGTGACAGCATCACTTTACAAGTAGCTCCTCAACATGAAGTGAATCTTTATTTTTTTCTCCCTAAAAGCAACTCTATCTGGAAGGTACTGTTTGTTTTTACCAGCAATGCTCTAAATCCAATAGTGACTGGCAGAACAGATTCTGCAGAATACATACAAATTAGATCCCATGGGGACAATATTTAACTGATCCATGGAATGCCAAGGGAAGCTGCTAAGCCAAATCTAAATTCAAGATCTACAGAAGAGCCACCTTTCCTGTCTATTTATCTTCTCAGTTTAATCCTATCTTTAATATAATAATAATCCCCTTCCTGCTTAGCTACCACCATGTATAGGCCAGTCTCCTGCAAAAAATGATCTTTGTTTCGCTGCTATTGCCTACACCTTCTGTATATTATGAAAAGTTATATTTTGGTTCATGCACTGTTGGCTGTCTTTCCACCCACTGTATGTATCACCTGCCCCATCTTGTATTTTCTGTACATCGAGGAGCTTTTGCAAATGAGTCTTTGACTCAAAGGGCTGCAATTCTGATACAATAAATAAATAAATAAATAACATATACTATCCCCGTCATCGCTTGGAAACAAACCGACAATTCAGTAAGGGACAGAGAGATGCCACATTGAAAGATAAGCCAGCTTCTCGCTTACGGAAAATTTTAACATGACATTTTGATGGCATAGGTCCTAAACTTGCTGATTGGGAATGTCTTCATGTTATAAATAAGCATGATATAATTTTGCTACAGGACACCTGTTGGCATGAAGGGACACCTATGATTCCTGGTTTTGTTATTTTTATGTTCCAGCTAGAAAAACTTAAAAACAAAATGGTTATTCTTAACCAGGTCTTCTAACTGCAGTAAAACGTAATAATAACATACAAATTTCGCAGCTTGAAATCTGTAGTGATTTTGTCTTGGCAGGTAAGGTCCAAGCATCTTGTTGTAATTTGATTCTATTAAATATTTATTGTCCTCCCTAGAACAGTAACAATTATAATAATAAAATATGGAAGACCAGAAAGTCCACTCTGGAAAACATAATGTAATCCCTACACCCCTGCCTTTTTGCAAACGACAGGTGGTATGCTGTTGAAGCTGACAGCAGTACCAGGTGGGGACTGGGTTTGGGGAGGACTAGGTTACTCAGCACAAGGGCTTAGGTTTGGCACCCAAGTAAATCCAAACACAGGAAGCAATAACTGTAATGTCCAATACCAGGAATGGGATTCTAAAGTGTGGCTTTTATTCACATCCAAACTGAACAAACAAAGCATAGACGGACCCCCACGGGGCCACATTCCTGGTAATGCAGATAAGAGAAACAGAACATTTCCTCAACACTTCAGCCCTCAGGCTTTGGACCCACCAGGCACACAGCCCGAACTTGCACGCTGCTTTGGGTACACAGCCTGACTTGTACACTATTTGGGTTTTTCCCTGGCCCGGCTCCTCTGCCGGCCACTCGAACCCTGTCCATATGGCAGTGGACACATTTTCCAGTGGCTCCCTAAACCACCTTAGAGCCTTCGACTCCATTTCTGGGTACTTCCCTCAGCACCGGCCAAGTGCCTGAGGCAAAGTAAAAGGGCCACAGAGCAAATCCAGAGGTGAACCTGGTTACTAAAGATGGGGGTCTCCCACCTCTAGCTTCCACAATCCATACCCGCCATTTCTTTGGACATTAAACAACTCTTTGAAAAGCTTGGCAATGTAGATTAAAGGTAAAATGTATAGCACGCCTCTACATGTCTTGACTTTCCCCTTGTACTAGACTTGAACATACTTAAACATCTCTTCCTGAAAAGCTTGGCAGTGTAGATTAAAGGGTAAATGTATAGCACATTTCCTCTACATGTCTTGGCTTTCCCCTTGTGCTGGACTTGAACATACTTTTACTTTGGCTTAGCCTATTCCTCTAGGCCTCCCACTGATTCAGCAGTCCAATCCCCACTTTAACAACAGTTCAGGTGAAGCATAGGCCCCATGGCAAGAGCAGAACTCACCCTTTGGTTGCAGGTGCCCCACAGGCGAATCTTGACAGCTTCTGGTGCCACAACACAACTTAGCAAATAAGGCAGTTTCTTCCCTAGCTGGACCCAGGAGGTTGCCCCTGGAATAACAGACAAACCTTTTACCCCCATCCTCTGAAGGATGGGGCACAGAGACCAGTATAAGCGGTCTCCACCACTTCAAGAACAGCTTACTGTGTTCCTCTTCTGGTGGAAACACACACCTTTCCCTAGAAGTAGCTCTATATCAGAGCTTTAGGCTCCAATAGCCTGTGCACAGACTGCTGTGCTTCTCTCTTCAAGACTGCTCACACACAACTGCTGCTGCTCACTGTTCAAAAACTCCCAATATTCTAACCTAACTCCCATCTGCAGATTCCAATGTGGCTAATGCAGCTGCGATGGTTCTATGGTGATTTCATCCTCAGTCTCAGCTGAGATTGAGAACAGAGTGAGACAGTGTAAAATCCTTTAACTGGAGTTTCAAGCTGCCTTCCTGCCTACACTACTGGGGTTCTAGTAACCCGGGTAGCAGGGGGTTATACTTGCCTCTGGCAGGAAAATGACTGTCCACAGTCATTATTACCCAGCTTAGGCCATCCCACCCTATGTGCTACCCAAGCGGAGGGGGTGATCAGGCCCTCCACCATGTGCGAGCACAGGCAGGCAACACTAAGGGCCTAGAGGCCTTTGGCTAACATATCAGCTTCTACTCTACTCTACCCACTAACTATGGGTGCCTAGTGGCTCTGGTAGAACTGTCCAGAGCATAGCCCTAATAGATCAGCACTGCAGTCCCTATGGCCATTCAGGGCCACAGCCTGTCTATCCCCCCTAGCTCTCTAGGGAAAATCTATCTGCCTCTAACTTAACACCCCAAAACAAAACAAACCCGGGGACCTCCCTGACCTTGGGCACCCTCCAACCACACACCAGGAAACTAATACCATCTATTACATTACATTACTGCCTCCTACCCCGACAACCACACCTGTGGAAGGAAAGGGTTACTACAGTAACAACAACAATAACAACAACAGTACTTTAAATACTACACACTAAAGTACTATTTAGGAACTCCGATGAGCCCCTCCTCCTCTTCTTGTCTTCTCTTCTATCTTCTTCAGGAACACCTGCAAGAAAAAGAAAGACAACACACATTCCTAATCTGCATACACAGTCTATCTAAAGCCCTACCATCAAAACACTGGAGAATCCCAAAAATATATATATATTTTTTTTAAAAAGGTAGAAAAACAGTATATACACTAGAAAACAGTAGAAAAACAATGACATTATTTACAATACATATTTGGGGGATGGAGTGCCCTGAAAGTCCCATCTAGTGACCACAGTGCCCGAAGGCTAGTCCATTAAAGAGTCTCTCTTGGGCCGGAGCCTGGTGAAGCACAGTTGTAGCAGGCCAAAGTCCTGAAGGGGAAAGTCTTTGAGGACAGTTCACACATTCTGGAGTCTGCTAGTGTAAGGTGTGTACTGCAGTGTCATAAAGATAGAAAAGTTTGGACTTACCAGCCTCTTGTAGAAGGAATAACACACACCGACCTGCTCCTCAGCCGAAGACTCTCCCTGGCAGCATTCTTCCGATACAGCTGGGCGTACATCTTCCGGGAACTCCAGGAGGGCACATCTGGAAACTGCTGGGATAATGTCATCTCTGGAGATGGAACCTTAGAACAGGAACAAAAAGGAAAACAGCTGGTCTGAAGTCATCTGATTACCAGGCGATGGATCAGGATACAGCTGGGTTGGTATCCTCTCTGGATCTGAAGTCATCTGGTGGGCCAGTCGATGGATTCTGGAAGGCCAGTACACTGTAGAACTGATGAATGTGGGGCACCTGAGTCCTAGATGTCCATACTGGTGGAACAACAAAGGCACTGCAATGGCTGATGTGGCAGTATTGACTACCGCTGCTCTGCTTTCCATCTGGTAGGCATGGGCACATTTGCAGGGAAGTCCTTGAATTGAGGCCAATAGTACAAGGTGGCCAGGAGCTTGAATTATTACCCCGTCTGGGTGCACATAATTCACACTGTAGAAGGTTTCACGTCCCTCTCCATCCACTTTTCGAACAGTGTCCATAGACAGTGTCCTGCCTCTTTTCCACTAGCTGTATTTTTCATGAAACAGTCTGTTCCTGACATGCTTGTTTGCACCAGGATGCACACATTTCATTGCTTTGGCCCAGATCCAGGATTTCCTGCTGTTCTCAATCTCCTCCCAGACTTTCTGAGGAAAGGTAGGAAAGGACATCCCAAAGATTTCATTTGCCTTCCTATGAACCAGTCTCTCCTCTTTACTAGCTTTGGTCAACCTGAGACCGCTGGCCTGGCTTGGGGGCGGCCAGTCCTGGTTCTGCCAGCTATTCATTCTCAACAAGATGAAAAATGGATCCCTGACTTCTTCTTCTTGCACAGTCAGGGCAGTGGCATCACCACTGTCTACCATGCATTCTTCTGAGGCAAGAGCTTGAGGCTGTGTACCCGTTCCTTTTTCATAAGGCCACATAGGTTCCCCCTCTTCTTCTTCCTCACTGAGAATCTGTGCCCAGGAGTGAGCAGTCATCCTCACTCCTGAGACTATCCACTGTTCACTGGGCGCAGAGGTCAACACCTCCCATTCAAAGGCCTCCCTCATCTCATCTTCTCCTATGAGACTTGGGCTAGGCCCCCCCCCAAGGGTCTGCTGATGCTCTGTCTGAATTATCCTTCTGCAATCCAGCATCCCAAACATCAGCATATGGTTCTGTTTGCAAATCTGCACCCTCTAGCTTTGGGCGACACTCCCCCAAGGGGCCTTCTTCAACAGGTTCCGCGTGATGCTGTGTGCTGCTAACTACAAATTCCTGAACTTTTGTCCATGTGGGAGCCAAACGAATCTTGGGCACATTAAACAAGCCGTGTTTCTCTAAGCACTCTGAACAGTGAGGTACCATGAAGACGTCCTTTCCAGCATTTAAGCATATTAAACACACTTGCACGGGATATCCAGGAATCGCCACATGAGAAGGCAGTTGTCCTCCATAGCAACACCTTTCAATGTCCCTTAACTTATTTACTTCTGCTGCTACTGCAGCCTGGGCATGATCTGGGTAGCGGGCTGGTCCTGAGACCATAACTGCAGGAAAAAACAAACAAATGCTCACTGTTACTGAAAGTCCCACATCACTGAGCACTCTCTTTTACTTTTAAAATAGCTCCTCTGCTGCTGTATCTACATTACTACCCCACCCTGTAATGGCAGCGGCGGCACTCCTGCGCATCAACATTCAGAAATTGGGTCAAGCCACTGCGCATCCGATTTACACACACTACTGATAACTTTGCACAAACTTGCACTGTTCTTTTTCTAACACATTTATATGATTTGCCACAGACTTTTCACTTGCTGAAAACATTGCTTTAGCTCACAGTCCCTTAAAGTCTCAGGATTTCAAGCACAGGATTGCCTGTAACTAGTGCTGCACATTTTGCTACAACTCACAGTCTCTCTCTGGCTTTGAAACTTTATGCTGACGCTGAACCCATAACTATGCTCACAGCCAATGGCTTAACAGACTTGCTTTAGCTGGTAAAACTTGATACAGTCTTTATTTGCAAAACGACTACACTGCTGCACACATATTCAGCTGGCTTTTGGCAGAAAATCACTGTTTGAGCAATTATTACAGTTGGTACTCACTGTTATCAGTAGCTGTTTGCTGCAGTGGAAAAACGGCCTGCAACCAGTCTTGGAGGCCTCAGAAAGGAAGTGGGTGGGCAGTCCTGCCGATCGTCTATCCGATCACCACGCTCACAATCCAGTCGATCGAGATGTGGGTTGAGCCCGATTTTAAACAGAAAAGTCTATTTTTAGTACTTTTACCATGCTTTTTAATCACCAAGACTCTCCTCCACCAAGCCAGTACATGCACTCCACTCACACTCCCTCTCGAATGCTGGGCAGTCACTGTGGAGCTGGCTGGCGGGGCGGGACTGATTGCAGCCTCACCAATCACTCAATGCCATGCAAATGGGCCTCTTTCCCTCACGAGTGCTCTTCTCTTTACAGCGATCATCGAGCAGGCAAATTTAAACTGCAAAACACTTTTTTTTCCTCTAACTGACTCCACGGTGGGAGCCCATTTCAGCCATTTAGCATGGCCATTAACACAGCAAGTCTCTCAGTTTACTAGAAAGCATTTCCAACATCCAGGGCACAGTTTTCCTGTTGCTACCCCTAGTCTTCCACATTTTTCTTTATCACAACAGTTCTTTAGAAAGCATTTCCAACGTCCAGGGCACAATTTTCCTGTTGCTACCCCTATTCTTCCACACTTTTCTTTATCACACAGTTTACTAGAAAGCATTTCCAATGTCCAGGGCACAATTTTCCTGTTGCTATCACACACAGTTTTTTTAAAAGCTGGCAAAAATGCTGTAAACATTTGATGCAGGACAAGGGAATACTCTTTCAGCTTTACTGCTCCTTGGTAAACAGGTGGCATTTTAACAGCAGCATATGAACCACAGCACACAGCGACACACTAGCTAAACTTGCTTCAGCTTTTTGGGCTACCCACTGCCAGAAAACCAAAACGCTAGCCCCTTGCCTGAGCACCTTTCCTCCCTAATTTAAAATCCAAAGCAGTGCCTCCATTTTGTAATCCCTACCCCCTGCCTTTTTGCAAGCAACAGGTGGTATGCTGTTGAAGCTGACAGCAGTACCAGGTAGGGACTGGGTTCACAGAGGACTAGGTTACTCGGCACAAGGGCTTAGGTTTGGCTTCTCTGCACAGGGGCACCCAAGTAAATCCAAACACAGGAAGCAATAACTGTAATGTCCATTACCAGAAATGGGATTCTAAAGTGTGGCTTTTATTCACATCCAAACTGAACAAACAAAGCATAGACGGACCCCCACGGGGCTACATTCCTGGTAATGCAGATAAGAGAAACAGAACATTTCCTCAACACTTCAGCCCTCAGGCTCTCTACCCACCAGGCACACAGCCCAGACTTGCAAGCTGCTTTGGGTACACAGCCTGACTTGTACACTATTTGGGTTTTTCCTGGCCCAGCTCCCCTGCCGGCCACTCGAACACTGTTCATATGGCAGTGGACACATTTTCCAGTGGATCCCTAAACCACCTTAGAGCCTTCGACTCCATAAGGGAAATTTCCTTTCAATCCCATGTCTGCGTACTTCCCTCAGCACTGGCCAAGTGCCTGAGGTAAAGTAAAAAGGGTTACAGAGCAAATCTGTAGAAATGAACCTGGTTACTAAAAATGAGGGGTCTCCCAACTCTAGCTTCCACAATCCATACCTGTCCATTTCGCTGGACATTAAACAACTCTTTTTGAAAAGCTTGGCAATGTAGATTAAAGGGTAAATGTATAGCACATTTCCTCTACATGTCTTGGCTTTCCTCTTGTGCTGGACTTGAACATACTTTTACTTTGGCTTAGCCTATTCCTCTAGGCCTCCCACTGATTCAGCAGTCTAATCCCCACTTTAACAACAGTTTAGGTGAAACTTAGGCCCCATGGCAAGAGCAGAACTCACCCTTTGGTTGCAGGTGCCCCACAGGCGAATCTTGATAGCTTCTGGTGCCACAACACAACTTAGAAAATAAGGCAGCTTCTTCCCTAGCTGGAACCAGGAGGTTGCCCCTGGAATAACAGGCAAACCTTTTACCCCCATCCCCTGAGGGATGGGGCACAGAGACCAGTATCAGCGGTCTCCACCACTTCAAGAACAGCTTACTGTGTTCCTCTTTTGGTGGAAACCCACACCTTTCCCTAGAAGTAGCTCTATATCAGAGCTTTAGGCTCCAATAGCCTGTGCACAGACTGCTGTGCTTCTCTCTTCAAGACTGCTCACACACAACTGCTGCTGCTCACTGTTCAAAAACTCCCAACTTTCTAACCTAACTCCTATCTGCAGATTTCAGTGTGGCTAATGCAGCTGCGATAGTTCTATGGTGATGTCATCCCTCAGTCTCAGCTAAGACTGACAACAGAGTGAGACAGTGTGAAATCCATTTAACTGGAGTTTCACAAGCTGCCTTCACTGCCTACTACTAGGTCTTACTGGGATTCTAGTAACCCCGGGTAACGGGGGTTACAATAACAAAATTCCCAGAGTATGATTCAATTACACCAGGGGATTTCAAAGCAAGGATTACATATTTGATGATATTTGATTTTGATGCTGATGTGCAATCTAGTAAACAGAATAGATTTGCTATGCTTAATTCTAAACTGTCCTATAAACTAAAGTATTGGGATGATAAAATTAATATTGCAGGGAAAAATCTTACTTCACTAATGAAATCTTTTGGCTCTTATTCACTTGAATGGAAGGACACAGGGAGATAAAAGGGAGGAATTCAGATTCCATCCAGCTAATGATGCATCTACAATAGATGATGCATGAGCTAATATAAATATTATCAAGAATATTAATGGTCTAAAGATCTTTGTAAGACCTTAGCCTCCTCACATTTCTTATAGACTATTATCTATGTTAAATCCATTGCGTATGATTGTGATCAATTTGAAACTGAAGTAAGCATGTTTGAAATACTGAGCAGGCCTACCAGTGCAATAGTAGTGCTACCACTCTTGATGCCTACAATCCTGGTTTGGGAGTGAACCTAGGGTTATCAGAAGGTCAGCCAGCTGGAGTAGGCTGAGCATCCAATGGACTGCTTGCCTTCTCCAGGGAAGGAGGGATCTAGCACCCAGCAACATACCAAATACTAGTGACAGCTAGGGGTTGGTGAGCCAAGGACCTGTGCTGAGGCTGGGGTTGATGGTGACAATGGATCTCTGCAAGTCGGGGTGTGAGCATGCCCGAGTGTGTGGCAACATTAGTGCACATCTGCCTCCACCAGGGAAGCAACAACAAACCAGAAAAACACCTTAGGAAGAGCAGCATGCTGTCTGGGATTCCTGCCAGCACTACCTCTGCTGCCTGGTGAACTGCTTCAACCCTCCGGATTAGCATCTGAATCTTCTCTCCCCCATTTGGGTTGTGGGGGGAGCTCCACTGTGGGGGTTAAGCCACAATCTCCCTGGGAGCCAGGTAAGGTTACAGTGGAGTCAGCAAGTGGGAGTGAACCTTAACAGGACCCAGATACAGACAGATGTGGTGCACATCCCCAGCAGTGCCGAGGGGCAAAAATACTAATGATAAAAAAGGGGTGTTGAAATACTGAATCTCAAAAGGATTTCAAGGGATTCTGATTCCCAAAAGATCTATATATTTTAAAACTGGATTTAATTATGAAACATAAAGTAAATTGCCTTTCTGAACCCAATGCACTTAGAATTGGAAAATCTGAATTATTAAACAACACAATTTCACCTGTTTAAGCTATATATTACTGGGAGAAATCCAAAGAAAATACACTCTTGGTTTAATAATGTTTATATTAAGGGGAAAAAGCTGGTGGCTATGCAAGTGAGGATGACCAGGGAAAATAAGACTAAGGATGACAAAGTATTAAACAAACAGAGGAAGGGCTGGCCTGGTGGCGCTGAGGGTTGAGTCACTCGATGCCATACCTCACACCACATCGGCAACCCATGTTCAAAGATGAGCATGGGCCTCAGATGGTCAGCTGGGGGTAGGGCTTGGAGAGGATTGTAGCAGCTGCTGGGCTGCTCTTCTCTCCCAGTTTGGGGAGGTTAGTCACCTCACTGTTGACTGACACCCAGTGGAGGCTGAATGCCAGGTTAAGGGAGGTTCAGGGGACTGACAATCATTGGGTAGGTGGAAGGAGCACATCTCCACATATGCATGCTTCCCTATGCTGCCACTGCTCTAGGAGGGAAGAGAGAAAAAACAACAAAATTCATGGCTCTCCATGGCTGTGATGGGCCTTCCATTCTCAGTCCCTGACTGAGAATGGAAGGCCCATCACATACAGCCATGGAGAGATATGAATTTTGTTGTTTTTTCTCTCTTCCCTCCCAGAGCAGTGGCAGCATAAGGAAGCATGCATATGTGGAGATTCCCATCAACCAGGATGGTGGGGGAAGAGGCTGACAGGGTTGAGGGGGAAGGGGCCAGATGACAAGAGTAGGTGGCCATGAGGAGCAAACAGCTATATAAACAAAAAAACAAACAAACAACAGAAGGAGGAGGTGTATAAGAAGACACTGTCCAAAGATAAAATCAAGTTCCAGCAGAAAGCTTAGAATGATTTACAAGCTGCAGTAATAAATAATACATTAAGTGTTTTGGGGTACTGATTGCTAGGGGCTTAGAGGTTTATACAGATGATAATGATTCCTTTATTTAGACCCTTGAATGAGAATCACATTTTAATAACCTTTATTTTGATCAGGAAGAACTTCATGAAATAAATATTTTCTTTACCATAAGGAACTGAACCGGTGAATTTTCCTACTTCCATTTGTATTTCAACTGATGAGATCCTCATGGCATTAGGAATGACCAAACTGTATAAGGGACTGGTGGCTTCCTATTCTACTGAAGAGTTTTAATGCTACAGTATATTGCAAAATAATGCACTGCCTTCAAGCTGGTCTATCAATTTAGTATATATGGACCATAAGGAAGGCAGTTTTAAGGACCCCATGATGTTCAGGCTGGTAAGTTTTATTGATTTATAACAAAAAACTTTTGTTCGAATAATATTAAATAGGTTACATGAGTAGGTAAATAAAAATAACCTTTTACACGAGTCCCAAAATGGCTTTAGAGCCTCACATTCTACAATACACTTTTCTGAATTGTGCTAGCACTCCCAAAAGAGTAGAAAATGAGGAACACTAACCACCAACAAATTTCCTTTTTTCTGCTTTATTTAGCAAATTTAACAGTCCAAATGGTGAATCCCCACAGAACAGAAGGACATCCACACAAAGCCTGGTGCTTCAGGTTAGAAAAGCCCTTCGTTGGGGGCATGGTAAAGTCCTGGGGTCTTGTCAGCATTTAAATACCATATGCTCATTACTATTCATGAGTTAGGTTAACTCTTTCATATAGTAGGAAAAACAGAGCTTCAAATACTAAACAATCAAATACAAAAAAGAACATATGAGTATCACAACTTGGAAACTTAAGTACAGACAAAAACCTCATATTTAAATAATAAATCTTATATTTTGTTGAACTGTTATTTGAACAGCATTCAATACATATAATTTTTACATACTTTTAGTTTTTTATCATAACAAGTTATTGAGTGTTTAAAATGTAACAGAGATGCAGAGTGGAAGCCATAGCATAGAGAGAGAGAATATAATTCTGACTTAAATTCATAATACACAAATTTATTAGCTTTAGTCCTTTCCAGGGCAAGCAGCAGAATTGCAGGGTCTCATGTCTGCACTACACCGATAGATGTGGAAAGAAGAACTATGGTCCAAAAAGACCTAATGAAAAAACAAGCAATCACAATGTTAGACAATGTCTAATATTTGTCAATAATACATAAATGCAATAATATACTTGATGTATTTACATATATATTACACAAATCAGGGAGACCATCAAAGGCATTAATTCAATTTAGATGGGCTATTGTTTTTAAACAAAATGTGTACCATGATTTTTAAAGTATAATATGCATGCATCCTTGTAAAAATAAAGCAATACTTTATTATTGAACATATGTCAGAAATCATAAAAACATGAAAATAGAAATTCTGTCCTCTTAAATATGGTTTGATATCCCATTCATTATTCAAGCCTTTCAGTTTCACATTGTGTAGAGAAAAAATCCAAAAAGACTATCTTTGTAAGAGAGAGTTCAACCTAGTGCCACCATTTTCTAGTGGCTTAATGTGTTTATTGCCCATGAAATTAAAATCAGAGGTCCTAGAGGCATGTATGGTGGTGAAGTGGATCTCTACAGGAGTATCTTCTCTTTGATTTTCTATTGAGCGTATATGCTCTTGAATTCTCTTTTTAAGGGGTTGTATAATGCATCCAATGTAAAGTTGTTTTACATGTGCATCAAAGTGCATACACAACAAATGGTGTGTCGCATGTGATGCACTCTTGAATCCTTATTGTCTTATTGGGGTCCTGATGATGAAAACTTTTGCTTGATTGTGCATATTTGCAACTAATGCAATGATAGCATTTATAGAACCCTGGGGGTCTGATTGGAAGCCATGTTCCAGTATGTTCAGCATGTTCTTTTGGGAGTCTACTGTGAACCAATTTATCTTTCAAATTGGTGGCTCTGTTAAATATAACCATAGGGGCCATTCCCACAGCTTTTAGAACTGTTTCATCACAAGTCAAGATATTCCAGTTCTTGTAAATAATATTCCAAAATTTCCCAATTACTGGATTATATTCTGTGATGAATGTAATGGGGCCAAATTTGGTGACTGGTACAGATTGTTTTTGTTGTAATGAGGTATTCCTTTCAAGTCCCACCACTTTCTTTTTAAGTTCTTCCAGTTGTCCCTGGTTGTATCCCCTAGCCAAGAACCTATCTATCAGCTCATTTGCCTGTATTTCAGAATCTTCTAGCTTTGTACAATTTATTCTTAATCTGATTAGTTGGCTGTACAGGACATAATTCTTTAACTGGGGGGATGAGCACTATCAGCCCTTAATACACAATTGGTTGCCATATGTTTACAGTGGCATTTAGTAAAAATTACATTGCCAGGGACAGTGTTGATTTCAAGGTCCAGGAACACCAGACTGTGTTTGTCACTTACAAAAGTAAATTTCAAATTTAAATAATTTTTGTTTATCTAGTCAATAAATTCGGGAATCCCATCTGCAGCTCCCTTCCAGATACACAGACAATCATCTATGTATCTGCGCCAGGTGTGCATATTTTTTGAAAATGGATTTTCATTTACATTGTAAATATATATCAGCTCCCACCAACCCATGAAACGGTTTGCATAACTCTGAGCCATGCTGGTCCCCACTGCAGTACCACATTGTTACAGGTAACAGTCCCCTTGAAATTCAAAGATGTTGTGATTTAACACAAAATCTAACCCCCTAAGAAAGAAATTCACTGGAATTTGTTCATGAATAGCACTGTTTTCCAGAAAAAAAGTTACATGCCTGTAGACCACCGGTATGCCTAATGGACGTGTATAATGATTCCACGTCCACACTAAGTAACACCATATCATCTTCCCAAGTTGTTTTTTCAAGCATCCTTATGGTGTCAGGACTATCTTTCAAATATGCTGGTAACTTTACTGCACATTTTTACAAGAAAAAGTCGAGAAATTGACCCAGATCGTCGCACATTGAACCATTACCGGACACAATTGGACGTCTAGGAGGAGCATTAATGTCCTTGTGGATTTTCAAAAGAATATGAAAACCAGGCAGAACAGGATGTTCTTGCCACAGGAATTTAAATTCCCCCTCAGAAAATTCATTCTGTGCTATTGCATGCATTAAAATCTGTGCCAGTTTCTTGTTACACATTGCTGTGGGATTAAAAGACAACTTTTTGTAATTTTCAGTATTCTCTACAGTACGGCATTGTTTGTATTAATGTATTTAATTTGTAAATTTACTGTAGTTGGGAAGCATAGACTCTATTGTTGCTTTGTTGATCTGTTGGTCTGTGTACAGTGTTTGATTCAATTAGCCATAGAGTACTTTGGCAAAAGTTACTAGGTATTATAATTAAGCTCCATGAACATACTTGGCTGAAGGTTAAATATAATAAAAACTGTACTTTAGCTGGTATTCGGCAAGGGTACATACTTACTTCTCTTTTGTTAAATGTATACCTGAATCATATAATTCTCCACCATTTTGATGAAGATTTTCATTCCCAGAAAGTCCAAAATACAACATGTCTGTTAACCTATGCAGATGATGTGGTCCTTGGTCAACATCCTTTTGAGGTTACAGAGGAAGGTTTAGAGATTTTCTTTCTCATGCTCTCCAAATCACTAAAAGATAAACAAGACCAATATGCAGCTTGTTATCTTTAGGGTAAGGGTTAATTCAAAAGGTTACCAATTGATATTGTATAATAGTACAACTACTGGGGTCTCCAATGTGTGTGTTTGTTTTATTTATTTAAAGTGGCGAGTCCATGGGCCAAAGACCCATTTTCTTGGTCGACCAGTATACATACAAGCAAAATGTACATTTATGTTAAAAGACAACATGGAACATTATACAAAGTTGCATAGACATACATACATACATAGCACACTCAAATAAAACATGAACAATTTGCTGCCTGTACAAAATGGAAGAAACACATACAACTGGTAATATAAAAAAATGATAAAATCCATTCAGGCCCTAAAATCTTTCAGTTACAAATATGGAGGTAACACGGTCCAGTGAAATCTTTCAGCTATTAATGCAAAAATAAAATCTGCTCCACTTTATGCTGCAGAATTATTGGGAACTTCAGACTACCTGGAACTTGAAGTTATTTTAAGCAAATCTATTGTTATAACCTCCAGTTATCTAACTGTGTCTCTGTAAGTGTACTTAGGTTTCAGCTTGGACAATATCCAATCCTGACATTGGTACAAGAGAAAATTAGTATCTTCTGTCTTAATTTGTTCAGTATGCTGAAGAATGCTATCCCAGCATTTGCTGGGAAGAACATATCCAATACTCAGACTAGGGCTTCATGCTTCCTTACATGAACCTTGTGAAGTACAGTAGGTAATCTTTCCCATCGAATTTGCTATCAGATAGCTATATTCTAGGGAGGAAGTCTTTTTTTTTTTCAAATCAAATTAAGATATAGTTCACTTGCTGCACAGTCTGATATGGCTGAACTGGCTAACTCTAAAATTTATATCTGGTATAAAGCACACTATAATATAAACATATTAAGGGAACAATGTAATCACACTTTAGAGAAACAATTTAAATATATAACTGAGGGTGAGGGGAAAGAAGCTTTGGACAAAATTAATCAAGCAGTTAAGGAATTATGGAAATATAATGCTTTAAAAATACTCTCTCTAAATACAAGGAGCCTAGTCAATAGATTCAGTAGTTTCAAAATGTTGCTTACAACTAGTGAACGGGATATTGGCACAGTTACTGAGATGTGGAGAGATCCTGAAGACATTTAGGATAACAATATAGAAAATTATCATCTAGTAAAGAAAGAATTGGAAAAAAGGAGGAGGGAGGGCTCTATACATCCATGACCATTTGAAATGTGGGAAAATATAATTAAATATGGAATCAGAAAGTATTGAGGCAGTGTGGGTTGAAGTAACTACTGTAACACTGAACCTACCAGCGTCTACATTGGAAATGTTTACATTCCACCTGAAAACTGAAGGGAAAACTTTATGCATTACATCAGGGAAGTACTGACAAATCAAATAAAGGTGATATTTTATTGTTGGATGATTTCAACCTTCCCAGAATCAATGGGGAAAACTAATGTGGAAGGGCTTACGAGCAACTTGCTAGAGGTATGTTGGGGGTGTATTAGTAGGGGTATCACAAGTCATAAGAGGGAGGTAATAATCCTTCTTTACAAGACACTGGTTAGGCCCCATCTGAAGTACTGCATGCAGTACTGGAGGTCGCACCTTCATAAGGGCATTAACAAAATGGAGGCAGTCCAGAGAAGGGCAACCAAAATGGTGCAGGGACTGCATCAGAAAACATATGAGAATAGATTCACAGAGCTCAATATGTATACCGTGGAGCGAAGGAGGGAGAGAGGTGATATGATCGAAACATTCAAACATCTTAAGGGCATTAACAAGATGAAAGAGTCTAACATGTCTCAACGTAAGAAAAATAGCAGGACAAGAGGACACAGCATGAGATTAGAGGGAGGCCAATTAAGGGAGAATGTGAGGAAGTTCTTTTTCACAGAAAGGGTGGTGTATACATGGAACAGCCTACCTCAGGAAGCGCATATGAATACAGTTCAGGGTTTCAAACAGGCATGGGTTAGGCATAAGGGAGCAGTACAGATGTGTATGAATAGACAGGCCATTGACAGTACAGACCTATGGCACATTCATAAGGTAGGAAAAAATGGGCAGACTGGATGGGCCTTGTGGTCCTTATCTGCTGTCAACTTCTATGTTTCTATTCAACTTCATGTCCCACCTGTTTCCTGCTCTGCTATATTTCTAAGGCCCTCTAATTACAGTACTTCTAGCCTCTTCCTCACTATCTGCTACTCCTCCAAGTTGTGTTTCATCTGTAAAATTAGTAACCCAATTGTCTGTTCATTCATTACACTATAACTGTTATGAAGCTGTGGACCCGCACCAATCCCTGAAGCACTCTGCTTGTTACATCACCTTCTTCAGATTCAAATCTATTCTCACCCTCAGTTTTATTCCAGTTATGCAGTTCATTAAACTTCTTACTTATCCCTAAGCTGTTAAATTAGGGTGGCTAGTCCTCATCCTTCTTTGGCCAAGCCGCTTGTATTCCTATTTTTCCATTCCATCACCCTCCATCCATGTGATAGTACTGCATGTCATCCTAGTGGCCTTAGCCACTGCAGATAACCCTGCAGAAACAAGCTCTCTCGCCTGCTACAGTTTTTTTTTTTTTTACTCCAGATAGCACACAGCATGGGTTTGTGGCAGAGAGTCCTTGTCAGACCAATCTGATATTATACAATGGGTATTGTAAGACATGTCAAACCCTGTATTCTGATTTGCTGGCTGGCACTTTCCAACCATGATAAATCCAGCATCACGTCACGGGAAAGGGTACCAGCCAGCCACTTGTTAAACCCCACTGTAAAATCCATCCGAGCCCACAAAGTTGTTGGCAAGACCCCCACGGTGAATCCCCACTAAATGACCATCTCCTGCAACCGAAAGGCACAATGCACAAACACAAGAAATATAGAGTACTCTCCAAAAACCATCCCCAAAACATTTCCGAAACATTCCACAAATACACATAAGCCCAAACACTGTACTGCTTGAATTATTTTCTTAACTGCTTCCATGCGGCTTACCTGAAAATTTTTTCCTTCTGGTTCCACTCCATTGCTGCTCCTTTTCTACTAGGGTCCCCTCAAACATTGGGCTCTCTACAGTGCTCCAAGAAAGGAGAAGGACAGCAGAAAATAAACAAAAAGCATGCTATATTGTTTAATTGGCCCAAAATTTAAAATCTCCAGCAAAAACAGCCACACAAACCATGGCATCAATGTACGGTGCCACGCATACCCATAACAACTCCAAAACCAGAACACTGTTGTGTATCCAAAACCGAAGCAAGTAGCAAATATAGAACATTGTCTTGGCTCATAGAAGAAAAACAAAACTGGGGCAAACTCAAATACCGACACAGGCACACTTTTAAACCTTTCCCGGCCACCCCAAAAAATACTGCAATTGGGAATGATAAAACAATGCTGCACATGCACAGTAGCAGCGCTGTCCCAACAACCAGGAAGTATTTTTTGAGGCGGAGTAACATAAACAGTAAACACAAGTTAAAATGGGGGAAAAAAGTTTAATTTAATATTTTTCAGACTCCCCATAAATGAGGACATTGTATAACAGCAATATCCCATGACAGGGTATGGGTGATGCCAGAATTTACCCCTGCCTGGTGTGTTTTGCTCACTTGGCCTGCGACCTCATGACCAAACAACACACCAGGCATAGGTAAATCCTGGCATCACCCACACCCTGTCATGGTATATTGTTTAAGTATTCTTTGATTGGGTAACTAGGATAGTGGATAAGGGCCAAGTAGACTTACTCTACTTGGATTTCAGCAAGGCTTTTGACTCTGTGCCTCAAGGAAGGTTGCTGAAGAAGCTAGAGGATCTGGTTGCATTGAAAGACACAGATGGGTATGAAAATGATTGGAAGACAGACAACAGAGGGTTGTGGTTAGTGGAGTCAGATCATAAGAGAGTGAGATTACCAGTGTGATGGTATAAGGGTTGGACCAGGTCCAGGCCTTCACAATATGTTCATCAATGACATGAGAGAAGCACTCCAGGGCAAGATGTATCCCTTCGCAGATGACACTGAGATACACTGAAGGAATTTAGCCTTAAGCAAATCATAAGATTACATATGAGAAGTCAAATATACTTGACTTGGTTATTACTAATAGTGACATTAAACACAATATTCTAGAACCATTCTGTACTAGTGACCATGGAGTTAGTAAGCTAACAATGGAATATAAGATTACCAAATGAAGGTGAAACTATATTCTATAAATACACTAGAGGAAATTATTCCCTAATGCGAGATGACTTTAATAACTGGAACTGGATGTCTGTTATGGGTGGTAAAGACACAGAAGAATGCTGACTAATCTTTAAAGACAAGCTGCTGGACCTAAAGGATAAGTTATGTTCAACGTAAAAAAGTAGTCTACAGTAAAAATGGAAAAATTCCTTCCTGGTCTATGAGAAAGATATCCAGCCTGATTAGTAACCAAAGAACAACATACACACAAATTAGTGCAAAGATACCTATGCCCAGGAAATAAGGATAAACTTAAAACAATAACAAAAACACTGAAGAAAGAAACCAGAAGGGCAAAAAGAAGATATGAAATACAACTAGCAACAAAATGAAATATTAAAGCCTTCTATACTTATATAAATAATAAAAGAAAATCACTATAGACCTGCTAAAGTGTAGCATTGGATAGTTTCAAATGAAGGCAAAAATGGCCGATCTACGCAACCATTATTTTTGTTTGGGTTATTAGAAATAAAAAACTATCAAAATTAAGCAAACTGAATTAGTAAACAGTATTCAAAAGGAGACAGTGGAAATATTGCCAACACTAACACACATATTTAACTTGTCATTAATCTTCAGTGAAATCCCAAATAACTGGAAAAAGCAGAAATTACCCCTCTTTTAAGCAGATCCAGAAACAAATGATTTGATACCTTTTATCAAAAATGCTGGCTGAAAACTACCGTCATCAGCATTATATCTAGTGTGTAAAATAATGGAGAGATGCATTAAGGAGAGAATTGAGTCTTACTGTAATAGTAAGTTATTCAACAACAACAACAAACTTCAACATGGATTTAAAGTAGGGCAGATGGAACTAGGTCAAAACCGCTAAAGAATAATAACGCATTCGAAAAGAGTGCAAGCAAAAGAGACCAGGATAGACACTGGCAGGGAATAAAGCAAGACAATCATATAGCACTCATTCCACCAAGCAGCTCCACACATCCCACCACATAAGAAACCGCACAACACACAAGAGGCAACAAAGGAGTGGGGCTGTGTGCTCTGTGGGTGGGGTATGCAAGTCAGGGGAATGCAGCTGGGGGGGAATGGAACTCACTTAAGGAAATGCACAACACGCAAGAGGCAACAAAGGAGTGGCATTGTGTGCCCTGGAGTGGGGTGCGCAAGTCAGGGGGATGTAGCTGGGGGAGAATGGAACTCATTTAGAAACTGTGTTACTACTTTATTTGGGGGGCTATGCACCCCACACACACCCTTATTATATATGAACATCCTCCAAATTGCACCTAACACCACACACAAGCACACACACACATACACACGCACACACACAAAAATAATTATGAGCAGGAGATAGACTTGAACCTGGTTCTGCTGGCAGTCCCACACACTCACTGCTCATCACGCTAACCACTAAGCCTCAGAGCTCGTTTGCTCACCCAGTGCACAATAGAAGTGTTAGAGTGCTCGGCCTGAGTGAAGAGAGCTACCGGTATAGCACTGTTACGCCCATGCTATAATTTCCCAGTAACTCTTTTCACTCCCGCTATTTTCACCTCACAGTTTTTAGTGCGCTGTAATTCACATGCGCTTTTGACTGGCTACTGCTCAGTAATGTGTAACAGACTTATTGACATTTTATGAATATATGAGTAATGAACTGGGTGAAGGTAATGCTGTGGATTTGATGTTTTTGGATTTCAGCAAAGCCTTTGATGTTGTCCCACATGGTAAATTGATGGACAAAATGATAAAACTCAGAATAAATAATAGATTAATCAGCTGGATATCAAATTGGCTAGAAATGTGGACACAAAAGGTAAAAATTAAAGGATATTCATCATCAGAGAGTGAAGTATTTATCAGGGTAACCCAGAACTCTTTTCTGGGTCCACTCCTATTGGTATTTTAGGGATCCAGGTATTGGTGGTTCTACAATATGTAATGAGTTCCCTGGTGACATCAAAATAGGTGAAAGGGCTAACACAATCTCTGACACTGAAATACTGCAAAATGACTCGGACAAACTGATTGAATGGACAAAGCAATGGGGCATGAAATTTAACAAAAATAAGTATACTGTAATGCATCTTCAAAGAAATAACGTAAAGATGACTACATTGACAGTATAAGAAAACTACTATGTGTGAAAAAGATCTTGGCCTGTATATTGAAAATGACTTAAGTAGCAAAATTAGCACACACAAAAAAGTTAACATCATATACCAACAGACAAACCATTTATTAAATACAATAAAAAGACATTTGACCCATAGATCTGAACGTAATTCTACCACTCTATCATTCTTGTGTCGGACCGATCACCGACTATGGATCATAGATATGGAGAGAACTGGGAATAGGTGGCACTAATAAAATAGAAAATATACAACACAGAGCCACCAAGATAATTTGAGATTTAGAGGCCATATCTCATGAAAATAGACTAAAACATGTAGGTCTACACAGTCTTGAACAAAGACAAATTAGGGGTGATTTACTTCTTTTATTTAACATACATAAGGATAAGGAGATGGTTAATGGGTTAAATTTCAGATGGGGCAAAATCAACAAATGTGACAAAGGCAAAGCAAACAACTGAAACCACTGCACTTTAAATGAAATAACAGGAAATTATTCTGTTCACAGAGGGTGGTAAATGTATGAAACATATTGCCTTCAGAAATAAATAATATTAATACAGTGGAAGCTTTCAAGAAAAATCTTGACAAATCAATGAGTGATGTAAATTTCAATAAATATTTATATTCATTATGGGGCAGGCAAACATGGACAAGCTGTCTAACCCTGCCTCAGATACCAGAGTATAAACAAATCAACAAACAAACATTCAGATTAGAGCATTGTCTCTTAGAGAGTAAGAGTCCTGTAGAGAGGGCTAAGTTTACCTGTTTCAGGCTCAAATTATTCAGGTCTAATAATCTCTATTTTAAACAAAAGATAAATGATTGTCCATCTCCTAATTGTAAATGTGTTTTAGGGATTGTGGACGACTTATGGCATGTTTTACTGAACTGTCAATTATTTAAGAATACTGTAATGGGCAGTACTGGTTTTGTAATGTATTGAGTGAGATGTAGTTTCCTCCAAATAAAATTATAGTAGATACTCATTGTTCAGCTCAAGGAACACTATGATTTTACATAGGGGGATTAGATATTATGCTTCTCTTCATCTGTGGTAATATGAATTGGATAGTACATACCCATTTTTTGAGGAATTGTGAAATTTCTTTGGATTTGAGATCACCCACACTGTGTGTAGGGCTGTAGATAAACAGGCCCAAACCTGCAGTTCATCAGGTGTCATAATATGCATTAGGCATAGTATTTACTAATGGCTAAGTACTGTTTATCCATCACTATAGTTTCCATTATTGGATTTCAAGTAAGAATGATAAACTTCATGAGTCATAATACATGACTATTATGCTTTCCAAATGTAATACAAGCTTGATTAATGAGTTGCCATACCCTTGATTATGCCTTATATACCCTTGTTTATACCTTCCTCTGTAATTTTATTGCACATGTAAAAAGATTTTAGTTCAACTTGTATATTAAGAGGATACATTATAGGTAGGTGTGTGATACAGGATATATCTGAATGAGTGGCAGGTGAGCTCGTGGGAATCTCATGAATGGCGGAGCCACGAGTGATGTTTCCCTGAGCTCATTTGCCATGAGTTCAGATATATCCTGTATTACACACCAACCCATCACGTATGCATTTTATACAATAGGTGTTCCATTTTTACTGCAATTTTTAGTGCTATATTCTTTTGTTTATTTGCTGTTTACTTCTGTTTCTTGAGTGTTTTCTTTCCATTTGATGTCCCTCTACAGTGTTGGTTTTGTGTTTGTGAATGGGGTTTGGTAATAGGTTATAATTGGTGCTTTCAGTGAATGGGATGTGATATTGATGTTTGACTGGGTGTGAATGTGCTATCATCATGTGATTTTGCCAGTTGATTGGATAGTGAGTGCGATATTGTGGTTCGATGAATAGGGTGTATGGTGGTTGTTGATTGGGTACTTTTATATTACTCAAATGCGAACACACTACTAGACTGGATTATGACCAGTCGCCCCGAAAATGTAATTGCCTGTGGAGTACTACCAGAAGCCATCACTGATCACTCCCCAATGTACTGTATCTGGGGCAAAAACAGACCTACAGTACCTAGAAAGGGCCCCGCTTCATTATCTTCCATGACTATGCAAATTTTAACTCTCAATTTTTCCTGCACAACATTGCCACTACTGATTCGTCCCCCATTCTAACATCCAGTGATGCTCAGACTGCCCTTAATCTGTTCTTGAAACACTTCCTGGCACTCCAGGATGAACACTGCAAAGTTGTAACCCATCGGGTAGAAACAGGCAAAACCGTTGGCTGAAATCTGAACTACTAGCTAAACTTAAACTAAGAGACAAAAGCTGGCTCCATTATAAGAGCTCTGGGCTAACCTCTGACCTCATCACCTACAGGGCCCTGTGAAATGCCTGCAAAAAAGGACATCAAAAAGCCAAGAGCTCATACAGCAAGGACCTTCTAACCAACTCCTATGGTGACCCAAAGGTTCCCTCTTCCGCCTCAAATCGTACCTAATCTCCTGCGACTAGTCACCCATCCATGATGCTCACTCTGACACTGCCCTCCTCTCCTTTATCACCATCTTTAATGCTGCCTGTAACATCTTTGCCCCATACACAAAGTATATTGTAAAAAAACAGGGACACCCTCTGGATCTCACAGTCCCTGCTTAATCTGACATATCATAGAGACAACCTCTGGCATACAGCCCTGGACTCACAGCTACCCCAGGACAGACAACTCTACAGACAGGCCAGAAACAAATGTACCTGGTCCATCCGGCTAGCCAAGATCACCTATTATAAACACGCCCTCACCACCACATGGGGCTCAGGGAAAAAATTCTGGAACAATATAAAAGAGCTGTGCAGGAAAACCACTTCCCCAGCACCCTCACAGATTCTAGTGGACGGAGCCCTCACCCAGAACCCCACTGCCATATCTAATGCCCTTAATACCACCTTCTCAGACCTCAGTCACATCCTTCCACATAACTTCTTCAACCCTATCCCTAACGGCCCCATAGACACCTCTGCCACTGTAGCACCTCCACCTTTTTGGCTTAGAACCATTTCCTGCAGTGAGGCTAAATGCTACCTTACCAAAGCTTTGATGAATACATGCTATAGCAGTGACTATATTGACTTCAAAATGCTCAGGCTAACTCTGGATGTAACTCTGCCACACTTTACCAAAGTTCTTAACTGGTCACTATGCCTCAGCCAGTTCCCTACACCATGGAAAAAAGGTATAGTTACCCCCATACTTAAAAGTGGTGATTCCACCTCTACCAGCAATTACCAACCCATCTCGATCCCCCCCCCAAAGGCGCTTGAAAAAATTGTGTCGGACCAGCTAACCGACTACTTAACCAAATATTCGCTGCTTTGCCATGAGCAACACAGGTTCTGGAGGGGGCACAGCACCACCACTGCCTTCCAGGAATTTACCTCTTACATTCGCGAGGCCCTGGACCAGGGGTCCATAGCAAGAGCAATCTACGTTGACTTGACCAAAGCCTTCGATACCGTCAGTCACACACTTCTGCTCCCCACCCTTCCCTCCCAGCATTTCTCCTCTGAGGCCACCTCCTGGTTTAAGGACTATCTCACTGGCCAGACACAACAGGTTAAAATTAACACCACCCTTTCCTCCGAAAGACCAGTTCAATCAGGTGTCCCCCAGGGATCCATTCTCGGTCCATTGCTCTTTACCCTATTCTTAAACTACCTCCCTCAATCATGCCCAGGGAAGCTCTTGCTCTATTCAGATGATGCAGTACTGCTTTGGAAACACCCCTATCCTAACTCCCTACAATCAGCCCTACAAGGCTTTTTTAGTAAAATTGAATCCTGGTTTCATGAGCACCGCCTAGTACTCAACTACAACAAGACAAAGTCGATTATCTTTGCCCACCGCCAAAGCCCCGCTCAGCAATGCTCTGCTACTCATATCAAACTCCCAGGGTCTCCTTCTTGAACAGCTCTCCAGTTTCAGATACCTAGGTGTCACTCTAGACACCTCCCTCACCTACCACACACACATCCAACACCTTTCTGCCACTGTAAACTCCAAATTAGGTATCCTATACAGACATAAGCATTGCCTACCCCCGCAGGCCCTATATTTCACTGTAACTTCCTACATCCTATCCTTGGTTGACTATGGCATTATGGTTCTGCTGACAAAATGGCCCTATGCAGCATCAACATTGCTCTCAATAAAGCCTGCAGACTGGTCACTGGGAGTGACAGAGACACCCACACTTGTGAGCTTTACAAATATGCTAACTGGCTTACCTTTGAAGATAGGCTTAAATACCACACCACCCTCCAAGCAAAGAAAATTCTCCTGAATCTAACACCCAAAGGCCTCCTCCCCCTCATCCAGACTATCTCCCACAGAAAGGCCCCTAGGTGCACCACTGGCACCTTTCTCCTAGTCCCCCACTGTAGGACCACCCTAGGACAAAGGTCTTTCCGATACCGGGCTCCCTTGTGGCTAAACATCATACCAACCTCTATCTCCCTAGTCCCTAGTCTTGGCCAATTTAAATCTGGCTTCAAGGACCTCCTCCTTGTATCAGCCACCTGTGACTGCAACCGTGATGCCTCCACCATCTCCAAAACACATAAAGAAGCTCATTACTAACAGTCTGTCTAGTGCCAATGAGTGTAGTGAAGCCTTAATGACAGGGATATAAATGCCCAACCTTACCCCGAACAACATCCTCAGATCCCGCAATCACAACGTAAATAAAATCTGACTCAGAATTCAATTAGGACCCCCCGAATCTGTAATCTACCTTTCTGGTCACAGCTCAGACCAAAAACCCACATCAGGATCCTTGAATGTAAATACTGTACCTAGGTATAATACCAATAAATGCTATATTTGTTCTTTCTGTACTGCCGTGGAGCCTTTGCAAAGGAGTCTATGACTCAAAGGATTGAATTTCCGATTCTCTTCAATAAATAAATAAAATAAATAATTGAGTTGGCTAGTTTGTCTGCAGCTTGAGGAAGATTTCCTTTCTCTAGTTCTTTGAGCTGCTGCTTCTTTGTTTCTGTGACTTGTCTGTTTTTTTGGAATTTAAGGGACGGTATTAAAAATTCATGATACATTTTATCTTTTAGATGTCTGTCAATACTTTGAAATATTGACTTGATCATCAGGGGTTCATATGCTGTTCCATCTCTTTTTTTGTAAGTTGAAGAAAAAGTGACAAAACAGTTGATCTAGATATCCTGGAGATATTTGGTGTATGAGGTCTGATAATTGTACTCCTTCTGTTAGAAATGTGTTCATCTTTTGGACATCTGCTTCTAGTTTTCATTTTGTATTTTGATTTTTCACACTCGGGCCCAGATATTCAAAAGGGTTGCGCCATGCGCAACAGGGTTGCGCCATGCGCAAGTCCAAAATGCGCCATTCTGCGATATTCAGCAGGAGGAAGTTACGCCACTGGCACCAGGTTGCGCTACAGAGCAATGCAAATGAATGCATGCTCAACAGGAGGGGGAGGATCCATGCATAACCTGCGCAACCAGATATTCAGTCGGGTTGCGCAGAGTTGTGCATCGCAACCCCAACCCGCGCCTGCACAAGCTTGAGCCAAAAAGGTTAAGTCGAGGGCCACCCACAGGTGAGCTGCTGCATTGCAGGGCGCAACACAGCAGCTGCCACCCCTGGCTGGCCCCAACTCACTCCCTGTGCCCTCACCAGCCCGATATGACAGTCCAGATTTGTGAATGCAAATCTGACTGTCATGTACGGCAGGCTGCATTCCATTGGCTGTAGCTCTGCACCATTGGGCGGCAGCCCTCACCGACAGTCAGTCGGCGGGCGCGGACGGCAGGCGGTGGATGCTGTCGCCCACCGGCCGCGGGGGAGCAGGGTGAGGCTTCGTGGGTGGTGGGGGACACTAGACACCAGGGAGATGTTTGGGGGTTCTGCTGTGACATTCTGCCCGCGATCGGGCTTTACGGTCCACTGGACCACCAGGGAGTTATTCGGTTGGGGGAGGGTTACATCTGCCCGCATCGGGCACTGGGGATTTATGCAGGTTCTGCCCGCGATCGGGCACTGGGGGTTTATGCAGGTTCTGCCCGCGACGGGCACTGGGGCGACATGTACGGATTTCTGCCCGCGATCAGGCTATGGGTGATGTGTGTGGGGCGACATGTACGGGTTCTGCCCGCGATCGGGCTATGGGGTGATGTGTGGGGCGACATACAGGTTCTGCCCGCGATCGGGCTATGGGTGATGTGGGGGTCTGAACTGTGATGCCCGCGATCGGGTTGCACAGGCCGTCCCGACGGCTGCTGCCTGGCAGGGTAGCCAGGAGCAAGTCCTCGGGGATCGGCGCACCTACATGCAAATGGCATGCAAATGGGGCCATAAAGAGATGCAAATGGCCCCCCCTGCGCCTTGCATAAATTATGGCCCCATTTGCATGTCACCTTTTGAATATCGGAAATTTGCGCATGGCGCAATGGTGCTTGCGCCACCGCAAGTTTAATGCTCAACTCTGGCAACTTGCGGTAGCGCAAGTTCCACTGCGCCATGCGCAAGTGCTGTGGCTCGGGGGCGATATTCAAAGGAGTTGCTCAACAGCGCAACTCCTTTGAATATCACCCCGGCCACACCCCTGCGCAACTATTTTGAGCAGCGCAGGGGCTTGCGCCTCAGACTGGCGCAGTTTGAATATCTGGGCCCCTGTATATAGCTGTCTATGTAGTCATATTACTGTGTTTGTTGAAACGAACAGCTTGGAAAGTTTTCTTGTATTTCTCTGGTGCTTTTGGTTTCGTAAGTCGAGTCCAGATCCAATAAGGGTTCTGTGTCTTGTTATAGCTGTGTTAGGATGTCTTCTATTTCTTTCTCTAGGCTTTCGTTTTCATAATCCATTTTTTGTTGTAATCTGGTTGTTTTCTGTATTTGTGGTAGAATTCTTATGTTTCATTTTAGTTTGAGTTGTTTTTGGTTAGTGGGTATCTTTTTTTTCATTTTTGCATTGAGTTCTCTCGTCTGTTTTGCCTGTCAGCTGTATTTAGTGTTGATTTATACTGTCAGCAGCATGAGGAATCATATTTCTTCATTTTGGGGTAGTAGTTTTCAGGTGCTTCACTTTTGTTTTAGGGTAGGGAATGTAGTTTGGCTGCTGCTATGTGTGACATGTACACTGTTGTAATATTTCTTCGTGACGTGTACAACCTATATATAACTTCTGGTAGGTTTCACAGTGTACACATCATGATTTCGTTATCACACTGTGGTCCTTATACCTGATTTTATCTCATGGCATACCAGGTCACCCCTATTTCATAGAAACATAGAATTTGACGGCAGATAAGGACCGCTTGGCCCACCTAGTCTGCCCATTTTCCTACCTAACAGATAAGTTGCAGATCCTAGTTAACCAACAGCTTACTTCCTCTTACCCACCACTAGGACTGCCTTATGCCTGTCACATGCATTCTTGAAGTCCCACACTGTTCTTGACTCCACGACCTCCTCAGGGAGGCTGTTCCATGCATCCACAACCCTCTCAGTGAAAAAATACTTCCTCACATTACCGCTGAGCCATCCCCCCTCTATCTTCAAATTGTGCCCCTTGTTCTTGCACATCTCTTTTCTAGAAGATGCTACCCTCTTGACTTTGTTAATTCCCTGAGGTACTTGAAAGTTTCTGTCATGTCCCTCTCTCCCTTCTTTCCTCAAGAGTATACATATTAAGTTCCTTTAGTCTTTCCTCGTATGTCTTCTGGTGCAGACCCTGCACCATTTTGGTTGCCCTCCTCTGGACAGCCTCCACTCTGTCTATGTCTTTGCGGAGATGGGGTCTCCAGAACTGCACACAGTACTCCAGATGGGGTCTCACCAATTGTTTGTACAGAGGGATAACAACTTCCTGTTTTCTACTATTGATGCTTCTTCCTATGCATCCCAGGATCCCCCCAGCCTTCCTTACTGCCTTCTCACATTGCTTGCCCACCTTTAGGTCATCTGATATAATTACCCCCAGATCCCTTTCTATTTTTACTGTTGTCAGTATCTCACCCCCCATTGTGTATGCTTCCCCTGGGTTTTTGTTTCCCATGTGCATTACCTTGCACTTCTTTGCATTGAATCTGAGCTGCCATACGTTTGACCATTCCTCCAGCCTTGCCAAGTCCCTTCTCATCCTTTCCACTCCATCTTGTGCATCAACCCTGTTGCAGATCTTTGTGTCATCTGCAAAGAGACATACTTTTCCTTCCAGTTCCTCTGCAATGTCACTTATAAAGACATTAAAAAGAACCAGTCCCAGTACTGAACCCTGCGGTACCCCGCTAGTAACCCTCCTTTCTTCACTGTGTACTCCATTTACTACTACCCATTGCATCCTGTTGTCTAGTCAATTTTTTATCCAGGCTACCACCTTAGGACCCACGCCAAGGCTGGCTATCTTGTGTATTAATCGTTTGTGTGGGACTGTATCAGATGCCTTGCTAAAATCTAAGTAGGCCATGTCCACAGCCCCTCCCTGGTCTACTACTTTGGTCACCCAGTCAAAGAAATCTATTAGATTCATCTGACACGACCTTCCCATTGTCAATCCATGCTGCCTTGGGTCCTCTGCCCCACTGGCCTCTAGGTACTCAACAGTTCTTTCCTTCAGAAGTGATTCCATCATTTTCCCTACCACTGAGGTCAAACTAACTGGTCTGTAGTTTCCTGCCTCTGTCCTGCTCCCACTTTTGTGAAGAGGAATCACATCTGCCCTCCTCCAGTCCTCGGGTACTACCTCATCCTCCCATGATTTGTTAAAGAGAGTAGTCAGCGATGTCACTAGTTCTACCCTTAGTTCTTTTAGAATTCTTGGGTGAATCCCATCAGGCCCCATTGCTTTGTCCACCTTCAATTTTATTAGTTCATTCAGAACCCTTTCTTCTGTAAATGGACTGGTATCGACCCCCGTCTTCAGAGTGTTTCTCTTGTTTGGTTTAGGTAACTCCCCCTCCTCTTCCTTTGTGAATACTGAGCAGAAATATTCGTTCAGTATCCCTGCTTTTTCACTGTCACCCTCTACCCACATTCCCTCCCCTTTATTAAGCTTCAGTATCCCTCCTTCTGTCTTTCTTCGCTCCCTAATGTACCTATAAAAGGTCTTATCCCCCTTCTTAACAGAATTGGCTATCCTTTCCTCAGTTTGGGCCGTTGCTATTCTGACTGCCTTCCCAGCCTCTTTCTGCTTTAACTGATAAAGTTCTCTGTCCTGCTCCTTCTGTGTTTCCTTATATTTCCTGAATGCTGTCCTTTTCTCCTTAACCTTCACTGCCACCTCTTTTGTGAACCATAGCGGTTTTTTCCTTCATTGTATTTTATTGATTTCCTTTACACAAAGGTTTGTTGCCTCTGTGATGGCTGTTTTGATCACTCCCCATTGTTCCTCCACCCCTCCTTCTTGCCTGTTTGCTAGTGCTTTTCTGAGGCACTCTCTCATTTTCCCAAAGTCAGCACTCCTAAAGTCTAGTACTCTTGCTTTTGTATGGCTTGATTGTATGGCTGTGTTTATCGTGAACCACACTGTTTGGTGGTTGCTTATTCCCAGATGGCTACCCACTTCTAAATCTGAGATTCTTTCTCCATCCCCATTTGAAAGTACCAGGTCTAAGATTGCTCCCTCCCGAGTGGGTTCCGATACTAGCTGTCTGAGGCATGCCCCCTGTAGGGCATCAAGAATGACCCTGCTCTTGGATGTGCCTGCAGCAAAGGTGCTCCGGTTAACATCTGGCATATTTAGGTCCGCCATCAACAATATCTCCCCTTTTTCTGCCATTCTAAGAAAGCCTTCTATCATTTTCTTGTCCATTTCCTAATATGTACTCTTGGAACAGTTCCTAATCCTGTAATTCTAGTCATGATAATCTTGCATACTGCTAAAGTATCTTGTAACCATTTCTGTAACAAAGATTTTATTAAGTGGAATGATTTTATGTGATCTTAAATATTCTACTTTTGTATGTCATAAAAGCTGTCATAGCTGTTAGACTTAAGCATTTGTCAATGATGAATGTTTTCTTGCTGGTATTAGCAATGGAAGTGCAGGAGTTAGACAGATGCAGAATAGGAATGGCAGTGAAGTATTAAACTTTGTGCCAGCCCCATCTCCATCCTGTAGAGATGGACAGGCATTGGGGTATGCTTTTGGGTCGTCGCTCATAATGCTCATGCCATTTCACCTCACCCTATCCTGCAGACACCGACAAGTGTTGAGGTGGGCCTTGGGGTGTTCAGCTTTACAGTCACCCCATTCCATAAGGACATATGCTGAAATGGGTGCAGTGTAGGAGTATGGTGTGAACTCTGGGGCCAAACAGTCCCAGGCACACCTCAATGCCTGTCACTGGCTGCAGTGTGGGGGTGGAATGGCATGAGCATTACAGCCAGCAATCCAAAGGCACACCCCTGATGCCTGTTAGTCTGTACAGGGTGGGATGTTATGGCTAGAAACCCTATCGCCCCAGGCGTTTGTTGGTATTTGCACTACAGATTTTCAGCATGGCCTTTTTGTGACCCCCAACTCATGAAAGCATTTGGGACCTCTACTCATGAACAGTGGCACTGTGATTTTGTTAATCTGTTCCAAACGTTGATTTCCCACAGTGACCACGCCATTCTGTGCCAAATGTGCGAAACGACAGTTCAGGCAGGATGTGAAAAATGACATCTGACTGTTCGTAAGGAGGTGTGCAAAAATGGCAATGTTGCAGATCTGTAGTGAAAATATTACAAATTCTCGTAGTGACGAGAGTGCGTGGAAACTGTGCAATGCATGCTCATAACATAGTCATTTTGTGGACTTTAGTCACCACATTTTCAACATAGGCATATTGGGCTGGATGTGCAAAAACACATTTTGGCCACAAGGAGGTGTGAAAAAATGGCAATGTTGAAAATCTGAAGTGAAATATTATAAATTCTCGAAGGCATGAGTATGCGTCGAAACTGCGCAATGCACACTTGTAACAGTCATTTTTGAAATTTTCTTACCAAATTTTCAACATAGGCATTTTGGGACCTCTGCTCATGGACAGTATCACTGTGATTTTCTTACTCTGTCCCAAAAGTTGATTTCCCACAGTGACTGCCCCATTGTCCGCCACATGTGCGAAAATACATTTCGGGCAGGATGTGAAAAATGACAGCTGTACTGTTCATAAGGAGGTGTGACAAAATGGCAATGCTAAAAATCTGGAGTGAAAAATATTAAAAATTCTTGAAGTTATGAGCGTGCATAGAAACTGCACAATGCACGCTTCTAACACAGTAATTTTTGGGGACGTTTTCACCAAATTTGAAGCATAGGCTTTTTGGGAGCCCATCTCATGAACAGTGACTGTCATTTCATTAATTGGTCCCGGAAGGTGATTCCGTGCAGTGACCGCAAAATCACCTTTCAGGACTGAATAACAAAATGGCAGTAAGTGAATTCATGAGATGGGCTCCCAATTACCCCTTGTTGAAAATTTTGGAGCCAAAAGTCGCAAAATGACTACAGTATCCACCTATGTTGAACCCCCCCCCCAACCCATTTATGCCATTATACAGCTTACCAGCATTTCTACAATTTGCAGTTGGCTTTGAAAAGTGCAGACGTGTTCCCGGTCCATGGAAGATAGTCCCGCCAGGCTCTGGAGGTAAGTACGGGTGTGAGGAGATCGGGTGTGCATAGGGTGGGTGCGGGTTAGGAGTGGGGGCACCGGAGGCAATGAGGGACCATTTTTTTCTTTCACAGGGTAAAAAAATAAAAATATTGCGGGAAGGTTTTCCCTTCACAGGTTTGTTTTTGGCACACTGGGTTGAGCTCCCAGTGTGCCATCTGTGTTGTTTGAGGAGGGCAACTGAAGTTTGTGGGGATTGGGCCCCCGTCAACACAGAAAACCTGTCTATGTGGGGGGCGCATGATGCCAAGGGGGATTGGGCACCCCCTCGGCATAAATAACTATTACATGGGGGGGACATTATGCTGACGGGGATTGGGCCTCTGCCAGCAAATTAACTGGGGAGGGGCATGTCGACAGGGGATTAGGCACCCTGTCAGTTTTTATGGGAACTGTGAGCGGTGGATGGTGACAGCTGCCACCATGTTTTTTTTAAATGTTACACCATGCAAGACTCCGCCCTGCAATGACTGGTCACTCCCTCATCGCAGTGGCTTATTCCTTTCAAGCTGGTGGCATGTTTGCTGAACAAGTGTCAGCAGCAGCATTCCACCGCGTTGGGAAATGAGGGCCAAGCCTAAGAATGCAGTGGTGGCATTGGCCGCCACAGTGCTGCACCTCTGAAACCCGCTTCTCTTCTAAGCTGCCACATAATGTTTCTTGCGCATGCGAGCAAACAAACATAAACAGGAACTGACCAAAGAACTAATTGACAAGCCTTATATTCTCAAAAAAGGCTCCTTTGCTGAAGGTCTGTGTGCATTGCCACCTCTGGCTTCCTTGACTAAATGTAAGGGAGTAAGATAAGAGCCTTTTTATAATATCTGACCTGCCTTTTCTTAGCTGGGGGCTGAAAGTAAATGTAAGGAATTGGTTCCTTTTTTGACAGTCAGTTTTACTTCCTCTGTATCTACCTGCTGCTCTTTGAGTTCCTTCTGTGTTCAGCTTTGTGTTGGGCTTTTACTGTTATTTGTGGGTTTTTTTTCTGTGGGGTGACAAGTTTCAGGATTTGTTTTGGCCTGTGATAGCTGTTTTACACTTCAAAGGCTTCAGAGCCATGTGCGAGTGCAGTTTTTGTGCAGTCTGTATCAGTCACCCACAGTCCCAAAATTAGTTTTGAGTCCTTTTCTCATAGGTTTATTGGAACTGGTATTACTATTGAAAGTAATATATTTTGAAACAGAAACAGTTGCAGGCAGAAAGAGATCAAAGGCCTGATATTCAGATCGGCGCAAAGCGTAGTGCAAATATTTGTGCTGCGCATTGATGTTGTTCGGGGTTTCCAGGATGCGGTATTCAGACGGGTGCTACCCGACTGACTAAACGGCCATGTTGGCACAGCACTAAGTCAGGCAGCACCACGCCAACATGGCTTGTGAAGTTGGGCTCAGGAGTTAATAGCGCTGGAGTGCTAGTAACAATTTTCAAAGGACCCATGCGAATGAGTCCATTGGGTATGCATGACGCTAAGGGGTCAGTTGTATGCCCATTATGGTCCCATTTGCATGGGTAGTAGAGGCAGGTAGTGCAGCACCAGTCCCCCACTGACCTTGATAGCTGAGTTATCCCTGGTGCTAGTGGCCCCCCCCAATCCCCGGCCCCATAGTAAAAATACAGTACCCTGGTGCCAGTGGTCCCCTGGTAACCCCCTCCTTCCCAACCCAGCCCCATATTAATAATATACTTCCCTGGTGCTAAAGGTCCCCTTCCTTCCTCCGCTCCCACCCCCGTAAGAATAAATAAAAACCCTGGTGCTAGTGATCCCCTCCCTCCGATCCCAGCCCTGACGTAAAATTCTGTATCTTTGGTGGTAGTGGCTCCCCTCATTGCCAGCTTGAAAGTAAAAACAACCCCTTCCTGGCATCCAGTATCCTCCCCTGAGCAGCACAAGGCACCGCACCATTGACCTGATCGGTATCCGTGGTACCGCGGTTGCATTCCTTGGCCAGCCACCATATGTACAAGCAGGGAGTGCATGTCTTATTTATAGGGCAGGGTGCATCACCAGGGATTTTATTTATTCTTAAGGTGCTGGGATCGGAGGGAGGGGACCTCTAGCACCAGGGATTTTATGTGTTCTTATGGTGCTGGGATTGGAGGAAGGGAAGGGACCACTAGCGCCAGGGATTGTATGTATTCTTATGGGTCTGGGATTGAAGGAAGGGGATGAACACTAGCGCCAGGACATTTTTTTAATGTCGGGCCTGGGGATTGGGGGGGTGGTGCTGTGGACCACAGGGGCGGGTATGTGCCCCCAGCAGCTAACTGGCTGGTTGGCTGCATTACCTCAGGCAGCTGCTAGGGTTGCATGGAATAAGAGGAGGTTTTCATTGATACAAAAGAACTGTGCAAACCCTCTTGCACCATGCAGATCCACTGAATGTTGGCTTACACCAATATTCCTGTCCCCTCCCCCCACTATTTGAATACCTCCCCCAGTTTGGTATGCATGGGTGCTACTCCTGTTTGCCAGTGCAGCAGAGCCCTTTGAATATTGGGCTCCAGTGCAAAGCCCAGTTTGCATAGGTAAACACTGGTTAGCACCCGCACAAACTTCTGAATATCGGGCCCCAAGGGTCCATCAAGTCTGCTCTGGTTCTACCTACTTCTGCTCAGGCTAACACTAGGCAGGCTTAGCTTCAGACCCCTTTTAGCAACTCAGTTTGTTTGTTAGTTTTGTCCCCTCCCACCTTCTTTGCTCTTACTATAATCAACCACGTATAACTGTTTCATTCCATACTGAATCCCTGCAATGTCTCTGCTTTGACCACTTCCCATGGCAAGCTATCCCACTTGTTCACTACCCATTCCATGAAGAAGTACAATATTTCCTCATATGATTTCTGAAACTACCTCTGACCAGTTGGTTTCCATTCCTCCTAGTACAGGTCCCTTCACTCAGTTTGAGCAATTGTTGGCAGTTCATCCTGTATCTTGAGGTACTTAAATGTTTCTATCATATTATCCCTTTCTCTTTTGGCCTTAAAGGTCCTTGATGGTCCAAAAAGTTACAGTTTGTAGTCATATGCAGTACAAGACCTGAAAAGGTGTGTGCATTTGTTATTTCTGGCCAAGCTTTACTCTGCCTTCCATAATTTGGATTTGTTTTTGAGCCATGCTGCACTTGCCTTTGCTGTTCAGTTGCTGCGCTGCTAGCTCCTTATGACATCACTACAGGATAGAGGAGTGATTCACACTGTGCAGTAGCATGTGACTGCAACAATGTTGCAAAGGAATCTACCCGTACTCGGTGTACATGCTGTGTTCCCCCTTCTCCAAGACTCCCTGTTAGCAATGCATTATGCCAAAATCTAAATGCCTTGTCAGTATTTTTTTTTTTTGTGAAATTGACTCTGCCCTACAATTAGGTCAGCAGTATAACCCTGGACCCACAGCAACACCAGGCTTGCTATAGAAGCTCTGGTACACCCCACAGTTTTTAGCAGCTCAGAATGCAAAAACTAACAGCAGCAGACAGTAATGAAATACAATTCCAGAATCAATGCAAGAAGGGGTAATTAATGCACGAAAGTCAAAGTGACGGGAGTACAAGTTCAACCTGCTCTTTGGAGGGTTTTTTTTGCCAGTATGCATAACCTTGCCTTTTTTTTTATATATTGAATTAATAGTGCCAGACCTTATGGACAATTTTTCTGCAGGCCTCTTCTCATTTCACTAATCCTCTCTTCCATGTCCACCATGCCATATATTTTTGTGTCATCTGCGAATAACTCATCATTCCCTATATGTCCACTACTATGATGCAGATGAACATATTAACATGGCAACATAGAAGCTGATGGCAGACAGAGGCTTTTTGGCTCATCCAGTCTATCTAAACTTTCTAAAGGTTGGATGTGACAGCCCTAGTGGCCATTTACTTCTTCATCTGTACTCCACTCCTTCTAAATCTGTTTGTAGTCCAATATGTCTATTCCACCCATGTTTGAATCCCTTCATGTATTTAGTGCAGACAATATCACTTGGCAGTTTGTTCCACTTATCTACCATCCTTCATGAAAAAAATATTTCTTGTGGTCCTTCTTTTATCTTCACCCCCCATCAGCAACATTGAGTTCCTCTGGGTACCTCTGTTCCCATGTACTGTGAACAGGTCCCTGCTGTCCACCTTTTTCCCCCTATTCTGGTTCTATGCCACCCTTCAGGGAACTCTCTCTGGCATTCTCTGTCCATTAGTCTCAACCTCCCACCCGAGACCTCTTCTCTCTCCCTCGCTCCATCCCGACATATCCCCTGAATCTGAACCCCCCAGGCAGGGGCCGCCCTATCGCCCTATCCGCCCAGGGCACTCTGTCTACAGTGTAAAGTGTCAGGCCAAGCAAGTTGGGGGAGCAGAGAGGAAAGCATCCGGTGTTGGCAGTGTGGTCTGCAGCAGTGGTGCCTTCGCCTATCCCCAAGGATGGGGATTTTCCTTGTTTCTGCCCCAGGGAGTGCGGCATGCAATGAAACCTGCACATGGCTACCCTGCTGGTGTCTGCCACACTCCACTCCCTACGTCGGCCAGTGCACTTGCAATGCCCCCGATCTCCATTGGGGGCCACCAGCACACCAGGCATCCCTGGATCCCACCCCAGAGATAGGAGAGCAGTCCTTCAGATACTCAATCCTCTCCCTCCCCTGCCGACCCCCGGCCACCCCAGCCCATTACCAAACACGGGTCTCTGGTGTGGTGCGAGGTGTGGCTCCGCTGTCCACCTTGTTTATTGCATGAAGGTACTTGTATGTCTCAATCACATCCCCATTCTCTCTTTTTGCCTCCAGGGTGTACAGGTTGAGGTCTTCCAACCTATCCAAGCAGGACACCCTTGTTGTCCCTGATTAATTTTGTTTACTGTCCTCTGCACTGCCTCCACCCTGTCCCCATCTTTCCTCAAGTGTGGCCTCCAGAACTGCATACTATACTATAAGTGTGGTTCAACCAAGTATTTGTACAGGGGCAGGATCACCTTCATCCTCCTACTGCTGATTCCCCTTCCTGTCCATTTCAGAATTTTGGTTGTCCTCCCCACTCCCTTATCGCACTGGACTGTTTTCGAGTTGTCCATAAATATCACCTCTGGTCCCTTTTTTCTGTCATTCTCTCAGCTGTTGCTCCTTCCATTCTGTATTTTATTCTTTAGTTCTTAGCACCGATATACATTACCTAACACTTTTTTGCATTAAACTTTAACTGCCATACTTTGGATTATTTCTCTGGTCTCTACGTCCTCCCTCATGGCTATAGTACCTCTTTCACAGTCTACTATTCTGCCAGTCTTTGTGTTACCTGCAGGGAGGCAGATCTTCCCCTTAATTCATACCCCAATGCCACAGATTAAGATCACCTGATATCTAAGCCTTATGTACTCCCTATTCCTCTTGCTTCTCACCCTCTCTTCCCCATTCCTCATTCCTCCCTGACAAACATTTGTCCTAGCTCCCTTTTCCTCAACCCCCTCACTGACCCTCAGTTTTTACTCCTCTAAATCCTAATATCCTAGCCTAATGACTTGCTACTGTTACATGTTCCTAGAAGCATTTTGTTAGCTATACTCAATGTATAGCATATGCTGCCATTCATTGTAAAGTGTTCTGCACTTATCTTGTATTCATAACGCTGTATTGTAGTATTCTTCATTTGCGTCCTCCCAGGACCACTTTGTAAATGAGTCCACTCAATGGTGTTTTTTCCTGGTAAAATAAAAACTGAATTGAATTAAAGATGTTATAGAGGACCAGTACCAAGACTGATCCCTGTGACTCCCCACTCTTGCATCCCTAACCTTTGAGTACTCTCCAGTGAGGACAACTCTCGGGATTCTGTCCCTCAGCCAATATCTTAGCCAACCTGTAATCCTGTTCCCTACCCCAAGGTTGCACAGTCTTTTGACTAGCTGTCCACATGGGACCAAATCAAAGGCTTCACTCAAGTTCATGTTCAGTATCAATAAATCAATCAAAATCTTTATTTATCCAAGCGAACATCATTGAGCAGAGCTCTTTTACAAGATGGACCTGGTTAGAACAGGGTCGGGTAACATCCATCATAAAAACATATAAATACATGTAAATAAGTATATAAACACAAACACAGTGGTGCAGTAATAGGGGAGTCAAATTATAAAAGGAAGACAAGGCAAGCCATAACAGAGGAGGACTCAAATACAAGGGGGCAGGTCCACCATTGAACCATGCAACTGTATATAAACCATGTTCTCTGTATAGAAGTACCAGTTAGTTCATTTACCAGAGGCAGTCACTAGTACTAGCCATGAAAATGGCTTGGAGAATCATCAACTAATGGCAGATTGGGTACCAGGAGGTGTATGTAATATGTAAGCGAAGGATAAACATTGTGAGAAGTGAAGTCCCAAGGATAGGTCGGTAGAATTGATGCAGCAGTGGGGGCCTACGGGGAGAGGGCAAGGGGAGTTAGGACTTTTATAGTATGATTGCATGTACATTGTGAATAAGTGCAGTAAAGAGTTGTGAAAAGAAGGCTCGAGAAAGCGGGAAGATAGACCAGTATCAAAAGGAGGACAGAGGCATCAAGGTGTAACATGAAAGCATGATGACAGACCAGGGCCAAGGAGGAGACAAGCACTAGAAGTAGTTCGTTCATGGTTAAATGGTACAGGTTAGCATGATGACAATTCATGGTCATGGGAAACAATTGCACCGATCATTTCTGAGACGTGAGTATAAGAGCTTGAAAGATGAGATGCCGATGGGTGACCTTAGTTTCAGTTTTTTTGGCAATTTATTCCACAAGGAGGACAGTGTAAAGCTTACAGCAGCCCTGCCAAAGCAAGAGTTAACTTTGGGAACCATCAGTAGGAGAGATTTGCAACTTCTTAGGGTGTAATTGCCTACTGGTTTTATAGGAAGACAGTCTGTAATGTATTGGGGCAGTTTTTTGGAGATGGCTCTTGTTTACAGCCTTCACCACTCAAGGAAATTGATCAGTTGTTGTGTGACACAATCTCCCATGGACCCTTGCTGCCTAGTGTCCTAAAGACCTCCAGGAGTTCTACCGGCCTCTCTTTCATTGTGGCCTCTCGTAACTTCCCTACTTATGGATGTCAGACTCACCAGTCTGTAGTTTACTGGTTCATCCCTGTATCTGCTCTTGTGCAGGTGCAACACATCTGCTGTCCTCCAGTCCCTTGGTACCATCCCATTTTACAAGATGCAACTAAAGAGAGCAGCCAACAGTGTGACAACAGATTGCACCATTTGTTTCAGCACTTGTGTTTGAAACGGGTCCAGACCCATTAATTCATTTATTTTTTATTTATTTTTATTTTAGCCTTTGGTAACCGGGTAATTTATCCACCTTTTGAGCATTTAGTACTTCCAGTACCTGTCCTGTCATAACTGGTTCCTGAATGATACCCTTACTTCGTAGTTTAGATGACACATATAGGTAGTGGCACGTATTCTCCATTATGAATACTGAGCAGAAATACTGGTTCAGTATTTTTTCCTTTCCTGTGTCTCCTTTCTTGTATGCCTCTCCCTTCCTTTGTTTAACTATCTCCTCTTTGGATCTGAATTTCTCCGACATGTATTGAAAAACACTTTCCCCGTTCTTCACTCCCTCTGCTGTCCTCAACTCAGTATTAGACTTTTGCCCTCCACATTATCATGCCGGCATCCCTTGCCCATTTAAGATACTCATCTCCATCTTCCTTCACTTAGCTGGTCTTGTACATTTTGTATGTTTGCTCCTATGTTGGGTTGCACCTGGAAATGAGCCTCGGGTCAGTGTGCCTTTCCCAGTTACCAAAATTTTAAATAAATACATTATTAAATAAGATACATTTTGAAAGCCTTCCTGTTTCCTTCATTCTTCTCCCACATTCCTTGTGTACCACAGTGGTTTCTTCTCTCATTCTTTTGCCTACCATTCTTACAGAGAGACTTGTAGCTTCTAGTGGAGAGCTTTTGCACCCTAGGCAGGACACTGAGGGGGAAAAAGCAGGGTGGCAACCTTCTCTGAAGTCTTACTGTGGTCATGCTATAATGGTATGGAGCAGTTTAGGATATACAGTACCAGTTTAATGCGTGGCTGAAGGGTTGGTGTGGGGGGGGTTAAGTTCTTAGGGGACAGGGGCCACACTTAACGGGGCTGGCAGGTGTTCCAGCAGGATGGCCTATGCCCTAAAGAGGGCACCAAGGTGTTGGATAGGAGATCTGAAATGCCTGTTGAGACATAATTAAACTAGGAGAGGGAGGAGGCAGTACTGTTGAAGTTAAGTACACCTACACAGCTAAAGGGGGCTTACTGGCTTCCCCCATCAGTAGTGCAGACAGAGAGGATGACAAGACAAGAAATAAATGGTTGAGAGGGGATGCAATAAATGCATTCTAGGAGGTGGATATAGAAGTATGAAGTGGTGTGTGGGGGCAGGATATGGGGCCATGAGGGAGGATGGTTGCATAAGGGGTGGGAATGCCCACAGAAGCATGGTAACACAAGGGGAGGTGGCTGGGGCTCACTAGCAGAGGGAGATAGGGAGAAGGATAGGAAATATTCTGAAGGATGGTATAAGAACTGGGCCTAGAAGGCTATGTGCACAAATGCCAGGACCCTGGGAAACAAGATTTGTGATCTACATGCATTGGTGGCTGAAGCCCAGTTGGCCCTAGCAATGGTCACAAGCATGTGGCCAAAATTGTACTATTATTGGAACTGACCATTCCAGATTATGCATTATTCAGGAGTGCTAGGAAAGGTGGGGGGTGGCATCATATGCAAGGGAGGGCATGAAAGAGACAGAAATCAAGGACATAGTGGCAAGCAATAGTATAGAAACATTGTGGCTGCAGCTAAGCACCAGTGGGGGTAGAAACATCAGGATAGCAGTGGTATATAGATCACCATTTCAGAAGGATATGGCTGATAGGGAACTGGAGAATGAGATCAGTAGGGAAGCAGAGCAGGGGGAGATGCTGCTAATGGAAGACTTCAGCTTTCCATGTGTGGACTGAAGCATTCAAGTGAAAGTGTGTGCAAGAAACTACTTGCTGGTAGAGGCAATGCTGGAGACATTTTTAATGCTGAAAGTAGTGGAGTCTACAAGAGAAGACTTGATACTTTACTTGATCCTTACAAATATGAACTGCATATGGAAGGTCCTTTGGGATCCAACAATTATCATACCATACAATTTCAGTATCAAGCAAGAGACAGGTAGAATACATACCCAGATAAAGCTTTTGGATTTCTGAAGGGCGGATTTTAAGCAAATGCAAGAAATACCGGGGGGGGGGGGGAATACATACAGGGTGTGGGAGCGGCAGTGGGGCTAGATAGCAAGTAGGATTTAATCAAAAAAAGGGTATTAGAGGCTATAGGTCTGTTTTTTTTTTGGTTTTTTTAACACATCTTTTTCCCTTCGGTCACACTCTGTGGGGCCTCTCTCAGGCATCCTGCCTGCTCCTGCCCTGCCTGAAGTCCTTCTACTTGTGCCTTCTCTCTCCTCCTTCTCCTCTATCCTTGATCAGCACCCCCATCTTAACCCCTCTGGGGTGGGGCTGCCCCTCCTCTTTGAGAGCTCTTAACAGTCAGACTCCAATGTGGGAGAGGACCCAGGTGGAGGAACCTGAAAGGCCAGGCAGGATGGACCTGGCCATGGGCATGGGGGCAGGTGTCGTTGCCTACCCTGCAGACCGGGTTTTTCCTTGTTCTGGTGTTCGCTCCTCCCCTCTCCCATGCGTGTGCATGCCCATGACACTTGGCATATGGCAACATTTGCCTGCATCAGGCCACGCCAGTTACGTGCTGCCCAGCATGCTCCAGCACCACCGGTCTCCACCAGGAGCTGCTGGCACACCGGGTGATCTCCAGTCTCTCCCCTGGGGAGGAGAGCAGCCCAGCAGGTGCTCAATCCTCTCCCACCCTTGCCATACCCTGGTGGCGTGAGCTCTCTCCCAAACTTAGGTCATCGGCGTTGCGCGATATAGGTCTCTTTGTAAGGAAGGGTAGCCTGTCTATGTTTCTATTTCTAAGTCTAGGTAAAGGAAGTTCACAGCCTGGCTCCTGTCCACTTCCCATGACACTGAGTTGAAGAAGTCGATGAGGTTCATCTGGCAGAAACTCCACGTAACAAAGTCATGCTGCCTTTTCTCATGTAGGCCATTACCATCAAGTAGTTTTGTTATCTGATCCTTGATGGTAGACTCAAATAACGTCCTACAACAGAGGTCAGATTAACCAGCTGGTAATTCCCTGGGTTTCCCTTGTCCCTCCATTGTGAAGAGGGCCGGTGTCTGCTACACTCCAGTCTTCTGGGATCATCCCTGTCACTAAAGAGCCATTAAACAGATCTTGCAGTGGTTGCAAGCACACTGTAGGTTTCCCTTCACAATAAAATATGACATGAGGCTAGAGAGAAAGGATAGATTTCACTCATCATTCCATTTTTGTCAGCTGCTTTACCAAAAAAAGTGCCTCTGGTTCCCTATTTTTTTTTCTATTGCTGATTAAATATTTTGTTTAGCAGCAATTGCCACAAATTGAGTTACATGGAGAACAGAGCTACTAAACTAACCAGCACATGTTAGCAGTTGCTAGTCAGTCTATAACTGCATAGTGAAATAACCTAAAGATGATTACAGGTACTCCATTGTTTTCCTTTTTTTCCCTATCTGCTAATCCTGAAATTATCCTGTTATCCCCCTTCTATACCTGTATGAGGAATTCCTCTGCCTAATTTAATCTGTGCATTATTTACTGCTTGTTATCTTTTTACTAATTTGCCTTTAATATGTATGATTATGCTTCTTTGAAATACTGTATTTTTATATATGACTCCTATTTTTTGTATTTTTTGTAGTTTTACTATTTAGCATTTTCCATTTCCCTGCTCCCCAGGACGCATCTGGAAATGAGCTGTTAGCAGCTCAGTATGTCTTTCCTGGTGAAACTTTTGAAATAAATAAATAAATAATCTTCTGTTTATGCTGCTATGCTGACTACACCTGTCTCACTCTGCCACTCAGCTCTGATATCGCACCATTCCTGTGACTTACCGTACTCCTTCTGTGAATTCTCCATGATTTGCCATTGGTGGTAGGGCCACGGGATGACCAGACCCCATAAAGCACAATCCAGAAGCAGAAGAGGCACCCAGTTGGAGGGTGAAGGGCCTGTGGCAGGTCAGGCGCTAAACTTGTCGGCCAGGGATGTGTCCCCCCAGTCCTCATGCCAAACATTGTCCTGGGACAGCAGAGAATGTGCATGTAGAGGTACACACACACACACACTGTTCACATCAGATGTCAGACTGTCCCTACTTGCTGCTTTCACTGCACTGCCACCGTGCCTCCACATGGTGGCAGTTGATGGGTGGAACAACAAGCCCTCCCCATGAAAGAGAAGAGAGCAGGCTTGTGGATGCTCAATCCCCTCCCACCAGACTGGACCCTGTGCGACCTGAGTCTGCACCTGAACCTATGTTGCCAGTGTGGCGGCAAGTAGTGCTACTGATGAACCACTGGGCCAACTACAGGTGTTCCATTTTTAGGTTGCAAAACAGTGTGCTCATACAGATGATTCCCTTCCTTAAAGAGGAAAAGTATCCACAAAGTGCGGGGCTTGTCCCAATGTGCACTTTGTGTTCAAAAACATTTGATTTACTTACTGTTTACTGTAGTACATTAGATTGCATCAGACTAATTTTGTTTACTTCCGAACTGAAATTGTCTGTTAGTACAAATCCCAGCATCTCCTGCAGCTGAGCTGACATAAGAGCAGTAGGCGACAGTGGGAGATTTAATAGCCTGCAGTGCACGTTAGAACTTTTATAATCTTAACTCAGATGTTTTCCAGTTCTGCTTTTTTCCATGGGCCAAGTGCAGTCCTCTGTGACTGTACTTAGCCCAGGGAGGAGAGCAGCACCAGCAAACCAAAGTTCAGAGGTTATATAAAGATGGGGCTTGGGGCTGGCAGTAGTAGGCAGTATAGCCAAGAGGTTAGATTAATGAGCTATAAATGAGCTTGATATATCCAGCAGACCTGGGTTTGATTCCCACAGCCTCCACTTGCATACTGTATGACTCTGAGCAAGTCACCTAACCACCCCAGTACTACCGGGTTACTCCTGAAAACAAGCACATTTGTCTAGTGGATCTTACCTGGTTACCAAAGCATAAAATAAAAATAAATAAATATAAACTCTTATGCACTGCAGGCTGTTGAATCCCCCGCTGCTGTCTACTGCTCTGATGTCAGCTGCAGGGGATTTGGGGATTTGTACTAACAGATGTCAGCCTAGAAGTGAACAAAATTAGTCTGATACAATTAACTTTGAAACATGGCATAAATCTGCACACTGAACTATTGAATTTCTATTGGCCTAAATATAACAGATGGTACCTCATCAACCATGGTCTAATTCCCACGTAGACCATGCTTTGTGATGTAGTACCTTGACGATCGCCACAGGCAAAAGCAGTATACAAATAAAAACAGTATGCAAATATTTTGCTGTTTCTGCTTGCTCCAGCAATTCTTTGCTCAAGTGCAGTTCCCATGGCAGCCCAACAGATGGCTGTAAAACAGTACTGTGCTGCTAGCATAGCTTCACAGCCATCGTAACATTTTTCCGCCCTCTCAGTGGATCACTATTTACAAGTGAAGCACAGAAGGAGAACAATGCATAATTTTAATGTCAACATTTGTGTGTGTGGAGTAGTAGGCATCACTACCTTGGTAAATACACGCTATGGTAAAGATGAGCCCGCTCCTTTTATAACAGGAAGCAAAAATAACAAAGACAGTGAGATAAACAAAGTAAGATCAAAGAAAGATTTGGCCTCATGCCCCAGACCCATCCTTTCTCATGGCTTAACCCTTACACAATACTGTAAACAGCAAGTAAACTGTTTTTGAACACGAAGTGCACATTGGGACCAGTCTCACACTTGAGTGTGGGGCCCTTGGTGCTGAGTGTTCCCCTTTAATTGGAATCAATCAAGATCTTTGCAGTGGAGTCTACCTTAAGCACAGAATAGGTTAGTTGTACTAGACACATCTTGCTTTCGTACTCCCAACTGCTAACAGCTTGCTTCTTTTTTTGTTAACAAGATTTATGTACCATGCTTGTTTGTTAGCAATTGAGGCTGGGGCTATGATCATTTCCATTTATCATTGCAGGTTTTTGGTGAAGAATGAAGAGAAAAAAATGAAGAATGTCGACAACTGTTCCTGCTTCTCATTTAGACAATCAAGACCACTTGGGTCTACTTTAAGGAAAATGTTACTTTAATCTTGCCTGCATTTTTTTTCGGTACATAATTATGAAAAATAATTTGAGAATATCAATTGTATTATACTGCTTGCATATTTTGTGCCTTTTATAATGCATAGGGCTATTGTGAATGGTTCAAGTTAACGTAGTTGGCAATGCCAGTGACTCAGCAGATTGCACACTCGCTTCTGAGGCCAGAAGATTGGAAGCTTAAGGGTTCTATCCCCATACCATGGACTTGGGGTAAATCCTAATATTGACACTGTAGTGCACAGCTGGCATGGTGCTGCACTTCTGAGGTACTGTCTTTCAGATGAGACGTTAAACTGAGGTCCTGTCTGCCTGTTCTGATAGTTGTTCAAATGGACATGAAAAATCCCATGTTACTTCCCTAATAGGGTAAGGGAATTTCCCTGGAGTCCTGGCCAAATATTCCTCGTTTACTAAAAAAACCACCAAGAGCTTGTCATGATTCAGAATGCCAGTTTGTACCACCACCACCACCTCTGAGACAAGGATAAAAAAGGCAAAACTGCCTACACTTCTTTCCCAGTCAAAAAAAAAAATAAATCAGTCGATCTTGGTGTGTTGTGTGCTGTTTCACTAGAAGCACAGACAGACATTTCATTGACATGGCAAATCACGGTTTTCATTTTCTTCAATAAAGGGGAACTTTGAGCATGGTGGCAGAACCAAGAGTTTAATGTTCTATTTGCTGTTGTTCAAAAAAGGAGCAGAAGCTAATGTCAAATTTTCAGGTGTGTGTATTCACCCCTTTGACCCAGTCTCAGCATTAATGGTACCCATGTGACCTGCAGGCCACCATTACACAAAGCAGCCACTTTGGAAGAGGTAGAATTGCTCTGTGCTGACAGGAATCAAATTATAGTTAAAAGGTTAATGTTTACAGAGAGCACAGCTATGAAGTGCCATAAACAATGTCTACTGATCCGAAGGTATAATAGTGGGGGGCACTGCATGCCACACCAGCAATCCAGATTCACGTCCCAAACCTGGGGTGCCAACCTGAGCCAGTAAGAAATTCCTCAAGCATCCCAGTGGAAGCACTCCTCCAGAAGAAAAGAGATAGAAGGTAGCATTTACTCCTGCAGAATGTCCACCTGGGTTACTGCAGGTTGCAGTAAAGCTGGGCATGATTAAGGGATGGCGGGAACAGATGTGCATTATGTTGAGTCATCCAACATATGAACGAGTCACTTGGTCTGTTGGGTGGGGCTTGGGAAGAACACAAGAAAACGTGGTGGGGCAACTGGTGGATTATGCCACCTATATCCCACATCTCTAGTTCGATGACCTGGAGTCTTGAAGGCTTTCCTGGCTTCTACCTCAGTCAAATCAGATTCAGGGTGATTGGGAAGGACCAACCCAGTGGTATAGCCAAAAAAATAAAATTTGTAAGCCAGAAATCTTTGGTGCTTCTATGCACCTCTTCCATTCTAGACATACCCATATTTGTTACTCAGACCCCTTGTACACCCATATTACTTAGTTTTATGCATTTAGCATTAAACTGAATTCAACCAGAGCACAACAGTATTATAAAACCAGCAGAAGTGGATATCAGACAGTAGGAGTAACCAAAATCTATGGTCAGGGCCCAGAATGCCACCCCTTCTCCAGTAAATGTTTAAGCCATGGCTTACTTGGAGTATGCATTCTTGCACCCATGGACCCACCTGAGGGGATATGTGGGGAGTGTTCATATTAGAGGTTGACCTTTCAGTAGGAGAGGAGTGGGGCACATGACTGGCCAGTGCTGAGCCATTTGCTTAAGTAGCAGTGTAACTAGAATGGGAAACAAATGTGCATTGCTATCATATTGAACCAATCGGAGAGAGTCGAGCAGTTCTGTTCTGCATGGGATTGTGAGTGTAGCTACAGTATAATATGGCCCCAGTTCTCAGTCGTGGGCATTTGGCATGGGTCTTGCATGGTAGTAACATGATTTTCTCTCTGCCAGGTCCAAGTATTTTTATTTTTTGTGTATAGATTTTCTCCCTGGCCTGTAGCTTATCTTTGCAGGGATCAGGGCTGGGCAGACTGTTACACCAAGAATCAGACCCCCCCCCCAGATCCAGTACTTAACCGTGGACTCGAATTAATATGGATTCAGCTGATATGAGTCTGGTTCTGAATCTGTGGTTAAGTACAAAATGTGTGCACCATGGTTTTGTCACTCTCCCTCGCCTCCTGCTGCTCTCCTCCTCCTCAAGCAGCTTGATTCACTATTACTGTGTGCACAGCTGCTACACCAGGTTGGGGTTGAGCGAGTGTCAAGTCAGTGTGTGGCACAGTGACACTGGAAAAAGCCACTAGCATGCCACGCTGTAAAGTAGAGTGTCCGCACAGGTGGCTGGCAACAGGCAGCCAATTGAAAACTGCTTCAGTAAAGGTGTCATGTGACACACTGTCTCAGGGTAAAGTGAGCAGAGTGGAGAGAGAGCACAAGCAGAGCAGAGAAATAGAGCACAAGTGGAGAAGACGGAGTGGGTGGAAGGGGCAAGGTGCTAAAAAAACTCAGGAAAGAAACAAAATACTGGCTGGCAGCAAAAAAAAAATGTAACAGATAAAAAAATACTGCCTAACCAATTCCAAACCCCCTAAACAGAAAGGGCTGTTGCTGAATCCCAGTTTTACTGCTGGTTGTATAGAGCAGGCCCAGGAAGTATTGTCTGTGTGTGTGTGTGTGTATTGTTGCTGCTGGTATTCTGCACTTTGCTGTAAAAGTGATACCATTTAAAGGGATTTTTCAGGATTTGCCAAACTCTTACTATGTTTGGAAGTTTAGTTTAGTGAAAGCCTTTTCCCATCATTTTTAAACTCTGTGTGGAATTCTGCACAGGGTGGGAAAGGATCGTATTTTGGTCCTGACCAGGTAGCCAGCCAATCCTTTCCACTTCCCTATTGTTCCGTGCCACCCAGCGCTCAGGCACATAATGACGTGCCTAGGAAGAGTGCAGCGGCATGTCCCATTAAAGTCAGTGGGACTCAGAGTTAATTACTGTTTTATGCTTAATGCTGGCCACTGTGTGGTTAATCATAGCCACTGCTTGACTAATAAGGTCATTGTTAGTTGAGTGGTGGCCTTGATTAGTCACACAGTGGCCGTCATTATGCATAAAACAGTAATTTAAATTCAAGCCCCATGGAGGTCAATAGGGTGTGCCTCCAGACTCTTCCTTGGCACACGTCATTACGTGCCTGAGCGTGGGGTGTTAAAGAACAATAGGGAAGTGGAAGGGATAATCCGGCTACCTTGTCAGGTCTAAAATACAGTCATTTCCCAATATGTGCAGACTGCAACAACATTTTCAAAAAGGCTGGGTAAAGACTTTCGCTGACCTAAGCTTCCAAATGCAGTTAAGTATTACACTGCAAAAGGAAGCTTGGAAAAATACTTAAAAAAAGCAAGAAACTAGAAAGTGACATTGGAGACCAGAAAAGCAAAAGAGAAATCCGAGATTGTGTGTTTGGTGGCTGACTGGCTGCCTGACTGGTGGTGCAATAGAACTCATACAAAAATCTATACAGTAGAACAGAATACAGATTAAAGGAAAAGAGGGAGCGAGACTGAGTGTGTGAGGATAAAAAAAGATAAAAGGCTGGCTCCATGGCGCAGGGCGATAGGGGATCGCCTGGCATGCTGGTGACCAGGGTTTGCGCCCGAGCCTGGGACTACAGGAGCGGAGGCTTAGAAACTGTGCAACACACGTCCATAACCCAGTTATTTTGGGGAGTTTTTTTAGGCACATTTTTAACATAGGCATTTTGGGACCTTCCTCATGAACAGTGGTGCTGTGATTTTGTTAATCTGTCCCAAAAGTTGTTTTCCCACAGCAACCATGCCATTGTGCGCCACAGGTTTGGAAACACATTTTGGGCAGGATGTCAAAAATGATAGCTTTACTGTTCACAAGGAGGTGTGAAAAAATGCCAGTGTTGAAAATCTGTCATGGAAATATTGCAAATTTACTGGCGCATGGAAACTTGCAATGCATGCTTGGAACACAGTCATTTTATGGATCTTTCAGCACCAAATTTCAACATAGGCATTTTGGGACCTCTGCTCATGAACAGTGTCACTGTCATTTTCTCAAACTGTCCTGAAAACTGATTTTGCACAGCGACCGCACTATTCTGGGCTGGACATGCGAAAACACCTTTCGGCCAGGATATGTAAAATGACAGCTGTACTGTTCATCAGGAGGTGTGGAAAAATGCCAATTATGAAAATCTGGAGTGAAAATATTACAAATGCACGAAGTTAAGGGAATGCGTGGAAACAGCGCAACGCACGCTCATAAAACAGCCGATTTCAGGATTTTTTCCACTAAATTTGCAACATAGGCTTTTTGAGAGACCCCTCATGAACAGTGACACTGACATTTATTACTTGGTCTGGAAAGGTGATTCAGCGCAGTGACCGCAAAATCACCTTTCGGGACCGAATAACACCATGACAGTGACTGAATTCATGAGGAGGGGTCCCAATAACCCCATATTGAAAATTTGGTGCAAAAATTCCAAAAAATGCCCAAGATAGGCACCAAAGTTGAAAAAACCCTATGTATGCCATTATACAGCCTACCGGCATTTCTTCAGTTCATGGTTGGCTTTGAAGACTGCAGACATGTTCCCAGTCCACCAAAGATCATCGCGCCAGACTCCGGAGGTAAGTATGAGGTGAGGGGGTGTGTGGGGAGGCAGGGTGTGCAGAGGGTGGATGCGGGTTGCGGGAGGGGGGCAGTGGGACCGCGAGGGACTGTTTTCTTTTTTCACAGGTTAAAAAAAAAACACATTACAGGAATGTTTTTATTTTTCAGGGGATATGGCATGCTGGAATGGGCTCCCAGTGTGCAACCTAAGTGTTTTTTTGGGGGAGATGCTTTAGCCGATGGGGGATTGGGCACCCCCGTTGGCACACAAGGAAAGGGGGGGGCAAGAGCTGAGAGGGATTGAGCACCCCCCTCGGCATATAACAAATGGGGGGGAGTGCTTTATGCCGACGGGGAGTGGGCTCCCCCATCAGCACATACATTGGGGGCAGGGCATGCCGACAGGGGGATTGGGCACCCCGAGGTTGACATTATGGCTAGCAGTGTGCCGCCATGGGTTTTTTTCTGTCTCAGCAGAGTAAGCACACCAGGAGGTTCGCTGTTTGTGACAAGCTTTGCTTGCATTGCAGCAGACCTTTTCTTAGATGTGCTCGCTCGCATGGTGTGGTGCCGGCATGCAGGCTGATTGGGGAATGAGGGACGCACCTACTGATGCATGCCCTGCATTCGCCCAACAGTGACCGCGCCTCCGAATGTGCTACTACCCCAATATGTTGGCTGCGCATGCATGAGCCAACATGAAAATAAAAATAAACAGCTCCAGTGTGGGCATCAGAGCACTCACCTTGCTCTTTTTTACACACAATGCCATGTCTTTGTTTCTACCATGATAGTCATCAGTGGATTTGAAACTGTCATGCCCAAACTATTTGGCCAGCTCATTATTTTTTTTCATCAAGGGACCCAGCAGGTGAGTACCTGTATTGACAATGCTATTGAACCATAGGAGAAGGGCATCTTCTATCGCCACATCTTTATCCTCTCTTTTGCTTCCTATTAGGGTTAGTATTTACCTGCCATTCTGCTAGTATAGAATCTCGATTTTGGCTTATGTGCCCAGACTGACTTTTCAAGATTCCAGATTGCTTGGTCACTGATGACTGATGAGAGAGGAATTTTTGGCAGTCTGCAAAGCCTCTAGCACCTTCAGTCTCTGAGCGGGTGACAACTCATTTCTTTTCGATGCTGTCCTTCCATTCAGTTAGCTATGCCTCAACTCATAGGAGAAGATGGAAGTAGTGACAGCTGAAGTGATGTCTCAAATGTCCCAATAAAGCGGCATGGCTGTTCCGTCTATCTGAATCAGCAGCTCATTGAATACAATGTGGGCCAAATCAGTTATCTGGGATGTGTCCCAATTAACCGAACCTCCTGCTTAACTGTGTCTCAATAAAATGGCTTGCACTGTACCAGTTAATGTAAAAGGGGCTTCTGACTGCTGAGGATGGTGTCAGGGAGATTATTACAAGTGACGGCACTTGTTATCTCTGACTTTAAGCTGTTTCACTACGATTAATCTGTCCGGTGAGATGACATTTTTTTCTTGATGTTACATAAAATATTTCTGAGCCCATTCGTGCTGTTGTGACACTGTATTGCAAGTGACAGCACCTGTTATCCCTGACTTTAAGCTATTTCACTATGATTAATCTATCCAGTGAGATGAATTTTTTTTTAAATTACAGAAAATATTTCTGAGCCCATTAGTGCCAGTGCCACTATGACACTGGCCCACCACTGGCAGCACCTGTTAACTCTGGCTTTAGGCTGTTTCACTACAATTAATCTCCCCAGTGGGAACCTTTTTCTTGAAGATACATAAAATATTTCTGAGCCCATTAGTGCTGCTGTTTCACTCTCCTGCAAGTGACAGCACCTGTTAACTCTGACTTAAGGTTGTTTACCTGCAACTAAGCTATGATCTCCTCAGTGTGATAAAATTTCTTCTTGAAGTTTTGCAAACATTTCTGAGCCCACTAATTGCTGCTGAACTGTGACTGATTGTCCCGCAAGTGACAGCACTGGTTAGTTCTGACTTAAGGCTGTTTTACTTTGACTAATTTCCCCAGTGAGATATTTTTTCTTAAAGTAATATAAATATTTCTGAACCATTAGTGTTGCTGTTTCACTGTTCTGTAAGTGACGGCACCTGTTAACTTTGACTTAAGGTTCTTTCACCACGGCTGATCTCCCCAGAGAGGTAACTTGTTTTCTTGACATTATATAAAATATTTCTAAGCCCATAAATGCTATTATTTCACTGTCTTACAAGAGATAGCACCTTTTAATTCTGAATTAAAGTTGTCTCGCTGTGACTGATCTCCTCAGTGAGATAACATTTTTCTGAAGTGATATAAAATATTTATGAGTCCACTTAATAATAATAATGATAATGAACAAGAGGCTCAGAAGAGCAGGCCAAAATCACCCCAGAACATGACATCTAGCTCTGAGGAAAGTGAAAGCCCCACGTCCTCAGTCAGTGTAACCCAAACAAAATCTGGTTGTGCAGTTAAGCCCAAGAGGCTGTTTGCACCTATTAAAAAAATGCATTATCTCAAATGAAAAAAAAAACAGGTTGTGCAAAAAGCTTAGTAATTTCACAGAAGAGAACTACAACAAAATACTGCAGTAACAACAGAGAGAACCAGTGAGTGTTTTTTGAATGATGATAATAATTAATCTGAGTTGGTTTCAGTTGAATGTGAATCTAATGTGGAAGTAGACAGCGTTAATGATGAGGTTGCAGATTGTGGTGGTGGCAGCGGCAGCAATAACGCTAATGATGATAAGGATAATAAAGATGCTGATCACAATTTTATCTTTCCATGCAATTCTGTCCCTTCTGTCACAGATGTACATGATGCAAATCTTCATCTCCAGCAGTATCTGTAACTACATCTGCTGTTTTGCATAATGTTGTACAGAAGTTGCATACTACTACAGGTGTCACTGTAAACTGGTGTGTAGCTTGTGGTATTCAAACATTTTTCCAGCAGCGTCTTAACACATCTCAAGTACAGTCAGCATCTAATTCACTGCTGGCAAAAAGAGGCAGGAAACTTCCTTCTGTAGTGTGGAATCATTTATCTATCTGGCCAGATAATACAAGAAAGCAGAATGCATTAACTGCATTAGCAGATTTAGCAGGGGAAAGTCAGCATGTAACCCGAATACAAATGCACTGATGATCCATCTTCTGCGCCAGCATCCAACAGTGATGGAAAAGGATCTGAAACTTGATGACAATGATGATGTTGACTTGGACGATGAGGATAACTTTGAAGATGGTCAGTTAATGTGTTTTGATGATGGTGATGACAGTGATGACAGGCACACATGCAAGTCTCTTACACAGATTGCAGACAGTAAATCAGTTTTTTCATAGTGTACAGAGAATGGTTCACTACACTCAGAAGCAACAAATTTCGTAAGAGCCCACTAAAATCCTGAAATGAAATGATGGACATTTTGGAAGTCCATTCAACCCTGTAATAGTAGTAGTGGTAGTAGTAAAAATGTTATTCTAAGACACATCAGAAAGGGATAACCCAGTTTAGCCGAAGCTCATTTTCAATGGGGTCCCATTGTACAAAAATATGAATTCCACATTAAAATTTACAGAGCACACAGTGCAAATACAGCACAAACACACATTTAGCAATAAATAACACACATAGCTCAGCCACAACAAATATTAGGAGATTTAGCAGCATCAATAAACCAAGATCTTACAGCATTCCAAGATAAGATACTATTGCTTTGCCTCAGATGACCTGGCAGACTGTTCCAGAGCCTCGGGCCCATATGCACAAAACTAGAGTTACCCCCTCACAGTTTTTACCATTGGCACAGTGTACTCTATTGTCCCTGCTGCACGTAAACCCTTCCTGACGTTCCGTTTCCTAATCAAATCTAGCATATAGTTATGCATCTTTTGTATTTAACAGAGATACATCAAATGTAGTATATGTAGTTTTCGTTGTTCTGTCAGTTATATCCAATCCAGGGCTCCAAAGGGGGAACAGTGGTGTGCGTGCCAGGGTGCATCCAGTACATAACGTGCAAATCTGTTATAAAGCACATCAAGTTGGTGCGCACCCAAAAACAACACCCCCATAGTCAAACAGAGGGATTACCATGGAGTTGACTATTTTTATTCTGATATCTGGAGGGATGTGGTTTTTATATTTATATAAGGCCCCTAATTTTTGATATAGTTTCCTAGTCAGCGGGTCAATGTGTGTATCCCATTAACAGTGAGAATCTATCCAGACTTCCAAATATTTATAGGACTCAACAAGGGTTAGACTACTATCATCTAGAGTTGTTATATTCAAAGTTGATTAATTTTGTAATTGTTTAGTTGAAACAAGCATAACTTGTGACTTTGAGGAGTTTAAAACTAACCCAAGATCCTGGAAATAGTTTTGCAATTTATTAAAGTCTTTTTTGCAATTTTTCTTGTATTTGACAAACAGACTTGTCTTCTATATAAATAGCTGTATCATCCACATACAAATGTGTCTGGCACCATCTGTATACACGTTGAACAGTATGGGTCCTAATATCGACCCTTGGAGTGCCTCTGATTTGATGTTCAAGTATTTAGATTTATAATCATTATTCAGTATAACTCGCTGCTGTCTCCCAGTCAGATAGCCTTGGAACCAAACTCTGAACCCACCCTCCAAAACCATAAGACACAACAACACTCCCTACTCGACTGGGTCCTTACCCCCCAACCCCACCTTGTCATCACCTCTGGCATCCTCCCTGATGCTCTCATTGACCATAACCCAATATTCATAGTTAGGAAAGTCCACAGAACTAACACAAACCATGCAACTATGCTCTTTCAAGTCTCTTGACCTTGAATCGCTCCTGAGTAACCTTGCCACTTCTGACTGGTCCCCCTAACCTCCCTCCCCTCAGTTGATAAGGCTCTTGCCTACTTCAAAGAAATCTTTCTTGTAAACTGGAATGCCTTTGCCCCACTCAGACAAACCAGAGTCAGAGGTAGCCACTTACCTTGGATAAGCCCTGAACTTCTGGCCTGCCTCAGGGCTAGAGATCGAGCCTGGAAGCGCTCATAAAGCTACCCAGCATCCTAGTGACCTTGCAAACTACCGCATGCTCTGAAACATAAGCACCAGGGCTACAAGGTTAGCCAAGTCCAAATATTTCAAATCTGCCTTCATCACCAACATAAATTCCCCTTCAAAGTTCTGGAAGGTGGTCCATGCCCTATTCCCTCATCTCACCCCCCCAAGTACTTAAAGTAAATAGCTCACTAGTGTCTGACCCACCAGTCGTAGCTGTGGAATTTAACTCCTACTATACCTCCTGTGCCACTGAGCTACTGAAATCCTCCTCCTACCCTCCCCACCCCCACGGGTGCCCCCACCACCCTCCCTTCTCTTTGCTACTGTAACCCCAAACAATGCCCTAAGTACCCTCCTCACCATCAACCCCTCTAAAGGTGCCTCCCCTGATGGCCTCAACCCAAAACTCCTCTCCCTCACCACTTCAGCCATTGTCTAACCCCCCTCAATAATCCTAAATCTGTCATTCTCTACTGCCTTGGTCCTCTCTTCATGGAAACATGCAGTGGTCCTCCCTCTATCCAAAGGAGGTGACCCCTCATCCCCTGGCAACTATCGCCCCCTTTCTCTCCTCCCTACCCTTGCCAAACTTCAAGAACACATTGTCCTCTCCCAATTCACCTCTTTACTATCTGACACCACCTTTTTCATCCCTTTCCAGTCTGGTTTCAGGAAAAAACACTCAACCACCACCTCTCTCCTACGGCTCACAGACTCCATCCTAACCAAGATGGACAATGGCCAAATTACCTCTGCCATTTTTGTCAACCTGGCCAAGGTCTTCGACACTGTCTCTCACTCCCTTCTCTTCGACTCACTCCCAGCAGCTAGCCTATCTCCCTCTGCCACAAACTGGTTCAAGGCCTACCTTATTGGCAGAACCCAATCAGTTAAGATTTTGGATGCCACTTACCCTCCCCTCCCGATTAGCACTGGCATCCCCCAGGGCTCTGTACTAGGGCCCCTCCTATTCTCCATCTCCTTAAATTACATGCCCTCTGTTTGCCCCCCCCTCCTCTGCTATACGTATGTATGCCGATGATACAGTTCTGTATGCATCTGGCTCCTGTCTTGCTGAGGTTACACCCAGCATACAGAAAGACTTTGACGCGGTTCAGCTCTGGTTTGCTAACCATCAAGTTTTCCTCAACACCAGGAAGACTGACTCCATGAAACTTTAACACAAGGCAGAAACTCTCTAGGCTTCCCTTCCTACCCACTTTCCACACCCTTGATGGGACTTTACTTGAGGACACATCCTTCTTCAGGTACTTAGGTGTTTGGTTGGACCAACACCTAAACTTCTCTGGACATATTGACGCCATCCAGAAAAAACTGCACCCCAAGCTTGGTGCCCTGTTCAGGAACTGTAGTTGCATCCCCCCTCTACGGCTAGGCGTGAACTTGTTCAAAAGATGATACTTCCCATTTTTGACTACTGTGACGTAGTCTATGGTGCTGCCCCAAGTCCTCTCTGGACAGACTGGACACCCTCTTCAATTCCTTCTACCACTTTGCCCTGGATGTCCCCCCCTTGCACCCACCACTGCGATCTTTTTGTGCCCTGTCCTTCCCCTCTCTTACAAATAGGCGACTCTCCCACTATGTTAATTTCACCTCCAAGCACTGGCTGTGTGAGCTCCCTTCCTACCTCACCTCCTTCTTTATAACAACCCCCCCATCCTACCATTCCCTTAGATCAACTGACTCCCACACCATGGTAGTCCCCCACAGATCCACCCAAATCGGCCAATCCGGTTACTCTCGCTGCCTCCCAAAAATTGGGAATTCCCTCCCCCTCAAATCCGGCACTCATCCTCTGCCTACTCCATCAGCTCTGCGCTCAATAATTAACTTACACCTATCTGCTCCTGCCATGTCCCTCCCTAATTCCCTCCTCTAAGCCCTGGATAAACCCTACCCCTCTACTGTCACCTCATTTTACCCTGAGCACCCCCACCCCCAAATTTCTAGCTCTCCTCCCCTTTCTCCAATTGCTCCCCCTTACTGACCTCCCTTGATCTCTCACAGAATGTAAGGGACCCCAAATGCTCTCCATGGGTCCCTCTCCTACCCCCCAAGGGGCTTGTAGCTCTCATCTACTCCCTTGCCCCACCATCCCTCCTATCTCCAACTTGCAGTCCTCTTGCAGGGTTTTTAGCATCCTGAATGGGTCTTACTGCATCTAGGCTTGTCTCCTCTCCTTCCCCTCCCCTATCTACCTGTCCCCCTAGCCTTTACAGTCTCCTTGCAGGGTTCTCAGCATCCTGAAGGGGCCCTACTGTGCCTAGGCATGTTTCCTCGCCTTCCCCTGCCGATTCTTCCTTTTCTCCCTAGCCTTCGCAGTTCCCTTACAGGATTCTCAGCACCCTGTACAGGTCTTACTGGGCCTAGGCATGTCTCCACTTCTTCCCCTCCCCATCTACCTTTCTCTCTAGTCTTCACAGTTCCCCTTGCAGGGTTCTCAGCATCCTGAGGGGGTCCTACTGCACCTAGTCTTGTCTCTGCTCCTTCCCTTTCCCCATCTTCCTTTTTCCCTGGCCATCGCAGTCCCCTTGCAGGGTTCTCAGCATCCTGAAGGGGTCCAACTGAGCCTTAGCATATCTCCCCTATTCTATCTAGCCTCTGTCTTGGCTTTCCATGACTACTACTAGCAGGGACCAATTACATCCTGATGGACTATTGATTAGGCCCCATCCCCTTCAAAGGAACAAATTCTCTTCCCCTCCGGGGTTCAATTCTCACTCACTCCTTCTCCTATCACTCTCTTAATCCCTATCTACTGACCTTCCCCAACCCTCTTGCAGGCTACCCTGCATCCTGAAGGGTCCTCTCTTGGGTTAGGTCCTATTCCCCCTCCTAGCATTTAAGTCACACCTCCTCCTTCTCTCTCCTCCCTCCTTAAATCCCTACAGCCTTATCCCCCTTTCTATCTAGCCCCACAGCCACCTTGCAGGGTTCCCCACATCCTAAAGGGGTCTGTCTGGGACACTGCCTCATCCCCTTTTCTCTGGTCCTTTAGTCCTCTTGCAGGGTTCCTCGTATCCTGAAGGGGTCTTCAGGGACACGACTCTTTCCCCTACTTCCACCTAACCCCTCCCTATCCTTGCCCCCTTTTCTTTCATGTAAGCAATTGTTTACTTATTAATCTGTCATTTATTATTGTCCACTCTTTCTACCTATTATGCGCAACACTGTTATAACCCTGTTTGTAATATCTGCTTTATAACTGTATGTTAATATTGATCTTGTAACTTGAATGTTTAATGTCTCATTCCTGTTGTACCCCCCAGGTCGCACCGGGAGATGAGCAACTTGTCACTCAGTGTGCCTTCCTGGTGAAACATTTCAATAAATAAATAAGTGCATCCTAGTTTAGTAACCCTGAGGTAGTTACTAAAAATAGATAACTTTAAAGGCAGCATTTGCTGCAAAACAAAACAAATTTCAACATGGTCATAAAACTGCTGTCAAAATGTACTGCCTAATTGAGGAGAGGATAGCATCTGATTTGTAGTCATATTTCAAAGTAGAACACATTGGCTTTCGGTGATTGTTAAAGGAAGTGCAGTCTATGCCTTCAAAATGCTCTTTTTTCATTTGTATAATTCCAGAAATACTGTATATGATGCAGTCAGAAATGTAATTTTCAGTCATTTTTTTTTTCCAATTGTTTAACCAGGTGAGACACACTAAGCTGAAAGCTTTTTACAGATGCAATCTGGAAGCACAGGGAAGTTAAGTGACTTGCTCAGGGTCACACAGTATATGCAAGTGGGGACTGTGGGATTCAAACCCAGGTCTCCAGATTTGCAGCTCAGAGCCTTAAACCACTGCACAGAAGGGGAGTTTTTTTTTCATTTCACAACAGACCTTTAGACACGTTTTGTACCACACACTTAGCTATCTCTCACATCTTGCTGGCTCACATTGTAACAGTCTTCAGCAACATCAGCAGGACATCCCCAAAATGTCAGTCAACCTAGTACAACATCTTTGCTTCTTGATGAATGCAGGGGTATGACACTACGTAGTGTGTCTCCAATGGACACCAAGCATAATGCAGTAAATAAAAGGATAGTTCTGGAGAAACTTTGGCAAGACTAGATTGTGTGTACCAGGGCCTTAACATTGGCATGACTGAGACAGATAACGTTGCATATGTTATTGAAGTTCTCCATGACTGTGGTACTGCATGTAAAGTTAACATATTTTGCTTTGTGCATAATGTGGTTGTGTGCCATGCCCTACAAAAGTGAGATAATGTATGCAGCATGCTTCAGACTGCACATAAAATACATGGACAGTTTCACAGATCTGTAAAAGCCACAGCAATTCTTCAGCAGTACCAAAGTAAATACAAGTTACGCTATAACGTCTGTGTGGCTGGAGCTGCACCATCTGGCCACACAGGCATTTGGGGGCAGCCAGCAGTCCTGTGCTCTCCACCCTCCCCCAACCAGCCTACTATAACCAACGCTCCAGCAAAAGGTAACTTTCCAAGGACTACTACCTCCTCTTGACATTTGGGCACCATCTTGCCCTGCTCCTTGTTACTGCGTGGGGGACCATGTGACCCAGCCTTTCATTAAAGAGGACATGGACTGATAGTATTATATTTTAATATTTTCACTGCATTATTGTCAAGTTGCTGTTGTTCTCAGCTTTACTTTAAGGCTCCTTTGTATTGTACTGCATATGTTTTTCATGTTGGCTAGTGTTATCTGAACCTTAATGCTTTTGTCCCTTTAACTCAGGAGTGCAAGCCTGCGTTGCTGGGCAATTCAATGTCTGGCATCCCAGATTTCAATAGCTCAGTCATGTCTTTTCCCATTTCGGGTGCTATTTCTAAGTGCAGTAATTCAGTGCTCTGTATTTGCTAAGTGTTGGTTTAACATTAGTCTGCAGCCTTATTTACACCTTATAACATTCTGTGTCAACTAGCTAGGGTTGTCCTGTTCTCTCTGAGGATTTGTTTTTGTATTCTTTGGCTGCTGTTTCAGACTCCCTGCTGCTCGGTGGGGCCCAATGGGTTAGAGGTTTCCTGAGTGGGTCATCGAGGGCCTCCTGCCTATCCCCCCTCCGAGCTCAGGTTTCTCACTCCTTCCTCTTACAATCTGCTACATAACCCCTCTTGCTTTCTTCCCAAGCCTCTCCTCCTGGCTCCAGGACCACTGGAGCTGCGCCATCTGACCAAACAGGTGTTTGGGAGCAGCCAGCAGTTCTGTACTCTCCATCCTCCCCCAACCAGCCTGCTACAACCAGTGTTCTAGTCAGACTGCAGTGTGCCAGACTGCGCGCGGCACTGGGTCGCACTTGCCACCCAACCCACCCACCCAGGGGTGGTTTTCCTTTTATTTCTGCCAGAACCTAGCAACCCACTTTCACACCCCCTATATCCTCCTCATTTTTGGTTTCACCCACCCTTACTCTGAAGTATCAGTGTAGCTTCCCCCTCCTGCCCCCCCAGCTTCTGGGCCCTACCCCTAAACAAACTTCTGCCTCTCCCTACTGTAGAAAAACCTACTCCTGACCTCTGGAATGATTGTAGGAGATTGTGAAACAAATGCAAACAAACTGCCCAGTCACAGAAATGCAATTTCTACCAGAGACTTCAAAGGGATAACCTTGCAAACCCTTGTCTTTTCTGGAGCTCCCTTGGTTCCCTTCTTACTCCATGATCCCAGACCACCATTATCAACCTAAACTCCCCTGCTGGCCCTCTGACAGATCCATTGGAGGTTGACAGGGCTTTCAACATAAAGTTCACCGACCTTACTGCCCACATTAGTAAACTCCCCTCCGAGCAATCTCCCAGTCCAGATGACTGTGCTAGTGACCCACCCCGTCCCTCCTCTCCCTCCATTGCCCCCCCACCTTTCTATTTCAAGGCCACCTCCCAAAAAGTTACCACCAGACTACTCAAGAGCCTCCCTACAAGGGGTAGCTCTGGTACCGATGGCCTCTTCCTGTCTGCTCAAGCTCATAGCTCCTGTCATCTCCAAACCTCTGACTTTCATTTTCAACCTTGCCCTGGCCTTAGCAACCATGCCTGACTCTTGGAAGACTGTCCAAGTCATCCAGATATTTAAAGCTGGGGACCCTCTTTCTGCAGACAATTACCAGCCAATCTCCATCCTCCCCCACGTGAGCAAATTACTTGAGAAAATTGTCCAGCACCAACTTACAAATCACATTGACAAGTACAACCTTTTGTGTGTACAGCAACACGGGTTCTGAAAGAACCATAGCACCACTTAAACCGACCATGTCTACAGAAACGTATATCGGGATAAAGCCACTGATGCTGTCTTTGTGGATTTGAGCAAGACCTTTGACCTGGTAATCCACCCTCTGCTGCTCACCAAACTCCATCAGCTTGGCTGCACTAATGAGATGTTGTGGTGGTTCCACAGTTATCTATCGGGCCATTTCCAGTGACAATAGGAACTGCCACCTCCTTGGAATTGCTTGTCTCCATGGGTGTCCCCCAGGGTTCCATTGTGGGCCCCTTACTGTTTTCTATATTCATTAACTCCTTCCCCAGCAACAGCTTAACTGCTCTGCCCTGCTGTATGCTGATGACTTAATTTTCTTCCGTAGAGACAAGTGACTACAGAACATATCCACAGTACTTACTCAAAACTATGGTCATGCCCATAACTGTTCTTTGTCAAACATGCTCCTTGTTAATTAGAAGAAAACCAAAGCTATGCTCCTTGTATCTAAGCCCTACCTGTCAAATACTGAGAAATTCAACTCCCCCCATCTTGGTGCTCTCCCCATCTGGGCCTACCCTGCAGAATATCCCCTGTTTCAAATACCTGGGTGTAACCCTTGACCCCTCCCTCTCCTTTACCGAACATGTTAACACCATTGTATGCAGAGTAAACCTGAAACTAGGCACTGCTTATCGACAAAAAAAGGATCTAACCCTGGAGGCCAGGTTAGCCATTGCCAGAGGAGATCTGCTCCCCATTCTTTAGAACTGATCCCCTATCTACTCCTCCTCACTGTCCTCTACCCTTTGCCTCAGACTCACCTCAACCTACAATAGTGCTTGCCGCTTTGCAGTACTGGCTCCCTTTTCAACCCACCATTGTGACTTATACCAGTCTCTAGGGTGGCTCCCACTCAAGGGCCGCTAGGATTATGCACTTGGTTACATCACTGATAGCGCCCTGAGAGGTGGTGTTGAGTCCCCATATACCTCCCACCTCAAGGTCCTGATTGCTCACAGCTGTCTTTGTGAAATTTCTGTCCCCCCCGGAGGTCCTAGAGTCTCCACTGTAATGAGAAGTAAATCTCTATCAGTGGCTGCCCCCTTCCTATTGAACAGAATCCTGGGACCCTTCCGCTCGGCTGCCTCTCACCACTCCTTCAAAACCGAACTTAAAACCTGGTTATTGTCTGAATCCAGCTGCTCTTGCTCACCAGGGTGACCCCTTTCCCCTCTGGGAGACCCGCTATTATCCTCTCCTCTACAGCACTTCATTTCACCCACCCAATCTATATCCCTGCTCCCCTTCCTCTACCTGCCCCATCCCTACTATTTTTATCTTTCTGCTTACTCAAATCTCTCCTTTAAACCTCTCCCTTCCTAATGAACACTTTCCAGTGTTGTACCTCTTTGCCTTCTGTTTCTGCTCTTTCCTCTTTACTCTGGATTGCTAACTACCATTGGTGCATGTTCACAAACCTCTGCTGCATTTTAACTCTCTGCACATTCTCCATTGCCAGTACAATCATCCTCCACCTCAGGTGTTATCTTGCTCTGTAATTGCTCTTATGCACTGATTTGTTATTCTCTGTAACTTGTGTTTTAAAGCTTTGTATACTGCACTGACATTGTCATTTTATTGTACTGTACTTTAATCTGTGTTGTTTGTTGTGGCCCAGGTTCTGCCTTGAAATGGTCCTTGGATCAGTGCATTTACCTGGTTATCAAAGACTTAAATAAATCTAAGATATAGTTACTTGATAGATTCCATCTATTATATGTTGGAGTATTTACTGCAGAGGTTGGTAGTACATTATTTAGCCTTAGTTCATGGCTTCAGGAGCCTGATCACTCAATGAAAGTTGTTAGAACTTGTTGAAACATTGGCACCATTTGGAAATGCAACAAAGATACTCAGTAGTACAAACTAAGGCATACATTAGTCAAGTCATACAAATCCTTTTTAAAGACCAGCTGATGCCATGGAGAATAATGCAGATAACAATCCCAAGAGATTACAGACATAGCTACCGTTTTAAATACACAGCTGCATAGAAGATTTTATTCTGTTCTTACAGACAAGAGGTACGTAATTACTACCATACTAGATCCTTTTTTCAAGGACATCTTTTTAGTGTGAGACAGCTTGCCAATAACAGACATTAAGGCAGAACTCACTGAAGAGATTCAGGAGGTCCAAAATAGAATGGATGGCATTCAACAGCAATAGCCATTGCCAAGCCAGTCATGGTAGGACTCAACTACTAGTTCTCCTGCACCGTCTCCCATAACAAACTTTACTTCTCCTTCCCCATGTTGTCCACTTCAGTTTAAAATGAACAAAGCTGATAATATTTGGAGAATGCAAATTACCCTTAACTGCTCAAGGCCAGTAAGAGAACACTTAAATGCATACTTACCACTGAAAGAGTGCCAAATACTTATGATGCCACAGGAGAGCAACCCCAAGTTTTGCCCTCTCATCTATCAGAGAAGCAAGTGCTCAGTTTAGCCAGCCAGGGCTCAAGCTGTAGACAAATATCTTGGATGTCCACCTGCAAGTGTGCCATCTGAGTTCATCTTTTGTACTGTTGATGTTGCATCCTCTTCTCAGAGTAGTTTGGACCCTGAACATGTTAACACCTCATACTTTTGAAAATAAACCTGCCACAACTTAATTGCAAGTATAATATCTCTGTATAAGCGTAGTATTTGAGAATTAGTGTGAGTTCTTCCAAATACATGAAATCTCCTTTTTGCCTCTCTTATTTATTTGATTTACTGTGTGTGTATGGGATTATTTGGCAAGATCATCTGATAAGATAAAATGAGTCTCAGACTTGGTCATCACCTTTTACATCATTATCATCATCATCATCCTATTGTCAGTACCACCACAGTAAGTACTACCAATTGGAGCAGGGTTGGATGGAATGGAAGAGTAGAGGAGGAAGGTCTTGTCCCTTGGTATGCTTCGGTGTCCTCTGTAACCAGCCACATTATGCAATTACCTTAGATTGTGTTGGTCTCAGCAGTGCAACAAAGCTCACTCTTCCAAAATATTTTTTGGGAGTGAATGCTGACCAGTTTCTCATTTTCTAGAGCTCTGTTATCCTCTTTAACATAATTATCATTATTTTATTATTATTATTACCCTATCATCAGCACCGCCGTAGGGAGTACTACCTAGGGGAGCAGGTTTGGATGAGATGGAACAGTAAAGGAGGAAGATGTTGCCCCAGGCATGCTCTGGAGTCCTACATTGCCCGTCACAATATGCATTTGACTCAGACTGTGTCAGTGTCAGTGATAGAGCAGAACAGGTTACTCTCATTTTTCTGATTGCTGACCATTTTCATTTTCTCAAGCTATCTTGCCATTGTCATCGTCATCACACCCCATCATCAGTGCCACCATTGGGGAGTACTACTGAAGCAGGGTCGCATAGGGTGGAACGATGTGGAGGAGGAAGGTGTTGCCTCACTCAGAGCCTCTTGGTAAGGTTCCATAACCCATTCATTGTGAAGGTTCTGCATACAGTTATTTTTTGATAGTTTTCATGCACCTTAAAAGCATATTTTAATAGTACCTGAGAGCCTTTTAAAATCAAATATGTTCTGACTCTCAAAACTCTTTGTTTAATTTTGGGCCAGGTAGGGCCAATGTAGGTTTTAACTGACCCAGCCCAAATCTGGTCTGTCGGGCCTACTATCTACAGCTAATAATGTCCAGTTTGATCATGTCCCATGCTATAAATACCTTGGTTGCCCACTTACATTTCAGCACCATATTAACTCCCTTGACTCAGTCCTGAAGATGAAGCTATGTTTATGGTTATAGGCTGAAGGCCTAATTTAGTGTCCGAATTAAATAAGTATTTGTCAGTGCCAAACATATTTGCTTGCATGATGTTACAAGTCAGAACAACAGTATCTTGAGTCAGTCCTTTCTTAGTCCCAATACTTTCGTAGACTTTGGGTTCCAAAGAGCTAAGATGTATAGGCCCCATATTCAGAGCCAGCCATGTGTGTTGCATGGCATTAGCACACATTTGGCTTGGGGGCAATATTCAGAAAGTGTGCTCTCCGACTGGATGAGCTCTAACTGCCTAAATATAGAGCCATGCTGGTGCAGTGCGCAGTGACTAGTGTGGTAGGGCAACACAGCCCCAGACTGAGCCCAATAGAGATAGTACGGTCCAAACAAGATAGTGCCAGGGCTCTTGTGGGCTATATTCAGCCCCAACATGCTAATTAGCCCACTGGGCATACAGGGTGCTGTAGACCATTCACATGCCCATTGTGGTGTCATTAACGTGTGCACAGCCCACCTAAGTATCAGCCTGTAGCTGTCTTGAATATTCTTGGTGGTCTTGTGTTCCCTTCCCCTTCATGAGTATTATAAAAAAGCCATCTGACTGTCAGTGAGTGTTTAGAAGCTCTGTGGAAATAACTGTTTGTACAATACTTGCAATTGCTCACTGGCACACCAGGTGTTTAGCAGAGGTCTGTGCTGGTCACCATCAGTATTGCTGCAGTTGGCCTATGTGACCAGGGTGAAGGGGGATGCAGAAAAGAGGGTCCTGAGCCAGTGAGTTGAGATTGGATCAGATGCCCTTACTGGGGGTGGGGAGGCACCACTAAATGACCAGGACTATTCCAGACTACTACAGGACAGGCTATTGGGGCACTTTTATGATTTATTTTTTCAGGACATATCAGCTTAGAAGCAACATCTCCTATTCATTGGGTCCTGCTTTTGACATGTGATATCTCATTTGCAGCAGGGTCCTGCTTTGACTGATTTTGACACTGTATTTACCCGAGATAGCATAGCAGAGATGCAGTATCTTGTTTCAATGGGGTCCTGTTTTTATACATTTTTATGTTTGCTTGCACACATGTGCAAGAAACATAGTGCCATCATCTGAGTTTTTCAGAGGTGTGTCAGCATCTTCCAATTCAGTCAGTGTGTTTGCAGGTGTGGTCACAGTTCTCCAATCACTGCTGGAGCTGTCTATGACAGCAGTTGAAAATGCAGTGGCATACAGTTGAAAGAGGGAGCTATGCTTCAGTGAGCAGCTCCCCCCCCCCACACACACAGATCAACTGTGTCGGTTACCTGATAGGATGGTGTAGCCTTGTCTAGCTTAGAGAGACAAGCCACACATCATTACTTTAATAAACTACTGCCTGCCACAGCAGGACCACCAAAATGTGTGGGTGCCTAACAGTCCTTACACATGCCAGCTCTCCAAAGCACACCTTCATGGACTCCATGGGTTCTAATCCTCCAGAAAAAAAATATCTCAGCATTTGATGTGAAAACTCAGACTTCATTGTATGTGCAATTCCAAGCGTTTTCTCTTACTAGACTCTGTCAATGTGAACGCCCTGCTGCTAAAACCTATGCAAACGAACTTGAGCGTACTGTACTACCTGCAGCTGAAGCAAAGAACAGCCAGAATGCACAAAGGAGAACATACTGCTATGCATTTCAGCAGCAGCCAGTGGGGAGGTTTTCATGACTGAAGCACTTTAATGTGCCTTTTAGTGCTGTCATATACACACACCCCTGTGTGGTAATTCACTAAATTGCACACCTAGTCTGGTAATGCAGCTTCAAAATATTTTTTTCTCTGAATTGCTGTGAGCTGGCATTTGATAGAATCACACAGCTCTTTCTCAAATCAGATGCTCAATGAAGTCACATCACCTTGTGACCCTAAACATCTTAGGGTTGGACATGTGCCCTAACAAAATAGCGAAAACTAGGTATAGAAAAAGAAAACACAAATTCAACTGTAGCTCACAATCGAATCCACCCTTTCCTCCGGCGAATCTGAAGCCGCCTAACAGCCCACCCCTGGGTGCTCATGCACTCCCTCCACCCACACAACATATGGCCGTTCAGTTCAAAGGGGAGCTATGCTTCAGTGTGCCAGCAATAAGATATTGCTTGCTCATGCAGCTCCCCACCCTGCCTGAGCGTCGTGCCCCCGCCGCACACACTGTATAGCCAGCAGGGGTGCCCAATCCTCCATTGGCTGTGCTGCACTCCCGACCCCCAAAGCTTTCAAATGCCATGCTGGGTGCCCATCCCAGCATGGCAGCTCACTCGACTATAGCCAGCGGGGTGCCCAATCCCCGGCGGCTCCACTGTCCTCACCCCCACCCCCGCAAGAGGTGCCATGCTGGAGCCCACCCCAGCATGGCAACTCATGATATAGCCAATGGGGTGCCCAATCCCCATCGGCTCCACTGTCCTCACCCCCACACCCAGTACTGGGTGCCACGCTGGGAGCCCACCCCAGTGTGGCACCGACAAGCGGCCAAAGGGGGTGCCCAACTTCATCAGCTGAACACCCCCAACCATCCTTGTGCCACGCTGAGCCCACCCCAGCATGGCAAACGTCCTGCATCATCATTGGAAACAAAAGAACACTGTAAAGAAAAACGGTCCCACGTAGTCTTCCTGGCCCCCTCCACAACCCGCACCCACCCACTGCACACCCTGCCTCCCACCCCCTCACCCCATGCCTGCTCGGACCTCGGCACGATGATCTTTGGTGGACTGGGAACACGTCTGCACTCTTCAAAGCCGACCGCGAACTGAGGAAATGCTGGTAAGCTGTATAATGGGCTAGATAGGGGGTTTTAAATTTGTTGCATATCTCAGGCATTTTTTTGAATTTTTGCACCAAATTGTCAACATGGGGTTTTTGGGACCCCTTCTCATGAATGATGTCACTGTCATGGCATTATTCAGGCCCGAAGGGTGATTTCGCCATCACTGCGGCGAAATCACCTTTCGGACCGATTCTGAAATGACACTGCCACTGTTCATAAGGTGGGCTCTCAAGAAGCCTATTTTGAAAATTTGGTGGAAAAATTTCCAAAAAGCGACTGTTCTGGCGTGCGTTGCGCGGTTAAGTGCATGCCTTGCGTAAGTTCGCGAATTTTCAATATTTTCTCCAGATTTTCAACATTGCCATTTTACCACACCTTCTTATGAGCAGTAGAGTTGTCATTTTTCACATCTTGCCCAAAATGTGTTTCTGCCCATGTAGTGCACAATGGCGCAGTTGATGTGCGAAATCAATGTATGGGACACATTAAGAAAGTCACAGTGACACTGTTCATGAGCAGAGGTCTTAAAATGGCTATGTTGAAAATTTGGTGAAAACATTCCTAAAAATGACTGTTTTACGAGCGTGCGTTTCGCAGTTCCTATGCATCCTCATAAGTTTGCAAATATAATATTTTCACTCCAGATTTTCAACATTGCCATTTTATTACACTTCCTTATGAATAGTACAGCTGCCATTTTTCATATGCTGCCCAAAATGTGTTTTCGCACATGTAGCGCACAATGGTGCTGTTGGTGTCTGAAAGCAATGTTTGGGTCAGATTAAGAAAATCACAGTTACACTGTTCATGAGCAGAGGTCTTAAAATGGCTATGTTGAAAATTTGGTGACAAAAGTCCATAAAATGACTGTGTTACGAGTGAGCATTGAGCAGTTTCCACGCACCCTCATAAGTTCATGACTTTGTAATATTTTAAGTCCAGATTTTCACCAGTAACATTTTTCCACACTGCCTTATTTACAGTACAGCTGTCATTTTTCACAACATGGCCGAAGTGTGTTTTCACACTTTCAGCGCAGAGATGCGTGGTCACTGTGGGAAATTATTGTTCGGGACAGATAAAGAAAATCATAGTGACACTGTACATGATCAGAGGCACCAAAATACCTGAGTTGACAATCTGCTGTAAAAAAATCCCCAACCTAATTATATTTAAGTGATTAGTTGCACAGTTTCTATATCATTTCATTGACTTCACCATTTTTAAATATTTTTACTGCAGATTGCAACATCGCCATTTTACCTCCCCATGAACAGTACAGCTGTCATTTTACATCCTGTTTGGAATGTTTTTGCACCTGTGGTGCTAAATCGTATTCGCTGTGCATAAGCAGCTTCGCTAACAAACTGATATTGCCACTGTTCATGAGGTGGGGTCAAAAACCATGTTGAACATTTGGGTGAAAATACCAATGGGCCCTGAGGTATTAGGGTTTCCAACCATAGCGTAGCCAGCACAGAATGACAGGCATCATGGGTGTGACTTGGGATTCTTGCCTGTAATGCTCATACCATTCCACACACCCTGCAGCCAGTGAAGCATCGAGGTATGCCTTGGACTCTTCGGCCCCGAAGTTCACCCCATTCGCCTATATCGCACCCATCTCACTGTATTTCCTAATGGAATGGGGTGCGCATAAGGATCAAAGACCCCAAGGCACACCGTGACACTTGTCAGTATCTGCAGGGCGGGGTGTGGTGAAATGGCATGGTCGTTATGCCTGACGACTCAAAGGTACACCCCAATGCCTGTCACTCTCTGCAGGGTGGTGGTGGGGTTGGCTTCAGTTCGATACTTCACTATCATTACTATTATGCAGCTCTGTAACTTCTACACTACCACTGCCAATGCCAGCAAGCAAACATTCGGCATTGACAAATGCTTGTTACAGTGTATTTACCTAAGATAGCCCAGGTGAGAGGCAATTTCTCAGGAGGATATATTGGGAAATGAGCTACTGAGCTCAATATGTTTTCCTGGTGAAACTATTGAAATAAATAAACAAATGAATTTTCACTGGGGTCCAACTTTTAAAATGTATTTTCCCAGGATAGATGCATATCTTTTAGTAGGATTTTGCTGTTTTGGGGCCTGGCTTTCCTACATTTTGTTTATATATTTACCTATGACAGACCAGATGAGATGCAAATAACTCCATTTTAAATGGGGTCATGCTTTTAAACATTTTTAGACTGTATTTACCTGGGAAAGCACAGTGGAGATGCAATATCTCCTTTCAGTTGGGGTCCTGCTTTTATCCAGTGTTTACACTGTATTTAGCCAGGACAGCCTGGCTGAGAGGTAGTGTCACATTTTCAGTGGGGGTGCTGCTTTTAAACATTTTTGTGTTTGCTTGCATGCATGTGCAAGAAACATAGTGCCATCATCTGAGTTTTCCAGAGGTGTGTCAGCCTCTTCCAATTCAGTCAGTGTGTTTGCAGGCGCGGTCGCAGTGTGTCAATCACTGCTCCAGCTGTCTATGACAGCAGTTGAAAATGCAGTGGCACACAGTTGAAAGGGAGAGCTCCGCTTCAGTAAGCAGAGCTCCCTCCCAACATGCACACGTGCATATTGCGTGCTGACGCACTCCCCCCACATACTGTATAGCCGACAGGGTGCCCAATTTCCATCGGCTCCACGCTGCCCCCCCCAAAAAAAGCTTTCCTGGTGCCACACTGGGAGCTCACCCCAGCATGGCACACGTCCGTGGCGATGGGGTGCCCAATCCCCGTCGGCTCCAGCCCCCAAAGAGATTAGCAGCTGCCACGCTGGAGCCCACCCCAGCGTGGCACAAGTCCCAGATACGAGGGGGTGCCCAATCCACCAGCGGCTTCAGCACCCCCCAAACAGCTTTTCCAGCTGCCACACTGGGAGCCCAACCCAGCATGGCAAATGTCCCGCATCGTCTTAATAATAAACTTACCTCTGGAGTCCGGCGTGACTATCTTCGGTGGACCGGGAACATGTCTGCACTCTTCAAAGCTGACCGCGAACTAAGGAAATGCCGGTAAGCTGTATAATGTAATAGACAGGGTTTTTTCAACTTTGCAATCACTACGCAAAATCACCTTTCAAGACCGATTAATGAAATGACACTGCCTCTCAAGAAGCCTATTTTGAATATTTGGTGGAAAAAATCCTAAAAATGACTGTTTTACGAGCATGCATTGTGCAGTTCCTACGCACGCTCATAAGTTCGCGAATTTTCAATTTTTTCACTCCAGATTTTCAACATTGCCATTTTACCACACCTTCTTATGAGGAGTACAGCTGTCATTTTTCACATCTCACCCAAAACGTGTTTCTGTCCATGTAGCGCACAATGGCACAGTCGGTGTGCGAAATCAATGTATAGGACAAATTAAGAAAATCACAGTGACACTGTTCATGAGCAGAGGTCTTAAATGGCTATGTTGAAAATTTGTGAAAATATTCTAAAATGACTGTTCTCAAGGATGCTATGCAGTTCCGACGCATACTCGTAAGTTCACGAATTTTCAATATTTTCACTCCAGATTTTCATCATTGCCATTTTACCACACCTCCTTATGAGCAGTACAGCTGTCATTTTTCACATCTCATCCAAAACGTGTTTCTGCCCATGTAGCGCACAATGGCGCAGTCGGTGTGCAAAATCAATGTACGGGACACATTAAGAAAATCACAGTGACACTGTTTATGAGCAGAGGTTGTAGAATGGCTGTGTTGAAAATCTGGTGAAAAAATTCCTTAAAATTACTGTTTTACGAGCGTGCGTTGCAGAGTTCCTATGCACGCTCGTAAGTTCGCAAATTTTCAATATTTTCACTCCAGATTTTCAACATTGCCATTTTACCACACCTCCTTATGAGCAGTGCAGCTGTCATTTTTCACATCTCACCCACAATCGTGTTTCCGCCCATGTAGCGCACAATGGCGCAGTCGGTGTGTGAAATCAATGTATGGGACACATTAAGAAAATCACAGTGACACTGGTCATGAGCAGAGGTGTTAAAATGGCTATGTTGAAAATTTGGTGAAAAAATTCCCCAAATGACTGTTTTAGGAGCGCACGTTGCGCAGTTCCTACGCACGCTGGCAAGTTTGCAAATTTGTAATATTTGCACACCAGATTTTCAACAGTGCCATTTTACTGCACTTCCTTTTGAGCAGTACAGCTACCATTTTCACATCTCGCCCAAAATGTGTTTCCGCCCATGTAGCGCACAATGGTACAGTCGGTGTGCGAAAACAATGTTTGGGACATATTAAGAAAATCACAGTGACACTGGTCATGAGCAGAGGTCTTAAAATGGCTATGTTGAAAATCTGGTGACAAAACTCCATAAAATGACTGTGTTACGAGTGAGCATTACACAGTTTCCACGCACCCCCTCGTAAGTTCATGAATTTGTAATATTTTCAGTCCAGATTTTCACCAGTGGCATTTTTCCATACCTCCTTATGAACGGTACAGCTGTCATTTTCCACAACATGGACGAAATGTGTTTTCATACTTTCAGCGCAGAAATGTGTGGTCGCTGTGGGAAATCATTGTTCAGGACAGATAAAGAAAATCACACTGACACTGTTCATGATCAGAGGTCCCAAAATGCCTGTGTTAACAATCTGCTGTAAAAAAATCCCCAAACTAGTTACATTACGGGGGTGCGTTGCACAGTTTCTATGCACACTCGTGACTTCACCAGTTTTTTTAAGATTTTCACAGCAGATTTTCAACATTGCCATTTTTTACACCTCCCCATGAACAGTACCGCTGTCATTTTTCACATCCTGTTCGGAATGTGTTTTTGCACCTGTGGTGCCAAATGCCATAGTCGCTGTGCAAAAGCAGTTTTCGGCTAACAAACTGATATTGCCACTGTTCATGAGGTGGGGGGTCACAAAAAACCATGTTGAAAATTTGGAGTGAAAATACCAACGAATGCCTGAGGCGTTAGGGTTTCCGACCATAACGCCCCACCCTGTAGAGAATGACAGGCATCAGGGGGGTGTGACTTGGGATTCTTGCCTGTAATGCTCATACCATTCCACCCCCACCCACACCCTGCAGCCAGTGAGAGGCATCAAGGTGTGCCTTGGACTCTTCGGGACCAAACATCAATTTTGTTTATATATTTACCTATGACAGACCAGATGAGATGCAAATAACTCCATTTTAAATGGGGTCATGCTTTTAAACATTTTTAGACTGTATTTACCTGGGAAAGCACAGTGGAGATGCAATATCTCCTTTCAGTTGGGGTCTGCTTTTATCCAGTGTTTACACTGTATTTAGCCAGGACAGCCTGGCTGAGAGGTAGTGTCACATTTTCAGTGGGGGTGCTGCTTTTAAACATTTTTATGTTTGCTTGTACGCATGTGCAAGAAACATAGTGCCATCATCTGAGTTTTCCAGAGGTGTGTCAGCCTCTTCCAATTCAGTCAGTGTGTTTGCAGGCGTGGTCGCAGTGTGCCAATCACTGCTCCAGCTGTCTATGACAGCAGTTGAAAATGCAGTGGCACACAGTTGAAAGGGAGAGCTCCGCTTCAGTGAGCAGAGCTCCCCCCTCAACACGCATGCATGCATATTGCGTGCTGACGCACTCCCCCCCCACATACTGTATAGCAGACAGGGTGCCCAATTCCCACGTCGGCTCACACGCTGCCCCCCAAAAGCTTTCCTGGTGCCACGCTGGGGGCCCACCCCAGGCGTGGCACACCTCCGGCCATAACCGACAGGTGCCCAATCCCCGTCGGCTCCAGCCCAAACAGCCTTACAGCTGCCACGCTGGGAACCCACCCAGTGTGGCAAATGTCCAGCCGTCTTAATAATAATAAAAAAAATGTATATTAAAAACGGTCCCTTGCAGTCTCCTGCCTGCACCGCACCCACCCACTGCACCCTGCTTCCCACACCCTTCACCATACTTACCTCTGGAGTCGCGTGACTAACCCGGTGGACTGGGAACATGTCTGCACTCTTCAAAGCTGACCGCGAACTGAGGAAATGCCGTAAGCTGTATAATGTAATAGATAGGGTTTTTTCAACTTTGCTGCATATCTTGGGCATTTTTGGGGATTTTTGCACCAAATTTTCAACATGGGGTTTTTGGGACCCCTTCTCATGAATGCTGTCACTGTCATGGCGTTATTCGGGCCCGAAGGGTGATTTCACAATCACTGCACAAAATCACCTTTCAAGACTGATTAATGAAATTACACTGCCTCTCAAGAAGCCTATTTTGAAAATTTGGTGGAAAAAATCCTAAAAATGACTGTTTTACTAGCGTGCGTTGTGCAGTTCCTATGCACGCTCGTAAGTTCGCAAATTTTTAATTTTTTCACTCAAGATTTTCAACATTGCCATTTTACCACACCTTCTTATGAGGAGTACAGTTGTCATTTTTCACATCTCACCCAAAACGTGTTTCTGTCCATGTAACGCACAATGGCGCAGTTGGTGTGCGAAATCAATGTACAGGACAAATTAAGAAAATCACAGTGACACTGTTCATGAGCAGGGGTCTTAAAATGGCTATGTTGAAAATTTGGTGAAAAAATTTCTAAAAATGACTGTTCTACGAGGATGCGTTGCGCAGTTCCTACGCACACTCGTAAGTTCACGAATTTTCAATATTTTCACTCTAGATTTTCAACATTGCCATTTTACCTCACCTCCTTATGAGCAGTACAGCTGTCATTTTTCACATCTCATCCAAAACATGTTTCTGCCCATGTAGCGCACAATGGCGTAGTTGGTGTGCAAAATCAATATACGGGACACAGTAAGAAAATCACAGTGACACAGTTTATGAGCAGAGGTTGTAGAATGGCTATGTTGAAAATTTGGTGAAAAAATTCCTTAAAATTACTGTTTTACGAGCGTGCGTTGCAGAGTTCCTATGCACGTTCGTAAGTTCACAAATTTTCAATATTTTCACTCCAGATTTTCAACATTGCCATTTTACCACACCTCCTTATGAGCAGTGCAGCTGTCATTTTCACATCTACGCCCACAACGTGGCTGTATGCTGGTACAATGGGCAATCGGTGTGCGAAATCAATGTATGGGACACATTAAGAAAATCACAGTGACACTGGTCATGAGCAGAGGTGTTAAAATGGCTATGTTGAAAATTTGGTGAAAAAATTCCCAAAAATGACTGTTTTAGGAGCGCACGTTGCGCAGTTCCCACGCACGCTGGCAAGTTTACGACTTGTAATATTTAGACACTAGATTTTCAACAGTGCCATTTTACTGCACTTCCTTTGAGCAGTACAGCTACCATTTTCACATCTTGCCAAAATGTATTTCTGCACATGTAGCGCAAATGGTACAGTCGGTGTGCGAAAACAATGTTTGGGACATATTAAGAAAATCACAGTGACGCTGGTCATGAGCAGAGGTCTTAAAATGGCTATGTTGACAATCTGGTGACAAAACTCCATAAAATGACTGTGTTACGAGTGAGCATTACACAGTTTCCACGCACCCTCGTAAGTTCATGAATTTGTAATATTTTCAGTCCACATTTTCACCAGTGGCTTTTTTCAATACCTCCTTATGAACAGTACAGCTGTCATTTTCCACAACATGGACGAAATGTGTTTTCATACTTTCAGTGCAGAAATGTGTGGTTGCTGTGGGAAATCATTGTTCAGGACAGATAAAGAAAATCACATTGACACTGTTCATGATCAGAGGTCCCAAAATGCCTGTGTTAATCTGCTGTAAAAAAATCCCCAAACTAGTTACATTACGGGGTCGTTGCACAGTTTCTATGCCGCTTGTGACTTCACCAGTTTTTTAAGATTTTCACAGCATTTTCAACATTGCCATTTTTTACACCACCCCATGAACAGTACCGCTGTCATTTTTCACATCCTGTTCGGAATGTGTTTTTGCACCTGTGGTGCCAAATGTCGTAGTCGCTGTGCAAAAGCAGTTTTCAGCTAACAAACTGATATTGCCACTGTTCATGAGGTGGGGGGTCACAAAAAAACCATGTTGAAAATTTGGAGTGAAAATACCAACGAATGCCTGAGGCGTTAGGGTTTCCGACCATAACGTCTTACCCTGTAGAGAATGACAGGCATCAGGGGTGTGACTTGGGATTCTTGCCTGTAATGCTCATACCATTCCACCCCCACCCACACCCTGCAGCCAGTGAGAGGCATCAAGGTGTGCCTTGGACTCTTCGGGACCAAATGTCACCCCATTCTCCTATACCGCACCCATCTCACCACATTTCCTGATGGAATGGGGTGAGCATAAGGGCCAAAGACCCCAAGTCACACTGTGACACTTGTCAGTGTCTGCAGGGTAGGGTGTGGTGAAATGGCATGGTCGTTATGCCTGATGACCCAAAGGCACACCCCAATGCCTGTCACTCTCTGCAGGGTGGTGGTGGGGTTGGCTTCAGTTCAATACTTCGCTGCCATTCCTATTATGCAGCTCTGTAACTTCTACACTACCAATGCCAATGCCAGCAAGCAAACATTCGGCATTGACAAATGCTTGTTCACAGTGTATTAGTTGGGATACCATAGGTGAGATTTATTTTATTTATTGAATTTTGTTAACCAGGTGGGCCCACTGAAACCGATATTCCTTTTTTGCAGGGTCGGCCCGTAGTTAGTTACATTAAACAGAGCAATTGAAGACAATGGCCAAAATACAAAGATATGGCAGGGAGTATACAGGAAGATGCTGACATGAAAAAATAGCACAGTTGCAAGATTTAAATTAGGGTTTACAGTACATCACAAGTTACGGAAGTCAAAGAACTCTAATGGCAAATAGATGCAGTAAAGGTGGTGACTTACACGAACATACAAAATTGCCAGCAGATACAGGCCATTCGGTCTATCTAGTCTGCTTGAGTGTACAGCACTTCAGTCCATTAGACTACAGCTTCCCCCCATCCCTCATATGCCCTCTCCCCATCTCACGCCCCCTCCCAGTTTGTACCCTCCCCTTGAATCTGTCCCACCCCCTCTTGAAGCCCTCAACACTCTGCAGAGATACAACTTCCTCTGGCAGAGCGTTCCACCCTGCCACCACCCTTTCTGTGAAATAGTGCCTCCTCAATTCCCTCTTGAACCTGCCCCCTTCTAACTTCATAGAGTGTCCCCTGGTTTCCCTTCTGCCCTTCAGATTGAACATACACCTGGTGTCTATTCTGTTCAAACCCTTCAGGTACTTGAAGGTCTCAGTCATATCCCCTCTCTTCCTTCTTTCTATCAGGGTATACATATTGAGCTCACTCAGTCTCTCCCCATATGGTCTGTCCCCCAACCCCAGGATCATTTTTGTTGCCCTGCGCTGTACCCCCTCCAGTAGTTTGATGTCCCTTTTCAAGTAGGGGCACCAAATTTGCATGCAATACTCTAGGTGTGGTCTCACCAGGGACCTGTACAGGGGCAAGATGATCTCCCCACTCCTATAAGTAATCCCCCTTGCTATGCACCCTAGCATCCTGTTTGCCTTCACTGCTGCCTTCCTGCACTGAGCAAAGTGATTCATCTCCCTGGTTACCAGCACTCCCAGATCTTTCTCCTCCTTGGATTTTGTTAACGGGACACCCTCCAGCCAGTAGTTGTGTCCTGGGTTCTTGACTCCTAAATGCATCACTTTGCACTTCTTGGCATTGAAACCAAACTGCCAAGTATGAGACCGTTCCTCCAGTTTTGCCAAATCCTCCTGAAGTACTTTTGCTCCCTCCCACTGTCTACCTTAGCACAAATCTTTGTGTCACCTACGAAGAGACTGATCTTGCTCTTAATTCCTACTGCAATGTTGGCTATAAAAATGTTAAGCATAACCAGTTCCAGCTCAGAGCCCTGTGGTACACCACTTGTTACTGCCCTGGGTTCAGTGCCCCCCCATTACCTTCTGCTGTCTACCCTACAGCCAATTCTCGACCCATCTGACCAGTTTCTTCCCTGCTCCCAGGCTCTTCAACTTGCAGGTCAGCCTACCGTGTGGCACAGAGTCAAAGGCCTTACTGAAATCCAGGAAGAGGACATACACTGCATGTCCCCTGTCCAGTCCCCTCATAACCCAGTTGAAAAAGTCAACCAAGTTGATCTGGCAGGGACTGCCTGAGACAAACCTGTGTTGCCTGCTGTCCTGGAGGTTGTTATCCTCAAGAAATTGCACCAGCATTTCCTTGAGGATTGTCTCCATCAGTTTTCCCACAATTGCAGTAAGGCTCACCGGTCTATAGTTCCCTGGTTTGTCCTTGGGCTCACTCTTATGGAGAGGTACCACATGTGCTTCCCTCCAGTCCCTAGGCATGCACCCTGAGTTTAGAGAGGTATTGAACAGGTCCGCCAATGGCTCTGCCAGGACCTCTACCAACTCTCTCAGCACCCTGGACTGGACTCTGTCTGGGCCAGGTGCCTTGTCCACCTTCAAGGACTTAAGGCCCTCCCTCACCCTTTCCACCATGGTTTCCCCATCCATGGTTGCTTCTCCCCCACCCTCTACCACCTCGTTCTTCCTCTCAAGTATGGGCTCATCCCTCTCCTCAGTGAAGACAGAAGTATTCATTAAGTACTTCTGCCTGTGCAGCCCCCTTTTCTACCCACCCACTTCCCCTCCTGATCCTAACAATTTGAACGTTGCTCTTCCTCTTCTCTCTGATATATCTGAAGAAATCTTTTTCTCCTCCTTTGATCCCCTGCGTTACCTCCGTTTCTTAGCCGCCTTTGCTGCCCTAACCACTCTGCTCAGTTCTCTGGATTTCTTCACATATTCTTCTTTGTCTTCTGCCCTTGTTGGATCGCTTGTTGGTCCAAAATGCATTCCTCTTTTCCCTCACCTTCTCCACTACCTCTCTACTCATCCAACTAGGTTTCTTGGTCCTGACTTTCTTGTTCTGGCTCTTGACACAAGTTTTAGTGGCTTCAGCCAGTCCTGTCTTGATGTCTGACCATTTTTTTTCCGTGTCCATTTCTGGGTGGATGCTTGCCATATGACTTTCCGGTATGTTTCCTATCCTGCTAAAGTCTGCCCTTTAGAAGTCCAGGACCCTAGTTTTTGAAGTGTCTACTTCTCTACCCAGGTTGATTGAGAACCACACTGTGTGGTGGTAACTGCTTGCCAGAGGTTCCTCCACCCTTACATCCCTGTTTCCCATCTTCTAGTACCAGGTCTAGTATATTCCCCATCCTCATTGACTCCATTACCCTCTAGGTAAGGAAGCCATCCAGGATCTGCTCCTGGGCGCAATTGTTTGCTGGGATGCTCTAATCCACCTCATGTAGATTAAAGTCCCCCACCACCATTGTGCTCCCTTTGCTTCCTTATCTGCTCCCCCAGTTCCCTGTCAATGTCCTCCTTCTGGGCCGAAGGTCTATAAACGACCCCCAGACAGATCTTAGTCCCTTTCTGGCTGTGTAGTTGCAACCAGATTACTTCTGACCTACCCCCTCCCCTTCCTTCCTCCCTATTATATCCTGTTTCTTTCCATTACATAAATGGCAACCCCCCCAGCCTTCCCTTGATCACTGTCCCTCCAGAATAGTTTGTACCCTTGGATGGTTAGGTTCCAGTCATGGTGCCTGATTGCCCATGTCTCAGTAATGGCAGCTATGTTCACCTTTCCCTCTGCTATCAATGCCTGCAACTCTGCCAAATTATTCCCCAGGCTCCTAGCATTTAGTTAAACCATTCTCCACATTGTGCCTATCCTTCATGCTTCCTTACCCTTCATTCCAACCCCTATTTTGCCTAAGGTCGTATCTATCCTTGTGGTGGGGGGAGGTCCATGGGACACCCTCTCCTGGTGATTTCGAGCTCCAAAGCCACCCCACCACCTAGTTTAAATGATACCTCTCATTGATGAAATCCCCCAGCTTCTGCTTCAACACCTGTGAACCTGCTCTGCTGAGATGTAACCTATCCTCTGCATAAAGATCTGTGTTATTCCATGTGCTACCCCAGTCCCCCACCAAACCATACCCCTTGGTCCCACACCACTTGTTGAAGTCACTGATTCTTCTTTTCCTGTCTGTACTAGCCCTTGGCACTGGCTGAACTTCTGAGAAGGCTACCGTTGTTCCCTTTTTGCTGCATAGTTTTCCCATTTCCCTGAAGCTGTCTTGTACCTCCTCCATCTTTCTCCCTTCCAGATCATTAATTCCCAGGTGCACCACAATGTGTGGCTTCTGCCCCACCTTCCCCACATATCTGCCCATATGCTGCCCCACTCTACTCACTGTCATGCCTGGCATGCACTCTACCCAGATGTTACTTTTTCTGGCCCCCCCACCTTATACCTTTACGTATAGAATTCCCTAGAATTATGACTCTCTGATGCTTTTCCTGCTCATCCTCTTGTTGCCCTCCACTCCCCACCCCCCAACTTGCGAGGCCATCTCATCCCCCCTATCTCAGACTCCCGTTTGCCTCCCCTAAGCTTTGCCCTGTCCTCTCCCCCCTCACAACTATGACTAGGCTACTGACCTCCTCTTCCGAACTATTTTCCATCTGTGGAACCTCCCCTTTGCACTGACTTGCTACTACCTCCTCTACTATTACTTCTCCATGTCTTCCCTGAAATGTGGCCCTCCCCCACTTGGACTCCCCACCACTCAATATCCTTAGCCTTCCCCGGGCTGCCTGCTGCTTCCCCCTTCCTTCTGTCTCCTTGCTTCTTCCTTCCCTCCAGAGAGTGCATCACCATCACCTCATTGACCCCCCCCTTGGAAATGTGTCTTCTTGGTGTACTGCCTTCCTGCTGTATACATTTTCCCTTGTAACACCCTCTCCCTACTCCTTCACTATAGCTTCCCTCCTCTCTGCTACCTGGTCTTCTGGACTAACCAACACTGAGAATCTGTTTGCAGTGCTAATCTCCTTTCAATCAATCAATCAATCAGTCAATCAAAATCTTTATTTAATCAGGCGAACATCATTGAGCATAGCTCATTTACAAGATGGACCTGAGTGGTCAAGAAGTGCAAGTGTTATTACATTGACATGGGTAGCATAAACAGTAATACAATGACAGGGGTAACATAAACAGTAATACAATGACATAAGTGCTAATATATAACAATATACATATGTACAAGGCACATTAAAACTTTTAATCTGTGAGACAGAAGGCAATGGGCACATCAGGAGTAATATGTAGATTATAGGACCTATCAGGCATTTTGAGGGTGAATCTTGGGACTGGAAATGGGAGTTTAATCTGCATATAGGAACAGAAAAAAGGGGGGTAGGTAGGGCCGGGGTTTAGGCCTTGTGGAAGCAGTTTCAGAGTTCTGGGAATAGGGTGGTGAATAATATTTTGAAGGATATTAGGGGTAGGAGGTTATTTAGCTTCATGGTTTTGGAGTGAATTCAAACAATTGCTAGTGAGTAGCTGATAGCAGCCCTCCCAAGCTGGGTGCAGACATTGGGACCTTAAGAATGATAATTTTGCTGATCCTTAGGTTGTATGGCCTAGAAGTAATTTGAGTAAAACAGTCTGAGATATAGGTAGGTAGCTTGCCTGATAAGGCTTTGAATATCAAATTGCAGCATTCCTATTTCTTCTGTGTTGTAATGATGTCCAGTTAACTGCCTTATAAAGGGAGCAATGATGGTGCTGAAGGAAGGTCAGTAATGAATCTGATGGACCTGTGGTATAGGGTGTCCAGTTTATTTAAGAGGGGAGGAACAATGTCCATACAGAAAGTCAGCATAGTCAATGAGGATAGGAATGAAGCCTGGATTAATCTTTTTGGAGTCTCTGTTGAGGTAGTGCTTTATTCTAAAAAATAAACCAAGCCTTTGTCTTAGTTTCTTCAGTAGCTCCTCCATATGGACAGAATAGTCAAGCTTGTTATCAATCCAGACTCCAAGGTATTTGAAGTTATCAACGATTCCAGCTTCTCTCAAGTAAGGTGGTTAGTTGTAGGGTGGTGGATGGTGGGGTAGTGGCAGAGCAACTCTTTGAGGTAAAGAACATAGCTTTTGTTTTTGGCATTTAGAAGTAGTTTTATCCAGTAGGTTGTGTTGTAGGATGGAAAATTCAGATTGTAGCAGTTCACAGGCTTTAGATAATGAAGGATTGCTAACATATAATACAGTATCATCAGCAAACAGATGGATGTTGGATTGAGTGAGGTTAGCATCAATATTATTAATATAGATGGCAAAGAGGATGGGGCCAAGAATAGAGCCTTGCGGTACACTCTTAACAGTGGTTTTAAGGTGGATAGGTAGTTTCCATTTTTACCAGTTGTGACCTATCTGATAGATAGCACTTGAACCAATTGAGTGAAGGGAATCCAACCCTAGTGAGCCAAGGGAGGTGATTAATGATTCATGATCCACTATGTCAAATGCTTTGCTCAAATCCAGGAACACAGCACAGGTACTGTTCTTCTTATCCATAGCAATCTGCCAGTCGTTGGTTACTTTGGCTAGGGCCAAAATGGTGCTATGCCTGATCTAAACTGATTGTGCTGTATTTAGGAGGTTATTGTTATCCAGGTAGTCCCTTAATTGTGAGTTTACTAACTTTTCGAGCATCTTGGATAGAACTGATAGGATGGAAATGGGCCTGTAATTATTGAGGCCATGGGATCACCAGATTTGAGTAAAGGAACTACTTGAGCTGTTTTCCAAGTGGAGGAATGGATCCAGTGGTGAGGAAAGATTGAAGAGATGAGTGAGGGGGCAGATAAGACTTGAGATGCAATCTGAGGAAGTAGGGGTCCAGGAGTCTGTACCTGCACTTTTGAAGTATCTAAATTGGAGAGATCTTCCACTTCTTTCAAGGATATTGGGTTGAAGGAGAAGGTTGATATAGCCTTTTGACCCATGGTGGATTGAAGGTTCAAGGAAGACCTCAGGAGATTTGCAGGTGAAGAGTCAAATGCTAGTCCAGCTGTGGTGAAGTGGTCATTAAGGTATTTAGGATTTCTTGTTTGTCCGTAATTTCTGTGTTATTTAGTAGCAGTTTGCAGGTTAAGGCAGGAGTAGAGTTTTGGCCCAAGATACCCTTTATAGTTCCCCAGAGCCTGGTTGGGTTATTATAGGAGGCATCCAATTCAGCTCTATAATAGGCAGCTTTGGCAGATCTTATTTGTGTTGTACATGAATTTCTTGCTTTTCTGAAATTTAGCCAGTCTCTGGAATCCTTAGTTTTTCTTGCCTTTTCCACAGTTTGTCTCTGGCTAGCAAGGCTGTTTTAAGATCAGTGGTGAACCAGGGGAGGACCTTGCTTTAGTTCTGATATTGGTGAATGGTGCATGAATATTGAGAGCATTAGTATAATGTCCTTTAAGATCTGGAGAGCTGTTTCCACTGAGGTTGTAAGGTAGAAATCTTGCCAATATATTGTGTTACTCAGGTCATGGAGGTATCCTGGTATGTTGAACTTCTTTTTGACCTTTGAGGACAAATTCAGCAGGGTTGGGTGGTTTGAGTGAAGATCTTATGCCAGCTATGGGACAATGGTCACTTACATCATTCGGTAGTACTCCTGCATGCGTATATAAGTGAGGCTTGTTTACCAACATAATATCCAGGAGTGAGCTGTTGCTAGAATTTTTAGGTTAACCCTGGTTGGGTCTTTAATTAGCTTGTAAAGCCATAGGTGTCACAAAAGGTTACCAATGGTGCAGATGCATTAATAGCCAGTTTAAATTCAAATCACCAAGGATGATGGTATCTTCAGGGCCTAGATTGGTTATTGACCCCAGGTGAGATAGTAATTTGAGGCCTGCTGAGGGGCCTATAGCAGCCAATCAATTTAAATGAAGACAAGTTAGGAAGGATATTTTGATTGACAAACATTCAAATTTCTTTGGTTTGGATGTGTTGATGAGGCAGGTAGCAGAGATGGTGTCCTTAATGTATGTGACCACCCACCACCCCTGGAAGGGATCTGCTCTGAAGAGCTGATAGTTGGTAAGGTTTACAACACTGTCTTTGGTCGAAGGTCTGAGCCAAGATTCAGAGATGACCAGAAAGTCAGGCAGGGTATGTGCCACCCAGGCCTGTATTACGGAGAATTTTTTTAAGAGGCTGCAGGCATTGAAGTGTAGGAAGCTTAGGCCATTTATAGAGGATAGATCAGCAGGGGAAAATAAACTTTCAATGGGGCCAGGATTTATTTCAATGGTACCAAAACAGATCAGAAGGTAGAAGATTAATTTGAGGAGGGCACCAAGGGACAGGGATAGTGAGTGGTCAGGCGTTTCCTCCTAATCCTGGGTGCCTGCTGTGAGATGAGTGATGGTCCTGGTATATAGGTGCGAATTTTATCATAGCATAATAATTTAATGGACAGGCATAGTGGGTTAATAAAAAGCCATGATACAAGTAAGGTGCCAGGGCTGTGCTGAATTGTTAGGGTGGCTTTATGTGGGATATCCCAGAGGTTGCATTGTAAACGTGGTTCGGGGTGAATAAGGAATCCGTGGTTGGCCATTGTGGATGGCAGAAGTGGGCAGGTTGTATTAACTGAGTTATTTATCTTGACGCTGGGCATAACATTAATATAAGGGATTGGGTGAGATGCGAGGCTCAGGAGCAAAAGGAAGCAAAGTAGCATTGTGGAGGTTAGGTATGGGTTAAGGGAGGAAGGGAAAGGGATGTGGGCGTGGATTAAGAAATGGCAGGAGAAAGTGTATAAAAGGAATCAACCAGGAGGGGGGAGAGGGGGTGGGCAAAAATTTTGCGGCTTTGCCGTCCTTTCTGCCTGCTTCTCCTGGCCTCCTGGAACCCTTGGTCGGCTGCACAGGTGCCGCCGACCCGCTACTGGCTCGGAGCCCTTCCGCTCCCTGGACCTCGAGGGCTGCACCTTCTACAAGGTGGGGGACAGAGGAGAAGGCAGTCAGCAAGGTACCTTTATTGCAGATTACTGCAATAAGGTGCCAAACTTAAGATTTACAACAATAGACTGGGAGGGTATGGGGGTTAGGCGCCTAGCTGCCTAGCCCACACAGCATTTCAAAAGACTGTAACACTTATTTTAAAATACAGAAAACAGCCCATAAATCAGGCACAAAGTAAGAGAAACAGCACTTTTATGAGGAATTCAAAATAATTTAAAGAAAAGCAGAAATCCGCCAGGATAGAGCAGCAAACCCCAGTTTAAGTCTATGGGAAGGCGCGCAATCGGAAGCAAGGCACAGACTGAGGTCGCTTCCGATTGGTTTGCGGCTTTGCCGTACCTTTCTGCCTGCTTCTCCCGGCCTCCTGGAACCCTTGGTCGGCTGCACAGGCGCCGCTGACCCGCTGGCGGCTCGGAGCCCTTCCGCTCCCTGGACCTCGAGGGCTGCACCTTCTACAAGGTGGGGGACAGAGGAGAAGGCAGTCAGCAAGGTACCTTTATTGCAGATTACTGCAATAAGGTGCCAAAACTTAAGATTTGCACAACAATACACTGGGAGGGTATGGGGGTAGGCGCCTAAGCGTCTAGCCCACACAGCATTTCAAAAGACTGTAACACTTATTTTAAAATACAGAAAAACAGCCCATAAATCAGGCACAAAGTAAGTGAAAAACAGCACTTTTTATGAGGAATTCAAAATAATTTAAAGAAAAGCAGAAATCCCGGCCAGAATAGAGCAGCAAACCCCAGTTTAAGTCTATGGGGAAGGCGCACCAATCGGAAGCAAGGCACAGACTGCGGTCGCTTTCCGATTGGTTTCCTTGAATGAGTCCAGTCCCCCTTCCCACAGGCTGATATCTTTGCTCTGACCCAGTCTTAGTTATGCTCATGTGCCGGACCCTCCTCCAGTCATCACTTCCTTCCCTTGACTGCACCCAATTGTGTGACTCTCCTGCTGTCCCACCTAGTTCCCCCTTATTTTTGCCTGTTTTGAGTTCTTTTGGATACTTCATTAGTTTCCCCTCCTGGCTGTGTTCTTCCCTATTCCATCTCCTCTATGCCTCAAGTTCCCTTCTCAATCACCCTATTTCTTGCCTGAGCTGGCCCACCTGCCAGCACACCCTACCACCCCATGCCAGCCGAGCCACTCCCAGGAATATGGTTGCACCACATCCTTGGCAACATACAACCCTTCCCATCTCCTGCCCTATTTGACTGCCCCTGCACATCCTCTCCTCCCTTATCCTGGTCCTACCCTACTCCATGGAGCCCTTCCCCCACCTTGGACTCTCCATGTCTCTATAGGAAATATGCGGCCTTCCCAGTTAGGCTCTTCCTTGTCTACCAGCATTGTCTGCTGCCTGCTGTCCTGCCTGATGATGTCCTGTAGATGCTACTCAAGATGCTACATTCCTGCTTTTTGGCATTCAAGCTTTGGGGTCGCTTGGTTCCCTTTAAAATATAAATGGATCCCAGCCTTGCTATTGGCTGATCTTAGTCTCATGACCACCCCTCCCCTCCTGTGTAGGTTCCCAACCTCTTCCTCACTCAGCTAAATACCCCACTCCCAGCCAAGACAAATAATTTGTTTTGCAGTTACAGTTTAAATCACACAGCACACATTGCAATCTCATTAAATGCTACCTCAATCCTAAATGAAAAGAAACAGCACAAAGTACTTATCTTCTAGTTCCAGCTGCCTGCCTCCCTATGCAGAGTTTCAACTCTGTCTGAAAGCAAACAAGGTAAATTGTGCTGTAACAATCACTCTATCCCAGCCCCGCTATTGGCTGGTTCGAGTCACGTGACCACTCCTCCCCCTCCTGTGTAGTTTCCAACCTCTCCCACAATACTAACTGTAAATATACCATACATCAAGACAGTAACTTTTCAATATAATAGTCAAAAATGAAAGAAGTGACAGTCAAAAAATCAATGTTTTTTGGTTTGGTTCACTTTGTGATCTTATTCAGTTACAGACCTTCTTTACCAGTTAAAGCTCTCATTTTGTTAACAAATTTCTTAAAATTGCAGATTGTCTGTACTGAAAAAAAAACAAAAAGAAAAAACAAACTGGTTTTGCCATCACAAGAAGGTGCATAATTATCAACAAATGTTGTTCAGCTGAGGAAGCAACCTGCTGTAAACCAAAGTGACAGCATAACCTGTCACCAAAACCACTTATTACATTCATGTATAAACAGGAGAAGGGTCTCCTATAGCCCCATACCAAACAATACAAAATGTTCTGCCTGGCTGCACACTGTTGTAAGTGCACTTTTTTCCTCACTGTTGTGAGTTTTACAATAATCTTTAATATGCCTCTGTGTTTTGAAAAAAAACAAAGAAAATGGCAGTCATGAGACTCTGTCAAAGTGTACAATAAAAAGAGATACATTCAGTCTGCACTGAGTAAAGACTGTATAAGGAACTTATTTTAGGATGTAGGGCAAGCCAAGGCAACTTTATTTCTATGGTGCACTTTCTCGAAGGCTCAGGGCAGTGCACAATAAAACAACTACAACTGTAGAAGTTTTCATTTTCAGTGTGCAACAGTGCATGGTAGTGAGTGTACAGTCCCTTAATGCTCTTAGGTTTTGGTGAAGGGGTGTGCTGTCACTTTGATTTACAGCAGGTTACTTGTTCTACTGAGTGCAGTTTGTTAATAATTATCTACCTTCATGTGACTGCAAAAAAATATTTCTTCTAGAATGACTGCAAGATCCATCATTGGGGTTCATACTTTGAACTCCAAACCCTGAAGCCAGGGTCATGGTTCTTTTTGCAGGCCCTATATCCAAGCAGGCCATAATTATTCATGAGGCTCAAGTCGTGGTTCTCAGAAACCTCATCCCTTCAGTTCTCAGGCTACAAACCTGTCCCCTGGTGCCCATGTCGGACTAATAAAAGGTCAAATCATTACTGGCTCCCCCAACGCTCAAGAAGCCTTCAGACTCCCTTCCTCTTGCTTCATTGCCTCAGGAGGTTCTGGTATGGGCTGAATCTCTCTCTTTGTGTGAAAATGGAGGGAGATAACTACAGATGCTTGAGTACTGGAGGTGGTTCAGCATGGACATGTCTGAGAGCTCTGTACCATTCCTCCAGTTACCCTTCCATTGCCAAACCACTATGCTCTGGAACATCTTGACCTTTTACTGGAGGAAGTTCAATCTCTTTGCTGTGAACAGGCTGTGGAATTAGTCCCGGTTTCAGAAATAAATCAAGGCTAATACTCCCGGTACTTTGTGGTTCCAAAATGGACCTGGGATTTATGACCAGTACTAGACCTTTGGGAACTGAACCTCTTTTTTTGCTATAATGGTGTTTATGCTCTTATGTGGCAGGAAGGGCAGCTGGTTCTATCTTGTTCCATCAGCCGCAGCCATCCCTTTCTCTCTCCTGAAGGACCAGAAGCCACTATCCTTTGCAGATTCTCCCCCTCCCATGTGGCAGGGCCAGGAAGGGAGGGCCATCCTTCCCCACCCACAACACATATCCATATGGCCCTGGAACCCAGAGTGAGTGGGCGGACTAACAGCATGACAGACAAGGCATCGTGGAGCCTGTCCCCCAGGTTTTCCTCCTTGTGTTTCTCCCAAGGCTCCTCATATGATGTGCAATGAGCACGATGTGCATGCTCCACCTCTGCAGAGGTATACCCCCCCCCAATGCTGTGTTATGGAGCCTCCCCACAGCGGTGACTCATGCACACCTCCACCCAGATTCCTCCAGGTGGCAGTCGACTGCCGATCCACACAGTGCCACCCACCCACCCCGAGGGAGGAGAGCAGTCTAACGGATGCTCAATCCTCCCTACCCAGGCCTTCCCCCGAGTGACCCACCTCCATTCCTGAATGCTGATCGCCTGCGTGGGAAAAGGTAAGGCACTTGGGTGCCTCAGCCCTCTTCACCACTGGGCTGCCAGGAAACTGAACCTCTTCATAGAATACAGAAAGTTCAGAATGGTCTCCCCTGCAATCCCTCCTGTCCCTACTATTACAGGGGGACTGGAAGGTTGCGCTGGACATGATGGATACATACCTTAATGTCAAGATCCTCAAGTCATACAGAAAATATCTGTATTTCATTCTTTAAGGCCCACACTACCAATTTCATGTTTTACCCTTTGATTTGTGCTCTGCATCATATGTCTTTACTAAAGTATTTACAACGGTAGCAGCGGCCCTCCACAAGGAATGTCTGTATGTCTTTGCTTACATGTATGATTGGCTACCCAAAACCCCATTTCGGGAAGCCATTGTATACACACTGTTTCAGATCCAGCAATTGTTCGACCAACTGGGCGTACTGGTCAATGAGCGGAAGTCAGTCTTTACCACTTGCCAGAGACTGCAGTACATAGGGGCCATTCTGGACATGAGTCTCGGTCAGGCATTCCTGCCGTTGGACTATGCCACAGCACTGGTGGTGCAGGCATAGCTGGTTGTCTTCATTGATTATATGTCAATCCACTGTCTGCTAAGACTAATAGGACTGATGGTAGCTGCCATCATGACTGTCCAGCTAGCCTGTCTCCATATGAAGATCCTGCAGTGGTTCCTCACAGCACAATGGCCCTCAGCACTCAGATGAGCTGGAGTGTCTTATACAGGTCACTCCTCCTCTACATCATTCCCTGCTTCCCTGCTCTGGTAGTTATAGCTCCAACCTAGAGAAAGGTTCCCCATTCCAAAGGCCATTACCCTATTGGTGCTGGCTACAGATGCCTCAGGTTCAGGATGGAGTGTTCATCTGAGCCCCTTCATGACCCGAGACCATGAAGTCCTCTGGATGTGGTGCTTCACAGCAACACTCTGGAGATGAGGGCTGTTCTGCATGGCCTACAGGCCTCACCTTCTTTCTGGGAGTCAGCTGTTGATATGCACAACCAATATGTCGGTAATATACCACATCAGTTGACAAGGCAAGGTTCATTTGTACTGTCTACAGAGAGGTTGAGAGTTTGGCATTGGGTGGTGCAACATGGCATATTCCTGTCAGTGATGTTCCTATCTAGTACCCTGCATGCACTGATGGATCACCTATCAATCCTTTGTGACCTGCCATGAATGGAAACTCTCAGACTCCATCGTGGATAGCCTCTTTGAAAAATGGGGTCATCTGGATATGGATCTGTTTATGTGTACATACAAAGCAAAGCCGCTGCATTTCTGCTTGCTTGCTTCAGGGCGTAGAGTTTTTTGCTGAGACACATTGTCCCTCTCTTGGAAAGAGAGGTTTTTGTGTGCATTTCTCTCATTCCCTTTAAAAAAGAGGGTTCTGGTCAAGTTACGGCACAAGCATGCCACTCTAATTCTGGTGGCTCCTAACTGGCCATGACAAATCTGGTTTCCACTTCTCCAATAATTGGCAGTGAAGCCTCCTGTCCAACCCCCCCCATGAGCAGGACTTCTGATGTAGAAGCATGGTGCTCTAGTGTACCCATATCTTCAGTCCCTGTACCTTCATGCATGACTCCTGAGGACATAGTGCTCTCCTACTTCGGGATTTCTCTTGTAGTGGCTAAAGTTCTCTTGCTGGGTAGAAAGCTGTCTACCTGGTACACTTATTCACAAGAGTTTATATATTTTACTTTGTGGTGTACTCAGTTTGCCCTAGATCTCTCTATATTTTCAGTTGCTAAAGTGATGGACTACCTATTGCCCCTAAAAGACCCAGGACTTGGGATTCCTCTATAAAGGTCCACATGGCCACAGTGTCACCTTTTCATGCCTTGATAGAGGGCAAGACAGTGGCACAGCTAGAGATTTCCCATAGGTTTCTGAGGGGTATTCTCCACTTCATCCCCTGCTCCAAGATCCAGTCCTGATGTGGGAATTTTATTTGGCCATTGCCTTACTGTGCCTTCATTTGAGCCTGTGGCTATTTGTGAGCTGCGCTTCCTCTCTTAGAAGACTTGTTTCTAGTGGCAATGACGACTGCTAGATGTATCTCTGAGTTGCAGGCTCTGATTGCAGATCCCCATTTATTATTTTTTTACAAGGATAGGTTTACCTTACGTACCAATCCTCATTTTCTTCTGAAGGTCATGTCTGAAAGAATGCTAAATCACACTATTGACCTTCCAGTTTACGTTTTGCCTCTCACTGATAGTGGGGAGCGTCATTTATGCATGTTAGACATCTGTCGGATGCTGAGTTGGTACCTGGATTGTACAAAGGACTGTAGAAAATCATCTTAACTGTTTATTGCTTTTGCCCCCACCCACATAGTGGGCTCCCCGATTAATAAACAGCGCCTGTCCAAATGGCTGGCCAGTTGTATTTCTTTGTTGTTATCAGAAGAGTGGTAAGTAGCTTCCTGGTCCTGTTCATGCTCATTCCACCTGAGAGGCGGCTACCTCAGTAGCTTGTTTTCAAAATGTGACCACTGCTGACATCTGTGCTGCTGCAACTTGGAGTACTGTTCATACTTTCACTAAACAATACATTCTGGACAGCATCTCTTGTAGACATGCTGGCTTTGGCCTCAGTGTTTGGCAAGAACTCTTTCTTCAGGATCATTAGGTTCAGTCATCCTCCCTCGGTCCTTGGTACTGTTTGGGAATCATTCCATGTTTTGGCTCAATGGAGGGTGATACACAAGAAGATGATAGAATGGTCAACTACTGTAACAATAGTTCTTTGAGGGCATCTCCTCCACTGAGCCCCAGCACTCCCTCCTGCCTTCCTCCTTGTTGGGTGATGGGTGACAATATTGCCTGCTCTCACAAGCTGTTTCTTCTCCGATGCTCTCCATGGAATCCATACTTAGGTTTCCATATCTTCTGCTGTGTGCCTGGTATGGTCCTGGTAGCTTCGGTCCCTGCTGGTCTGATGATTCCCCCGATCTTGTCTCTGGTGGGGAATGATGGATGCTGTGAATGCACACATTACAGAGGCACTGATAAGGAGCATTGATGTTGGCAGCCTCAGCCTACAAAAATTTCTGGGTGGTCCTCGTGCCGACAGTTTACAGTTCCATGATGTGGCTCAATGGAGGAGATTATCTTGAAGATCCACTGTTATGGTAGGTAACTATTGTTTTGGTGGGGGATTTGAAAAGTGACACCTGTTATATTCATCATCAGGTGGGGTAACAAAAGGGCTGTGTTGCACATTTGGGGCCAAAAGCAGCACAAATCACAGAGTCATGAGTAAACATTGAAACAATTCAATGTTTCCTCATAACTTTGTTGATGTCAGCTATTTTGACCCTAAAATTTTCAACATAGTCTTTTTGTGGCTCTGTCTTATCATCAAGACATGTAGAATGTTTTTAAGTCCCATCCAAAATGTGATTTTGCAGAACAACTATGAAAACATGCTTCTGAGGGGATTTGAAAAATGACACCTGCCATGTTCATGAGGTGAGATAAGAGAAGAGGGCTATGCTGAAAATTCGGGGCCAAAATCTGCAAAGATCACAAAGTTATGAGTAAAACTTTGAATATAATTCAGTGTTTCTTGTTTTTTGATATTTTGACCCTCAAATTTTCAGCATAGTCTTTTTATGACTCCCACCTTATGATCGAGATAGGTGGATTTTTTAAAATCCCATCCAAAATGTGATTACCCAGCCCAACTGCAAAAACATGTTTCGGGTTGGGCTTTGAAACATTGCACCTACCTTGTTCATGAGATGAGTCCAAAAAGGCTATGTTAAACATTTTGTGCAAAACTGTAAAAAAAAAAGACAAAATTATTAGTAAAAATTAAAACTGCATTAAAAAACCCTTAACTGAACTTACCTTGTTTCCCTCAGTTCCCGTTCAGCATGGACATGCCAGTTATTGGAGGAGAACCCCCACAGGTAAGTGAGGGGTGTGGGGGCTGTGGGGTGGTGGGTTCTGGAGTGTCAGAGGCAGAACTCATAGAGGAACCGTTTTCTTTTTTACACATTTAAAAGGCGATGAGGGACCTTTTTATGTTTGCAGGTACCAACACTGGGGATTGGGCACCCCAGTGTTGGTTTCATGTTTGCAGCACCAGGGGTTGGCTTCCTGGTGTTGCATTGTGTATGTGTGTGTGTGTATGTGAATAGGAGAGTAGGAATTGGAGTACATGCAGAGAGAGGGAGAGGGAGACTTTTATTTGCTTATACTCGGGGATAAGAATGGAAGGTGGGGGTTAGATCACATACAGCGGGAGGAGGTCTAAGTGGATTGCAAAGCTATCTACATCGGGAGTGGGGAATGCTGGCTGATGAGGAGACTTAAGAAACAATGCAGCAATGCTGTGATTGGTGCAGCTACATCCTTTCATATGTGAGAAGTTTATGCCAATCAGCCAGCGAAGGAACATCAGCTGCATTTAATGTAAATGAATGCAAGCAAACATAAAAAGCAACGTATGTTGGGTCCCCTTTCCTTCCAAACGTAACTATGGTAATGTCATGTATCCCTAAATTACTTTCACTACTTGACTTGTATCACTGCACCTTTTGCTTCGTCACTGTTTCATTCTGTTACACTCATCACTGCACTCTTTACAACCTTGTGGGCTGGCCACCATAAGAAACAGAAGACTTCCTCACCGTCATAACTTTTACAAGGGCACTGTAGACAAAGATGCCTCCTTTCTAACTGAATTCAGTACATTTAAACCCACTTAACACAAATTTCATTTTGTCAATTTGATGTTGCTTAATAAACCTAAATTCTTCTGTAAAGCTAGTTGCCCCCTCATTCACATTTTCATAACCCAATCCTGGTCCTCACTACAAATATGCTGGAAGCAACAAACATTGGCTACTATCTCCAAATGTAAGTCTTTGGCCCACAGTAATGTCTTTAATCTTTTTGTTAATGTTTGAAATGAATTCCTTGTTATGGCAACACATTTTTATTGTCACCATATTTGTTCTCAATGGACCTTCACATCTCCTGTGTTTCTGTCTTTATTCCTTTATCGATCACTTTGATTACTTGCTGTAATTTTTCTCCACAGTATTAGATTTAGGTAAGACCTGTGCTCAGCAGCTTTCAAATAAATATATTAAATTGAAATGTAATGACTGGGGTAGAGTGGTGTTTTTTTTTACAACATTCAGCACCAGTGCTGGGTCACGTACATGGGGCCTGGTCCTGTCTGGTGGTTGTTGGACTCCTTGAGCAGCAGCACCAGTACCTGGGGATGCATCAGTTGACTCCTGCAGCTGCATGGAGGCTGGATTACTTAAATGAACTATCATATCACTCCACTTTCCAAACTCAACCTGATTGTCCCTGCTGCTGTTGGCCAATGTGACTCGGGTGACTGTTCGGAGGATGTCATGTTCACTTTGTAAATGATCAGCCAGAAATACAAGTTACTCACCTGTAACAGGAGTTCTAGGAATGGTATATGTTGTTCATCCACACTTATTGGCAGGTTCCTTGCCGCTTTAAATCTTGCCAGAAGGTCTTCAAGCTGGCTCCTCCCACCCACCCGGGTGGTAAAACTCTCGGTTCAGCCCCATGACGCCAGATCTAGCCCGCTGGAAGCCAGGTTGTGTGTCAAACCAGGAGGCTGAGATCTGTGGATGAACAATATATACCATTCCTAGAACTCCTGTTACAGGTGAGTAACCTGTATTTCTAGGGACATGGATATGTTGTTCATCCACACTTATTGGCAGACTCCTAGCAGTTCTCTGGGAGGAGGGTGGCAAGGCGCACACCCCCTACTTAGGTATGAAGACTGGAGAACCAAGGCCCCGACCAACATCCCAGCGTGACCCAAGGTCGATGTGGAAGGGGAAATCGGTATATGCCTACTTCCAGGTAGGAGCCAGTGGATATCCTGGACAGGAGTATCCTCAGAAGCAGCCACTGATGCAGTGGAAGGGTGGGTAAAATGAGCACTTATCCCTCTGAGAGGCTCCATGCCCACCCACCAATAGCGGAGACCTATGCAGGAGGTGACCCACCCACTCGTCGTCTGCTTGGCTGCAAGTCTGCCAGGTGTGGCTTCAGCATAGATGACAAGCAGCTGGCGAACCTCTCCCGAACTTCAACCCTTCGCTCCCTGGGTAGGCGATCGTTAAATAGGGTCCCAATGGATCCTATATACGGCCTCCGAGGTGTGAATGGGGATGAACCCTGGCAGAGACAGGACCCAGTTAGGGAAAAGACTCTGCCACCGCCTGTGGAAGGAACTTTGGGTGGGGCACAGGACAACCTTGTCCCTGTGGAAGACCAGATAGGGAGATTCAAAGGAGCGCCTGGAACTCTCCCCTCCTTCTGGATGGCAGGGTAGCCCCAAGAAAGTGTTCTTCTACAACAGGTGGGGAAGCACGCATCCGTGCAAAGGTTCGAACGGCTTGCCCATGAGCTAAGCCCATACCAGCGCAGATCTCACAGAATGGGGATAATCTCCCCGAAGGGGAGGTGTGATCGAGTCCTAGAAAAGTGCCAGACCACCTTTTCTGCGCCACCGACTGCCTTCCGGCCCATGCCCGGAAAACAGGGGTGACCAACAGAAGCACCTAAAGGGTCATCGGCTGAGGCCCTAGTTCAAAAAAATGGACCGCAGATGATCTGGAATGCTCACTGAGGGACAGGAGAGGGGGCCCAGGCCCTAACCCACCACCAAATGGAGAACTCTTCCATTTGAAGGTGAGCGTGTTTGGCCGACTCCCGGCAGGACACCTCGAAAATGTCGAGGACCTTGCCGAAGGACCCAAGGCCTGGCCCCTAGCCACACAGGAACCAGGCCTTCAGGTGCAGGGATTGAAGGTCCAGATGGAAAACCTTCCCCAGAAAACAGAGATCAGGACTGAGCAGGCTGGAAGCTGCCTCGGGAGCCTGGGGCTGAGACTGAGGAGAGCTGGATACCAGATCTGGCAAACCAGTCTGGGGCTACCAGCATCGCCTGTGCCTAGTCCCTCCTCACCCTGCCTGTGGGTCAAGGGAAATGGGGGAGAGGTGTAGAAGAGGCCCGGGGTCCGCGGCCTCAATGGCATCCCCTACAGCAAACCTTGTTGTGGGGGTGGGCATGAGACAGTCTTGGCCTCATATTCTCCCTGGAGGGAAGGAGGGAGAAGATCCTGTGCTACCTCCAGTAGGGGAGACCACTCGTGGGGTGCAGCCTATGTCCGACTTAGGGCATCAGCCAGGGTGCTGGAGGCTCCTGCCATCGAATGGCTAGGAAACCGCCTCCCGGCTGAGCGAAAGACCCAATGCGGAGAACCTCCTTATGCAGATGCAAGGGGCTCATCGGAACCTGGTGGAGTAAGTAGCAAATGGTCGCGGTGTTGTCCGCCTGGACTTAAACCACTAGACCCCACACAAACGGAGCAAACGGTGCAAGCTAAGCAGACCGCCTGGAGCTCCAGCGGGTAGGAAAGACATCGGGACTCCTGAGAGGACCAGAGGCAGAGCACTCTGTATTCCCCTTGATGGGCACCCCAACCCATCTGAGAAGCATCGGTCGGAGAAGACCGTCGACTCGGGGCGGACGAACAGGATGTTCTCCTGCAAGAGCTAGAATGGTCCGAAGGAGAGTGTTTCCTAACTCCTGGGCTGTAGTCATGAACTGGTCCGAAGGAATGAAGCACTGTGACCGCTGGCTGGCCAGCCCCCACTAGGGGGACGCATGAACCGGTGGGTCAAAACAGACCACTCTGGAGCCTGCCGCCACGAGGCTCAGGAGGTGCAGAAGGTCCCGTCAGGGTACAATTGCCCAGTTAGACCTGACTAGGTCAGGGAGGAAGAACCTCAGCCCTGTCCACCAGGAGCCAAGCTCGGACTCAAGAGTCGAGCCTCGTCCCGAAGAAGGATCACCCGCTAAGACAAGAGTTCCAACGTGGCTCCGATAAAGGAGACCAGACTGAGAGCCAGAACTCTGGATCGTCCCCTTCCACCTGGAAGGGTTGCAGTCAGACCACCGTCTGGGTGGTGTTACGCCAGGACCCCTCAATGCCACAGAAGCTGCTGAGCAGAGACCGAAGGGCCTGGCCTGGAACTCGGAGAGAGATCCCCCCGCTTAAGAAAGGGAGGAGTCTCCCAAGAAATGGATGGAACGAAGTGAAAGTACGTCCTGGAGGTCCAGGAAAGAAGCCACATGCCTTGTTCTGAGGATGGGATATCTGAGGCAGAGAGACCATCTGGACATGCGGGAAAGAATAGGGCACAAGCCCCCTGTCCATTTGGGACCAGGAATACCTGGACACCAACCCAGGGTCTGAAGGAGGATCCGCAACCTTCCTGATAACCTCTATTTAGAGGGCCAGGCAAGTCGGCTCATTGGGCCGACAATGAGGCTGTGGACCCCAAGACCCCCGTGGGGCGACGGCTCGAAAGGGTGGCGCCTGGTCGCAATCCCGAGGCAGGGCCTTCCCCTAGCACCTCCAACACCCAGAGGTCTGGGAAAGCGGACCAGGTGGAGGAGGGGCGGAGCCGTCTCCCCATGGGGGAACCCAGGTAGGGGCGACGGGCTGGGAACAGCACCCCTTAGCCCATCACTGAGCAGGCTTGGAGGAGGAATTGGCCGAGGGAGCTCCTGGGCCTTTACTTCCCTGCTTCCTCTTAGAGGAAGATGCTGGCTTGGCGCAGGACACCCAGCGCAAGCCTGCTGGCCCTCGTGGGGTTGATGGGCCAGTCAAGCCGCAGGGGCCGGGGGGGCAAAGGGGCTTACACAAAGGCTGCCGGCTGCCCTTGTCCCTCTGGGCAGGAGTGACCGAATCTGGAGTGGCATCGGACTTCTCGATCCCCTGGAGGTGTCCCTCCACTCCAGGGCCGAAAAGGTCAGTCCCCAAGAAGGGGATGTCCGCCAACTTGTGCTGGGTTTCCAATGAGAAAGAGGATAACCTCAGCCATGCCCTGCAGTGCACGGCTACTGCGGCCTCCACCAACCTGGCACAGGAATCACCTAAGTCCAGAGCAGTCTAAAGCTGCTGCTTTGCCACTGCCCTACTCTGGTCCCACACCCGCCGGACCGTGGTCCACAGGTCGGCCGGGAGATGAGGGAGCACCTCATCCAAGGAGCTCAAAAGGGCATGGGAGAAATGTGCCATCAGTGCAGCCGAGCTGGCCTGTCGGAGGCCTAGGGAGGACGCAGCGTAAACCTTGCACCCGACATAGTCCATCCTTTTGGACTCTTTGTTGGGGGGTCTATCCACATCCCGAGCATTCCCAGAACACTGGAAAACATTGTCGGTAACTAACCCCTCAGCTGAGGGGTGCTCCGAAAAACCGGGCAAAGAACCGACAGGGCCAAGGGCGCAGGGCAGGAAGTAGGCCACCGCCAGAACTCCAAGGCCAGGCCTACGATGGCCTCAGCCACCGGGAAGGCCTCAGAGGGTGAACCCCCTCAGTTCAGAATCTCCATCGGGGATAAGGGGCCCGTTCTGACACAGGCTTGAGCTGCATCCTGGTGAACTCTGAGATGAGCTGAAGCAGACCCATAAAGGACGATAGGCTGTCGTCCACAGACCGTTCCGGGGTCCTCCCAACTGGGGAACACAGAGGAGTCGACTTCGGACTCTGAGGGATCTGCAAAGAGCTGCCTCAGGCCTGAGTCACTCTTCATCTGACGAGGGCGGGCAGGAGTGAGGGGAACAGACAACCTGTGGGACAGGTCGTAACCCGACCGAGGTTCCACCGAGGGCGGTGGGACAGCAAGGTTCGGACGAACAACTGGCCCTGGAGTGGGCACCTCGACTGCAGCGAGCGGTTGAGTCGGCCGATTGGGTGGCAGCTGCTTGCTGGATGGGGAATGAATCGGAGTCGACTGATTGCCGGACAACAGCAACTGCTGCCACGTGAACTCCTCATAACATCAACGCCATCTGCATCGAAGCCTCTCCTCAGCTGAGAAGGGAGATGAGGAAGAACAGTAAAGCCACTTAACTCGGTGCCCTGACTGAGAACGCCGAAGTTGGCATGAGCGGCTTGACCGAGAAGAGGACCAAGACCGAGACCCGAATCCTCGGGGAAACCGATTGCGGGCCTGGGAAGGAGTGGGGCATGCCCGCTCCCCCCTTGGCTCGGAAGAAAGGACCGAGGCCTGTCAACCCGAAGGTACAGGCAGAACCTCAGCCTTCGCCGTGGGGACCGGCGAAGGGATGGCAGCTCCAGTAGAAGACAGCCCAGATGACGGGTCGAGAGACTCGACAACGTCGATGGGAGTCCTGGCCGGCTGACCTGACGGGGACACCGTGAAGCCAGCGGCCTGAGCCGCTCCCTTGACCGAAGTCAAACATTGGCCGGCAGGGGAGGGGGAACACTCCCGCTCCCTCCAGCACCGATGATGGGACTTAGCCTGCGACTCCTTGGACTTGGGCCAAGAGGCAGGTCCCGAAGGTCCCTCTCCCTTTGAGGAAAGGGACTGGTGAAGCTCCTTGAACGAAGCTGAATGAAGAGAACTCACGGAGAGCGGGATAAGCACCGCGACCAAGGAGGAGGGAGGGGCAGCTGCCCCCTCCCAGGAGGAAGGAAGATTGAGCTGCTCAACTGAGACAGCCAACGCGGACACTGCTTGATGAGTCTCCTAGAAATTTTCCGGAGCGGGAAAAATTTCAGGTCGCCCGAGCCCCGAACGATCCTCCAGAGAGCTGGTCAAAAGGGCACAGCAAAAATCACAAACTTGCAGATCATGATCCAAGCTGAGGCAGTAGACGCACATGGAGTGCGGGTCTTTGCTGAAGGAATTAACCGGGCACCTCCGAGAGACGGAAAACGAATGATTCATCGCCGCAGCGAGAGAAGAAGATCGAAGCTTAGAAAAACTTCCAATTAAATTCGGAGAGACCAAAAATTTCAGGAACCAGTCGAAAACGCAGAGCGCTAAGGAGGGAACCTGAGCTTCCAAGCGGTAAGGAAGATCTAGCATCATGGAGCAGAGCCGAGACTTTTACCACCCGGGTGGGGGGGAGGAGCCAGCTTGAAGACCTTCCGGCAAGATTTAAAGTGGCAAGGAACCTGCCAATGAGTGTGGATAAACATATCCATGTCCCTAGAACACTAGTTCCTTCTGTGAAAGGTCTTTCATTGCACTGCAGATAATCGCTTTGCTTTGTTTACTGGTTACATTGGACTGGTGGGGGTGGTGAGGTAATGCAGGAAGAACTGAGTGGCATTTGCTGGATGATTTTATTTTGGGGGGGCTTAGAAGAATGACAAGGCTGTGTATGGCAGGCAGGGCAATAACTGGTATGGTACTATAGGGATAATCCTGTTATGTCTGTTAGAGTGGGACTTGGTTTTAGACTTCCTCTACCACCTCAGTTTTATGCCCTTGCTCTGACAGGTGCACCTCCATACAGTATCCTTCTCACTGCACTCTCCATTAGAACCTGTTTGTTGTGCTACACACTTATTTTTGAGATCTGTGTACCTCATTATGTCCTATCCCCATAAACAACTGTACTATTTCTTCAGGTGACAAGATACGGTAACAGTACTATCCATGTCAGTCATAGATTCAGTGTCACTTTCCTCACATTACTAAGCAGCAACCCTGGGTTAATGCTTGATTTGGGGGCTGGGGTCATCATATATTGATCAAGGCAAACTGGCAAATATTGATGCCCACACATGGGTGTTTCTGGCAGCTGCTTTGTTGTTTATAGAAGATGGATGGGGGGGGCAGTATCCCTTTACATTTTAGGGGATGACTTCTGTTTTGGGTAGGGGAACTGGAAGCACTTAAAGGAGAATTGGGGAAAACTGGTGTGATCCTGGATTGCCTAGGTGCTTTTATAACCAGATGCGCAGGACAATTAGCTGGGAAGGCTGGTTGAAGTGGGAGAGGAAACAGTGGACTTCTGGGAACTAATGAACTGTAGCTTCCTTGGCTGTACTATCACATCCCAACTCCAGTCCTCACAACCCCACTAGGATGACTCCAGGTCTTTCCCACCTTTACCAGCTCCTTCTCTACTACTACCGCATGCTGAACTTACAATTGGTGGACTTAACATGGTGGAACACTGATCTGCTCCTTTCCTCCCCTGCATCCCTTTCTCCTCCCGTTCTTTATATTTTCTACATGAGTCAATGACACACATGCACACAACAAATGACATTCCAGTGAAACCACTGCCAGATGATATGATAACTCTCAATAGTTGTTGATTCTTTGATGCACTCAGTACAAAGATGTGCTGCAGTGCCACGTGACTTGTGAGTCACAGAACTGAAATAAGTGACACCACCTGGTCACACACCACACTCCACTGCCACATCTCCCTACTGAGAGATCGAGCATCTCACACAGCAGCCTACTTCACTTTTCACCTGACAGGCTCACAGACAAAGGCAAAACATTCAATTTTTGTGCCCAGCACCACCAGCAGTGATTGAAGTATCAATTCAATGGATCCTTCAAATATCCCTCTGCATGGGGGCCACCCAATGGCTCAGTGGTAGTGCTTTGTGCTTCCACACTGGTGAACCAAGTTCAGGAGCTAGCCTGGGTCTGCACAGGTTGCACAGCCAGGTTGGGGAGTGCTCCTAATTGGAGTACGAGTCAGCTGGGGAGGGAGGCAGCCCAGATCTGGCACAGTAGCAAGCCACGGAGCTTGCTCCCTCATGAGGGGTGGTGCATGCCCAGTGTGTGGTACTATTTCCAAGGCTGAGAGAGGCTATGCCAGACATCTGGGGTGGAGGGTGGGACCATAAGGAAGAAAAAGGGATAAACCCTATCTGCATGACTGCTGTGAGTGCTGGCATCTGCAGTCCTCGGATCTTGGCTTGTGGATCCCTGCCGACTTGAAGACGGGGGGAGTGGTGACCAGACTGGAGACCAGTGGGGGGCTGATGGCAGGAATAGGAAGCGGTCGGCGCCAACAAGTTATATAAAAAAAAAAATTATCCTGCACCTTTCCCAGTTTGCAAAGTTCCATCACTGCCCTGCTGCAGCTGCAGGCCTACAGCAAGTACAGTACACTCTCCTTTTCTCTACAGCAGCACACAATTTATCACTGGGTCAAAATGTCATCAGTAGTTACATTGCGGTCAAAAACTGTGCAGCCAAAATGCCAAAATCAAAGGTAGCCCTCATCAAAACAGTGAGCGCTACCAAAACAGCGAGCGATACCTTTCTGAACTCAGCACAGGGCACACATATGGTATATTTTTTGGGGGGCTACGTCCCACACAACCCCCATTGTGAGGGCTGCACCCCAGAACCCCCCCTACATTTAAATAACTAACTCTGGTGGGGGGATGAAACTTGAGGGGGGGGGATTCTTGAGAAAGGGATACAAGACAAGAAAAAATAAAATCAGATGTCCCAGGTGCTGGATTGAACCCTTGGACACTGACACTCTACTGCCCTCCCCACCTGTGGCTTTAACCTCTGAGCCATAGCAGCTGCTCAGCAATACACTGCCAAAAAGAGGCTTTCATCTCTTCCCCTAGAAGCAATATAACTACAAGGATAGAAGTAATCTACCTTTGCTATACTCTGCCTGTAGCTATTTTGCTTTTAGCTGTTTTGAACACGCTGTTTTTCATGCAGTTTCTACCTTGACATACTGACCCGGTAAGCACAATTTCACTGGGCTGATTGAAATGACAGCTAAATGCCATGAACAAGGTAACTAAAATGATTCATAACTTTTACAAGGTAACTAAAGTGGTTTCTAACTTTTTTATAGTAATTTTGTGTGTACAATTTATTTGTTTGCAAGAAATGAAGAACTGTCAGGAGAATGGTCTTCATCCTACGAGAGAGAACTGGAAGTGGCACTGACGCTGCATACTGCATGACGTTCTCAATACCAAGTTTTGCTGATTGACTGCTGCAGGTCTCATTGCAGCTTACCAACTTTCACATGCTCAGCGCGGGCATCCTTTAAAAAAAAACACTGGGTCATGAATTAAAGTGCTGTAATGCTGAATTAAAGTAGAATCCTTCTGGACCCGCTTCATCAATGACAGAAGTGCTGGATTTTGGTGCATCAACTTAATTCCAGTTTAGCACCAGCTCACCCTTACACCGCTGACCAATCCTAAAGAGACTGTAGCCTTCCATCACTGCATACCAACTTACACCCTCATTCTACCATGTCTTGTAAGTTCCAATCCACACCATGATCGCTCCAACCTTAGAGCACTGTAGGAACCAATTATTTTATTTGTGCACAATGTAACTTTATTTTTGCATACTAGAATATTATGACCTCCCATGTTAATGTCAGAGTTTATAGCATCTTCTTACATGGGACAGATCAATTCTGACAGGTAAAATGAGGGACATCCCTTGTGATGTGGGACAATTAATAGGTACTGTATTTTTTCAAGCAAAGTACTGTTTTACACTTCCCACCAGGCGTTAATCTGGGCAGAAACTGACAGGAATTCAGTTCTGACACCTTTTTTCCTTGAATACTATGGAGAGTTCCACCTCCTAGGGATGACAGTTCCACCTCCTTCAAAGGTAGAGATTACATACAGTTCCACCTCCTAAACATTTTCAATTTAACCACGGACCAATACTATAAAGCAAAACAAATTTCAGAATGGCAAAAGGTGAAAGAAAATTGTTTCAGAATAGATATTAAAGGGAATAGCTGTTACTTAGAAAATTAACACCATTTTCTTTCTATGTTGGCAGTACTAGGTGTTTTGAATAAGCATGACAACTCATCCTTAAATGTCATAGACAAAGTTTTTTAAAACTAAAAGAAGTAGTGCCATTCAATAAACACTGCTATAAAACCTATGTGTGTTTCAGGTTTTGTAACAAAAGTCAACAAATTAATGCATTTTTTGTGTCCTTTTGTTGTGGTCCATTTTCCCAAGGTTGCTGGATGTTGATTCAGCATGCCTCCAGGCTGCTGATGTCATTTGGGGTGTGCCTGTTAGGAAGTTGTATTGCTGCTAGTAATCCAATGCTGGTAACTTAACTGCTGTTGGTCAGTGGCTGCTTTACAATAATTTAGATTTAATAGGGACCTTATCTGCACAAATTCCTACTATGGATGGATGTGCTAACCCTGTTAGAACATGAGAGAAGTAACCTGTAGGAGTGTACTCTACTGTACCTGCAATACCTCACTATGTAAATTAGTATACAGGCTATTATTTTTCTGTGATCACCACAAAAATAGGAGACTACATCTCTCAGTAAAGAAGTCCTATAACTAGCTATGGTATGCACAATGCCTTGTTTTGAAAATAAACATTCAAGAGCTTATTTTGTTGACACCACTATAGAAATACAAGACTGTACCTCACAGTAGGGAACTTGGAAATCAGCTTCTTATTGTACCCACAATGCCTTGCTATGGACATTTACATATTAGGTGTGCACCACTACCAACATATCAGACTGTACTTCCTAGTAAGGCACATGTAAGTCAATGTTGTAAATTACCCAGAATTCCTTGTTGTATGTAAAACATTGACAGATTCCTTGTATGACATCTTTCTGGGGGTGTGGCAGCACAGAGAAACTGAAGGGCAGCCAGAAACAAAGTTCTGATAAAACATAACAATAAAATGACTATGACAGCTGTTTTTACAAAACAAACTGCAGCTTCAACATCTGAAGCATGGCTGGTTATGGCCTACTATGTGAAAAAGGCATTTGAGGAACCTTCCAATATCACTTTAACATCAATGTGCTACTCTCCCTGACTTCTGCACAGGCTAAAAAGTTACATTTAAATTGTTACTGTGAATAACTGGCATTAAGCATGACACAACCACAATCAAACAACTTTCAGATTCTTACAACAGGCAAAGTGCAAGGAATTAAGAAGTCTTTACAGACCTCAGCAACGTGAAAGTCTCCCTAGCTTATGTATTGAAGAAAGAGAATAACACCCCAAATGACATTATCAGGGCGGAGGCATGCTGATTATCACAGGGAACAGAAAGTCTCAGCATCTAGTAGTGTTGCTGAAGCAAACCACACAATAAATAACTATAAATGGTTTGAAATGACAGATTTTCATATAAAACACTAGGCAGACTCTGTTATGACAATATTTAATGAATGATCCTTACAGTTTAATTTCTGTAAATTTCATTGCACATGACCTTTAAATCCCCATGCCACAAACATTTTAATATTTTTAAGATTTATAAACAAAGTCCCAAAAAACATGAACAGCTGTACTTACTGACTTCGCAGGCCTCCAGATACATGGAGCACATCAAACTGCAGTGTTTCCAAGAACCACAAACACTGATGCATTCCAGGGTAACAAACCCCATGTTTATGAACAACTGAAAAGGTTCACTGGTGGAGCTTTGAATCATGAATAATTCTGTCTAAATGCAAAAACAATACATTTATTTGACAAAGGAGAACAAATAAAAAAGCAACAGGAGAATGCCCACAAACTGCTGAGGGCAGAAACCCACACTAGGTGTCTGTCAGGGGGCTCCTTGAGTGTACGTATGTGTGTGTGTGTGTGTGTGTATAATAAATACAAGTCATTTCTGTATGCTTAAAATCAGTGTTTAATGACATTAAATGCCAGTGCATGTGTGCACTTCTACAGCTAGGAATGTCAGCGTGCGTGTGTAATAAATACAAGTCACTGGCAGAGCTCAGAGGGTGGTACTGGGGATTCATTCCTTTAGCCCAGTCTCTCTGTCTTGTGGGGTTCCTCAGGGTTTGGTGTTGTCCCTCATGTTGTTTGCAGTGTACATGCTGATCCTCGGAGACATTGCAAGAAGGTATCGGCTGAGGTTTCACTGCTATGCTGATGATACCCAGCTCTACCTATCTTTTGCACAAGACCTGGATAGAGCTCTCTCTGTCTTTAACAACTGCCTCACTGAAATCCAGAACCGGATGAATTCGAGCTGGCTGAGGTTGAACTCGGAGAAGATGGAGGTGACGGTTGTGGACCTGGGTCACTGGATAGAGGAGATGGGAGCTGGTTTGCCCTCAGGACTTTTTCTGGGTGTTACCCAGCTCCCTACCTCTGAATGAGTGCAGAACCTGGGGGTGACTTTTGACAATTTGCTGACACAGCGATCGCAGGCGTCGTCAAATCATCCTTTTACCATCTGAGGTGCATCGCCAGGATTAAGCACCTAGTTCAGTCCAGTTATGTCTACATTGGTCCATGCCTTTGTGACCCTGTACCTTGATTACTGCAATTCCATTTATCTAGGGCTGCCAGGGGTTGATATCTGCCACTTGCAGCTTGTGCAGAATGCTATGGCCCAGTTATTGACAGGTACTCCTCATACCTATCATATTTCTCCGGTGCTGCATGATCTGCACTGGCTGCTAATAGTGGCAGACCACTTTAAAGTCGGTCTTCTGACTTATAAAGCCCTACACTGACAGCGCCTGGACTACTTGAAAGAGCTCCTGGTACTTTGTTGCCCTAGGTGATCGCTCCACTCGGTGGATGAGGGGTTGCTGGAGATTCCGAGGGTTTCTTTAAAATCTTTGGGGGCCTGTGCATCTATGTAAGCAGCCCCAGCCCTCTGGAATTCTCTGCAGCATCTGCTTCGGCAGTGTGCATCAGTGGAGGAATTTAAAAAGACCTTAAAGACCTTTTTATTGTAAAAGGCATACCCCTCATGATATTTTATTGTATTTTATGAATTCAGTCATTATTGGATTTGTGTTTATTTTATTGTTTTATGTGCAACTGTTGTAAGGCATCTTGGTTTCGAGAAAGGTGCGGTACAAATAAAGAACTATTATTATTTAAGTCATTTACATATGTTTAAAACAGTGTTTAATTATATTAAATGGCAACATTGTCTGGAATGGAGACAGGAAAACAGAATACATAAAAAATAAGTCACTCTTACGGCTTTTGTGTTAAGAACTTATACAGTCTCCTTTTATTACAAAAATAGCCATGCCACAAGACAGACAATTTCATTTTGTATATTAGAAAACAGACAGAGAGAAGTTGAGGGTCACCAGAGCAGATTAGGCAGGGAACATCTGGACAGACTGGGTCAGCTAAGCAGTCCTTTTTTATCAACAAATTCCACTTTTTTATGTTTGTAGAATCCCACACTGATTTTGACAATGAATTACTAAAACGGTTGCAGTTATACTTGGCAGCCTGCAATTTTAAGACTAAACATTTCATTTTTTTCTTCCATCATAGCAAAAACAAATCTTGAAAAGATCCCTTTAACAGTACATAATTCTGATTTTCCATATTCATTTTTCATGACACAAGGTTCAATAGAAAGTAATAAAATTAAAAACAAAAGTTTCCACAGTGCCTGAATGTTAGGTTTTTGTTTTGCAAAAATACCATATCAATACTAAGATGAACAGCTTGAACAAGACATTTATTAAAAATAACACATATTTACAAATCACAGACTAATGTCTACCTTGTGTGGTATTTTAAATTAAATATAGTACACATGGGGTAAAGTCATGTTGGAAGGTGGATTATAAGCCACCAAATAATTTGTAAACCTTCTGGGGCTCCATTTATTTAGCAGATGTGGAACTGCTGGAAAAGGTGGGAGCGAGTACTCCACACTGGGAGAGGTATATCCTCCCACTGTATACATATTTTGATGAATAATGTTCATGATGAAATGATTTTGTTAATTTTACATCTCTCTCTCTGTTTCTCTCTCTCCCTCTCCCTCAGGAAAGACATACTGAGCTAGTAACAGTTTGTTTCCAGATGTATCTTGGGGAAGGGAGGACAATTAGGAATACTAACAACAGGTATACAATAATAAGTGAATAAACATCATAAATAACAACTGTGCAAAGACAAGGTTCAAAGGTAATAATTTAGCATTACCTACTTCCCAACATAAACTCCTAGTGCTATGTGTTTGTTAGGGGTTCTTTCAGCTCTGAGTGACTGCTGAGGCATCAAGCTGCTAAGGACTGTCACAGCTTGTTGTGTTCACTGATGCTATACTGCACACTGAAGGGGCCCCTAATCTTTCCTTGTGGATTTCCTCGTGGCACTCATCACTTGGAGACAGATTTGCTCTGAGTAGCATACACACTCCATCCATTGTTCATGAGCCCTGTTGGTGTATAGCAAATACAGCATGTCCACAACAGACTTCTGCTTTTTGCTTTCCAGTTGTCTCCACCAACCTGTAGCCTGAAGTCCACAACACCTCCTGCAAGAGCCCTTTTCCTTTTTTCCTTACAAGGGATGGTTACCTTTTTCTATTCTTAATTAAAATATACTGGTGATAGGAAATGTTTTTAAATGCATTCAACACCCTCTTATTTTATACTTTTAATATTATAAATCATGATACTGTTCTTAGCCAAGCAAGATTATCGGTTTAGACCTGTCAGGTACTGTTATAACCAGAAGAGAGTGTACGTTCAGTTGGCATAGCCCATTTCTTACAAGAGCTTTCATTGATTTTTGCAATAGTTAATCATTTTGGTTTTAAATAAGGTCAATTGTTTTAAAACAGAAATATTTATTGTGCTTTATAGTATGTTTTTATGTACAGTTTCCATGTCTCTTATGATTACAATCTTCTAAAGTCCTTTGTATGACAGAACTGCTCACGCTGGCTTCTCAGTTCTCTTACCCAACTACTGTAACTCAAGACTGCCCTTTTTTGGAAGAGACACTGTAACTGTACTTGCAAATACATATCCTCTCTCCTGATATGCATTGTTTGTTATAGAAATGACTGCTGTTGCATTTTTACTGTCACTCTGCTCATTACTGTCTCTGTGTCTGCTGCTATCAGTTTCTAAGGTGACATCTATGAAATTTCTTACACAATTTCATATTATTCACTGAATTGTTATTTATTTGAAAATTAGTGATTAGGAAAGGCACATGGAGCAGAGCTTTGTTTCCTTGTGCATCCAGGGAAGGGAAGACAACAGGTGGTATATGAGCTAAAATAGTGCAAAGTACAAACAAATGAGTAAAAATACGACTTACTCTGTACACAAATAGCAAGTAGCACTAATTACATGATATACATGGGTAATAGTACAGTGCAACCTGCTTAATTCGGACTACTCTTTACATTGACGAACTTGCTGATATAACCAAATGTCCGAATAATCGCAAAGTGATTTTTCTGAACAAGAATAAGCTGCTGACTACTCCCACAATAAAAATAGCGTAGCATGATCAGTTTATTGCACTCATTCTTAGCCCAATAAACTTCTGCTTTATAAAGTGCTGTGCTGTAATTCGTACTGTACTGAACTGGTGTGGGTATGAGGGTTGGAGTGATCAGTGCATCAATGTTTTTTGTTAATTCTGGTGTGGTGGCATGATCAGTTTGATCAGTGCTTTTCTTTACTTCTGGTGTGGTCCCCCAGGTGGCATAACTGGTCAAATTCCTCTTCTGTCAAGCCAGCAGGAGGATCAGTGTTATTTTCTTCAGGCTCCGAATTCTCACCGGCTCACTCTTGGTCATCACCAAGGTAGAAACCTGTTGACTAATTTCATTCCATGCCATGTAAAACAATAGCGGCAAAGTACCAGAACATAAGTAGCCACTAATCGCCGAAATCAGACAGGAATTTAACACATTTTGACACCTGTCTGCTCTAACAGACATCCGATTTATATGGTGGCGCTAAGTCGTTATATCCTAACGTTTTTACATAGATGTCTATGCATTTGGTTTGGGAATTACAAAAACAGTGGATATATCTGAATGGACATTTTATCTGTGTCCATTAAATCTGGGTTGGATTGTATATGCACAGAAGGTGCAATCCTTCAAGGGAAGACATCAATCCTACCAAGTTGAAAGGCCAGAGAACTGATTTCTGAGACAAAGATACAATTAGCTTTGACAATCAGCAGACAGGAAAGGATAGGTGTTGGAGCAAGAGGTTTATTCCAGATAGCAGAATGACAGACAGCGAAAGCAGTTTGTCCAGAAGAAGTCAGGCAGGATCAGAAAAGTTACAAGAGTTTGAGGAGTGTAGGTAAAATAAAATGGAGGGTGGAGGAGAGTATAGGAGAGAACCGAGGTAGGAGGGAAGGGATGAGAACCATAATTTAGAATAAACAGAGGCAGAAGGTGATAGATGCTTATAAAAAGTGGGCCAGGGACAGATACTAGATCACCTTCTGGCCATATATTACTGTTCTCATTTGGGCCATATTATTTCTTTCTCCATTACAGTTTGTGTTTCGCTTGTTTAACAGCTGCTAAGATACCATCAGTGACTAACTACCATCTCAGTTATTCCTAGTTGAAGGATCTGCAATTTGAGAAAGCGTTGCCTCAGGGAACTTAGTTACTTAAGGCTACCACAGGAGCTCGACAGCTCAGTGTTAATGCAATAGGATGGCACTCTGAGGGCCTAGGTTCAATTTCAAGTTAGGTCACATTTCTTTCTCATTAATGGGGAACAAAATACACGTTTGCTTATGTAAGCACACAAACCTGATAGCCCCATTAATACATTGGATTTCTGTTCCTTTATCACAGACATAAATTTTGTTCCCAAAGAATTGTTGGTATTTGAATCTATCCTTTTGCCGTGGCACTGCTGGGCTTTAGTGGAAGCACTCAGTTCTTACAGGGCTGGAGCAGCCAGCATGTCTATATCCATAAAGCGCATGTAGGAATCAATGTCATCATATAGGCTGCCCATGCCTGAGATCTGCAGACTGATTGACTCATTATTCAGCGATGAGGCACCCTCCCGCTGTGCCATCTCATGCAGAACACTGCAGATTTTAGGTATAATCTGTAGGGAAAGAAGAAAACCATGTTGATGCATATGGTACACAGATTGTAAACAGAAATACTCAAGCACTGTAATTGTTTCAGTGAGCTCTAATGTCTTCTTGAACTACTTATTCCACAAACTGCCCCTCCTTTCATTTCACAGTTCATTATCTTTTTACTTGCTTGTTACATGCACACAAAGTATGTCCCCTTCTTAAATGCATATCTTGCTATGTTTTATATGTGGATTTTGTATAAATAGAGGACTTTTTTTAACTAGGAAAGGCACACTAAGCCAGAGCTTGTTTCCAGGTGCAACATGGGAGCACAAGGAAGTTAAATGACTTGCTCAGGGTCACACAGTATGCAAGTGGAAGCTGTGGAATTCAAATCCAAGTCTGGTCTGCTGGACATCACCAGATTTGCAGCTCAGAGCCTTAGACCACTGCACTACACTGCCTCCAACACCTTTAAGCTCTAAAATATGAATGACCATCAGAAAGCGATGACTGACGATGATGATATGAGGATGCATAATGATACTCATGATCCCCAGAAGACATAATGTATGGTTTTTCTCACCCTCTGACAATCCTCTGTAACCATTTTTTTTTCTTTTCATCAGGCTTGGATATTCCCTGACTCAGTAACCCACGCACATCACTGGCATCCCCTAACAACCGCCCTGGAATGGATGCTGCAGCTTATTCCCTATGGTGGGGCCCCCAAAGAGGAGACAGAGATCCACCATGTTTCAGTCCCAGTGCTGGCTGCAGCATCATTTGGGGGCCAGCACACAGCATTTTTCCCTTGTGTCAGTCCCCCAAGGAGTGGATGTACAATGACGTCAGTGCACAGGCATGTGTGCTCCCATGCACGCCCCGCAGACATTGACCACTGCCTTTTCTTCGGTTATGGGGTCCCAGCTTGGTGTAAACGTGGTCTCCATCGAGTGTCACCCAAGCACCGGGTGCCAATAACCCTCCCCCCAGAGGTGGAGAGCTGTCCCTAGCATGCTCATCCAATCTCCCCATGGCTGGCCCTTAGATGCTCCGGGCTCATTCACTAACCTAGGTCAGCAGCATCACAAGCGGTAGCTCTACCACTGTACCAGTGGGCCGGCCCCACCTTTGGCAATTGTCCCATCAACATGTATTGCTCAGTGTATTAAATAGCTGGTATAACATAGCAAAACACTACACAAAACAGGGGGAATGCTAACCACTTCCAGAAATAATTAGCAGTAGACTGCTAATCATTTTTTGGGTGAGTCCACAGAACAGAAGACAACATTAATAAAACTATAACATATATATTACATTTTGCTAACAATTCTGTGCCAAGTGCTATGAATTTTTCATAGCCGAGTAGCATTTTAGCGTACAAAACTGCAAATCAATTTTTTTCAGTTTATTTAATTCCCTGTTGCAGATTACAACTCTATTTTATTTGTTCAGAGTCTAGGATTACAAATACCTTTGAGCCAAGGTTTTTCTACAAAGGTTCCACGTCAATTGAGGTACAGTACAAACATTACATAGAGTTGAGTAGCAATGCAAAAATGGTGTACAGATGTTTTTTAGCAGCTAAAATTCATCACATTTAGGGAAAGTGGGTACCAGAGGGGCCAGGATAGACAGCAGTAGCTGAGGCTTGAATGGACACAAAAAGAGCAGTGCAGCCGTGGGCATTTGTCAGGCCTCAAAAAAGTGCTTGGGGGGCTAGGGGCAAAAATGGGAGGGTAGGCTGTAGGATGAGGGATAGAGGGGGTAGGATTAGAAGTGCCACGGGGGAGATCAGATTATGAGGGACAGTTGCAGGAGCTAGAGGCAGCTAGGTGGAGGTGAAGGTTGACTTTGAACGGGCCTAACTTTTGCAGAGAGGAGATGTCTTTGTTGAGTCCATTAATCCAGCTAGGAGCTCAGTGCGCAAAGGATCTTCGGCTCAGTGTGGTGCGGCACTGAGGAATGTGCAGCATTCTAGACAATCCTCTTTTCCAAACGTGTGTTAGCAACTGATATGTTGTATATACTTTCTTCAACGGTGCCACAAAGACCTTGTTGGAGCATGTGGCTACTTCTGTGATTGTAAAGCCATTCTGTTTTTGATCTGTGCTCCATGGAATATTTTGGGGTTATGACATTTAGTGGAGGGTCTTGATAAGACAGTGGTTGCCGGCACCACTTCCTGCACTGGTAAACCCAGTTCACACCCTGTGATCTGAATATCAGGATGAGTCAAGAGTTGGAAGGTTAAGTATTCCAAGTATGGCTCTTCTCCTCAAAGATGACTGGGTAGTGGCTCCCCTCTGTGATACTGCCATATGGTTGGCCATGGGTGCCTGTGCTACAGTGAACATTGAAAAAGGATAATGTACACACTATTTATTTATTTAGTTTTTGTTAACCGGGTAAGTGCGCTAGTCAGCAAGTGACTGTTTTCAGGCATGACCCGGGAGGTACAATTACAACACACAAAGAGTACAGCCAGATTATTAAGACAACGAGTACAAAAAATGCAGAGAGAAATACATATGGCAATGTAACATACATTAGGAAACAAAAATATACTTTAGCACTTGATCATGGAACATACTCAAAAATGTGAATAGTAGAAGGCAGAAAATAAGAGAGGATAGGCATCAGTAGAAAAGACACAAGGAACGGAAAACTGGCAAAAGGATGGGAGGGAGATTAAGTGGAAAGGAGGTGCGTCAGATACTTGCAACAGCAGAAGGTGAGGTACCAACCTGCAGCCGGCTATGGAGCCAAAGACGGCAGGCGAAGAGAGGGTGGTAGGGGAGCGGGTAGTAGACGGTAACAGCGGTAGGAGGTAGGAAAATACAGCCGGGCTGGTGGAACCGATAGACAGCAGGCGAGAGTGAGGATGCCGTGAGAGGGGATAGAGGCGGAGGAGTTACGGCAATAGCGGCAAAGTGTCAAAAAGTCAAGCGAGCCAGTGGAACCAAGAGGCAGCAGGGCAGGGAAGGGGGTCGGTAGATGGTGGGAGTAGGCGATAGTAGGTGGAAGAGTGACTAAACACAGCCAGGAGGGTGGGGACTAGGAGGGGCATGGATGAGGTAGGAACAGGTAAAGGTGAGTTTGGTGGGGAGTGGCAAAAGGAAGAGGATATAACAGAAGAAGGGGGAAGAGAGAAGCAGTGGGGTTAAGTGAGGAGAGGCTGTGAAGTGAAGATAAGAATGTCATGTAGTAGAATAGCGACTTACAATTGTCAACAGCTAACATTAGGCTTATAAAGAAACAGGTTAAGGCAACATTAATTACAAGGCACAAAATAAAACATTAATTACAAGGCACAGTATAGAACACCCATTTGGACAGGCAAAAGTGCTATCAGGCTTGCTGGAGGTGCACCTATGCATCAATAAAGGAGGGTCCAAAGAAAGCAAAAACTGGCAGAAAAAGGATAAGGTTACTGGCAGATGTCTGCATCCCATATCTCAAGTGGGGGCAGCCTACAGCCTCAGTGCTTGCTTGTCTCCTCCTCTATCAAACTGCATATTACTAACATACTAATTGCCAGCAGATTAGGCCTTACAGTCTATCAAGTCTGCTCAAACCTCAGATTCCTAGATGGGTGCCAAGGCCCCCCCCTTGTGTTCCAGAAACCCCTATCGTCCATCCCCCCCCAGGGCCAGGCCATCATCTGATACATCCGCTTTCTGTGTCTGTCCCACCCTCTCTTGGAGCTCTCCACTATGGATCTCTGAACCAGTTCGTCAGGCAGCGCATTCCAAGGGTCCACCACCCTCTCAGTGAAAAACCACCTCTTTTCCCCCCTCACTCTTCCACCTTCCAACTTCAAACCATGCCCTCTGGTGATACCTCCCTGCCTTAGTCTAAAGATCCCCTCCATGTTTACCGTATTTATTCCCTTGAGGTACCTGAAGACCTCAATCATGTCCCCCTGTCTCTCCTTTCCTCCAGTGAAAACAGGCAGAGCTCCTCAAGTCTGTCCTCATACGTCAAATCCCCTAGTCCTCATATCATCTTAGCTGCCCTCCTCTGTACCCTCTCCAGGAGCTGTATGTCCCTGCAACAACTCTCAATAGAAGAGCAGGGGTAGGGCTTCTGGATGGGGAAAACTCTAAGGGACATGAATCTTGGGAGTCAGGCTACAGGCAGTGTTCAGGTGAGGCTAATCCTCCAGTAGGAGAATGGGGCATGAAACTGGCCAAAGTCAGACCATTTCTTTAAGTACAGTGAACCAATAGAGCTAAATAAAAAAGAATATACTGTACATTGTTATCTTAATATTTTCTTTTGTCATATAAACTAAATGGGATGCTCTATTGCCATTTATTTTTATTGTGCATTTGGGGTTCGTCAACACATGTGACATAGTGCTACAATGAAATCTGTGTGGTCCAACATAACAAACAAAAGATTCAGTCCTTCATTACTCTTTATGCTCTTGTGATATATGATACAATGTTATTTTCATAAAGGGCCACAGAGTTACGTACAAGCCCTATTTTCAACAATAGTCCTGCACAGACTAGGACAATACATATAGGACATATACAAATGATTTTATAACACATTACAATAATTAAAACATAGAGGATTGCATGTCAAACATACGAAGTGCATAAATTCTATTCTATTCAAAGTTCATCTATTTACAGCAATCTCAGGTGTGGAAAAAGGGATCCACAACAGAAGTACAACAGAAATTCTGTTGAACGCCCTGTCAGCGACACTGGCAGGATGACTGCATTCAGCAGTCGGTTGTCGGTTCGGTATTGATTTCTTTGTTCTCTTTGGGGGCTTAGCCTAAACCCCTACAGGCTACTAATTCCCCATCTTAAGATTCTCAACCTCCAGTCGGAGCTGAATTGGGGGGGGTGCAATACCCCTGACAGGCAGCGTTGGGTTCCAGCGTCGGGTTCCAGTTCCAGGCACTGTAGTCGCGTGGGGGACCTCGTTGGCAAAATGTCACTGTGAGAGGGGTAAACGTGGAAAAAGTACTTTCTTGACAGCATTTTGAAATGTATTTAATAGGATAGAGTCATGTGATGACTAGTGGTGGGTAGCAGCTAGGGAGATGAGCTCTGCTCAGCACTTCAGTTTTATTTTCATTTTACATGAAGTAAAAAAAATTTTCTTTTGCTGTATTTAGTGGTATGCCATCTAAGTAGCCCCGTTCAGCTGACTGCACAAAGTTTCACTCGTTGGAGCCTGCAAAATGTCTCATCTTAATGTGCATATGGAGGAAGCCATGGCAGGACTGACTATAGAGGGAAGATCACCAGCTGCAAGCACAGCAAGCTGATGCACTGGAGGCTCCCACGGATCCACCGACCATCGAGCAAAACTGATAATTTTTCCCAGGATCTCGCTATCATTAAAGGAGTCATCTTAGCACTAGTCACGGAATATTGGTCCATTAAGTTGGCCCTGGAATCTATGCTGCAGCATATGGGGAATACTGAAGTACAGATCAGCTCCCTCGAAGACCGTGCCACTAAGGGCCATGAGGAGTCAGTAATCCTCCAGCACAAGCTTAAAAAGTTGGAGGACTGGGTAGATGACCAAGAGAGTCTAAATCACCGTAATAATTTGGTCTTGTTTGGCTTGCCTGAAAAGCCTGAAGACTCCAACCCTGTGCGTTTTGTCCAGAAATTGTGTGAGCAGATAGGGGGTCCCTTACCAAACAGCCCTGCTTATGTCACCGTGTGTGCCCATAGGGCACTCAGACCTCCCCCCACTGAAGGTGACCATCCAAGAGCAATCATTTTTAAGTTACTTAATTATCGGGACAACGCTCATTTACAATCCAAAGCGCAGGACCTGTCTATGATAAAATGGAAGGGGAGCACCTGATTTTGTTCCATGATCTCAGCCCCCAGACATGAGAAAAACTATGTCTTCTGTTGTCACCCTTTGTAAACTGTGTGAGAGGCCTTTCAGCACCATGCACCATGCACTTCTGCTTAAAGTTGAACCAGCATAGTATTCTGTGGTGATCTACATATGCAGCCCATGATACTTTGCATTGTGGGGGCATGCGTAATTTTGTATTTCTGTAAAACTTGGCTTCCCAGCCAAATGCCCTTTGGGGTAACCATTGCCTCAGTGCTTGCACACAGAGGTTCTTCGTCTTTTAAATAGTTTTTTGTTTTAATTGGGTTCACCACAATATAATCCAGAGAGACCATCTTAGGGTAGCTGGTTCATTACACTGGGGTGTCAAACAGATGAGGCATACTGATGCATCCTGGTAACATAGAGAAGGTTCAGAGGAGGGCAACAAAGATGGTGCATGGATTGCATCACATGTCCTATGAAGACAGGTTGAAGGAACTGAACATGTACTCCCTGGAGGAGAGGAGAGAGAGAGGGGATATGATAGAGACATACAAGTATCTCACAGGGAGGAACAGGGTGCAGGAATACACTACTTTTAAGCAAAAAGATGTTCCAGGACTAGAGGGCATGGGATGAAGTTGAGGGAGGACGATTCAGAGGAAACATGAGGAAGAATTTCTTCACAGAACGGGTAGTGGACAAGTGGAACACCCTGCCAGAGGAAGTGGTGGGGCTGGAAACAATAACGGATTTAAGAATGCATGGGATAGACATAAAGGAATTCTGGAGGTCAGGGGTAAGGGGCAACAGACTTCTAGGAAAACATAAACTGAACTTATAAGCTCAAATGGGCAGACTGGGTGGGCCATAGGCCCTTATCTGCCAACACTGTCTATGTATCTATGTAACATGTGTCTATGTCTTCTGTTGGCACCCTTTGCAAACTGTGTGAGAGGCCTTTCGGCACCATGCATTTCCTCTTAAAGTTAAACCAGCACAGTATTCAGTGGTGATTTGCATATGCAGCCTATGATGCTTTGCATTGTGGGGGCATGTGTGATTTTGTATTTCTTATGAGAAAAACTCACTGAATACAAGGATAGCAAACCTGAACTCCATACAGCTGGAATAAAATTCCACATCATGTACTCTGCTCGCATGATTGTTACCATCTGTGGCATACTAAACAGTTTAATTCTATGGAGCAGGTACTGAGGGAGTTACCCCTCCTTCTGCTTAGCTTGTTTTCCCCACTACCCCAGAACAGCTCATTTTCTAAAGTCAGAACCTAAGGAACTAAGTAATGTAGTTGGTGGTTCACTGCTACTAGTGGTGTAGACATGTTATGTTTTGTTTCCTTTTATTAACATATGCACCACTCCAGTAATGGATATTTTTATGTACTGGCTGTGACTGGCTCATCCACCGGAGAGTTTCTGTTTGTAGCTTCCTCCCCATCCCACCCACATGAAACAGTACAGTAAGATGGTAGATCAGGCCCTAACACACCCCTGGTGTACTGTGCAATAATTGCCAAGTGAACGGAGTGGTAATTATGGTGCCAGAAGACAGCTCTGTAATGCATTTCAAAACAAAGCACACCAGCCACCATGGAGGACATCTGTTGTGCATTTACCACTGGAATTCCAAATATGGGGATGGGTTACTTTTTCTCATTTTGACTGAGATGGACATTTGCTCTCACTAATGACTGTTTATCGATGTGAATGATCGTGGTTGTAAGGTGATCATTTGGATCTGATGCCCGCCCCTGGTTCTCTCAGTGACACTGCTTTGGACAATATTCATTGAGCAACCATTGTATTATGTGACTCTCTTCCTCACCCTTTTAGCTGCACCAATGGTGGCTGATTGGTCTGCACTATAGATGTACTGGATACCCTCTCAGGCACCAATACTCAACATACTTCAGTGACTTTTGGACTTGTGCAGGAGGGAGACTTAGTTTGTTGGGGTTTCCCTGTCCTATACTTGATTCTCTAATTTTTTTCCTTGATTTTCCTGGACTTGATTTAAGGGGGTAATGAGTCTAAGCATATAATATCTAAATACCACCAAATGGGGCCTGAGCGCTCTAAGTGCCCACAGCCTGAGGACCTGGGGAAGCACCAGGCCTCAATGGGTGGGCCATCGATGATCCCGTGGTCGACTAAGAGGGGGCCAATGACCTGGAGGTCGACTGCTGGCCACCTTGTTTATTAGGCGAAGGTGCTGTCAGTATGGGTCTGGTAGAAGCAAAGACCTGGACAGCAGGTTTATGCATCAGTGCATCTGCAGCAGACAGTGTACCCCTGGACAATGAGGAAAAGGCTGTCAGGGAGCAGGACCACCACCCGGATAGTGCAGTCCTTATCTCAGCCTTTATTACTCCCCCCCCGAGGACTTGTCTTGGGTCTTAGTGGCCTGGGAGCTCGATGACCCTGTCAATGACTGGGAAGGAGGGACCCCACAGGATCCCAACAATTATATCAACTACTATATGGGTCTGGGTGTATGTAAACTCAAATTTACACATACCCTTGGAGTTTGATGCTACACATACACCCCTCGGATGTGTGTAAATTCTCGTTACACACCCAGACCCATACTTTATTCTCTATGCAATGCTATGGATGTTGAACAAGGTAATAATGGCAGGCAGCACATAACGACCAAGACCAATTCTGTCTTCCACCCAAAGTGCTATTAATTATTTCTGAATTCCATACCCACAGCATGAAACTGTGGCATAACATTGCAGGACCATCGTATTGTGCTATTGCTGTAATGGCACCCTGTGTATGCTAATGATTTCTGACAGCAACATCCTGTATGTGAACCTTCTGTCAGAAGCTCAGTTTTAACAAGAAGAAAGCCATGGTTCAGTAAGTTTACTTTTTCTTGTTATACGTTTTCCCACTCACTACAATACCAATAATCAGAAAGCTGCACAGAACTTTCAGAATGTGCCTCTCGAAAGAAGCAATGCCAAGTTTGCCGACTCCCGCTCTTGCATTCCCTACTTGACGTCACCACGCTAACAGAGCAGGAGTGGCAGTCAGGAAGTCTGGGCAGCATTAGGAGCACTGGTGTACAACTACAGAGCAAAAACAAAAAATACATCCAAATCAACTGCTACCACCAAGGACTCGTAACACTCTCCCAAATTTAGTTTCCTGTTTAGCTGAATTTGAGTGTGCTGAGGCATGAACAAGCCTTCCGATGCTTCAGCACCATTTAGAGATGTGAGCACATGTTGGGAGCTGGCACTGTAAACCTAGGCAGGCTGTGGGGGTTTCAGTTTGGTGGAAAATTAAATTAAATACTTGCATAGGGAAGTAAGTGCTGCATTGCACTCTCTCTAGATTGTGACACTGTGATAGACACTAAAGACATGTTTAGTGATACCTCCCCTAAAAATAAGCAAACAGCTGACAGTGTTCATTTAATTAAAAAAAAAAGCAAAGTAAATTTAAAAAACTTAAAAAACTAAGTAATTTATTTAATACATTTTTCACTCAAAAAATTAATAGGTAATGAGTTTCAAGACTTGGCTATGCATGCTTGTAAAGTACTGTTGCCATATTTATACTGTAAGTACAGAGATGTGGCAAACCTCTATTAGATTGTCTGAGCAAATAATATCAGTATTACAGTACTAAAAGAATTAAACTTTTTTAACGGATGTTCTACTTTAGATTTTAGTAAATTAAGTCCAAGAAAGCCAGATAAATTCTCTTTTTATTTCTGTTTGTAGCCACTTTTAGCAAAAATATAAAGTGCAGTGGCATGTATCAGATCTGCTTGTTGAAGCATATTTCACAAATTTATTATACATGGGATCAATTTTAAGTAAAGCCTTTTGAGTTGATTTTATTTGTACAATAGTCTCCTGTATTCTTTTTTTTAATTCAGCTTTATTTTATTGAAGGCAGTGTGCATACAGATATAATATCACAATGGCTATATCAAATTGGCAGGAGATAGCATGCACCATACTATACTTAACTTTCAATGAACTCTTGTGGCCAACTCATAGTCTAATACTGGAATTATATATAGATCCTTGTGGTAAGCAGAAAGAAATTATTTGATGTGTCACCGATTTTTGATTAATCTTTTTAACCAAAAACATTTTATGTTCATCAAATATCAGTCTATTACCAATAAACACCCAGACATGTATAACAGTTTGCATTGGTCACCGTCTGATCAGACTTGAAAAGGTCTAACCTCCCATTACTTTTTTGTCTCAGTTGATGGGCTAGGTAAAGACACTGCATTGTTTCCCCATTTAATAATAGGCCTGACCCAGTGAATCTCTTTTATTGTTGGAGATCTTTTGAAGTTTGTACTGTATTCAAGTTTTGCCCAGCTGTTAGCGGAAGCCACTAATACAGTGTCATCTGCATAAAGTTAGACTTCACAACTGACCATTTTTGAGAAATTATTTACACAGATGTTGAAAAGCAAAGGGCACAGAATTGAGCCCTGTGGTATATCTCTTTCTATTTTCTGTGGAGCAGATATTATATCTCCCTGAGACACATACTGTTTATGGTGCATCAAGCTAAAACTATACCACTTTAAGGGCTCTGGGTGACATCCCAAATTCAACATTCTCATTAGTGATGCAATTACCTTCACTAAGATTAATTTTTTTTCCTTAGGTTCATTATCATTAATTCGTTGTCCAAAGCAGAGATAGATTGTGTATTCTGGAGAGCCACCCTTATTCTCCTTGTAGTTCTTCCAATCTGAAACAACAGTTTACATTTTAAACCATTTAAATCAACATTCAGCTTGAAGCATGAACCTGACAGTATTTATTAAAGCAAAAGTAAATCAAACTTCTCTAAGCCTAAAAATATGATTACTGAGGTTGACAATATGGGTGGGACAGTCAAAACAAATCACAGGTATTCACACTTTATGGCTTATAGAGACTTAGGATTGCAAACAAATGTTTTCACTAATGTTATTTATTGTCATATCTCAACAGATACACTCATACAGTGGAGCCTGCCAGGACACAGGGCAGAATATTGCATAATTCTGCACATTTATTGCAGGACACAGTGCCATTTCAGTGTCAGTCAGTCCCTTTTGTCATGCATTAATCTGTGAAACTGCATTACATCTAGTGGTATCCACTGTGTAATGGTTTCAAATCAATTTTCAGCTCCTTCAGTGAAGTTTGCAAAGATGCAACACGGAATGCTGAATAATTACTGCAGAGAGCAGTGCATTTTCAATGACAGTTAATCCATTCTGTCATGCAGGAATCTGTGAAACTGCACTGAATCCTAGTGGGCTCTGTTTACATGCATGTCTCACAAAGGAAATCCCCTGCCTCACCAGGACCATTTGGACTTATCTGAAATATCTTTTTGATATCCATGCGCCCTCCAGCTGTACAAGCTTCTCTGTTTCTCATTCAGTCACATGCTTTTTATCATACATTTGTAGTGGATTTTAATGCTTATAAAAAGGTTCTGACTGACAGTATTGGAGATTGCTGTCCTGTTGATCTGCATGAAAGCTACTGCACAAGTGGCTACAGTAAATGTTTCTCCATGCTGCTGTGTCATTGGGCCAGAAATGGATCCCCTCTGGAGGGTGAGTGGCTATTCCAACCTTCAGACCACCACTGTTAACCCACTTAAACTTCTTGCACTTGTCCTAAATCTGTTGCCACTAGTGAGTCCAAGGGCTGCTGATAGTTTAATTTCCCCACCCCTTCCTCAGTTTGCTCAGATCTGCTCTACTTCACTCTGTTCTACTGTTGCTTATTTCATCCAGGAAGGACAAAGCTTGGGTGGATTTTGATTTGCCAAATCCAGGACAAGATGGGATCTGATTTTGCAAGGGATTTGGATTTGCCTGGTGTAACCTGTATGAATCGATGACAGAAAAAAAATTATCGAGAAGAATACCAAAAAATATAAAGGGAGAGTGGCATATTACTACAAAGTACATTGTCTGAGATACACTGCAGCTTTGTTTTGACCAACCTGCAAAGCAAAAAGGCAAACATGAGTGTCTGGAATGCAGAGTGGCCAAGATAAAAATAATTTGTTAAACAGCAGGATACACAAAATGCTGCTGTCTGAAAACACACACACAGTCCTCAAGTCAAATTGGACTTTTGGAGGCACAAGGGTCTGGCTAGCCCAACAGGATTATAACAGGTTACTAGCCAAGGGGCTTCAGCTTTGCAGGGTGTGTGGGTGGGACAAAACATGCTAAACAAGCAGGATAAACAAAATGCTGCTGAGTTTGAAAACACACAAGACACAGAGTTAAAACTGTTGTGTTTTTTTTCTGCAAAAGGGGCTGGAAAGTCCAGAAGGCTTACAGCACGGCACTAGTAAAGGGGCTTCTGCTTATTTAGCATTTGTTTGAAAATATTTTATTGGGTAAACTATATGGAGAACAGCAGTCTTGTTTACAGATGTGACCTGAGAGAAGAGAAGGAATGGAAGGAAGGGAAGGGGTGGGGAGGCAGAGGAACAGCCGAACAGGACTAGCAACAAGATAAAAAATAAAATATTAACAACACAAATGCACAAAATTAGTTACTATAGTATATGGTTTGCAGGGTGGTTCAGAGCCAGAACATTTGTTAAACAGCAGAATGATGTTAAATTAAACTACACAAGACCTTTTGAGTTCAAGCACAGTTACCCTGTAAACAAAAGCTAAATAAATAATTATAAGTCTAATTAATTATTCATGAGCTGAACTAGCTCATTGATTGGCTACCATGTTGGACTGAAATCTCTTAGAAATGCCTGGCACGGCACCCATATTTGCGGCAGCATTTTTGTTACCGCTGAACGATTCAATAAATTTTTCACAGAAACTGTAAAAAAAAAAAAAAAAGCCAGTTTGTCAGCATTTATACACCAAAACCCTTACCACAAAAAATCTACAAAACAGAATGGCACAATACCTCTCTGAACACAGAAAACCACTCCATGCTGCACTGTCACCTCACCATACAGAAACAAAAACAGTAAAGAAAACAAAAAAGTATCAAGAAGGTCATTACTGCAATTAGACTTATAATCAAAATAATGACCCCAGAGCCTTTCATTTCCTGTCGATTTATTTATTTATTGTAAAGATCAGTTTTACAACCTTTAATAACTGGCTGGGTGGGGTTGGCCTTTGGCTGCACCTCAGGCCACCTTTACCCCCCCCCAGCCATCATTCATCTCTAGGAAATGACTGGCTCTTCGGTCATTAATGCTTAAATAAAATATTCAAGCTTAGTCACCAATTCTTAGTTTTGTCCTGCTGCTGCTGCTGTACTGTCCCCAGGATCTGTGTGACAAACAGGTGCTCTGCCTAAATGTGGCTATCACTGGGTGTGGAATTCTAAATAAATAGTTCAGAATCCATGCCCATTCTGCCCTCAGACGTTCCTGTAAAACAGTCAACAAGGGTGCCAGCTGTGTTGGTGGTTTTACAATACAGCCATCTGATCAAGAGGAACTAGACTGAGACCACCACAACTTATTTCTCACAGACCACTGAACAGCCATCAAATGTCCATGACTTTTGACCACTACTGAACTGGGCCAAATTTGTACCACCAATCTAGAAGTGAAAGTCTCTGTGTCTCACTATTAGTCCTCTAGTCTTCTGGGGGGGGGAGTTTCCCTTGTAATCCCACTTTATTTTTCCTGTTAGCATGAGGAATCCTTAGTACTGTACAGCATTTCCCATAGTATCAGAGTTTGTACTTAAAAGCTGAATGCTAACATTTATACTGCATATAAGACTACATACAAATAGATATTCAGTCACAGTACTGTATACTGTTGTAAAAGTTGGTACATACTAATAATTTCTAAGTTGTAAACAACTCTGACAGCAATATATAGCAGGCACACAGAAAAAAAAAACTTCACACTGGCTGAATTTCACTCAGCAGTGTTTAAACAGGACAGATCCAGTAACAGATTTTGTTATGTAGCAAATCAGCACCTGCTACCTCCTTATCCAGAAAACAGTAGCTGCTTAGCTTAAAGTAAAGGTGTAAGTTCCCCTTACTAAGACTTTGGGCTTCATAGCCCACTACCCAGGGGCAGCGATAGCCCCTCTGTGCCAACAGCAAACATTTTTAATATGCTCTGTATGGTTAGGGAAGGGATCATAACTCTGGCTGAGCTGCCAGCTAGTCGATCCCTTCCCACTTTGTCTGCCCGCCCCACGCTCCTCCGTATCACACGTTTAGCCAGGGAGAGCGTGGGGATGCACCCCATACAAGTATATGGGTCCAATTTTCTGAACAATTTTACACACTTTAGACTGCCTATTAGGAAAAATGAAAGCCACCACTCGACTAATAGAAACCTTATTAGTCAAGCAGTGACTTTCATTTTTCTTAACAGGCAGTCTAAAGTTCGTAAAATTGTTCAGAAAATTTGCCCCGTATACTTGTAAGGGGTGCGTCCCCGCACTCTCCCTGGCTAAACGTCATGATACGGAGGGGCATGGGGGCAGACTAAGAAGTGGGAAGGGATCAGCTGGCTAGCAGCTCAGCTAGAGTTATGATCCCTTCCCAAACCTTAGAGCATATTCAAATTTTTACTGTTGGCACAGAGAGGCTATTGCTGCCTCAGGGTATCGGGCTGTGAAGCCCACAGTGTAATCTTATAATTTTACTTTAATCTTAGCCTTCAACAGGAACATTTTTAATTTTTCGGGGAAAGTGCCAACTCCTACAGAAAATATCTCCCTTTCCGAAAAACAAAAATTATAAATCTGACACTGGGACAGGAAATCTATCTGAATTTGCAGCAGATTATAATGTTTCTGTTTTCAAAAAATTATATTCACAGCATGGCTGAACACTGAAACACAGAAACTGTGGAATTATTTTATTCAGGAAAATAGTCTGTAAGCTGCTGTGAACACCTGTAAGGGAATGTGGTTACTGCTCCATTGCTGTCCTGCTGCAAACTGACCTTTGACCACAGAAATAAAATCGAGAGGGGGGATGGGTCATTACTAGTAATGTTAGGAACTTCTTTTCCTGATTGGAAACTAGCCATGTCCAAATCTACTGCTTCAGTATCTTGCTGTTTCCCATGCACTGCTTCCACAATTAAACACTGTTGAGTGAAATTCACGATAAGTACATTGTTTCTTCTGAGTGCCTCCTATGTATTCTCTGCCACTGCAGTCTGATTTTTGCCTTGAGTACCCCACTTTAATACTTAGCACCTTCTTACTTCCATTTTTCTGGGGTCAGCTGGGAACCACTTGGGATCTGTTTATTGTAGGTAACTTTGTAGGCCACAGTTATGTTCCATGTGACACTTGGCCTTTTGCCACCTTCTCTATATATTATGGTCTCTAATTTTATCTCATAAGACTATCTGACTAATATTATTTTATAGTGCAGTACTACAGGTAACACATTTGGCTGAAAATGGGAATCTAGTAAAGCAACCATTTGTGTTAAAGAGGGACTGTGGTCACAAATTACTGTCATCAATAAATTCACAATATGGATCAACATGGCGCCAATCACCCTCCTGCCAGAACTGAGATCTCTAAGTTACTCTGTTTAAAAGTTACAAATAATTTTACAGCCCTAAATTCCCTGCCTGTTCAAAAAAGTCAGTTTCAGATAAGAGGTGCTGATGATGTCATCTCCTGAGCTCACAGTCCAGGCCTCTGTCAGCAAGCTTACAGGACCTGCTTCTCAAAAGTTTAAAAACTAAGTGCAAATGGTTTTCTTCAGTAAAACAGATAGCACCATTCAATACACATTGCTTTAAAACCTATGTGTGTTTCAGGTTTTGTAACAAAACTGACAAATCCATAGTTTTGTTTTTGGTCCTTTTTTGTTTTGTTCCTTTTCTCCAGGTTTGCTGAATGCTAAGTCATAGCACACTAATGTGAGATTCACAGACTGGATATCTCTGATGTGGTGAAAGGCTGTGATCATTCACACCTATCATTCAATTGAGGAGATTTCTCAGGATGGTTCTTTAAATCAATTATTCCATCACCCTGTAAATGGGGGTGGGAGAGGCAGTGCTGTTTTGAAACCTTATTAAGAGTTTATATGCAGTGGCCAGCTCAGTGCTTAATCACCCAGTCAATAAATCAATTTTTTATACATCAAAGTATGAATGAATGGGATACTCAGTTGAGCAGAGTTCATTTTCTGTTTTCTCATTGACAGGCTGTTACTTGAGCTATATCCAGGCTCATCTGCGTTGTACTCCACATTATAACAATTGTTTTACCAGGGCTAAGACGTCCACCCCTAGAAGGATTTAACACATATACGGCCCCTATTAAAACGTATTGTAAAACAGACACTGACAAACAGCAATGCAGTTCCCAGCATTGCAATACTTGTAGCAATACAACTTCCAAACAGGCACTGCAGTGTAGCACTTCACATGGTATCAGCAGCCTGGAGGCATGCTGACTCAGCATCCTGCAACTCTGGAGAAATGAACCATGCCAAAAAAAGGCATTAAAATGCAACTTGTCAACTTTGTTGCAAAACCTGAAACACATAGATTCTATAGCACTGTTTTTAGAATGGTGCTGCCTGTTTTACTTGTGAAAACCACTGCAGAATGATCTTTTAATTTTGGAGAAACAGGTCCTATACGCTTTGACAGGGAGGGCTAGACTGTGAGTTCAGGAGATGACATCAGCACCTCTTCACTGAACCTGGCTTTTTGGAACTGGTAGTGAAATCAGTGTTGTAAAATATCCCATAAATTTAAAATGAAGTAACACTGAAACCTAGTATTTGGTATGAGATTTATTGGGGGTATGCTTATTCTAATTTTGCAATGTAGCACTTTTGACCAGAGTACCTGTTTAAAAGTTTCACTATATTAGAGCTAATATTTTGTGACCTGGAGTTAGTTAAGGTGTCTCCAGTGTGCTGTACCACAAAGTCATTGAACAGCATCTGTTGCTTGTCAATTAATTTTTATGTTTGCTTGTGCGCATGCACAAGAAACATGTTGTGGCAGCTTGCTGCAGAAGCAGGTTGAGGAGGTGCGACACTGTTGTGGCCAGTGCCCCCAGTGCCTTTGAGGCTTGGCCGCTTTCCCAATGTTGTTAATGCAGCCTTGCTGACACTAGTTCAGCCAGTGTGCCACCACCTTGAAACGCTTTCACCGCCAGTAAATCAGGGCCGCCATCATTGCAGCATCAGTTATTTCGCTGCAATGAGAAGCAACCCTCATTGCAGGGCGACTGCCATCCATGCCCCAACCCAGTACATTTTCAATGGGGAACCCACTCTCTATCTGCATATTGTGACTCCCGGCCCCATTTATTGTGTGCCGAGGGGGTGCCCAGTCCCCTTGCTGACAGGGGGGCACAATCCCTATCGGCTTCAGTCCCCCCTTCTCACTTCAGTTTGCCGATGGGGGAGCCCACTCCCTGTCAGCATAATGTCCCCCCCATCCTCAATTTGTTGTGTGCCAAGGGGGTGCCCAATCCCCCTCAACTCTCCCTCCTCCCACTGTGTATGTGCCGGTGGGGGTGCCCAATCCATCGGTTACAGCCCCCCCAAACCACTCTGGTGGCACGCTGGGAGCTCATCCCAGCATATCAAATCTCCATGTGGGAAAAAAAATGTTCTGAGATGTCTTCTGTTTTTTTTTCCTTTTGTTAACACCTGTAAACCAGAAAACGGTCCCTCGTTGAGTTTGGTGGCCCTCCCCTTAACCACGCCATCTGCGCACCCGCCTCCCACCCCCCACCCCATACCTACCTTGGAGCCCAAGCGTGAGATCTTCAGTAGAACAGGAACACATCTGCACTTTTCACAGTCAACCGCGAACTGAAAAAATGACGGTAAGCTCTATGATGGCATAAATAATGTTTTTTCAACTTTGGTGCATATCTCAGGCATTTTTGGGAATTTTGTCACCAAATTTTCAATATGGGGTTATTGGGATTCCTCCTCATGAATTCAGTCACTGCCATGGCGTTACTCTGTCCTGAAAGGTGATTTTGTGGTCACTGCGCAGAATCACCTGTCAGGACCGAGTAACGAAATGACAGTGCCACTGTTCATGAGGTGGGCTCTCAAAAAGCCTATGTTGCAAATTTGGTGGACAAAATCTAAAAAAATAACTGTTTTACGAGTATGTGTTTCGCAGTTTCCACGCACGCTTGTAACTTCGTGAATCTGTAATATTTTCACTCCAGATTTTCAGCATTGGCATTTCTCTACACCTCCTTATGAACAGTACAGCTGTCATTTTACATATCCTGGCCAAAATGTGTTTTTGCACTTCTGGCGCAGAATAGCGCGGTCGCTGTGGGAAAACAGTTTTCAGGATAGACTGAGAAAACAACAGTGACACTGTTCATGAGCAGAGGTCCTAAAATGCCTATGTTGAATATTTGGTGATGAAAGTCCATAAAATGACTGTTACGAGTGTACATTGCGCAGTTTCCACACACCCATGTAACTTCGCAAATCTGTAATATTTTCATGCCTGATTTTCAACACTGGCTTTTTTTCACACCTCCTTATGAACAGTACAGCTGTCATTTTTTACATCCTGGCCAAAATGTGTTTTTACACTTCTGGCGCAGAATAGCGTGGTCACAGTGGAAAATCAGTGTTTGAGACAGATTAAGATCAAGCAAGTGAGAGAGGGGGAGTGAACGAGCTCAACTGAGCTCTGACGGGACTGCTGCAGAATTCTCTGTGGGCAGAAAAAGGGGCCAATGCAGGCAGGAGTCCAGTACAAAAGGGCAGCCTGCAACACCTGGAGAAACAGAACGAGGGAGTGAGAGGGGGGAGTGAACGAGCTCAATGGAGCTCTGTCGGGACTGCTGCAGATTTCTTTGTGGGCAGAAAAAGGTGCCAACTCAGGCAGGAACCCAGTACACAAGGGCAGCCTGCAGCACCGGGAGAAACGGAATGAGCAAGTGAGAGAGGAGGAGTGACCGAGCTCAACAGAGCTCTGCCGGGACTGCTGCGGATTTCTTTGTGGGCAGAAAAAGGTGCCAACACAGTCAGGAGCCCAGTACAAAATGGCAGCCTGCAGCACCAGGAGAAATAGAACGAGAGGGTAAGAGGGGGGGAGTGAGCGAGCTCAATGGAGCTCTGTCGGGACTGCTGCAGATTTCTTTGTGGGCAGAAAAAGGCACCAATGCAGGCAGGAGCCCAGTACAAAAGGGCAGCCTGCAGCGCTGGGAGAAACAGAACGAGTGAGGGAAAGCGGGAGAGTGAGCGAGCTCAATGGATCTCTGCCGGGAGTTTAGAGTTGCCCATCCTCCCACCTAGGGTCCTATGTGGCCCTATATTACAGCAGAGTCTCTGGAGTGGAGACAAAGCAATGATTGGATACTTTTAGGATTGCTGTAATAATACAGATTTAGTTATTCTGTTTATTTCTCTAACTGAGCTAAGTACTGAGCTATACTGTTATGACTGCTGTAATAATACATATTTATTTGTTCTGTTTATTTCTCTGAGCTGAGTAACACTTGGAGTGCAATAGGATTTCTAACTGGGCTAAGTGAAACTATATGAGAGCTGAGAACAAAAAGTATGGCAGCTGAGGGGTGAAAAACGGACAAGGAGCCTTTAGTATTGCTACACTAATACAGTTTCTAATGGATGAGATTTGAGACTGAATTAACCCAGTCAGCAAGGGGGCAGTAGGGGGACTAGCGTGTGTGTGTGTGTGGGGGGGGGGGGACAGATGGACAGGAATTTGAGTAAATAGGAGCCTAACAGTTGCAGGGTACAGAACCTGGAAGTAAGAACCCATAACATAAGATGGGGGCCAAAATGGGGCAGGTGCCACATGCCAATAAGGCGGGCATCTTTGGAAGGGTGGTGAGGTCTACAGGGTGTGGGTCACCATGATCCTGGACTGGGCTTGGAGCATGGGGGGGTGTATGGACTGTAGATGACTGGCTAGTTTGAGGGAAGGACTGTGGAGGTTAGGGAGGAGTCTAAGTGGCAGGGCAGATGAATTTGGTAGGCATCCTGGTTGGGGGGGGACTAGGGAATGGCAAAGGGGGATGGAGGAAGAACAACTAGGGAGTGAAACCAACCCCAGTATCAGAGGCACTAACAGAAAAGAGAGGAGAAGTGAGGGGGTGCCCGAGGCGAGGAGAGGCCTCCTGGTGGGGGAGGAAGAGACCATGAGGAGTACCGGGGAGAGAGAGCAGATGGCTGCGGGCAGGGAGGAACCAGGGGTGGGACCAGGGGTTGCACAGAGAGGAACAAGTAGGAGAGGGGAACCAATAGGGGGAAGAGAGATATAGGAGGGGTATCAACTAGGACTAGATTAGAACCTCTGCTGTAGGAGAGAGAGAGGGGGAGCAGGAACATACTGAAGGGGGGAGGACTAGCAGGGCATGAGAGGGATGGCAACAGATGGGGGAAGAGATAGCGAGGACAAAAGGGTAGAAGGGGGCTAGTAAGGAAGGAGGGGGTGGTGACTGGAGGAGAGAAGGCTACGGGAAGGGGGAAGGATGGGAGGGGCATCACTATCGGGGTAGAAGGGAATGGGGGCTCTAAAATCGACAACAGCAATGATAGGAAAAGGGTTGGAAATCAGCAGGGGAGGATGAGAGGTCAACATGGGAAGCCAAGTAGGAAGTAGTCAGGCTGCGAAGGGGTTCAAGGAGGATGGGAGGAATAAGGCAGAGAAAAAGGGAGAGACAGAAGTAGGGGGTACAGATACAGAAGTCACACAGGGTGCAGCTGGCGGGGTAAGGGGCAGGGAAGAATGAATACTGGGGTGGTGGAAGGGGCATTAGAAGGCAAAGGGGGTAAGGGAACGGGGAGTACTCATCCTGGGGATTCTATACTGAAAGGGGTGAGATGGGACGGAAGAGGGGAAAAGGCACAGCCGTATTTGAGTTGAAGCTGTCCCCAGGTTGACTGCAGATGGGGCAGAGCAGGCACTGCTCAAGTGTGCAGCGATGGGGAGGAAGAAACCTCATTTGTGTGGCATGTGTGTACAAACGACTTGGCGGGGTAAACTGAAGTAGTGAGGGGGAGGTTTGAGTAGTTGGGCAGGCAGTGTGAGGGGGTGGGGGAGTTGGTGGCATTCTCGGAGCTACTGCCGGTACCATGTGCAAGCATAGGGAGGAGGGAGGATTGAGGAGTTCAACGAGTGGCTGAGGGATTGGTGCCACATGAAAAATTATGGGTTAGTGACTAACGGGTAGAGTCAGGAGCGAATAGTGACTTGTATGCGGGGGACAGGGTACACTTGAGCAGGAAGGGTAGGGAAGGGGAATATTAAAGGCAGGATTAGAGGGGTATATCTCTACTAAGGTGGATTTAAACTAATGGGGAGGTGGCCAAAAGACTGAGGTTGGTAGAAAGGTCTGGCCAGGGGAGCCTAATGAGCTCACCCCCTAGATATAAGTAAAGGCGGAGGCATATTAACCCTGGGAGGGGGTGGGCAGAGTGGTCCGAGCAATACAGAAAGCATCACCACCCAATAAGAATAAGAAGGACAAACAGTGCGGACTGCCGGAATGAGGGAAACAGGCCAAGGAAGAGAAGTGTGAGGAGAAGGAGGGGTATGGGTGGAAGGTGGTCTGACTAAATGGATAGAGAACTGGTTAGAGGGGTGGGTGCCGAGGGTGGTGGTGGCGGGGTAGCTCTTGGCACCCAGAGCAGTGACAAGCGGGGTGCCGCAGGGGTCAGTGCTGGGCCTGGTGCTATTTATGCTCATCATTTCTGATACAGCACAGTGAGTGGGAAGCAGGATTCGTCTGTTCGCACATTATACCAAATTGGGGATGGTGGTGGACGAAGAGGATGGATGGGAAAAACTGCAGAGGGACCTAACCAAACTAGAGACATGGTCGGTGGAGTGGCAGCTAGGATTCAGTGCAAAAAAGTGTAAGGTGATGCACTTCAGGTCTAAGACACAGAAGAGGGACTATTGTTTAGGGATCACAGAGGAGGAGAAGGACCTAAGGGTGTTGGTAACTGGGAGCATGAACAACTCGGCACAGTGTAGGAAAGCAGCAGCAAAGGCAAACAGGATGCTGGGGTGCATCACAAGAGTGTTCTCATCCAGACACAGGGATGTGATCCTTCCTCTCTACAGATCATTGGTCACACCACACCTACAGTACTGTGTGCAATACTGGAGGCCATACCTAAGGAGAGATACAAAGTTACTGGAGGGGGTGCAGAGGAGGGCAACAAGAATGTTAAAGGGATGGAAGAAAAGAAATATGAAGTTAGGCTGATGGATCTGAACATATGTACACACTGGAGGAGAGGAGGGATGGGGATATGATTGAAAAGTTTAAATACCAGAGGGGGTAAATAAACCTAGCACTGAGGGGGTGTATAAACTGAAGAGTGGAAGAGAGAAGAGGGGGCATGGACTAAGGTTGGAAGGGGAATGTTTCAAGAGGGAAATGAGGAGGCACTACTTCTCTGAGAGGGTGGTGTCTACTTGGAATGCACTGCCAGAGGGGGTGGTAACATGTAGGCAATCAATAGCTTTAAGGAGGAGTAGGATAAAGCAAGAGTAAGAGTCAGGGGGCAGGGGCTGTGACAAGCGGGGGAGGAGGCTGGGGCAGCTGCAATCTAGGGTTCTAGCTGCACACTTGGACAGACTTACATAGATCGATTGGTGTGTTTTGCTGGCAGATTTGTTATGTTCATATGTTCGTATGTATGTTTGTATGTAAAATCACAGTGACAGTGTTCATGAGCAGAGGTCCTAAAATGCCTCTGTTGAAAATTTGGTGACAAATGTCCATAAAATGGCTGTTACAAGCGTGCGTTGTGCAGTTTCCACGCACCCTCGTAACTTCACAAGTTTGTAGTATTTTGACTCCAGATTTTCAACATTGGCATTTTTTCTGACCTCCTTATGAACAGTACAGTTGACATTTTTCACATCCTGCCCAAAATATGCGTTTACACATCTGGTGCAGAATACCGTGGTTGCTGTGGGAAATCAATGTTCGAGACAGATTCAGAAAATCATAGTGACAGCGTTCATGAGCAGAGGTCACAAAATGCCTATGTTGAAAATTTGGTGAAATAATTCCACTAAATGACTGTTACAAGCATGTGTTGCAGTTTCCATGTATGCTCGGAAGTTTGAGCATTTTTAATATTTTCACTACAGATTTTCAACATTGCCATCTCTTCACACCTCCCTATGAATGGTACAGCTGTCATTCTTCACATCCTGTATCTGTGTTTTTCATACATCTGGCGCGCAATGGCACGGTCGCTGTGGAAACTCAAATTTCGGGACACGTTGACAAAATCGCAGCGCCACTGTTCATGAGAAGAGGTCCCAAAAGCTTTCATGAGGTGGGGACCACAAAATGGTCATGCTGAATATCTGTATTGCAAATACCAACAAATGCCTGGGGTTTTACGGTTTCTAACCATAATGTCTGACCCTGTATGGACTGACAGGCATCAGGGGTGTGCCTTTGGATTACCAACTGTAATGCTCCTGCTATTCCAACCCCCCCCCCACCCTGCAGTCCCTGACAGGCATCGAGTTGTGCCTTGGACTCTTCGGCCCCAGAGTTCATCCCATTCTATATTGCACCCATCTCAGCATATGTCCTTATGGAGTAGGGTGACTGTAAAGCTGAACACCCCAAGGCACACCTGAACACTTGTCAGTGTCTGCAGGATAGGGGTGTGGTGAAATGGCATGAACATTATGGGTAACAACCCAAACACATACTCCAATGCCTGTCCGTCTCTGCAGGGTGAAGGTGGGGTTGGCGTGAAGTTCAATATTTTACTGCCATTCCTACTCTGCATCTGTCTAACTACTGCATTTCCAATGCTAATACCAGCAAGCAAACATTCGGCATTGACAAATGCTTGTTGTAACAAGAAAACTGAAAAAGTATGGGTGTTCAAACACAACTAAGAATATATTTTTTTAACTAAGAATATTAATACAAATCTTGCAGCAGCCATTTAAATTACATTTATCATTTTCATATCTAAAAAATCTAATAAATCTCTTTTCTAGTATCAGCTGGGAACCACTTAGGATCTCATACCTCCTGCACTGGATCTCAATGGTTGGGTCACCTAAACCCATGATCAAGACCCTTCGTGTTCTGCGGCAGAATTTTCTTATCTCTGCGGCAGGGCTTCTTGACTTCTGCGGCAGCATTTTCTGATTTCTGCGGCATGATTTATTCATTTCTCTGGCAGAATGCAGTCCTGTCATTGGCTAAATATGATGTGATGTCATCAATGACAGCATATTCTGAGCATAGAGGAGGGGCTTCAGGATAAACGAGGTGGGAAAGAAAGCCTGACACTATAGAAAAACAGTATATTTATATGAAAATTCACCAAAAACAATGAATTCTGCAGCACTATATATATTCAGCAGCATGATGCAAATTCTGCAGCAAATTCTGCAACCGCAGAACCGCAGAATTCCAGGGGCCTTGTCCATGATCAAATTGTCAATAGTATTCTCTTTGTATAACTAGGGCCCAATTGGCCTGCTGTACCTTTCTGTATAAATATATGTTTAACAGCATACTCTATTTAACTATGGCCTGTTTTGACCTGCTTGTAGATATGTAACAACTGTTGTGTAAATATGTCTAACCTCACCCCATTTTTGTGTAATATCCTGACTATGTATCTGCAGATTGTCCTATGTTATCTTGATGTGGAGCCTTTGCAAAAAGAGTCTTTGACTCAAAGATTGTATTCTGATGCATCAAATAAATAAATCAAATTCAAAACTGGGCACAAAGGACATCTTACAAGACAGGAGAAGGAAAAAGTGATCTCAACTGAAATACAAAAGTATAGGTACATTTTAACTGCTGCTTTAAACAGGTAAACTGGCATTAGGCTAAGTAACACAGAAATCAGATAATTTAAAAATGCAAACCACTTTCTGCAATAGACAGGGTTTAAGGGATTCATATAAATTTTACCAGAAACAATACTGGAGGCAGTAACAGCTTTGTGTTTTGGGGGCTCACAGCAAGGCTAGTCATGTGGCACCCCTAGCATTTGGACTTTCTAGCTCAGACTAGTTGGGCTGTGCCAAAGCAACCAATCTCATGGCACAATGGTGCCCTTTTGGAAGGGTTTACCCAGCCCTTAGATGCTTCTTGTATGCTGTTTCAACACCAGGCAGTGAGAGAACTAAAAATGGCATGATGGCCACAGGGCCTAAGGGGGGCTAAGGATGGCTCCACCAAAAAGCCAGTTAGTAGACTTTACAGTAGTTTAAAAGTTACTCTAGAAGTGATTAGTAAAAGGGTAACTTTCATGCACAATGGCCATCACAGACTGAAAGCACATGAAATATTCTTTTAAATACTTGGTACAGTACTTGATTGTTAGACAGGAGGAGGAGAATGCCCATCTAGCCCGTCTTCCACCTTAGTGAGGGCCTCATTGCTAGTTTTTAGCTAGTAGGAATTCTAGTTTATTCCTAAACATGTGCAAGGACATCTCATTAACCACTTCACTAGGTTGGTTGTTCCACAAAGTTGTTGTCCTGTAGGTAATGTAACCTCTTCTACTATTCTTTCTGAATGGTTCAATATATAGCTGCATTTTACGGCTTCTCAAGTCTACTTCTCTAACAGTGAATCTCAAACCTAGGTCTTCCATTAATTCTTTCTCCCTGGTTATTTTTTAACATCAACATGTCACCCCACTCTCTCCTTTCTAAGGTATAAAGTCCTAGTTCATCTATTCACTTTTCATATGGCTTATCCTGCAAGGAATTTATCATCTTGTTTACCCTATGCTGCACCTGTTCTATGTTATTAATATCCTTTCTTAGGTAAGGGCTACATAAAGGGGAACAATAGTCCTGATGCGGTCTAATATAGGTCTTGTACAGGGGCAAGATACATATTTTATTTCTAGAAAAGAATGTTTTTCTTATACACCCCAGCATTCTATTTGCTGTTCCCACAGTTCTATTATAATGCCCGCTAAAGTTTAAATCTTTTTGGATATATACATCCAGGTATTTTTCACATTCTACTTTTTTCAATTTATATTCATTTAGGTAGTAATCCTGGCACTTGTTCCCTCCAAAGTGCAAAACCACCCAGTTCTCTTTATTAAATAGCATTTCATTTACTTGTGCCCACTTTTCTATTTTGCTAAGATCCTGTATTATTTTGGACTTTTGTTCTTCGGTAGGTACTGCGGCTCCTAATTTGGAGTCTTCAGCTAACTTAATACACCAGTTCTGAACTGCTTCATTCATGTCAGAAATGAAGAACATAAATAATACAGGGCCCAAAACTGAGCCCTGTGGTACACCACTGGTCATTCTACCAGGGTTAGAGGTCCTCTAGCCCTTACCCTCTGTGTTTTATCCTTTAGCCGAGATACAATCCAGGTTATTAATTTGCTGTCTATTCCTTTACAAAGCAATTTTTTGAGAAGAATGGCTGGGGGACTTTGTTAAAAGCCTTTTGTAGGTCGAGATATATTACATCAACCACCAGATGTTTGCTAAGAGATTGTCTGACTTTTTTGTAAAATGTTAGTGTATTAGTAGTGCTTGATCTATTTGATTTGAAACCATGTTGGGTTCTGTCTGTTAGATGTTTTTTATGTATGTCTTCCTCGAATCTTTTCTTTACCACATTTTCCAATTGTTGAGGTCAGATTAATTGGTCTATAATAGCTGGGATCCTGTCTGCTCCCCTTCTTGTGGATAGGTACCACTGTGGCCTTCTGCCAGTCGTCTGGCACTAACCCTGTCTCCAATGACAAATTAAATAGTGTAGTGAGAGGTTTAATTAAGCGGGTACTAATTTCTTTGAGAATTTTAGGGTTCAAATTATTGGGTCCAGATAATTTATTAATCGTAATATTATAGTAGCGAGGTACTGGGCTCACCTGTAGCTGGCAGCAGTCCTGAGATATAGATGACCAAATCAGTTCACTATTGATACTTTATTGCCTCCATTTTATTGGACCTTTTGACGTCATTAGGAACACTGTGCTTGACTACACGTCATTAGGAGCTACTTATTCCTCCCTGACATGACAATGTTCCATGGCAATACTGAAGAGATAGAGCCACCTGCAGCTCTGGACTGCTGCTAGCTATAGGTAAGCACAAACCCTTGTTTAGAAGAGCATTTCATGGGCTTTCAAACTATGATGGCCACTGTGCATGAATGCTCCTGTTTAACTATTTTTTAAACAAGTCAAGTCATGTCATCGTAATCTTGCAAGAAAATTATTTACAAGAAAAAAAAAACTGTAAAAGCATGGGGGTTACATACCTTGCAAATGTTAACTGGCAGTAAAGGAAATCTTTATAAAAGCTCAAGACTGAAGAAATCATCCCAGGGCATCATGAGTAATACACTAAAATGACATGATGGAGTCTAGGATGGCTAGCCATGAAGTAGTACTATAAGTCACCAAATAACCTCTGCAAACAGTCTGAAAGGTTGAAATGGTACTATGAAAAATTATCATTTACTATAATATCCTAACATGAGAACATTCAGGTGACCAGAAGAGGGTGTAGCCAGTCATAGAGGGTCACAATGTTGCAGTGCCTCTTTTTGCAATACTGTGACAAATCAGCATGCTTCTTGCAGTGCAGCTCTTACCAGTATATTGGTTTTATTAAAAATGCTGCATTTAACTGAGATGCAACATTTTCTTTCAGTGAAACTCAGCTTCTACTGAACTGAACAGCTGAGAGGACTGAAGCTGTGGGAGGTCAAGAGACTTGCTCAAGGTTACACAGTGAACCAGAGACTGTGGTGAGATCTGAATCAGTGCTCTCCTGTTTCACTGTTCAGTGTCCAAATGGAGATTTACTCTAGGAGGGAGGTAACACAGTATCTGTGGTATGGGTTAACAAAAGCAGCCCAAGTAGTTTTGAGCTGGAGTTTGCACCTCAGATTTGGACTAAAGGTGGTGGTCAGATGTGAAGACAACATAGATATGCAGCAATAAAGTTATCGCTGCTGGGTGGGTAATGGACTACATAAGTTGCATGTAGCAATTTCGGGGGCGGGGGTGGAGAATAGAATTAGAAAGGTAAAAAACAGTCCCCTTACCATTATAAAACTTTGCAAAACTGAATATCTCACGCTCTTCATCCCGAGGTAGCAGATTGAAATCTGAGTTCTGCATTGCTTCTGCAGGCAGATTCCCAACCAGCCAGAAGACCTTGCATTTTCCAAGCCTTTTAGCGTAAATACTCTTTTGCTTGATTTCAAGAAGGAGCCCATTCTTGATACTCTGAAGAAGCTCCTTGGTTGTCAAAACTTGCTTTTCATCCGGCAGGTTCTCAGGGCTGGGGAAATGAATTGGCTGACCAAATGTAGTGTTCTCCTTGTAGCACAACTGATAGATGTTACAGTTTGTGAACTCACTGTGAAGCATTTCCTTTTTTCTGTAGTTGATTGTGACCTCTAAGTTCTGAACTGGGGGAAGAATTCCTAAAATACATTAGATCAAGAAAAAAAGATTTATTACATAAAAAAATACATTAGGGAGTGATATTTCATTTGTTATTGATAGAGTTCATGATGCTGCAGTTTTAGATCCACCTTACAAGTAATTAGATGATTAATCAATGCTGTATCACTTATTATACAATGGCAAGAACATTTCCTGGACTCTGATTGGTCATTGTGTGTCTGAGACAGTGATGATATTACACAATAACATCACTGTGCTGATTTTATGGAGCATGACCTTTTTTTTTTTTTTTCCAGAAACAAAGATATACTGCCTCACTAAAAATCTACTAAAAACATTTTTATTTTTATTTTTGTTTTCTATAACATTGAGCCATTGTATAATTGCAGTAAGGCACTCCAATGTGTGTGTTATCATGTAATAACGTCACTCCTGGGGTAGTGGAAGCACTCGACTTCGCCTCGTGCTTCAACCCATCCCAGGAGTGATGTTATTACACGATAACATACACCTTGTCGTGCCTTATTGCTTAAGTATTATACTCACCACACTGGAAGGTTTCACTGTAAAATAATTTTCACTAACTAGTACTAATAGCACTTTTTCTATTATAGTGAATGTGGTTCTAATGACTTAGTGCTAAATTAAATTTGCACCATTATGGCTGCATTTATATTTGCACTAAAATTACTTTGTATGAAAATAACTAGCTTTATAGTAATTACTGTGAAATTTATTAAATAGTGCTACATGATGTTTACCACTGTAACATAAAAATCATATAATTATATTTACAGACTTGTATGGTTTTCTATTTTGACTTTCTTGGGCAGGATTTTTGAAGAGTGCTGCAGGGCTTGCATCCAGCCCTGAGCCAAGGCACTTGGGTTCTGGCAGTGCACCAAACTACTCACCACAACTGCACCCAATTTTACAATCTTGGGTAAGTTACAGAAACTGCATAAAGATTAATGCTCTTTACAATTGCATAACTTCCTAATAACTATATACAAAGTTTGTCTCCTCAGGCTGGCCCCTGACCAGGCGTTTTGCAGCAGTTTGCCGCTCGGCTGGAGAAGCCAGCTGACTGCTCCATCTCCACAGACTGCCGCAGAGAGTTCCTAAGCAGGCTCGCCACTGAGTGGGTGTCTTGTAGCAGCTTGTGGCTCAGCTGGAGAAACTAGCTGACATCGACATCTCCACAGACCACCGCAAAGAGTCCCTAAGTAGGCTCGCCCCTGACCAGGCGCCTTGCAGCAGCTTGTAGCTCAGCTGGAGAAGCCAGTCGACCATACCATCTCCACAGACCACCGCAGAGAGCCCCCTAAACAGGCTCACCCCTGACTGGGTGTCTTACAGCAGCTTGTGGTTTGGCTGAAGAAGCCAGCCGACTGAGCTATCTTCACAGACTGCCGCAGAGAGTCCCTAAGCAGGCTTGCCCATGACCAGGCATCTTGCAGCAGCTTGTGGCTCGGCTGGAGAAGCCATCTGACTGTGCCATCTCCACAGACTGCCAGAGAGGGTCCCTAAGCAGGCTTGCGCCTGACCAGGTGTCTTGCAGCAGCTTGTGGCCCGGCTGGAGAAGCCAGTTGACCACACCATTTCCACAGACTGCTGCAGAGAGTCCCTAAGTGGGCTTGCTCCTGACTGGACATCTTGCAGAAGCCTGTGGCTTGGTTGGAGAAGCCAGCTGACCATGCCATCTCCACAGACCACCGCAGAGAGTTCCTAAGCTGGCTCGCCCCTGACCAGGCATCTTGCAGCAGCTTGTGGCTTGGTTGGAGAAGCCAGTCGACCATGCCATCTCCACAGACCGCCGCAGAGAGTTCCTAAGCTGGCTCGCCCCTGACCAGGCATCTTGCAGCAGCTTGTGGCTTGGTTGGAGAAGCCAGTCGACCATGCCATCTCCACAGACCGCCGCAGAGAGAGTCCCTAAGCAGGCTCACCCCGACTGGGAATCTTGCAGCTACTTGTGGCTCAGCTGGAGAAGCCAGCCCACTGACCCATCCCCATAGATCACTGCAGAGAGTTCCTAAGCCAGCTTGCCTCTAACTGGACATCTTGCAGCAGCGTGCGGCTTGGCTGGAGAAGCCAGCAGATCATGCCATCTCCAAAGCCGCTGTAGAGAGTCCCTAAGCAGGTATGCCTTTCAGCTCTGACTGGGACAGCAGCTTGGGAGTCCAACTGGCTACATCCATCTGCTCCAGTTTGTAACTGGCTGCTGTGGACTTGGCTCACTTGCTCATTGGTCCAAAGGCTTGAAGCCCATCTGAATCTCTCCTGCCACTGCTTTTTTTTTTCCAGAAAGTTATGGCTTCTGCCAGTAATCCGTGCATCTCTTCTAAACTTGAAGTTTGGGGAAAATCTTAATTTGTTTTGCTTCGAGCTTAGTGATACAACTGCTTTTAGTGGGGATTCTACTTACAGCTTAGTTCTACAGCTGCCTGTAGTGGGGATTTACTGTATGCATTGTATGAATTTCTACCTGATGTACTGAAGTGCAACCCTGCTGAACTGAACCTGCTGCCTGTGATCCTTTCCTCACTCAGTTTTCTTTTTCTCCCTCACCTAATAATAGACCTTCCCAGACCTTGATTCTTTTTTTCCTTCCTTTCTCTCCTCACAACTTGAGAACTTCCCCTTCCCAGATCTTAATCTCCCTACTACCCCTCTGTTGCATTTAAATTTTGTTTGGCACCAGCCAGCCTAACTACTCCCTGCTTGCCAGCACCCCTCCCTCTACACTCAGTTCTACTTCTTTGTCCTATTTACCGCTCCCTGCCCACTGATTTAACTTCTGCATACTGTATTCTTTTGTCCTCCCTACCCAATAATTTAACTGCCACCTTCTCCTCTCTCCACTCAGGCTCTCCCCTGATCGGGCATCTTGCAGCAGCTCGCAGCTCAGCTGTAGAAATCAGTCGACCATGCCATCTCCACAGATCGCCGCAGAGAGTCCCCAAGCAGGTAGGCCTTTCAGCTCTGATTGGGATGGCAGTTTGGGAGTCCAACTGGCTACAGCCATCTGCTCCAGCTTGTAACTGGCTGCTGTGAACTTGGGTCGATTGCTCACTGGACCACAAGTTTGAAGCCCATCTGAATCTCTCCTGCCATGGCTTTTTTCCTCCAGAAAGTTACAGCTTCTGCCTATAATCTGTGCATCTGTTTTAAACTTGAATTTTCTCCCACCACCCACCCATGCCACTCTTTAAATACATTGTTTCTCCACCCACATTGTTTCCTAACCTCTCATTAGTGGATTTTGCTGGGTATCTAGTATTTTAAGTGGTATCTAGCCTCCTATTTCAGCTTCATGGGATAAGTGGTTACCCATCCTCCCCTCTTATATGTGTTTTGTGCGAGTCAATAGTGCATTCCCTGACTGGCTATTGATTTTGCCATTGCTACTACACCTGTGATCATAAAGGATCTTTCCTGTTACCAGATCATTTCTTAGGTTTACTTCTGTGTGTCTGGATATCAAAATGCAGCCCTCTTTTCTTGCCTTTTGTTACCTTGCTGGTTTGCTTTTCAGCCCCCTTGATCTGCATTCTGATCTACTATACATGGCCCCTTCTAACACTTCTCCTGGGGACATATCCTACACTACTGCATTTAAACTCCCTTTTTTTTAACTAAAATTGCAATCACTTCAGCATTGCGGTACTTTACTCACTATACATGGCATACTACTGCAATTATGTCCTCCCTGTTCACCAAGACATTTTCCTGTGAGGCTAGGGTGCTCTTCTATGCAACACTGGGTTCACTTGTCATGCGTTTTAGTTATCCTCCAGCCTTCCCCTATTACCTCTGCAAAAGGGAACGTATTCATTATCATGGACTGATTTTAGGTGCGCTAAAAAATTTCTGCTACTATTACTACTATGTTCAGGCAATACTGAGTTAAACCCGGGTCCCCCTTCCCCTATCTCTGCACCTACTGAACTCATCCCACTAAAAGGGAGGAGTCTACTGCACATAAATGCATGGAGTCTCCTGAAGAAATTTGACTCTATACAGTCCTGGATTTGTCACACTAAGCCAGATGTACTGGTAGTCACTGAAACCTGGCTCCGATCCTCTACTCTAGATCGCTAAATAAATGTCCCATCGTATAATGTCTTCAAAGCTGACAGACTGTCCAGGGGAGGAGGGGTAGCTATCTATATTCAAGACAAATTTACTGTCTCTGTGACTGACTACACCATGATGCCTAAGGAGTTTAAAAGCTTGACATTACAGGTTCAGCTTTCTTCTTCTATGTCACTTTGCATCATAGGATGTTACAGACCCCCTTCACCAGGGCTAAAGGTGTTGAACCACCTGTATAATGCTTTGGACACACTGTTGTCAGAGGTCATCATTATGGGTGGCCAACCTGGACAGTTTTTCTGCCAGCTCCAAACCCCTAAAAGACGTTTGTGATACCTTTGGGCTTACACAGCTTATTACGGAAGCCACCTGTCCCAATAAGAAAACCATGCCAACAGTAGCCAGATTGACCTTATCCTAGTAAACAAACCATACCTCTATACTCATTCAGGCATTTTTTTCACTGACCTCAGTGACCATTGCTCCGTGTGAAGTCTGTACCTAAACCAGTGTCTACTTCCAGGTATATCTTTAAAAGAAGTTATCAGAACCTTGACCAGCATGCCTTCATTTCTGATCTACAGAATTCATACTGGCAAGACTTCTACCTAGCCACCATGGTGAATGTGGCCAACAAAATTTTCCAGTATATTGTCCTTGGTAAGATAAACAGACATGCTCCCATGATCAAAATTTGCACCAAGAAAAAAATCGAGTATATGTTTTACGGTTAGCCTAAAATCTGCTCTGCTTAATAGGGACATACTCTGGAAAAATGCTGAAAAAAAACGAACTACCCTCTGACTGGTTAGCCTTCAGGATGGCCAGGAATCGATGTACTAGACTTATCAGAGAAGAAAAAGCAAGATATTTTTGTACTGAATTGGACTCCTCTACCAAGTGCTCTGCTACATTTTGAAAGACCATTTAGGACACTGAGGGGCACTCGACAGCAAACTCTTTCCCTGCTAAAATTTCCCTCTGGTAGCTCCTCTACTACTGATAAATAGACAATGTTAGATCTTCTTAATAATCATTTTGCTACCGCTGTGCTAGCATGCGACTCCTCCCCTGCCAATACCTTCGTACACAACTTTGTGCCTAGGACCCGTTATCTCTGGCTACTGACACCCCTGCTCTGGACACTGTTTTCTCATTCTGACCTGTAACAATGAAACAAGCAGAAGACCTATTACTAGACCTGGACATTAGGAAGAGTGCAGGTGCTCACTGCTGACTCTATTGATCTCTGTTTCTTAAAACTTACCCATCACATCTTGTCTGCCCCAATCACTCATCTTTTCAACTTGTCTTTTGCTCAGGGTGCCCTACCATCAATCTGGAAAACCACTCATGTCATTCCTTTGTTCAAATCTGATGATCCAAGCAATCTAAATAATTATAGGCACATATCCCTGCATCCTATCCTTTCTAAAATGCTCGAGAAACTAGTTAATACTCAACTTAGGAAATATCTGGACTTCTTTAATCTGCTCAACCTTATTCAATCAGGCTTTAGGCCAAGCCACAGTGTGTGCCTTATTCCTTGACATGGTGGATCATGACTTGCTTCTGGTCACTCTACAAAACATCGGTCTTGACTCCATAGCATTAAAATGGTTTACTGCTTACTTGACTGGGTCATTTTCAGCAGGTTAAATCACAGGGAGAACTTTCTCCCCTGAAAATGCTGCAGAGAGGCATGCCGCAGGGGTCTATCTTGGGACCTCTATTTTTTGCACTTTACATCACCAACATTGATGCTAGCATCAAATCAGACAATATTCATCTTTTTGTTGACAATATGGTCCTTTATATTGACAGGCCTTCTTCAGAGATGGCCTGTAGGGATCTGCAACTGGACTTTAATCGTCTGCAGCTAAACCTGCTGAACCAAAAGCTTCTTTTAAACGCCAAAAAAAACTAAGGCTATGTTCTTCTCACCATTAGCCAATTCTTCATTTCCCAGCACCCAAGGTACAGTACCTCAGATAATTATGCTTCTAGGTGAATCTTTAGAATTTGTGGCCAAATTAAAATATCTGCTAAGCATCTACTTACTCAGGATGCCAAAAAAATGGACAGTTCAAACCACTTTTGGACTGTGCTGATTTCCTATATGGTCAAGGACCAAACTCTGCTCTTTCTAAGCTTGATGCTCTCTTCCATCGAACTATAAGATGCATCACTGGATCACCTTATTCCACCCATCATTGCTCCCTTTACTTCCTAGTAGGATGGACATCTCTCAAATTTAGAAGGCAAAAAAATGACACCCTCTGGACTTTTAGAGCAATTGCCAAGAAGCTTTCATAGTACATCTCTGACTCTCTGCCCCCTCTGTACAGTAGGTTGCTACTTCTTGAGAAGCCTTTCATACATTTCTCTAATTGTCCCTAAAGTCCATCTGTGTTTTGGTAGATCCTCCATAAGTTATGCACTTCCCCAACTGTGGAACAAACTTCAAAAAACCTTGAAGTTGTCTGTCTCTATAAAATGGTCCACATTAAAAAAATGTTGCTTGATCGCTCTTTCAAGGAGTCCTGCAACTGTTTCCCCTGATGACCTTCTAATAGATATTTGGTCTTACTACCACGCCCTTCTGGTTATCCCCTTGTTACTCCTTCTCTTATTCATATCCTCTCCTTATCTCTTTGTACCCCTCCTCTGGTGATCTCCTTGTATATACTCTATATATTACTGTACATATCTTGTTTGCATATATTGTATATAATGCTGTTTTTTCTATGTATTAATTGGTGATTTCTACCCTTGAGTACTCCAATATTGACTATTTGTATATTCTCTTTGTATGTACCCTACTGCACTGTAGTATTTTTGATGTGTACCTGTCCAGGTCCATCTTGTAAAGGAGTTCACTTAATGGTACTTCGCCTGGTAAAATAAAGATCGACCGATTGATTGTCATTTGATTTTTTTTAAAAATGTTGGTCTGGAAAGCTGCTTATACAGTAGTTCCTCTACTACATCAGTGTGCAGCCAAACCAGAGAGGTGCATCATGATAACATCACAAATCTGAACTGTAAGAGTTTATTTATGTCTTGGTACATCTTGCAGAACCAATTTCAGTATTATACCCTGTATTGCTGAATTGTTTCAACTTAAAAAAGCATTCTACTCTTGAATATCAGTTACCTACCTAAAAAAAATCTGATTTGACCTATATATGATGTCACGTAGCATACAATAATAACAAAGCAATCTAAGGTAGGAAGGGACATCAAGTCCATCATATACACGTATCCACCACCCCTACTTCATAAGCATGGATGAAAAAGTACATACATAGTGTACTAATTCATAGGGCTTCCCCATTGTTGCTACTATGCACAGAAACATGCGGAAGAAGAATTCAGTTCACAGTAGTCAATACGACAGACAATCTAATGATGTTAGCAGTGTGCCTGATAGCAGAGAATCTGGTTTTCTTCACATACACATTAATGCAGCAAGATGACTTATTTAAAAAAATTAAAACTATTTGCTCACTGAGTGCAAACGATGGTGTGGCTCATCATTTCATTGAAACCTACAGCACATGTTGAATGAAGCTTTCTGAGACTCAAAGGTATGTTGTAGCAAGTTATTTTATATTTGAGTTGCTGAAGAGTGAACATGCTGCCAGTTAAAACAAGCTATTCTGTTAAAACCTGCATTTGGTTTAAATTAATTCCAAGACCAATAAAAGAGGAAACGTGCTTTACGTTTTTATCATTGTCTTAAAAAATATGCTCCCCTCCCAGACAGAGTTTAACTTCTGTTTCTTGAAAGCATCTAGCTGTCTGAGCAAGTTAATTTATCTAACAGAGCTTCTCGAATAAAGTCTTATGTTTGACACAGTCCAACTTTTTTTTATTTATTCTTTGCATTTACCTTCACTAGCAAATAGCGATAGATATTAATTAGAAAACTGGATCACTACAACTGTAATTCATCTGCTCTTGCACTTGTCTACACCGAACATCAAAATCATTTACTATTTACCGTACATCTTAGTCATTTTCACAGTGTTATGAATCAAGCAGGGGATTGTGATGTCGGGTTATACAACACACACAGCATAAGAAGTCGAGGGGGCTTTGATCCTGATTATATGTTAACATGCAGTGATAGCATTAATGTAGGACAAATGAACTGTGCAGAGACTAACTGAACTATAAGCAGAAAAACATTAACTATTTTTGTGTTTTTAATTATGAAATTATACAAGTACTGAAATGCTACATACAGTTATCAATTTGTTCTTACTGGAAGTACGAGGTCTCAGTTTTTCTGCTATCTTCTTCAAATTGACTACTTATTGCTGTAGTCTATTATTTGAAGAGATTACAGATTGCTGTTGCAGACAGAAATACATTTCTTACCTTATGCTCTGAACAGAATGGTAAACATAGGTGATTTTCCAATAATGCTAAGTATACACTGGATCATAATAAACTTATTCCTTTGTAAGACATCTCCAGCTAATGGATAGCTTAATGTGTCTGACCACAAGTAAGCTCTGTCTTTCTGCCCCCGACAAACACACAACAGAGTTACTTGTAACTGAAGGGCCCTACACAATTCACACACCCATGTCACATATGACCAGGGCAGCAATTCTGCACCCACAGGTCAGTTGCACTTTGATACTGGCAGGCAGAATTGACTGTATATGTCTTGCAGTGTCAATCTATACCTGCAGCCTGAAGTGGTTGTATATTACTTGCACTGTGAAGATGTATTTGTGGCAGCAGATGTTCTGGCCCCACAGAAGCTTGCAGTTTTGTAGCCAGATGTGGCTGTGTATTTCTTCTATTGTAAATTTCTGTTTCTAGCTGCAGAAGCATAATCAGTTTCAGTTTACTGACTTTCTCAAAAAGAAACGAAATGAACTGCAAAAAGAGCATCAATTCACCAGATGGAGTTCAATTTAATACAGCACAACAATAGGAAAATGTGGCATTAGGGTTCCCAACCTACCCCCCCATTACAAAAAGACAAGACCACATAAGCACCAACAGACAGCCATCATCAGATATGACAAACATACAACTACTTCCAGATGACACATCAGACATCCATCATCTGGGTTCAGCATTTCTGTAGTGATGAATACATCTGCACACTTCACACACACACCTGCTTCTACAGTCACAGATACAAATCTGCAATACCCAAATTACAACAGTACTGTAAGTCTGTAAGCAGGGTTGTTTCCAGATTACACAAATGCAGTAACAATGATGTACTATGTTTGTAAAATGCATACAGCATACTGCACTTTTAAAATAATATACTCCATTAGTGCCATTTTAGACATGTAACAGTATGGCTCTTTATGTTTTCCAGTAAGCACACATATCTGCAGGGGCCTGCACTTCTGCGGACAGTAGTGCTGTAATATGGGTATCGTAGATTGTATCAGCAGCCAGAAGTGGGTGTTTATGTCAGGCAGCAGAAGTGCTGGTCCCATTGGGGCCTGCACTTCTGCAGACAGAAGTACTCTTCTAATTTGGGTATCATGGATATCTGTGGCTGTAGAAGTGCTGGCACTGCACACCGAAGTAGTGTTGTGATTTGAGTACTGTGGATTTTGGTCTGCAGCCAGAAGTGGGTGTGTATGTGTTAAAGCGTGCATGTGTATCAATTGCTGCAGAAGTGCTGCACTCTGATGATGGCTGTCTTGTGTCATTGGAAATAGCTGCATGTTGCTTGTCTTATCTGATGATGGCTGTTCATGACTGCTTAGAAACATGAAAACAGAATTTGTAAGCAGAAAGGAGAGCTTGATCCACACAATCTGCCCAGATGAAACATAGAAACATAGAATTTGACGGCAGATAAGGACCGCTTGGCCCACCCAGTCTGCCCATTTCCCTACCTACTGGATAAGCTGCAGATCCTAGTTAACCAGCAGCCTACTTCTTTCTACCCCCAACCCCTAGAATTGCCTTATGACTATCCCATGCATGCTTGAATTCCACCACTGATTTTGACTCCACAACCTCCTCCGGAAGGCCATTCCATGCATCCACAACCCTCTCTGTGAAAAAATACTTCCTTAAATTACCTCTGGCCGCCCCCATCTTCAAATTGTGCCCTCTTGTTCTTGCACCTCTTTTTTTGAAAGATGCTACCTCTTGGACTTTATTGATTCCTTGAGGTACTTGAAAGTTTCTATCATGTCCCCCTCCCTCCTTTCCTCGAGGCTATACATATTAAGCTCCTTAAGTCTCTCTTCATATGTCCTCCGGTGCAGACCCTGCACCATTTTAGTGCCCTCCTCTGGACAGCTTCCATCCTGTCTATGTCTTTGGAGATTGGGTCTCCAGAACTGCACACAGTACTCCAGATGGGGTCTCACCAGCTGTCTGTACAGAGGGATAATAACTTCCTGTTTTCTACTGGTGATGCCTCTCCCTATGCATCCCAGTATCCCCCAACCCTCCCTGCTGCCTTCTCACATTGCTTGCCCACCTTTGAGGTCATCTGATATGACTACCTCCAGGTCCCTTTCCATTTTTTGTTGTTAGTATCTCACCCCATTGTGTACTCTTCCCTGGGTTTTGTTTCCCAGGTGCATTACCTTGCACTTCTTAGCACTGAATCTAAGCTGCCATACATTTGACCATTCCTCTAACCTTGCCAAGTCCTTCTCATCCTTTCCACCCCACCCTGTGCATCAACTCTGTTGCAGATCTTAGTGTCATCTGCAAGAGACATACTTTTCCTTCCAGTCCTTCTGCAATGTAGCTATAAGACATTGAAGAGGACTAGTCCTAATCTGAACCCTGTGGTACCCGCTAGTAACCCTCCTTTCTTCTGAGGACTCCATTTACTATTACCTCTGTGTCCTATTCTCCAGCCAATTCTTACCCAGGCTGTCATCTGGGACCCACTCCCAGGCTGGCTAACTTATATATTAATCTTTGTGTGGGACTGTGTCAAATGCCTTGCTAAAGTCTAGGTAGGCCATGTCCACAGCCCCTCCTGATCTACTACTTTGGTCACCCAGTCAAAGAAATCTATCAGATTAGTCTGGCATGACCTTCCGCTGTGAATCCATGCTGCCTAGGGTCTTGTGCCCCTCTGGCCTCTAGATACTCGACAATTCTTTCCTTTAGAAGTGATTCCATCATTTTCCCTATCACTGAGGTTAAACTAACAGGTCTATAGTTTCCTGCTTCTGCCTTGCTCCCACTTTTGTGAAGGGGAATCACATCTGCCCTCCTCCAGTCCTCAGGTACCACCCCATCCTCCCATGATTTGTTAAAGAGGGTAGTCAGTGGTGTCACTAGTTCTACCCTTAGTTCTTTTAGAATTCTGGGATGAATCCCATCAGGCCCCATTGCTTTGTCCACCTTCAGTTTTAAGAGTTCTTTCAGAACCCTTTCTTCTGTAAATGGGCTGGTATCAACTTCTGTATCAGAGTGTTACTACTGTTTGTTTTATGTACCTCCCCTCTTCCTTTGTAAATACTGAGCAAAAATATTTGTTTAGTATCTCTGCCTTTCACATTCTCCCTCTGCCCACCCTCCTCCCTTTATTAAGCCTCACTATCCCTCCTTGGTCTTCCTTTGCTCCCTGATGTACCTATAAAAGGTTTTATTCCCCTTCTTAACTGAGTTGGCTATCTTTTCCTCAGTTTGGGCCTTTGCTGTTCTGACTGCCTTCCCAGCCTCCTTTTGCTTTAACTGATACAGTTCTCTGTCCTGCTCCTGCTGCGATTCCTTGTACTTCCTGAATGCTTTCTTTTGCTCTTGAACCTTCACTGCCACTTCCTTTGAGAACCATAGTGGTTTCTTACATCGTCTTGTACCTGCCTAGTCTGTCTCTGCAGACCCAAACAGGGGACTCAATGAACAGGGGAGTCAAGTCCCACCTGAGTAAAGGCACGCAACCTAAGGTGATGGTTAATGCCTCCCCGGAACTTCAGCACAGCCATGACACCGAATGCATCGGGACACTGGTAGAGAAAGTGGAGAAAGAAACCAATGTTTTGATTCATCTTGGTATGAACAACCTGTCTGATTGAACAGTGGAAGAAACCAAGCAAAATTTCATTAAGCTGGGAAATGGCTGCAGGCTAGAATGACCACCCTGACATTCTTGGAGATCCTCCCAGTGTGTAGCAAAGGGGATTGCAAAGACAAAATCAGGAATAAGGACATCGAGGAAGTCAATGTTTGGCTACATGGATGGTGTTGTGAAAAAGGATATCACATCATAGGCTCATGGGGGAACTTATGGGACAGGAAGCTATTCAGGTTTGATGGACTTCGCCTAACAAAGGAAGGAGTGAGTGCGCTTGAGAAGAAATTTGACATCCACTTCAGCCATTTAAACTAGGTAAAGGGGAATCCAATGCTAGGGAACCTATCAAAAAATACACTTCTGATGACAACTTAGTTGTCGCTCCCCCACAAGCAGGAATTTCTCTCTCACGACCTAAGAAAACCCATCGAAAACAGCTGGAAACTATCGGGAACTGAACACAGGACCACACATCCACAGGCCCAAGAGCACAACCAATAGTAATGAATAGCAGCAGGAGTACCAGACTATGGAAAGGGATATGCATCAATGCCAGAAGCCTGGGAAACAAAATAAGCAACCTGCAAGCAATGATGGCAGATTCCCAAGTGGACCTGGTGGCTGTTACAGAGACTTGGGCATCGGAGAAAAGTGACTGGGACCTTCTGGTCCAGGGCTATGCCTTGTTCAGACAGGACAGAAGGGAGGACAGGGGGATGGGTAGCATTATATGTAAAGGATGGGATAAATGTCATCTCAGTAGATAGCATTAAAAAGGATGGTGTGGAATCCCTGTGGATGCTACTCAAGTTGGCAATGGGGGAAGATGATCCACACAGGTGTGGTATACCAGCCTCTGGGGTAGGCTGAGGGCAGGGATGAAGAGCTCCTAGATGAGATCAAAGGTGTAGCACAAAAAGGGGATACAGTGGTGGTAGGAGACATCAATATACTCGATGTTAACTGGAGCATCCCAGTGGCAGGTTCTACTAGGAGCCAAAAGGTGGTTGATGCCCTACAAGACTGCCTACTTACACAATAATAGATTCAAAAAGGTAGAGACTGCGAAATCCAGTGGTAGCATGGTGCAAGGAGAGGGCTGGCACACCCTTAAAACAAGTAACAGTTCCAACAGTATCTTTGCACTCCAAACAAAAAGACCATGAATACTGCTGCCTCAAATAATTTAAATGCTTCAATGCATAAATATAGATACACAGAGATACTGTGATGAACTACAGATGCCCGCTACTTGCCCCGGCGCTTCAGATGTATTTTTCTTTTTATTATTTATATGTACATCTTCTTTTGATCATTTAATTAATATTCATGAGCACTGGTATAAATGTAACATGTCTCCTACTTAGCCATGTCCCCGAGGAAGAGTTTAGACACCCAAAGTGCCAGGGCAAGTAGCGGGCAGTACTCATCTTTTCGTTTGGAGTGCAAGGATATTTACACAACTAGTTAGTGCCCCGACTAGGCTGGACACCATCCTGTATGAGATCCTCACTAACTCAGAGGTAGTAAGGGCTACAGGTGTTGGGGAGCCACTAGCCAACAGTGACCACAACTCTGTGTGGTTTGAGTTAGTCCTAGGAGTAGAAAAAAAAATCGCAATCCAAGACAGAGGTTTTAAACTTTAGAGGAGACAATTTTGACAAAATGAGGCATTTAGCCAGAAGCAAGCTGTTAAGGATCCAGGAGCATTTAGCTGTGGAAAAAATATGGGGTCTGGTTAAGTTAGCCATTTTGGAGGGTACTAGGATGTGCGTAAGAACAGTGACCAAAAAGAACACACAAAAAAAATATGGTTTGGTAACCAGGCAACGACCTCAATCAGAACCAAAAGGGAGGCTTATTGGGACTATAAAAGAACTCAGGACGACAGCCCATGGGAAGCCTATGTTCAAAAGAACAAAGCAGCAAAGAGTATGGTGAAATCAGCTAAGGCTGCAATGGAGCTTTGGCTTGTGGAAGGGGTTAAATATGAGAGCACTTATACACATACACACACACACACACACACATACATATATATTATACACACACACACATACACACACACACACATATATATACACACACAAACATACACACACACACACACGAAAAAAGAAAGAAAAGGGGAGAAATAGACTTAAAAACAGTGACAGAGTAGTGGAGGAGGACAGGCAGAAGGCCACTATTCTCTGAACAACGTTTTTTGCTTAGTGTTCACAGAGGAACACAAAGGCCCAGTACCAGACAGTGGCATCAAAACTGCTGACAAATGTGTTCCACAAATGGAAGCACCATCAATCATCAACAGTAGGGTTAGAGAGATCCTGGATCAACTCAGAGAAGACAAGTCACCAGGGCCTGATGAAATACACCTGAGGGTGCTAAAGGTGCTAGCAAGTGAATTGGCAGGTACCTTAGCACATTTATTCAGCAGATCACTTCAGACAGGGGTAGTGCTGGGAAACTGGAAAAGAGCTGATGTGGTACCTTTCCACAAGGGAGGGAGTTGGGAGTAAACAGGCAATTACTGACCAGTCAGCCTTATGTTGGTAGTGGGGAAACTGATGGAAACCTTAATAAAACAAGACTTGGTAGAGTACCTAGATAAGAATGGTCTGCAGGATGACAGGCAACATGAGTTCATGGCAGGAAGGTCATGCCAAACTAACCTAATCACATTTTTTGACTGGGTCACTAGGAAACTAGACAGAGGCCACCCAGAGGACCTTCTCTACTTTGATTTCAGTAAGGCCTTTGATTTGGTGCCGCACAACTGCCTGCTTAAAAAAATCGGAGAACCTGGGTGCAGCCAAGTGCATAGTTAGCTGGGTAGGCAATTGGCTTAGGGACAGAAAACAGAGAGTAGTGGTCAATGGGGTGAGGTCTGATGAAGGCACAGTCACTAGTGGTGTGCCCCAAGATTCAGTGTTGGGGCCAGTCTTGTTTAATGCCTTTATCAGAGACTCAACATAGGTATTCAGGGCAAAATTGCCCTACTCACGGATGATACCAAGCTAGGAGGAAGGGTTGACAATGAGGAGGTGGTTATGGACCTACAAAAAGACATATAGAGGCTGGAAAGATGGTCCAATATCTAGCAGCTGAAGTTCAACACAAAAAAATGTAAGGTGATGCATTTGGGTAAAACCTGTATAATCTGAGGCGCTACCCACTGTGCCCTGACAATGTCCACTGGGCAGCATTCCAAACCGCACCACTCTATACTTATACCACAAACATCGCCACTGCTCCTGACTGCTCTTACCACAATACACGGCCATAACCTGTTAAATTACCACTGACTGCTCCATTTCCAGTCTATATGTTGCCACTTTAACCAACCTGGCCCCATTGCAAGATCGGTCCAATCACTGATTGATTGATGTTCCATATCCTGTAACCATAAATGAGCATTTGTATATTGTATTTACGGCTGTATCTATCATGTTCTTCACAAACGTGTATGTTAATTCCATGTATTCCTACATCCTGTAACATGAATTGCCTGTGCTGTATTTGTCCTCTTTGTGACGAAGTACCTTTGAAAATGAGCCCCTGGCTCAAAGGTTGTAAACTGATGTGTTAATAAATAAATAAATGGAACCCAAGGACCATGTACCACCTTAATAGAGTCCAACTCAGTGCCACAAAGGAAGAACAGGACCTAGGTGTCATCATAAGCAGCACCCTTAAACAGACAAGCCAGTGCAACAAAGCTTACAGTACGGCCAACAAAATGCTGGGGTGCATAGGGAGGGCATTCAACAGCAGGAGGAAGGAGGTAATACTGCTACTCTACAGGTCCCTGGTAAGGCCCCATCTGGAGTACTGTGTCCAGTTTTGGAGTCCATATCTGAAAAATGATACAAACAGGCTGGAGGCTGTTCAGAGAAGAGCAACCAAAATGATCCAGGACCTTCAAGGGCACTCATACGAGGAGCGTCTGGAAGCATTAAATATGTTCTCACTGGAGGCAAGGAGGCAGAGGGGAGATATGATTGAAACATACATAGAAACATAGAAATTGTCAGCAGATAAGGACTGTTAGGTCTGCCTGAAAGACCTACACTAGTTTGTGGCCTCTGACTCTACCTGGTCAATGACTCTTCACTCCTCCTTCCTACCTCTAAGGTACCATTACCTGTATGCCTGTTCCATGCAGGTTTAAAACCCTTCACAGTGCTCGCCTTCACCACCTCCTGTGGCAGTCTATACAAGTTCCTGAGAGGAGTAAATGAGGTGCCATCCTTGGACATGCTCAACCGAGTCTCTGACTCTAAAACTAGAGGACACAAGAGGAAGTTGGGGGAGGGGGCTTCAAAAGGGAGCTTAGGAAATACTATTTTACAGAAAGAGTCATAAAGCCATGGAATAAACTGCCAGTTGAGGTAGTGGAAGAAATGTCCATGACATAATTCATGCAGGGGTGGGACAAGGTTAAAGTGCGATCAACAGGAGCAGTAGGAGGCATTAGGCAGAAGGGGCTAGGTTCTGGGATCTGAGAAGGTCCAAGGAACACATAGGCAGACTAGATGGACCCTTGGCCTTCTTCTGCCATCTTGTTTTCTAGGTTTCTCTGTTTTCTATGCTTCCGGTGACCATCTCTCCTCCTTGCCTCTGCCTCTTCCTTGCCTATTTACTAATATTCCTTTATGTCTATCCCACCTATGACTGAAGCCCCCTGTTTTTGCTTCCACCATTTCTGCTGGCAGTCTGTTTCAAGCATGTACAACTCACCACTTCTGCTGGCAGTTTGTTTCAAGCATGTACAACTCTTTCATTGAAGCAGTACTTCCTCACATCTCTCTCAAGTCCTCCACTTCATCCCGTGTCCTTTGGTCCTGGTGCTCCTTCTTATTCAAAAGAGACTCTCCTCCTGCACACTATTTACTCCTGTGAGGTATCTGTATGTCTCTATCATGTCCCCTTTTGCTCTCCTCTCTTCCAAGAAAGTACATGTTGAGATCCTTCAGCCTTTCCTAACAGGACATTTGGTGTAACTTTTCACCATTTTAGTTGCCCTCCTCTGGACTGCCTCCACCCTGTCTATGTCCTTTCTTAGGTGCGGCTACCAGAACTGGACACAATAATCCAGTCAGGTTCTCACCAGTGAGTGATACAGTGACAACACCACCATCCTCCTCCTGCTGCAGAGTCCTCTCTCTATGCAGCCCACTGGCTCTACCCACTGCTTTGTCACACCACGCTGTCACTTTGCGGTCATAACATATGATATTCACAAGGTTACTTTCCTGCTTAGTGACTGTCAGTACCTACTGTCATCCTACATTCAACTCCTGGGTTCCTGGTGCATGATTCTGCACTTTTTGGCATTGAACCACAACTGCCATGTTCTTGACCAGTGCTTGAGATTCCAAAACTGCTATGTATTTTCTTCATCCCCTCCCAAGTGTCCACCCTATTACAGACTTTGGCATCATCTGCAAAAAGACATACTGTCCCATCCAGTTGTTCTGTAATGTTGATTATGAAGACACTATAGAGCACTGGTCCCAGAGCCGAACCCTGCAGCACCCTGTTGGCCACTCTCCCATCATTAGATTGCGCCATTAACCATAATCCTGTGTCCTATCCATTAACCAGTTTCTTACCCAATTAACCACTTTGGATCCAAACCCTAGGCTGCTCAGTTTCTTTATCGGTCTCTTATGTAGCACAGTGCAGAAGGCCTTGCTGAAGTCCACATAGTCCATATCCACTACCCTTCCCTGATCTATTTCCTTGGTTTCCCAGTCGAATAAATGAATCAAATTTGTTTAACATAACCTCCCCACATGAATCCATGCTGCCTGTGGTCTTGCAGCCCACTGGATTCAAGGAACTCTGCCAATTTTTCTTTTAGCAGGGTTTCCTTTAATTTTCCCATCACTGAGGTGAGATTGACAGGCCTATGGTTGCTAACCTCCTCTCTGCTGCCACTCTTATGTAGATGGACCACCTTTGCTCTCCTTCAGTCTTCTGGAACTATGCCTGGTTCCAGACAGATGTTGAATAAGGCCATCAGTAGGGCAGCTAGCACCTCCCAGAGCTCTTTTAGGACCCTTGGATATATCCCATCTGCTCCTATAGCCTTTTCTACTTTCAGAGCTGCAAGTCTGTTCAGGAGGCTATTTTCAGCTTTAAAGTTTAGAACCAGTAAGTTTTAGTTTTGGAACATGTTTGGCCCATTGATTATTTAAATATCCTCAAATTATCAGGAATGCATTATTAAATTTACACGGACAGCCCAACAAGGTTGCATAACCTGGTCTACAACAAGTACTCTCAAACCTTTAACAGAACAGAAGATATCACTTTCTCAAAACAGAAACCTGCATTATGGACTATAAAGCCTAGTCCTGATTTCGGTGACTGACAGCTGTTAAGAGAACAGATGGGAAATTAACCACCAGCCACTCTGAGGAACAAAGAGAAGACTGGTATAAAACTTTCTCAAAATAGAAACAAAGAATCTGTTGTCAGATAAGGAGCACTCGGCCCGCCTAGTCTGACCAACTCCCTGTATTTTGGTTTTCTGTTGTGTTTCTTCATTAAAATGTGTTATCTACAGAAATAAGCACAGGAATAGAAACGTTTCTTTCTTTATAATTTTGGTATGGGAGAAAACTGCTAAACAGTGTAGTTGATGTACAGTAATATGAATAGTATCTGTAGAAGAAACTAGTGAGTAGGGTGGGGCTCTACAGATACCACAGTAGCTGGACTGAAGGGGCCTGAGGATGCCATTTCATTTTTTTCTCTGTGGATTTTATCTATTTATTCCTGATTTCCAACAGCAGCATAGAACACATACCTGAATGATACGGTTGCCCTGTAGGAGTGTTATATGCTGGTTGTGTAATAACATGCTGGGTATGTTGCTCTTGTGCACATGGCAGTGCTTCATCAGTGGTTGCCTTCCACGGTTCCCCACCTGGCGATGGATCTGGTCTGTAACCATTCATGTCAGGGTTATTTTGTTGATATACTGCTCCACAGGATGACATTATGGGACTGCACATATTCTGCATTTGGTTCCTTTCAACACATTGGACTCCATCCCACTGTGTGCCATATTGTAGCACTTCAGGAGTGCAGGGAAGCACAGCAGGGTCATTTTGACTATGTATTGGAATTGTCCAGCCATCTTGCCAAAGCATCACATCAGAAGCACAATTACTTGGAAGATTGAGCTGTTCTCCAAAGGCCGTTCCTTCCCCTAAATACAACAGACAACAATTATATGGTTAATAAAGGAGTGGTTGTCACTTCACTTTTTTTTTTATTACAAATGTAGGCATTTTAATGTTTGGGCCAGATGTTTTATGCCGACCCTAGCGTCAACAAGTATACCATAACTATGCAGGGTTGTGTACTGGCTATAATACGGTATTCACTAGCAAATATTCTAAGTAAAAAAAAGTTTTTAAATATAGTTATAAATTGTAGAACAAAAGAATACACAATACAATGTGATCAATGATGGATGGGATAGTAGTTCATTTTTTTTTATTATGGAGAAAAAAAGGAAAAATAGATACAGACATTATATCAGTATACATTAATACATAGAGAAGGGTAGTTACCAGGTCTGTGAAAGAATAGCCACATAACTAATACAATGGCCGTTTAGCTATATCGCTGCTTCACCATTATGAATACAGTACAGCATATAAAGAAAAAAACTGTTTTGCATCAAATTCATTTTGGTTAACTAATTGAAATCCAGCAGGTGTGTCCTGATTCTTAGAAGCCAGTACCTGAAGTGTGGGAGGGTTTGAGCATCATATACAGTCTAAACCCAATCGGTTATAAGTTAAAGATATTAACAAATGGAGTCCAGACTGAGTTAAATTTAATAATTTGTTTATAAGTAATGTAATGGATTTTTTCAACATGGTGGATAGAGAGCATCATATTGATCCATATCATAAATAATGGGGGATCGCTGTCCTTCCATTTCATAAGGATCAGTTTAAAAGTGTTAATAATACAGATATTTATCAAATATCTATTATGAAAAGGTAAACATATAGGGCCTCCGTAACATAGCAGCATCCAAAATGGAGCCTTAATGAAGGGTTTATCCACCATATACAACAGTAATCCCAAAATAGCTGACCAAAAGGAATCTAATACAGGGCATAAAACGAGCATGTGCTCCAAAGTTCCTACATCGGAATGGCATCTAGGGCAGGTATTAGAAACCATGGGATTCAAAAGATTTAAACGGTAGGGTGTATAATAAGTACAATATAAGATGTTGATCTGAATCTGAGTAAAGCTTGAAGATTTTAAACCCCAGCAATTTTGGATATATAATTTTTCTTTATAGGGAGAGGGGAATGACCTGATTCAGTTTATCCTCCCATACTGATTTTAACTGATTTGATTCATCCAGACTATTTGATACCAGGACCTGATAAATCTGAGAAATTAATTTATATCTTTGTGTAGATGTAAACATGCTATCTATCTGTCTTAATCTAGGGTTACTTGATGTTCTATATTTTTTACAAATGAAATCTCTGATTTGTAAGTAACCGTAAAACTGAGAATTAGGTAGCTCATACTTATTTTTAAAAGATTCATAATCCAGGACTTGGTTATCACCCAAGAATTGTGCACCTTTGCCCAGACCCTTTAGGTACCACCGTTTAAAGGTAATATCATTAATAGAAGGGGGGAAAAATGGATTCATATAAATGGGAGAATGAGGTGAACAATGTATGACTGGAGAAATCTGTCAAATAGTCTTATACCAAATTTTTATTGCTGCCATAAAACAAAAGGATACATTAAGTGTATTAAAATATTTACCAATATAAAGGCTATGTTTAATATTGCAGTATGGACAACGAGAAGTTTCAATAATGTACAAGTGGTCATTCGTATCTTTATGGTACCAGTTTAGCCAATGGGACCCAGTTTGCAGCTTTATAATAATTTTTAGAACAGGGAAGAGCCAACCCTCCTTCCGAAGTAGAAAGATAATAATTTCTGAATTTTAAGTCAGGTTTTTTTGACTTGCCAAAAAATTTCTTTATTAATACTTCTAGGCCTTTAAAAAAAATCTTCTCTAATTATGATGGATATACTCTGAAAAAGAAATAGAAATTTAGGAAGTGTGTCCATTTTTATGATATTAACTTGCCTTACTAGAGAAAGGGGGAGGCTTTCCCAGCATTTTAAAGCCTGCTTAGTTTTTTTGGAGAAGAGGATCAAAATTTAGAGCAAATAAGTTTTTTAACGCATAATCGATCTGAATTCCCAGATATAATATTTCTGTTATAATTTTGAGATTAAGATCAGATGAAGGGTGAAAACAATTGGAATGATGTTTAGTTTCAAGAACTTCAGTTTTATCCCAGTTGACCTTCTAATCAGAGACACGCCCAAATTGGGTTATAATCTCCAGAATTAGTGAACAAGAATTAAGATTTTGAACCATAATTAACATGTTGCCTGTGTACAGACTGATGTGATATTCTGTGTTGTTTATAGAGGAGCCTTTGATTAATTTAGATTGTCTAATGGACAAAGCAAGTCGTTCAATCACTATTGCAAAGATAAGCGGCGATAAAGGGCAGTCTTAATGGGTGCCTCCATGAATCTCAAATAATGTGGAAAGATCCTGGTTAGTCTTGACCCTGGCCACCAGGCTGGAATACAAAATTTCCAGCCATGCTCTAAAATTAGGCCCAAAATCAAATTAAGGAGAACAGCCTTAATAAATGACCATTCAATATGGTCAAATGCCTTTTTGGCATCTATAAAAAGTGAAAAAAGGTCAGAATTTTTACAATAATCTAAAACATTGAGAATCTTCCTAGTTTTAGATGTTAGAGATTGGTCTTTAATAAAGCCATTCTGATCCAGGTGAACCAGAGCGGGGAGGACTTTTTCCATCCTGGTGGCGAGGACCTTTGCCAGGATCTTAGCATCAGAATTTATTGAAGAAATTGGTCTATACGATCCAGGATAAAGAGGGTATTTTTCTTTTTTGATAAATAGATGTATACTTACCTCTTTAAGAAATGGCAGGAGAGATTTTGTATTAAACATATAGTGAAATATTATTTTAAGATGTGGGGCCAATATTATAGAAAATGTTTTAAAAAAAATCTATAATCAGGCTATCTGGTCCAGGGGCTTTTCCTCATGGATGTTTTTTAACAGTTTCTCTAATTTCAAAAACAGTGATTTCTTGTTCTAAATACTGGCACTCTTCTGCTTGCAGCATAGGGCCTATAAGGTCAGAAAAAAAAAAGTCAGCCATATTTTCGGAGCAGTCAGCGATTTCAGATGAGTAACGGGCTTGATAATATTGACTAAATACATTATTGATTTCAAGAGGTGTCGAGACAATTTGACCAGAGGAGTCCCATATAGGTGTAATGAGAGTTTCTTATTGTTGTACTTTTAATTGCCAAGCAAGCAGTTTATCTGTCTTGTCGCCAAAGGCACAATATTGGCTACGAGTGTAAAGTAGCTGCCTTTCTGAGTCATCAGCTGACAATTTATTATGCTGCTCTTTAAGAGAGCTTAAATACATAAATATATCCGGGTCATTAGTTGTTATATATAAATTTTCAGTATGAAAGATCAAGGACTCTAAATCGCTGAGGGCCTGCGTCCATTTTTTGTTACGCCTAATTGTATATGTAGTAATAGAGCCACGAAGGAATGCCTTAAAGGATTCTCATATAATCCCTACATTTGTATCATTTGTTTTGTTTTGAAAAAAGAAAATATCTATATCTGATTTGATTTGCTTGTAGAAATTCTAATCTTTCAAAAGTAAGGGATCAAATCAAAAATTTATGCCGTTTTTGGGATTCAGTATATTGTAATTTTAACACTACTGGGGCATGATCAGAGATAATGATAGGGCCGTATTCCACTGACCTAACCTGATAAGCACAAGATGTTGAGAGCAAAAAATTAAAAAATTCTAGAGTGTGTTTTGTGCATTGCAACATAATAAGAGAAATGTTGAGATACCAGATTTATGTGGCGCCATACTTCAATAAGCCTCAAATTTTCCATATACTGCAGGGTGGCATTAGCTGCTGAAGTAATTTTATTGGGCTGAATATTAGCTCTGTCTAAAATAGGATCCAGCACCAAACTGAAGTTGCCACCAACAATACAGGAAGCAGGAAATGTACTTGATTCTACAAACATATGCTAAAAAAAAAGAAAAAAAAAAAAAAAGAGGGAGAATGCTCATTAGGCCCATATAAATTCCCAATAGTGTATAATTGGCCTGCCAATGAAATGTGGCAAATATAATGGCCTTCAACATCAATAGATTGCTTAATTATATGGGTAGAAAGTGATTTAAAAAAAAAAAAAATCAAAACTCCCCCAGCGTTATTCTTAAACGGGGCAGTAATGCCCAGACCCCACCTTTTGGTGTGAAAGGAATAGTCCTTATCTGCCAAGTGCGTTTCTTAAAGCAATGCACAATTAACTGCAGACTTATCCAGCCAGCCAAACACTCTCCTTGCCTTAATTTGATCACTCATCCCTCTCACATTCCAACTGGCTATACTAAGTTGATATGCCAAACACATAAGTAAAGATTCTAAATATAAAAAAAAAGTCAAGCACATCAAGTAATAGCACGCAACACTGCTGGATATAAATATCCATATAGTTACAGACTTGATATAGCTAATAATATATTGTAAAATAGTTTCAATATTAACATAAACCCTTGATGCTTCCCCATCTTTCCTAAATAGATTAACAATGTAATTTCTTATATTCTGTTTTTTTTCATTTTATGCAAGTTAGATCTAGCAAACTAAATAACATAGTATGTGCTGCCTTTGTGTTGCATAAAAAAACAGCTGTAAAAATTATTTTGTATTAGAGTCAATACTCATAACATCCGACAAGATCGGAAGGCTCAGCTGGATACCAATTATACTACAAGGGTAAAGTAGACAAAAAGACAGCAAATAACAAATACTCAGAAGTAACAATGACCCACAATTAACCATACCCCCCTCCCCCTGACATTTTGTCCAGATAGACATTGAGTGTTCAGAAAAATGAAAGCAGGCCGATAAAGCCAAGCCCTGTCTCAAATTACTTACTCTCAAACTTATTTGTAAGCCAACATATAGTTAGAATATATACATAGACAGGGCAAGAAATATAGCCTTAATTGACTAAATTAAGATTGCATCTTCATCGTAATAAATGAGATGTCTTATTGACAAACAGGGGGAAAAAAATTTTCTCAAACAACAAGCATGTAAACAAAACAAAAAAAACAATTTTTTTTTAATGTAAGTACTGTTATGTAAATAATCTAATCATACAAATTAACTATTGGTCTTAGAAAACTACAGTTCTGAGGTGGAAGGATTATCATCAGCTGGAATATTATTCGAAGATGTATTCAGAAATAATTCTGTCTTCTTGGGGTCTGAAAAGACCATAGTTTTGCCGTGCATTGAGAACCTAATACGGGCAGGAGGTAAGATGGCATACTGAATATTCCTGCCCCGAAGTATCTCCCTTGTTCTATCAAAGGCCTTATGACATTGTATTGTCCCAGATGAAAAGTCAGGATAAACTGAAACTTTTGTTTTCACAGAAGAGGTCTTTGTTAATCCTGGCTGCCCGGAATACAGCCTCTTGATCTTGGAAGTAATGGGACTTCCTGTAGACAGTTTGTGGGTATTGCTTCCATCCCGCATAATTAGCATGTTGTTTGGGGTCTCTCACCCCCCACCCGGTGCACTCTATCAAATAATTTTTCTTCTGGGTATTTGCGATTGAGGGACATAGTCAAAATTTCTTAAAATATGGTAATGGTCTCCTGGGCCTTCACTACTCTCTGTCAAGCCAATACTCTTAATATTTTCTCTCCGAGATTGGTCCTCAAGTTCAGAAATTTTCTGCTGAAGCTCAGAAATGATAGTACTGTGCTCTGACTGTTTTTTAGCAAGGGTATAACCTTGTCTTCTAGTTGGCTAATCCAAGTTTCAGCTTCATCCATTCTCAGAGACAGAGACTCCATTTTTTGATTAATTTCATTAAAAACTCATGTTAAATCTGAAAGGGCAGAGGTGATTGTAGAGAAGCTGCTATGTATTTCAGGTCTTATTTCTGTTTGAAAAGTTTGAAAGGCTTCAAATGTAAGTGTCGTGACTGGTCGATTACTATAATCTGACTAGTCAGTAGTTTCATCAAGTTGTTTATTAAACATTCTAATGTCATTCTGGGCTGCCTCTTCAGCCACTATGGTCTTGAATTATTCATAATTTCAGTTGTTTGTGGCACTAAATTTTTTGTTACAGTCCTATTACCTAGAAGAGATGGTAATCTTTCCTGGACTGACCTGCTGAGCTGTAGAACACTTTTCATTCATGGCAGAGTTGGAACAGAGAGGGTTCACTTCTTCCTCATCAGCCATAGTGTAATTCAGGTCATCTGGTTCGGCCACAAATTCAAGAGAGGTGGGGAGAGTGTGAGATACAGGCGGGTTGGGAATTGGAAAGAGTGGCTTGCCAGAGAAAATTATAGGTAATAACAGGTATGAATATAATTTCTGCTGTTGCAAACAAGTGCGGCCAGTAGTGGAAATGTTATCTGCCACCTCCAGAGAGTTCGTTGCAGTTCCATTTGCAAGCTTGAGTTCAGGTATTACTTTTCTCTTTCTCTGTGGCTCCCACTGGACGTGTTGGTCTAAAAAAGTGTTTAACGGGTATGTTTTTTATGGTTCAAGAGGGACATGCTCAGCCAATGACTTCAATAGGCTAATCAGTTACCAGTTTTAAGGAGAGTCTCATTCATGAAAGCCAAATTAATCTAGTTGATTTAGAACATGGGGAGGGATTCAACCATTCCATACCCCGCAAACTGGTAACTCACCAACCAAGGCTATGAATTGGTTTTCTCCTTCTCCATGGTTCCCATTGCACACGCAGCTCCTATCGTTTTAAAAAAACCTATGTTCAGTGAGGTGTGTTTTTTTCAGCGACTACAGTGGGAAATATTCCACTCAAGACCTGGAAGGATAGGTAGCTTGTAGATACAACACACTCATAAGAGCAATATTTCACAGAGGGAATCAACAGACATCTAGCATTAGAGGGCTCCAACAGCTCTGCAGCCTGCCAATAGAACGCTCACCACACCATCTTGAATTGCCATGCTCCTTCCTGTGCTCCGGGGATATTAGTTTATGAGTTGGATGGCCACAAGGGTAACACACACACTTTCTAGGCTTGAGGGTTATCAACCCAACTGACCCACTGTGAGGAAAATCAAGTATGTTATTACTATTATTTGCACAGAGGAATGGAGATCAGACTCACTCATCACACCACAAGTGTCAAATTATATTAATTGTATTTTGTTTATTAGGAATTTGAAAATTTCCAGCCACCTCCTTTACACCAATGTTTCATAGCTGACACACTACTTCCTCAAGCTGAGTAGCATGTAATCTTATTCTGTAAATAATTAAAAATATCATAAACCATCATTCCACATTTTATTTCTCCCCAGACCGGGCCCAAGTCAACATCTTTGTTGCAGCAGTAATAGCAGTAGTAGTAGTTTTATTTATATGGTGCTCTGTCCACAGGCTCAGGGAGCCTCATATAGTGCAAAACATATACAGTAGCAGAAGATCAACAGACATCACCAGGACTCAGTTTACTCTGATAGAAAATCCAGCTCAACATTCTAATATTTGTAAAATAAATACACCCAAAAAAAAGCCAGTAAAAACTGGCCTATTGGCCATGTGCTGATGAGATCAGTCAGGCTAGTTCCGGGTAAAAAGACGATGTTTTAGTGCCAGCTTATAGCTCTCCACTGAGGGGACTGCTCTCAGATGACAAGGCAGCACATTCCAAACTATAGGTGCTGCAACCACAAGCCCCGTCTTCAGACTGCAACAGTCTAGATCTGGAGACCAACAGGAGGCGAGCCTCAGAAACACAAAGTGGGTGGCCAGAAACATATGTGGAGAGGGGTGGCCTTAAGTTGTTACCCCACCAACTCAGATCCCGCATCTACCAGTTGTCGAGAACCAGAATCAACCAGCAACACTTCAGTCTTGTCTAGATTCATCTGAAACCAGCTGCAGGCTCTCCAGTTACTGATTTCAGATAGGCATTTGTTCAGCACGTTGGCAGCATTTTTCTCTCCACTGACAAATGACAGCTATAGCCGAGTATCATCAGCATAGCATTAAAAACTCAGACTATATCACTGAATGACCTCTCCCAGAGGCTGCATATACACTGCAAATAACATGGGCAGCAAGACTGCACCCAGAGGTACGCCACAGTCAAAGGGAGCAGGGTGCAAGGTTAAATTTTGCAGTGTCACCTGCTATACTCTGCCAGAAAGGAAGGACTAAACCACTACAATACAATGCCTGTAAGTCCTCTAAAGTACCTCAACTGAGCTGCTAAAACTCCTTGGTATGCAGGGTCAAAAAGAGGTGAGAGAGGACCAAGAGGACCAAGAATTGATTGTTCTTTTCTATATGTAGCTAGAAGGTCATTTTGCATCCTAACGAGTGCTGTAGATGTGCTGTGACACCTTCTGGTTCGCAACTGGTAAGGCTCATAGATAAAAAGTCTTTCTAGAAGCATCTCAATCTGGGTCACCGCTACCTTCTTGATGACCTTCCATTATGAGCAAAGTGCAGTTGGATAAATTCTCAGACTCCAAAGAGGGCTTTTTTAGAAGAGTTTTCACCAACACACTCCTCAGTGCAGCAGGGAACACACTATCCTTGAAGCAACACCTGACAATCTCCAGAATAACTGGGCCCAGAGTTCCTGGCAGTTGTCCAGCATACAGAAAATAGGGGGCACTTAGCGGCTAGCCAGAGAATCTCACCATTTGATACTGGCTAAAACACATCCCAGACTGGTGGAATTGCTTTGCTCTGCACAAATTGGCCACTGCTAGGCTACGACAGCCCACTTGGGGAAATCCCAGACCTAATGGAGGGTACCCTATCAAGGATGAACTGAGCAAACTCCTCACACCTTTCTGTGGATGACTCTCCCCAAGTCTGCAGACAGACGAGATGCAGTAATCTGCCTAAAGTGTGGAACAGTTAAGCTGGTTTGTTCTTGCCTGCAGCAATCACCCTTGACAGGAACTCTGCTCTTCTCAGAGTGACTACCCCCACCCCCGATTCTCTTGATAATAAATTCTCAGGGTTAGCCTATCTTTTAGCGATCCCAATTTCCTCCAAGAATGCTCCAGTCCTGCCTTTCAGGCCCCAAGAATGCTCCAACCCTCGCCCTTCAACCACCTAAGTGCCTCACTTATACCAAGGGCAGCTGTGGCATGATACTCTTGGGTGTACAAAAATGGTGCAAGGGAACTGAGTGCAGCAGTGACAGCTATGTTACAGGCTTCCACTGCCCTTCTGACCCCATACACCTGCAATATGCTCGAGCAATCCAGCACTGCCATGGCCTTGATGGCTCAAGGTTATGTTCTGGATGGTATCAATCTAACTCCACTGGGAAGAAGTGCTTATAGGAAGGGTGACTTGACAGAAAGCTCACAGCATTGTAATCCAAACACACAATCTGATCAAACATGGACTTTCCTGACCTCAAGCCCTATAGCAGTAATGCACAACATACGGCCTGCAGGCCACAAACAGCCTGTACAAAGGTTGTCTGTGGCCCATGAAGTCTTGCACACTCTAACACATTTCACCATAAGTTGAGCATGTGTTTGATTTTTTGCCGTCTTGTGGAACAAAGAAATCCATACTGGCGTGCTGATAAATTAATGTCATATTGGAGAATCCGCAGTTCCAGTAGCTAGCGTAAGTTAAGTTAAACTTTTTTTTTTTTTTAACAAAATTGCTGGAGGCAAACAAATCCAGTGTTTTTATCAAATGACAGGTTGGAAATCAGCACTGCTACCTCAACGGCATCCACCCGTCAGCATTTGATGTTGTTAAGAATGCCACTGGCAACCAAAGCTGCTGGTTTGACAGATAAATGTCACTAGTCATTTCTTTTGAATATGGAGAAGGACAATGTAGTCATGGGTAAAAGCCCTGCTCCTCTGTTGATACAGCTGCAGTACACTAGACAGGATGATGCTTGTCAGTCGTGCTTTAGCTCATGTTCACTGTCTGCTCAGCAGTGTCGCCATTTGCTGAGACACAAGTCACTGTCCCCACAGCACAGACGAGAAAGCTGGACTGATGCCAGGCTGACATCATTGTGCAGTGACTAAAGAGCAAAAAGTGTAAAATACTATATGTGTGGCAGCCCGATGGCACTGAGGGCTGAGGTGCTGGGCGCCACACCTCGCACCATGCCGATGACCCGTGAATGGCAGTGAGTGGGCAGAGAAGGATGGAACGTCCTTGGACAGCTCTCCTTCTCTAGGGTGAAGGGGTCTCCCAGCAGTCTGTGCTTGCCTGGCCCCTAGCGGCGTCTGGGGGCTGGCACACTGACACTGTGTCTACAAGGGGGAGGCAAAGGAGCAGCCGTTGGATGTACTGCAGACGGATGCATGCATGGTACATCCCCCGACAGCATTGCATGCTCCACTGCCTAGAGTGAAAATGTGGAAAAAGATGGCTTCCTGGTCAAGCAGCTTGATGACTGTCTGACGAACACCGGCTCTGGGGGCGTCGCCTGAATCTGGATCCAGACAGGGTGGGCAAGTTGGGGGCTCCCCATGACCCCACTGTGAGGAGTAAGCCACAGGGAATAAAAGGCGAGGACCCTGAAGGAGTGCGGATGGATGGACGGCAGCCGGAGTCCTAAGGCGTTGCCAGAATACGGGGAAGCAGACCAAGTATGCTAGGAGAAAGAAATAGCAAATACAAAAATGCTATATGTGTGCACCAGCCCTCAGTCTTGACTCACGTTTTCAATCTGCCCTCCCCCCAAAAAAAGTTGTGCACCATTGCCCAAGAGGAAAAACCAAGTTCAGAGTGTGGCCCAGCTGGTGTGTCACACAGGTAAACTACCTGTGTCAAACATCAACCATCAAAGTTAGGCAGGGAACTCCCTATATTTCTGTAGGAAACCAGGCTTGCATCCTGGAGGCTGATATATGAGAAAGATCCTGCCCCCCTCCATACCCACGTCACCCCTGGCAGCCACATATTACAACAATCTGGCTCCCCCCTTTTCTGGGTTTACCTATAGCACTGTGACATGCAGTACACTGACATCTGACAGCAACAGACACAATGCAGAGTACTGGCATTGTACTGTCAGGGATGTCGGTGTGTTTTCTTTGGGGTGCTGCACCCCCGAACACCCTTGTCTCTAAATATTCAACTCTTTGTCAGAGTTCTCTCGGGGAGGGGGCAAAATACCGGGAGATGCACTACTGGTGTCTATGGGGACCATCACAGTGACCTGTTTTTCATCGAATTCTGTTGCTGTGATGGCCTTGGCAGTGATGGTGTCGATGTGCAGTCAGCATACCCCTTTTCTGCACCTTTGCTTTCGATGAGTTGCCCAAAATAATTTTTTGAATTACACATATCTAAATATCTATACTTCTCCAGGCAGACAAATTAAAATGGCAAAATTCACTTATCTGGCAATATGCCCTGTGGTCCTAAACACATTATGTTGAACTTTGCATTATATGCTCCCTGTTTCAAATAAGACATACGTTTGTTCATCATATCCGAAAATATAATCCACTGAATGCATTTCAGATGCATGTATATTTGTGTCCACAATAGTATTTTAGGAGGGAGCCAATTTTCTTCATAAAACACAATTCATTATTCATTTTGGTACTAATACACTGTTGTTTTGATTGGTTTGATTCCCCTTAATAGTAACTTATAATTACCAAACATTCAGCTTGTAATGTACTACAGCAAGCACAAATGTATATACCAAAAATATATCTCAAATGAATTTAGCTGATTATATATTGGGATAGGATAAAATATTTGCTTGCCAAAAACTGATTACAGCTGATATAAATGCAAATCTTATTTGAAACAGGGGGCATAGAATATAAAGTTGGGAGTAGTGTGGTTAGAATTGGAACCATGTGGCATACTACCAGATACGTGAATTTTACTATTTGTAATGCGTATGTCTGGAAGAGCATGGATATTCAGAAGCATTTAATTGAAAACGTTGTCCTGGGCAGCTGACTGGAAACAATGGTGCACATAAAGGTACTGACGCGGACTCTGAGTGCATAAAACTAGGGACTAACGATTTACGCCATTTGCTTTTACAAAGTTACAGAACAAGACTTTCCGCAGTCACCCCGAGGAAGTAGCTGGTCAGCTACAGTTAGGGTACTGGAGGTGGCTAGAGATTTTACAATTCCTAATGAACAAAATATAATGAATAAAAAACGACACTTGCATTGTGGTGGACAAAGCAACGGGACCGGATGGGATTCACCCCAGAATTCTAAAAGAACTAAGGGGAGAACTAGTGGCACCACTGACTACCCTTATTAACAAATCATGGGAGGAGGGGGTGGTACCTGAGGACCGGAGGGGGGGGGCAGAAGTGATTCCCCTTCGCAAAAGTGGGAACAAGGCAGAGGCAGAAACTACAGACTTGTTAGTTTGACCTCAGTGGTAAGGAAAGTGATGGAATCACTTCTGAAAGAAAGAACTGTAAAGTACCTAGAGGCCAGCAGGGCACACTACCTAAGGCAGCGAGGAGATTCAGTGCAGGAAGGTCATGTCAGGTGAATCCAATAGTTTTCTTTGACTGGGTGACCAAAGCAGTAGACCAGGGAGGGGCTGTAGACATAGCCTACCTAGACTTTAGCAAGGCATTTGACACAGTCCCATACAAAAGATTAACAAACAAGTTAGCCAGCCTGGGAGTGGGTCCCAGGGTGAAAAATTGGCTAGACAACAGGATGCAGACGGTAATAGTAAACAGAGTCCACTCTGAAGAAAGGGAGGTTACTAGCAGGGTACCACAGGGTTCAGTACTGGGACCAGTCCTCATTAATGTCTTTATAGGTGACATTGCGGAGGGACTGGAAGAAAAATGCCTCTTTGCAGATGACACAAAGATCTGCAACAGGGTTGATACACAAACGGGGTGGAAAGGATGAGAAGGGACTTGGCAAGGTTGAAGGAATGGTCAAATGTATGGCAGCTTAGATTCAATGCAAACAAGTGCAAAGTAATGCACCTGGGAAACAAAAACCCAAGGGAAGAGTACACAATGGGAGGTGAGGTATTAACAACAAAAATGGAAAGTGACCTAGGGTAGTCCTATAAAATGATCTACAGGTAGGCAAGCAATGTGAGAGGGCAGTAAGGAGAGCTGGGGGGATACTGGGATACATAGGGAAGAGGCATCACCAGTAGAAAAACAGGAAATTGTTAACCCTCTGCACAGACAGTTAGTGAGACTCCATCTGGAGTACTGCGTGCAGTTCTGGAGACCCCATCTCTGCAAGGACATAGACAGGATGGAGTCAGTCCAGAGGAGGCAACTAAAATGGTACAGGGTCTGCACCAGAAGCCATTATGAAGCGAGACTAAAAGAGCATAATATGTATACCCTTGAGGAAAGGACGGGGCGGGCATGATAGAAACTTTAAAGTACCTCAAGGAATCAACAAAGTCCAAGAGGGTAGCATCTTTCAGAAAAAGAGATGCGTAAGAACAAGGGAGTATAATTTGAAGATAAAGGGGGTTGACTCATGGGCAACGTGAGGAAGTATTTTTTTCATGGAGGGTGGTGAATGCATGGAACAGCCTTCCTGAGGAGGTTGTGGGCTCAAAAACAGTGGGGGAATTTAAGAATACATTGGACAGACATAAGGAAATTCTAGTGGGAGGTAGGAGCAAGTAGGCTGTTGATAAAACTAAGATCTGCAGCTTATCTGATAGGTAGGAAAATGGGCAGACTGGGTGGGCCAAGTGGTCCTTATCTGCCGTCAGAGTCTATGTTTCTATGTTTGAACTCCATTCCTTTGTGCTATTAGTGTAGTCCTTAAGTACAGACCCCTCCACTTGTACTTTTTTCATTTCGGATCAAAATCATTATCCTGGATCTTCTGAATCTTAGTTATTCCTATGACCACATTGATATCTTCAAATTCAGATAAAAGGCTATTTCAGCGTGCAATGAATAACAGCCTTAGACTTCTAATTTGGAGTGTTTGTCAAAATACAGTTTATTTCAGAAGGTAACTTGAAAAAAATAATTACTGCACAACAGAACCATACATTTTTCATTAGACACATGCCTTGATTTGATCTTTACAGTATTTACACAGCAAAACATTTCAGTCAATGACGTCTTGTACACAACTCTTAAAGAGACACATCTATTACATCTAATGGTATCTGGTAATGATTGTAGATGCATACAGGCAAAACAGGATATACTGTATGAACAAAGTATCTGGTGATCACTAGACAAGATCATGCTATTTTTCATTTAACAATTTGCCTTCTCAGGATAGCCCAACTGCAATGTAACATCTTGTTTTTACTGAGGTCTTGTATCTACCCATCTGACCATTGAGAGGGACTGAAGCACAAGGTGCTCAAGTGACTGATTTAAGGTCACAAAATAAGTAACTGTAGTGAAATGCATGCCTAAAATCTCCTGTTGTATAGCCTAGTGGTCCATTCACTACTACACTATCTATCCTTACCCAAATACATGTTATTTTTGCAGACAGTGGTTTCGATGAATTTCAGAAAACCAATGCTTCTGCTCATGTTCAGTCTCACAAATGTGCTGACTGCAGCCAGTGGTGGACTTTCCCATATGGAATTAGTGTAAGAAACACCAATTTACAACAGGAATTTCTTGTGATGCTTTTACAGAAGTAATATGTTTCCAGCCACAAAGGTATGTGTTTAAATGCACTCCACAGCATGATTAAAAAGATCCGCGTCACCTCGAAAAACATTCAAAAAACCTGCGGACACAGTACATCCCTGTTACTAGAGAAAGGTATGATAGCTCCTGTTACTAATAAAGAAAACAGCACTTCACTTACCACCCACTGTATCATCCAGGCTCATCTTTCCTATATCATAGATACCACTGACCACGAAGGGCTGTTTAAAATAAATATTTTAAATCATTAATATTATTAATAGCAGCATTTTTCTTGAATCAGTTGCAACTAATGAGAATGTGCAGTCTAATAATGAAACCAGTACTGTAGGAAGGGTTGGGTGTATGGGGCAGCCGCCCCGGGCGCAAGCCTCCCCAGTGCAGTTTCAGTCAGAAGCTCACAGTATTATAAGTTAAAAAGGGAGAACTGGCACTTTAAATTTAATGTTGTTTTTTTTTTTTTTTAACTACTTTAACAGTCATTAATACTTGCAGCTAGTAGTGGGCGCATCTGTGGACCAGCAAGTCGGGAGTGGGGTTCACATGGTACACTGCAGCCTCAGCAAGAAGAATCATGTGTTTACAATTTCAGACAGACATGTAGGCCGGCCAGCAGCAAGTACATAAGGTGAGAGCAGTTTGCATGATGCAGAATTGTTTGAGATGAGAGACAGTAGTTAGAGAGAGAGAGAGAGAGAGAGAGGTGTAGACACAGTGTTGTGCTGCAGCATTTTCAACAATCGGGTCCGTTTAATAAATTATATTAGTGACCTGTGGAGTGAGTTGGAAAAAATAGTAAAAACTATCAATCTATTTAAGAAAGCAAAGAGGTTAAGATAGGATTAACTGCAGTGTGTTTGTTTCAGTTGTTTGGATGTTGGGCTGCCTGGCGCGGCTGCATTCTCCCCCGTCCCCTGGCTCTGTCCTCCTGATCCTTGATTCCGGTCCCCCGCCTTGCTGACTCCTGAAGTCAGGAGCCCTGCCCCTGCCGGGCCCGCCCGATGCTTTCGTTCCATTCTTTTTTTCTTGGTACTGTCTAAAATGTAGGCCAGGACAGGTCTAAAATCAGTTCTCTTAAGTCCCAAGTAAAGTGTGAATAAATACATAGTTAATGCAGATATAACAGATATCTACTAGTTTTTATTTCATAAACCAACGGATTTTATATTTGAATATCATGTACTCTAAAAAATTCAACCACAATAAAATTACTTATTAGATGGTGGTGAGTGGCTTGCAGAATATGGTTATTTCCACTCATGGAAATATATAAGTCCTTATTTCCATACAGTAGTTATTTTTCTAAGTGTGGTAACATGATAATTTCTTCTCTTTTTTACACTGTAAAAGTTATACAAACAGCAAACGCTGATGAAGTGCCTAATGCAAGACACACTGGTTTTTTTTTTAAATACTATCAAAATAAAATATGAATTGATCCCAGTATGTCTATGGTGCTTTACTTTTGTTATTCACATAAAATCAATAAATAAAATAAATAGAATCTTGTTACGGAATGGGCATAATATCTTTTAAACCCAGGAATTTGTACTTCTGTTAACATACGCTATACAGAACCTTTATTCCATCAACAATTAGCAGTATAAACAGCTGTGCATGGTGCATGGTGTTATATACAGAATAAATGATACACGACTGTGAATCACAAGGCTGTAATTCCATCAAGGGGTTCTGCTGACATTATAAACCACAGCAGCAATGCTCAAGAGGTGTGTAAATGTCACAAGTACCCTGACAGAAAATGCCTTGTAATTCAAAGTTGGACTTGTTTTTTTTTTAAATATATAATGCAAAATCAAACACTACAGTGACAGGTAAAGAAGGCATTGTCCGTGGACTGTGACAAACAGGCATTGTTTGCCTCAGAAAGTTGTATGGTAATAATGTTTCTGGTAGTTTGAGTGATACAGACACTCAAAAAGGCATAATTCACAGTTCTGAATTATAGGGTTTCTGATGTCACACCTGTGAATTACCAGTGCACCCCTTTTGGTTGACACCCTGACGGCAAAACAGGAAAAAAAGATGATTACAGCAACATTCGCAGTAAAGGTCCTTTTTCCGTGTTTTGCCTTCCCCCCAGTGTTCCGCCCCCTCCCCGGACCAACTCCGACCTACACACAGAAAACACCCTTAAAACGAGCAGCACAATACCTGAGTCAGTACTGTGCCGTCGCTGTGGGGGAGGTCGGCATTGTCACTGTCGACCAAACTGGGTGCTTCCGTGAATTACAACAAAAAAGTACATGGGCTGTCTGAGTGAGTTACCAGAGATGACTATATAGAGTATTATAAAAGTGTGCTGTAGGCAAAGTAAAAGATACAAACTGCACCTCATTGACCATTGTCCACTTATACTGTGATGTGTCATATTCCCATTCTCCTTGACATTTAGTGGTGGAATTAATTCCATATTCCTGATTATGTCAATATCTTGATTGACAGGAGTATACATCTCGCACAGTTTATACAAGCCATCCTTATTATTTGGAAGGGTTAAGTTATGCTGTTCTTCTGTACTCAGACTCGGGCAAATTTGGAGGTTGGGGTCACAGATGTAAACATGTAACGCAAGTGTGTTTTGGTTCAGTAGAAGGCCTCACCACAGAAAGCAGTAAAATGACAGAAGTAGCAAGAAGTAGAAACTCAGCACAGAGCATGTAAACCCCCAGAGCTTCTGGGGTAGAAATTTTCCATAGTATATTTCAAAAATGCATATAGGGTGGGTGGTTGATGGCACTGTTGGTCAGCCAAGTGTCCACAACTGCAGCTGTAGTGCCAGCCAGTCTCTTCCACACCTCTGATTCCATGGGAGAAAACAACTCCCCTGAAATCAGGGGTAGGGAACATGTAACAAAAGTGTGTTTTTTCTTCCAGAAATGCCCCCAAACTCACCACAGAGCATGTAAACTCCCCAGGGCTGCTGGGGGCCTAGCAGCTCCCAGACCCCCGGCTCTTATGTGTCTCATTAAAACACAATTTTTGGTGGGGGTGCAAAATTTCTGGCTTGTCCTGGGAACCAAAATCCCTTGCTATGGTACTGAATGAAACAGGCGATCCCAAACACCATTACTGTGTGACACAATGGACATTATGGAGTTGCTGAATAGTTTGATGCCTTTAATTGGACCAACATATGTCTTGTACAAAGATAATATAGTATGTAAGCTTTCAGGGCCACACAAGTGCCTCCGTCAGCTCTCTGCAGTTCAGCCATCTCAGTTGTAAAACTGGGCAGAAGGAGGAAATCAACAGGAAATTAGATTTTTAAGCTCAGTTGGATTGTCCTAGGTAAACAAGATCAAATAACAAATGTAGTTTTTTAATATTCTGTATTGTGTAACGTTCTGTTTTCGAATTACTTTGCTGTTATCTTTGTAAGGAGCTCAGAGCTATATGACTTGGTTCCATATACAGAAGGTATGCCCCCTGAACAGTGACATTTCTATGCCCGATATGCGTTAATATCGACAACAGCGCCATGCCGCCAACATACACCAATGTATATGGCTCCATGCCGACTGCAAATCGCTGTCTACATGGAGTCTGGCGCTGTGATGCCAGTCGACATGTTTCTTGTTGAACCAGCATCGTACAGCCTATAAATAACATTGACATGCCTTGCCTATTATTTTGTGGCTGTTATCATTTCACTTATTTCTGGATAGCATCCACTGAAAGGTCTACCTTACTTATGGCTCAAACACTAGGTCTGGTTATTGGGAATACCATCATTTATTTATTTATTTTTACAGTTTATCTTTTTTATTAATCATATTTGCACAAGAAAGTAAGGCATTAAACATGCAATACAATAAGGATTTTCTTCCACAGTTAAGTCCTACTCACCGCCATGTTGTATTAGACATGCACTCATGACTGCCTTAGGTGAGGTGCCAGACATTGCGTGGCTAAATTTCTAATCTCAGAAGCTCAAAGGAGCAAGCACTGCAGTAGCAGGTGCATTTACAGGGTAGTTAATCCCTCCAAAAGTCCATACCAGCAACAAGTAAAAGCATACCAAATACAGAACAGCATATAGTTTAGTCCCAAATTAGATTAGAATATGATGCATGAAAGGGATCAGAGAAATGTTTGCTTTTTTTAATTATTATTTTTTTATTATTCTTTTGGTAACCAGGTAAGGCCCACTAGACGCAAGTTTTGGCAAAGTGATTTACTCATTACAAACTGGTGCAACAGGTGCCCCCAAGTGATGCATGCCTCAGAATATTCACCACATAATAGCTATAATGTTTTAATTTGGTAGTCCATACCATGTTAAGGTCTCTATGCAAAAGCAAAAAGTATAATAAGCTTGTATTCAGGATAAAGCTCAATTGTTGGTAGAAACCACTGAGCTGCCATACCCTGGCATTTTGCTCCAACCATGTTTTCTCAGGGGGGATAGTTAGCTGTAATGACATTGGTACCACCAGGCCTCCATTAGTGTCACTGAAAAATCAGTGCCTTGGAGTCTTCCCACCCGCTGAGAAGGCTCCAGGTAGACACTTTATATCCCTCTATTGGCCTCTGTTACTGCTGTCCTGGACTCAGGATGCCAACCCAGGGCACCATGCTGCCACAGCATTCCCCCACTGCTCAGAGTCAGCTAGTAAATAACACTTTCCTAAACAAAGACAGGTGGAGACGCAAATGTAAAGTAGGGGGTATCAAACTTTCAAAGATTTTTCTGCTTAAAGATCATACATATGAGTTGTGGGTAAACAACTCCTTCGAACTGTGAACACATATGCACAATATTGTGATTTTTTGGGGCTGCACAATTGTTTGCATCACATAACCCAAAAAACAGGTGGCAACAGCCCACAGGCAAGCTGCACATTGTTGAAAAGAACTGTGCCTTGTGGGCTCATATCTAGTCCCTGGTGTGCCTGTTTTGACTACTATCTATCCACAGAAGTACTTGGATTCAAGCTCCTAAGTTCTGAATATGCAAAAGCTTGATTTTCAATCACGTGTAAGTGCTTTATTTATTTATTGAAACGTTTCACTGGAAAGGGCACACTAAACAACAAGTTGCTCATCTCACGGTGCATCCTGGAGGAAAGGGTAATGGAAATACATACATGCATACAACAGCAGCATATGAGAAAAATTGTTTACAGAGGTCACAATGGACATGTCAAGTGCATTACATTAGGATAATATCTTAAACTCATGATGATGGTATCATTTAGCCGAAAGCAAGGGGTGGATAGGGAGCAAAAGCAGAGGTGGAAAGGTACCGAGGCTGAGAGGGCAGATGAATAGGAATCAAGGTTATAGATATATTGATCATTGTAGATTGATAGAAATCTAAAGTCATAGTTATAGATAACCCGAAGGAATGGCCAGGTAGGGATCTCTGCAGGGAAAGAAAGTAGTGGGGCTGGAAGGGAACTGTAATTCAGAACAGTTACTGAATATATTGATAGAGGTTTGGGAGCAGGTCAGGAAGACCAGGTAGGTTAATTGCAGATACAGTTCACGGACAGAAAATGATGTAGGGCTGAAATTATAGAGGAGGGGAGGAGGAGTGTTGAATCTGGTGAGGAACTGAATTCCACAGTTTTGGGAAACGATACGAGAAAACAGCCTGGCCTACAGTGGTACACCAGCGAGGGACAACCAAGGAAAAGGAGTCATAAGACCTAAGTGAGTGAGCAGAGGGAGGAAGGACTGATAGAGAGAAGCTGTTTTCTTTCTGACTATCAGTGAATGTTCAGGTAACAAAAGAGGGATGGAAAGGAGTTCTCTCTCTTGCCTGTCATGTGCACACATATTTTTAGCATAAAGCATTATTTTAGCAAATTTGGATTGTTACTTTCTTGCATGACAACCTAGTGAATAGCCTGAATGGTCCTCCTGTATCCATTTTTTTAAACGTTCTGAATGCTTCTTTTTTAAATTTCCTTCTCTAGTGTATCAATTGACAGTCCCTCCCATCTTTGTCTTTGCCTTGGATAACCACAAAAACAGAATGACTCGCTGACTTCCCATTTTGCTCTGCATGCATAGGTCATTTGCTCAGGAGATCAGGGAGACAACTCTAGGAAACACACCAGAAGGTGTCAAAAATACAAGAATTTGTCATTACCGGGACTACAGGAATGCATCTCTCTCGGGGTACACAGCTATCATTTGCAATTAAGGGTCTTTCTTCCACTGGACTGGTTCCATTTGGCATGTTGTCTAGAATTAAAAGCACACTTATAAGAAAAAAAAAACATAAATAACGGAGCTACACCACAGTCATACATTGCATGAATAGATACAGCTTTAGGGATGAAAGAAAATCAGTGGTCCACGAACTCCCCCACTACCATCAACTTAAGTAACCCCCCCCCCCACAAGCAGCTCAGTGTGAATAGCTCTTTTACAAAAAAATATTAGGACGAAAACAAAAAGTGTTATTCAAGGAATATCAATGCACTTGCAAGTAAAAGCATTTTTATTTTAAGTGACAAGACATGGGCCCCCATATTAAGGTTAGTGACGCACTAACAGGAATAATGCCATATTTACGGAACAAAGTGCATCTGAATGCGTGCACTGTTCAAAGGACCCCACAGTTGTTCTTCTCCTTCTCCTGTTCCTTGTCCAGACCCTCCCCATGCTGATTACAAATTCATACTGGAATGCTCTTTCCAAAGAGACATGGAAATTCCTATGGCTTGGAAAGAGACCCAGAACATCCCAGCAGGTTCTCCAACTGTCCAAGGAATGGGGGGAGAGGGGCTGGGCCCTCCTTGTTTCAAGAATTATCTGGCCACATGGGCAGACCTACTGGGCACCTATGCAAAACAAAGACTTAATTCAGGATGGTACCAAATTGAGGAGGCAGACTGCCAAGGAGTAGCCTTATGGACCATCCCAACAGAGTGGTTCTCCATGCAACCCAGAGTCGAAGCACACTGTCAATATTCTTAGATCAGAAAACTGACAGACTCCCCTAACTTGTTAGGTTCACTAACACTAATCAGGTATTATGACCACACTCGCACACGCATACAGACCTTATAAGATTTGGGCAGTGTATATCAGGTTGAACTTGTCTATCTTTTCAAGAGCTTAAGGACAGATTCAAATTAAGATGTGAAGATTACTTTATTACTATTTGCTGGTCATGCATTTTATTTTAGATAGTGACAACTTATACAATAAAATGACCACAATCAGATTTAGAATAATGTTTTATTGTTTGAGCAACCCTGAATGCAAATGCTGGGATGGTATCTGAGTTATATCAGCTGCTATCAAAGCCAGGGTCTCCCCATTAGACCCAAGATGGCATCTGAGTTATATCAGTTGCTAGTCAAGCCAATGGTCTCCCCCATTACAGCAAATCCATTTGCACTGGGAATCAGAATGTGGTGTTGAAATTCCTGTAGAGCAATGGGAACAATGCTTCAATAGAGGGTGGGCAGTAATAGCGTCCCTGATCTGGTAGGAATTTAACTGGAGAATCCTGACCAGGTACTTTAGGACCCCCATGGTTACAAAGCAATTAGGGGAGACAATGTTTAATTATTTAGTTTTTGTTGACCAGGTACGTGCACTAGACAAATTCTGTCTATTTTCGGGCACAACCCGGGGGAAGGGGATACAGATGAATGCCAACTGACTTTGAACCAGTTTAAGCTTTTGGTGGTATTTTTAGTAAATGGGGGCAATTTTGACCAGGGCACCGGGGAAATTCCCCTACTCATCAGTAGGGGGAACTTCTGACCGTTGAGATGGCTGACTCAGTTGGTGAGCAGACAGTGATGCTGTAGGTTGTGCTGCAGACTGAGGAGTTGTCTTCTCCTCTTGAGGCTGATACTTTGGAACTAGAGGTTGTTTTTGAAGCACCAGCAGAACTGGAGGCTTTACCTGAGACTGGAGATCATATATTTCTAAAACAAGCAAACGCTGTGGTGAGTTTCTCTGCTACACAATCTGGATTACATGAAGACAGGCACTATGGATAAACAAAAGAACAAACCGGACCAACTTATGGATATTTCTGAACGAGATGCCGAGGCACTTCAGCTTTTATTAGCTTCAGAAGAAGCAAAGTTTACCAGGATGAAGGAAACTATGTCGGCGACTTTTGACAGCAGCTGAGCTGTCCCGCGCAATGGAGGTTGCCACATCTACAGTGGTTGCTGATACTCCAGTGCTTAAGCCTGCAGATTTTTCTTCACTGCCTCTTGAAGGACATGTTCCAACACCAGCTGTGAGTACTATTTTTTCAATTTCTCCTACTGATCAGGATAAAGCCACAGTCTTCTCGTTTGCGGCACCAACAGGAGAACGCATTGTGAAAAATGCTGTTAAGCACTCACAGCATAAGTCCTCTTCTTGGGCGGACCAGGTTGAAGAGGCAGAAGCCTCTTGGTCTGTAAACTCTACTCTACAAGCTACCAGATGGGCAAAGTTCCCTGTTACTGGATGCTGGATTTCTGGTTTTTCACCCATAAGGATACCGGGGGTTTGTATGGGCAAAATGAGTCAGCCAATCCCCCCTTTGCTCCCCATTTCTGCCATCTCTACCAATATTTCATCTCCCACCACTTCTAAACCTAAGCCTATTGCTGAAACTATATCTGATGAGATGACACTTCATGATTCTCTTTTAGAACTGCCCTCGGACTTATTATTGACACAGAACCCTATCCTTAAGATGGATGCTGTTATCTCGGCCGCTCCTACTCCAGCCAATGACGGTTCCTCTTCTAGGATTTCGCCCTCTTCCTCCATGGAACATTTAGATGCACATTTGTCTGCAGACGACCTTGTATGCCCACCATTAGGCCCTTCTACAGAACATCCACGCAATACCTCTCGTACCTATGCTTCTTTTTTTAGGACTCCCACCTTCTCTGCTAAATGGCATAATGCTGTTAGATTTGTCTATAAAGGGTGTATGGAAGTCTTCCCAGATCATAAATTTGTAGCCAGATGTTTGCTAAAAGATAGTTTGCACTTTTCCTCTTCTGAAATGTATGCTTTACTTCATGTTTCAGGTGAAAAGATTATCGATATCAGTTTTAAATTAAGTGGCAGGTTGGATAAATTTTGAGATGCTTATCATAAAGTCAAACATACTCCTTTATGGTCACCCTTTGAAGTAATACAACTGACAAAACCTTCTCATAAAACTGTTACTGTTCTTTTTAGGAATGAGGGAGTGAGTGTCACTGACCTCCTCCTTTGGTTAAAACAACGTTGTACAGTGTTGGGGCATCCAGAGGCAATTTTTGACACAGGATATTTGGACTGGAGGATGGAAAATCAGGGTGATCTTATGTTCCTCTGAGGCTAGATTGCTACATCTTCCTAATTGTGTGTTGTTTTTGGGGAGGGATAGGGGTGTGCTCATCTATGCCGGGCAGCCAAAGACATGTTACAGGTGTGGCAAGTCAGGCCACATTAGCAGTGTTTGTGACCAGCTCCGCTGTTTGCTTTGCAATTCTTTTGCGCATATTAATGCACAATGCAATAATATAGCTGTTTGTACTTTGTGTGGTGCGCGTGACCACTCCTATGCTACCTGCCCTGCAGCAGCACACAGGCAACCAGATCCCCATGATTCAGAGGAGCGGAGATTAATGATAGCAGTTGCACAAAGATCTCATTCCTCCAGGTCAGACCTGACACCCCATGTCTTTATTCCTCCCTCCCAGCCTGTTGACCTGGTTCAGGACATACCCCATCCTGTCCTATCCACCCCCCCTTTAACTGGGCCTGAGGTTGTCCCAGATGAAAGAAGCAATTTCTGTGCTAGCTCAAACCATACCACCCCCCTCCTCCTGAGCCCCAGCCTGAAATGGTTTCTATGCCCCCTCCCTTACCTCCTCAGCAGTTACCCCTTAAGACTAGGGTAACCAGAAGGCGTTCATACAACCCTCAGTCTGCTTCAAAAGTTCCAAAACTTTCCATTACTTCTACTACAAATAGATTTCATGCTCTGTTGCTAGCCCAAGATGTCTCAGATGCTGAATCTGAATCTTCCCAACCAGGGGTAGAAATTCCAGGACAATCAGATATAGAGCCAGAGGAAGACCAATCCTTTTGCCCTCCTGTGATCTCCCCAGGACAAAAGGAGAAAAAGCATAGGCGCAAACCTCCATGAGGGTTGCCTTTTCTTAAAATTTTGGAATGACTTCGTCTTTACAATTTTGTTCACTTAACATTGTACCCAATAGCTCCGTATGAAGTCCGAACCATCCATTGATTCTCCTGATACAAAATGGCCACCCAGGGCATAACAAGTTAATGTGAATAGTGTGAAGAATAAGGTGAGACAGGCTGCTATTTTTTCTTTTTTAAGATGCACTGGAAGTGCAGTTTTCTTTTTGCAAGATACACGCTTGCACACGACAGCTCTCTTATGCAGCAAAATGGTGGTATTCTGGTGTTTCTTATTGGTCTGTAGGTTTGGAACCCTGCACTGTGGTAGCTATTTTATTTAATGATATTACTGTCTCAGTTTTGAAGCTCATTGATGTAATATCAGGATGGGTTCTAATTTTGGATGTTTTATTGCAGGGTTTTGTTTTCGACTGATTACTGTTTATGCCCCTAGATAAAGGCTGCCAGATTAGATTTGTTTTGTACTGTACAGCCTTACCTCCATACCGTACACCATATTGTTTGGGGTGGTGATTTTAATTGTGGTTTAACATATACAGATCAGAGTAGGGATACTACCATGAAAAAACAATTTTGTGATATGTCCTATTTATCTACTGTGGTGCAAACTGCAAATCTAAGTGATGCATTTGCTAAGCTTCAAGAAAAACCTGTTCCCACATTCTATAAAGGCATGTTAGCCACTAGGATTGATTTTTCTTTCTTAATAAATCATTACCTATACAGTCTGTTGCAATTATCCCAGTTGAATTCTCTGATCACTGTGCGTTACGACTTACAGTGGGCTCGGGCCCTGCTTTGCTAATGGGGAAGGGTATTTGGTGACCGAATTCTGACCGTTTGACCCATCAGGATACATTACAGCAATTGCGTTGTTTTTTTCTGCCAGAAAATCTCTGTGTTATGTATAATGACCCCTTATATTGGTGGATCGACACAAAACAGGATTTGACAGCACTTTTGAAATTATTAGGGAGAACTTCAAGACAACAAGTTTATTTCTCTTATTTACAGTATAGACAACAATTGCAAAGAGTGATGTCTATAGCACAAACAATAGAACATAAGTTTTTCACCCGGATCAAACTGATAACGGATAAAATGTCTCCCTTTCATATGGCTCAATCACATACCTTAAAATTCCAACAACAGTATGGTACATGGGATGCCTTTGCAACACTATGTCCCTTTCTTAGTTATACAGACAGAGTGAGAAAGAAGGTTTTTGAGGGAGTAAGGGGACAGGATGGTCTCGTTAAGACCTCCCATTCGGAAATAATGTCTGAAATATCCCACTATACTCAGTCACTTTTTCAGGCACACTCTATTCTTTGCAACACTATGTCCCTTTCTTAGTTATACACGAAGGGTGAGAAAGAAGGTTTTTGAGGGAGTAAGGGGACAGGATGGTTTCCTTAAGACCTCCCATTCGGAAATAATGTCTGAAATATCCCACTATACTCAGTCACTTTTTCAGGCACACTCTATTGATAAGGAGGCTGTGAAAGTTTTTTTGCAGCACATTACAGTTCCTGATTGTTGGAGAGTAGAAGAAGGACAATTAGCTGATCCTATTTCTCCACAAGAGGTAATTAGTGCAATTACATCCCTGCAAACCTGTAAAGCACCTGGGAGGGATGGTCTAACATCGGAACTTTATAAGCTGACGAGTGTGGACTTTTCGCAAGAACTTTCTGATGTTTTAATTTCTTGTTATCTTGTTCAGAATTTCCTTTAGATATGGTGGGAAGAATTCTTATTTTTTTTACATAAGAAAGGAGACAAAATGGAGCTTTCTAATTGGAGGCCGATTACTCTCCTCAATGTATACTTAAAGATACTTATGAAGATACTAAACATGTGTCTTTTGACTGTAGCTCAGTTTCTAATTTCCCCAGCACAATCTTGTGCGGTTCCGGGATGTACGATTACTGACCAACCGTTATTTTTAAGAGAAATATTTGATAGATCTCACACTATGGACCATTTAAATTTTATCATGTCACTTGATCAAAAGAGTGCATTTGATTCAGTAAATCATGATTACTTATAGCTTACTCTTGAGCATTATGGAATTCCTTCCCTTTTATTGCATGGTTACAAAAAATGTATCGGCATGCTGCAGTTTCCCCTTTAGTTAATGGATGACCTGGACCACTCCTTCCAGTAAAACGTGGAGTAAAACAATGTTGCCCTATTAGCCCTTTGCTGTATGTGTTCAGTATTGACCCCTTATTGTGTTATTTAAATTTTATGATTCCTCCCATCACTACTGCTGGAGTTTCTCTTCCTTTTTTCTTCTTTAGCTTATGCAGATGATATTTGTATTTGTACCTCTACGGTTTCATCTATACAGAAGGCTGTTTCCCTGTGATTTATTTGGGACTATTTCTGACACCTCATTGAACAGATTGAGGTGTGTGGGTTATGAACTAGGTGTTACCCTTCCAACCCAGGTTTCTATATCAGGTATTAGTTTCTCAGTGGAGCCTATCTGGAGTTTGGTTGGTTTTGTTTTGGGTCCCCTGACCCACCTATTTATAATTGGGACATTCTGCTTAATAAGGGTAAAGGTATGGTTCAAAACTGGAATAAATGGCAATTGAGCAAATCTAAGTGTATTCATATGATTCGTACATATTTATTGCCTCTCTTTTTGTTCTTGTGCAATATCTTTCCCCCACCTAAACAGCGAGAAGCTGCTCTTTTTAATTTTTTTTTCAGGCCATGTGGGGTAGCCGCCTTAATCCCATTAAAAGGAATATTCTATATTTACCAATTTCAGAGGGAGGTTTTAATATGGTGAATCTTCTTTTGTTTTACTATTGTCACTTTTTTTATTCTAATTTTACCCCATTATTAAAATCTGTCCCTAAGATGTGGATGGCTCTTTTTAGACAAAGAGTAGGTCCATGGTTTCAGGATTGGACTGCTGGCTCCAATCATAGTTTAAAAGCTAATCCTATGGCAGCGCCTTACATTTGTGAGGTTTTTGTTAAACTGCAACAGTGGCAACTCACTAGTGCTAGGACAGTCTCTACATCTAAGAAATTTGTTTATGAATCAGTGATATGTTCCCACTTTTCTGAAGTATTAATTTTTCCTAAATGTCCCGCTCCATATCTCTCGACCTTGCAGTCCCTTTTGATTGAGACGCAAATCACTCCTAAATTCTGAGACATAATCTGGTTGTGTTGTCACGAGAAACTTAATGTAAACGGAAATCACCATCATAAGCAGTTAGAAGAACGTAATTGTTCTCGTGTAGGTTGTTCTTAGCAGATAGAGACTATGTGTCACTTATACTTTTCTTGCCCCTATATGCCATCATTTTGGTCATATGTTGCTGATGTTTGGGATGCGCCTGTTTTTTGACAGTTTCTTATGAAACTCTCATACATGGATTTTATGCTTTGCACTGGTCTAAATGGGATGTGGGTATTTTACATGTTAAATTTGTTGCTTTCAAGTGGCATATCTGGAATTGTCGTTGTCTTTTTACATTGCAGCAGAAGGTTATTTCTCATGTGGAGCTTTTACAGAAAATAATAGCAGAACTTCATCATATATATACAGTATATCAGGATGAATCTAAACTATATATCTCTAGTATTCTACTACAGAAATGGAGGAACTTGCCATGGATTACAGATACGGATTTACTTTGATTTCTTCGATATGTTTTATATTTCCCCTGCTCTTCTGGTAGTGGAGTTTTTTAGTTGTAAGCTTAAGGCCCATAGGTCCAGAGAAATATGACTGTGGGTATGCTCTGAGATTCTAAGGTATGATAGTGTATCTGCCTGCGTTTATCTTTTCTTTGCAGCTTAATTCACTATTAATTTTGTATATTTGTCCTTTTTTGCTTATTTTTTGACAAGGGGGGAGGGATTTTTCCTTTTTCAAATACTGTTTTTTTTTTGTTATTCTTTCTTCGTGTTATGCTGCCTTCTCATGATTTTGTATGCTCTAATACCTCCCTGTATATTATTGCTTTGAAGTTTTGAATAAACAAATTCCCCTACTCTTTACGAGAGGTGCCATGGGATCTTTAACATCCACCTGAACTACCACCAGAACAGGCACATGAGACCTCAGTTTAACATCTCATCTGAAAGACAGCACCTCATGAGTGCAGCGCCCCCCCCCCCCGTTGCACTACAGTGTCAGTATTAGGATATTAACCCAAGTACCTGGTGTGGGGATAGACCCCACAAACTTCTGATCTCCCAGCCTCAGAGGCGAGTGAGCTACCTGCTGAGCCACTGACACTGAATCACTGAATGTGAAGCAATTAAGTTACATTATCATAGTTTTTGGGATTGTCCCATAATATGCCCATACTGGTGCGAGAGACTGCAGGAATGCAACACATTCTACATATTAAATTCCAGACACCCGTTTAAACTTGGTACTTGGGTTCCCAGCACTACTACGAGACAAAACCATTAAATGTAAATTGGGACAAATGCTGCATGTAGCAGCCTTAAATTGTTTAACTTTAAACTGGCTGACTCCCCCCCCCCCGACTGCTGAGTTGTGGAAAAAGAAGGTGTCTGAAAACTGAAACCTGGAGAGTATCACAGCTACTCTATAGCTCACAGAGCACAAACCTGGGAGCTCTGGAGGCCCTGGCATCAGTACTGTACAGGACCATGAGATGATCAGGAGCAGGTAAGACCTGAACGCCAAGTGGGGTTGGGGTCACAGATATTATGTTCTGAATATATGATCATGCTTACACCTAAGAACCAAAGAATACAGACTTGAATAAAAGGGTTATATAATACATGGATGGGAACTTTTCCCCATAGAAAAAGCCATAAATTATTTCCCTGTATACCTGTGACTAATCTGTCAATTAAAAGCATATACCTGCACTAATCAAACAATTACTAACATACTAACATACTAAAATGCCAGCAGAATAGGCCTAATGGTCTTTCGTGTCTGCTCGTTTGGTCAGCCCCCACCCTGGGTGCTGACCTTGCTGTCCCCCTCGCCTTCTCTGGCTTCTCCCTTCCCAGTTCCGGATATTCTTGCTGCATTGGATTTTGCTTCCTGAACCCTTCCCTGTACCTGTCCCACCCCTCTTGAACCCTCCACTGTCTCTGCCTCCACCAGCCCCTAGGTAGTGCATTCCATGGCTCTACCACCTCCAGTGAAGTAGCACCTCCTCCTTTCTCCCTGAATCTTCCTCCAGCTTCCACCCATGCCCTCTAGTGGCCCCTTCCTCCTTCCTTCAAGCACCTCACTGTTCCTCCCTATTTACCCTCTTCATGTACCTGAAGACCTCTATCATGTCCCCGGTCCCTTCTCTCTTCCAAAGTGTAATATTTAGCTCTTCGAGCCTCCTCATAGGTCCTGTCCCCAAGCCCCAAATCATTTTGGTTGCCTCCTCTGGACCCTCTCCAGGAGGTTAATGTCCTCTTTAAGTGTGGCCTCCAAAACTGCACGATTACTCCAGGTGCGGCCTCACCAAGCAGTTATACAGTGAGTATCACTTCCTCCTTCTGAGGTGATCCCCTAGCGCTGCATCCCAGCATCCTGTTGGCCTTGGCTGCTGCCCTCCTACAAGTCTCAGAGTTGTTCATCTTGACATCCACCACCACCCCCAGGTCCCTCTCAGCCATTGAGACTTGTAGTATTCCCAGGGTGTACACTTGGCCTGGGTTTCTGGCCCCCAGATGGAGTACCTTGCATTTCCCTGCATTAAACCTCAGCTTCCACTTTCTAGACCATCTTTCCAGAGCCTCCAGGTCCCCCTGCAGGGCCACCCTCCCCTCCTCCCCATCCACCACTGCCCCCAGTTTCGAGTCATCTGCAAAGAGACTCATCTCACTCCTGATTCCTGTCCTTATGTCAGATACGTGGGCATTGAACAGAAGGGGCCCAAGGACTGATCCCTGTGGGACCCCACTAATGACCTCCTTGGGGAAGATTATCCCACTAACCACGACCCTCTGTCCGGTCCTGGAGCCAATTGCTCATCCATCGGATCATCTGGTTTCCACCACATTTCTCCTAGTTTATCCAACAGGCCCCGTGAGGAACAGAGTCAAATGCCTTGCTGAAGTCCAGAAAGAGGACATCCACTGGTCTACCCAGGTCCAAGGCACTTGTCACCCAGTCATAGAACTCCACCAGGTTTGTCTGACACGATTTCCGGGATGAATCCATGCTGTCTATCTTCCAGGCACCCTGACTTATCCAGGGCCCCCCAGCCACTCCTGACAATGCCCTCCATCACCTTGCCCACCACTGATGTCAGGCTGACAGACCTGTAGTTCCTGCCACCTCCTTTGATCCCCCTTGTGGATAGGCACTACATGTGCCACCTTCCAGTCTTGGGGCACCCACCCTGTCCTCAGAGAGAGTAGAAAAGCTCTGCAGGGGTTTCGCCAGGACATCTGCAAGTTCCTTCAGCACTCTAGGATGTAATTTATCCGGCCCCTGTGCTTTCTCCGTCTTAAGGGAGCTGAGGGCTTCCCTCACTCTCTCTGCTGTGATTTCCACTTCCAGTACCTCTTCTCCCTGCTTAGCCCTCCCCCCACCTGCCAGTGATGCCCCCTCTCCCCAGACGTGCCGATTGGTAAGGGTCCCCTCCTCATTATCTCTGTCTCCTCCCATGTATGATGCAGCATCCCCATTTTCCTGGTGAAAACTGAGGTGAAGTACTCATTTAGTACCTCAGCCTGCTCCTCTGGGTCTTGTGCCCATCTCTCCCTGATTTAATCCTGCTAATCTGCCCCTTCACCCTTCGTCTTTCCCCAATGTATCTAAAGAACCCCTTTTCCTCTCCTAATTTCCCTGGCCAGGTTCTGCTCCTTCCTTGCCTTAGCCGCCTCACCACTCTAGTGGCCCTTCTAGCCAACAGCTCATACTCCCATCCCTTTCACCCTTGAGCACTTGAATTTTATAGGCTGCTTCTTTCCTCACGACCACCTCCTGGACCTCCTGGTCCACCAACAGGGTTTTGGGCCCCACCGATTTTCGTCTTACTCTTGCACAGGTGCTGTTAGCATCCTGCACCCCTCTCCTGATGATTTCCCACCTACTATCAGCGTCCATGTCTGACCCAATCCCATCCAAATGCTCCTTAAGGATCCTTCCCATTTCCTTAAAATCCACCCCCCTGAAGTTACTTCCGTCTTTGTGCAGCCTTCTACCCCTCATTACAGCTATATACCTGCACTAATTAATGCTATATACCCATACTAATCAAACAATTACAAGTATATACCTACACTAATAAAAAGTATATACCTACACCAATTTAAACCCTATGGGCCAATACTAATAATACAGTAAACACATTATTAGAAAGCTAGCCAAACCAATTAACAAGCTGCAAAAGAACCTGGAAAAAAAAGACATGCAAAACCCTCCCAAACCCAGAAATCCCCAAACTCCTACTTGCACCCACTACACACCATTCCCTCCTTGCTGCAAGAAACCTTCAGGTACCCCATAACATGATTGCAAATGCAATCTCCATAACAATAGCTATGCTAATGTATTATATTGAAGAAACAATGGGTAAAGGTGAAACACTTGGAAGTATACCCATCTCGTGGGCTAATTAGGGCAATAAAGTCCACTGGGCTTGTGGCCTTATAGTCTTAATTAGCTCCATGATGGGTATACATCCTTGTATAACACCCTTACCCATTATTTATTCTATATACTGTGTATATGTATATTTATTACATTGCTTTAAGTGTGATGCCTTTCGACTGTGTTCTTTTTATGAAATATTACGACAATTAGCACTCCAAAGAAAAATGACTTGAGATGAGCCTTGGAAACTGCATAAGTTTATTGTTTAGTTTTTTATTTTTCTTGGTTTACCTCTAAATTTATGAGCTTTGCTTTTATTTGAACATATTATATGTAACGTAAGGCATGCCAAGCAATGCTGAATCTACTGGATGTATGTAACTCGCAGTATTCTTTCATGTCTTGTATATGTGAAACTAAATAAACAAAGTTAAAAAAGGGCCCTAGTGTGTGGTGCTCAATGGAAAGGGGCAGGAAGGAGGCACCACTAGACTACCAGTGTATGTGTACACTGTACTCTCGGGTAGCCTGTGATGTGGGCGATTGCAATTCAGCAACCTGCAAAAGGGCGACTCAACTGTGAAGCCCATCACAGGGGCTACCGATGAGGGAGAACAACTGGATGGGGGGAGGGATGGGTAACCTGTAGCGACAGGAAGTCACTACATGTACACTCGCCGGGGGTGGGAGCGAGCATGCACGGCGAGGGGTGGGAGGGGATGTGAGGGGTGGCGCTGTAGGCTGCCGAGCCGGACCCATGGTGTAGCGGGTCAGCCTGTGGCTTTGGTGGTTAGGGTTCTAGGTTCGAGTCAAGGTGCAGGTTCGTTTTTGCTGCCTGGCTCGAACTTAATTTTTTTTACATTTTGCCCCCCCTTCCTGACATGCTCCCTCCTGGAGTTGAGAATCCTTTACTAGGGGGGTATGGAGGGCACAGGCCCCTGCATAAATGTAAAAAATACAAGTCCCCGGTGCCGTTTTGTTGAGTGCCAGGGAGTTAGAATGCCAAAATGTATTTTTGGTGCTCTGACTTCACCATAACGGTGATTGCCCTTTGGTGGTTGCCGTTATCACATAGAACCATACTATGGGGATCAGGAAGGGGGGTACCACTAAACTGTCAGGGTAAGTGTCTATTAGAATGGGATCAGGGTGGATAGGGGGTACCACTAGACTGCCTGGGTAATGGTCTATTAAAATGCAATCTGGGTGGGTGTGGGGAACCACCAAACTGCTGGGTTAAGTATCTTTTAGAATGGGATCAGGGCAGGCAAGGGGTACCACTAGACTTCCAGGGCATGTGTACACTGAACAATGGGGATCAGGGCAGAGGGACCACTAGACTGTCAGGGTAAATGTCTATTAGAATGGGATCAGGGTGGGTAGGGGGCACTATCGGGTAGGAACACCACTAGACTAGTAGGGTACATGTACATTTTACAATAGAGATCAGGTAAGGGTGGGGAACAATTGCTGATGCTCTGCATAATGCCTCTGCGCATACAAATGTGCAGAGCTATTCTCCAGAGCTGCTAATAGCCAAATAATAGCATGCGAGCAGACCCTTAGCACTGGGCATGCCTTATATAGCCATTGGCATGCCAGTCTCTGAAAATAACACCCAGGTGCAAAGGCACTAACCCATCTGGGATGCACTATCCTTCTTTGCCTCTCTGTGTTTGTTACCAGCAAGGGACTGTTGTGTAACATGCAAATGGACTTTCTGTGGTACTACCACAGCCCCATATTCATACAAGCAACGCATGGTGGACAGGGTGCACTGCCTGTATGAACATGCCTCTCTGATGGCTGTGCAATATTAATATGGCACAAATGACCATGTAAGAATATAGCGGCCTTCATGAACTGAATTTACTGTATATTGTGGGAAAAGAGATTTATTACTTCAGAGAACATCTGTGACAAACAGTGAGGCCAACAGTTTGTTCAGTTGGCCGTACAGTAAAGTCAACAAAATTTGATGTGTGAGAACCACTCTGCTAGTGTGTGTTTAAATATCAAACACAAACATAGAGACATAGAATCTGTCAGTTGAAAAGGATCACTTGGCCCACCCAGTCTGCCCAAATTTTACCTGCCCATTTCATCTCCACACACACTGTCTAATCTCCACTGACCTCCCTCTCCCTGATTCTGTTCTAATATACCCCAATGTTTAGCTCACTCATGCGTGAAGCTATCCATTGTTTTAACTTCCGATACTTCAACCAGCAGTCAGTTCCAGGTGTCTACCACCCTTTCTGAGAAGAACAATTTCCTCACATCCCTCCTGAACTTTTACCCTTGCAGCTTTACCACATACCCCCAGTCCTGGAGCTTGCCTTTAAGTGGAAGAAGTTCCCCCTCCTGCACTCTGTTCACCCCTGTGAGGTACTAGTAGGTTTCCATCATGCCGCCACTCACTTTCCTCTCCTCCAGGGTGAACATATTGAGATCTCTCAGTCTCTCCTCATAGGTTTTCCCTTGCAACCCCCACATCATTTTGGTTGCCCATCTCTGAACCACCTCCAGCCTGTCTACAGTATGTCCTTTCTCAAGTGTGGTCTCCAGAACTGGACACAGTACTCCAGGTGGGGGCATACCAGATACTGACACAGTAACAGTACAACCTCGCTCTTCCTGTTGGTTATGCCTTTCCTTATGCACCCCCCACATCCCACTAACCCAACTACAGTCTTGTCACACTTCACTGCCACCATGAGGTCCTCTGATATTATAACCCCAAGGAGTCTATCCTCTCCTGTGATTGCCAATCCCTTCCCCACATCCAATACTCAGAACCGATGACGGCCAAATAAAATGAGTATGTCAAGTTGCACTCTGCCTTTACATAGAAAAATAGATAATGGTGGCAGAAAAAGACCATTGGTCCATCTAGTCTGCCCATAAACCCTAACAAACCCAGTACCTATTGTCCATACATGGTTCTAACCCATAATATTCACCCCTATGCTCCCATCGCCTGAGCAACCACTAAGCTCTTCACTCTGTCACAGCCATGTTTGAAACCACTGATAGTTTTGGCGCCCACCACATCAGCTGGCAGATTGTTCCATGGCTCCAACACCCTTTCTGCAAAATAACCCCCTCATCAGTTTCCACTCATGCCCCTGTGTTCTTGATCAGCTACTTATGCTAAATAGTTCCACGTAGTTTACCTTGTTCATTCCTTTCAGGAACTTGAAGGTCTCTACTATCCATCTATCTCTCCTCTCCTCTCTCGTCTGGCCTCCAGCGATTCCAAGTTCAGTGCTTTGAGCCAATCTTCCTAAGACCTGTCCTGCTGGCCCTAAATCATTTTGGTCACCCTATGCTGCACCACCTCTGGTCTGTCCTTATCTTTCCTACACACACAGGGTATGTCATACTGTACTTACCTATTCTGGTGTTAAAATAGGTGAGTATGCATGTAGGGGGAGTGATTAGATTACTAGATTTTGTAATTTGTTTAGTGTGGTAAATTACGTGAACCCCTTGCTTTCAGAAATCTGCTGTAGTGACTTGTGTCCTCTTATATGTGACTGACATCTCCTGTTGGACCACTCCTCCCCCTTTCTTGTCAAACCCTAATTACCCCCCAATCTCCTTTTTGACTCTACAAGTCTTTGTGGTACAAGAACCTTAACAAAAGCCCCAGAGTCCTAAAGGCAAGTCATGTCAAGAATCATTTATGCTTTGGACTTATTGAAGGGAAATCCAATGCAAAATAGGCATTTTCTATGGGTCAATGTATTATTCAGTATCAATTTTAATGTATTTGTTTACAAGGTAAGTATGCTAGACCAAAAGGTCTGTTTACAGGCATGGTCTGGGTGTTTCATAAAACACTACTTATGTACTATAACGTCTCAAATCATACTTCATTTACGAAAAACATACAGAAGAACATATTAAAAAGCAGAAATCATACAAATTCATTAAAGGTATAAAATAAATATCACGGCACAAACAACTAATGACATTTGCATAAAGCCACAAGTGACAAGTGGCTTAACTTATTTCTAAAACTTTGTAGGGATATGCCTCCCAATGTGCTTTTTTAAGCCATATGTTGAGACCAGATTCTTGGGTATCACCTTTGCTACTGCGTATTTAATGCACTGCACACGATTATCAAACTAAACGCATTTAGGTTCATAATTTGCTGCTACTGTTCAGATCATCAATAGTCATCACTGAAGTTAACACTTCATTATGGCCACTGAGTCAACCCTCACATGTGACGTACTAAAGGAGAAATTAGCTTCAAAAGGTGTGAGCCCATTGTTAGCTTCGGTGTATTTCAGATAATATTCCATTTTCACCCCACTGAGAACATATTTATCTAGTTCTGATTTAAATGTGGGTTCTGTCCTACTGACTATAACTACAGTATGACTGTCCACTTGGTAATCTGTTCCATGGATTCACCATCATCTAAATGTAAAAATGTTTCCTACTGTAGTGTGAAATATGTAAGTCTTACTTGCAGCAGGTGATCCCTGATAGTTGTGGTCACTGTTTTAAATTTTATATTTATTCCACATAACAGATATGGGTCTTTAATTTAGACATCATTCTTAAATAAAATACCATCTCTAATGCATGTAGCCTTGAGAGGTTTAATCCTATTGGTACTCTATCATAGTCTGACTCTTGAGGTCAGTAATCCTTTTAGTCACTCTAACTGGACCCTCTCAACTCTACTGTCTCTTCTGCAAGGACACCACATTTGACTCCCATAATCTAATAGTGACCTGACATATGTTCTATACAAAGGCATCAAGACCTGTGCCTTCCGACTACTGATATTTCTCCTGACTGTTCAGAGAACTTTGTTGGCATTGGTGACAGCTATTGCAGAATACCTATCTTGCTGAAATGTGTTTAAAATTATAACACCAAGGTCACTTTCGCCATCATAGTGTTTTGTCCTAAGTGCATTTCATAGTATTTTTGCAAGTTACGGTTCCTTCCCGACCTAGAAGCCTAAGCTGTAATTCTGTGCAGGTCTGCCTGAAGGTTTTCAATTTGTTCAGCAGTACTGCATGGACCACCTAACTTGGTATCGTCTGCATACTTTGTACTCCATAGTGTTTATATCTGCTATGAATATATTTTTTTATTTAACATTTTGGTAACTGGGAGAGGCACACTGAACTGAAGCTCATTTCCAGGTGCAGCTTGGGGGAAGGGAAAGATGGGGTAGTGCAAATATAAGGACTGATTACAATATAAATAAGGCAATACAAGTAATAAGGGAAAGGAGAAATTCTTTAACCAGGAAAGGCACACTAAGCCGGAGCTTGTTTTCAGGCGCAACCTGGGAGCACAAGGAAGTTAAGTGATTTGCACAGGGTCTCACAGTATGCAAGTGGGGGCTTTGGGATTCAGACCATGGTCTCCAGGTTTGTAGCTCAGTGCCCTTAACCACTATACTATACTATACTGCCTCCTAATACAAATGTGAGGTGCATGAAATTACAATGAAGAGGCTGTAGGTAGTGGAATAATGCTTGGATATCTACCCAACAAATCTGGATTGGCAGAAACTACAAGAAGTAGCTCAGATAAGTAGGAAGAAATGTAATAGTCATGCAAAGAGGGAGCAAGGCAAAATTTGAGGTAAGCAACAGGAAACATATGGGTGGGGAGAAATAAAGTGCATAAAGGAGACGAGTAACGTAGGGGTAGAGGGGGCCTCATGTTGCCAGGAGGATGAAGGACAGCAGCAAGGGGGAGGAGGGGATTGGGAGAGTATATTTTAGGTGGAGTAGAGCAGGAGTTAGATGAAGTGGCTTGGAAGAGAGTTCAAGAGGGAGTGGCGATGATAGGAGAAGGCTGCCTGCCCCAAGCCGAATAAAGGACATGGAAGAAAGGAGCTGCAGGAGTCTCTGGATCATAATGGATAAGAGGAAGGGGATGGGTGGGGGGAGAGGAGAGAGGAAAGGTAGGTGGGGAAGGATCCATACCAGAACCTAGAGATATGGGTGGTGGCATGGTACTGGCAGAGTAAGTGTAGAGAAGGAAGGGAGAGAGAGAGAGGAGTAGAAGAAAAAGGATTGGTCCAAGGACAGCTCTTTGGAATACTGCACTGGTCACATCCCCCATCTGTGACAGATGTCCAGTTATAGTAACTCTTTGTGCTCTTTTATATAGCCAGCTGCTAACCTAATTCTCTCTAAAAAGATTAATGTCTAGTTGAACCATTTATTTCTATTATTGCCCAGTGTGGAACTGTGTCAAAAGCCTTGTAAAAGTCCAAAAAGATTATCTCTACAGGTGTTCTGTTATCCAGAGCAAGAATTATATGTTCGTAGAAACAGATTTATAATGCGTGATTTGCCCAGTGTGAATCAATGTTATTCCATAGAAACATAGAATTTGATGGCAGATAAGGACCACTTGGCCCACCCAGTCTGCCAATTTCCCTACCTAATGGATAAACTACAGATCTTAGCTAACCAACAGCCTACTTCTTCCACCCTCCACCCCCGAGAATCGCCTTGTCTGTCCCATGCATTCTTGAATTCCACCACTGTTTTTGACTTCACAACCTCCTCAGGAAGGCTGTTCCATGCATCCACAACCCTCTCCATGAAAAAAATACTTTCTCACATTACCTCTGAGCCGTCCCCACTCTAGCTTCAGATTGTGCCCCCTTGTTCTTGCACACTTTTTCTGAAAGATGCTACCCTCTTGGACTTTGTTGATTCCCTTGAGGTATCTGAAAGTTTCAATCATGTCCCCCCTCTCCCTCCTCTCCTCGAGGCTATACATATTAAGATCCTTAAGTCTCTCTTGATAGGTCTTCTGGTGCAGACCCTGCACCATTTTAGTTGCCCTCCCCTGGACTGCCTCCATCCTGTCTATGTGTTTACAGAGATTGGGTCTCTAGAACTGCACATAGTACTCCAGATGGGGTCTCACCAGCTGTCACCACGTCTGTTTTATTATTTTTATGAAGGTGTTCAATAATTTTGTCCTTAATAATGGACTCTAAATATTTTACCAGGTGCTGATATAAGGCTTATTGGCTGATTTCTTGTAAAGGTCTTGTTTAATACATTTTTCATGGATTGGAACTGTGTTTGTAGTTCTCCAATCAACTGGTACCAACTCACGTTTCAGTAAATGTTCAAACAAAATCCCAAGTGGATATACAATATTACAGCCCAAAATTTAGCATGTGAAATGAAATCTTGTCAGGTTCTGGTTTGCTCTGTTTCTTTAAATGATTTTGTTTACCAGGTCTTCCTCCTTTATAATGACAAAATCTTCATTATTAGTCCTGGAGGGTATAACTGGTTGACTGTTTTGGGAAAATACCAAACAAAAGTATTCACTAAATGAATTTGCTTTGTTTACCAGAACATCAATTGTTTCACCCCTACTGACCTTTTTGTGCTCATTTTCAGTTCTGTGTTTAAGTGAGTTTATATGACTGTAAAATGTTTTACTGTTCTGTCTATTAGTATTACTAGCCAGTTTTAACTCCATATTTTGTTTAGCTTTGTTGATAATATTCTTGCATTTTCTCAGCACATTTTCATATTGGTCCCTTGCTTTATGAGTTTTAGCATACTGTGTGTACAGCTTGTTATTTTTCTTAGTTTTTGGACACCTTTATTTAACCATTTTGGCTTTACCCCTAGTCTGCTGTATTTTTGATCATCTTTATGTGTTTGTCACATGTAGAAGTTATAGCATCCTTTTATGAATGTCCACATTTCTTTTGCTGTTTTGTTCTGTAGAATCATGCCCACATCTGTGTTATTTATAGTGTCTGTGATTTTGGATATGTTAGCTGTGTTATACAAGTAAAGTTCAATACTCCCTTTAATTCTGTTCAGTTTATAGCACATTCTGAAACTAATGCAGTGATGGTGGTTAGTCATCTCTGAGTTATATTTGTTTACATTTTCTGAACCTTGAACTAGGTCAAGGAGGATTTACCCTCAGGTCTCAGGTAAGTTGCACAAGATTTAGTTAGTTATGTGCATGCTGTTAAGAATTCATAACTCAAGTAGCCTCATCTAAGGGGTAAATTACTGATGCCATGGGGGATTTATGGGATGGTTAGGGAAGGGGAAGTTGCTGTATGTTGAATGTCTGTTTGTGATGTTTAGAACTGTTTGTTTCAGATGTATATAAACTAATAAAGTTGACAATTAAAAAAAAAGAATTCATAACTCAAGTTTTAAAATGGCCTTTATTAATCCTATGTAAGTCCCCGTAGTTCAGATTTCCCAGTAATATTACCTCCCCATTTCACACACCCTCTCTAATTCCTGAACTATTTATTTCATTGCCATAGTCTGGTGGTCTGCAACATAAACCCATCATTCTATTTCCAGAGTTCTTTATTGCTACTTTAAGCCAAATGGATTCCATATTTGCACCTTTAATTTGGATTTTATCAGAAATGTAAGTGACAGTTATATAATCAGATACACAGATAGCTATACCTCCCCCTCTTTTAATTCTGTCGAATCAAAAATAGGTAGTATCTGTTTTACTCCACATGTCATTAGGAGACCACCATGTCTCCATTACAAAAATCATATACATTTTTTCTTCAGTGGCTAATAAGGCATGTAGGTCATTTTAATCATGCTTATTGTACTGCAGAAAAAATATTTTATTGAATTAATAGTTCCCGTTTTTCTTCTATTTGCTGTTTGGTACTGATGTAACAGTAATGTTTTTACTGTACTATCCAATTCCGAGACCCCATTCATATTCAGTTTAAATGAATCATGTCTAGTTGGTCTTTGATGAGATTTCCATGTAAAAACTCACCATTCTTATTTAGATGGGATCTGTCCTTAGCGTACAGATCATTTTTCCATTTGAAGTGATCCAATGTGTTAATAAAGGTGAATCCCTCATCATACTGTTTTTTTAAATCAGTATTAATCCTAAATATTGTTTTCTTTTTTCTTCTGGACCATTAAGTACTGGTAATATACCAGATATCAGTACTGTTCTCCTCATTCTGTGCCTTTTCCCTGTTCAAACAATTCATATCATATATCTTTTTCTATAGTCATAGTGCATGTTGTTCACACCAACATGGATTGCTACCAGCAGACTCGGACTATTATTCAAAATCCATGGGTTTATAATGTCAGCTATTTTAGGACCTGGAAAGCACTGCACCATTTTATTGATTTTATCCTGATCATATACTGTAGAATAGCAATGTCAGATTATCAAATCTCCCAACACTGAGGACTGTCTTAGCCCATTACTGTGATGACATGAATGTTATTGGAGCTTGCTGTTAATAATTCCTCTAATATTTGATCCCTTACTATTTTTACATATAATAATTTTCTGAATATTGGTGTTGACAATGGTCTGTGGTGTGGTCATTATAGAAATGGAACTGTTTTTATTTTTAGAAATCAGTTTTGTTTTCAGAAACCAGTTGTAGCTGTCCAGTGAAAAACGTTTGGCAGTGGTGGTGTCAGCCTTCAACCTTCTGAGGAAGTAGCTGGGTGCAGTTCTCTCTCCATGTTGCACTAAATTTATTTATATATTCATTTTTCCTTTTTGTGTACCTGGTAGGTGAGTGAGTCCAATGAACCTTTTTCAGGCACAACCTGGGTCTTGAGAGGCAGTATATAGGGAAGAACATGTAGACAAGAAGGTTTAAAAAAATGTACCCATTGCACAGAACAGTACAGGGCAAAACCACTGTGTAGATACAGCCCCTTACTGAAATGTGGACGATTCTGTCACATAAAGAATTGCACAGTACACTAATGAGTTTGCCTTCTACTGGGATTATATTAATACATGCATGGTGCCCATGTCTAGTACAGAATTAATATATGAATAAATGGTGGTGGTGCTGCTATGCAAAGTGACAAGGCACAGTGCATAGCCCTCTGCTAGCCACATGGACACCATGGAGCAAAGCATACTTGCACATCCCAAACAGGTTAGCATCTTTGCTCCTGGCTGCCATATTCAAAGACCAACATAGTAATAAACTCACAAGACATGCAATGCCCTAAGAGAGCATTTGAATATCATTATGTTCCCATTACTAGCTCTACACAACATCTCCATGTCCTACTAGGAATGAATGTGTTATATAGAGAGGTGTCTGGTGCAGCTCATCCTCCCCCAATCCCCTTTAGACTGTCAATATAAAATATAAGTACTTACTTGTGTACTCACGCTCCCTTTACAGTACAGATGATATGCACTTCCTGTCAGTCCATACAGTAGCCAGACAAGGTGGTATGAGGAGGGCTGTGCTGGTCATCATACTGGATCCATGGCCCCAGCAAACACAGTAGGGAGGTGTTGCAGGGTCACTTGCTCTGTGCCAGCAGTGTGGAGGAGGGGCCGCTAGATGCCGGGGACTGTTTACGCCTGTAGTGGGATGGGGATCGGTGGGCGGGCGGGCCACTAGATGCCAGAAAACATTACACTGTCACAAGGATGGTGACTGGAGGTTGGGGGGGGTGCCACTACATACCAGGGAATATTTAATATAATATGGGGCCGGGGATCGGGGGGTGCCACTGTATATCAAGGAATTTTAATACAATATGGGGCTGGGGATCTGGGGATGGGGGATGCCACTGGACACCAGGGACAGTTATGTTTTCTATGGGGATGGGGACTGGAGGATGGGGTGCCACTGGACACCAGGGAGTGATCTTTCTTAACAGAGCAGTGGATCAGAGGACATAAGGTGCAACTAGATGGCAGGGAATGATTATTACTTTTGGGGATGCGAATCAGAGGTTGAGGGGTGCCACTAGACACCAGGGAATGCAGCTTTCTTAACAGGGATGGGAATCAGAGGGTGGGGGTGCCACTGGACACCAGGGAATATTTATTTTAATACAGGGACAGGGATTGGGGGCCAAGGGTGCCACTGGATACCAGAGTATTCACAATAATATGGGGACAGGGACTGGAGGGCTGGGGGTGCAACTGGACACCAGGGAATGCTTGTGCTGTTACGAGAACAGGGCTCGGAGGATGGGTGTGCCTCTACACCAGGAAGCATGTGTGCTTCCCCAACTGCTAACTAGGTTGTTGGCTGCAGTGTCTCCATCGGCTGCTAGGGTTGCCCGGAGTAAGTCTGTTTTTTTAGCGACACTTGTACTGTGCAAAGTGGCTGACGCTAATCTTTCTGTGCATTGCTTATAGGCTGAATGTTGTGCTGCACCCATATTCATGTCCCTGCCCCTCCCTTAGCGCACTGATTCTTGCATGCACTATCCCATTTAGTGCATGCACCTGACCCCCTTGAATACTGCACACTGGCCTGAGTCCCCAGAAAACAGCAGGCAATCACTTTGCATATTGGGCAAAGGTTTTACTATTAGGTCCCAGCAGACATGAAATAGGGAGGGGGTTTGTTGATTTTCAGGTTAGGGTTTCATCACTTACATTTAAAAAGGGGATTTAGTCACCAGCAGCATAATCAAAGGGTCCTATGCACAATGCCAATGTGCCGCATAAACTGGGTGCATTGGCATCATTACGTGTGAATTCTGTGGAGCAGTGCCCACACAGCATTCACCAAGGGGGCGCACAATGGATACGCGCCCAACCCCCCAGCTGTGCAGACAGCAACACACCTGTAATGGGCGTTGGGGGGCATTCTGTCACTATGTGCCATTCACAAAGGTGCGTAGTGCTGTGCACCAGGGGCATAGGAGGGTGCAGGTTACACCAACAGGGACCTTTCCATAACCACACTACACAACCATCCATTGCACACAGTGGTCCCACCAGCTGCATGGCAGACCCCTCATAACATCCCCCTCCCCATAGCAGTACTAGCAGGCCACCCCCCCAAACATTGCTACCCCATCCCCATCAGTGTGCCCCCTGTCCAAAACAGGACATCTGCTCCTGTCCCCCATGCCCATCCACCCCACGGTACAAGGCCATGCCCCGTCCCCATAATGGTGTCCCTCCTCAATGCCAGGGCAACCAGGCCTGGGACCCAACCCAGTATAGTAATGCAAGTTCCCACCTCGGCCCCAATCCCAAAGCCCCAGTGCCAGCATTGGCAGGCAGTGGTCCTACCTCACTCTGCAGCATCAAATGAGAGCTCACCGCCCATCCCCATACTTGTCCATCGGTACAGCGGCTTGGAACAGCCAGCAGTACAGCCCTCTGAACATCTCCTTGGCTGCCTATTGTCTGACTGATGCTGGAAGCATACCGCATGCAGCGTACTCCCAGTATCAGCTGGATGTGCGGTGGCCGAGGAGGTGTGTGGAAGGCTGTGCTGCTGCCCATCCAGGGCCACGGCACAGACTACTAGGTACTGGGCTGGTGGCAAGAGGGAGGGTTGTCAGTGCTGCAGGAGGGCTCCTACAGTTCTAGGATTGGGGCTGCTATGCCAGGGGCATGGGGCGTGGTATACAGGATCGGGGATGGGGTAGCACTGTGTCTGTGGAGTGGGCTGCCATACAGTCTGGGACGGGGCCACAGTGTGTTGGGGTGGGGGTGCTTCTGGAAATTTGAGGAAATGGTGGACTTGTTGTGGGTGACGGCTCAACAGCGGAGGCCACAGAGCCTGTGGAACTTGGGCAAAAGACTGTGACCAATGTGGCCGCATGGGTCCGGGTGCCTGCAGGCACTATTCATGCGCCCAGACCTGTGCAAAGGATCCACTCCTGAACCTGATATGGGCATGTAATCGGATGCCTGCATGGGTCCGCTACACCACCCCAGCCACCCTGCATGGTCCTGCATGCCGGGGGGGGGTGGAGCCTCAAACAAGAGGTGGCCGTTTCTGCATACTGGCCAGTGCGCACCTGTCCGCAGGTGCTGAGCTACTCAGGTGAAGTACGCACAGTTTGCACGTACCTCTGCCCCATTCGTTCACAGCACCCAAAGTTTACATCAAAAGAACTCAATGATACAACTTTCCAATAAAAAACTAAATTTTAAGTTATTGTGTCTTCTATTACTACAAGCATTTGCATAGAAACAGCATATTCGCCACTTAGGCTGGATGAAAATGCAAGGCCCATTTTGGAAGCTGTGATTCCAGCCGGGTTCTTGGTGATTCACTGCTCAAAAGTGGACTGTAGGGGCGGAGGGGTCGCAGTCTATTTTAGGCAGGAACTGAACCTCAAAGAGTTGCCAGTGGGGACAACCAACTCCTTCGAGTGCATGGGAGCTGTGGGTGCAGGTTTCAGAATCCTTCTCATCTACCATCCACCCGGGGATGGGAGGATATTCCTGAAGGAGGTAGCAGACTTCGTCACTGAGATGGTACTGGAGGCCCCTAGATGGCTAATACTGGGGGACTTCAATGACTGGGTCGATGACGAACTCTCATCTTTTGGACAAGACCTCCTCCAGTTGATGGAATCATTGGGCCTGACATGGGTTATTACCACTGCAACACATGGGGGCACTCGTTGGAATTGGTGTTCCAGCTGGGGATAGAAATCTCCGGTGTGGAGGTAGATCCTATCGGGTGGTCAGACCATCACACCTTGAAGTTTAGTTTTGCAATCCTTTGAAAGGGGCCTGGCCCTAAGGAAATGGTACAGTACTGTCCTTTAAGACAGGTAACACCTGAAGGCCTACGACGGTATTAGACCTTTCAAGAATTCTGTCAGATAGTAGTGACCCAGGGCCTCTTGTGCTGGCTCATAACAGAGCAGTAGTTGAGGCCCTGGATGTCATTGCTCCAGTTCATGTTTGTTCTCTTACCTCTTGCCCGGATGCCCCATGTTTCGATGGGACACTAAGGGAACTGAAGAGACAGGGGCAAAGGTTAGAGAGACACTGGTGGAAAACTCACCTGCAGGGGGACAGGCTTAGGATGTTGGACCATTATAAGGTCTACCAATCAGTGATTTCCTATAAGAAGGCAGAATTCCTGTCCAGGGAAATTGCTGCAGCAAGGAACAGACCAGCCCAGCTCTTCCGGACCATGGACAGACTATGCAGTCCAGCCTGTCTGTGATCTAGTGGAGCGCTGTCACAAGGAAAATGTTTGGAGTTTGCTCAGTTCTTCATTGATAAGGTGTCCACCATTAGGACAGAAATCAGCCAATGCTTCCCTATTGGGCCTTGCAGTGCTTAATCAGGTGGTATTAATGCCCAGATGATCTGGTCTACCTTCACCCAGCCGGTAGTCAGGGACATAGTGAGGATCATCCAAACTTTGTGACCAACTTGCTGTAGTCTGGATCTGGGCCCAATGCACCTTCTTGTAGGGTGCATCGAGGTTATCAGCCCGGTCCTAGCTTGGATAGTCTGGGCTTCTCTGGAGAGCGGGATTTTTCTGGATCCCTTAAAGAGGTGGTAGTTATGCCTCTGTTCAAAAAGCCCTCCCTTGACCCAGACTGCCCTGCTAACTACAGATCAGTCTCAAACCTACCTTTTACAGGGAAGGTTATTAAAAAAGTGGTTGCTCTGCAGCTAGTGGATCATTTATCCATCCACAATGCCTATGACCCTCTCCAGTCTGGCTTCAGGAAAAGGCATAGCACTGAGATGGCCCTGGATCGAGTACTTAATGACTTCTTGGTGGTGAGAGATTGGAGAGCCTGGTTCATCTTGGTTCTCTTGGATCTCTCAGCAGCATCTGACACTGTGGACCATGGGTGCTGCTTGATTGCCTGCGGCTGTTTTGTGGACTAGAGGGGGTGGTCCTCAATTCATTTTGATTATTTCTCCAGGGCAGGTCACAGAAGGCTGTGTCGGGAATTTATTCCTTGTCCCCTTGGGGCCTGCCCTGTGAGGTGCCTGCCCTGTGAGGTACCACAGGATTCGGTGCTTTTCCCCTATGTTGTTTGCAGTGTATATGCTGCCACTAGGGGACATTATAAGGCAGTACAGGTTGAATTTCCACTGTTATACAGATGATTCTCAACTGTACATGTCCTTTGTGCCTGGCCAGGAGTTTGATACAGTCTCACTATTTAACAATTGCCTACTGGAAATACAGACGTGATGAGTGCCAGCTGGCTGAGGTTAAACCTGGAAAAAATGGAGGTGTTGGTTGTGGACCCTGATCTGAGGATGGTTGGATCACGGGCAGGAAAACCCTTCAGTTTACAAATTGGAGGAAACCTGCTCAATGCTTCCAGCCCGGTGCGGAACCTTAGGGTGGTGTCTGATGAAGGCCTGACCTTGAAGGCTCAGGTGTGGCCACAGTCAAATCTGCTTTTTATTATCTGAGAAACATCACCAGGGTAAAGCACTTGGTTCCGTCTGAGGATCTTTCTACATTGGTCCACACCTTTGTTACTACCCGTTTGGACTACTGCAATGCCCGCTACCTAGGGCTTCCAGGAGTGGATATTCACCGATTGCAGCTGGTGCAGAACACAATGACTAGGTTGTTAACTGGAACCCCAGATCCAGTCATATAACACATGTGCTGCGTGAACTGCACTGGCTGCCTGTACAGTGACAAATCACTTTCAAGGTTGCACTGCTGACCCATAGAGCCCTACATGATCAAGGATCTCAATACTTGCAAGACCTCCTATCTCCCTACTGTCCCTCCCATTCACTCCGATCCTCCAACGAGAGACTGCTAGAGGTTCTCAGGATACGTTTGAAAATGTTGGAGGAAGACCTTTTGCCTTTATGGCTTCTACCCTGTGGAATTCTCTACCTTGTTGGATACGAGACAGCCTGACCGTAGAAGGGTTTAAAAACTCCCTTAAGACATACCTTTTCAGAAATGCCTTTGAAGGAACTTAACATTTTAAGCTTTTAGGTCTTGAATTTAGTTATGTTATTTTATTTTTTTTATATTCTTTATTTTTCAGGTCAGTAATGCAGCAGGAATACATACATACAGCAATTTCATTGTTCATAATATACACATACAGTGGAAATTCATTTATTACAGGACATTTTTCCCCATTTAAGCCATCTGTACTTCAGGCATATAATGTCTGTTGGTATCATTGAATTGATAATGAGCTACATGTGGGAAGAGAGAAGAAGGTACCCAGGGGTTTATCTCATTAAGGGATAAATGAGTCATCTAACGGGGAGATATGGAGAACCCATGACCTCCAATAAATTTCAAACTGGGGAATGAAATCAGCTCTTTTAGCAAAGAGTCGTTCTAGGTAATACATTCCTGACACTATAGAGTGCCAGTGGGCCAAAGTTGGGGCTGTGGACTTCTGCCATAAGTGGGTGATTATCTTCTTAGCTGCCGCCAAATATAAATAAAGTTAGCTTTTTTTTTTGGAGGTACCGAACCCTCTTCCCCAATGTACAACAAAATCATATGATTTGTTAAAAGCAAGTCTGTATCGATTAATATTTGAAGACTCCTGGCAATATCTTTCCAGTACTGGGAAATTTTCGAACATGTACAGAAAATATGGGAGGTATTAGCCTCCACCTGCCCACAATCTCTCCAACACTTCCCCAAGTTTCCATGTAGGAATTTAGCTAGTTTATCTGGTGACATAAAAAAATGCACGTGGCATTTCCAAATATATTTGAGCCAACAGGGAGCTGAAGAAGCCTTCATGGGCTCTAGAACCTTCTCTGTGGTTTGCTTCCAACTTTCCTTCAAGGCTCTGTAAAGTTGACCAATTAATTGTGTTGGAAGTTTACCCTCAATTATCAGATTCATGAAGTTAGGTTTCGGGGAGGGAAGGGCCAATCGAGTGGAGCCTAGATTCATCAGATATGAACGTATCTGCAAAAATCTGAAGTGATGTGTGACAGGATTCCATATTTAGACTGTAGGGAGGCAAAGGGCATCACCCATGCATGTCTAGAAATTGGTAAAACATCGAAAGGCCCAATTTATGCCACTCCTCGTATGTATGGTCTTGGCTGCCTGCTATGAACTGCTTTTCCCTAGTCACCAATCGAAAATAAAAAAAAAGCTTTTCAAGTTCCCGAGCTGACCTAATTTCATACCAAATTTTTAGTATGTTACGGGTCCCCCACATAAAGTCCCTCAAAGGTGGTATGGAGTCTAATGGGGAAAACAAAACCTGGATTATATCATGAAGGTCATTCAGGGTAAATTCAATTAATTTCCACTGAGGCATAGTATATCTATTAAGCCACATCAACATGACTTTAGATGTCATGGCTCTGTGATATTCTTTTAGATTAGGGAGATTTAAGCCTCCTTTGGCAATAGGAAGCTGCATGTATGACCGTTTTATCCTAGGATGTTTCCCGGCCCAAACAAACCTGGAGAATATTCTATCCCAGGAAGAAAAACAAAACCTAGATGGAATTAAAGGTAAAGTTTGAAAAAAGTATAAGATCTCTGGAAACGCCGTCATTTGGATAGTTTGTATACACTGATGGAATAAGTGCAAATGTGCTCACCTTCCCATTAGCTGTTCTGTGGCAACAGTTACAGGCTCCAGGTTCAGGAGCTCTAAAAGATACAGATCTCTGGGAATTATGACTCCTAGATATCGAATTCTGTTATTTTGCCATCTAGCTGGTAACAGAGCACTCAGACCATGGGTTGGGACAAAGTTAAAAAGGAGTATCTCTGTCTTTTGAATATTAATCTTATATCCAGCAACCTCTGAAAACCTCTCTATCACCTCCAGAATGGCCGGGACTGAGCTTTCAGGGTCTAATAGGGTCAGCAATATATCGTCTGCATATAATGAGAGTGTAAATTCTCTCCCCCCCCCAGAGGTATCCCGTGAATGTCAGGATTTCGCCTAATGGCCTCTGCCAATGGTTCAGTATATAAAGCAAACAGAAGTTGGGAAAGTGGGCAATCTTGCCTAGTCCCCATGCCCAGATGTATCCTATCTGATAGCTGACCATTCACTTTGATTTGTGCTTTTGGAGAAGCATATACTCTTTTTAGCAGGGAGATAAATTCCCCTGGGAACCCAAACTCAGAGAAGGTCCTCCATAAGAAAATCCAGCTAACCCAGTCAAAAGCCTTGTCAACATCTAGGCTGACAAAGGTTGCCAGGATTTTTCTCTTATTCACATAATCAAGGAGATGTACTGTTCTTCGGATATTGTCCATAGTTTGTCGGTTCTGGATAAACACCGACTGATCTGGATTCACTAACTCGACAATCAATTCTTCTATTTTATGAGTCCATATAGACATAAACAACTTATAATCCATATTGAGTATGGATATCGGTCTATATGAAGTAACCAAATCTGGGGGGGGGGGGGCTTCTCTCCTGAAATTACTTAACTAATACAGGGGAAATCTGTTTGTAAAAAGTTTTATACCATTCTGCTGGCAATCCATCTGGGCCTGGGGTTTTTAAGGTTTTACCATTTGTCACCACCCTTTTAAGTTCTTCCTTCCTTCCTTATCGGGAGGTTCAGTCTCTCCACCACATCTTCTGGTAATTGGGAGATTGTGAGGGAGTGGAAAAAGTTCTCCAACTTAATCGTGTCAGCTAGCTCAGGGGCAGTATATAGCTGGGAGTAGTAATTTTGAAAGCAAACTGCTATTTGTTCTGAATGAGTTACCCTGGTATTAACTGCCGAATCAGTTAAGTGTGAAACATATATAGCTGTCCTCTGCCCTCTTAATCTTCTAGCCAGATTCCGAGCCTCTTTTGGCCCTCCCTCAAACCTATGTGATTTCAGATAAAATAAAGCCTGTTGTGTTTTCTCATCTAAAAGTTTCTGTAAACTAGCTTTTGTTTGCTTCATTTGTGTCCTAATCTCTTCGGTTATAGGGACATGAGCCTGTAGGTCTCTCAATACACCATGAAGTTTAATATATTGCTTATCCCAATTTTTTTTCCTAGCCGCAGCATAAGCTATGATCTCCCCACAAATCACCGCCTTAATTGTATCCCACAAAATAGATGTGGAGACCGCTCCTACTGAATTTTCTGCAATAACCTGGGAAATTTTAGCTTTGAAGCTATCCCTAAAGGTTTTATCCCTTAAAAGAGGTGTTCAGGTGCCACCCAGTGGTTTTCTTAGGAATTTTAAAATCTAGTTTCAGAAATAGAGGCGAATGATCAGAAAGGAATCTGGGACCAATTGTTAGATCTTGTAAGTCGTTTGTACGTTTCTGAGTAATAAAAAAAAAAATCCAATCTGGAATGGGAATCATGATGAGGGGAATAAAAAGTAAATCCCCTTGTTGATGGGTAGAAAAATCTCCAGACATTGGTCATGGCAACTGCCTCCATATTAGACCTGAAGTATTTTATGCCCGGGGAAGATGTATGTTTACGTGGGGTTGATGAATCTAGATGGGGGTTCAAAGTGAGATTAAGATCTCTGCCCATAATCAAACATCCCTAAAAATGATCTATTAATTTACCAAAGAAACGTTTTAGTACTATTACTGGCATCATTACAGGAAAATACATGTTCACCAGTGTTACCTGTTTCCCATACAGTGTCCCCTTAAGAATCACAAACCTTCCCTGAGAATCAGTGAGCTGTGAGGATAGGTGGAAAGGGGAGGTCCGGGGAATCATAATTGCTACTCCACGTCATTTTCCATTAGGGCAAGATGATGCATATACCTGATACCTCCCCCCTCCCGATAATTTAGAGTGTTCGACTTCTGTCAGATGGGTCTCCTGTAAAAATATGACATCCGATAAATGTTTCTTTAAATATTATGAGAGTCTTGCTCTTTTAATCAGGTTATTCAACCCATTAATATTAAGGGACAACACCCTGATAAACTGAGTCGCCATTATAGAAAATTATATTGAATTTGGACCTCACCCCTACACCTCATCCTCTTCCCTACCACCAGCAAAGTAGGAGGATGTAATTTGGATCCACTATAAAGGTACCTTAAAATATCTTTCCTTACATTTGATTCATAACCCTTAACCGCTTGCCACCCCCCACCCCAAAATCAATTCCACCCATGTGTAACTTGATTTGAATATTACTGTCAACTCTGCTGTTCTGCTGTAGCTGTAAATAAATCTGGAAAAATGAAGCAACTAATTTTGTACTTATTTTAAGTATGTTAATCTGTACATATTGTACAGCCAACTGTGTGAACCAAGAGTCGAGGAAAAACTCCACCTTAACACTAGAACTATGTACATCTACTGTGACTTCCATGGTAGGGGAGATTCTTTGCCTTCTCCCTACATGTTCCCTCAAACCAACAGAAGGAACTGGAGGTAGTCCGGTGTGTGTTGCTCACGGGCCTCCAGAGGGTGTAAATTCCCTCTAAAGTAAAAACAAAAAATGGGCAGAAAATGAAAGTAAATTCCAAATAGAAAACCAAATGTAATTTTTTTGCTGCCCTTCTAACTTAAACATGTGCCTAATGGCCTGGTGGTAATTGCAGACTCCCCCCCTGAGCTTCTGGTTATAATGTTCTTTTGCTGACATTTGGCTATCATATGTAACTCTTATTAGTTGTACAATAAACCCTCCTCTTTTCAGCTTCGTTTACTCCCCCTTATAGTTATAAAGCCATTTATATTTGTTCAAAACAGAGAAAACTGAACTCCATTGTAGGCCTATGTATACTGGCCTGAGATTGTCTCTGAGCAACATCCTAGATTCGGGCTTCAACCCCTATTACGTTAGTCTCTGCAGTTGAAATCTCCAAAAGTCTATCTGTAGACTAAATTTGCTGAACAGTTCTCTGTGTTTTTCTAAATTTAAGTCAGGTTCTGCCAGGGGTGGGTCTACGAAATGTAGCAAGTCCGCTCTTCAGATTGTCCAGTCTCTGCTCTCCCACTAGTCTACGTTCTTCACATGGAGTCACTGTCTGCCATCTAGGTACCCTCGAGGAGACCGTAGGTCTTGATTCGGCCTTCTTTTTAATCTGGATCCCCATTTTCAGAAGCTCTTTCCTGGCCTCCTCTGCTGAGTGATACTCCTTCCTGCCTGTTGGATGCTGCACAACAAGGCGAGCAGGGTAAGGGGTGGAAAACTTAATATTTGCTTCCTTTAAAACTGGGAGAATGTCTGCGTATGCCCTCCAATTTCTCATGGCTTGAGGAGCGTAATCTTTATCTATATAGATTCGAGTCTCTCCATAGAAAATCTTCCCTTTACGCCATGTTGCTGACAGAATCTTTTCTTTTACTGCATAACTGAGGAAGCGGAGTATTATAGACAGAGGTCTTGCATTTGGATTGTTCAGTTGTGGGCCCAGCGCCCTGTGGGTTTGCTCTAATTCCAACGACATATCTGAGGACAAATCTAAAGCTGTTTATAGTAGAGTTATAATAAAATCAGAAAGATCTTGGCCATCTGAGCCCTCAGGGATATAATAAATTCATATGTTCTTACGGCGAGCCCTATTCTCTGCATCTTCTTGCCTAGAATGGAGGAGAGCATACTGATCTTGTGACTTGTGTAAAGACTCCTTTATGTCATCCACCCTGTTTTCCACTACTGTGATATGTCTCTCAGTGGAATCAGTTTGTTGTTCTAAATTCGCCACATCTCTTCGCAGTTACATAGAAACATAGACTTTGACGGCAGATAAGGACCACTTGGCCCATCTAGTCTGCCCATTTCCCTACCTACAGGATAGCGTAGATCCTAGTTAACCAACAGCCTATTTCTTCCTACCCCCCACAAGAATTGCCTTATGTCTGTCCAATGCATTCTTGAATTCTCCCACAGTTTTAGACCCCACAACCTCCTCAGGAAGGCTGTTCCATGCATCCACTACCCTCTCTGTGAAATAATACTTCCTCACATTGTCCCTGAACTGCTTCCCCTGTATCTTTAAATTGTGTCCCTTTGTTCTTGCACGTTTCTTTTTCTGAAAGATGCTACCCTCTTGGACTTTGAAACTTTTAAATACCTCAGTGGAATCAACAATCACGTCCCCCCTCTCCCTTCTTTCCTCAAGGGTATACATATTAATCTCCTTTAGTCTCTCCTCATATGGCTTCTCTTGCAGACCCCGCACCATTTTAGTTGCCCTCCTCTGGACTGCCTCTATCCTGTCTATGTCCTTGCTGAGATGGGGTCTCCAGAACTGGACGCAGTACTCCAGATGGGGTCTCACCAACTGTCTGTACAGAGGGAGAACAACTTGTTTTCTGCTCCTGATGCCTCTCCCTATGCATCCCAGTATACCCCAGCCCTCCTACTGCCTTCTCACATTGCTTGCTAACCTTAAGGTCATCTGATATGATTACCACAGGTCCCTTTCCTTTTGTTGTTACTACCCCCCTTGTGTATTCTTCCCCTGGGTTCTTGTTTCCAGGTGCATTATTTGCACTTCTTCGCATTGAATCCAAGCTGCCATTCTGACCATTCCTCCAACCTTGCCAAGTCTCTTCTCATCCTTTCCACGCTCCTTGTGTATCGAACCTGTTGCAGATCTTTGTGTCATCTGCAAAGAGGCATACTTTTCCTTCAGTCCCTCTGCAATGTCACTTATGAAGACATTAAAAGGACTAGATCAATACTGAACCCTACGGTGCCCACTAGTAACCCCTCTTTCTTCAGTGGACTCCATTTGCAATTACCTTCTGTGTCCTGTTGTCAGCCAATGTTTACCAGGCTACCACCCTGGGACCCACTTCCAGGCTGGTTAATCTGACTATTAATCTTTGTGTGGGACTGTGTCAAATGCCTTGCTACAGTCTACATAGGCCATGTCCACAGCCCCTCCCTGGTCTACTACTTTGGTCACCCAGTCAAAGAAATCTATTAGATTCTGCCTGACATGACCTTCCACTGGAACCCATGCTGCCTTGGGTCCTGTGCCCACTGGCCTCTAGGTACTCAACTATTCTTTCCTTCAGAAGTGACTCCATCACTTTCCCTACCACAGAGATCAAACTGACGGGTCTGTAGTTTCCTGCCTCAGTCTTGGTCCCACTTTTGTGAAGGGGAATCACATCCGCCTTCCTCCAGTCCTCGGGTACCACACCATCCTCCCATGATTTATTAAAGAGAGTAGCCAGTGGTTTCACTAGTTCCCCCTTAATTCTTTTAGAATTCTGGGGTGAATTTCATCAGGCCCAGCAGTGGCTCTAGCCATAAATGGTTACCACGGCACAGCTGGGGCACAGCAAACTGCAGCCAGGGCACTGATATATTGTTACAATGGGGGAAGCCCTGCAGCATATGGGGCACCAACTGGGGCACAGCATTTTTTTTACCAGGGCACGTGCCCTGGCGGGCCCTGGTGTAGAGCCACCACTGATCAGGCCCCATTGCTTTGTCCACCTTTAGTTTTAGGAGTTCTTGCAGAACCCTTTCTTCTGTGAAAGGCCTGGGATCGACCCCCCTATCAAGAGATCTTCTGTTAATTGGATTAGGCACTTCCCCCTCCTCTTTTGTGAATACTGAGCAGAAATATTCGTTCAGTATCCCTGCTTTTTCACTGCCCCCCTCTGCCCACCCACCGTTCATTCTATTCAGCCTCACTATTCCTCCCTTTGTCTTTCTATGCTCGCTGATGTACCTATAAAAAGTTTTATCCCCCTTCTTAACCGAGTTGGCTATCTTTTCCTCAGTTTGGGCCTTTGCTATACTGACTTCCCTCCCTGCTTCCTTCTGCCTTAACTGGTACAGCTCTCTGTCCTGCTTCTTCGTTTCGTTATACTTTCGGAATGCTATCTTTTTTCTTCCTGACTTCCACAGCCACCTCTTTAGAGAACCACAGTGGCTTTTTCTTTCATTTTGATTTATTTATCTGCTTCACACAAAGGCTTGTTGCCTCTGTGATGGCAGTTTTGATGATTCCCCATTGTTGCTCCACACCTCCTTCTAGCCTGTTTGCTAGTGCTTTCTGAGACACTCTCCCATCTTGCCAAAGTCAGCCCTCCTGAAGTCCAGTACCCTCACTTTTGTATGGCTTGACTCTGTAGCTGAGTTTAACGTGAACCACACTGTTTGATGGTCACTTGTTCCCAGATGGCAACCCACTTCTAAATCTGAGATCCCTCTCACTGCCCCCATTTGAGAGTATGGAGGTCTAAGATTGCTCCCTCATGAGTGGATTCCAAACTAGCTGTCTGAGGCCTGCCACCTGTAGGCATCAAGAATGGCCTTGCTCTTGGATGTGGCTGCAGCAAATGTCTCCAGTTAACATCTGGCATGTGGGTCTCCCATCAACAGTATCTCCCCTTTCTCTGCCATTCTAAGAATGCCTTCTATCATATCCTTGTCCATTCCCTCCCCCTGACATGGGGGTCTGTACACAACCCCTGTGCGGATTGTGGTGCCCTTTCCAGTCCCCAAGGTGACCCACAGTGCCTCCTCTCCTCCCTGTTTACTCTTTTGTTCAGTTGCTTTTATCCCTTCCTTTACATAGAGAGCTACTCCTCCCCCTCTTCTCCCTGCCTGTCTCTCCTGTAGGTTATGTACCCTGGTATGTTAACATCCCAGTCATGGTTCTTTGTGTACCATGTTTCTGTGACTGCTACGATATTCAGGCATCCTCTTCCATCAAGGTCACCAGCTCAGGAGCTTATTGCCCAGACTATGGGCATTGGTACTCATTACCCTTCATTTCCTGATGGCCTTACTCCTTTTTGTCCCATCCCTGTCCTTCTTGCCTTTGCCACTTTCTCCTTTACCCTGCCCTTCTCCCTATAAACACCTCTGTTGGTGTTTACCGCATTTACTACCGTTATTTTTTTGGGGGGGGGTTAGGATTTCCCTGCTCCTTTAGAGTGCCTTCCCCCCTTGGCTAGTTTAAATGCTTGCCAATGAAGCATTTAAGCCTATCACCTAGGATCCTGGTTCCCCTCCTGGACAGATGTAGCCCATCATGCCAGTATAGGCTTGCATCACTCCAGATGGATCCCCAGTCCCCAATGAAGCCAAATCCCTGAGCTCCACACCAGTGTTTCAACCACTGATTGAATCCCATGGTGCGGAACACCCTAGCCTCTCCTACGCCATAGATGGGCAGCACCTCCGAGAAGGTTACCGTGTGTGCTACTTGTCTAAGACCCCTCTCCAATTCCACAAACTCTTCCTGCACTTCTCTAATCCCTTTCTTAGCCAGGTTATTTGTCCCTAGGTGGACAGTCACATCCAGCTCCCTCCCCTGTGCAGCTGCTCCAGCAATCCTGAGGATTCGCTCCCTGTCCCTACAAGCCATGGCGCCAGGCAGGCACCTTACCTCCCTCTCCCCTTTCTCCCCCAGTTCTACCTTCCTAACAATGGAGTCCCCCACCAGGAGTTGTTTCTTTCCCCTGCGGGGTCCCCTGCCACCCTCCTGTGGGTCTCCTTTGTTGAGGTTCCCAGCATCCTCCTTGGTCTCCACTCGGGTGCCTCCATAAAGGAACCACACTTTGCCAGAATGGCATAGGAATGTGGAGAGGTACAACTGGAGGATGCACCTCTGTTCCACCACCCTCACCCTCCCTGAGCCCACTGTGGTCCAACCGCTCCTCTTTCTTGGCAACCTCTGAGGCAATGGCAGTGGCACTGGAGGTCTCTGGATAGAAGAGGAGGTTCCACAAATCCTCACCAACTCAGGCTGGAGATGAGCAACCTCCTCCCTCAGCCCAGAGAGGTGCCTGCAGATGGGACAACACCGCATCCTCCAGAATGTCTCCCAGAAGACTGCTGCTCCACAGCCACTGCACTGGACCAATCCCATCATGTCTTATTTCTGGCCCCTTAACTGTTTGCAATCCTTACTCTTTCCTCTCTCTTTTTTCTCTCTCTCTCTCTCTCTCTCCTTACTTTCTGCCTGTGTGCCCTTTAAGCTCCTGATTGTCCTGTTCTGAGACAAGAATATCCTATATTTCTCAGTAGACCCCTTACTTGCTCAGAGGCAGACCTCCAGCAGCTAGAGGGGGCTGGAGACCTACTCTTGCCCTTCTAGGATGGTGGCTCTTTGGTGGCTCTGTGATCACTCACTTCCTGCTCCCAAACAGGAAGTTCTTGTTGTCAGTCAAATCTTGTGCCTATAAAAGTAGAACTAGCTTTGGGTGGCAGGGTGGAGGGGAAGGAAGGAAGGCAATATAGTCCCAGTAGAGAAGTCCAGTCACACAGCAGTCCTTTCTCCTGGTGTCTTCTGCCAAGTTCCCCATACATTTCTTTTATTTCAGCCCAAAATGCCAGCAGTTCTTTATAAATTGTATCAAGCTTCACGTGTTTGTTCTTTATTTTACCACGGGGTGTAGTAATCTGTTTAGTGATTTCAGATGGAGCTACAGATAGTTCGGAGTCGGAGGCGTCCTGGGCCGACATCGCGGCTGCTAGATCTATTCTTTTCCACTTTCTTCCATGTACAAATAAGCGACTTTTGTATCGTTTTAGCCGTAGTCCCTGCAATTAAACTTCTTTCTGGATCTTAAAGATAATAAAACTTGCTGATTGCTAGGGATTTAGTGAGGGGGGATCGTAGAGCTCAGGACTAGACCGCCATCTTAGTTATCGGCTCAACCAGAAGTCTCTAGTTATGTTATTTTAATGTGTTTTTAATCTGTGTGAATATGGTGTAAAGGCGCCCTGAGCTTCCGAAGGGCGCCATGTACAAATACAATTTTACTTACTTACTAAAAGTTTTATATTTGCCCCATTTGGAGTTCATCTGCTCCTGATGCCCAGTCCCTGGCTCGGGTCATAATCCCTAGCTTGTGACATTACATTTTGTGGATGCAGACATCATTGTGATGTCATACACTGAGGATTCTGTAAGTCGCTTGTTATTCTGCAGGTATTATCGCATAATATTGCTCTGTATCTTTTTACATTATAGTTTAGACTGTTCATGTACGTGTTAATATTTACAAGTGATGCTTTACAAATTAATAAAATAATAAAACAATAATTATGCTACTGTATAATGGGCATTCCCATCTAAGGTGGCCAGGGTGTAGCCAGGAATTTTAAACTTGCACTCAAGATTTGACAAACTGTTGCCCCCCTGCCCCCATTAACACAAACCAAAAGATTTGCTGCCCTATCACACAAACATTGCCCCTTCCCCACTTCAGTCAACTACATGTAGAAAGTCAATGATCCTAATAGATTCATAAAAACATAGACTTTGACGGCAGATAAGGACCACTTGGCCCACCCAGTCTGCCCATTTCCCTACCTACTGGATAAGCTGCAGATTCTAGTTAACCAACAGCCTATTTCCTGCAACCCCCCACTATAATTGCCTTATGTCTGTCCCATGCATGTTTGAATTCCTCCACTGTTTTAGACCCCACAACCTCTCCAAGAAGGCAGTTCCACGCGTCCACCACTCTCTCCATGAAAAATAATTTCCTCACATTACCCCTGAGCCGTCCCCCCTCTAACTTTAAATTGTGCCCCCTTGTCCTTACAGATCTCTTTTTCTGAAAGATGCTACCCTCCTGGACTTTGTTGATTCCCTTGAGGTACTTAAAAGTTTCTATCATGTCCCCCTGTCCCTCCTTTCATCAAGGGTATACATATTAAGCTCTCTCAGTCTATCTTCATATGGTTTCTGATGTAGACCCTGCACCATTTTAGTTGCCCTCCTCTGGACTGCTTCCATCCTGTCTATCTCCTTTCATGAGATGAGGTCTCCAAAACTGCACGCAGTACTCCAGATGGGGTCTCACCAACTGTCTGTATAGAGGAAAACCACTTCCCTTTCTACTTGTGATGCCCTCCCTATGCATCCCAGTATCCCCCTGGCTTTCCCTACTGACTTCTCACATTGCATACCCACCTTCAGGTCATCTGATATGACTACAACCAGATCCCTTTCCATTATTGTTGTTGTTAGTACCTCCCCTGCTATTGTGTACTCTTCCTGGATTTTTATTTCCAGGTGCATTACTTTGCACTTCTTTGCATTGAATCTAAGTTGCCATATGTCTGACCATTCCTCCAACCTTGCCAAGTCCCTTCTCATCCTTTCTACCCCTTGTGTATCAACTCTGTTACAGATCTTTGTGTCACCCAAAGAGGCATACCTTTCCTTCCAGACCTCTGCAATGTCACCTATAAAGACGTTAAAGAGGACTGGACCCAGTACTGAGCCCTGAGGTACTCCACGAGTAACCCCCCTTTCTTCAGAATGTGCTCCATTCACTATTACCTTCTGTGTCCTGTTGTGCAGCCAGTTTTCTACCCAGGATACCACCCTGGGACCCACTCCCAGGCTGGCTAGCTTAATTATTAATCTTCTGTGCGAGACTGTGTCAAATGCCTTGCTAAAGTCTAGGTAGGCCATATCCACAGCCCTCCTGGTCTATTACTTTGGTCACCCAGTCAAAGAAATGGATTAGATTTGTCTGACATGATCTTCCTGCTGTGAATCCATGCTGCTTTGGGTCCAGTGCCCGCTGCCTCTATGTACTCAACAATTCTTTCTTTCAGAAGTGATTCCATCATTTCCCCACCACTGAGGTCAAACTAACAGGTCTGTAGTTTCCTGCTTCTGCCTTGCTCCTACTTTTGTGAAGGGAATCACATCTGCCCTCCTCCAGTCCTCAGGTACCACCCCATCTTCCCATGATTTGTTAAAAGTGTGGTTAGTGGTGTCACTAAGTCCTCCCTTAGCTCTTTTAGGATTCTAGGGTGAATCCGTAAGGCTCCATTGCTTTGTCCACCTTGAGTTTCAGTAGTTCTTTCAGTACTCTTTCTTCTTAAATGGACTGGTATCAACCCCACTATCTAGAGTGCTTCTACTGTTTGGTTTAGGTAACTCCTCCTCTTTTTCTTTTGTGAATACTGAGCAAAAGTATTCATTCATTATCTCTGCCTTTTCATGGTCTCCCTCTGCCCACCTCCTCTCTCCTTTATTAATCTTCCCTATCCCTCCCTTAACCTTTCTATGTTTCCTAATGTACCTATAAAAGGTTTTATCCCCCTTCTTAACTAATTGGCTATCCTTTCCTCAGTTTGGACCTTTGCTTTTCTGACTGCCTTCCCCACTTCTTTCTGCTTTAATTGATACAGTTCCCTGTCGTGTTCCGTCTGCGATTCTTTATACTTTTTGAATGCAGCCTTTTTCTCCTTAACCTTCCCTGACACTTCTTTTGAGAGCCATAGTGTTTTTTTATTCCGCTTTGTTTTCTTTATTTGTTTCACACAAAGGCTTGTTGCCTCCATGATGGCAGTTTTGATTTTTCTCCATTGTTCTTCCACCCCTCCTTTCTGGCCATTTGCTATTGCATTCCTCAGGAATTCACCCATTATGTCAAGTCAGCCCTTCTAAAGTCCAGTATCCTTGTATTTGTATGGTTTGTCTCCATGGTTGTGTTTATTGTGAAGCACACTGTGCAGTGGTTGCTTGTTCCCAGGTGTCTACTGACTTCTAAGTTTGTGATCCTCTCTCCATTTGAGAGTACCAGGTCTAATATTGCTCCCTCCTGAGTGGGTTCCACCACTATTTGTCTAAGGCATGCTCCCTGTAGGGCATCGAGAATGACCCTGCTCTTGGATGTGGCTGCCATCCATGTTGCCCAGTTAACATCTGGCATATTCAGGTCCCCCATCAACAGTATCTCCCCTTTTTCAGCCATTTTGAGAATGCCCTCTATCATTTTCTTGTCCATTTCCTCCCCTTGAGACGGGGTCTGTATACAACCCCTGTGCGGATCGTGATGCCATTCCCTGTCTCCAATGTGACCCAGATTTCCTCTTGTCCTCCCCCTTTACTTTTTAGTTCTGTTACTTTGATCCCTACCCTTATGTAGAGAGCTACTCCACCTCCTCTTTTACCCTCCCTGTCCCTTCTGTAGATTGTGTACCCTGGTATGCTGACATCTCAGTCATGGTTCTCCGTGTACCATGTTTCTGTGACTGCCACAATATCTAAGTGTTCCACTTCCATCAGGGCTACTAGCTCTGGAAGCTTGTTTCCCAGACTACGGGCAGTGGTACTCATTGCCCTCCATTTAATGTTGGCTTTATCCTTTTTTACCCCATCCCTGCTCTTATTGCCCTTGTCCATTTTTCCATTTACCCCTGTCCTGCCCTCTGTCAAGCTCTGTACCTCAGTGTTTACCCTACTACCTGCCATGCTTTGCAGGGGAGGCTTGAACTTTCCTGTTTCCTATCAGCACCTCCTCCCTTGGCTAGTTTAAAAGCTTGCCAAGGAAGCCTTTAAACCTATCACCTAGGAGCATGTTTCCCTTCCTGGACAGATGCAGACCATCATGCCAGTATAGACCATCATCTCTCCAGGTGGACCCCCAGTCCCCAATGAAGCCAAAGCCCTGTGCTCTGCACCAGTTTTGCAACCATTCATTAAACCGCATGGTGTGCAGTACCCTAGCCTCACCCCTGCCATAGACTGGCAGCACCTCTGAGAAGGTTACCGTGCTTGCTACATGTCTGAGGCCCCTCCCCAACTCCACAAATTCATCCTGCACTACACTGATCTCATGCCTAGCTAGGTCATTTGTCCTGAGGTGGACAATGATATCTAGTTTCCTCTCCTGGGATGCTGCTTCTGCAATCCTGAGGATTCACTTCCTGTCCCTCCAAGCCATGGCACCAGGCAGGCACCTTACTTCCCTCTCCTCTCCCTTCCCCAGGTCTACACCCCTAACAGTTGAGTCCCCTATTAGAAGCTGTTTCTTTCCCTTGTGTTGTCCCTTGCCACTCTTTTGTGGGTCTCCTTTGTGGATGTCCCCAGCATTCTTCTTGGTCTCCAATGAGAGTGTCATCATAGAGGAACCTTGATTTGCCAGACCGACATATGATTTGTGTAGAGGTGCAACTCGGGGGCTACGCCTCTGTTCCACCACCCTCACCCTCCCAGAACCTACTGTGGTCCATCTGCTCTACACACATGGCAACCTCTGAGGCAGTGGTTGTGGAACTGGTGCTCTTTGGGTGGGGGAGTCCTCTTTAGTCCTTGCCAGTTCAGTCTGGAGGTGGGCAGCCTCCTCCCTCAGAGCTGACAGTTGCCTGCAAATAGGGCAGCAATGCAGGTTCCAGAATGCTACCCGGAAAATTGCTGCCCCACAGCCAATGCATTGCACCACTCCCCACATGTCCCTCTTCTTTATAATATACAATGAGTAATATACAATTTTTTTTTTTATTTTTTTTTGTGTGTGTGTGTGTATACTTACGCTTTATGCACTATGCTGGGTAATTAAGAATATAACAGTTCTGCTCCAAGACCTGTTGAGGAAGTGATGTCAGAACCTTGGCTATAAAGGAAAGGTCACAACCACTGGTGACTGTTAGAAACAATCAAATACACCACTGCTTCACCACCTTGGTGAGTACTGCCCTTTATAGTAAGTCAACCAACACTACAATGTACTAGACCACTGCTCCTACACAAACCACTCTACTGAGTCCAGGAATAAAAACAAACTCACTGTTCAGCCAGCAGGACACTTCCAAAATATTGCACAAATATCCTTCCAAATCCTATGTGTCTAGCACAGAAATCAAGCAACTTCAGTTGTATTACAACCCCTCTGGTTATAAAATTGCTACACTTTAATGGAATCCTGCAATTCTTAATGCCAATAAGAAAATAATGAAACTTTCTGTAGAAAGTGTAGCTTACCTCCTTAGTCCCCTACAATATTATGTTTTACCAAGTTACCAGTTCCTCAAATGCATTCTAGTTTGTTCTCTGAAGTATAGCCAGTTTCTCAGCTTTCAAAAGGAACAACAAGTCTTCTGACTGACTTTACTCTGTGTAGTATGCCTAAACAGAACAGTGATAAAGCCCCACCTAGAATCAATTGATTGACTAGTGACACCTGTGATGTAAGCAGGCCTTTCAGTGAAGATAATTTGCTATGTCTGCTTCTAATACACACACAAACCCTTTATCTGAAACCAGGGATAAACTCACTGCTTAGCCAGCAGGACACTTCCAAAATATTGCACAAATATCCTTCCAAATCCTATGTGTCTAGCACAGAAATCAAGCAACTTCAGTTGTATTACAACCCCTCTGGTTATAAAACAATTCAAAACATTTTATTTTATCTAATACACTCACTACCAATTAGACAGATGTTGGATAGCTTTTAGTTACAATGTTTAGAATACACTGTGATAAGCCTCTGTACCACATTAAGGTAAAGAGCCTTTCAGAAGCCCATTCACACCACACTCATGTAGACATACTCAATCGGGTCACTTATACGATCATGGCCTCCAAATTTAGCACCCACACATCTTCCAAACATTATTAACAAACTCACACTAAAGCATCCGAGGAGGGAAGGCTCTGTTTGTGCTTGTCGCCCTGGCCTATGGCTCATATTGCCTCTGGATTATCCAGATTGTATTGTACTCAGCAGAGTACACTGAGTATGCCTGCCGACACCCGGCCACCACTACTAAGGAAGGATAAACAACCTTGCCTTTAAAAAGTTGCTGTCTCATCTTACATGCCTTGCTTTTTCCCTACATACTGTAACAGCAGCATCTAAATTTAATCTCGTGTTTCCTTCTCCTCTGTAAAGTCTATAAAGTCTTCTGACTCAAACATGCTGTATACTGTACATCTCACCAGCACAATCTGTTTTTCCAGCTGTTGCCATGTGTTTCAACACTCCAATTTACTTCTCAGCTGCGTTTCAATCTAGTCTGACTTACTCCGTTGAAGCATCAGGAAGTACTGAAAGACTGCATCTGATATGACCGACTTCCTGTCTTTGAGAAAACAGAAGTCTTCTCTAGCAACAAGTTTCTAATTAGCTCAAAGACTACAGAATTTAAAAGGCTATCAGACTGGTCACCTGATGTGGCACAGAACAGCAGGCAGCTCATTAGGATATAAAGTTTTATGAAAAGTTTTCTGATGCTCTTTCAGTATGGAACATCATTTTTATAAGGATTGCTAATAAGTTACTTTTAAAATGTGAATTATATTTTGAAACAGTGAAGCCTGTTGTCAAATGCAATACATCCCACTGAAATATCAAGCAATATGTTACATTACTAAATCAAAAAATAACAGTGATGGTTGGTCAGGGATTCTACCTATGAGCTTTCAGGTTATGAACTCCAGCATTCCAAACTCCTTACCAGAGAGTGTTCATTGTTGCCATCATTATCTACACCACTATAAAAGGGAGGCAGTATAGCACAGTGGTTTAAGGCTCTGAGCTGCAAATCTGGAGACCTGGGTTTGAATCCCACAGCCTCTACTTGCATACTGTGTGACCCTGAGCAAGTCACTTAACTTCCCTGTGCTCCCAGGTTGCACCTGTAAACAAGCTTTCAGCTTAGTGTGTCTCATCTGGTTAAACAACTGGGAAAAAAAATAGTTTGAACTCTTCCAGCAACATCATATTTATCATAGACACTTATCCTGTCTAACAGGAATCAATATCATGCACATTGAAAGGAAAAAGGAAACCTCACTCAGTATAACTGAGTCACAGAATTCCTTAGCGCTTAGTATTAAGTATTCTTACTTTGAGAAGCAGGCTGGGGACACGAGAGGATCTCATAAACTTTATGAGGGTCTGTAGAACTCCTTGAGTTGTTTTCCATCATCTTGAATGTACTAATGCTGTTCAATGCACAGCGGAAGTTGCTTTTCCATTTTGCTGGGTCCCTCTGTGATTCACTGTATTTTCCACTCACTCTAGCCCAGGCCTAACAAGAGACAGACAGAATTCAAAGATATAAACTTCTGATCATTTAGAAGCCCTGGTGGGCTTGGCTGTACCTGGCGTATAATACAACTCTACATTCAGTACATTTTGTTCCAAAAACACATCTGGTATAACAAAACATGCCAGTAGTTAATCTACAACTCTATTCAGTATATTTTGTTCCAAAGACACATCTGGTATGACAAAACATACCATTAGTCAATTCACCCTTATCAGTTCCTCAGAGTTAACATCTTGGATTAAATTGGATGAGCTTTACAAAAAGCAAGGACAGTAGTTGCAATGTGTATATTTATATATCTATACATATCAATACAATGTAGTGATGAATAATACCAGTAAATAGTTATTTCGCCTTGCTATCTAGCTGTGGTGGAAATGGCATACTATTTCTACTGCAGCTTTTACTTCCATTATAGCTCATTCATACTTGCTTTCCTCAGCTAATCAGGATCAGTAAAATACACATTGCCATAACCTAGCTATGGCAGGGCAAAGTAAACTGCTTCTACAATCCACCAACAGGAATAAGGCTAATTCTGGTTAATATGGTGAATCTTCAGCATCTCTGATGCTCAGGGAGAGCCAAAAAACAAAGCAAAAACACTTGCCTTTTTAATGTTGCACACGTTTCTCGAAGGCTGGAAGATCAGAAGGCTGTGGGTTCTATCCCCACTCCAGGAACTTGGGTTAAATCCCAATATTGACACTGTAATGCAGCATGAGAGGACTGCTGCACTCCCGAGGTGCCGTCTTTCAGATGAGACATTAGAGGTCCCATCTGCCTGTTCTGGTAGTAGTTCAGATGGATGTTAAAGATCCCAAGGCACTTCTCAAAAAGAGTAGGGGTGTTTTTATTGACATAAAAAACATAAACAGCAACACTTTTAAGTAGGATAATCGATAGAACAAAACTTTTCCATAACATATAACATAACAAAATCAAAGAGATGTTCAAGCATTACATTGTAAATGCTACGAGAACACAAAAAATCATGAGAAGTAAACTATTAACAAATATCCAGTCCACTTTTAACTCTTATTATTTGAACTTAATAAAGTGAAGAAAACCTTTCCACCATTTACGTAAGTTCCTGGGTCACTTCTTGATGCATCCTGTGTATAAATTATTATAAGCTCCTTGATGACTAACCTACTTACGCAAGAGTAAGGCATTCTCTTTGATAAAGGACCCATTGAACCCTAGCTTGCCATAAATAATATCTTAGACATCCCAAAATAAGGATAATGTTTCTTCGTGAAATTCAGACAAATTCTTGGGATAACATCCTAGAATCAAAAATTCATAAGACATATTACATAACCATTTAAATCCCCAAAGCTTTTCTAGGTATAACCATAAACCAGTCGATATGAACATCTAAGAAAAAATGCTCCATCGATTCTTCTACATTAATACAATCCAAGTATGGGCACAATCTTTCCTGTAAAGCCTTGTACTTGTATTTCTCTGACATTCAGTTTCCCATAAAAGATCAGCCACTGCTCTCCCATTGTTTTGAGGCATCCTCTTACAGTTTAATTGAGCCAATACACTAGAATTTAAAGTCATAGGACAATTTTAAATCCTGGTTCTGAGGGAAGAGTCAACTACATTAGAAAATGATAAAGCCCTTCATGTTATTATTCAGAATTACCTGTTTCTATGCTTTCCATTTGAACAATTTCTGCCGTTGGCTCAAATATGATGGAATATATATAAGTAGCTTATCTGTTTAGGGGCCATAGTGTACCAATTCTAAAGTATTTACCCATTGTTTTCAAGTTCCAAGACTCCACTGCTTCTAATTCTGCTTTTAACCCTTCTTTAATTGAGTTTGATAAAAACAAAGCATGCACAAAAATCACTGGGTCTACCATTCCTAAACCACCCTTATTTTTCATTAAATATGTATAGCTCCTTTTAACAGGATTTAAGCGATTTCCCCATAACATTTGAAAAAACACACTATATATTCTAGTCTCAAAAAACACAGGAAGCGGAAAAATCATCGCCACATACTGTATTGTTGGAAGAAGAAATTGCTTGATTACCTGAACCCTTTTTAATTTGGTCATTTTCCACTTTTTCCATCTATTAACCTTTCTCTCTATTTTAATAATGACATCTTCCCAATTTTCAACAGGCATGTTCTGGGAACTGAATAATATTCCTAAAATTTTAAGAGGTTTACGGGAGATGTTAATACCCTCCTGACACACTTCCTCAGCACCAGTTGCTCCAATAAATAATCCCTTTGTTTTATTTAAATTTATTTTGCATTTGATACCTTTGCAAAGGCCTCAAATGCAGTCACAAAATGAATTACTGAGGCCCTATCTTCCAAATATACTACTAAATCATCAGCGTAGGCTTTGTATCCTTAATTGTAAATCGCTTCTGCCCATTCACTGTAACACCCTTCCAAATCTGTCTCGAAACTATCGCTTGTAAAAGGGGTCTAGAGCTAAAATATAAAGAAGAGGGCTTAGAGGGCAACCCTGTCTAACTCCTGTAGTTAACTTAAAACCTTCCGCCTTCTGATCTTTTAAATATAGAATTACTGTATAATTATATAATATCTCAATTATTTTCACTAATTGCTTTGGAACCCCATAATGCTTAAGGGTAAGGAAAAGGAATGGCAAATAAACTCTATCGAAGGCTTTTTCTAAGTCAGCTGCTATTAAGCATCTAGTTAACCCTAGCTCAGTAAAATACTCAGTTACATCTCGAATCAACATCAGAGCAGACTGGACTCTTCTATCTGGTAACCCACAATATTGAAAGGGTGAAATAACTTCTTTAGCTAAATTCTTCAGCCTATTATTTAAAATACCAGTAAAGATTTTATAATCAGAGTTTAAAAGAGTGATTGGTCTCCAGTTAGTAATGTTTTGCTTATCTCCTGACTTAAATATATAAGTCAATAACCCTTCTGTAAAGAGGATAGATTGCAGCTTTATCTAAAAATACCTAAATAAGATACACAGGCACTGACTAAGTTCATCTGAAAAGATTTTAAAAAAGTTATTGGAAATCCCATCTATTCCGGGGGAAATATTTAGTTTCAATAACCTAATGGAGCTTAAAATCTCTGTTTGAGTGATAGGTCCCCATACCTCCGATCTCCCAACTAGGTTAACTGGAACTAAAATATCTTTTAAATAGGCGGCCATAGCTGAATTGGGGATTGTCTCAAGAGGATTCAAAGAGTGGTAATGTTCTACAATCACTTCTCTTAGTTGGGCCACAGAGGATACCAAATTACCATCTGAATCTTTGAGTACCTCCAATTTCATAGAATCTCTTACCTGTTTACACATTTGAATGGATCCCCAATGGGTGATTTTTAATTCCATTAGTTAAAATGGCCTGCATAGTTTTCCTCTATCATACTGAAACTCTTTCATTTTTCTCTTAAGATTAGCAATTTGTTCTGAGTAATCCATCCTAGAAGAATAAGCTATAGTCATAAGCCTCTGTAATTGTTGTCTTAAACCTAAATAGTGCAGGAATTTGTCATTCTTGCTCTAACTCCTTGCAATTTAAACCATTTCCTTAAGTCCGATTTAGTCTCTAACCACCAATCTCCCAAATCTGAATATAAAAGGCTACTGATAACCTGGCTCTTAATAGGTATCTCACCCCAGCTTGTATATAAGGGAGTTCTAATGAGGAGTTATTGAGTTTCCATCTAACTAGCCTTTTTCTTGCCTGTCTGAAAAGCTAAAAGAACTTAATAGAAAGGAATGGTCCGAGAATTTACTAGAAATATTTTAAAAGATTCTATTGGCATATTAGGTGACACTAACATATGGTCTATTAGAGAAAATCTCTTCCCTTTTAAACGAAAAACCTTCTCCAATCTGTAAAGCATTATGACAGTTCAAGAGTCCAGCACTTTTATAATTTTGCTTAAAGCATTAGAGTCACAGTATGTTTTTATTTGTTATACTAGCATGGGTCAAATGGGACAATTAAAGTTGCCCCCATAATACTCTAACTGTTGTTAATAAAAAGGCTGTACATTATTTAAGACAATTAACTCTACCTGCTTTTGTTTGGGGTTATAAATGTTGATAAACCTATAGCTTAGTCCTTGCCACTTCCCATCAATAATCAGGACCCTTCCTGGTATTAGGTCTATCAAATTGTGTAACTGGAAGTCATATGAATTAAACACTATTCCTATACCATCTATGGAATCTTCCCTAAACGACCAAAATGAAGGGCCCCAAACCAATCTCTTTAAATGCCACCAACTGATCTATGGAATACATCCATGTCTCTTGTAAAACAAACAGAAACAGGAAATTCATGTATATAATGAAAGAGGGCTTGTCGCTTAACCATATTCAATAAGCTATGAACATTCAAAGAACCCCAAACCAACCTCATTAACCTTTAAGTATTTAAATCATTGTTTTTCCTCTTTTTCTTTTTTTATCCTTGTAATTATCCATGATTTGTGACCTAGTTGAAAGTGAGGATTTTGAGAGTCTGAATCTTCAACCTCTATCTCAGTGTTACCCCAAGAGGAAAACAGAGCCTATATGAGTTACTGGTATCAATCTGTTCCACTGGGGGATTTTTGATAGTGAATTCTTTAAAGATCTTCTTTGGGGAGTACAGTCACTGGTTTATCAATGGCGGCTGCCACCACCACCTCATCTGTGATCCTTCCAGATAACACACTGGAGGGAAATCTGAGAGGTTAGGGGGACCCATATTGCCTCTTAACTATCTTAACAATACCTGAGGATATCTCACGCTGATCCTCCTACTTGGTGAGTTTAACTTTTTTGTTCAACACCTTGCCTTTTAAACCCCTTCTTTTTCAATTTCTCTTGCCTAGAGGAATTTCATCTGATTTGTTGCAGGGGAGGGGCACGATCCCGGAGAGTAGCTTTAACCATAGATTCTGGGCTTTTGAATAAAAACCTCGAATTAGAACAAAAGGATTTTTTGGGCAGCCCAAGGACATAGTTTGAACACATGGCCTTTAGTTTCGCACAAATCGCAACTGGATAGATTGCTACAAAACATAGTTAAATGTCCTACCTCCCACAATTATCACAACGGGCTGATCCACACTTGAAAGGTGCGTTCTAGCCCCACACTTGTAACATGCACGGGCTGCCCGCTGTAAAACATACCCTCTATCTTTTCCTAACAAAAAGGAGTTAGGTATATGTTCAATTCCAGCCTCTGTTTGCCTTAATTTAACTTTATACTTCCATCATCCAGTCCAGAACCCTCTGTATCTAAAATAGGCTCTGGCTCACTTAGTACTTCACATTTTTTTAACCAAAGGTTATGTCTTCCACCCATACCCCTTCATTTCGGAACATAACTGTAACAAACTTAATCAGGGTTTTGAGAGTGGTATAACAAGGGTGCCCACATAGGAGAATACTTAACTTGTCCATACCTAACCCAGAACAACTCTAAAGCCTGTTGAGAACTAAAACTTATGTCATAATTGTCCTCCCTGAAATATTAATGAAAGCATAAACATCCTGAGGGTGAAATGCAGTGAGTCTTTCAACAAGGTTTTCCCCACATAATGCCTATCCGGCCTAGTTTCTAACCCTCCTTATACCTCAGCCTCACAGCATTGCACCTAGGGGCTGCTTCCTATGGGAATTTGAGAAAGTTCAGACATCAAAGGCTTCTGTGAAGGGGGAGGTTGTACGTGTCCTCATCTGTATTAATCCGAATGGCCCTGCAAGAGGATTTCTCCCTTTCTGCTGCTGTCCACCTGGAATCCACTCAGGAGAATGCTGAGATAAAGATAAGTTCGAGTCCCAAGCAGGATCAGGCTTCCATACACCAGCTACTGTCTGTTTCCACCCTGCTTCACTTAAAGCTTTATGAGGTGACCAAGAATCTTGCTAACCTTCTTTATGTAAAAAAAGGGTCTGCCATCTGTATATCAGCTTTAGACTTTTTTTGGTTCATTTTATCAGAAAAAAAGAAATCTGTAGCCCCACTTTGGGAACCGTCAGTCTTTTGATATGTAACAGCTGAGTCAGTTGCTGAAATATCTTGACTCTGCTGTTTGAACACAAACCCAGCTACCTTGTTCAACTGTGCTGTTTTATTTTCACAAAAAGTAGATGGCAATATATTCTGTGCAGATAAATCATTTATCTTCACTTCGTCACTTCTTTGACATTATCAGAAACCAAACCGGCAGTAAGCACTCACTTTAGTAAGCAGAGATAATACCAGCCCGCACTGAATTCAGAGAGATTATTTGTTCTTGGGAAATGGAGCTCAAGCCTTGCTGCTCTAAGCTCTCTTCCACAGAGCTGTTTACAATCTTGGGATCAACCTTAACTCTGCCTTTGTGCTCTTCATTACAATCAGGCTGACACCTGCTGCAGTCAGGGAGCTCAACACACTGCAGTGAAGCTTCATTAAACAAGGACAGAGCATTTTTTTTAACACCAGAGGCAAACTCTTTTGCTGGCAACTCTGTCCTACCAGAACTATAACTTAAATAAGACACAGTACCTTTTTTTTGCTCCATATTTTGTGCCACTGTCCTGCAGTCTGTTTGCTGGGTTTTAATATCTTGGCTTTCTCTGTCAGCCTGCAGTTTTAAATTCATCTCGCTTCCTTGGAGCTATCTGATGAAATTGGTTCTTCCATTTCTCCAGAAAACATTATCGCAGCATTATCTTGTTTCTGACCCACATTTAGTGGTTTAATAACGACTTTTCTGTGGGGTTGCAGGTTCAATCACCGAGTACCTTTTCTCTTCCGTTTTGCAATTTCCAACTGTCCAGTTTCTTTCTTTGTTTTATCCAAAACCGATTGCTCCCAGCTCACAAAAGCATCCTGAAGCTCAATATCTGATTCAATTTCAGCCAAATCCATGGCTGGAGCCTCCACAACACCTGGAGCAAGAGTTGAGGCTAGCTCTCCTGCTCCACAGACTTCCTTCTCCTTCCCTAGTCCACTGGGAGTGGCCATCTTGGAAATGGCCTGTCCCCTACTGGCCGCAATGCAGAAACATCAGCACAGCAGCATCAGAGTAGGGGACTTTCCCCGGTGTCCTGGCCAAACTTCCCCCCATTCACTAAAAAATATACCACCAACAGCCTAAAAAAAATCAGGTTCAATTAGTTAGTATCCATCTGCATCCCTCTCCCTCAAGACAAGGCTGAAAATAGGCAAAAAAAAAAGTCTAGTCCTCTTTCCCAGTCAACAAAAGCTAAATAAATAAAATGTATTGAGCAGTGAAAAGACTCAGTATAACCCACCTGTCCATGGCATACATAGGAAATATCACAGACTGACTGCAAATCAGCTGTTTACTCAGCCTTTCATGATGCCGACTTGTGGCTTCACCACTCATTGCCAGGCAGCATTGATGGCAACATTCCAGGGTGAATAAAAAGCTTATTTATGATCAACCCACAGACTGTCCCCTATTTATACCACAGGAGTGATGAATAATAGTGCAAAATAAAGGTGTTAGTTTGCCTTGCTCTCCAGCTGTGGTGGAAATAAAATGTTATTTCCACTACAGCCCATTCACAATTGCTTGCCTCAGCTAATGAGGATGAGCATAATACACAATGTCATGACCCAACAATGACAAAACACAGCATGCTGTTTCCACCACCCACCAATAGGAATAAGGTTCTCACATAAATTCTGGTTAATATGGTGAACATTCTGCATCTGCAATGCTCAAGGGGTAGCCAGAACAACAACTAAAAAGACTACCAGCTTAACCTACCTGCCCATGGTATACACACCTATTATGCTGTCGTAATTGTACATGATACTGTACCAAGTGAATGCCATAAACTATGTGTAACTTATCCCATGTCACTCCTTAAAAAGGGGTGCAAGTCTCAGTGAGTCAGCTTGGTTAACTAAACTCAATAACTAAATAAATACTTTAAATAAAATAAATACATGGGAAATCCCATGGGCTGATCTCAGATGAGCTTTTTATTCACTCTTTCATGATGCCAACAATCCAGCCAGGCACTTGTGGCGTTGCCACTTCTTGCCAGGCAGCATTGTTGGCAACATTTTAGAGTGAATAAAAAGCTTATTTATCATCGATCCATGAAATATCTCCTATATATACACACACACCACACTAGTGGTGGAAAGAAAATCAGGTAAATAAATCATGTTATTTTGGGTTAAGTATTTTCACTTTGAATACAATTTATTTCACTTACAGCACACATTATTACACTTAGAACACATTATTCCATTTAGAATCTGGAAATAGAACACATAGAACAACGGGCCAGATAGGAAACTTACAATGGAAAGAAAGGCAGTTTTAAGATAAAAAGAGTCAAAACACTAACAATAACCTTTCATATAGTGTGGTATATATCAAATACATGAAGGGCTGCAGTAGAATAACACATTGATCAGCACACGAGTGGTAAGACTTTCATAACTAACTTGTGGCTTTGCCATTTTATGGGTCTTACCATTCACTTGAGGAGACAAATGTGTTTTTCAACAGCCAATTAATTATGTATTCCATATACAGTATAATTTTATATATATATATATATATATATATATATATACACACACATATGTATACTATATACACACACGTATATATATATATATATATAAATAAATAAATATGTAGCTAGGATATGCAATGGAAATTGGTGGAATAAATGATTTATCTGTACAAGAGAAGTTTGACCTTGGGTAAACTCATGAGTGGCATAAGCCATGAGTGAGGTGTCCAAGGTCAAACTGCTCGAATGCATATAAATCAATTATTTAATGAGTTTTCCATTGCATATTCCATTTATACATAAGGATAAGAGTTTTTTTTTGAATGTTTTTACTTATGTTTAGAGCAGTTTGCGCTTTATTTTTAAAATAATTTTTTCCCAGTGTCACTTCGTTTAGCATAGTAGTTGCTAAGTGGTTACTATGGACACACCAACTTTACATTATGGCCAGTACATAATGTAAAGGTTTGATACACAATTATTTAGTTTTTTTGCCTTTTTTGGTGGGAAAGGGAGGCATTTGTTAGTCAAAAGTGAATAAAAATAGATTTTTCTGCCATTTTTGCTAATTATAACAAATCTAAAATGTATCTATAAATGAGACACTTCTCATTTTGTAGATATCTTTGTGTTGGACAACTTTTGTGCTAAAAGTACCCACTGTAATTTTTTGTTTTAAAGTTATTTGCATTTATTTGACCAAAAAGTACAAAAAGTGAATTTTCTGATGTTTTTTGCTAATTATAAAAATCTAAAAGGTATCTATAAATGAAACACCACTCATTTTGTAGATATTTTTGTGCTGAACAACTTTTATGCTTGCAGTACCATGCTATCATTTTTTGTTTTAAAGTTGTTCGCATTTGAATATGGTTAGTACTGCTACTGAGGCCGAACATTCTAGGTCTGGATGAGCTACTTGCTGTGTGTATTAATTATGATGACAATTACTATATGTATAAATTTCATTTATAAAATGGGAAGAGAAAATTCTGTGTCTTGGTCGTTAGCCATATGTTAGAAGAAGTGTCTAACGCACGGCTAAAATCAAGTGCCGCGAACCTGAACTGCAGGAAATGTGAGAAATCCTTAAGCCACTTAGAATGTTCAGTAAGTAAAAGCCGACATTTTTTGTTCCCCACTTAGCATGCAGCCCAACTGCCTGCCATATAGAAGCTGCTTCCTTCTCTATGTGTCTGTCACAGTACACAAAAAATTTAAATTACTCATTAAAACACATGGCTAAATGCAATATTTTGTGCACTTTGTAAAGTGATTGTCTCCTAATTCACAATAAGGACTGCACTGCTGTTCCTCAGAAATTCATACTACGATCCTAACTACGATCCTGACATCTGCTGTGGTGTCTTACCACCACCCCTTCCCCGCCACTCATTCGTCTCTCTAACTGCAAGTCAGACTTCATGACTGTGCAAAAAAATAAAAATAAAAAAAGGGCAAGGAAGCACTACCATTAACAGTGCAGATGCTCCTCAACACACATTTTTTTGTCTGTAGGGCATGCAGTCTGTCACTGTGCCGTGATCCCGACCGCACCTATGGTGCCCAAATAACCCCCCGCCACACAATTTTTTTTGTTTTCAAAAGAAAGCATTTCCACTTAATTTTCAACCATCCACAACTTACACATATACCAAGAAGGTACACTTTATTTCAACTTACTTAACTACAACAATATCTTTTGTTCCCTTCTCCCGGCCCTGCTCTTGTCACTGTTGCGCTGTGCCGTACAATCACCAGCTCCTCTTCCTGTCAGCTGTACCAACTGTATGACAAACGCAGGTTTTGTATGGCACAGCATCATGAGTAGAAAGAAATAAAGCAGTACAATGACAAAGAGGACTTTAAAATGCTTGCAGGCACCCCCATATGTGCCTTGGTGGGGGGGTCTCCATGACGACCACAAATTTCAACTTGGTACTGTGGAAGCTCCAGTAGGACAAAGGTCCTGAAGTCCACAAAAAATACATACCAAAAATGTAGGCAGAGGAACTATTTTATATCAAAATCAACACCGGTTTCAACTGTTTTAATATTTAAACATGTAAATTAATTTTTTTCCCATATATAAAATGCAAAGAACCATTTTTAGCACAACAGGTGTCAGTAAAACAGTTCTAATCACGACTGAAGGGGCTGGACCACTCGGCCTGTGGCCTCTTGTCTCACTACGCCCCCTAACCATGCATTAGAACTGTCTAACGCACACCCCATCGTGTCTTATTGCTTACTCATACATATAGTTGCTCAGATAAGATTTATCATAGTAGGTTTATCACCACTCCTATTGTATAAATAGGGAATACATAATGGATTGCAATTGAATAACACTTTTATCTCCACTAGCCAGTGGTAAGACCTATAACTCATGAAGGGCAAAGCCACAAATTAGTTATGAAGGTCTTAACACTCACCTGTGGAGATAAACGTGTTACTCTACTGCAACCCATTGCATATTTTATATACTACACAATTTGTAATGTTTTATTTCGTTTTAGTTTAAAACTGCCTTTCTTTCCATTGTAAGTTCCCTGTCTGGCCCATTGTTCTCTGTGTTCTAGTTCCAGATTCTAAGTGGAAATAACATGTTCTAAGTTAAATAAATTGTGTTCTACTTGAAATAAATAGTGTTCTAAGTGACAATATTTATCTCAAAATAACATGATTTACCCAATTTATTCACCACTGATGTGGTGTATATATGTATTTACTGGGTCACAACACACCCAAGGTTTGCATACATCAGAGCATGACTGCACACCCGATAGTGGATTATCCATTACATATACATAAAAAATTAGAGCTTAACAGTGAATAGCCAACTCAACCCCAACTATAAGGGCACCACTGCACCCCTATAACATATCTACACACACACGAATATATATGATTGTGTTTTAGAATTATTGGCCTAGAAAGGCACACTGAACTGAAGCTCATTTCCAGCTGAATCCCAGGAGCACAGGGAGGTTAAGTGACTTGCTCAGAGTCACACAGTATGCAAGCAGCAGTTATAAGTTTCAAACCTGGGTCTAATGGCTCTTCTGGTTCACAGCTTGGTGCTTTAACCCTCTATGCCATACATGGGTGGCCCCATACCATCTTATGTTTCCTGTCTGAGAAGAACTTTTCAGCTGTACAATTCTGACAGGAACAAAAGATCATACCCCCAACCAGCCTGCAAGGAAAGGAGGGGACAACAAGACCCCTTTGAGGAGCACAAAGGTGAGAAGACCAAATGTACATCAAGTGACAACTTGCCGATAGTATTCCACCTGCAACTACAGAAGAGGGCAGGTGGAAGGGAATGCAGTGGTTTTATGAGGGAGATTCCCTTGAAGCTTTCCTGTTTCAGGTAAGTAACAAAATATTTTCTCAAAGATCTACTGTTAGTGGTACACAACTAAACCATCTTCTTCGGGACATCTCCTTCCATAGAAACACCACACATACTGAAGTATTCCCAAGCAGTTCAGGACTATAGTGCATGAGTAAGGGCATGTAGTGAGGACAAATAATTCCCTAAGCTAGGAGAGCTTGGAGGACAGTAATGTCTAGACCAACCCACATAAAGTATACCAGATCCACACTATAATAGAAACACAGAAACAGAAGACAATGATGGCAGAAAAGACCAAGGGTCCATCTAGTCTGTTTTGGGAAAGCATGTATGACTGTAGGTGGAGGCAGAGCAGATATCAGCAGCCTATACAGAATGTAAGCAAGCCACAGAAGTGATCAGTCCACAAGTGACATGACAGCAGATGGGAATAAGACATTTGTTACCATGCTTTTGTTAGCAGAACAGTATGCAAGAGGCTAACCAGTTGGAAAGGCACTGAATGGAAGAAGGGGTGCACTCCACTTGGAGGCAAATGAAAGAAAAAGTTGAGAGGACTTTCTACAGCCCTTAGTGCAATTTGAATAAAAGTGTAATGCTCTATGGACAAAGAAAATGCAGGACAACTTCGCTCACATTTTGTGGGAAAAAAAACGACAGGAAGCTGAATAGTCTGATTCGGGATAAATGCAGACACCTCCTTAGGAAGGAACTGGGGATGGGTATGGCATGAGACTCAGTCCTGGTGAAAAATAAGATATGGGGATCCACATTTTAGTAAAATAGCAAACATAAAAACTTCTTAGATAAAAATTAATGAAGGCAATTTTGATGTCTGATGAGAATGGTTCGCAGTGGGGAAAAGAAACTGGGGTGGTATGGGGCCCAACTAGGCAAAAATTCCCATGTGGTCTAAACACAAATGGCTTACAGATGAATATATGTGATTCTACGGAGGAAGATGTTCTTGAAGAAGATGCTCTGTTATACTGCACCCAACTTACATTTCTAGCATGCAATCAGCAAAATCACCCCCCACTGGCAATCAGGGCCAACAGAGCATAAAGGGTTTGCCACATCCCACCCCTGACCAGGATGCAACAATTCACCATTTAGGCAAGGTGTACTGTACCTTGCAGAAAGACATACCTTGAACAGCTTGTAGTCATCTTCAGAAATGTCCTTCCTTGAATTGTGCTTCCAGGAGATGCGGAACTTGGTGTGGTTGGCATCCAGCCAGAAGAGTCCTGGGTATCCCCTACTGTCTATCTGCTGAATTAGCCATGTGCCTAGAAGGGGTTTATGGTATGACAATGTACTGGATAAAGAAGAAAAAAAAACATGCATTTTATCATTTTGCCCACAGTAAGTTAGTTTACATGGTGGCTCCTCCAAGCACCTGCAGAAACTAGACAGTATGTATATGCAAATGTGCAACAGGCGATGCAGTAACCAGTCTCGAAATATGCAATTTATCTGTATGGAGTGAGGGTGCATGGCCATAACACATGAGTGGCAGAGCCAGGAGTGAATTATGAAAGTCCTGCCCCCTCAAAGGAGATAATATTCACAGCGAGGTCATTGTGTGTCCAATGTATACAATATACTTTAAATTGTAAAACTTTCAGAGTAGTTCTTTTAATGAAGACTAAACTGTTTCTGTTGGATTTTACTGCAATTTTTTTATAAGTGTAATAATCCACTCCAGATGTGCACCAGTGCTGTAACATAACCTCACTTCCTGGGCTACTATACAACCCACCAAGTTGGTTTGGTTATTACAATATTGCCACACACCTGGCCATAGATGATTTAAGAAATGATGAAGGATGGGGTGTGGGTTGTGCTGAGATAATCTCACGCCTGGGGTGGTTGGGTACAAGACCAAGTGCATCCAACACTCCAGAAGTGAGGTTATCCCAGCACAACCCACACTCTGGAGTGCATTATTGGTATTATAAAATGACTCTTATTTATTATTACTGTGGGGACCAAAATGAGCACATGTAGATGGCCATTAGGCAAAGAACAAGTGTTTGAACATCCCTTTATGTGTAGGGACATCTATTTTATTGTATCAGTTGTATACTTTGATTTTTTTTTTATTGTATTTGAGGAAACACTCCCCATGTGAAGGCACTGCATATGGGTATGCAAATAATCAGTTGTCTGGTATCACTGTAGTGTGTTACGCGATACAAGGTAATTAGGTAATTTTCATATCCATGATGCAGAGCATTCATATGTTGTGCGTTTCTTCATAAAAAATAAAACTGTTACACTGATACTATAAAAGAGATGTTCCCACATTATAAAGGAGATGTTCTGACACTTGCTCTGTGCCTATGAAATGTTTTAGCCATGACAAAAATGTTGCCCCCCCACAATATAAATAAATAAGGTTTTTATAAGAAACCAAGCTTATGCTTCTATATTTTAATTACAAGGCATACAACTCTCTTGGTAAGAGAGGTTGTGGTTGGTTATGCAGGCTGCTATGCAATCATTTGTATGTTAGGACTTGATGCTGTGAGGTTGTGCTCAGATAACCTCACTACAACAAACACACACTGAACAATCAGAATCCAGGAAATTTTCTTGCCAGTGTGTAATCCTTACATAACAAATTACTTATTTTCCTTCTGAATGCATCAGTGGCTAAAACAAATCATTTACAGTATCTGTAAGGTTTACCAACTAAAGAACTAGCACAAGTAATATAGCTCATGACTACTATTTGACATTTGTTAAGATTATTGTTCAAGATATAAAAAATATTCTGATTCATTGGTGGCGGTGTCTGAAACTAAGAATGATTTCCAAAAATATACAACTGATGACAGATTGGTAAATTTAGATAGTACAAGAAATGGTAGCCAAATACAAAAGAAAATTCAAACTGTGAAAATAAAGCAAGCTACAAAAAGTCAATAAAGACCATCACCAAGGGTCTATTTTTAAACAGAAAAGTAAATGATCAGCAATCAGGGAATGCTCCAGGTGGATATACAAGTATAGGTCAAAATCAAGTAAAAGAAATAATAGTACCAGAATGAATCCGAACACCTCACTCACTCACTCACTCATCTGAATAAAGTTCATCCTCCTCTAGCAGCCCACATGGAGCAAATAAATAATTTTTTTTTTTAGAGAGAGAAAGGAGTCAGTCAACAACAGCAAGAAAAAAAAAGACAAAAGCACTAAGTGCAAGAAGAAAACAAGATGGGGATGTAGTGGAAAATTAAGGTCAGGAGGGTACACAAAGGTCAATATGGGAGAAGAGAGAGCACAAAAAAGCTAAATGTAGCTAAGAAATGAGCAGCGTTTCCCCTGGGTCTGTCCCCCAATTTAAAGGGGAACTAAAGTGAAAATTTACAAAAAAAATGTGTCGTGCAGAGTGTTTTGATTTGTAGATGTACTCTTTAGTCCTTCCCTTTATTTGCTGAAAGGATTTTTTTTTCTAAATTTGCTTGCTGAGTATATGGACTCTGGGAATCTACATGCTGGCATTTGTTATGGCTCTTCTTATTCCCAGAATGACTCCTGTCCCATGTGACAACTACAACATCTGCAAGTTTGCCTTCCTGGCCCACTGTAACAGCCACCACTGCTCCCTTTATCAGATGCTTGGCTGGCTCTCCCCGCAGGCCTGTCGTGACTACCTTATGGGTACACTTGTTGAAAAGTCCCTCAGGAAAAAGGATAACTGCCCCCATCAAGCTTTCTCAGTCTTAGAACTGGCTCACAACATCTCAGGTCCACTTCTCAACATCACCTTGACCTTCCTCAGATGGCTACTGAGATGGGTCAGAAAGCTTTCTCCATTGCTACTCGTAGGCTATGGATTGGTTTACCAGCCTCGCTCCACTCACTATGCTCCTCCATCCTATTCAAAACACATTTTATAAAAATGCCCTTTTTAACCACCTCTACATGAAGTGCCCCACCTCTCCTGGGATGGTGCCTGGGAATCCTTAGGTTCGAATGTAGCTCACTAGGCAGTTCTCAGAGCAGTTGACTATTCAGTTGTTAGTCATGTTTTATGTCATATGGTATGATATTGCTAGCTATGGTCTGGAGTCTAAACCCCAACCAGTGATAATGTAACTGTGTCCTATGCTATTAACCTCTTCTCTTTATTGTGGACTTTTTCTGTGGCTATTTCAGGGCTTAGTACTGTGGGCCCTAATGGTAGATATCTTTATTTTATGGCTTTGTACCATGGGCCCCAACTGTCATTTTTCTTACTGCATCACTGTAGCTTTACTGATTCTACAGTACCTGTACCATTCGCTATGTATGCTTCTTTGACTGTGTTATATGTGTCAACTTGATGGCCCAGGCTGTTCCTGAAAATGACCAGTGACTCATTCAGTCACTCACTCAGTTACCGAATAAGCAAATGAAATAAATAAGATAATTCTCCACTATCCCTTCCCAAACAGAGCTCTTATTCAGACCTCTATGTTCCAAGTAAATCTAGCCTAATTCTTCCTGATTAAGTGATATTTCAGGCTGTTAGTCTCTGCAGTGTGTATTTTGCTTCTCATCTTTTTTGAGATTTTTTTTAATTCTGCTAGATGGTAACCTAGATTAACTCCAGTATAGTTCAGCATTAAGTTTGCAGTTAATAACCTTTCCATTTATGAAGGATACTTGTTAGAGGTATTACACGTCACTATTATGTAATCTACTTCCTTTGTATCTGTAGACATTACTATTGTACACTGGCCATAGATTATTTAAGAAGTGATGCACAAAGGGGTGTGTGTTCAATGAAAATGTTAATAAAAGATAAGCAGTGGTCTGTACTTCCAAAGGTATTGTCATTTGTACCAACAAACAGACCCAACAGCTTTCAAGTATTAACTGACATTTTCAGACTAATCAGAACACTTTGAGATGTTTTTGCAAGGAGAAATTCAAATTATATTACAGCCAACATGGGTAAGAGTAACAGATTGGATGTGAATGCAGACAGGCAAACTCCTGAATCATGCTATGGGACTTACAATTCTGATCAAATGATATGTTCTGACTTGACTGAAGACATACAAGAGATACAGGACTGTGCTTTAATTTATACTGATTCATCTGTTTGGACTGTACAAAACCAATTGAATACCATGGCATTGGACGGATTTTGGAGCTATGACTTGATCTTGACACCCAAGGGCATGAAGTCTATGTTAATAATTGTAAATAAAAAATCATATTGATAAGGACTTTTTTTTTAAAATGTGTAAGAAGTCCTTTAACCAAAGTAAATGTTTTGCCTTTCCACTCCCAATTTAGCTATACAGTATTTGAAAAGGTGTTTCACAGGGGATTTCTATAGCTATAAAAAATAATTATAACAATCTTGCTACCTGGAATGTAAATCCACACAGGCCCAACTGGCCAGAAACAGACCCTCTCTCACCAAATCAGTTGTAGCATAATGGACTGGAATGGACCACCATTCAATAAGTGCTCCTTGAAGCCCCACCCACATCGGGCAAGTCACTTCTGACTGGCGCACAACACTCCCATGATCAGGGCAGCTGGACTGAGAAAGAACCAACACACGAGGTCCTGAACAACTGAGCAGGGTCAGCAGAGTAAATCCCACAGTGGCCCGACTGGCCAGAAACAGATGCCCCTCACCAAGTCAGCTATAGCACAACACCATGCCACCTTATATAGGGGGAACCACAGAGGATGGGTCCAGCTAGCATTCAGTGGGCAGCCCCAGCTATGGAAAAACTCCCTGCAGAGTACTACCGCCTATCGACTCTACTCCAGTGTAGCATAGCTCTATGGAGAAGATTCTCTCAAAGATCTACTGTTACTGGAACATACAAAATCTGTCTTAACCATAAAAATTCCAAGAACTCCTGACAGAGATAGGCAGGATAAAGTTGCCTTTCTACTATCCTGTAAAGCTCTCTATTTCTAGATGAACTGATAAAAGAAAAAGCACACTTCTTCTGTAAGCATTTCCTGATAGCAAACTTGCCACTTACAACAGGCCAAATTGTCGGATGAAGACTGAGTTGAATGCCATTCTAATCTAGCACACTACCCTAAAGCTTCATTCTCTTGAAACACAGAATGTGTTGGCAGAAAAGGACCAGAGGGTCCATCTAGTCAGCCCTAAAAGTCTCGAGTCTATTATGAAACCACAGTGAGCTACGACAACAGGGTGGGAACAAACTGGAGTTATGCAACTGAGGACCACTATAACTACTTTATTAGTGTTCAGCAGTCTCCTTGGATCCCATGACAGATCTCACCAAAGTCTGAAGCCAGAAGACACACACTGTATCAAACAGGATCCAAAAAAATATTTACATTTTATTATTTATTGAATCTGTGGCACATAGTGGCAGTATGATGGTATCTGTGAGACTGCAATACACTGTGGATATGCAGTGTATCTGCAGAAAGCAAAAAGGCATACAGCTGAATTATCACTCAACCCAGGGAAAGTGGATCTTTTGGGTGCGGGCAGCAGTATACTGGCTCAGCACTTTGACCCATACTGCATGACCCATACTGCACCTGTCCTGTGGATACATGGGGTTCTTTGGTGCTGCCACCTGTCAGGTTTTTTTTACCTGGTGATCAGCTTTTTAGTGTCCCTATCAGGTAATCTGGTTTTGCTCAGTAATGGTCAAGTTTTTGAGCCATTTTGAGTGCTCACACACCTTAGAAGCAGATTTTGTCATATCATTGTTTCAGCTGCATTTCTAGGTTACAAACTAGTTTTGTGGTCAGTATAGCCCTTTCTCTGTAAAGGCGGTCAACCTGAAAAGTGTAAAGTATGCAGTTAAAACCATTTGCAAATAATCTAATCTATTCCACTCTGCATCTCAAAAGCAGAACAGCAGCAAAGCTGGACAAAAAGTCCGACCCTACTTTTTGTAACAGTAAAAGATTCAGTTATTTTCCACTTTTATTTGCTAGTAAACTTTTTCATCTCTAAAACAATTTAAGTATTTTGAAATGTTTTAATTTTTTTTTTTTTTATAAAAGTGTTGTTTCCTCCAGTAAAATGTCTGTTCACTTTTTTTGGCTTCAAGATAGTATTGTGGACATGAAAAAGAACTGGATCCAGGAAAAATATAATGTACACGTTATAGGTAACAAGCAATTGTTTATCATATATAATTGTATACTATTTGCAGTATTTCCCTGCCCCCCTCCATGATATCTGTAAATGAGATTTCCTTCATCCCTGCATGTTTACCTGGTAAAATAATTTCAGTGAATAAATAAATAACTATGAAGAACCAAGAAAAGCAAATTTAACAGGTGCAGCATGTTATCATTTTTGTCGAACTGCCGCTTTAAGAGTTGTCTTACTGTTCCAATAAAGTCTTCACTGAGCTATTAAATGGCTTTTAAGGGAAGCAATGCACGATCAGTCATGAAAAGGGGGTGGGGCTAGTGGCAGAGTTTAGGGTGTAGTTTAGTGTCCAGTTTTTGCCTCTTCCAAAGGTGGCAGCCCTAGTTCAAGCATCTTGTTATGCAGCTAAATGTTTTTTTTTGGATTCCAGCATTATCTGCCCCCCTCCTCCTCCCTATACAGAAGTACTGAATTCAGTTAACATTTCAAAAGCACTAAAAAAGGCAGACTTACCAAATATTTTGTGAAAGGGGTGATGTTATATGTGGCATTCTGATCCCCTAGTGGTCGTCACAATTGAAATTCTGAACTTCTGAACAGAGAATTGATGACCACCCACTTCGCAAATTTGCACTATGGAGGATTTCATGCAACTTAATTAAAACTAAGCTGGCTCCTGAAAAACAGAAAAACACATCAAACTAGTTACATATTTTACTGGTGCTGATTCTGAGGAACAGATTTTTTCTTCATTTTTGTATCACTTTCATATTACTCTTTAATTCTTTAACCTTGTCGATTTTTGTTTAATATTCTCTGTTTATGCCCCCTTACTCACCACTCAGGACCCTATCCTCAGGGATTCCTAGGCTGTGTGCGCTCCCATAGGTCCTCCCCAGGTATCTCCTTTGGGTCCCTGCAGCACTGCCCCCATCCAGCCTCAGTTTGACTCCTGGGCAGGGAAGAAGACCCCCCCAATAGTCCCTTCCAATCCATGAGTGTGCGTCGGGTGTGCTGCACAGGCCCCAACTGGAGCCTGGTTATAGATTTTTCTTGGGCAGCCGGGCCCCTTCTCCAGATGTCCGTTGCAGGGCTTTTCTCATTTCCTGGTGCCATCCTCGGGATGTCGGCACACTAGGAAAGCCAAGTGCTCCGGCTCCCGGCCAACGTCCTCCCACCGTGCTGCATGCTGTCTCACTGTACCTCCACCCATGCTCACCCAGGTGGCAGCAGAGCAATGGGATATGCAGCCCACTGGAAGAGAGCAGCCCCAGGATGCTCAATCCTCCTCCCCCTGGCTGGCCCTCCAGCTGCACTGCAGTCCATTCCCGAACCTGGGTCACTGGTGCCGCGAGCGGCAGCCCTACCTTTGCACCAGCAAGTCGGCCTGCTAGATCTGTTTTGACAATCTTTAATAGAAATTAGTTTGCACTCTTTCTAACTTGGCAGTTAAATATGGGTCCTCCATTTCTAATAGACAACCCCCTTCCCACCATAAATGGTAATTCACTAACGTAGAAAAGATGGAAAAATGAAATTCCTTCTCTCTTCATTTTCTGAAAGTTCTCTTGCTTCAGTTCAAGCAGTGATCTGACAAAAGATAAAGGGTGGAAGAAATTGAACCTAACAAATTGCCATTGAATCATCGGAGTAATTAAAAGATTTTTTACCAACAAAAAATACTGCATCTGATGGTTTCACTTCAGTCCATGAAACACACTGCAAGCAAATACCAGGTGCCATTACACCAGTGTGGTCATCTGACATCAGTTTTGAAATTCTGCACCACAACCCACAAACGGCTTTGAAGCTATAACTAAGTGAGAAACTACAACCCCTCTATAATTAGTCATTTTATTGTCCCAGTTGTTTACATGAGGTCAGGGCCCCACCATCAGAGCTCTAAATAACAACAGGTCCACACTCTTGCTGTGGATTTCAGTCTCTCAAGCAAAGTACTTGGGGAGTCTGTGGCTGTTCCCCTTCCTTACCTTACCCTTGCAAATGGCATTCATAGTTCCTATTTTCATTCTAAACACAGGATATTGTGGTTGGACTGGGGCTCCTGAAAACCATAGGGGTGGTTGAGAGGAGGGAAATGAAAGTCTGTGAGAAGAATCTTAGACTTTTACTTGAAACTGACCCAACAAAATAGTTGTATTCCATATACAGTTAAAGGTTTGAGGAGGCAGATGGACTGCTGTGCATTCCACAAACTATAGCCTCACCTGGGTCTCTTTGAATTGACTCAACACGTCTTTATTATGTCTATGTGGATGAAACGGATTTGATATGTTGTAGCTACAAACCCATTTTGGCATTTTGAATGCTCAACTGGAGACATGGATTGACTTTTGACCCATATAGACAAAACTCCCACCATTACACTCATAAATAGTCCTTTTTGTCAGCTTTGATAGATGATTTTAATTCTTGCACGGTGTGCTAACTCTCAGTGGGCCAACATAGCTACTGTACATGGATGTTACAGTAAATATATTTTCAGTGTCATGTGGAACCTTTCTGCCACTGCATAAACAAAAATATCACACCATCTAATGAGTCTAGTTATCCAGGGCCTTCTGTCTCTCTGTCTCCCTCTCTCATAGATCACTTTGCTGTGAAGAATGCAGAGGCATTCTCTGTGAAATATTTATGTGTTTATTTATTTAAAATTGTTTTATCAGGTAAACATAAAGACATACAAAAATAATCGACAGGAAAGATAGCGGAGCATTCACCTCTAGGACAGGACTGCTGAATGTAGAGGGAGCTTGGACCTCAATTTTGCAAAATATACAGGCACTCTTACGTAGGAATCAATAAGTCATCTATGTCACCCTGTGTGTGGTATGAGTTTTTTTTTTTGTTTGACTCAAACAACATAGAAGGTGCTGCCGTAAGTCTCTTTTTGTCCCCAGAGAGGACTTATCCAAAACTATTGCCAGAAGAAAATAATACGTCTCAATTATTCCAGTGACCTTTTGGTCTTTACTATGTGGTAGGTTGAACAATCTGTTATACTATTTGTCTAAGATGAGGTGCTATGACCAGATGCCATTCCTTATTATAGTCACAAGAAAATTATAAAGTTATGGGTAGCAATTTTAATAGTTTTCTTCAACAATTAAGTAAAACACAGGTTCATCCCTCTTTCCTGAAAAGAAAAAAAAACAACATAACAGTAGGGGGTGTGCAAATCCTATTGCCCCCTGTCCAAGACAAGTAAACTTTCTTGAAGGGCAAGTACAAAAACAGAGTTAATTTCACTGTAATGCATAGGGGCAGTGAAAATTCAGATACAGTCATGGCTTGGCAAGATCTAAAAGTTTTGATGTGAACAGCCCTGCATAATAATACCGATTCATAAAAATGGACCTCTCTATGCCCCAAATAAGTTTTGTCCTATTAGCTTACTGGACTCTACGTCATAATTTTGTTTCAAAAATACTTCTAGGGAGGTTGCTCTCATGGCTGGATGAAAATAACATTTTGGATCAAGCACAAGGTGGATTTAGAGTAAATTTCTTGACTATCGATAATAGAAATATCACATTACATTGAAAAATATTTCAAATTAAAATGTGTGAAACGTTTTGCTATCTGCTTGATTAATTGTGCACAACTTTCCCCTGTTTCAGCACCCTTTAGTCTAATAAAAACAATTACCAATTTAATATAAGTAACAGCAGCAGCAGTGTTTCCCCTGGAAAAATCTGAATGGATCCTGGCATATGTCAAGCATGGCAGACTTGATTCATATGGTTTCTTTCTCTGATCTTTCATTTTTCTCCCCATTTCTTTCTCCAAGTATTTTTACTCTTTTTTTTGTCTTGCAAGTTTCTCTAGGTTACCTTTTCTTTACCGTTTTCCTCTGTAAGGTCTGTAAAATGCTATAATTTTAACAATACTGCAGTTGTGTTACACTAAATTGGGATTGTACTTTAAATGGGGGTCACTGTGGTGTTGCAAACATATAGTAGCTCAAAATGAAAGGATGGGGTCCCCTTTCATAAACAATTTAGGGGAAACCCTGAGGCAGATCAGGTAGAAGAACCAGTACATATACACAGATGATGTAACTATACAGACGGCAGTTTGACAAGAGTCTAATAAAACCAACAATTAAATGACAATGCGTTCAGTATAGTAGTGAGCATTAAGAGAATGAAGCTAGACTATCTACTGTGTTTAGATTTAGCAGTCACCTTCAACAGCTACTTGCAGGCTGAAGTGTTAGGTTTCTGCCCCACAGTAAACTAAATGTCAGCACATCAGGCAACACCCTTTTATTACAAAATAAAAGAAAAAATATATAATATCAGCTTCGTTAATCAAGATGTCTACCTTATAGTGTGGAATGGTTGATCAATAAACTTTCTTTTTATTTTACCACCTCCATGAATCCAGTGATTGGCATGTGGCTAGACACCTGCAGCCATGCCCCATAATTTTGTTCCTTTATACACTAACCATTTTGCATTAGTACACATATTTCTTCCATATGGCTTTATAGCCCTCACTGCTTCCTGCATCTGCCATCAGACCCCCCCCCAATCAGTCTCCAGCCCCATCGCCAATCTTCTCATCATCAGACTGGCGGGATCCACACAACACAGGATCCGAGACCACAGGGGCTGTCACTTGTGGAGGCTGTGCACATAGGTTTTTTCCTTTTTCTCCCCTTAGTCCCACCCCAGACATCCGGCACAGCCTCTGTTGGCCTCGGATGTAGTAGCACACACTGGTCCATGAGGGACAGACCTGCTCCCCATGAGTCAGTATATAACGCCTTTGCATTGTGTCCTAGATCCCAGCAGCCCAGGGCAGGAGAGTCAAGTGTAAGACTTGAGCTCAGGTTTCCAACACAAAGTCATGACAAACTACCAGCCTACAATACCGAGCCTCTTTCATCTTTTTAACCCAACCACTTCCTTAGTCTGCTTGCTCTCTACCTCCACCACAAAACACAGTTTTGTCCACTTTTGTTTGCTAAAAATCCTACAAACTCACTTCTTTTGCTAGCTCTCTCCCACAACTCCCAAACCTGGTTCAAGTGGTCTTAAAACAAATTGTCAATGCCGAAAGTTATCTCGCTGGTATTGGTACTGCAAGAGTTACAGACGCACAATAGATATGGCATGGAAGTATTGAATTGACACCAACCCCACTCCCATCTTGCAGAGACTGACAGGCGTTGGGGTGTGCCTTAGGGTTGTCAGCTACAACACATTTGCCATTTTACCTCACCCTGCCCCTGTAGACACTGGGACAAAAGGTGTACTTTGAGTCTTTTGCTACATTTACCCCCACTCCATAAGGAAATACATTGAGATGGGTGCAGTATAGGAGAATGGGGTAAATGTTAGGGCTGAACACTCCAAGACACACCTCGATGCCTGTCACTGGCTGCAGGGTGGGGGTGAGGGGGTTGAATGGTGGGAGCATTACAGCCAATGATCCTAAGTCACACCCGATGCCTGTCAGTCTCTACAGTGTGGGGTGTTACAGTTGAAAACTCTGACGCCATAAGCTTTTGTTGGTATTTTCACTCCAAATTTTCAGCATGGGCTTTTTGTGACCCCACCTCATGAAGAGCTGCACTATCAGTTTGTTAGCCGAAAGGTGGTTTTGCACAGCGACTATATCATGTAGCGACATAGGCACGAAAACACATTTTGGGCAGGATGTGAAAAATGACAACTGTATTGTTCATGAGGAGGTGTAAAAAAATGGCAACGTTGAAAATACAGAGTGAAAATATGAGAAAATGGTGAAGTCATGAGCATGCATAGAAACTGCGCAACACATGTCTGTAACCCAATTATTTTTGGGATTTTTTTTAACTACATTTTCAACATAGGCATTTTGGGACCTCCCCTCATGTACAGCGGCACTGTGATTTTCTTAATCTGTCCAAAAAGTTGATTTCCCACAGCGACCATGCCATTGTGCGCCACAGGTGCAAAAACACATTTAGGGCAGGATGTGAAAAAGAACAGCTGTACTGTTCATAAGGAGTTGTGAAAAAAATGCCAGTGTTGAAAATCTGGCATGAAAATATTGCAAATTTGCGAAGTTACAAGGGTGTGTGGAAACTGCGCAAAGCATGCTTGTAACACAATCATTTTATGGACTTTCATCACCAAATTTTCAACATAGGCATTTTAAGACCTCTGCTCATGAACAGTGTTACTGTCATTTTCTTAATATGTCCCTAAAACTGATCTTCCACAGCGACCATGCTATTCTGCGCCAGAAGTGCGAAAACACATTTCGGACAGGATATGTAAAATGACAGCTGTACTGTTCATAAGGAGATGTGGAAAAATGCCAATGTTGAAAATCTGGAGTGAAAATATTACAAATTCACAAAGTTTCGAGCGTGCATGGAAACTGCCCACCGCACGCCAGTAAACCAGTAATTTTTCTGATTTTTTCACCAAATTTGCAACACACGACTTTTTGAGAGCCCACCTCATGAACAGTGGCACTATTGTTTCATTAATCAGGCCTGAAAGGTAATTCTGCACAGTGACAGCGAAATCACCTTTTCTGGACGAAATAACACCATGACAGCGACTGAATTCATGAGTAGGTGTCCCAATAACCCCATGTTGAAAATTTGGTGTCAATATTCCCAAAAATGCCAGAGATACGCACCAAAGTTGAAAAAAACCCTATTTATGCCACTATACAGCTTACTGGTATGTCTTCAGTTCGTGTTCAGCTTTGAAGAGTGCAGACGTGTTCCCAGTCCACCGCAGATTGTTGCACTAAGCTCCAGAGGTAAATATGAGGTGAGAGGTGTGTGGGGAGGCAGGGTACACAGAGGGTGGGCGTGGGTTGGGGGAGGAGGCAGGAGAGACTGTGTGGGACCATTTTCTTCTTTTACAGGGAAAAAAAATAAAAGACAATGAGGGTCAGTTTTCTTTTTTTGCAAGTGTTTGTTTGGTACACTGGGGTGGGCTCCCAGTGTACCACCTGCATTACAGGGAGGGGGACTGCAGCGATGGGACTGGGCCCTTTGGCACAGAAATGGGTGGGGGGGCATGCATGATGCTGAGGGGAGCTGGGCACCCCCTCAGCACACAGCACAAATGGGGTTGGGGACATTATGCCGATGGGGAGTGGACTCCCATGTCAGCAAATTGGACTGAGCAAGGGGGACTGAAGCCAATGGGGATTGGGCCCCTCCGTCGCCAAAGAAAGACTGTGAGGGGCGCTGATGCTGAGGGGACTGGGCACCCTCGGCACAGAATTGGAATGGGAGGGGTATTATCCCGATGGGGAGCGGGCTCCCCATCGGCAAATAAAGTGGGTGGGGCATGACAACAGGGATTGGGCACCTGAAGTCGGGCACTCTGCGCGGCACCCATCAGTGCCATGTTTTAACTGTTTCACCCAGGAAAGGCACATTGGGAGGCGTGTTATTGTGCCGCTGCGTGACGAGTTTGGCAGTCACTGCAACGGAACTTTTCTTAGATCTGGTGGCCACTTTACGTGTTGCTGGTGTTGGCACCTGCATGCTGGCTTATAGGGGAATGAGGGATGCACCTACTGATGCGTGCCCTGCATTTGCCCACAAAGACCGCACATCCAGATCTGCTATTAGTGCAATATGTTGGCTGGCGCACAAGCGCGAGCCATCATAAAAATGGCACCTGCTTCCTCCCTCTACTTGATTCCTTGCTGCCAGACCACAATCCTGCCCTGGTCCAAAGACCCAGTCTCTTCCTCTGCTGGCTCCCTTCATGGCACCTTGATTTGTGTACAGTTTGAGCTACAAAAAAAAATAAAAAAATGGCTTTCTCTTGCCACTTCTGATCCCAGTCTGAATTAAGAAAAACAAAACAAACAAAAAACAGCCACTCTGTTCCTCTGTTGGCTCATGAACCCAACCCAAACACTGCTGCAGGCAGTAGGTAGCACCCACACAGGGACAGAAACTGGCAGCATTTCAGTCTGCCTCCTACCCCCTTCCCCAACAACATCTCATAGGAGCCAAATCAAGTCAGAGTCAGGCACGTCTATGTAACCCCCCACCACCACCACCGCAAATGGGAGTTCCCAAAAGTCTTCCTTGGACTTGCCTAAATGCTCACTGCCAGGCTGGTGATCTGTGTCCTAGTGATTTAAAAATGTCTGCATGTGAGTGCCCTGTTAGCCTCCATGTCTGTCTCTTTAAGAACTGTCTCTCTGTAGTGTAAAATTAATCTGGGTAGGGCATAGTAGTTTCAGGCTCCATTCCTGCCTGGGCTGCAGGGTTATCGCTCCACTCTGCGATCGCTATTTGCGCAGAGGGAGCCCTGCTTGGAACTGTGACTGTTTGCAGTTTATCTGTAATAATAATAATAATAATAATAATAATTATATTGTAGTGTGTCTAACCTGCTTTCCTTTGCAGCATGGACATTTCAGTATTGCCCCACCATCTTGGTTCTGGACTGCCTATTGGGACCAATCAGTACTTTTGGGGACTCTAAAATGATGTCTGTCCCCAGAGCTCTTGTGGGAGCAAATTTCTGTAGGAATTGCAGTTTGGACACTTTGGCGCCTAAATGGACCTGGAGGGGGAGCCCTTACTTTGACAGACTGATGGATCAACCAACCAGAACCTTTGGACCAAAGGGAAATTCCCAAGCTGCCTGCTGCAGTAAGTCAGTCTGGAGTTAAGAGTTTGAAGAGTAAACAGCTTGAGTGATTCAAGCAGCTGCCCCTGCGTAGTAGCGCAGGAAATTGGTGGAAAGGCTGAGTTTGGCCTGTCTGCCTGCTGTCCCTCAAGAGGGAATCTTGTGGAAGGCTTAGTAATCAAACTATATCCAAAATTGAGTGTGACAAAGCCACTGAATTGTGATCAGATTTGAACCTGAAGAAGACCGAAGATTTGCTGTACGCGATCGGCCTGTAAGGACATCCTTTCACCACAGAACTCCCGGTTTTGCTCAGAGACACTGATATTACTGCTGGACTGCTATCCACTTTGTGGTATGGTGATTGCTTTACTACAAATGTGATGTATGTTGTTAGTAGGTCGCGATTTGGTTCCCCTCTGTTTAACTGGGCCACGCTTGCTGGAAGCTGCATCCAGCCTTCCCGGACTGACATCCAAACTGTTTGACCCAGCCTGGGCCCTGTCACACTGGCCCAGCCAGCTACTTCAGGCACAGAGAACACCATCGATGACAGACTCGCCCGGGGATCAGCCCCCTGCTCAACATCTCGGACAGGAATGACACCTCGGTGACTCGTGTGGGACCTACTTCTCCTGACATACCAGTCGTCAACCTGCAGTCTCCATTTCGTCCCTCCTGTGTCTCGTATTCATCAGGGTAGCTCCTTGCAACATCAGCTAAATCACAAGTGTTGTCATCTGATTGCATAGTTGTTTGTATTGTTGTTTTCCTTTCATGAACTGAGCATCCTGGCTCCAGATTACAAATTGTGTGTGGTTGTGCATGCCTTTTCTTTTTCACCACGGGGTCCCAACCAGCTGCAATACAAGACCTACCCCAGGCAACGTTCCAGGCTAGCCTACCTTACTTCCAACTGGGTACCCAGAGAGTGTGACTGTGCAGGGACTAAAAGTGCATACATAATTGCCTGACTAGATCAGTTTCAGAATCAATTAACCTGATTACGCCTCTTCCTTGTTCAATTCCCCTGAATAAATCAGATCTAACTATTTTTGCATTTAATCTGATTGTGGTTCCTGTTTGTACCAAAAGCACTGTACTTTTGTCGTTTGTTGTGCCTAACCTTGTTTTACAGGGGGTCTCTAGGGTTGAACTGGTGGAACTAGCCCTGGTGGTAAGTGCAAACAGTGTGGGGATTTGTATGCTGAATAGGGGCTATTGTGAGAGTGTCTGTTGCACATTGTCTAGGCCACTAGAGGGGAAAGAGAGGGGTTACAGTATCCCAGAGGGCTGTACCCAGGTTAGCCTTGCTACTAACAACCCTGTCCTCCGGGTGGAGGCACCCATTTCAGTACTCAAGCCCCTTAACCTGCAACTAACCAAGCAGGCAGGGGTAGTAGCCCTTGGGATAGTGCCACCTAGGGTTACATCTCATTCAGGGATCAGCAACAGTGCAGACAGTGTGCACCACTCGTTGCACTGCTGCCATGAGGTAAATGCCTCTGATCCAGTTTAGAAAGTACTTTATTTTGTACACTGGGCCACTTATTCCAACACCCGTTTTCAAAGCTAACATTTCCATTCTTTGAGGTGGTATCATTTATTTTGGTTATTTGCCCCTGAATGGAATGGTTCTACACCTTGAAGTTAACCTAATCATACCACCCAACTGTCAGACTTTCGAGGGATGTGACCTTCATTTTAAAACTCATAATTGCTCCATCTTGAGTGAAAAAGGTGCATTCCTACATGCAGAAATTGTTGTCTCACATTGTAAACTCAGCCTTTTAAAGCAGATATTAATAATTATTTTGTGAAGCTCAACTGAAAAATTAAAAATCACTGCTTTCCAGTGTACTGAGCTAGTATCTCCAAATGTGATAATGTGTCCAGAATCGTGAGGGTCAGGGTCATAGTTTTCAGTAACAAACGGTATAAGGTATGGTGCAGTTACTTACTTTCCATGTCATTCATGTATTTTGATATACTTTGATTGGTTTCTAATAAATCCACTATCTAGGGTTGTACTGCCTCAAATTAGACTTCTAAGTGTTGCACATTATGAGGTTCCTCACTCATTTTACCTCTCAGAAGCCCTCTATCCTATGGAGAAGTTAATTTTCAGCAGTGCACACTGAGACTTTAAAGCAAAAGTTCATAATAATCAATGATGCTCAGTTATCATTAAACATTATAAACACTGATGCATTGATAGCCACAATGTTATGAGCTTGCAATGTCATGTTTGATGACATAACACACATTTTGCCCATAAGTCACGCATTTTGGCGAGGAAAGATTGTGAGGCATGCCTCAAATCTACATTGTGTTCAGTTCACCTCAGCAGCTACTGCCCTTTCTTTTCATAATTCTAAGATATTTCAAGACATCAGTCATCACATTTCATGTTACTCATCTGAATGGTCTGGAACAATGTAACCGATGGCCACTTTACAGCTAATGGTCAAAATAACCATACTTTAAACCTCTTAGACTGGCTGGTTTTACACAGTTCTGTATGTCATTAGAACTTGTTTGTAACCTGGACGTGCATAATTTTGATACAATCTGTTTTAAGAGTACATGAGCACTTAAAATAATTAAACAAACTAGACTACCTCTGAGCAAAATCAGATGACCAGATAAGGACCCTAAAAACAGATTATCCAGTCAAAAATTAGATAGGTGACAACACTAGCAGTCCCACCCATGTTACTTCCCAGCCCACTACCGAGCTCCTGCCAAAGTTGTGTAGAACACTGCAGTCCTCTCCCCCCTCTGCTAGCAGCTAAGGAAGAACAAGTGAGCTGGATTAATGTTACTGAAGTGCCCAACTACCAGTAAGAAAACTTAGACTTGATATACTACAGCAGGTAGGCTGACAACTTGGGGGGGGGGGGCTGTGCTGAAAGGTTGAGGGACAGTGACCCTTACAGCCCCCTTGTAGTTATGGCCCTGTCTTCAGGCGATTCCAAGGGGGTCAACCTCTAGCAGCCAAATTCACCACTTTCTGTGGAGCCATAGATCCCCTTATGTCCCTTTGTCTGCCCTTGGGATTTCTCTTGTCCTTTTTGGGAAGCCTCCCAGTCTCAGCCACGGAGAGAGCTGCATCACATCATTTGTGCTGACTGTCACGTGGAGTGAAGCCAGCCTGCTGTGCAGTCAGGTAGCGGTGGAAGAGCTCCAGCATGCTGCTGGCATTTGTTTGTGTATCCTGTCTCTTCTCCTGCATGTGCACGCAGCTGTGCTTGAGGGGTCGGGGTGTGGCAGTCCATGGTCAACCATGCTGCCTATGGTACCACCACCACCACCACCACACCTTCACCAGGGGCACTGACAGAATGATGCTATACATCCCACCTGCTCTGTGTTCCTCCCTGCTAGCCTTCGCTCTTGACATTCTGGGTTTGGGACATAATCCCAGGACACCAGCATGCACCACAGTAGTCCCCACACCACCTAGCACCACAAAGCCAGCTTCTTTACTCTTTTAAGGGGTTCCCTTGTTACTATTTTTTCTTACTAGTGCACTGAAAATAGTTCACTATACTTAAAGGAGAACTGTGTTGAACCTCAAAATCATTTTCTCCCAGTAGAAGTATGTTTTTAAATAGTGGTTCAAACTATGTTATTTTTCCATCTCTACCAGCCTATAAGTATCCTCTGTGGTTACTTCTGATTTACACTCTGTTGTTAAGTGCCATTTTAGAACTGTGTGATGTAGTATGTACCTCCCAATCTCAGAGTTACACATTTGAAATTGGGTGCATTGTGCCACCAATGGGAGATCTAAGCAAGGGACACACACTACTTCATACAGTTCTAAAACGGGGTACTATCTGTGTATAAATTAGAAACACCCACTATGGTAATTAAAAAGCCTGGGGAGTTTGCACAGTAATAGAACTGGAACCAGTATTTAAGAATTCGCTTCTATATGAGAAAATTACTTGCAGATGCAGCGTGATTCTCCATTAATACACATGCAGTACTAGTACTGGGTACATATCTTTCATCGGTACAAACTGCCATCATGCTTCACATTACAATACTGTGATATGAAGTATTGCTCAGACTAACTAGCATGATACTGTACAACGCGAACAATTAAACCGTATTACAAAACAAAACTATAAACCAAGCAAAATTAAGTTTATACACCATTTTATACACTAGGACCTCGTCTGCCGCCCCCGCCCCGCCCCAAATCAGTTTGTTGCCTGACCTCCAGTCATACACGTAATCCTTAGTTGCTCTGTCTACAGCTGTTTGCACCAATGCTGCATAAAGCATAGGTGAAATCCAAATCATTACTTTAACTATGCATTAGCATACTGGCTTGCTTAAACAGAAAACAAAAATGATCCTATTATAACCAGAACGTGTGACAAATGGTGCCTTTGAGGTGGAGCAAAATGTTGCCCCATAAAAATAAATTTGCACACCGTGGTGAACAGGGTGCATGCGTTCCCCTACACCCTTGCTGAAAGTCACAAACTTTCTCCAAAGGCTCTGTGGAAAACGAGCTGCAGCAGCGACCCATACACTTCACAACATTAAAGCTTTTATTTAGTTACTTACCTCTGTCTTCGCGAGTATACCCTAACAGTGTCAAAACAATATGCTTTTTTTCTCACAGAACCCCCCACCAATTCGTTCCTTTTATAATGCTGGTGCAAGACGCTGATGCAAACTTAGCCATGCACTGAGACCAATCAGAATCCACAAGGTCGCGAAATCCCCGGTCACTGAAAGAGGGGTGTTGCATTTTTTTTTTGTAACAACTTTGGCGGTAGGCTCCTCTACAATATGCAGTATTTAATTCCGGCGAAACAATGCCGGTGAGCTCAAAACACACGACCAAATATAGCAGTTCCTTTCCTGGAAATCACGTGGTCCGTGTGAGCTCTTAACTTTCATTTCTGCTCTATGAGCACAGTGCGGGTACAAAGTGATAGGAGGCGCAAAGGGCATTTTTTCCCCCCTTGCAACCTGATAAGTTATTATGTTTTTACTGTACTTGTAGATTGGTTCTTGTCCAAAACTGCAGTTGGAACATAATTCAGAAAACCTGGATTATTCTGGGCTGCCTTGGAAGCTGACGCAACTATTTGTTATTGAATTCCACGACAGACGGTTTAGTGTTGTGTTGATGAGGATATGGTGATGTAATCCTTAGTAAGAGTACTGCGAGTGTCGTACTCTTGATGCCAGCTAACTAGGGGAACATTGGGGGCCTATTCACCAATGGGCGTTGAGCAAGCGTTCAAGGCGCGCACAGCTTTGCACCCACGGGAGAACCGCAGGGGGACCGCATTCAGGAAGCAGCGTCCCTGTCCGGTTCCCCTCCGTGTCCCCGCCCTCCCCCCAGCGCAGAGCTGGGGGAAGCCAGCCCAGGCTGCAGCCAGTCAGCAGCCCTACCTGGGCCTGCAGTGGATCCCTCACACCAGGAAGGCGCCATCCTGTTGGGGGTGCTGTAGGGTGCCAACAAAACAGCAGGGGGGGGGGAGAGGGCATGTGCTGGCCACCTTCCTGGCCCTATCACCGTCCCCTACCACAGGGGCACCTTCCTGCAGGGGTGGGGGGTTCTGATGACCCCTCCCCGTCAGCACCGTTGGGTCCAGCAGCAACGACTGGATGGGGCACATAGCCATTACAGTTGCCTTCCAGATGCCTAGCCACTGGCACCCTACACCTTTGTGAATGGCGTGGAGTGCCAGAATGCCCCCCCCCGGAGAGTCCCTGGCCCACCCACACGCGGAGCTTCACATCTGGCCGGGGATCCAGTGGGGGGGGGGCTGTGGCTGCATCATGAATGCCGTGGATGGTGTGCACGGGTGTGGGTGGGCTCTGTGCCTGGGTTACATGGTGTGTAGCCTATCTGCACTGTTGATGAATAGGCCCCATGATGTGGTTGCTGTGTCTCACCAGGTAGTGCTCTTTCCTTAGAAATAAAAAGTGGCAGGCCCATTCCCTGTACTGCCTTCTGACAATCATCATGCTTCTAGGCGTGTCGTGTGTATTATTTATTTATTTATTTGCTTTTTGTAACTGGATGGGTGTACTTGGCATAAGAATGCCTATTTTCAGGCACGACCCAGGAGGATACAAGTTGAAAAATACATGAATATACAAATGCATGTGTATACATGTGACGCAGCACATGAGATATGTAGACAGTGAGGAGGGGGATCAATTATGATAGACAGACAGACAGATAGGTGTGTCCATTATTGTGAAAGATAGAATAACAGAATAGATATAACAAAAGATGGAATAATAGAATAGGAGGCAGTATTGGGCAGAGGTTTAAGGCTCTGAGCTGCAAACCTAGAGACCTGGGTTTGAATCCCATAGCCCCCCCACATACTGTGAGCAAGTCACTTAACTTCCTGTGCTCCCAGGTCGCACCTGTAAACAAGCTTTCAGCTTAGTGTCTCTCTCCTGGTAAACAAAACAAAAAAAATTGTAAAGTGGGTAAGAAAACCCTGTTCTATTATTGGTGCAAATACATCACATGACAAAGCCTTCCCAACACACACATGCAAGTTTTGCATGCATACTCCCCACATATTAATTTTGCACCCATTTCATAAGCTGTTCTTCAGACTTGAAGCTTTATGTGTAGCCCCCTTGATGGATTTATTTCCTTGTATGCCACAATTGCTCACTGTGTATTCTATATGCAATGTATATAGGGGATCCGTATCACTTCCTGACATATACCTTCCCGTAAATTATTTTACCATCATCAAAATCCTGACTCACACATTGCCCATAACTTCATAATCCCGACATAACATTTCCCAGCATTTAGTGTGCAGATTTGCCGATTACTGTTACGCATTTTAAATGTGAGATAATCAGCAGCATTTGTACCACATTAACTGTATTTTAAATGTGAGACAAACAATTAGCAGCATTTATACCGCATTAACTGCAGTGTGCAGATTTGCTGATTATTATTTCACATTACTTGCATTTTAAATGTGAGATAATCAGCAGCATTTATACCACATTAACTGTATTTTAAATGTGAGACAAACAATGAGCAGCATTTGTTTGTTACCTGTAACTGAGAGAAAAGTGCAGCGTTGGGTGCATTGGGTCAGAACAGCATCGTGTCGCCATCAGTAATCCACAAAATTAAAATCCATCAGTTCTATTTATTTAAAACAAATAAAAGATTAAAAACAATATTTCTCTTAAATGACGTGGTTGTGAGCAATTCCACAAAGGAAGTCCATGCTTGACATCTGTTCCCTCCTGCTCACCATAATCTTAAGCTTTTCCTCTCGCAAGGCAAATTTACGTTTCAGAGGAGATTTTGGCAATCCTCTAGTTACTTTTTCAATTGTGAACTCTGTTGTCATCTGCTCTTTTCGTAGCTCAGACACAAAATGATTAAACCCTACGTGTGATGCACCAACAAGAGCTCCTAGTCGTCTGTGCCATGCTTCTACCTTGTTTTGTGTACGTGGTATTTGACTACATAATTGATCATGCACAGACCAGAATTGTGGAGGAAAAATAGGTGGGCTACGGATGGAAGTCTTAATTCACATCTGTCTTCACACAAGACCCAGGATGTCATTTTCCTCAAACCATTCAGTGAGTGGTGCACTGCTGTCAGGCAGTATTTGTTTCAGCTCTGTAAAAACTATTTTGATCTCAGCAGGGTGTAAGAATGCAAGTGCCACAAGATACCTTAATATCAGGGCAAATTCAGGGTCTGCGCCATACTATGTGGCTAGTCCTAAATTTTGAATTTTGCACCACACTATTTGGCCAAGGTAAAACAAACATCCTTTATTAATGCTGTCTGGAAATTCCGACTTGCAGGCATTGACTGCCGCTTGCTCGAAGTCGGTCATTATAAACTCTGGTGAAAACACTATACTTTCTTCAGACAGGTCTTGTAAGTCCTGAAAAAGCCTTTGGTAACAGTGCTGGGATTTGGACAACATTAAGGCATAGACTAGTGGCACAATACGGCTGTTTTCTGCAGTGCCAACAGGAGCATGGATTGAGTAGAGCTGCAGAAACATACTAGGCACAGTTCTGAAGGTACCATCCATCAGCCAGTATTGTGCTTTGTGGAGATGACATGTTTCTCTTGGTTGCGAAAATTATTAGTTTGTCTTCACCACATGTGGGCTCTCGAGCTAGCCATGGCTGCCCATTTACTAGCCGGAGCTCAGCAGGGACTCTAATTTCCTCCAATGTACGTGACTGTGCTGGCAGGTCGAGTTGTCTTGCCCTTCTGACTGCCTGCTGCAGTGACTGCTTACAGGGCATATTTCGTCTGACTTCCTCGGGCAAACTTGTTGTTATAGCCTGAATTAGTTGAGCTGGGGTGTCATGTGTGACTAATGCTGTACGCTTCATTGATGCAATTGCACAAGCAATTCGTGCATCCATTGCATTGGGAGTGTGATTGTGCTCTCGGTAATTTCTAAGGTGCTGCTGGCCACCCACAAGAACGGCGGTGGCCCGACCAAGACACTTCAGAGACTTTTGACTTTGGCAGCACCAGTAAAATGTATCATCGCGAATCCTTTCTTTAACAAGCCAGTAACTGCCAACACAGAGTTTATTATTACCTCGCTTGGACGGGACAATACTGCACACTTTGGCCATGATTGCAGGGTGGGGGGTGAGGCTAATAGATGCGGACTATAAATGAGCTACCAAGTAAACAATTAAACAAACCGCGATTCCCTTGTTTGAAATTAAAAACAGCAGATGTGTTACATGTGAGCGCTCTACTGACTGATTACTGACACTTGCTCATGTGGAAACAGTGACTGCTCTTGATTCATGCAATTATTTTTTGTATGCTGCGTCAGTGATTTGATAATCGGGAAAAAGTACTGTCGAGAAAAAGCACAGTCGGGAGAACGAGTACGGGAAGTTTTTGTTCGGGAAGATGTAAGTCGGGAAAGGGTACCTATTCCATATATAGATATATATTTAGTCAGTGGGTCAGCAGGTAGCACATTTGCCTCTGAGGCTGAGAGAGCAGAAGGTTGTGGGTTCTATTCCCACACCAGACACTGGGGTTAAATCCCAATACTGACTCTGTAGTGCAGCATGAGGGTGGTGCTGCACTAATGAAGTGCTGTTGTTCAGATGAGATGTTAAACCTAGGACTCAGCTGTCCATTCTGGTGGTAGTGCAGGTAGATGTTAAAGATCCCATGGCACTTCTCAAAAAGAGTAGGGGAATTTTTTATTTGGACAACATAAAAGTTTACATATGTACAAAAAATGTGTTTAGTGACACAAATCCATCTCAAATACGTATATGATACAACTCCACCTCACGCCACGCCGAGCCCGGGCCATTGGGGGTCAGCAGGGGAGGGAGAGGACTGAGTGTCCGAAGGACAGCTGTCCTTTCCTGGGAGGGAGAGGGGGCACATGCTCGGTACCTGACTGGCCTCTGGTGGAGCCGGAGGTATAGCAAGCGCACAAGCATAAAGAGAGGGTTGGGAGTGGAAGACGTCAGCAGAGATGCCTATTTTCAGGCATATTTTAAGTACCTCAGTGGAATCAACAAAGTCCAAGAGGGTAGCATCTTTCAGAAAAAGAGATGTGCAAGAACAGGAGGACACAATTTGAAGATAGAGGGGGACAGCTCAGGGGCAATGTGAGGAAGTATTTTTTCACAGAGAGGGTGGTGGGCACATGGAACAGCCTTTCTGAGGAGGCTGTGGGGTCTAAAACTGTGGGAGAATTCAAGAATGCATGGGACAGACAAAAGGCAATTTTTGTTGGGGGGGTAGGAAGAAGTAGGCTGTTGGTTAAATAGGATCTACAGCTTATCCTGTAGGTAGGGAAATGGGCAGACTAGGTAGGCTAAGTGGTCCTTATCTGCCGTCAAAGTCTATATTTCTATGTTCTATGTTTGACATTGGGTTTGCGCTACTGCCATAGAAAAATGGGAAAAACACCCCACAGCACTCCTGGTAGACACAGCACCAGGCCTCCATCCCCAGTGCCCCTGCCTGACCTGGTACCAGCATCCCGATAAGAACAAGAAGGACTTTGGGGTTGCTCCTACCCCATGCCCACCTAGGGGACATAGCCATGGCTACATGGGGGATGGACTGCACCGGGCTCCAGGTAAGAGGGCGGGGACTAAAAGGCCATAGGTGTCTCCCGAAGAGTGGGAGCACTGCGGGCAGGGGGGAGTATAAAAGAGTAAGTAAAAAAAAAAAGATACAACTCCACAAACTGAAAATACAATTAAGCATACATGTGGATATAGCGCTTGTTCAAAAGAAACAAATCAACATTATCATTTTGCATTCTATTTGAACTAGTTCCTTTTTCAGTAAATCTGTACACATTGTGAAACTTATCTGTTTTTCATACATCTTTCCCATATAAGTACCCCTCCAAACATGTGGAATTTTCCTTTATATAACCCATATCTATTCCATCACCTTTCCTGCCCTGTCCGCTCCCTGCCATCGAGGGAAAGTTTTGAGACCAGTCCTTTACTGAAGGTACAGTATAGTCCTAATTATTCCCTGCACCCTTTGTTTTATGTGCAGTCACTTATATTGTATTCAAAGCACTTCTTATGTGATAGGAAAGTCATTATCTGTTATCCATGGAAGCCCTTTCCAATATTATAATACTTTCCTTCTTGTCACGTTAGTCTTTTCTTTCCCATAAACTGTTTTCAAAGAGCCTGTCATTTTGTTTAATAGTTCTGTGAAGCCCCTTTCTTTTTGTTGTAGCACAAAGTTATACCTCATAGACCAAATACTCCACTAACAAACTACCATCGTTATCTGTAAGATACTGGTATGCCATTTTTGCCAATCAATTCCAAATACTCCATGCGTCATATTTTCATAGCATATAGTGCTGAAGACATTCTCCCCCAACCGTTGAGCCATAAAGGACCAAAATCCGGAGATAAATGAACATTGAAATAATAAATGCATTATGGTTTCTTCCACATTTATACAAAGCAATCTACTACATATTCTTTCATGTTGGGGTTTGTGCTTTTGATTTGACTTCACATTGATTTTTTCATGGCATGCTTGCCGATGAAAATCCCATATATGTTACGGAATTCGCTTGTTGTTCAAAAATACGAGTAGTGCATTTCTGTGTTCTCTAGGACATTTGACAAAGACCTCTTCCACCTGACAGGTAGCTTCTAGTGTGTAGAAATATATTTGTTTCCTTTGCATTTCTATCATCTGCTCCCTATCTATGTCCCATTGCTTTATTCTCAGGAAAGTATGTCTTACATATTCTGGGATTATAGCTGACCTCTTTAAAATTCTGAGCAATTTTGTTTCCCACATTTGTAGCCAGTGGGCACATTTTGGTTTAAGGAGATGTACCCATCCTGTATTTATATTCATTAGTAGGGGATCTATATTAGCATCTAAGAAAAAAACTATTAACAAAGTAATATTGGGTTTGGCATGTTCAAGCCTCCCTTCTTTGTTGGTAGATGTAAAACATCTCTTCTTACATGATTTAGTCTGCTCTCTCAACAAGTCTGAAAGAATAACCTAAGCAATGTTGTTTCCAGTTCTTTTGGTGGTGGGAAGATGTAACTAGTGTATAAAAAGACTGGTATTAGATAAGTTTTGATTAAATAGATTCTCTTCTTCTTGCTTGGTTTCCACCTGTTCCACTGTGCTACCTTCTGTTTGCCAATGCTAACCTTCCTGTCCCAGTTCAGTCTATCTAAATTCTCATCTCCATAAAATATCCCCAAAATGTTTATTGGTTCTTTTATAATTTCAACACATGCTAAGAACCCCTGCCATTTTATTTGGTAGTTCAGTCTTTGCCCTATGCATTTTTCCAGGTTTAGGGATGCCTCAATATATTCCCAAATTTCCCACATATTTCTAATACTTTGTACAAGGACATCTCGTCCTGCACCGTTACAGTCATGTCATCTGCATATGCAATGACTTTGTGAGCAATCATCTGATTATTTACTGCTATTGCCCTTATTTCTACCTGCTTATTTATTGTTCTTAAAAAGGGGTCTATGAAAAGTCATATAGCATGGGGCTCGGGGGCAGCCTTGTCTTACCCTCCTTTTCAAATGTATGAGAGGGCCTTTCCAACCTTGAATTATTAGTCCAATAGTATCAGTTTTGTAGATACAGTTCAACCAGTTTATCATTTTCTCTGGTATATGGTAATAAGCATGTGTATCCCAGAGAAAATCATGATTGACCTGGTCAAATGCATTTTTCTAATCTAAGGATACCAAGTATCCATCTGCGTTACCTATTTTTCCTTGCTCCACTATTTCTCTTAATAATATGAGGTGACTGTGTATTTGTCTCCATGGAATTGCATATGATTGTGCTGGGGAGATAATTTTTGATGCCATGTTCGATAGTCTTGTTGCTAATATTTTTGTTAGTATTTTGAAATCTGAGTTTAGCAGAGTGATCGGCCTCCAATTTTTCATTACTGCTTTATCTCCTGTTTTGTATAGGTATGTTAGTTTGCCTTCATTAAATTCTAATGGAATCTGTTCTGTCCCTAACATAGCATTAAATACCTGGGTTAGTTCCTATAATAAATATTGACCTATGAGCTTCATTATTTCATTTGGCAGGCCATCCGGCCCTGGTGCTTTATCTCCTATTAAAGATGATATAGCATTCTGCACTTGCTCTTCCTGTACCTCTTTTATTAAAAACTGTATCTCTTCTTGGTCCAAAAGTGGTGTGTCTAAATTCCCTAAGAAATTATGTACATTTCCCTGATCTACCAGTAATGAAGCATACATTTCTCTAGTGTATGTGGTCACAATTTCCTTAATATTTTTCTGATCCGTATGTTCAATTCCATTTTTGTTTTTCATTTTGCCCATTGTTTTACTTTGCATTTGCTTTTGCCAGTGTTCATAAGGGCATATTACTTCTGATTTCCGTATGGTTCCAAATTGTTGTTGATGGTGTAATGCTGTTGCTTTTTTATTATGAAACTCCAGCATTTTTTGTTTTAGATTTGTAATTTGTAAGGTCAAATTGTGTCCATTGTCCTGTGAAAATTATAATAAATGTTATACATTCCATCTATATTGTAAGTACTGTAAATACTGCTCCCTGTTACTATTCCTTATTTTTTTACATAGCTTCTGGAGGTCTCTCTTTGTATCTAACCACCAGATAACTGGGTCTTCAAAGAAGATGAACACAGACTGTCTGGCCTGTAAAAAGTCCTGCACTATTTGTTTTGTTTCTGGTTCAGAAAGCAGGGAGGTGTTGAGCTTCCAGGACCCTGGTCCTTTAATGTCTCTTACCTACCTCCCTAAAGTTACTTAGATTATATTGTGATCTGAGAAGTATGTCACTGTTATCATAGCCTTGCTAATGGGTATTGTTTTTGATAAGAATACATAATCTATGCGAAATATTAGACATCCTTAAAGAAAAGTTGGTTTCTCCTGCTTTGTGCTCTGAAATATTGCATCTGTTAAATTAGATCTTTGTACCAACTGTGCCAGTAAATTTGAGTCACAGTAGTGTTTTGCTGTCTTTGCCTTAATTGGGCAGTTAAAGTCTCCAGCAAAGACAACAGTATGTGATATTTGTAAATATGGTTGAATTGTTTGCAAAATATCACAACACAATGCCTTAAGCTGGGGTGCATAAATGTTTTTGAGCCTACATGGAGAATTTTGTAGTTATACGTCTAGGATGAGAACTCTGCCTGGTATTAGGTCAAAACATTTTAATAACTTAACCTCTGGATGTTTGAACAGTATCCCTACCCCTGAGCAGGAATCTTCTCCCATTGACCAGAAGAATGGCCCTAAGAACCATGCTTTGGTGGCTTGTTGAATTTCTGACAAGGTATGTAACCTTGTATCCTGTAGGAAGATTATTTCAAAATGTAAAAGGGATAGCACTGAAAACACTGTTTTCCTCTTTTCTGCCCTCTTTATACTATTCACGTACACTGTGTGGATAGAAAAAGGTTCTGTCATGACTTGTAGCTTCCTTTCCTGCTTTGTTTGTCAATATGTTTTAATTTTACTCTAGCTTTCCATTTCTGTTGCTCCTTTGGTTTGTCTTTCCCCTCTGTGTCTGTTGTGCCTTCCTGAAGGTTGGATTCCACTGATGAATATTCAGAATCTTCCTCCGAATGTTCTGAATGCAGAATGTCAAATTTATTTTTTAGAGGGATTACTGTTATATCTAGTTCAGCTGCTTCCTTAAATTTCTGTCTTGTTATCCTTTCCTCTATATTTTTTCCTGGGTGGGGGGGCATGACCTTCCCCAAGGTTCCCTCCTCTAATTCTATTCTTTCTGAGGGTGTCCACATGCTTGCTGTCTGAACTTTCTGTTCTATGTACTGTGGATTCTTTTATCTCCTGCCTCCCTTGGGACTGTGCTGGAAGTTCCTTCCAAAATGTCTTGCTCTCTACTGGGTCCTAGCCTGAAGCTCCTTACTTTTCCTTTTGTGCCAGGATTACCATTAACCTTTGTTCCTCTCCATCAGCTTGTTCTGGAATATTATGTGCTGCATTTTTGCAGTTCTGGAATGTGTGACCGAAATCTCCACATAAGTTGCATTTACATTCATTTTGACAGTCATTTCCTATATGTCCCAACTCCCCACATTTTGTGCACCTTGTTTTTTCACCAGCAGCTTAATCTGGTTCAAGGTAAATTGGCATTAATCTGTATTCCCCCTCCCCCGGGTCGTGCCTGAAAATAGGCAGAATTTGTCTAGTGCACTTACCGGATCATCAAAAACTAAATAAATATAAAATGGGTAAGAAACCCCCCACTTGCCCACTGCTACAAACACATCACACACTGGTGCATTATTCCCGCACACATCAGAGTGTGTGGTTGCTGTGTGGCATATGCACTTCTTGGATAGTTAAAGATACTTGGCTTTGTATCATGCCTCACAACATACCTGAGGCATGCATATTATCACAGCATGACCACACATGCTGTTGTATGTTATCACTTAGATATATAGAGGGTATGTAGTAGGCTGACTCAAAATATGCCAATTTATCCTCACAAGTGAAAGGGCACGACCATAACTTACAAGTGGCAGAGCCATGAGTGAGTTATGGAAGTTATTCTCACACACAAGTGAAGATAAACTGTGTTGATTTATACCTCAGTTTACTAGTTATACCTTTTAAATATGTTGTCTGTATGAAGCTATAACTGCTTCTGTTTGATTTCAATTGCTGGCTTCAGTGCTGCACTTGGCTACTGTGATGTCATCTGCATTGTGAAAGCTGTACTCTGATTGGTTCAGTGTGCATTGTGACATACCCAGAAAGAGTGGTGGATGCATGGAATGGCCTACCTCAGGAAGTGGTGGATATGAATACAGTTCAGGGCTTCAAACAGGCATCGGACAGGCATAAGGGAGCAATACAGATGAGTATGAATAGATAGGCCATTGACAGAGTAAGGCCTATGGCACATTCATAAGGTAGAAAATATGGGCATACTGGATAGGCCTTACGGTCCTTATCTGCCATCAACTGCTATGTTTCTATATCCTACTTTGCAAGATAATACTGTAGAACTGTTTAGCACAAGTTATATTTAGCGCATGGTGCTAGTTGGTTGTAATTGCACAAATTTAATTTTATGCTCTGCAGTTAGCTCCTAATTTATGCCCATTCAGAATATTCAAGTTTGGCCAATTAGCATCATTTTATTTTAGCACAATTGTCACTTAAGCAAATATAGCTATAATTATTTTACATCAAATATAAACTCTTCTGTAGTAGTCTTTTGCTTTGTTGGATCATGTAAGCGGTAAGACATGATGAAGTGTGTATTATGCTGTGATAACTACACTCCCAGGGGTGTGGTTGGGCACCACAGTCCTGCTGATATTTCAACACTGAGATTTTCACGATGGGCTAACCAGTAGCATGTGCCCAACAGTGGTAGAGGGATTTATGAAAATGACAGCAATTTGTGTCTCACTGGACTGAATCAGCTGGCACTAGGTAAGCAAGTGGGTGGATAGGCAAGGGGGCTGGCAGGAGCTGGGGCTACTGTAAGCAGTCAGTGGGAAGAAAAGCTGTAAGTGCAGTCATTTGGATGGAGTTTTCAGAATGAATGTGTAATCCAAGAGCAAACAAGGTGCTTGTGACTGAGTGACAGGGCAGGGCAGAGTTGAATGCATGCTGGAGACTCATCCAAGACAGAGGTAGAGAAAAATATGAAAACAATATAAATCAATTAAAGACTGAGGAAATCCTTAAAATATAACAGGTAAATAAAAAATACTCAGAAATACTGTATGTAGCATTATGCTTAATTTTCTCATTTTCATTTGTTGATCTACCGTGATAGGACAACCAAAACGTTTTCTGTTTTATTCTGGAAATTTCAAATGTAGGTACATGGATTTCAATGAAGTTCTGCTTCCTGGTTAGTAGGAATTATTTTTCTTACAGTGCATTATGCTTCCATACTGCACTGGTCCTAGCTAATCAGGTTGCAGAATTTTCCATACCCATTTAATAATGTGACATACCCTACTTTGCAAAATAATATTCTCTTGCTATATTGGGTCAAGATAACACTTTTTATCTTGCTGTTTGTCAGTGCACATGTGTTGTATTATCTATATAAACAATAATACCCAACAGGATGGGCGATATTGGGCAATATCAGATCGCCTAGGGGCATAATGAGGCCTGACATCGCAGGTGGAGGGCCTTACAGCCCCTGGAAGGTCCGGTATTGCCCATACCACCTACCTTGGAGGGCAATATTGCACTTAGAAAATGGTCAATATATCACATTTAAAAAAAAATATATATTTTTAAGTTTTAATGATAAAATTCTTACTTGACTCATTTGTATTGCAATAAAGTAGTCCCTCTGCATGCTTTTTTGTACTCTACTGTCTTTTGTGCCTCTGTAGTTTTGAGTAGGTTGTCATGGTTATCCCCCCAACATACATACACACACACACACACACACACACAGAGGTTGGGCATTTTTAGACTTTTTTTTTTAAATTCGTTGAAGTTTTTTTTTCATTTGTTTTTTGGCTATGCATCCTGCAGTCTAGGAGCAGTGTTAGCGGATGGTGGAGAGGTGGTAGCGGGTGGCCGGTGAGGTGACTGGAAGCTTAGTGAGCGTGTAAAGATGGCAACGGAAGATCAGAGTCGGAAAACTGCTGCCAGTGTGGTTGGGAGAAACAGTTTGTTTTCCATTTGGGATTCATATGGCAGTAGTCTGTGGAGCTGTGTGAAATTATGGACTGTTTTGACTGTACTGGGTTGTGAGGGTTCGTGCCGAGGGAGTGAGGGTCCAAGCCACAGGAGAGTGATGTAAAGAACTGCATGGGAGAGCAAGAAAGAGAGCTTTAAGTAAGAAACAGTTGAAAAACATTTTTAAATGTACAGACTGGTAGGCTGGGGGGGGGTTGGCATTCGACGTGTTGAGGATGGAAGTTCTTTTGCTCGCTAATCACGAGTAAAAAAAATGGTGGCTGGTTAGTATGCCAATTTGGGGTGCCCAAATATACTCTAAGTAATGGGGCACCTCAAATTGTCACTTCTTTAGAAGCTGGTGTCTATCGAAAGTTAATGTACCCGCCTGTAGTGGCTCTCAGCCAATGTAAGAGCTGCTAGAATCTAGCCCATTTTCTAACTATATTTAGAAAATGAGCTTTTTATTTCCTGGTCTCTGATTGGTTGCTGCCCTTGACAGGGGTGTACATTAACTTTCAATAGAGACTGGAAAATAACAAGCCCCATGCCAGGTTGCCCTTTCCAGTTAAAACCACTGTGCCAACTTAATTTTCAGAAGTTGAGAGTTACCTCGCTACATTCACTTACTATCCGGGCTTGCTAGTGGACATTGAAGTCACTTTAAAATCCCCAAATCAAAGCTGTGTACCTGTTTTCTTTCAAACTGTTGTTGCAGTTGCTGTTTTTTTCCGCTACAGTTTGTCTTGTGAGCGCTTGCTCATGACGTCTAACCACAACTGCTCTGCACTTCTCGGATGGGCTCATCATTCACTCCCCCCTCACACTTGGGCATCAGTTACTTTAAAAAAGCAGTCACTTTTGCACTGGCACCATTGAAGTGCTGTCACCCCCTCACTCTCGATGTCTCGTCAGTGCGTGTGTGTGTGTGGGTGGGTGGGTAGGTGGGGGGAATCAGCACCGTAGCACCATTTCTCAGTGCCACTCCATCATGTGTGAAATTTTGCTGACCACAAGTCTGCTAGCGGTAGTAATAATAATAATATCCCAACCCCACTTATCAGGTGTAAGCATAGAAACATAAAAATAAAACTTCCCTGTTTTCAGACTGATCTGCACAATCACAGCAGTACTGGGGGGTTCAGAGGAACACACAACTGAAAACCTACATGATAGCTGCGTGATAAAAAAAGATTAACATAGGCAACCGTGCCCTCTACTGCTGTTTCTTGCACTGCGTGGACTATGTTATCAAAAATGCTTCTTTTTATTCTTTTTTCTTTAATTTTCATATTTTTTAAATGTTTTAAACATTGTGTTAAAACTGTGGCCAAAAAACATTTTCTAAGTGCAGTAGTGACCTCCAGATTGGGCAGTATTGGGCTATACTGTACCTTCAAGGAGCTATAATGGTGGGCTATAAGGTCCTCTGCCTGTGGCTTTTCGGCCTCATTATATCCCTGAGTAGTCCATATAGCCCAAATACTGCCCAGCCTGTCAGGTATTATTGACTGCATAAAACACAGCAGGGTGTGGGTAGTTATGTGATAACCACAGGCCCATGTGTGTTGTGAGACTTGAGGCATTTATCACTGGTGCCTTTAGCACCTGAAAGTGCAGTTATCATGTGACTACCCACACCTTGATATTTCTTATTGCATTTATAAAATGGAGAAACTAAGAAATGTTAAAAAAATGCAAAGTAAAAAATTTAAATATAGCTATTTTCATTTCTTAACAGTAATTAGTAAAAAGTAGACCCTCCCCCACAGCGGTTGGTTTTCCACTTGCGACACTAGTGACCTGGGTTCAGGAACGGACCCGGGTTGTCGGCCGGCCAGGGGGAGAAGGATGGAGCACTCTGAGGACTGCTGTCCTTCTCTGGGGGGGGGTTGGGAGTACGTTCGGCACTTGACGGAACCCTGGCAGAAGCCAGGGGCACTGCAGCAGCCGACGTCTAAGTGTACTAGGAGGTGGGGTGGATACTGTATGTCATTGCACATCCCTGCCTCCAGAAAACACACAAAAATACTCATCTCACGAGATGACACTGCCCCTCATCTGGCCTCTATAGCTTTCCACCACTCCCCCACACCTGGTAATTACAGCTCCATTGGTGCCACTGTGAGCCCTGAACCCCACCCGGGGGGGGGAGCCAGGGAGGCAATGTCGGCTCGCTGACACCTTACCTGTCACAGATGGGTGAACAGTGGAACCATGGCCCCACCCTGGGGCGGAAGCCAGGGAGTATCGGAGGTGGCGGAAGGTGGTAATTGGAGAGCAAGGTAAGTGAGGAGTGGGGCTGATGGATGTGAGACTGGGGCAAAAAGCATACTAAATAAAAAAGTAGACCCTCCCCACTTGTCAGGCATCTGACTATCCACATATTCAATAGACAGAAAGAATAGTTACTCACCATAACAATCGACCTTCGACACAATCTCCGCCATTGGGCCACACCTTTGGAACTGTAAGCTGTCAGCATCAGGATCAGTCAGAAACTTTTGTCAACTGAAGGCCACCCATGATGACGTACAGAGTAGGTGCCTATGAAATGTGGCAGCTCTCTTGCTGTTTAGCTCCCCACTGAATATAAGCTCAGAGGACCTCTTACTGTGAGGAACCAGGAGATCACACCAGTACCAGGCACACAAGGAGAAGCATGAGACAAGAAACACAAGACGTATAGTACCCATATGGACACCTTCCATGAAGGCATGGAATATACAGCCAGCTTATGCCTCAGACGGGAGGAAGGAGATTTATATGTCTAGCCTCAGCATATAACCTTTATCTTCTCCTACCTACCTCTCCTTCCCTACAATTATCTGTAGCCCCCCATGCCCCCTAGCAGGGTTTCTCAGCATCCTGAAGGGGCCCTCCTGGGCTCAGCTCTCACTATTACCCCATCTTCTTCTTCTTACCTACCTTCCCTCCCCTCCCCTCTGCATTCTGTACAGGCCCTCCTGGCTGCGGTTTCTCCCTCCCCTTCCTTCTTTATGTTTTCTCCCTCTTTCTACCCCCTCTGCACATAAGTAACCAGTGACCCCTTGAAATTATGAATATTCTCTCTCTCCTCCCCCCTTTGGCTCACCTCTTCCTCCCTAATTCCCTTCCTGCCTCCCCTACCCCCTCGAAGGGTTTTCAAAATCTGGGAGGGACCCCCCCCACAGGGTAAACAAATATCCTGATGGGCCCCCAATTGTTTTTTCCTCCTCCACTCCCTCCTTTCAATTTAAGGTCTTTCTCACACATTACTTTATTTGCCCCAATATACCTGGCTCCTCCATTTCATACATCTGCCTCCCCTCCCCTCCCCCGCCTTTTTTCTTTTCTTCCCACTCTTTGCACTTAATCACCTACCCCTCCCCAAAACTCTGGTTCTCCTTTGGTATTCCCACCTCTACTGGCATACCTTGCCTCCTTGCAGGGTTCTCAGCATCCTGGAGGGGCCCATGGGTACTGTTTTTTCCCTTCTCTGCCACCCCAATCCTCCCACCCCTCTTCTCAATTAATTAATTACGAATTTTCACCTAAAGCGAATGCACTTACCTTTTCTTCCTAATCTTCTATACTCTGTTTATATCAAATTGTCCCCTTACAACTAGTTATTCTCATCTACTTAGACTCATACTTGTGCTACTTCCAGTCCCCCCCTTACTCCATATTGCCTTCCATTAATTTACCTACTGATTTATTATCTGTATGCAATTGTGGCCTCTTGTACCTAGAATGTATAATTGCCTACTGCATTCCTTGCTGTATGTAATCTGTTGTTTTGAATTCTGTAACTGGGTAGAAAAATTACCTTTCTCAGATTCTTGTTGGAATAGCACAAAGAAAGAGAACAAACAAGTGGAGCACATGTAATAAATATAATTTATTACAGGTAAATGATAATACAGGTTTACTACCAACAGTGAACACACTGGGAGAGCTTCCAGTTTCCCTTACCTGTGTAGGCACAGTATCTAGTCTCAGGGAAGCTATGTACTGCAAGGGGTCTTATACCCTGATAATTACCATGGTTACTATAAAAGAAGATACATAAAAAGTATGCAATTGGGACAGTAACAGGTGGTATGATTAACCATTCTAACTGGCATAAGAAGTTGCTTAGCTAGCAAGCTAGTAATACAATGGACCTCTATACATCCAAGGTCACTTGCAGTTACAGTGAAGCACAAGCACTAAAGATGGCACTGTTACCTAACTTATGATTATACAATAAAAATATAATGGAAAGCATCTCCCAGTACTAAGATACATTGGTACAATATAATGGAGCATAATATGCATTAGCAGAATATAGTAGGACACAGATTCTGACACTTATGCTTATACCATAAGTGTCTCTGCCCTAAGGTTAGTACATATACCTGTATATGTATTGTTGTCCATGAGGTGGGGGTACAATTAGGCATGCTGGACCATGGATAAAATCCCCCCCTTGTTGCCTCAGAAGGGGCAACAATCCCAGGAAAGCAGTGGAATGGAGCTAAAAAATAATTTACAAGTCCGATGCACGAGCTTTGTAAAGGAATTCGAGTTGTTCTTGGTGTTGTCTTAGAGTACATCGCAGACAGCAAAGTGCTAAAATAAAAACAATCAAAAAGGCTTAAATAATAACAAAAGCTTTAAAAGTCAGTTCTAACAAAGTATTGGGATAGAGCAATACTTAAATTATCATCATGAATAAGATCATTAAGAGCATCACCAGTCTTACAAATATTATTGCTAATATAGATTTAATGTTTATTTTACTTTTTATTTTTATTTATGTATTTGATTCTAGGATTACAAGTACCTTTGAGCCAAGGTTACAGTAGACAACATAAATTGCAATAGGAAAAATAACATTGGGATTGATTTAGAGACAGGACACAAACCCATACTGTGTGGGGAAGGGGACAAGAGAATAGGAGAGAGAGAGGAAGGGAGGGAAAAAGGAAATTGGGGGGTAGAAGGAGTTAATAGAAAGAAACAAGGGATGGGATAGGGGAGGTGTGGGGAGGAATGGGGGGATAGTGAGGAGAGGTCGGGGATGGTGGGGTCAAGTGGCCATGGCGGTGTTGTCTGGTGGATAAGAGCATGAGAAGGGGGGCCCATGAAGGGCAAGTGCAAGATGGGGCTAAAACCCTGCACAACAGGGAATTGGAGGAGTGCCAATTTATTAGCCAGGGCAGTCACAGGTGCTGGAGGCAATGAGGGTGTTTCAGAGCCTGGATTTGAAAGCACTGAGCAAGGTGGTAGAGGTAGTGTCACTAGCAAGACCATTTAGCCAGGTGGGGGCCCTATAGGCAAAGGATCCTTGTCCTTGTGTTGTACGGCAGCAAGGAACTTGAAACAGCAGTGGCTTTGATCCCCTGGTGGTTCGACTGTTGTTTTTCAGTTGAAGGAGGGTACAGACTCCAGGAGGGGCAAGGCCCATCTGGATTTTCTTAGCAACCACACATGTTTGGTATTTTATTCTATTTTCTAGTTGCAGCCAAATTGTTTGAGTGTAGTAGTCACACGTGTGTGTGTGTGTGTGAGATGTTTGGCACCAGTGATGAGTTGACAGGACTTGTTTAGGGTGATGGTTACCCATCTGAGTGCAGTGGCAGTGGTGGAGCTGTAGATGAAAAGGCCATAGTCAATTGAGGAGATGATGAAGCTCTGGACAGCAACTGCAATGGTCTCTTGTGTTAGGTGTTGCCAGAGGTGGTAGAGCAGGCCCAGTCTGGAGTTGGCAGCTTTGTCAATGTTATTTATGTGGGCAGCATAGGATAAATGGGAGTTTAGGGTGATCCCGAGATATTTGAAGGATTGGACCTGATCCATAGGGCCACCTAGGCTTGTGTTTATGGAGAGATGGAGATGCTTATGTTTGTTATGGGAGCTGCTGAAAACCATGGTCTTGGTTTTTTTCTGGTTAAGGATCAACTTATGTTTTATGAACCAGTTTTCAATTGAGGTAAAACCATGCTGAAGGTTCAGTTGTAGGTGGTTTGGGTTCTGATGAGAGGCAAGAATGACCATGTCATCAGCGTGCAGTATGATTTGTTGGGCACAGGAGTCAGGGAGTGTGTTGAGGAGCAAGCTGAAAAGTAGTGGGCCCAGGATGGAGCCTTGGGGAACACCAGAGTGGACCTCTTTGGTATCAGAGAGCACATCCACAATTTTCACACATTGGGGCCAGTTTCCCAGGTAACTTTTGAACTGGGCAACAGATTCAGTGGAGAGCCCAGCGTTCTGTAGTTGACCCAGCAGGAGTCGATGGTGGATGGTATCAAAGGTCTTGGTCAGGTCTATAAATATTGTTCCAGTTAGAAGACCATTGTCCAGAGAGTTGTGGACGGCACCCGTGAACTCAAGTTGGGCAGTGGCAGTACTGTGACCTTTTCTGAAGCCATGTTGCTGCCGGCAGTGAATGTTATATTTGCCCAGATAGTCGGTGAGCTGGTGAGCTACTGTTCATTCCAGGGCCTTAGAGAGAGGTGGAAGGATAGAGATTTGGTGGAAATTTCCATGTGTGATCCTATCACCACTTTTATGGTTTGGAGTGACTGTAGCAGACTTCCATTTGTCAGGGAACTGGCTGAGTGAGAGGGAGAGGGAGAGATTACAAATCCTGGTGAGAGGCCCCAGGACTTTCTCTAGTGTGAGAGACAGAAGCTTGTGATCAAGTGTATCAGCGCTTGTTCTGGAGTTGCAGATGGCTTTGGAGATGTACTTGTGGACTTCATTTCTACTTACCGCTTTGAAGCAGAAAGGGGGTCGTTGGTTTGGTTGGGATGGGCGGATAGAGTAGCATCACCATCGTTGAAAAAATCTGGGGGAGAACACTGCTAAGGTCAATGAAAGCATTGTTGAATGTGTCAGCAATGATTTTATGGTCCAGAGTAGTGCTCCCATTGACCTGGAGCATGGTTGGTGGTGATTTGGATTGCTTCCAAGTGACATCTTTTATGTTATCCCAGAAAACTTACCCATTTCCCCATGAGTCAGTGAGGGCTTTCTTGTAGTACTCCAATTTCTGTTGGTGAATGGATTTGGTGCAGTCATTCCATGCGCTTTTATATTTTTGGATGTCAGCTTGCTTCCCGGTGGATCTAGCCAGTTCCCAGAGATGGTCCCTAAGTTTTAACTTCTTTATGAGGGCACCAGATAGCCATGGGTTGCAGACAGATTTAACTTTGTGCTTTTTTAGTGGGGCATAGGTGTTACAGGCTTCATTAAACATGTGGATGAATTATTCCAGGGCGGTGTTTGTGTCAGTGGCCCTGAGGAATGGAGACCGGTCCAGATGGAGTATGTGTGATTTTAGGTGGGATAGGTAACTCCAAGGTAGGACTCTGCTGAGGATGGTTTTTGAAGGGGGTTTACAAAATTTGACCAGGTACAGCTGATGGGAGAGTGGTCGCTGAGTGAGTCAGGAAGGATGGCAGAGTTTGTGATCTGAGTGGGGTGGCTGGTCAGGATCCAGTCCAGTAGGGTGCTGGTTCCAGTTTTATAGTTCTTTCTGGCTGGGGAGTGCAGCATCTGGGTGAGATTTGCCGATGAGACAGAATCCCTGACAGCTCCTGCCTCAGCTCCCAGCCAGTTTACATTGAAGTCACCAAGTAGGATGGTTTCGGGGTCAGGTGGTGGTGAGGTTCAGCACAGCGTTGAGGCAAGGTCCCTGTTCTTTAGGTGGGATATAAACGGTAATGACCGTGAGAGCTTTATTTTGGGCACCAAGTAGGATTTTGATATGTAGTAACTGGGCAGAGGAAGTTGGTGGGTCCATGTAGACAGGGTGCCCCAGAAGATTGTCTTTTAGGTACAGTGCACATCCTTCCCCTCTTTTAGACTTATGATTGAGCCTAAAGATATTATAGCCTGGGAGGGAGATTGCTTGGTGAGGCACCGAGGGGGTGAGCCAGGTTTCTACCACTGCCAAAATATCAGGGTGGTGAATGCTTTCAAAAGCTTGCAGTTGGTCAAGCTTCGGTAGTAAACTACAGAAGTTCAGGCATATGATTAAGAGAGTGCCCAATTGCTTGGTTTGGGTTGGAACCCTTGCTGTCTTCGGACCTGGGTTGGGGTGAACATTTCCTGATAGTAGCAGGAGTAGGAGCAAGAGTTGCAGGGTGGCCAGGTGTAATTCCCTGAGGGAGAGCTTGCAGTCTTTTATGTGAAGAAGAAAGCTGAGGAGTAGATGTGGGGGTACAGCAGGAGCATTGTGTAATGGGAGGATAGCAGAGTCCAGTGCGCACTCATAAGAAGGTGCAGATTTGTAGTGAGGTGGTGTCTCCAGTGGGCAGGGTTAGCTTCATAAGGATGAGTGCCAGTGCAGCAATAGGAGCAATTCAGTTCATGGCTTTGGAGAGGGGATGGGAGACAGACTGAGGGAAAATGGAGCAGAGGGGGGAGGGCAGTGAGGAGGAGGAGGTAGGACATTGAGGGGGTGGTATGCATATTAACACAGGTAGTGGGGGCGAGGGTGCGTATACTATAGGGTTGGTTTGGATGGGATCCAGGGAAATGCCTGTACTCCGGTGATTGTATGTACATTCCTGGGAACTGCTGGGGTACAGGGGCAGCCCTTTTAAATTACGGGCTGTAAAGAGGTTCACCTTGTGAGATTTGGTACCATTTAGCTTTAAGGGGTAGTGCCTGCTTTTGGTGAGTTACTCAGATGTGCAGGGACGCAGTGAGAGGAGAGGTGGAGAAACTGGGTGGGAGGAGTAAGAGCATATTTAAAGAAGGCCTGGGAGGGGGTGGGAGAAAAAACCTCAGTACTTTACCGGCAGACAGGGCGAGCTGTGGTGCCAAAAACCTATTCAAAGTCAATGGATAAATGTGAATCCTTCCTAACTAAAAGAGATTTCAAGGAAAGAGTCAAAGGGTCAATGTGCAGGTTAAACATGGGCAAATACTGAGACAAGGCAAGCAAGTGTTGTGGATCAGTATCAATAACATCTGGTTCAGGGAGAGGAACAGGAGTTATCAAAGTGTGACCAATAACTATTTTCTGCTGTGGAGTAAAACAGAAGTTAGGATATGCAATATCACAGTTTTTTCACCCATAAGCAAAACATTTATGGTTTGTTACCACACAATACTGCCCATCAGACTTGTAAGTCACTCTTACGGATGGTACCCTCCATCACTGTAGATGTATAGGATAAGAGAAGGACTGGTTGGTGAACCATGAAGTGAAACGTTGTACCTCTTCCAGGTTGGTTCAAGATGCAGCTGTTTCGGTGTCAGGCGCAGAAGATGCAGCTTGAGATTTGGATTCATCATCCTCATCAACATCAGTCAGATTGGACGGCAGTTCATCACCCAAGGTGTAGGCCCAGTCAAGGTGTTCAGGGGAGTACCCACATACAGGTTTCACAATATCAAAATCGTCACAGCAGCATCTGTAATAGTATCCATTCTTGGCGCAACAGTTCATGTGGGTGCCACCCAGGCTAGAAGCACAGCATGGTAGACCAGTAAAGATGGAAGGTCAGTTCTTTCCTGGTAGATGTCATCATCAAGGTGTCTGATAGAATTGATTGCAGTCAGTTTATCACAAACAGATGTTTCAGGATCAAAGCATGGAAACGAGACAGTGAAGGTAACAAAATATTATCATGTATTGAGCAAGCTTTAGTAACGTAGCAAGGTGCTTGATTTGGATAATGTGAAATATACCCAAGGTTTCTAGCTATGGATATAGAAATGTTAACAGTATTTGCTAAACAGTTAGTAATGCAACCATTGGATTTGCAATGGGGACAGTACCATCTGCCTAGTAGTCTATCATGAATAAGATCTGGAATGCATCCTGTTTCAAAGTCCCTGAAGAGATTGTTAACAGTGAAAATTACAGGGAACCATAAGCAGAGCATAAAGGTTTACAGCCATTATTTTGCTTGTCTGCCTGCTTGTTGTTTTGAAAAATCGGTTCATTAATTTTACTCTTGGTATCATTGAACCCTTTGGCTATTTCCTGCATGTTATAGACTGTAAAATGTTCTTCTTCACCTAAACCATCTACACCATGTAACATGGGGGTAGGATATCATTCTTAATAACGTGTTGAAAATTAAGTGTTTGTGCTTTAATAGCTCCTGTATCTGCTCTGTTCCAGATAGACATGCCTGAGCCAAAAAAGCCAGAAATGGTGCCTGCTGCACCAGTAACATCTGCAGTATCACGCCTAGTGCGTGGTCTAGCTTTAGCATTAGGTGCAGGTCTGAAGACCCATACATGATCAGTGGTATGGGGGCCACTAACTGGATCATTAGTGCATTTTTGATAAGCAGATACAATATCTGTAAGCATCATACTATAAAATTTAGAAGTTTTGGCCATGTGCCAGAGACCAATCTCAGCCATATTCCAGTGTATAAGATTGAAAATAACTGGGACATGCATAAATTGTACATTGTTAATCAGGGCACCTGGAAGGGAAATGGTTGTCAGATGACTAGGAGGACCTTCCTCCTTGGGAGGGCAGTCAGTCATTTCTTCTTTGGTAGGTGTGACTACAGAAAGGACAAGGGCTTCAGTAGCTACATAGTTATGAAGACAGAAAGCACATGACTCCTCAGAGGTGAAGTGGTCACAACAAGCAGGACCTATGAGAGCAGTAAGATTATAGTGGTCAGTATGTCTGGGAGAAGTCTGTCAAATGGAAAGTGTACCATTTTGTGGTATGTCAGTGTTGGGCCATCCATGGAATGTATCTTTGGATAGGCATGTTACAGGAAGTGTGTAACCATTGAAATCAGTTTCCCATTAAATAGACAGTGAAGATCTGTCTGGAGCTACTACCATAGCATTAAGATAGGTGTCTGAGCCTTCCTTAACAGTAATCATTTTGTTTGGCACATTAATATGAACACCCACAGGGGATGAGTGTTCAAGTTCGCTGAGAAAATGGTCTATACGCTTTTTGTGTGCAGTCGATAGTGGCTTGTTCTGAGAACCAGTCAGGGGAAGAAGTAGTAGTCCCAGCAAGATGAGGATGTGCAAGATAGCCATTCCCGAAAAGTCTTCCTTGAGCTTGCCTAAATGCTCACTGTCAGGCTGGTGTTCTGCAATTTAGCAGTTTAAATGTATTGCCAGAGAGTGCCTGTATAGCCTCTGTGTACTGTCTCTTTAAGAGCTGCCTGGATTGCAGTCATAATTTATCTGAGATGGAGCTCTGTTAGAAAATGTACTTGTTTACTGATCATTTTTTAGAGTAGTAATAATATTGCAATTTGTTCTAACCTGCCTTCTTTGCAGCATGACAGTTCTGGTTCCATCATCTTGGTCCTGGCCTGCAGAATGGGCCAGTCAGTACATTTGGGACTCTAAAATGGAGCCTGCCTACAGGGGCTTGGTGGGGCCATAACTTGTAGAAATTGTAGTTTTGGGCTTTTGGCACCTAAAATAACCTGGAGGGGGAACCCTTGTTGTGACAGACAGATCAGCCAACTGAACCTTTTGGATCTTGGGGAAAGTCCCACACTGCTTGCAGTTTCAGTTAGATCTAAGTTGGGAAGTGAAGAAGTAACAGCTCGAGATAGTTTGAGCAGCAATCCATAGTGGATTCACATGGGAGAACTGTGGAAAGGCCTGAGTTTGGCCTGCATGCCTGTCTGCTGTTCCTGAGAGAGAACTTGTGCTTTTTTTTAACTGAATCCGAATTTGGAGAGCGAATTAAGCCACTGAATTGTGACCAAGCTTTAATCTGAAAAAGACCGAAGAATTGCTGAATGCGATCGGCCTGTCAGGACTTCCAGCTACCTCTGAACTCCCGGATTGTGCGGAGACTGTTATTGCGACCGGAGAGCCATTTGCCTGGTACAGTGGAATTTCCTTACATGTGAATGTGCTGCGTGCTTATCATAGGTTGTGATTTGGTTCCCCACTGTGTGTCTGAACTGTGTTTTGCTTGTTGGAGGCTTTATCCCACTCCATGGACTGAATCTGTATCCATTTCTGTTTGTCTGAGCTGTTTTCTACACTGGCCCAGCCAGAATACCTGCTACACAGAGAAAGTCATCAACGAGAGACTGGCATGGGAATCAGCCCCCCCCCTGCTCAATGCCTTGAACAGGAACAATGCCCCAGTGATTTGTGTGGGCCCTGCGTCTCCGGGCATTCCAGCTCAACAGCCTGCAGTCTTGATTTCGTCCTGCCTGTGTCCAGTATTGGGTATCGTGCGAAAAAATCAGGGTAGCTCCCCGCAACAACAGCTAAATCTAAAAGTGTTGTCATCTGATTGTCTTGTTGCCTTTTCTTTCACGAACTGAGCCCTCTGGCTCCAGATTACAATTAGTGTGTGTTGTGCATGTTGCTTTCTTCCAACACAGGGCACCAAGCAGCTGCAACGTTCCTGGCTAGCCCCCTGTTTTCTTACATGGGTACCCAGAGTGTGTGTCTGTGTAGGGACTCTGAACTGCATATATAACTGTCTGATTAATATAGCTTTTAAGCAAATCAACCTGATTACACCCTTCCCTTGTTCAAGTCCCCTGAATAAATCAGATTTAACTTTGTTTGCATTTAACCTGACTGTGGTTCCTGTTTGTGCCAAGAGTATTGTACTGTTGCTATTTGCTGTGCTTAACCTTGTTTTACAGGGGGGTTCCCAGGGTCAAGCTAGAGGAACCAGCCCTGGTGGTAAGTGCAAACAGTGTGGGTAATCGCCTGGTAAATAAGGGTCATTGTGAAAGTAATTATTGTATATTGTTCAGGTCACTAGAAGGGAAAGAAGGAGGTTACAGTGTCCCAGAGGGCTGTGGCCAGGTTAGCTTGACCCCTAACAACTCTGACTTCCGGGTGGAGGCACCCAGTTCATTACCCAGGCCCCTTAACCTGCTACTAGCCAAGCAGGCAGGGGTAGCAGCCCTTGGGATAGTGACACTTAGGGATTACATTTTGGAGGCTCACCGCTGGGATTTTGTGTCTTCTAGTGGCCAAGATTATGAATTATTTTCAAACATAAATGGCTACCCCAACAGAAGTGGCTGTGCACCAGTTGGTGGGGTGGTGCATGGGGCAAGAGATTGACCCCATAATGCTGTGCTAATACTGGATATACCTATGGGCATTAATAAGGACACTGTTGAAGGGGCACTTTCTAAAGTTGAATGTTTGAAAAAAAGCTGTAGTGGTGGGTCGACAGGCTGATTTAACTGCCCAAACTCTCATGGCCTTGGTGGAGTGTAGCTACCCCCTGTACAGTTCAAAGGTGCCCCATACTATCACTCCAGAAGGGTTCCCAGCTGCCTAGAGGGTGATAACCAAAGATAGCAAGGATCCCTTAGAGGATGAGCCCCCACCGTTATCTGAGTCTTTTGAGGAGAAGTTTGCCAAGTTGTTACTGAAGGAGGGTAAAACTGTGGAGGAGTTAAAAAAATTTATTCCTGTCACCTGGGAGTGTCACCTCCCCACTGTCCACACCCACCCCACCCCAGCACCTGTTCCTTCACCAACTTCTGTACCTGCTTCTGAGCCAGCAAGTAGTCACTAATGGCCCTTACTGCAAGCTCAAGGTATTCTCTGGCACCCGCCCAACTCTTAATGGGTAAGTTAACCTGGAGACCTGGATAGACTCTGCTACTCTTCTGGTACAAGACTGGCAATGCTCACAGGCCAAAAAAAGGGCCCGCCTGGGGGAAAGCCTCCAGGGATCCGCCCTATGTACATTTTGCTCCCTGGGATCCTCTGACCCTGACGCCAAGGCCCAAGAGTACATAGTCACCCTTGAAAATATGTTTGGGAGCACCACGTGTTGAGGTCTTGAAATGGAAACTTAAAGATATTAGACAACAGCCAGGGAAATTGTCATCTGTCTACTTGGATCGATTAGAGGGAATCCTACAAGCTATTTTTCGGAAAGGAGGCTGGGCCTCTAGTGAAGTGGACCAGGAAAGACTGGATTATATACTCTGCTCTGCCTGGCACTCCAGCTGGGTGTTGCTCAAATTGCAACTGCATTAAAGGAAATCTGATCCTTTGCCCTTCCATGTGTTGGTGATGGAGGTATGGGAAGTTGAGGAGGAAGGCTTTTCGGAGCCCTGCACAGTCATAGCTCCTGCAACCCCTGCTCCAGGTGTGGGGTCAGTCGCTGATGGTCTGGAATCACCGCAGTCATATGACGGAAACTGAGAACTAAATGTCAGCCCCGGTGGGGCCCAGCCAGAGAGGGGCTGCTACGGATGGTCCGTCATGGGGTGAACTGCTGAGGGAGTTCCGAGAAACATAAAACAGTCTCTTCATGAAGGCTTTTCTGCGAGTACAGGCCCCGATCCTTATCTGACTGCATCTGCTGTGGGGTGGGGTGCACACCCGGGCATCTGCTGCTGACAGCAGCTCAAAAATTGATGTCTTGACTATGGAAGTGAGAGAATTGACAAGATGTCTCCAAATGCTCACCACACCGCAGACAGAGGTGTAACCAAGGTTTTCTATTGGTAGTACCCCTGCCTCAGCTCCCAATGTGATGTCTCAGCCACACCAGACCCTAGAAACCATATTTTGCCATAATTGTGGGAAGGTTGGGCACATAAGGAGAGAATGCCGGTCCCCAAAAGACCTAGATAAAGTTGTATACAGACTTCAAGGGGAGCTTCGGAAAGCAAGACCATGGCCGAGGACCGCTGGAAATGACCCCAGTGCAGGACTGAGAAATCCTAACTCAAATTTCTTTGTGGCTAAATCATCTGTCCCGGACTCTGCTACTGCCTCTCCAGACTGGTCCAGAATAGTGGGCCCTTCCATGGAGACTTCTGTGACTGTCAATGGTATCCATGCTCAGGCTGTGCTCGATAGTGGGTCGCAAGTGACCATTGTATTCCAGGACTGGTATGACAAACAGTTATCTGATGTGCCACTACAATCTCTGGAATGTTTGCATGTGTGGGGCCTGAGCGACAAATCTTATCCCAACCTAGGATATGTCTAGCTCTGGTGGTCTTTCCCTGCAACTGTAACTGGCGAAGATGAACAAGTAGAGAGACACTAGCCCTGGTGTGCCCTCCTATGGGATTGTATGATGGGATTCCCTTGCTCATTGGAACAAATGCCCACATGTTTGGAAGACTAGTGCAGCTGTGTCAGAAAAACAAGGGAAATGGACTGGGTGGGCACTGAGGATCCCAGCCCTGATAAAGAGAGCCTATGATCTGCAAAAACGGACTACCAAAGTCGAAGGAGATGAGCTGGTGGGGATAGTGTGGAAGAAAGAGCCTGATTCTTTGGTACTCCCTCCCAATGCTCAATATACCATTCAGGGAGAGTTTCGTATTAGAAAGGAAGTGAAAAATAAAATATTAATATTGGATTCACCAGGTGATGGAAAGCTGCCAGAGGGATTATTGGTTAAACCCAGCATTTTGCCTGTCTGTGCCTATGCTTATGCATGATGAGTGATAGTCCAGATTCAGAATGTGTCAGATCGGGAGGTCTGGTTGAACAGATGGTGCACCCTAGCTACAGTACACTGTACAGACATTGCTGTATTACCCAGCAACATGTACTCTGGTGAAAAGGAAAGAGTGACCCCAGATGTATTCGACTTTGGTGATTCCCTGTTGCCAGCTGAATGGAAGGCTGGAGTTAGCAAGAAACTCGCCTAGAGAGATTAAGTGTTTTCATTAAAAGAATAGGACGTGGGGTGTGTCCAGGGTGCAGAGCATCACATACTCCTTCATGATGACTGGCCATTTCGAGAGAGATCTCGACGCCTCGCCCCAGTGGACATAGATGATGTTAGGAGGCACCTGCAGGAAATGCTCAGTGCTGGCATTATACAAGAATCAAGGAGCCCATATGCCTCTCCCATTGTGGTTGTGCATAAGAAGAATGGGTCTGTGAGGATGTGTGTTGATTATCGAACCGTGAACTGGCAGACCATCCCAGATCAGTACACCATGCCACATATACAAGATGCCCTGGATTGCTTGAATGGGAGCAAATGATTCTTGGTATTGGATCTTCGCAGTGGATATTACCAGATTCCGATGGCTCCAGAGGACAATGAGAAAACAGCCTTCATCTATCCTTTGGGGTTCTATGAATTCCTGAGAATGCCATAGGGGATTTCAGGTGCCCCGGCCACTTTTCAGCGACTGATGGAACGTGCAGTGGGAGATATGAACTTGCTGGAATGTCTAGTGTACCTAGATGATGTCATAGTGTTCGGACGCACATTAGAGGTGCATGAAACCTGACTGTTTAAAGTGCTGGACCGATTGGAAGACTTTGGCCTCAAGCTGTCCATCGACAAGTCCCAGGTTTTTCAAACCTCCGTGAAGTATGTGGGACACATAGTATCTGCAGAAGGAATAGAGACTGATCCCAGTAAGGTTGAGTCCCTGACTAGTTGGCCCCAGCCCCATAACTTGAAAGAACTACAATGTTTTCTGGAGTTCTGTGGCTACTGCCTCAGGTTCATAAAAGACTATTCAAAGGTGATTCGCTCACTCCTGAATCTTACCTATGGTTACCCCCCTACCAACCATAAATACAAGAAAGCAGCTGTCAAGCAACCGGAGAAAGTGTAGTTCCACACAGGTGAACCTTTTGGGCCCCGCTGGACACCTGAATGTGAAGCAGCCTTCCACGAAGTCATATACAAGGTCACCCATGCCCCCATCCTTGCCTATGCTGACCCTACCAAGCTCTATGTGCTGCATATGGACGCTAGTATGCAGGGCCTAGGAGCTGTGCTGTATCAAGACCATGAGGATGGTTTGAGACCGGTCGCTTTCGCCAGCAGGAGTTTGACCCCATCAGAGCGAAACTATCCTGTGCATAAGCTGGAGTTCCTTGCCCTAAAATGGGCCATCATCGATCAGTTTCATGAGTACCTCTATGGGGCAAAGATACTGGTGAAGACCGACAATAACCCGTTGACCTATGCACAGACTTCAGCTAAGTTAGATGCCACTGGGCACTGGTGGCTCTCTGCCTTATCAACCTATGATTATGCTGTCGAATATAGACTGGGACTGAACCATATTGAAGTTGACACCCTGTCACGAAGGCCCGCTTCCAAGAGTGATTGAGTCAGGCTGTCTGAACCTGACATCCGAGCATTGTGCCAAAAGTTTGACAGAAATGAACAGATGTCTGCGGACACAGTGGACTGTCTAGTAGATTGCTTGGGCCCTCCTGATACCTGCATACCAGTTGCCTATTGCTGTTTCTCTGCTCTAGATATTAGTGCACTACCTCAACTTGACAATGACAGTATTCAGTGGGCTCAATCCCAAGATCCTATGATTCAACCCGCACTTGATGCCCTGCGTGAGGGGAAAGATGTGTCTAAGTTACGTTCCCCTGACTTGTGAACTGCACTATTGTTTAAAGAAGACCCCAGGTTGAAGTTACTCAATCAGTTGTTATACAGAGAGACAGTGGATTGTAGTGGTCAAGTAGACAAGCAACAATTGGTCCTGCCTATGGCCTTTAAACACTTGGTACTTAGGCCCCTCCACAATCACATGGGGCACCTCAGTATTGACAGGACTCTCGACCTGGAATGATCTCGATTCTACTGGCCCAAGGTAGGGGCTGATGTTGAGTACCATGTAAAGACCTGTAGTCATTGCCTCCAAAGAAAAGCCCTGCCTCAGAGGGCTTCCCCCCTTGTCAATATCCCTACCAGCACCCCCGTGGAACTGGTCTGCATAGATGTTTTGTGTTTAGAACCTGATCAATGGAATATTGGTAATGTTTTAGTGGTTATGGATCATTTCACATGGTATGCACAAGCTTTTCCAACTAAAGATCAAAAAGCTTCTACTGTGGCCAAGGTGCTAGTGGAAAAATTCTTCATCCACTATGGTGCCCCCCAGAGGATCCACTCTGACCAAGGCAGAGACTTTGAAAGTAGGCTAATCAATGAAATGCTCTCTCTGTGGTGGTGTGAAAGTCAAGAACCACCCCTTATCACCCACAGGGGGACCCTCAACCAGAACATTTTAACCGCACCCTTTTAGACATGTTGGGCACCCTCCATCCAAAAGACAAGCCTAAGTGGAGCCAGCAGATTAGCGCCTTGGTACATGCATACAATTGCACCAGAAATGATGCTACTGGGTTCTCCCCCTACCACCTCATGTTTGGGAGGGAGGCCCGGCTACCAGTTGATGTCTGTTTTGGGGTCTCTACAGATGGGGTCCAAGATGAAAACTACCTGCAGTATGTACAGAAACTGAAAGCTCAATTGAACCATGCACATCAACTGGCCCAGACAATGGCCACTAAAAGAAATCTTCCCAACAAAGAGAGGCACGACAAGAAAGTAAAGGCTCAAGAGCTACAGCCCGGAGACTGTGTGTTGTTACACAATTTGGGACTACATGGCAAGCATAAAATTGCTGAAAGGTGGCACCATCTTCCTCATGTAGTAGTTGGAAAGTTGGATAATCTAACAGTATACAAGGTACGCCCAGAGAATAACTCCAAAGCTGTCAAGACCATGCACTGTAACCACTTGCTGTCTATCAGCCAAGTTATTATTGAAGCTGAGCCAGCAGACATTGCCTCCCCAGGGCCAGTGACTCGTGCTGCTGAAAAAAGAGACTGAGTCAACCTACCCCAGTAGTTACAGAGTTAAGGTTTCCCCCGCAGCTGGCCCAGAATGATAGTGACTCTTAGTCCACCTCTGATGGAAGTGACTATGGTAATGCTTATTATCCCTTTTATGAACTGAGTTGTTTCATGGAAATCCTATGCAGAATCGTGAGGATGGAGCTGGGCCTTCTGGACTGCCTAACTCCCCAGCTTCGTCCTTAGAGCCAATGCTCCCTGAAAGTGAAGTGCAAAGTATCACGTCTGAGGCTGCAGACTCCCTGTGTTTAGTGGAACTGTGTGACTTGCCCAAAGAAGGGGCTGATGGTGTGAGTCTCTCTGGTGACGCACCAGAACTTAAGCAACAATGTGAGAGTGCTGACAGCATCCCTTCAGTGCCACAAAGCCTAATTTTGCCAGAACCTTCTCTAAATGAACCAAGTGTTGTGGAAACAGAGCCTATAGAGCAAGGAGCTGACAGTGCCCCCAGTTTGGACATTCCCATCCATACAGAGGCACCCCTCATGAATGACGAAAGCTCCAAAGTTAGTGCTGAAAGTACAGAGACTGTGGCTGTTCCCTCCCAGAAAGACTGTCTGAGCTGTCAAGCCAGTATTGTGCTTCAGTTATGATACTCCTGGGAGGCCAGTGGATTTGCCTCTCAATATGGTTCACAAAGGTGTTTATATTTCTCAGAGCTCACTACCCAAACTGAGCTTAATGGCCAATTCCAGGTTGATTGTTCTTCCTTCTCAGTATGGTGCCCTTACCCCATCCAGCCTCAAGTTAGCTGATAGGGAAGGGCCCCCTCCTACACTGTTTAATGTACAGGAAGTTATAACGTGAATCAGTATTGTGATGTCACATGCATGTTAATCATAGTCAAATCAGTATTACCTGTATGAAACATGCATAAGTATTGTCCTTATGGATATAGTATCATGAAGTGTAGTGAATATGTATAGTAAAGTAATAAGTTTATGTTAACTGATGCATGATGGTACAGACTTGACATGGATGCCAAGTTTTCTCCAGGCAGGGAAGGGTGTAACCCCCCTACAAATGGGGATTCATGAAAAGTCTTCCTTGAGCTTGCCTAAATGCTCACTGCTTGGCTGGTGTTCTGCATTTTAGCAGTTTGAATGTATTGGCAGAGAGTGCCTGTATAGCCTATGTGTACTGTCTCTTTAAAAGCTGCCTGGATTGCAGTCATAATTAATCTGAGAGGGAGCTCTGTTAGAAGATGTACTTGTTTGCTGATAATTTGTTAGAGTAGTAATAATATTGCAGTTTGTTCTGTTTGTTTCCATCATCTTGGTCCTGGACTGCAGAATGGGACAATCAGTACATTTGGGACTCTGAAACAGAGCCTGCCTACAGGGGCTTGGTGAGGTCAAAACTTGTAGGAATTGTAGTTCTGGGCTTTTGGCGCCTAAAATAACCTGGAGGGGGAGCCCTTATTGTGACTGACAGACAGATCAGCCAACTGAACTTTTTGGGTCTTGGGAAAAGTCCCACACTGCTTGCAGTTTCAGTTAGATCTGAGTTGGGAAGTGAAAAAGTAATAGGTCGAGATAGTTTGAGCAGCAATCCATAGTGGATACGCGCGGGACAACCGTGGAAAGGCCTGAGTTTGGCCTGCATGCCTGCCTGCCTGCTGTTCCTGAGAGGGAACTTATGTTTTTTTTTTCGGACTGAATCCAAACTTGGAGAGTGAATTAAGCCACTGAATTTTGACCAGGCTTTAACTTGAAGAAGACTGAAGAATTGCTGAATGTGATCAGTCTGTCAGGACTTCTAGCTACCTCTGAACTCCCGGATTGTACAGAGACTCTGTAATTGCGACCGGAGAGCCATTTGCCTGGTACAGTGGAATTTCCTTACATGTGAATGTGCTGTGTGCTTATCATGGGTCATGATTTGGTTCCCTACTGTGTGTCTGAACTGTGTTTTGCTTGCTGAAGGCTGTATCCAGCTCCACAAACTGAATCCGTATCCATTTCCGTTTGCCTGGGCTGTTTTCTACACTGGCCCAGCCAGAATACCTGCTATGCAGAGAAAGTCATCGACGAGAGACCAGCCGGGGGATCAGTCCCCTTGCTCAATGCCTTGAACAAGAACAATGCCTCAGTGATTCATGTGGGCTCTGCTTCTCCGGGCACTCCAGCTCAACAGCTTGCAGTCTCAATTTCATCCTGCCAGTGTTCAGTATTGGGTATCGTCAGTAAACATCAGGGTAGCTCCCTGCAACAACAGCTAAATCTAAAAGTGTTGCCATCTGATCGGCTTATTGCCTTTTCTTTCACAAACTGAGCCTTCCGGCCCTGGATTACAAATAGTGTGTGTTGTGCATGTTGCTTTCTTCCATCACAGGACCCCAACCAGCTGCATTGTTCCTGGCTAGCCCACCACTTTTCTACATGGGTACCCAGAGTGTGTGACTATGTAGGGACTCTGAACTGCATGCATAACTGTCTGATTAATATAGCTTTTAAGCAAATCAACCTGATTACGCTCCTCCCTTGTTCAAGTCCCCTGAATAAATCAGATTTAACTTTGTTTGCATTTAACCTGACTGTGGTTCCTGTTTGTGCCAAGAGTATTGTACTCTTGCTATTTGCTGTGCTTAACCTTGTTTTACAGGGGGCCCCCAGGGTCAAGCTAGAGGAACCAGCCCTGGTGGTAAGTGCAAACAGTGTGGGTAATCGCCTGGTAAATAAGGGTCATTATGAAAGTAATTATTGTATATTGTTCAGGCCACTAGAAGGGAAAGAGGGGGGTTACAGTATCCCAGAGGGCTGTGCCCAGGTTAGCTTGACCACTAACAACCCTGACCTCTGGGTGGAGGCACCCATTTCTTTACCTAGGCCCCTTAACCTGCTACTAGCCAAGCAGACAGTGGTAGTAGCCCTCGGGATAGTGCCACCTAGGGGTTACAGACATACAAGGCAAATACAGTGGCATCCCCCAGAATGAAACATACTTTTAATGCACTCTGCAGTATGCTGCAACAGACCTACTGAATAAAGCAATGTAATTTCAATGCCAATTAGTCCCCTTTGTCATGCAGAAAACTGTGGCATTCACTTCATCCTGGCAGTGTCACATTTTCCTGAATGACAAAAGGGGACCAATTACTATCGAAATTACATTGCTTTATTCAGGAGGTCTTCTACAGCCTTCTGCAGAGTGCTGAAAAATGCTGCAAAATTGTGTTTCACCCTGGGGGACACCACTGCTCAGTTTACTGGAGGGACTAAAGAGCGTAATAAAATCACACAGTGTCACACAGAGTAAGGCACAGATGACATTATAATATGAGGAGACAGAATGGAGCAAGGATTAACAACAAAACATCTCTAAGAGCAACATGGTAAGAAAACGGGGAGGTATGGCCATCATTCAATGACAGATGGAACAGCAACAGCTTTCTAGTAGAAAGGTTTTCAAACCTTTTTTCAAACCTCTCAGGGAAGAGGAGTTTAGCAGTTCAGTTGGAAGTGAGTTCCAGTGAGATGGTACAGAGTATGCAAAGGACCTCTTACCTGTACTTGTTTTAACCCTTGGAGCTTCAAGTAAGTGATAGTTAGAGGACCGAAGTAAGTGCCTCTCAGGGTTGGGAGCTAATACACCAGCTAGATTGGAGGGGCATAAACTTTGGTGAGCTTTAGTGTAAGGCATAACATGGGGTACATCATCCTCTGCTCCAGAGAGGGCCAGTTCAGGGAGGGGAGACTTTGAGCGATGTCTCCGGGGAACGGCTGCAAAACAACTGATTTTGTTGTACAAAACCATAAACCTGTTTGGCTTTGAGTTCCTGAGGAACTGAAGTACAGGGGCACCATACAGCAACATGGGAAGCAGCAGGACACTGTTGCAATGGCAAGCCTCATCTCAGGGATAAAAACATTACCAAGGTGATATAGAAGTCCATTTTGTGATGTATAGTTTTGGTGATATAAGCTATGTGGGTTTAAAGGTGAATTATTGGTCTGTGTACACCCTAACTACTGTGGTCAGCACTTCCCATTTATGTACCTAAGATTAGGACTGACTTAGCCTACTTTGGACACCTGGGAGGAAAAAAAGGCTATTGATTAAAGGTTGTGAGATAGTGCTCAAAGCCGCACTTTCATTGCTTCCCTGCACAGAGGGTACGAATGAGTGCCCCTTGCATGTTGATGTAGTTCATCGCACTGATGTCTGTCCTATTCAAAAGGGTATCTGGATTGGGGGGGTGTGGCTTACCCAGTGATCAAGATGGTGCCTTAAACAATTCGACTGCTTTGCCAGAGCGCTAAAGCCAGCTGATACCCATCCTTTTACAGAGCCTAATCCTGAATTTTGGACCTGAAGCTGTCGGAAGACCTGCGATACCCGATAAACATTTTTGGGGGCTTAATAGCGCAACCTCCTTTCTTGTGTTCTCCTTACACAGAACGCTGCAGCCGTGACCGCATGGCACACGCTATGAAGGAGGGGGGGAGCTCTCTATCAAGGAGATGTTTTCATCGATAATGCAATGCATTGATGCCCTCACATTATTTATTTATTTATTTAGCTTTTGTTGACCAGGTAGGTACACTAGACAAGTCGTATGCCTATTTTCAGGTACGACCCGGGAGAGTACAGTGAAAAATACAGGTTCAAATAAGATACATAACAAGAGGGCAATGTACATAGTTACAGGAGAGCAAGATGAACATAGATAGTCTACAGTGAGCAGTAGTAGGTAAAATATGCATATACATACAGAATAAATAGACTTAAGACATTCAATGGCAATTACATTGTATGAGTGACCCTTTTACCAGGCAAACTGAGTGAGAGGCCTTTCGGCACCATGCAGTTCTGCTTAAAGTTGGACCAGCATAACATTCTGTGGTGATTTGCATATGCAGCCCATGATGCGTTGCATTGTGGGGGCACGTGTGATTTTGTATTTTCTTGAAACTTGGCTTCCCAGCCAAATGCCCTTTGGGGTAACCCTTGCCTCAGTGTTTGCGCACAGAGGTTCTTTGTCTTTTAAATAGTTTTTTTATTTTAATGGGTTCACCACAATATATCCAAGGCACACTGCCTTAAGGGTAGCTGGTCCATTCCACTGGGGTGTCAGACGAGGCATACTGATGAGTCCTGGTAGGACGAAACACGTGTCTATGTCTTCTGTTAGCACCCTTTGCAAACTGTGTGAGAGGCTTTTCGGCACCATGTAATTCTGCTTAAAGTTGGACCAGCATAACATTCTGTGGTGATTTGCATATGCAGCCCATGATGCGTTGCATTGTGGGGGCACGTGTGATTTTGTATTTCCTTTTACCAGGGCCACATAATTCATAAGCAGATGGCAAGCAATCACATGCTTCCCAGAGTTAGGGGGCAGTGGATAGTGGATTGGGTTAGACCACTTTGGAGACCTGATTAAGGTGGCTTAGGACACCCACATATAGAGGACAGTTTCAAATGCACCCACAGGGAATTTTGGAGACTCAGGTGGGAGGGGGAGGTACGAACGTGGTCTGGAAGGGAGTTCCATAGCCTCGGAGAGCACATAGCAAAGTCCCTATCCCCCATTAGGGTTCTAGTATAAGGAACTTTGAGCACCCCTGGACCTAAGGACCTGAGGGAGTAGGAGGAGGATTCATCAGGCTTGAGGAGCTGCGCCAACCCTGGAGGGGTTCCGGTTCTGAGCACCTTTCCTACCAAGTAGCCCAACCCGTATTTCAAGCGATTGTCTGGGCAAAGCCAGCCCAGTTTGTCGTATAATTTACAATGATGGGTGAGACGTGGGTTTGCCAGGGCAATGCGACAGATGTTGTTGTAGTTCGTGTTCCATCGAGCAAAGTGGACCTTGGAGGTGCTAGCGAACAGGAGAAGGCCATAGCTAAGTGAAGGGAACAGCACACCTCTGGCCAATGCCAAGCGAGCTGCAGACATCAAATTTTTCTTTGCCCTGTAGGCAAGACCCAGTTTACAGTTTACTGCTCTGCAAACATTTAGGATGTGACACCCCATGTCAAGTTGGGGGCCAAGTGTCACTCCAAGGTATTTTATTTAGACCGTGGTTATAAGGGGAGAGCCGACAACACCACTCACACATAGAGGGACAGGGGAGGCCTTGATCTTGGCTACTGACTCAGAAAGCATGGCCTGAGTTTTCATTAGGTTGAGGAACAGCTTGTGAGTCATTACACAGGATTGAATATTCTTAAAGGCCTCACTCAGCTGAAGGTTGAGAACCCCATTGTCCCAGGAGTGTGCAAGGATGACCAGATCATTGGCATAAAGGGTGGCATTACAGTTGGAAGTAGTAGCAGGGGAGGTTGTTAACAAATGCAGAAAAGAGAAGAGGCCCCTAACTGATCCTTGTGGGACACCAGAGGTCATTAGCCACCAATACCACTTCTGGTGTAATTCAGCAGCTAGACACTAGATTGGGGACGGCAGAGCAAAAAATGGAAGAACACGACACTGCCTTGCATGGACACTGTGCCACACTATGGGAGCAGGTGGCCCAAATTAAACAACTCTAGGTTAAAATAGATGATCTCAAAAATAGGAGCTGTCGGAACAATCTCCGGCTCCTGGGCTTTCCGGAGGGCTGCGAGGAGGGCAAACCTGTCCATTTCCTTTCAATAGGCCCTACTAGAGATTCTACAGCTGCCTCCCAACACACTCATTATTATTGAGCATGCTCATCGATCTTTGCAACAGAGGCCATCGCCAGGAGATAAGTCCAGACCAATTCTCACCCGGATTCTCAGCTTCGCACAGAAAGAGGACATACAAGCCCGTGCCCGGGAGCTGGGCTCGCTGACCTAGTGGGGGCCCTGGTAATGATTTTTTCAAGATGACTCCAGGGACTTGGCCACTAAAAGGAAGGCCTACCCCAAGGTGAGGCATCACCTCCATGATCTAAACATCCCTTTCTCGCTCCGATACCCAGCTCTCCTGAGAATTACTCATAATGGTACCCTTCAGCAGTTTTTTACTCCAGAGTAAACCATGAAATTTATCAGTGCAACCTGGTCTCTCACAAATAACCAGAGTCTCAGCCCTGTGCCAGACACCCCGGATCTCTCTTGTGCTTCATATCTCGATCACAGGTCTCCCCTGAAGAAATACAATGACTCAAGCACAGACCGGGCTGAGCCCTCCAAGGGGAACCACAGAGAATTTGCACCCAGACACCCTAAGGGCCAAAAACAACTCCCAATGGTGGCCCATGCAAAACGTGATCACCTGCACGACCGAGGCAAGACCAGAGTTGCACTGGAGCTGTCTCAAATGGAAGCTCGCTCTCACGCAGTGAGGGAGCCTATCTACATGAGTCCCTACTTCTCGCAGAACCGCTTTGCCCTACTGGATCTCACAGAACAAACTTTGGCGGCTGCAGTCCCTACAGAGATGGAGCTCTCGGTCCCTGACTTGCAAGAACAACACCCAGAAAAAGCACTAAGCTCATGGGCTGATGCCTCTGACAAGGCCTTACCGATTGGATCCAGGCCACTTTCAACTCAGGACTGGAGCCCAGTGGTAGGAATGTCGCAGCGCCAGGATGAGGACACAGAAGAGAAGACAACCCACAACATGCTCCTCGGTTAAGCAATTGCCAGATAAGTGTCCATAGGGTTTAGTGTCTAGGGGAGTAAAGGGTAGGATAATTCAGGGTAGGGGCTGGAGAGGATTGCTGCGTCATTCTCTCTGACCCTAGGTATACGGGTTATAAAGATGGGCAGCGTGGCTTCTGCCTGCCCCCCCACCTGACACTTCTCCTATTGGGACAATTATGTCCACACTGATATATACTGTGATATGTGAAATGTACTGGATTGTGGTCACTGTGAATGGATAGAGGGTGCGGGGGTGTTAACGGGATATTAGGTAGGTGCTGTGGGGGTCTGGCTTACCTAGATTAACTGACCCCCCGAGTTGCCCCTCTTCTCTGTCCTTTGAACTACTCCCCATGGGGCCTATACCCTCCATCCACCCAGATTGCTGCGATACCATATACCCTTCTCCCCAGTAGTTCACAGGTCTTTCCTTTCCAAGGGTTACGTCCCTGCCTGAGCTGTCATGGAACCTGTGCCTCTTATGCTCTGGCAGGTGTTCACAATGACAGGTTGAGTTACCCCTCTGCGTCAGACAATACATTGGAACCTGAGTTTATTGTTTGGTTTTAATACCTAAGTGTCTGACATGGGCATTTTAGCCCAAAGTTCTGCCTCAGTCTCACCCCACAGATGAGGCAGCACATGCCATTGGCTGGGGATACAGACGGGCTAAGTGCTACCTGCTTCCTCATAAGAGTTTTTTCTTTCTCTAGTAGATTCCATCACAGTTCACTGATGTGTATAGTGTCTTAATGTTTATAGTTGTACTGTTGAACATTACTTGATATAGACTGTCTATTAGGTAGGCAGGGACCTGATCACTGATTTCACGGCTACCTAGCTGAATCTGCCCAGCCGTGGTACACCTTAAGTGGTCACCTAGCCCTCTTCCCCTCCCTACCCAGGCAGGCATTGTAGGGGCCCTGCCTCCTTACTACTCTCCCCCTGAGATGCACCGTCTTTCACCCACACCCTCCCTTTTAGTAGCTACTACTTAAGGGCTCAGTGTAAGGTCAGAGCACCGCTCCCCCCCCCCACTATATTATGGCTGAGCTCTTCTTCCACACGTGGAATGTACGGGGGCTCAACTCCCCCATAAAAAGAAAAAAAGTCCTCTCCCACCTTAAATGTATGAAATCTAAAGTGGCCTTCTTACAAGAAACCAAATTGACTGGTCAGGACCAGAGTATGATGCTGAAAGACTGGGTGGGTCAAATGATATAGTCCCATGCCCCCACAAGGAAATACGGTGTACTTATTCTTTTACATAAGTCACTGCAATGGACCCTCCTTAACTCCACCAGGGATGCGGATGGCAGGTGGATATTGGGTTTGTACAATACTCCCAACTGGTCCGATTGCTTTATGTAACATCTATGCCCCAAACAGTGATGACCCACAATTCTTTCATACTCTGGCTGACTCCATCAGTACCTTTCTACCCGCCCATTGCCCACTCTTGGGAGGTGACTTTAATGTAACACTAGTTCCAGCTCTTGACAGAAATGACAATGGCAAGGAGGGACACGTTAGGGGTGGTCAGGCCCTACACCAGCTAATGACAGACCAAGGCCTCAGTGAAGTATGGAGGCTATTCCATCCTAGAACTAGGGATTACACTTATCACTCTGAACCCCATTCCTCATATAGTAGGTTGGACTATTGGCTTCCATCCCCTTCCCTCCTCCACAGTACCCTTGATATTGCTATTCTCTCTCATGTGATTTCGGATCATGCCCCAGTGCAACTGTTGCTGCAGTGGGGTCCTGCATCCCTCCCTACCCGCTGCTGGAGACTGGATCCTCTCCTTACGAGAGATCCAGATTTTTTCCCATGGACAAGTAGGGAAGCCTCCTTGATCCTCACCCTTAACCCCCCCCCCCGATACCTCGCCTGGGACCACTTGGGAGGCGTTGAAGGCCACCATGAGGGGCAATATCATGGGATATACAGCTGGCAAATGTAGAGAACGCGAACAACACCTCAAGGACTTGGAGGACCAGTTGGCTTCAGCAGAAGCTGCATTTAAGACCATGCCCTCCCCCTCCTCCCCCATTGTGAGATCCATTCTTGGCCTTTGTCTCAAAATCAATCAACTCCTTAACAGGAAAGTGGAAGTGGCTATCCTTCGTCTCTGGCATACTTTCTGGGAGGGGGGGCAATAAAGGTAGAAAGGTATTGGCTTACCAACTTAAATGCCACCAAGCTAGCAGGCTTATCCTGGGCTTAAAGAATGACCATGGAGGCATGGACAACAGCCCACTAGGCATCAACCGGATCATGGCTGCCTTTTATGAGAAGCTATATTCCAACACACCTTTGGTACCCGCCTCAGGCACGTAACCATTCCTTCAATGCTTACACCTTCCCACTCTCTCCCTACAACAGTCACTTGTCTTGGAGGCCCCAATCACAGAGACGGAAGTGGCCACTGCCATTAAGAATCTCCGGGTGGGTAAATCACCGGGGAGTGATGGATACACCGCAGATTTCTACCAGGCCTTAGCCCCAGGGATTATGCCACTCCTCACTGAAGTGTTCCAAGAAGCTGGAACTGGTCAGCCCTTCCCACCCTCCCTTAGGGAAACAACTATTGTGGTCATTCCCAAGAAAGGGAAAGACCTCACCAGCTCTGGTAATTATCACCCAATCTCTCTCATTAATTTGGACAGTAAAATATATGCCAAGATACTTGCCATGAGGCTGAGCCCCCTGTTACCACACCTTATTCGCCCTTCCCAGGTGGGATTTGTCCCCGGTCGTCACAGCACTGATCATCTGTGGACACTGATCAACCTTATGCACTTAGCCCACCATTTGGATATGCCTGCAGTAGCCATGGCAGTAGACTTTGAGAAAGCCTTTGACTCTCTCGAATGAGACTACCTTTATCAGGTCCTTTCCCACCTGGGGCTGGGTGCAGAGTTTATAACTAAAGTGCTAGCCATATCACAACCCTACAGCCCGGGTTGCCACTAATGCCACAAGTCCCCCACAGTTCCCACTTGCCCGTGGCACTAGACAGGGATGTCCTCTATCACCTCTCCTCTTTGTTCTGGCAGTGGAACCACTTGCTGCTGCTATACGCCAGCACCCAGCAATTCTAGGAATTCAAGCAGGAAATACAGACTACTCCACTTTGGTGTGTGCAGATGATTTACTCCTCCTCCTGACAGATGGCCCTTTGTCTGTCCCACCAGTATTGGCACTGCTATACTCATTTGCCACTTACTCAGGCCTGAAGCTTAACCAGAAAAAAACTGAACTGCTTCCCTTTAATGAACACTGCTCACAACACATAGCACTGACCCATAAGCTTCTTTGGGCCCCCATGGGAATCACCTACCTGGGTATCAAGTTCACCCCCAAACTACAGGATATATGGACCGCTAACTTGCACCCACTGCTTACTGCTACCAAAATGGAATTTGACAGATGGAGGCTGCTAAACCTTACACTTGCTGGTAAGATAGCAGCTATTCAGATGGTAACCACACCCAAGTTTCTTTACCTGTTCTCCCACTTACCCATCTCCCCTCCCAAACAGTGGTTTAAACCCATAGATACCCTAATAGGGGATTTCCTTTGGGAGGGCTCAAAGCCCCGTTTCAGCCACTCCAAACCTTGAGTGCACTGGACATTCGGAGTGTGGAATCTCCATTGGCTGAAGGGGTATAAATGGGCTTTCCAGACAGCACAAACTGTTCATTGGTTTAGGTCTGACTCCGCCCTTAATACACAGTGAGTCAAAATTGCAATGGGCATGACCAACACTGCCTGTTCTTCCTCTCTTCTTTATCCCCCAGAAGAGCTTGGCCCCTCACATCCTTCTCCTGTACCTACGACCACATCATCACCCACCATAGATGCGTCCAGGAAGGTCTGGTACTATGTGCATAACAGATTATCCATAGATCCTCTCCCCCTTTCTATGATGCCTCTCTGGCAAAACCCATCAATTACCATTGATCGGCGAACAGTGTTCTGGAAATCCTGGCTGGAGAAAGGTATACACAAGGTGGAAGATGTGAGTGACCCGGGTCTGGGAGGAATTGCCACCCTTCAGGCATTTCAGGAGAAATCGGATTTTCCAAGCAAAGATTTTTGGAAGTACCTCCAACTCCGGGCTGCACTTAAATCCCTTGGGGACACACGCGGAATATACACCAACCCAATGGTCTTACAAGCCTGGATACTCCACCCCAAAGCCTAGCAGTAAGATCTATGCCCAGCTCAGGAACTCCATACTCTCCCAATCTGAGGAATCCAAACTGAAATGGGAGAAAATGCTTAACTGCATCATCCCCACTGCCCACTGGATCCAGGCTTGGAAAGACGCCCATAAATGGTACCAGGATGCCAGATCTTGGCTAATCCAGAATAAGATTTCCCATTCTTGGTACAAAACCCTGTCTGTCCTGTACAAAGCTAAACCTCTGGATTCTGACTGCTGTTGGTGATGCCAAACTAAGGGAGGAGACTTGGTACATATTCTCTGGTCTTGTCCTAAGGTGCAAAATCTCTGGTCGGAGATTTGTACCCTCATCTTACAAGTCCTCCACAAATGAATTCCAAAGGTCCCCTTATTTTTTCTTCTTAGCAGGACTCCCACAAATGACTCAGCCTGAATGCAGATGGCTAGCCTTACTGGCCCTCCAAACCAAAAGGGCCCTGGTGTGCAACTGGTGCACAGCCATTGCCCCCTCTCTATCTGAAGTGGAGACCTCGTTGACAGCTTTAGCAAAACTTGACAGTCTGTCACACCTGCGCTCTAACCAGATGATTAGATTCCTGCTCTGCTGGGCCCCATATCTGAGTTATGCCAACTCACCTGTAGGGGTGGGATGGGCACCCACAGGCCGGCTGGACTCAGCTCTGGTTTTCCTCAATGTGCTTAGTAATAATGAGTTCAGACCAGACTGACCACTTCCATGGCCCCCAGGCTATCCCCCTAACCCCTGACCTGAGAAAGTAGGAGCTAACTGGCCACATGACTTAAAGGGCACTTCAAGGAAGGTTTCAATATCAGCCTCCTGATATGTACGTTAGACATGTACTATTTACCAGTCTATTGCTGTTGAATAGAACTAGCTACTTGAATGTATGACTGGCTCAAAATATCGAGAGTAGTGCACGCAGATTCTTTGTGTATACTTCCTTCTGTTTTAGAGGGCATCCTTCCTGGTCCAGTCCAAGACTTTACCAGATAGCTACTGGGACACAATTTAGACCCTGACCTTGGTAGAGGTAGGAGTACCTGGATGTCTGACCTCTGTCCACCATGCCATTAGAGCCATGACTGCCCCTGATGGGTGAGTAGCCTCATTTTTCTTTTATGATTCCTTCGGAAGTGCTAACTCTGTCACCACGTCCTATGCTTTTGGGACCCCCCCCTTCCCGTGTGGGTCAGGGCCCGTAGGGAGGACCACATTCAGACATAGTTAGAAGTCACATGGGTACTAGAAAAAATCTGGTGTATACGGTTGTGAAAGTCTGACAGATCCACTTTACTACTACTGTACTCAAGTCCATATCTTTTGCACAGACAGTTATATGTTTTGTTGTTACTCATCACTTTCCTTGAGCCATTCCTGACCTCCTCACCTTCCTCCCTTCCAAGTCCATCCCTCTCCCTCCCCCCTTTTGTTTATTTCCACACCAGCTATGAACCTGTCTTTTTATTGTTTTTGTTTCTACACCAGCTATGTACTTGTCTATACTGTTTGTATGATGTTCTTTTTTGAAAAGAAAAAAATGTTACACATAAAAAATGGGTATCTGGATTAAGGTGTTCTGCAAAGGCCTGGAGACCAAGAACAGCCCTCGTCTCCAGTACATTTATGTGAGGTTCGGAATCCTGATTGGTCCACACACCCTGAGTCTAGTACTGTTTTAGGTGGGCAACCCGTCCCAACCTCGAGGCATCCTTTGTGAAGATTTGCACTGGGGTTGGGGAAAAGATATAGAATAGTGGATGGGTGAACATCCACAACAAGGCTGTATTTCCATCGAGGGAGTTAATGACATCATAGAGACCCTGACAGCGAAGCTCGAGAGGTCTCGCTGATGTCATGAACTGCCCGAGATGGGAACGCAGACTTAGTTGTGGATGTTCACCCATCCACTGATTTATACAGGATATGGTTTTTGTTTTCCATTATTTTTTTTTGTTACTTGCAGTAGGCGCTGCTCCCATTCCCACTGGTGCTCCTGCTCGCTCCCGTTCCCGCTTGTGCCACTTGCCATCTGCCCGGTTTCTCAGTTTCTCCTCTGCACATCGCTTAGTTTTAAAATCAGGGGAAAAAAAGAAATATTTTTTCTGAAAGGGAGCCATGTATGGCTCTCTATGTCCTGACTCCATACTTCAGAGTCAGTAGCTCCGCTGCCCGGTGCTCGCTAAATCGTGCCACCATGTTTGTTTTTATTTTCTAGAGAGAGTCTCATCTGAGCCAATCAGGGAGCAGGTCAAGAGTAAAAAGTTGTTGTACTATCGATGTGATGTTAGAACGATATACAACCTTTTTGACCTTTGAACTGTACTACAACAAAATTTCAGCAGTTGCTGAAATCCATGCACAACAGACAGCACCCATATACTATAATAGGATGCCCTGCAACAAGTGTAGGGGTTCCATCCACCAGAACAGAGATTTTCTCAGAGGGAATGTAACAAGTACCATCTGTTCCAACTTGAGGCAGTATAGTGCAGTGGGTTAAGGCTCTGAGCTGCAGATCTGGAGACCTGGGTTTGAATCCCACAGCCACCTAGGTGCATACTGTGTGATCCTGAGCAAGTCACTTAACTTCCTTGTGCTCCCAGGTTGCATCTGGAAGCAAGCTTCAGCTTAGTGTGCTACTCCTGGTTAAACAATGTTCCCTTCCCTTTCTCAATTAGTCCCATTGTAGCTGAAGAATCCACTTCGGAATTCTCATATGGAGAGGGGCAAATGGGATGGTGACAGTGGCACCTGCTATATGCCCCAGGAGCCAGAGTATAGTCCTGGCAGACACATAGTGGCTGCTGTGAACCAGACAGGCCTGAGCAAGTGGGGCCTCAGCCCTGTCAATGGGCAGGAATGCACTGCTCATTGCTGTTTCTGGTACTGCCCCAATATACTGGAGACTGGCGTGGAGTGAGGATGGATTTTGATACACTGACAATAACATACGTCTTCGAACAATTCCTGATGTAACAGCCCTTTGACTTACCTAGGCTGCTCTGGGGCCCTCGGGTCAACTCAGTATACACCTCCAAGGGGGCCGGCCTGGGTTCCACAGTGGTCAGAAAGTATAGTGCTGTGCCTTCACCTGGGGTAAGTGGCAGGGGATACCTGTGGACAAAGAACAGGCTACTACCCCCAGGAAAATATGTAAGCTGCCCCCCAGAACACTTTCCCCACACAATAACAATCCCCCACCCCCAGTAACTCTTTGGCAATAAATCACAGCAACAATAGTTAACATACAAACAAATTATTTATTGAGGGAGAGGAAAAAGGGAGACTATCAAACACCACAACACTTTAAGAAACAATGATTTCCCATGCAGTAACTCCTCCTCCCACCACTGGGTGCACCCAGAAATGTCCCTATGCAGTGAGTACCTCAACAGGGTGGTGATGCAGGCCTGGGGTCTTTCATCGGGGCCCAAATAACTGTTAACCAATTTCCACCTTGAACTCTCTGCCTGGGCATAGCTTTTTAGTTGATACAGTCCAGCCTAGAACTTGCCCTCTGTTACCTAACTAGCTAGCTGGCTAATAAGACTCCCCAAAGCTGCAGCTTGGGGTACTTACAGTTCTGCAATTTGCAAAGAGTGCTTTCCATGGCTGGTTTGCAGTCCAAATGGCAGTTGCATGGTACCGTGGAGGTCTCCAGATGGTGGTGCACAACAAGGTCGCAGATCTGGATGACTAAAGAAACTGGAGAGTGCTGGTCTTCACCTGCCTGGCCTTGCCAACTTCACCCGGTGGGCCTTTGTGGGTAGTTTTCACACAGGCAGGCCTGTCGATGTCTTCCTTCACTGGTCAGTTTCCTCTTCTTTGGTCCGAGGGATGACAGACGTGGTCATTTAGACCCCTCTGTTGCACACCCTGGTCACACAGTTTCAGCTGGGCTGTTGAACAGTCTCTTAACCCCAGCACTCTCCCTTTTTTGGGTTTCTTTTCTCAGCAGTGCTGGATCCTCTCACAGATGCTTGCCACAACACTCATAGGCTCCCTCCTTACCAGAGATCACACTCACCAAACAAGTACCCTATGATGAGGGCACAGCAGCTCAGTCTATATCTGGAGTTCACTGTTCTTGTCAGTTTCAAAGTACTGCCCAAGCTTTGATCCAACAGGGAGCAAAATTATAAAGTCTGAGCAGCACAACCCAGTCTCGATTCCTCCTGCAGCACAACTTGATAGTTTCTGTAAGAAGTCAGTGGCCAAAAACAAGTGGGAGCACAGGTGCAGGAAATGGGCTTAGGAGCCATAAGTCTTTCTCCCTTCCCACACCACACACTTCAGCTCTCTCGATGACTCTCTCCTTTTGGTGGCAAACCAATCCTATTTTTAGCTTTCTGGCAGCCTTCCACAGATTGGCTACAGCGTTCTGGGGCAATTAACCTGACCTTTATCATTTCCCAGCAGCCCCCTGCCTTCTGTAGTTCTATGGGGGCTGCCATGTTTGTTTATCAGAGGGTCCCAAAAAGACCAGCCCAGATTTTCAACATATAAGCCCTTAAAGAGGGTTGAAAACATTTCCCACCAAGACCGGAGGCCTTCTGGTCATCATTTTATTGGTTCCCTGGCTCCTCTGTATTCCCTGGAGCTGGGGATATACTTTGATGTTGGCCGCATGGCCAAAACCAGAAATGGAGCCATATCTCCTTTAAATTTTTGAGGCTGGGTAACCATGCATGCACAGCAGAGTGTGGCTGCCATTTTGGTTATGAAGTTGCAGTCCGGGGCTTCAAACAACTCCCCAGTACCACTAAACAGCTTAAAACATGCCTGTAGGTGTAGGAGCCACTATCCAACCTTGGCCCCTCACTTTACCCTGGCCAAGGATTGGGACAATGTCAGCGGCCACAGCCACAGAATACACAGGGCTTGCTGGCCCAAATCCCAACAGAGCCACTGGCTACAGGATGGCATGGGACAGTGCAGGGGCCAAACCCACCAATTTGGGGGGCTTACACTGAGTTTGAGAAATTCTCTACTAGACCACTTTCCTGGAGAGTCCCTGCAAGAGCGAATGATCCAAATAAGGGAAGATGTAAAGCCCTTCCTTCTATAGGGCTGCTGGTGCAACTGCATAGCATTTGATAGAAACTCGCAGTGCTGAGGATTAGCCAAAGCGCAATGCTCTCAACTGATAATGGCTGTTCTCCAACATAAAGTGGCAGTATAGCCTATGTCATGTTTGGATTTTAAGCTTGGACTCAGACAACCATCTCTCTCTAGCACCAGCGTGAGACCTCTAGTCGGGCCATGTTTTATATACATAATAATGCATGCCACTATAGCCAACACTCAATTTAAGTAAAGCTGTCGGTTATTCATTTCTCGTTATTTATTTCGGCAATCTTGTGGGTGCATCGGTATTTCGGCGTCAGTCAATTGATTGTTGACCTTTTAGTAGTCGATCATTCATATTAGACCCCTGATGGCATACATCCCAGGGTACTTAAGGAGCTAAGGGTGGAACTAGCAGAGCAATTAGCAGAACTGTTTAGTGAGTCTCTGAGCACAGGAGAGGTCCCAGAAGACTGGAGAAGGGCTCATGTGAACCCGCTCCACAAGAGTGGTAGCAGAGAGGAGGCAGAGAACTACAGACCAGTCAGTCTTACCTCAGTAGTGGGCAAGATTATGGAGGCAGTCCTTAAGGAAAGGATAGTGCAACACCTGGAATCCATAGGGGCACAGGATCCAAGACAGCATGGGTTTACAAAAGGTAGGTCCTGTCAAACTAATCTCATAGATTTCTTTGACTGGGCAACCAGAGTGGTGGACCAAGGGGGAGCAGTTGATGTCACCTACCTTGACTTCAGCAAAGCTTTCAACACTGTTCCACATAGAAGATTGATAAATAAGCTGGGTAGACTCGGGGTGGGTCAGAAGTTGGTCAACTGGGTGGCAAACTGGTTGGCGGGCAGAAAACAGAGCATGGTGGTAAATGGTATACAGTCAGAAGAGATGCAAGTCAAAGTGGGGTACTCCAGTGATCAGTCTCTGAGCCAGTCCTCTTCAATATCTTCATTAGTGACATTGCAGATGGACTAGAGGGTAAGGCTTGTCTGTTTGCAGTTGACACCAAGATCTGCAACAGAGTAGATGATCCAGATGGGGTGGGCTGAATGAGAAGAGATCTGGATAAACTAGCAAAATGGTCAGAAGAGTGGCAACTGGGATTTAATGCAAAGAAGTGCAAGATCATGCACATAGGGAAGAGAAACCCTGAAGTCACCTATAGGCTGGGAGGGGAGTTGCTGGCAGTCACAAAGGAAGAAAGAGACTTGGGCATCATCATCACCGATGACCTGAAATCATCCAAGCAGACCTCTAAAGCAGTAGGTAAGGTTAGGGGGATGTTAGGGTGTATTAGTAGGGGTATTACAAGTTGTAAGAGGGAGGTAATAATCCCTCTTTACAAGACACTGGTTACGCCCCATCTGGAGTACTGCATGCAGTACTGGAGGCCACACCTTCACAAGGACATTAACCAAATTGAGGCAGTCCAGAGAAGGGCAACCAAAATGGTGCAGGGACTGCATCAGAAGACATATGAGGACAGATTAACGGAGCTCAATATGTATACCCTTGAGCAAAGGAGGAAGAGAGGTGATATGATTGAAACATTCAAACACCTTAAGGCATTAACAAGGTGAAAGAGTCTAACATGTTTAAATATAAGAAAAATAGCAGGACAAGAGTACACAGCATGAGATTAGAGGGAGGCTGATTAAGGGGGAATGTGAGGAAGTTCTTTTTCACAGAAAGGGTGGAGGATGCATGGAATGGTCTACCTCAGGAAGTGGTGGCTATGAATACAGTGCAGGGCTTCAAACGGGCATGGGATAGGCATAAGGGAGCAATACAGATGAGTATGAATAGATAGGCCACTGACAGAGCAAAGGCTGATGGCACATTTATAAGGTAAAAAAAGAAATGGGCAGACTGGATGTGCCTTGCGGTCCTTATCCGCCATCAACTTCTATGTTTCTATGGAAGGGCAGTTAAATATGCAAAAAATAATTTTCTATGTAAAGGAGTTAGATGAGATTTGTATATTTAACTTCTCTTCTATCTGCCTTTCCATGCCAGTTATGCATCTTGAATCCTGATATGCTTTGATAATTTTTTGATAAATAAAGTGGCTTTGGGGTGCCCTACTGCCCTCAGATCTACATTGAATTCTACTCTTCGAACCAGTTGTTGCTCTTGATTTTCATATGTCTAAGACATTCTGTGATATCACAGACTCCCACTCCATTCATCTGATTGTTCAAGTAGTATGAAAAGAGAGAGATGTAACAGCTGAGCAGAGGGGGATGCAGGGTAGTTACAAAACCAAGACAATTAGATTATTACTTTAACATAAAGATCAAAGCAAGGTATATCAGAATACTGTGTATCCAATAAAAGAACACGAGGGCATCTGTATGTTAAATATCAAGAGGACACTGTTCAAAAGAAAGTTAAATCATGTCCCCTATTTTATGGGCCTCACCAACATGGCTCTGGGTTAAACTGTGTGTACCCCCCTATCCCCCCCATGTTTCAAATCTTAAATGATGATACACTAAACCTATTTGTCACACCCCCTCAATTCCCCTAGGAGGTATCCCCCCTAAAGCGGAGGAAATTGAACTTCCCTCCGAGGATTAAGCTCTCACCCCATCTATCAGACAGATTGACTTGCTCTGTCTTCTGCCATCAACCCAAAACCCTTAAAAGTATGCAACCAGAAGATATGGTCCTTTGAATTAATAAAATGTTTTACTTGCATGAATCAGAGAAATTCCGTGTAGCAGTAAAACATCAAAGTTGCAGGACTCCCAAACATTATCTGGAGGGACCTCTGTACACAGGACTGTAAACCACCAGTGATACACATGCTCTTTTTATAAACCTGAAATGCTAGCCCAGATAACAGAATGAAAATAGTGGAATACAAGTGCATTTATCTTCTGTACTATAGTAAAAGGAGCCATTGCACAGTGTCAGTGCATGAATCACATTGACAAGACAGTAATTCAGGTAATAACATAAAAAAAATACATTGTCTTACAACTACATCAGCCACAGCTGAGCATAACAGAACTTCTCTTTAGATTTTTACATTAGTTTTCTGTGCTGTAGGCATATGTGGCAACAGCCTAGGTTACAGGACTTCATTATTGTCCACATTTCATAATAGTGTTATAGAGCAAGGGTGACTATGGTGTTGTGCTTCAAATATCATTAGTGGAAGATACCTGGATGTGTTTTCAACAAAGGGCAGGGCATCAAATGTTATAATATAACTTACGGATGAAGTCAGCATAACAGTACATCTTCAGTCTTGGGGATCTCAGTCACCACCAGGTACCACCACCGTAGGAACCAGTACAAATCAATGACAGGTAGGAATAGATAAGTTTATGGACATCCAGCATCCATGGTTAACAGTAAAATTTTAACCACATGCACAAGCAAGGATCTCCTTAAACTTAAGACAGAAGACCTTGTAATGTTAACCTGTTAAAGAACTCTACTATAAGCTGAATACAAGAGTCCTCCTTGCAGTGCAGTCGACTGCAATGCTTTGGATGCTGGATGGATTTCCATAAACTTAAGACAGGAGACTTGTGATGACCGGGCCACGCAAGGAAGCATGATCTTCTTTAACTTAAGACAGAAGACCTTGTAAGCTGAACCTGCTAAAGGACTCCATTATAAGCTTACAACAAGTGTTCCTTGCAGCACAGTCGACTGTAATGCTTTGGATGCTGGATGGATCTCCATAAACTTAAGACAGGAGACTTGTGATGACTGGGCCAAGCAAGGAAGAAAGATCTGCTTAAACTTAAGACAGAAGACCTTGTAATCTGAACCTGCTAAAGGAAACCATTATAAGCTTAACACAAGAGTCCTCTTTGCAGCATAGACAGACGTGGTGAACAGACTCTGTGAAATGACTCCATAAGCTTAAGACAAGGGCCATCGTAGCACTGCCCTTCAAAAAGCAGCATGTGCTGTTGAGTAAACATCCAGAGTTACGATTTGTTAAACTCTGTGGTGTGTTGATGTTTTACAATGTCAGCCATTTTAATGGTGAAAATGTTCTGTGATGATGCCCATTTACAGATGGTGAAGTTGCTAAGGTGGTGGTACCTGATGACCGAGATACCCCTGAAGAAGATCTATGTTTTGACATCAGTTGCACACTTCATATACTTCAACAAGTGACTGTGCTTGCCTCTATGTTCTTTTTCCTGTATAGTCATGCTGATTAAGCAAGTTACCAAGACAACAGGGCTATAGTCTTGTGAAGCAGTTATGAAATGGGGAAAAAAATGATCCTGTTCCTACCCTTATGGACAATGTACAGACAGGATATATCTAGTTGTTGTAGTCAAAGTTTGTTGAATCCTTTAAGCGAGGTTCAGTAATATTACAACACTGTCGGCTGTTGCACCTCTAATTCAGAATCATTCTTTTGTGTTTTTTCTTGCTGAACATATCAATTACTGATGAAAAGTCAACCTGCTCAGCAATGTCCCTTTCAATGCTTAAAAGTGCCAATGATGACAGTCTTTCTTCTGCCATAGTAGATCTTAGATAATTTTTTAGAATACGGAGTTTGCTAAATGTGCGTTCAGCCTTAGCGGTAGACACTGAAATTGTACATGGCTTTCTCTCCCAGGGTATTATTCTATATATTATTATTTTTTTTACATCCGGGTTGACGGCACATGCGTGCTCTCCTTATTCAGGGATAACTTTGGTCCGTGTCTGTCATTTTGCAGGCAGCCTGTGTAGCTCTGTGTGTGTCTCTCTTTGTTTTGCTTCGCTCGCTCCGTCACACTCTGCTATGCCTGCAGTTTCGCACAGTGACCAGACAGTGCACTAGGGCACTCTAGCAGCCGATCTATGCCTCTGGCTGTTCTGAGATAAAACTATTCAGAACCAACACCAGAGAGAGATGACAGACAACAGAAGTGGAAAAAAATTATTCACAGCCACCATACACCCTCCCCCAAGAGCCACAACATCCACCATGGTCAAGACAAGCATAACAAAAACAAATATCAGTAGTAAGATGAAATGAGATAGAGTAAATGTAATAAATTTAGTTTTGGTAAATATGTTTAAAAGATCTGAAGAAGGTGAAACAGTATTGCTAGCCGAATACTGGCACTTGTCTATGTTGAGCAGTTGCAGTTTCTAATAGATAAGACCAATACTGTCTCAATAAATGGCTACTACTGAAATATTGGTACCCTCTTAAAAATGAATTTGTTATATTTAATACATACAGAGCAAATAATTACATGCACTAATTTCAACAGTTTGGACTGCTCTCTGATGACACTGCTCCTTCTGCAAACTGTTCCAGCCATGCTCATCTCTATGTACTGTGCTCGCCCCTATGTACTGTGACAGCTGCACAGATGAGCACTGTCACTCTACCCAAATCCTCCTGGTGCCCTGCTGGGGCTGGTGGGGGTGGGGGGAAGTGGGGCTTTCGCATTATACCTTAACGTTCTATACACATAGTACTCTACTCACCAGATGCGCAATATAGATTGAACATTTTATTTATTGCTAAAAAAACCTTATACCATAGACATATTTGTGTTCTTGAAACATAAAGCTAGGGGATTTGCCCTGAATTCCTAAACAAAACAATAGCTTACTTTACCTCATAATTCTGTCTCTGCATGCCAAACTCTATAGTACTGTGCTTCTGTTGAAATGGGTATAGGCTCTGTGATTCCGTATTGGAAAGGGGGAAAAAGAGTAATAAACAAATGCCAAATTGCCAATATACTAACAAAATGCAATTACTATTCTAATGACCCCAGCCTCTGACGAATCATTTGCAAACGAGTCGTTATTTTTTCAACTAGGTAGTAGTTCAGCTTTCTCTGATACAATTACAACTGCTAGCACAACAGTACAGTGTGGCTATAAATGAAAAGCCCCCATACTACTATGGGATATGTTACATAGCGTTAGACAGAACAACTAGTGGAGCGCTCCCTTAGTCCTACACTTGCACCCCCTTTCCTACACCTGGGACGGCTGGTTGCCATTCTTTTCCAGCCCAAAGCCTCCACCATAGTACTCCACGCAGTGTGTCACTGGGACCGAAATGCTGAAAACATACCAAAGAGTGGAACCGCTTGAGTGTAGATTCTGGAAGACATAGACTCAGAAGGAGATCCATGCCAAGCTGTCAGTATAGCCTAGTGGGTTAGAGGAACGACTGGAACTAGGGTCGACACTACCTGACTCACTCAGCCTTCCTCACAGTCACTCTGCAAAGCAGAATATAGAAGACTTGACGCCTAACAGAGCTCTGCTTCTCATGCTGGCTCGCCCGAATCAGCATACTACTCGGTAATAGGCTGCTAAACATCGCAGCAGCCAATCAGAATGGACACACCCCAGCAGTCAGCTCCAGGATATTCAGGATTTTTTTGTACATACTCCTCCCCCAGCCAGGTCCTGGTCCACGGTCCACACAAGTTCGTGTAAAAAAAAAAAATGAAAAAAATTAATAAATAAATAAAACAGAGCTTTTAAAAGTCCCGGTCCCCTGCCCCCCCACAATCTACGCCACTGCAAAAGGGCAATGAGAGCCTGAAGAGACACACCATTCAAAAACATTTTGTATTCAATTAATTTGTTCTGGGCTCTGAGGTCCACAACTGGATGCAGGTCTCCCATGGATCTGGGGACTAGAAAGTATCTAGAGTAAAAACCCCTGTTCTTTTCCTTGGGAGGAATACTGTAGGTGCTATGGCATTCTTTTGAAGCAGGGACTGTACTTCTTCTCTCAGCAGAGATAGGTATCCTGGAGGTTAATAAAAAGGAGATGGAGGGTACACTGGAGGTTTAGAGAGTAGTTTTAGTGCATGCCCTTTCTCCACTATTTCCAGGACCCATTCATCTGTGGTGATTTTCCACCATTTTGATAGGTAGAGATCCTTCCCCCCACTTGTACCCTTGGTGGTAACCGTGGAGTGGGAGGAACTGTGGTGTCAAAAGGTACAAGAGGCAGCAGGTCTGCCTGAACTGGCACCTTTTGTCACCTTGGCATAGCCACTAGGACAGCAGCCCATGCAGGAGGACTGCCTGCTCTACCACAATATTGTGGATGGAAGCCACGTCTTCCACGGCCCCTAGGCATCCAAAAAACACCTATACTGCAACCACTGATATTTTCTGGGATCAAGGACTTCACAGACCACAGAGTCATTTTGGTCTATTGAAGGTCTTTTAATGTATTATCCAGATTAGGTCCAAATAAGTTTAAGTCTCAGAAAGAGGCATTTAGTACAGCCTGTTGTACATCAGTAACAAAGCCTTGAAAAAATTTAAATAGAGCTCACATAAAACAAAAAAGCTGATAAGGCTAACAAAAAAAGATTTAGAACTAAAGTTGGAGAATGACACAATGGATAATAAAAAGAAGTTCTATAATTATATTGGGTCACTTAAAGGAAGCCATTTTGGGGCCAGTTCACTTATTTTACAAGATACATTTATTACTGATGGAAAAAAAATATGGCTAACAAATTTAATGACTGCTTCATCAGCATATTTAAAACCAAAGAGGATATATGTGCTAACAACTTGAGTATCCCTGAAACACCAAATTCCTTCACTGAAAGTGACATAGTAACAGCGATTAATAACTCTAAACCAAGTACAGCCTCTGGAACTGATGGAATTCCGTCCATATTTATTAAAAACCTCTTGAGAGAATTATCAGGAATTCTTACTCTTCTACTTAACACTTTCATAAATGAGGGAGTTGCATTAGATGATTGGAAGTTAGCTAATGTTACTCCCATTTATAAAAAGGGATCCAAAAATAATGTTTGCAACTATAGACCTATAAGTCTAACATCCTGTATAGGAAAAATAATGGAGAGGATACTACAACATAAAATAATTGTCCATCTTGATAATTCAGGGAACTATGACATGTCTCAACATGGGTTTACCCAGGGAAAATCTTGTATGAGCAACTTGATAAGTTTCTTTGAGCCAGTTAGCAAAGCTATGGACAATGGACTCTCTGTTGATGTGATATTTTTGGACTATGAGAAAGCTTTCAACACTGTGTTTCATAGAATCCCAATAGAGCAACTTATAAAACTTCAATTACATCCGCTGATCATGAAGTGAATAAACTCTTGGCTGGAGAACAGAAAACAGAAAGTTGTATTAAAGGGGTATGAGTCCAAGTGAGGAAATGTTACTAGTGGAGTGCCACAGGGATTGGTAATCAGTCCATCTTTATTTAACCTTATGATCTCTAACATGCAGATGGACGACAGTGTATGGATACAAAAGTATGCAGATGACAGTAAGCTAGGATGTATTATAGATAGTAACTTAGCTGTAGAATCCTTACAGAATAATTTGAATAATCTTTACACATGGGCCTGTGAAAACAAAATAGTGTTTAATATTACAAAATGTAAGGTGATACATTTCGGGAAAAACAGCAAACAGGCTAGTTATACCATCAATAATATTAAAATACAAGTTACTACGTTTGAAAGAGACCTTGGATTTAACATAACAAAAATCTGAAATTTGGTACTCATATAAATAAAACAACTAAAAAATGTCATGGCATCCTTAGATGTATTCTCAAACATATTAGAAGTCATGAGCCAGAGGTCATAATTCCCTTGTATAGTAGTCTGATTAAAACAAGCTTAGAATATTGTGCCCTCTTCTGTTCCCCCACACTAATTAGGGATAAATTAAGAGTCAGTCTAACGTAAATTAACAAAACGTTATAAATCAAGGATCATTAAATTATGAAGGAAGATTGAGAAATCTGGGTTTGTTTTCCCTAGAATATAGAACAACTAGGGGTGAACTTTGTTGGGCCTACAAGGCCTCCAGGAATGAAGTGTTCCTTGAATCAAACTGTTTGATGAGACAAACTCTCCTCAATTGTACAAGATCACATAAATTAAGATTACATGCAGAAATATGTAAAACTATATGCAGGAAAAAAATTGTAACACAGAGAGTTCCCCAGTTATGGAACTCATTACCAGTGGAAGTTGTAATCAGTGAAAACATTAAACAATTTAAAAGAAAACTAGATCTATACAAGGGTGAAAAAATTCAATTACCGTTGTTAGGTTAAATGGTGGTGAGTTCTCTATGGGCATGCCCTCTAACTCATACAACATATGAACCTATGAAAGCCTGTTACTCTGAGCCAGGCATAGCTTAAAGTGTCTATACCCACTGGATGAACTCCCTCCCGGATGCTGCCTTCAAAATCCCTAGGATAGGGACGTCTAAGACAGTGCTGCGTACCCATATCCTGTTAAACAGCTACTGTGACTGCTAATCTAAACTACTCTTTATAACTTTGGTTTCTCTGTTACGATAAAAACTCTGTAAATAATAGTGTCATAGATTGTTTTGCTCTACCGGTGGTGCCCTGAAATTGTTTTAGCCCATGGTTGCCTCTGTACAGTATTCTTACTCTGTGTATGTCCTAACTAATGTCATTGACGTGGAGCCTTTGTAAGTGAGTCCCTGACTCAAAGGGTTGTAATTCCTAGACTGAATACAAAAATAAAATACATAAATAAGTTTGCCTTGGTACACTTATGTCAATGTTGGCAGCTCATTTTGATTTGGTGTTCTCGTTTTAGTCCGGCCACTGTATTCTGTACTTTGCACTTTAGCTTTGGAATACCAGCACTATGTTTCTTTGCACAATAAAGTAAAGCAGTCATCTTTTTGAGGTAAGCACTTGTTTGATTTTGGCTTGTGCATTTTTGTAGAAGCATACATTTATGGTGGTAAGTGCCATGGGTTTGTGGAAACCACAGTCTCCGTTGTCCACAGAGCTTAAGCGTGTTGGGTCTGGCAGGGTCTCTGACATGGCAAAAAAAAAATGTGAGGAATTTAAGGGGAGTCTCACAGGATCTCAAAGCAGGGCCCTTAGTCTATGTTTGTTTCCCCTTAGTATGACTTCAAGAGGGCAGTATGGCTCATTCTTTATCAGTCAGTCAGTCAGTGTCCTATAGTATGTTGATGTGCTGTGCCTGCCTTCTGATTTTTTATTGAAATATTTGCTTAATAATGATAAGTTAATTGGTGCACTATGAAGCAAAAAAGGACTTCCACATTAGTAGTCCATCCATCTTCCCATTGTCATGAGCCCTATAGACCCAGCAGTTTTTTTCTGCACAATTTAAACCCTGGAGCCAGGAATACCTCCTCAGGCAGATACAAGAAGCAGCAGCAGCTAATGCATTGTAAGCTGACCTCAACAGATGCTATTCAGTGTTCAGACAGCTGATGCAGCTTTACTAAGTTCTGCTTTTGCTGGACTATCAGGCAGTCTGAACAGTAGTCCTGACAGACTTCCTGAGGCTATTTTGATACTTAAATCATTTAAGCCTGGTATTTTGCAATGCAAAGCCCCAATATGGCAGAGGTGTACGTTCTCTTGCCCATGACAACTCATTTCCTGGATTCTTTGTCGGGAGGCTAGGTGCTCATGACTCTAGGAGCTGTAGAGTGATTGTGAGCACCCATGATTAACAAAGAATCGGTTTCAAAGTAGGTAGCACAATAGGGCTTGACAGACAGAGCGGGGTACTGCCTGTCACCCTTCTTGAAGACTGCAGGCAAAGTACTAGGCTTATGCTAAGCAGCTAAGATATCATTCTCCAAAGCAGGGTAAATAGGAGGTATCACATTAGTGGGCACTTATGTTACTTCCAAGAACTCCATTAACTTTCTCTTTCTGGGGTCTTCCTCTTCATCCTCAAATCCCATTACATCCTGTATTTTCTTGAATAAAGCTTTAAATGAGAGATCTTGAGGAGCAGACCTGGGATTATAAACCACAGACTCCTCACTGCAAGAGGATAGGGCAAAGCTGGAAGTAAAACCCACTTCATCAGGGTCTTCCTCCCCTCTTTCGACCTCCAAATCCTCCTTCATGTCCAGGAGTTTTACCTCATCATCATCCTGAATGATGATGGCAGCAAGGAACAGAGCTGACAATGGAGGAGGCAGCTGTACAGGGAGAGCCACAGTGATGCTATTAGGTCCTGTTGGTGACAATAGTACTGACAGGGAAGGCCCAGTCAGTAGGAAACATGCATGTTAACATTTCTGTAAATGATGCCAGCATAGCCTGGGAATTGACAATGTCCATTTCCAAGTTTTCTGACTGCCATCTTCGTCAGGATAGAAACCAGTGACGGAGGTGGCATACTGCCCATAGTAGGTATGGCAGCACTGGAGCCAACCCATGACCTTGGTATCTCAACAACAGTTGGAGAGGCTATAGTCAACACCACCGAAGTGGACAATGATGAAGACTTACCCTCCTTCAATGGAGACCTCAACCTCATCAGTGAAGCATGTTTGTCTCTATGCTTATGGTGGCTGGAAGAGGAGGGTTCCAATGATGATTTTTCCTTTTCTTGTGATTTCTCCATCATCCTCGCCAACCTCAGTGGCAATAAGGTTGCCGACCACCTGGATGTTTCCTTCCTTGTGGCAGGCTATCATGAGGGAGAAGCCAATGTGGAGCCCATGACCTTTGCTTGTTCTTCCATGGTTTTGCCTCCCTGATGATGTGCTAAGGGTGCAAAATTGGTCGGAGGAAGTTTGTGAGCACCGCCAGTGTCTTTTTGGAGGGACTAGTCTGTGAGTCAGTTTTTCTTGTTATACACTAATAAATCCACAACAGTATTACCTTAAACTGCAAATTCCGTTGTGGCGGTGCTTCTTTTATTCTGGTTTGTCTCTGCAGTGAGTTAGCACACCACAAAGTGGAGTGGAGTGGTTTTTATTGTTTGTTCCTGATTAAATTCTTGAGAAATCCATTGCCTGCCTCAGTCCACCTAAGTATAAAGAAAACTGTTAAGTGGGAGAGACCCAAGACCAATCACATCTACTGCAAATGCCAATTAGACTGGAATAACAGGCCCACTCACCAAAATAGTTTCAAACTGGTATCAATTTATTTAAAGGTAACTTCCAGACTTAAATTTAAAGTTTTGACCTTTTGGGGTATCCCCATCCCTTCATCAGGCAGTCTGGTACCATTTTATAATATTTTAAAAAAATCAATATAACCATATTTAGAATGTTTAAAAATGTTTGGTGTTAAATATATTAAATATTTACAGAGTTAGTGCATTAAATGGACTGTGCTTATCAACAAAGATAAATACAAGCTTCTCTGTAGTCCTCTGGTTCAGGTGTACATATCTAGATGAATACGTCTAAAACCTTTAGTCCCAGTTATCATGTACCTTAGCATCCATATATTTAAACTTAAAACATTTTTTTATAATAAAATATCACCTGGTTTTGGTGTTATGAAAAAATGAGGCTTTTAAAATCACAGTCATTCTGCATGGTAAAGTATCTACAATTGTTTAAATAAGTCCATTTCAGATATTTCTATTCCAATACACCATGATACCGAACCACCTTAACAGTGTTACCTTAAGTTCGACCTCTGTGCACAAGCAACATGATTTTGGTATGCCACCACTACAGTGTCACCCACACAGCGAAACCCCCCCAGTGCATAAATCATCAGCGATGGGGGTTTTTGCTTTGAGACACTTTAGAGCGACAGGGATAAGTATCTTACCCCACTGTCTGTGCAATGTGGAGTTAAATATACATAGTAGGGGGTGCAGGGGAAGGGCACAGCTCCCTGCATTGTGCACCACGATGTTGCCATCGGTTCGGAGACATGTCACAGTCAAGGGTGTCGATGGGTTCCCGGCACTGTAGCAGACATCACAGTTGGGGTTGGCACGCTGACATCATGGATCCCATGATTTTTGATTGATGCATATAGTGCATTGTAACTTTGTATTGCAGCCATTTTTCCTAAATGACCCAACACCCTGGTGATAATTCAAACTAACCAAATTCAGAACTCTTACATCTCGGCTCTTTGCCTTCATTTGTTCATGGGTGCCTAGCAGTAGAGAAAGCAACAGAAGTAGTATACAATGTGTTTTCTCAGATACTCATTTCCCCAGAGTGGTGTTAATAAAAGCGCTTACCAGCTAGATGCTGTGCTCTTGCGTGGCTCCCGGCATCTCTTTATTCAGGAGTGCTTGCTGCCTGTGCAGGTCCCCTATTTATACAAATTTCCTTCCCATATCCTGTTTTTGTTGTCAGATTCCCTATCTTGGAGGGGAGCACTGCCACAGACTCATGTGCCCTGGCTGTGCTAGTGCCCCAAGCGGCCGTGTGTTTCACGTGTACCAAACGTTGCTCCTGCTGCTATGAGACTACTTCCCTAGCCCCTCTATATCACATTCCTGCTAACACATCATAGCAGAATTCTTTGTTTTCTGAAAACATACTTTCCCCTGAAACCACACCTCTATATCACATATGCACAGTTTAAATAGCCGCATCACCCTGAAGTAGCCCATTAGTTACCTCCCTGACATTAGAGAATCTTCCACTTAGAGCCACTCCCAGAGTCCTATATGTCAGCTAGTCTTCTAGCCACCTAGTTAACCCTTCCCATAGTCCTAGCTCCCTCACTGTCTTCATTAGTTTCCTGTGTGGCACTGAATCAGAGGCTTTGCTGAAATCCAGCTTCCAGTTGTAAAGTTTAGGAATGCTTGTAGATACAAAGAAAAAGGAGCATCGGATGCAGTGCTGCTGATGGGAGTTGGAGAATGTAGGGCCAGAAGAGAGACACGGAGGATAACTAAGTAAGGAGGAGGACAAAAAAGGAAGTGGATACTTCTGAATGAGCATGGTTTTGTGTGTCAGCTTCCTAAATCCTGCTTTATTTTTACTTTCAAACAACCACTGAACATCACACATGATAGGAGGTGACGTTCTCAGCTATTTTGTGGTTGATTTTGAAAGGAAACTGTGGGCAAATGCACCTGCAGTCAGTGGGCAGACAGCTGTCTGGCAACATTCAAATGAGCTCTGTCTCTTCAAATGTTAAATCACATGAATATTTATGAATTGAAACAAGTGGTCTGTGGGATTGCCTCTTGAGATGAAGCATCTCATTTTCATGAGGGTCCCAAGAGAAAGCAATCCATTTATATAGTTACATCAGTCACGTAAATAACATGTGAGAATTTTCTTTATTATGATAGTGTTCCCTCCCCATTATAGCAACACCCACTTTATTGTTTTTGTTTTTTTCAAATTTCATTTGTTAAGGTTTAAAGGTTTTCTACTGGCATTTCACTGGTTTCTAGCCTCACTTACACAACTCTAGCCTGGGAAACTACATTGTGTAAGCTGGACTACTATTCTGTGACCCCTACAATTGAGGGGGTAGCAAAAAATTAATGCAACTGTAGTTATTACATAAGGTATTATGTAGGTGTGGGCTAGTCCTCTGATTCAGGTGTACATATCTAGATGAATACGTTTAAAACCTTTAGTCCCAGTTATCATGTACCTTAGCATCCATATATTTAAACTTAAAACAATTTTTTATAATAAACTATCTCCTGGTTTTGGTGTTACCTGGTCAACCAAAACTAAAAATAAAATAAATAAAGACTGTTGAAGAAGTGGGTCATTTTATAAAATAATATATATTTTCCCAAAGAAATGCTGTGGACAAGCCTTCTCTTCTTGAATGAAAGCTAATGGTTATAAATCCACAAAGCAGATGGTGCCTCAATATTCTAACATCTTTCTGAAGGATAGTACCAGCACAGCAGCCTCTATGTACAGTACTATGCTAAGGAGATGATGACAGACAAGCTTAGCACTAGCAATAAAATGGCCAGCATTTTTTAGATCTTATTTTTGCTACAACCTTGGTGGATATAGTTATCCTGCAGGAGTCTGGAAGCCCACAATCTTCTCCTTCCGCTGGAAGGCCAGGGCATCCTGTGATGCTCAGCTTTCTACCATGGAATCAGATGGAGCATAAGACTGGTCTCCCATGACGCTCCAACAGGGAGCTTAAAGGAGAACTGCACTGAATCTGCAAGTAATTTTTCCCAGTAGAAGCTGATTTTTAAATAGTGGTTCAAATTCTATTATTGTTCCATCTATACAGGCTGTTTAGTTATCCCAGTGGGTGTCTCTGATATACACACAGCTGGTAGAGACCATTTTAGAACTGTATGATGTAGATTATGTCCTTGCTCATGGCTTGCTCTGGTCTTCCATTGTTGGAACAATGCATCTGTGTTATACAATAGAACTCTGGCTGGAAGGGACATAAACTGCATCATGCAGTTCTAAAATGGCACTTGTCTCCAGAGTGTAAATCAAAACTGTCCACTGTGGTTACTGAAAGGGCTGTCTAGATAAAACAATAACAGAATTGGAACTTGTTCTTAAAAACACATTCTACTCGGAAACTTATTTATAGGTAAAGTGCAGTTGTTCTCCTTTAACCAAATATATGGCTGGAAAAGAGAAGAGGAGGTGGCAGTCCCTTAGACTCCTGGCTGCCCAACTGAAGAGGTTGGGAGCAGTTGCATTATCTGTTGAGCTCCCATATCACTGCTCCTAATCCCGCCACTGCAACCATGGGGTGGGATCATAAGGGCTGTAGCCAAACAGCAAACCTTTGTCATGGTGATTCAGCCAAAGGAAAGATAGGACAGGAATATTAAAATTTAATGGAGACTGCTTTCTATCATAAAATGTGAGCAAGGACACTAGAAGGGACAATATAGGGATCTGGTCCATGGCAATGAGGACTATTGGGTTTCTTCTGTAGAAGTGAGTAAGCATATCTAAACCCTATCTATGCTCTGCCCCTTTTTTAACCCTTGCCAGATCGTAGCTCAACTGTCAGTCTTGGAATTAGCATTTTTAGTAATCAACATTGTTTTGTTCCACTACTGGAAGGAAAGCATTATTGCACTTTATATTATTTTCACTTTTGTGCATATTTTCAGGGGCATATCTAGACATGTCATCGGGTACGGGGCGGGGGTTGTGCATTTTTTGTTTTATTATACTTTTTTCAACTTTCTACTATAAGAACTCGGAAACACATCCAGCCCCATTGGGTCAGACTTTGTCCCCTGCCACAAACCATCCTGGCCCTGGGCGCTCTGGGCTTAATCCAATGACCAGGCAGGGTCCAAGGCTAAGGGGAGGAGGCCGTTGTGATAGCTCTAGCAATGGCAGGAGCAATTTTAACTTTTTAATATTCCCCTCACTTTGGATCCTATGATGCTGATGAACACTCACAGTCACAACACCTGCGTGCACAGCATTCCCCACAATGCACACATGCACTGTGAGAGATTGTGTTGCTCTCTGTGACCTTGGCTCTAGGAAATGTTGCACAATAAATCAGATGCTGTATCTCCTGGCCCAACCACAGGGGTTACTCCAGTAGTGGGATAATAATGTTCCCAAACTCGAGGACATCAAGCACTGCCACAACCAGTACCGCCAACACAGCGACTAGGGTACAGGCCTTCAGGTTTACCATGGAAACCTGGGTCACCAACATGTTGGATTGATATGCTGCCTCTGGACCACAGTTACATGCATTTTAGAAGAAAATCTAATCTGGTTTAAAAAAATGGCATGGATAAATGAAGTTATCTGATTGGTTACAAAATGTCACATGACTTTAACTACTTACTATAAATGACATAAGTGCACTTTTGAATGCATTTTTTTGCTTTGTTTTGCTTTTAACACAATTTTATAGTGACATAGCCATGGTGTGCTATTATTGGTCCATAGTTGCACATCCATATGTGTTTTATTGCTTAACTAATCTGACAGTAGTTAGCACAAATTGTGATGATCAAAAAGAGGGTTTTTCTAATCCCTGACCCCCCACCACCATATCTGCCACTGATTTGCAACAAAAAAGTCTTTATTTAAAAAAAAATAATGCTTACGTTCACTACTGTTTTGTGTTTCTGTCAGCGTGCTGCCACTGCCACTGCTGTGAATTTCCAGCCCAGATTTTGGTGGGAAATAGCATGATGTAATTTTAGTCATAGCACAGTTTTCCCCCAGCTAGAACTGACAAAAAGAACTGCTAGAAAAAAATAATTTTGTTATTATAAATTTCTCATTCCTTTAAAAAATATATGTTTATGAACAGTTGAGGCAGAAATAAATGATTGAACATCTGTGATGAAGGGCATTAGCCTAACTGGCATATGTCTGAGCAGAATTAATCATAAAATAGGGATTATAGGGATTATAAATTAAGGTGAACAGTCACCCCTAAGAACCTTACACCCATCTGCGGGGCTGGTCTTTTTACTGCAGTACATTGTATCATGCTGATTCTGCTGACTCCCAAGCTAACATTTGCTGTAACCACAAATCACAGAATTCCCCACAACTGATGTCAGAGCTGAGCTTTAGCAGTGGGAGCTTCAATAGCCTACAGCACGTTAGAGCTTTTGTAAGGTTGAAATGCACATCTACACTTTGTTGCTCTTAGCCATAGCCAAAATAGATGTGAAAGCTCATGCAGAGAGTTAAATTTGTTTTGGCAAAGTCCTGTCAGCCTACACTTACAACATAATTTGCATACCTTTGATGCTTTATGATGTGTTCTAGGCTTTGGAGTCCATGTGTGTGATATGAAGAGATATACAGAAACCAAACAATTTGGAAAATGTTTCCAGTCTGCCTGTCAGATATGTTCCTACTAGTGTACAACATGCTTGAAATGCTCTGGGCTGGCATGGTATTTTATTGGGACAGCAACTTCACTGCACTGAACAATCCTATGGTAGGGTCAGTCTCTATCAAACATCGAAACATAGAAACATAGAATTTGACAGCAGATAAGGACCGCTTGGCCCACCCAGTCTGCCCATTTCCCTACCTAATGGATAAGCTGCAGATCCTAGTTAACCAGCAGCCTACTTCTTTCTACCCCCAACCTCTAGAATTGCCTTATGGCTGTCCCATGCATGCTTGAATTCAATCACTGTTTTTCACTCCACAACCTTCTCCGGAAGGCCATTCCATGCATCCACAACCTCTCTGTGAAAAATACTCTTACATTACCTCTGAGCTGCCCCCCCATCTTCAAATTGTGTCCCCTTGTTCTTGCGCACTCTTTTTTTGAAAGATGCTACCCTCTTGGACTTTGTTGATTCCCTTGAGGTACTTGAACGTTTCTATCATGTCCCCCTCTCCCTCCTTTCCTCGAGGCTATACATATTAAGCTCCTTTAGTCTCTCTTCATATGTCTTCGTGCAGACCCTGCACCATTTTAGTTGCCCTCCTCTGGACAGCTTCCATCTTGTCTATGTCCTTGCGGAGATTGGGTCTCCATAACTGCACACAGTACTCCAGATGGGGTCTCACCAGCTGTCTGTACAGAGGGATAACAACTTCCTGTTTTCTACTAGTGATGCCTCTCCCTATGCATCCCAGTATCCTCCCCCAGCCCTCCTTACTGCCCTCTCACATTGCTTGCCCACCTTTAGGTCATCTGATATGACTACCCCCAGGTCCTTTTCCATTTTTATTGTTGTTAGTATCTCACCCCCCATTGTGTACTCTTCCCCTGGGTTTTTGTTTCCCAGGTGCATTACCTTGCACTTCTTAGCATTAAATCTAAGCTGCCGTACATTTGACCATTCCTCTAACTTTGCCAAGTCCCTTCTCATCCTTTCCACCCCACCTTGTACATCAACTCTGTTGCAGATCTTTGTGTCATCTGCAAAGAGAATTACTTTTCCTTCCAGTCCCCCTGCAATGTTGCTTACAAAGACATTGAAGAGGACCGGTCCTAATACTGAACCCTGCAGCACCCCACTAGTAACCCCCCCCTTCTTCAGAGTGGACTTCATTTACTATTACCCTCTGTGTCCTATTCTCCACCCAATTCTTTGCCCAGGCTATCATCTTGGGACCCACTCCCAGGCTGGTTAACTTGTATATTAATTTTTTGTGTGGGGCTGAGTCAAATGCCTTGCTAAAGTCTAGGTAGACCATATCCACAGCCCCTCCCTGATCTACTACTTTGGTCACCCAGTCAAAGAAATCTGTTAGATTCATCTGGCATGACCTTCCTGCTGTGAATCCATGCTGCCTTGGGTCCTGTGCTCCTCTGGCCTCTAGGTACTCGACAATTCTTTCCTTCAGAAGTGATTCCATTATTTTCCCTATCACTGAGGTTAAACTAACTGGTCTGTAGTTTCCCGCTTCTGCCCTGCTCCCACTTTTGTGAAGAGGAATCACATCTGCCCTCCTCCAGTCCTCAGGTACCACCCCATCCTCCCATGATTTGTTAAAGAGAGTAGTCAGTGGTGTCACTAGTTCTACCCTTAGTTCTTTTAGAATTCTGGGATGAATCCCATCAGGCCCCTTTGCTTTGTCCACTTTCAGTTTTAAGAGTTCTTTCAGAACCCTCTCTTCTGTAAATGGGCTGGTATCAACTTCTGTATCCAGAGTGTTTCTATTGTTTGTTTTAGGTACCTCCCCCTCTTCATTTGTAAATACTGAGCAAAAATATTTGTTTAGTATCTCTACCTTTTCACAGTCACCCTCTGCCCACCCTCCCTTTATTAAGCTCCTCACTATCCCTCCCTTAGTCTTCCTTCGCTTCCCTGATGTACCTAAAAAGGTTTTATCCCCTTCTTAACTGAGTTGGCTATCTTTCTCAGTTCGGCCTTTGCTGTTCTGACTGCCTCCCAGCTTCCTTTGCTTTAACTGATATAATTCTCTGTCCTGCTTCTTCTGTGATTCCTTGTACTTTCTGAATGCTTTCTTTTTCTTGAACCTTCACTGCCACCTCCTTTGAGAACCATAGTGGCTTCTTACATCGTTTTGTTTTGTTTATTTGCTTTCACATAAAGGCTTGTTACCTCAGTGATGGCAGTTTTTATTATTCCCTATTGTTCTTCCACCCCTCCTTTCTGCCCATTTGCTAGTGCATTCCTTAGGCACTCACCCATTTTGGCAAAGTCAGCCCTCCTGAAGTCCAGTACTTTTGTCTTTGTATGGCTTGACTCTGTTGCTGTGTTTATTGTGAACCATACTGTTCGATGATCGCTAGTTCCCAGATGGCTACCCACTTCTACATCTGTGATCCTCTCTCCATCTCCATTTGAAAGGACCAGGTCTAAGATTGCTCCCTCTCAAGTGGGTTCCAATACTAGTTGTCTAAGGCATGCCCCCTGTAGGGCATCTAGAATAACTCCACTCTTAGAAGTGGCTGCTGCAACTGCACTCCAGTTAACATCTGACATATTCAGATCACCCATCAGCAATATCTCCCCTTTATCTGCCATTCTAAGTATACTTTCTATCATTTCCTTGTCCATTTCCTCTCCCTGAGAGGGGGCTCTGTATACAACCCCTGTGCAGATTGTGGTGCCAATGCCTGCCTCCAAATTACCAAATTACCAAAACTGGGAGGATTCTATACTGTCATACTGTCACCTATTTTCTAAGACTGTTGCAACAGCATTTTTTAAAACTTTCTGTCCTATACTATCCTAACATTTCTTCTTGGTTCTGCCAGGCTGGCCACCTGCAGATTCTCCCCCCTCCCTCCTACTGTATCTGTTTATCACACACTTTATTTTCCTTTTTCTTCCTTCCTTGTCCAGTCCTCCCAAGGTATCTAAAGTGTGCCAGTATATAACAAGCATTTGTCAATGCCGAACGTTCGCTTGCAGGTATTTGCAGTGGTGTTTGGCACGTATGGTGCTTTACCCTAATGCCCTGTGCGATTGCTGGTATTTGCACAATAAAATTTCAGCATGACCTTTTTGTTACCCCCATTGTGCGCTACATAGGCGGAAACACGTTTTGGGCAGGATGTGAAAAATGACAGCTGTACTGCTCATAAGGAAGTGTGGTAAAATGGCAATGTTGAAAATCTGGAGTGGAAATATTTAAAATTCGAAACCCACGAAGGCATGGAACTGTACAACGCATCACTGTGAAACAGTCATTGTTAGGAATTTTTCACTAAATTTTCAACATTGGCATTTTAAAACCCTGCTAATGAACAGTGTCACTGTGATTTTCTTACTGTGTTCCATATATTGATTTCCTCGCGACAATCGACTGCGTCTACAGTGCCATATGGGCGGAAACATGTTTTGGGCAGGATGTGAAAATGACAGCTGTACTGCTCATAGGAGGTGTGGTAAAATGGCAATGTTGAAAATCTGGAGTGAAAATATTGAAAATTTGCAAACTTACAAGCGCATGGAACTGCACAACGCACGCCAGAAACAGTTATTTTAGGAATTTGTTCACCAAATTTTCAACATAGCCATTTTAAGATCTCTGCTCATGAACAGTGACACTGTGATTTTCTTAATGTGTCCCATACACTGAGTTCGCACAGCGACTGTGCCATTGTGCGCTACATGGGAGGAAACACGTTTTGGGCAAGATGTGAAAAATGACAGCTGCACTGCTCATAAGGAGGTGTGGTAAAATGGCAATGTTGAAAATGTGGAGTGAAAATATTGAAAATTCGCAAACTTACGAGCGTGCATAGGAACTGCGCAATGAACACTCGTAAAACAGTCATTTTTAGGAATTTTGTTACCAAATTTTCAACACAGCCATTTTAAGACCTCTGCTCATGAACAGTGTCACTGTGATTTCCTTAATGTGTCCAATATATTGAGTTCGCACACCAACTGCGCCATTGTGCGCTACATGGGCGGAAACACATTTTGGGTGAGATGTGAAAAATGACAGCTGTACTACTCATAAGAAGGTGTGATAAAATGGCAATGTTGAAAATCTGGAGTGGAAATATTGAAAATTCACACACCTACGAGCGTGCGTAGGAACTGCGCAACGCATGCTCGTAAAACAGTCATTTTTAGGAAATTTTTCACCAAATTTTCAACATAGCCATTTTAAGACCTCTGCTAATGAACAGTGTCACCATGATTTTCTTAATGTGTCCCATACATTGATTTTGCACACCGACTGCGCCATTGTGCGCTACATGGGCGGAAACACATTTTGGGCAGGATGTGAAAAATGACAGCTGTACTGCTCATAAGGAGGTGTGGTAAAATGGCAAATGTTGAAAATCTGGAGTGAAAATATTGAAAATTGCGAACTTACGAGCTCGCGAGGAACTCGCCAACGACATCAGAACAGTATTTTATCGGCCTCATAGTGACTTCTTCATGAATGATAAACATACGGCGTTATTCAGGCCCAAAGGGTGATTTCATGCAGTGACTGCACAGTGGCTGTGAAATCACCCTTCTGGCCTGAATAACGCCATGACAATGACATCATTCATGAGAAGGGGTCCCAAAAACCCCATGTTGAAAATTTGGTGCAAAAATTCCAAAAAATGCCTGAGATATGCAACAGTTGAAACCCCTATCTAGCCCATTATACAGCTTACCGCATTTCTCAATTCAGGGTCGGTTTTGAAGAGTGCAGACGTGTTCCGGTCCACTCAAGACTCCGTGCCGAGCTCCAGAGGTAAGTATGGGGTGAGGGGGGTGGGGAGGCAGGGTGCGCAGTGGGTGGGTGCGGGTTGTGGGAGGGGCGCGGTGAGACTGCGTGGGACCGTTTTTACTTTACAGGTTTTTTTTTTTTTCATTGACGACGTGGGACGTTTGCCACGCTGGGGTGGGCTCCCAGCATGGCACAAGGATGGCTGGGGGGCTGAGGAGCCGACGGGGGATTGGGCACCCCCATCGGCAAACAACGGGCGACATTTGCCATGCTGGGGTGGGCTCCCAGCGTGGCACAAGGATGGCTTGGGGGGGCCATGGAGCCGACGGGGGATTGGGCACCCCCATCGGCAAACAATGCCGGACATTTGCCATGCTGGGGTGGGCTCCCAGCATGGCAGCAAGGATTTTGCAGGGGGTGGCATGACGGTGCTCTGTATGACAGCGGTGGTTTTCTTTGAAGCGAAGACCACTGCTGTCATACACAGCTCCCACACCCATTGGTGCAGGACCACCATGCCTGCTCAACTTGAGCAGTGGATTTAACGGGAGAGGCACACCTCCAAAGTGTGCTACTCTCCCAAAACGTCCCTTGCGCATGCGCGCAAGTGAACGTAAAAAGGTACACCAGTAAAAGAGATGCTAGCTAGCATAATAAATAAAAGCAAGTCATGTTGCTAAAGAGCAGAGTGCATTTAGTACAGTGGCACATGGAATCCTGAGGGATTTTAGTGGTAAATGTTAAACAACTATTTGAACATTTTGGGGAGACCCTAGACACCTAAAAAAAAACATGTTGGCAGTCATGAATTTTATTGGGAGTCAAGATGGTGGCCAGAATCCAAGTTGGCCACCAAAAATTGACAAAATGTTAATATGAGAGAGGTTGGACTACATTTGTTCAATACATTTGTTGTCAAAATTAGCATGAGAACATTATGCATCCATTGGAAAACTTGTATCAAGAAAGCAAGTGGTCTTATAAAAAAGGAGGCAGAATAGCGCAGTGGTCTAAGGCTCTGAGCTGCAAATCTGGTGACATCCAGCAGACCAGACCTGGGTTTGAATCCCACAGCTTCCACTTGCATACTGTGTGACCCTAAGCAAGTCACTTAACCTCCTTGTGCTCCCAGGTCGCTCCTGTAAAAAAGCTTTCAGCTTAGTGTGCTGTACCTGGTTAAACAACTAAATAAAAAAAAAATGTACAGAATGAAGGTTTATGCTATTTTTAGATACTTTTTTACTTATTATGATTTTTACAAAGCTGACATTGCTTCAAAACAAGTAGTCAATTTGTCATAAAGACTGCCAATACATAGATAGGTGAATCAACAATCATCATTCTTCATATCAGCATCACTTCCCATATTTAAATAATCATCACTGTCTATGTTATCATCACTGTCAATGTGGTTTCCCTCATCCTCAGTAACTGAATTCTTACATCCTTCATCACCCTCATCAGAACAGCAGTACAATCCTATGCAGCTCAGGCCAGCTTTTCTACATGTACAAAGCATTGTTGAGCACTTTGTTTTTGCACAACTGCACTTAGCTAGATGAAGCACAGTATCTGGCACTGGTGATTCTGAAGTCATTACTTCTTTTCACTGGCCTCCATCATCTTTCCAGCCATATTCATGTGGTGTGGGCAACTCAGGTTTGGCAACTTTATCATTGTTCCAGATCATACATTGATAGGGAGCCCTCATCATTGCTTGGAGTAGGGCACTCTTTGTAGGGGTTAGATTTTCTGATTGTGCTTGCTTCTTTTTAAACAACCACAATCTCAGGTTTTTCACCTTTGTTATCACAGATTTTGGGAGGTATAGCTGGCACACAAACTTCTCCAGTCCTGCAAGAGTATCTTCTGATGGCATTATGTAATTGCCCAGGTTCTCAAAGGCTGAAAGAATGTATTCACTAGCATTCTGAAATGCCTTCCAGCCAGTAAATTTTTCTTTCCTGCAAAAGAACTGGTAATGTCAGCTCCACTGAAGGCATGACATCCTGGTAGTGTAGCTGCTTTCTTTGGGCCAAGAGCCTCATCGATTAGTCTTAGCTGAATGTTCCGGTGCTTTTTTCCAGTTCCAGTTATAAATGCTGTATCTTGGCATAATTGAAGAGAGTGTCTAATAGCATGTACAAAGACGTCCGTGTCTGGAGCGTGACTGTCAAGTTGAGTGGCTCCAGAAGCTGTTGCATCTAAAGCATGTAGAATTAACTTTGGGTCGCCTTCCTCTTGTTCACTTTTAAGATTACTCACATGCTCATGAGTTGCTCTGCACCTGGTACTGTAGGTGACAACCAAATGAATTGCATTTTTCAGTCCATACTGGATCATCTTTCCTGCTAGGTATCTTGTAATCTCGTCCTTTGTCTTTACATGTGACAAAAATGGTTTCATAGGTATTTTAGCAATGTTGTCATGTCAGTGATGTGGTAGGCTACTGGGCATTGCCTCCTTGTCATCTGTCATGTGTTCAGCCTTTCAGTGATTGAGTTACATCATATCTGTCAAATAACAAGTGGACTTCACCATACATTTCTGTTGCACTTCTTAAATAGGTGGGACATGAAGCATTCTGCCAAGTCAAAACAAGTTAAAATGACTGAAAAAGGGGAGATACTGTTAATGGGGACCTGACTATGCCAGATGTTAACTGGATGGCATGTACTGCAGCCACATCCAAGAGCAGGATCATTCTTGATGCCCTGCAGGGGGCAGGCCTTAGACAGCTAGTGTTGGAACCCACTCGGGAGGAAGCAATACTAGACCTGGTACTCTCAAATGGAGAGAGGATCACAAATTTAGAAGTCAATAGACATCTGGGAACAAGCGACCACTGCACAGTGTGCTTCACAATAAGCACAACCATGGAGACAAGCCATACAAAAACAAGCATACTGGACTTTAGAAGGGCTGACTTTGGCAAAATTGGTGAATACCTGAGGAATACACTAGCAAATGGCCAAAAAGGAGGGGTGGAAGAACAGTGGACAAAAATCAAAACAGCTATCATGGAGACAACAGGCCTTTGTATGAAACAGATAAAGAAAACAAAGCAGAGTAAAAAAACACTATGGTTCTCAAAAGAGGTGGCAGGGAAGGTTAAGGAGAAAAAGGCTGCATTCAAAAAGTATAAGGCATCACAGAAGGAGCACGACAGGGAACTGTATCAATTAAAGCAGAAAGAAGTGGGGAAGGCAGTCAGAATAGCAAAAGCCCAAACTGAAGAAAAAAGACCCAAGTCAGTTAAGAAGGGGGATAAAACCTTTTATAGGTACACTAAGGAGCATAGAAAGGTTAAGGGAGGAATAGTGAAGATTAATAAGGGAGAGGGGAGGTGGGCAGAGGGAGACAGTGGAAAGGCAGAGATACTGAATGAATACTTTTGCTCAGTATTCACAAGAGAAGATGAGGAGGAGTTACCTAAACCAGACAATAGAAGCACTTTGGGTAGGGGGGGTTGACACCAGTCCATTTACAGAAGAAAGAGTCCTGAAAGAACTCCTAAAACTCAAGGTGGACAAATTAATGGGGCCTGATGGGATTCACCCCAGAATCCTAAAAGAACTAAGGGAGGACCTAGTGACACCACTGACCACACTTTTTAACAAATCATGGGAGGATGGGGTGGTACCTGAGGACTGGAAGAGGGCAGATGTGATTCTCCTTCACAAAAGTGGAAGCAAAGCAGAAGCAGGAAACTACAGACTTGTAAGTTTGACCTAAGTGGTAGGAAAAATGATGGAATCACTTCTGAAAGAAAGAATTGTTGAGTACCTAGAGGCCAGCAGGGCACAGAACCCAAAGCAGCATGGATTTACAGCAGGAAGGTCATGTCAGATGAATCTAATAGATTTCTTTGACTGGGTGACCAAAGTAATAGACCAGGGAGGGGCTGTGGATATGGCCTACCTAGACTTTAGCAAGGCATTTGACATAGTCCCACACAAAAGATTAATAATCAAGTTAGCCAGCTTGGGAGTGGGTCCCAGGGTGGTAGCCTGGGTTGTAAACTGGCTGCACAACAGGACACAGAAGGTAATAGTGAGTAGAACACATTCCAAAGAAAGGGGGTCACTAGTGGAGTACCTCAGGGCTCAGTACTGGTTCCAATCCTCTTTAACATCTTTATAGGTGACATTGCAGAGGGTCTGGAGGGAAAGGTATACCTCTTTGCAGATGATACAAAGATCTGTAACAGAGTTGATACACAAGGGGGGGTAGAAAGGATGAGAAGGGACTTGGCAAGGTTGGAGGAAAGGTCAGACATATGGCAACTTAGATTCAATGCAAAGAAGTGCAAAGTAATGCACCTGGGAAACAAAAACCCAGGAGAAGAGTACACAATAGCAGGGGAGGTACTAACAACAACAAAAATGGAACGGGACTTGGGGGTAGTCATATCAGATGATCTAAAGGGGTAAGCAATGTGAGAAGTCAGTAAGGACAGCCAGGGGGATACTGGGATGCATAGGAAGGGGCATCACAAGTAGAAAAAGGGAAGTGGTTGTCCCTCTGTACAGACAGTTGGTGAGACCTCATCTGGAGTACTGTGTGCAGTTTTGGAGACCTCATCTGCGCAAGGACATAGAATGGAAGCAGTCCAGAGGAGGGCAACTAAAATGGTGCAGGGTCTGCATCAGAAATCATATGAAGAGAGACTGAGAGAGCTTAATATGTATACTCTTGATGACAGGAGGGACAGGGGGGACATGATAGAAATGTTCAAGCACCTCAAGGGAATCAACAAAGTCCAGGAGGGTAGCATCTTTCAGAAAAAGAGATGTGTAAGAACAAGGGGACACAATTTAAAGATAGAGGGGGATACTCAGGGGTAATGTGAGGAAATCTTTTTTCATGGAGAGAGTGGTGGATGCGTGGAACTGCCTTCCTGGGGAGGTTGTTGGGGCTAAAACAGTGGGGGAATTCAAACATGCATGGGACAGACACAAGGCAATTGTAGTGGGGGGTGGCAGGAAGTAGGCTGTTGGTTAACTAGAATCTGCAGCTTATCCAGTAGGTAGGAAAATGGGCAGGCTGGGTGGGCCAAGTGGTCCTTTTCTGCCGTCAAAGTCTATGTTTCTATGTTTCTGTGTAAGTCTTCACTGCTGCTGGCTTGTCAAGGATCTGCAGTTCAGCCATGCCATCAACTACTGCAACTGTTAACTTATTAGCGTTAATGCTAAGTTCAACTGTTTTCATTCTCTCCCCACGTTTGCCCGGGAGCTTCTCAATAACTAACAGGAGCTTGCTTTTAGCAGAGCAGTGTATCATTGATCCATCAGCAGTGAAAAGTGCTCTGGGCACTACCAAGAACTTACATTGTCTAAAGGCATCCCTCAGGTTAATATCAGGCCTTGATCTGCACACAATTACCATGTGAGCAAACAGGGCTCTATCCTCACGCAGCTCAATCACCTTATCGCCCACTTTTACTTTCACTTTCTTTCCTGAGTTTTTCCAGGTCTTCAGTTTTTTTTTCTTCATGGTGGCCCACAGATTAATTTTACTTGCTGTAATACATTTGGATACAAATGTTACAAATAGTTGTTTGCCAATAATATCCTGCTTACACAGGTCTTGTATTGCCTTTTCTGGCATGATTACCTTTGTTGCAAGATTGAACAACTTATCACTGTCCTCTGTGAATGGATTCATAAAGCTTCTGATGGTGGTGGTAAGATTCTGTGCACTTTTCTCTGATCCATTTTGTACTGATAACAAAAGTTTGTGGTGCTGTGTGCACCTGGTTGAGAACAGTCCAGTCACCTGCTGTGCTTCTTCCACAATCTGAGCAAGGTCTGGTGATATCAGAAAAAATCTGGTGCGAGCATTGCGGTTAAGGGTAATACCAATCAATCCACCTGAAGCTTTCATCATGTGGTGGATTTGTTCCAAAGCATGATCTGCATCAGTAGCACAGAAGGACACAAATTCATTCTTGTTTTCAACTCAGTTTCCGCTGAGAAACTCTTCACATATATCAGCTTCTGATGTCCTGAGTCTTTTAATGTCTGCCCGATACAAGGCTGGCATAATTTAGCTTGTCTTGTGCAAAATAGTACTTGGTGAATGACTCAGTAGCCTTTAGATAATGCTCCCAGTTTCCTGTACAGACCAAATGGATAAATACAATCAATTCCAACACCGCTGCTTATACTGCCTGTATAACTTTGAATAGTGGCTTTGTTTCCTTTTGGATATCAAATTACCTCATTTTCTCCAGAATTTCCAATGACTCAGGGTTGCGCATCATTTGAGCACGAGCTACTCTAATCATCTCATGGTCTCCTTTTGCACAGGCTTTGTCCAAACTTTCTGTGTGTGATAAACAGTGCTCACGTAGATCATTATGTTCAGCAAAAAATGCTTCCTCATACAGGGTGAAAAATGCCTGCAAAGTAATCATATGGGAAGTGACTTCTCATTTTACACGCTTTCCATCAATGATCTGTTTCACTGTAGTGGCCCCATACAATTCCGCTTCAGTCCAACAAAAATCAATGCCACTATTCTCCATATATGCACCAATTGTCCACATTTGAGTCATCATAATGTGCAACTCACCAGGATGGAGAAGCCAGTGATCTAAGTCAGTACGAGATATTTGTAGTTGCTTTGCTGGTTTGTAATGACCCAGGTCAAGTGTAACTACAGTTTTACAATCTGGGCCCTTTACTTTTGCATTGATATTTTGGGCTTGTTTCAAAACTGTCAGTATTGTCTGCCACTCGTGAGCAGGAACAGCACTCAGTGGTGGTGTACCAATACATGTCAAAGGCATTTGTTCACTTATGATTGAGCTGTAAGCTGCTCAAGTCAGAATGTTCACACCTTCAGTTGATGTATCAAGGTCAAGCATGTGGACATCACTGTTGCTATGTTGATCTTTTATTATTGTACTTGCATCTAATTTAGATCTCACCAGAGACCTTCCCAGAACCTAGGCAAACTCAGGAAAGCATTCAGCGGAGATTGATTCTTGAGCTGTGATCAAGTGAAATGATGTGAAAATAGGACTCTTTGGTTGTAGATTTGTTGGCATAGGACACTCCAGGAGAGTTGTAATCATATTTGGAATCTCTTTGATTGAACGACTTTGATTCTGACCATCATTAAACTGTAATTTGCAGAGTGTGTCTTGTGGAGAACATTGCTGATAGGTTGCCATGGCAGTGGAATGTAGTGTTCGTTTACCATCTGGTGTGTCTTCTGAAAAGTCCACATTATCTTTAGCAAAAAAGATATATCTTCCCTGAATGATGTCAGAGGGTAAATGAACACAGTTATTCAAGAGCATTCTCTCTATTACACTGTGGACTGTCGTTTTGAGTCTGAGAAGCCTGGGTCAAATTCACTGATATCTCAAACTTATGAAGAATGTTTACTACTTTCTTGCTATGATATGCCTGTCATATGGCCTGACCAACAGCCAACTGCTGTGGCATTTCATGGTTGCATGTCAGTGTCTGGGACTGTTTGTTGCAAACTTGATGGTCAGACAGGTTCACAACCACTGTGCTCTGGGCTAAGTTCATAGCATGTTTGTTTACTTCTGCAGTCTTCTTGCCATAGAAAGTGCTTTCGTTGGACCCTGCAACATCCACCGAAAGAAGCTGTATAGCTCTTTTGGTACATGCTTCTCAATAACATCTGTGAGAGTGCTGCTAAATTTCCACCTTTTGGTTTTCGCTATGGCCTTTCTGAGCAAATGAGCAGCATCATAGATACTTTACTTTCAGTTTCTCCCACAAGTTGAATGGTCAAATCACATGTTTGCTTAACACTAACATGCTGAGACTCATTCACATGCTTTAGTTTGTGAAATTCAACTTCAGGAATGTTATTCTTGATAAGCTTCTTCACTTTCTTATGAATGATATGCGATTCTTTGATGGTGTTTGCAGACCGCATATCTATGTAGGCAATATGCAGTATTGCCAATTGCCATGCTAAGCACATTTCCATCTTTCAGTTCTCCTTTCAACAAACTCAAAAACTCAATATCTGCTGCAACTACATCTGCTATAGTTTCACAACTGAGTGTGTCATCAACTTTTGGTCTACGGAGAACATGAGTAACATGAGTGGCCCAGCATCACAAATGCTGCCGGACATCAGCAGCATGTGCATCTGTAGGGCTAATGGCAGCACTGAGTTTTAAAGTAAATGTGCAATTTCCACTGCATCCCAACGCACATCAAAGTGCACTCACAGCTCAATCTGAAAAAAACTCTGTGTAAAGGATTGGTCTTAACTGATCCTTCATCACAGAAAAAGCATACGTTTTTGTCATGTGGCTGTGAGTGGGAATGTATAAATGGTGAGAGCAAATGCAAACACAGAGGACTGTTAGAAATATGTTTCTTGTGAGAAACTTTATCAGCAAGCTGTTTTCCATAATGCTGTTTAGTTTTTTTGCACATTCCAGCATGACCTGGGTTCTGATAGCATGATCTGTGCCAGGAAGCACCACTCAATGTCAATGTTTACAGGGTATTATTACCAAGTCTCCATTTTATTTCAGGATATGACTGATCACCATAACATGCATTTCTGTTATACAATCCAAAAGTTTGCTGTATGCAGTGGGTTTCTCCACCAGTTGTTCATTTGTTTTATTCTGACATATTATACAGCATGTAAAGTCTATCTCATGTCTTGTCACTTTAGCTGCAGGTACGTTGAGTTGTACAAGTGACTCCAGCAGTAAAGGATTGTTTACTTGTTAAGTACCACTAGTTGTCTGCATCCTTTCAGCATGCACGACTGTAAAATAAGTAAACATAAGACTGAGTTATTTGGGAATTGAGATCATATATATCAGTAAACTTAGCCTACTTGAGTTATAAACACTTTATAATGTATAATAAATAAAAATAAAGTAAATAATACATAATAGCAAAAAAGTAAAATAAATAAAACAATAAGTCAGATATCGTAAATAGAGCAGTTTAATGCCAGTAAGCAAACCAAAACAAAATGCCCGATGTACACGACTAAATCGCATCAGATAAGGGAAAAAAGTGTGCCATACTGATGATGTCATTACAGCAGTCCCAAAAGAATCTGGGATTGCCAACAAGCTTTTTTAGTACTTTGTTATATGCCGAATACCCTGAAATAAGTGAAGTACTTTTACCACAAAAGTCCCACAGGACATTTTTGAATGACAAATGCCACCTAACTAATTTAAAAGTGCGGAGAAAGCATTAAGCCCATATAGCTGAATTGTATGGTCTGCTAATGCTAATACTGAGTTGTCTAACAGGGGTGTAGAAAAATAGATAGCCCCTTGTTTGTTGCTGCCTTTATTTTGAAAACCAAACTGTAAAAATGCAGTGCAACTGAATGCTTAGGAGTGTATTTAAAAGACGTCCTTCTCTGAGGGAATATGTGTTAAAATGAGAACACTTATACTGTATGTAAAAGCCAGCTCCAAATGATTGTGATTGTAATAGAGCACCTAGGAGCTGGCACTTGTATCAGCTCTCCAGTGTGTCACTGTTGTGTAAAATAGAATACAGGTGACCACTAAGTGAGTTTTTTTTTTTAATTTTATTAAGATCCTGATAGTATAGACTACTGATGGGGACAAGGGTAGATAAAATAGACAAATGCGTCCCAGGCACACATATTAAAACCTAACCTATTTGGTTTTAAATTTTTGTATTATCTATAATGCCTCATTGAGCACTCTCAGCAGCCTGTTCCCCGAACTTACTGTAAATATACAGTACCTGAGCAGCTGCTGCTCTGTGTGCCTTGCCTCTCAATTAGACACTTTTACTTACACAGGCAATATTAATTTAAACAGCAGAACCATTTTTTTTGGTTATAAATAAACACTGTCAACCCTTTTCTTCTTTTTTTGACAACTTTTCAGTACAAATGCCTCATGGAGTCCATTCAGCAGTCTGATTTCCAAATCTCAGCATCTCTAGCAGGCTGATTCTCTGTGAGACTGATTTCTCACTTGCACACTGACCTCCCTAAATAAATAGCACTAGCACCATGAACGCTGGTGTAATATTTATTTTTACAGCTTCTTAAGTTACAGGATGCAAAAATCATTGCTTCAATGCTGCTGTGTAACACAAAAAAGCAAAGGAGAGACAGTCATCGAAACTAAGGAAAAAAGTGGTCTCTCTCTCGCTGTCTCTCACTCACTCTCCCCTTCCTCCCAATCTAGAGAAAAGTGCCCAACATTTTTATTTTTAATTTTTTAACTAAAGGCGGCTTGAGTAAACGTAAACAAAGAAAAGACACTCTGAGGATCTGGGGTGGCAAGGAGAAAGCTGCTGAAATTACCAAGAAAAAAGTGTGGTCTCTCGCAACCTCCCAATACCTGTAGCACAGTTGATTGGAAGGCAAAAACTTACAATAAGGTGCATTGTTTTAAAAAAAATTCATTATAGTAGCTCAGAAATATACAAATGCATAATAACCAGTGTGAAAACAGTGTCATTTGGGTGAATTCATTGTTTATGAATACAAATTAATTTATTGAATAAATCCCCCCCATTTCTGATGTGATAACAAACAGTCGCACATTTCATTAAATATGAATTGGGCTGTGGTATTTGCTGTGATCTTGCTTTTAATAGTTATTATTACAGGTACTGGGATGAGTAAAAAGATTACCTGGGGCAGGTCAGTCTCTAGGAGCTCCCTATTGGAGTCTGCGGCACCTTTTTACAGGGCTTATCTACAGTCCCAGGACAGTATGACATCAGAGAATGGGAGGAGCTATAGCTCATTATCTGGTTATTAGATATTCATCTAGATTTAAAAGTTATGTACCAGGTTAACCTCATATTTCATGTGAATAATAACAACCTGCCATAAAAAACTATTTAGTTTTTGTATTTTTGTTTATTACAACAATGTATACCATAACCAAATTCATGTTGTTTTAAAAAGGGGCATATCACTTGACTAAGGGGAGGTATAAAACCCTTTCATTTGTCCTTCAGATTTAGATTGGTGGTCAGATGGATTCTGATTAGAGAAGGAGCAAGACGTGTAGTTTCTTGTCCTAGTTTGGAAAAAGCCAAAGAAGTTCCTTGTATTAAATAACAAAGGAGAGCTGATCCTAACCTTGACCGTTTGTCAAGTGGATTTTTGTTATTTATTTATTTTTAGATAATTATTTTTTTGCAAAATAAAACCATGCAGATTACGTGTTGTACCAAATTAACTGTTGTGCAAGCCTGCTTTCCCACAACCTCTGACAAATCCATATCCCAGTAGGCCAAAACATGTGTCTGCAATTTGTTCCTCATGGCCGTAACTGGGCCATTTGCCAGTATCAGCGGCTCAGCAGGTTGCACACTTGCTTGTGAGGCTGAAGGATTGGAAGGTTCTTGATTCTAGCCACACCAGGAAGTGGGTTAAAGCAGCAGCACTACCTAATCAGGAAGTGATTAGGTTCCGGTTTTTGTAGCACTACAGAAAATATGGTGGCTGCCTCAGCTGCCTGTCTTTTACTGCTGCTTTCAACATGGCAGGTGACAGAAATGTAAACAAAAACTAAGGCTACCTGAACAAATTACAGGGTGATAGTACAATGCCAGCAAGAAAGATTACCAGGGAAATGTTCAACAGAGCACAGGGAATAAACTGTCAAAAAAGCACAGATGTTTTTTACATTGCATTACTGCTTTAAATTTCAGCACTGCATTCCAGAGGTGCTGTTCTTCAGATGAGACATTAATCCAAGGTCCCATCTGCTCCTGCTGGTGGTTGTTCAGGTGGATATTGAATTTCCCATGGCAGTTCTCGAAAAGAGTAGGGGTGTTGTTATTCAAAAACCAAAAAATGAATATAAACAACGTAAGCAAAACAGGTACAAAAAGGAAAGCATAGAGCAAAACAAAACACAATTAATAGGCAATCCCAGCAGCTAGTTCCCAGCATGGCCCCAGCCACCCCACACAATCAATATCATGCCAGTATTAGTGATCCAACTGTAAACCAAAATGTGATCATTCATATAAGTAAATCACATTCAATTCAGCCTGTAATTTAAAAAAACAAATCATCCAAGGTTGAATCTTCCTCCCTAAGACATTTTGGACAGTGGACCTGCCAACTGATCCACTTAATATGCCAAAATAATATATACAGTACTCTTGTTCCATTTCATCCATTGATCAGGTAATTACCCATAAACCAAAATTTCATAGGTCATACATGAGAAACAGTTCGTATTCTAATATTGGTCTAACATTTGCCAAAGGGGCTGAATAAAAGGGCAATCAAAAAATAAATGATGCATCATTTCTGGCACATCAACACAACCTTGTACTAAACACATTCTCTCCCCTAGTGCCTTTTGTTTATGATTAGCCTGTATGAAAAAATTACTCACCTTAGTAATGCTGTTTCTTCTAATGGAGTCTTGCTGTATTCTGACAATAGCAGTGAGTCCCAACCTTCGAACTGCCCCAGAGGTGAAAGAGTTAACTTTCCATGCCAGGCATGGAACGCTGAGCTCGAGCTCAGTTGAGACTCTGTCTGTTGCTGTTTGAACTCAAACCGTCAGATCTTTACGAGCTAAACTCACTGAGGTCCTGTGTGGAAGCTGTTAACCTACACTAGCCAACTGGCTACTAACATAAAAAACAGATTTTTTGATCCCAAAACAAAGACTCAAGTCAGGAGACCCAAAAAATGAATAAACACACACCCACTCACCCAAAGAAAAGGGGTGATAACAAAAGGTGGGGCACCTCCTGAGTGCCAACACTGCCACTGCCCACCCACATCCCAAAAACAAAGGTTCTGAGAGGGGAAGGGGGGGAGGTCAGAATACAGCAAGACTCCATTAGAAGAAACAACATTACTAAGGTGAGTAATTTTTTCTTCAAACAACATGAAGTCTTGCTGTATTCTGACAACAGCAGACTACCAAGCAGTACCTCCATGGAGGAGGGACAGAACCTACTTAAGAAATAGGCTCTGAAGCACAGCTGTGCCAAACCGAGCATCACCCTAGCCTGGATATCCAGGGAGTAATGCTTGGTTAAAAGTGTGGACTGTTTTCCAGGTAGCTGCTTGACATATCTCTAAGATTGGAATATCCCTGGCTGCAGCCAGGGAAGCAGCTGTACCTCTGGTAGAGTGAGTCCTCAGGCCTGAGGGTAGAACCTTATCCAGTTTTTCATAACAAAATTGAATGCAAGAGACAATCCACCTGGCAATGGATCTTTTAGTGGCAGGTTTCCCTTTACCAACCTCACCATAAGTGAGGAACAGATGGAGGGAGTCAAACCTGTGACCCTTGGTACATTCTATGTAGTAACTAATGGCTCTTTTCACATCTAAACTGTGCAGCCTCCTCTCACCAGAGGAGGAATGGTCAGTGAAGTATACAGGAAGAGACATAGATTGGTTAAGGTGGAAATCTGAAACCACCTTAGGTAAAAACTTCCTGTTAGTCCTGAGGACCACCTTATCTCTATGGAAGGAGATAAAATCAGGCTCCACTGACAGGGTTTGTAACTCACTTATGCGCCTGGCAGAGGTGATGGCTACCAGGAACACAGTTTTCCAAGTCAAGTACTTAAGCTCTGCTGAAGACAAAGGCTCAAAAGGGGGTTGCATAAGCTGAGCAATGCAAACGTTAAGGTCCCAAGCAGGGGCAGGGTCCCTGAATGGAGGGTTGGTATGAAGCAATCCCTTGAAAAACTTGGAGAATACAGGGTGAGCTGAAAGAGAAGAGGGCTTACCTGCTGAAATGAAAGCAGAAACAGCTGCCAGATGCACCTTCAGTGTAGCTGGTCTAAGCCCCAAGCTATTCAAATGGACCATATAATCAAGGACTGTGGGAAGATCAGCAGACTCTAGGGAAATATGCCTCCCAGAGCACCATATGGAAAATCTTTTCCACTTGGAATTATAAGTAGTCCTGGTGGAAGGTTTCCTAGAAGCCTTCAGAATATCCATTACACCTCGGGAGAGGTGTAAATCAGCAGACTCTAACTCTTCAAGAGCCAGGCCTTGAGATTGAGAGATTTGAGATTCGGGTACCAAACCCTCCCATGAGCACAGGTTAACAGGTTGTAATTCCTGGGAAGAGACAGGGGAAGATGGACTGCTAAGGACAATAGGAGAGGATACCAGGACTGTCTGGCCCAGTCTGGAGCAATCAGGATCATCTTTCAGGGTTGAGATCTGATTTTGACTAGCACTTTGAACAGGAGAGGGAAGGGGGGAAAGCATACAGGAACTTCCCTTCCCAACTGAGAACTAAGGCATCCAGGGGGACTGAGTCCAACACTGGGGGCCTGCAGCAAAAAAGGAGAAGTTGGTGATTGTCTGGGGCTGCAAAAAGATCTATCTGTGGGGTGCCCCATCAGGAGAATATCACCTCCAAGACCGGGGGATCCAGTGACCATTCGTGATGGCCCTGCGATATCCTGCTGAGAGCATCTGCCAGGACATTGTCTTTGCCTGGGAGGTGTACTGCTGTGAGGGAGGTGTTCAGGGAATAAGCCAGAGACCACAACTTCATTGCTTGTGTGCACAAGGCCGTAGACTGAGTGCCTCCTTGCTTGTTGATGTACCACATTGTGGTTGTATTGTCTGTTCTGACCTGAATAACTTTGTTCTGAACAGACTTGGAAAAAGCTTGAAGTGCTAGAAATACTGCTCTGAGTTCCAACAGATTGATGTGAAGCAGGGATTCCTGAGGGGACCACAACCCCTTGGTGGTCAGGTCACCCAAGTGAGCCCCCCAACCCAAGAGGAAGGCATCTGTAGTAAGGATTAAAGAGTGGGACTGAGTGACAAAGGGAACTCCTTGTCTTAGATTGTTCTGATCCTGCCACCACTGCAAGGCCTGGATCAGGGTTCAGTCACTGGGATCAATTTGGTCAGAGGGTCCTTCTTTGAGACCAAAAGGCTCTCAAATGGAACTGAATGTCCTCATCTGAAATCTTGCTCCTGCACCACTGCTGTGAGAAGCAGCCATGTGCCCCAGGAGCTGCAGAAAATGCCTTGCTGGTCGAGACACCTGCAGGGTGAATGAGGAGGCCAGTGTGATAAGGGTCCTTGCCCTGTCCAGGGGAAGGAAGGCTTTGGCCTTTTCTGTATCTAGCTCTGTGCCTATGAAGGTGAGGAGCTGAACAGGCTCTAGAACTGACTTTGAAAGATTCAGAAGGAAACCCAAAGAGGTGAGCAGTTGCTGAGTTATCTGTAGGTGTAACTTGACTTGGTCTGGGGACTGGCCTACTATGAGCCAGTTGTCCAGGTATGGGAAGATGGCAATCCTTTGCCTTCTTAGAGAAGCAACTACTACTGCCAGGCATTTTGTGAACACCCTTGGTGCAGAGGTTAGATCGAAGGGCATTGCTCTGAACTGGTAATGGCCTGAGGGCAGCTCGAATCTGAGGTACTTCTGATGGGAGCTTCTGATGAGAATATGGAAGTAGGCATCCTTGAGGTTCAGAGAAACTAGCCAGTCCCCTGGCCTTAGAGAAGGTAGAATTAGTCCCAGAGTCACCATTTTGAATGTTGGTTTTAAAAGGTGCTTGTTTAAGTATCTGAAATCCAGGACGGGCCGCCATTCTCCTGTCTTTTTTGGGGTAAGGAAGTACCTGGAGTACAATCCTTTGCCCTGGTGTAGGGGTGGAACCCTTTCCACATCTCTGAGAGCCAGGAGGGAAGAGACCTCTGCCTCTAGGGCCAGTGCCTCTGAGGGATTTGCAAGTGGAAAGGATCTGGTTCTCAGCTTTGGAAATTTTTTGATGCTGAGAACCAGTCCCTGGCTTACTACTTCCAGGACCCACTTGTCTGATGTTAGAGACTCCCAGTCCTGGACAAAGTAAGCTAGCCTGCCCCCTACAGGTGGTGGAGAATCGGCCCTGGCAAACCCATCAGGGTGCCTGTTTGGCAGGGGTTTTTGGCTGAGGGGTGGAAGCAGGTCTGCTTGTACCCCTTCTGCCTCTCCCTCTAAAGAACCCCCTCTGAGCATAGGCAGAAGAGGAGGCCTGTGCTGGTAGAAAGGCCTATGAAAAGGCCTGCCCCTGCCCCTGGATGCTGCTCTGAGGAGTGGCCTGCCTTCTCCTTGGCCTGTGCACTCCTATAGGTGGTCCTATATTCATCCATTTCTTCATGTAATTCTCTGTTTGCTCCCCAAACAGAGAATTACCCACAACAGGAAAATCCATGGCCTTAGTCTGGGTATCCCAGACAGGCTAGTACATCTGAGCCAAGCTATCCTACGAAGGGCCACAGATGTAGCCATGACTCTAGATGACACATCATTGGAGTCCACTGCAGCATGGAATTGCACCTTGGATGCCTCAATACCATCAGCAGCCACCTGCTCCAGCTTCTTGGCAAGCTGGCCAGGGACCTGTTTTGCTAAAGCCATGACAGTGTCCCATCTGGATTTCTGATACCTAGCAGTATAGGCCATGTAGTTGGCCTGTCTGAGTCCCAAGGATGCTATCATGTACTGTTTCTTTGCCATGGCATCAGTCCTCCTGGAGTCCTTTTCTGGGGTGTGTGAAGCCAAGGGAATATTTGCCTTATCACAGGCTGCAGCCTGCACTACCCCAACATGGCTGCATTGTTGTGTAGGGAACTCCGTATCTGAGCCTGACAATGTATACCTCTTGTCCATTCTTTTATCCACAGGAGGTATAGTATTAGAGTCTTTAAAATCTTAAATGTCTGTTTCCCCAAAGATTTGTGTAAGGGAATAGACAGCCTCTAGACTCTGGGATATCCATCATTTCCACATAGTCAGGCTCCTCCTGGTCATCCACAGCTTCTTCCATAGGAAGCTGGAGGGTTTCAGCCACTTTTTTATAAAACATGAAATGGGAGGGGGACTCAGAAAGCCTAGGAGGAGACATTCCTGAAGGTCTGTCTGGGGAGATGTCTGGGTCAATGGGCACATCCAGACTTTCAAAACCACATTCACTTTCCTCATACTCCTCTTCCTCCTCTTCCGGTTCATAATATTCCTCTAAATCATAATCTTGAACTGGTGGAACCGGCTGAACCGAGCACCTCCCTGATGGTGCCAGTTCGGTTGGAACGGGGGAAAGCGACTGCACAATTTTTATCACTTTGGCTATTTCTTCAGTGGTTGGAGAAGAAAGTTTTGGATCCACAGCAGCTGATTTTTCCTTTCTTGTTCTCTTAGCCGGAACCGACTCCTCAAAATCGGCTCTCCTTTTGCCTGAAGAAGTCTCGCCCTGGTCAGAGGGCACTCCTTCTGGTTCGGTTTGAAACAAACCGGGCTGGCCATCTGGTTCAGCTGACTTTTTGGCCTCCCTTTCCCTGAGCCTACCAACTCTCTTTTCTAGGGTAGCTGCAGGAAAATTTTTACAAATCTGGCAGTCTGCATTGAGGTGGTCAAACCCCAGACAATAAACACAGGTGGTGTGGGGGTCAGCCTTAGCAAAGACTTCCCCACACACACTGCAGTGTTGAAACCCAGTGGGCCCGGTTTTTCTTTTGGGTTTCTCAGACATTGTGCTAGTCCTAACCAAACTTACCCTTTTAATGGCAGTCCGCCAGGCAAGACCCTCTTATCGGTTCCTGGCCGTGTTACGGGTCGTGGAAAAAAATGTAATAAAATCCTTTTTTTTTAGAACCGATAAGAACTGGTAACCACACACTAAAAGTTCAAATAAAGATTTTTCAACAACTTGATCGGTTCAAACCGAACCGATGAACCGTTTACAAGTTCCACACAGAATAGAAAATAACATAAACCTATCTAGTACTCACAAATACCACAGACAGAGACTGAGCCAACAGGTAACGGTTTAAATTTGGCCGAAAACCGAGAAAAGCGGTACTTTAACCGACAAATTGAACCGAGCAGAAGGAGAAATCTCCGGAGCGACTGTTAAGTGAGGCGGAGTAAAGAATCTGACGGTTTGAGTTCAAACAGCAACAGACAGAGTCTCAACCGAGCTCGAGCTCAACGTTCCATGCCTGGCATGGAAAGTTAACTCTTTCACCTCCGGGGCAGTTCGAAGGTTGGGACTCACTGCTATTGTCAGAATACAGCAAGACTTCATGTTGTTTGAAATTCAGTTTCCCATGGCTACACATCCAGATGGAGTCCTTAATTTTTACTGGTATTCTTTTGTCCAGCATCGCTTCAAGAAGAAATTTACAATCCACCTGTGGGCTAACTAGAAACACAGGCTCTTCATGATGTAATTTAATCAGAATCTCATTATACAGCTGTTTCCTGGAAACTCCTTGAAACCATTGCAAATCTATCTTTCATAACCAAATATATTGCAGACAAAGTTGTCCCTAGCCTGGTAATGTTTTCTCGCAACCACTCCACCTCCCCATTCCTCATGCCGAAAAAAAAAAAACAGGATTCCAATGCTGCATAACTGGTGTCCGCATCCTTGCAATACCACATAATAAAGGTCTGATGTTAGTGTAAAAGAATATAATAAAAGAAAAACACAGGCTATATCATATTCAATCTCCCTTCCTGCCATGCTCCATAAGTATGACATCTCTTCACAGGATTAAGCCTGCGTCCCCACAATAACTGAAAAAAACAGGTCCAATATCTTCATATGCATCTTGAAAGGCAAGGGAAATATATGTGAAACATACAAACAAAAACTGGAATTATAAAGATTTCCAACAAAAAAAAATAATTTTTTCCCTAGTTATTGTATAGGATTTCCATGTCATAATCTTAGCATGCGCATGATCAAATTTCCCATCCCAATTTACTTGTGCCACATTATCATACCCAATGTACAGACCCAGTAGTTTAACATTCCCTCTCATCACTGGGATGTCAAAATCAGTAATCAACGAGAGGTTTCCAAACCCCAAAATTTTACTCTTTTGTTAACTGATATTTATTCCGGTATAGGCCCTATTTTCCTCAAAGACAGTCAAAGCACGTGCTCCCGATACCAAATTAGCCACCACTAAAACACAATCATTTGCATAAGCCACATTTTAAAATCACTGGGACAATATACTGGTGCAGCTCCATGGTCCGTAATGTTGGATCTAAGCTACAAACATACTACAACAGACTCAAACGGCACCCCGGCGTATCCCATTATGGATAAACATTGGTATACCCAAATTACCATTAACAATTGGCAAGATTTGTGCATCTCTATACAATAGTTGGGTAAGCAAGATAAGCTAGATACCATAAGTCCTCAATGCTTTCAACAGATATTCATGCCTGACAGCGTCAAGGGCAGTTTCCTGATTCAATGTCATTAAATACCCATCCAAAGACATATCAACCCCTTGATCCACCACCTCCCTAATAAACATCAAATTTTGATTGACATTCCATCCAAGTATAGCATAAGTCTGAGTATCCAAAATTAACTGATATGCCGCCACTGCTAATCATTTGATAACCAGCTTTGCTAAGATTTTATAATCCGATGTCAATAGACTTAAAGGTCTCCAAGTGTTAATATCAGTCGAATTCCCTGATTCATGAGGAAAAATCATAACACGTTGCTGCATACTTAAACTTAATTGTCCCATTTTAATTTGCAGGCACCTCTCTGGTCTGAGGAAGGAGGTTGCCCATCTCCAGGCTGACCTGGCTAGGATTTGTGAAACCTCTTCCCCCACCCAGGAACCACCAGGGCCAATGCCACTACCTCAGAGGTTGCCAAGAAAGAGGAAAGGCTGGACCAGGTTGGGCTCAGGGAGGGAGAGGGTGGTGGAACAGAGTTGCATCCCTCCAGCTGCACCTCTCCACAATTCTTTCACTCTTCTGGTGGATAGTGGTTCCTCTATGGAGGCACCTGCAATGGAGACCAAGGAGGATGCTGGGAACCTTCACAAAGGAGACCCACAGGAGGGTGGCATGGGACCCCACAGGGGAAGGAAACAACTCCTGGTGGGGAACTCAATCATTAGGGAGGTAGAAATGGGGGAGGACGGTAAGAGAGAGATATGGTGCCTGCCTGGCACCATGGCTTGGAGGGACAGGAAGCGAATCCTCAGAATCATGGGAGGAGCTGCATGAGGGAGCAAAGCTGGATGTCATTGTCCACCTAGGGACAAATGACATGGCTAGGAATGGGATCAGAGCAGTGCAAGAGGAGTTTGTAGAGTTGGGGAGGGGCCTTAGACAAGTAGTGCATACAGTAACCTTCTCGGAGGTGCTGTCTGTCTATGGCAAGGGTGATGCTAGGGTACTCCTCACCTGGGAATTCAATAAATGATTGAAAAATTGGTGTGGAGCTCAGGGTTTTGGCTTCACTGGGGACTGGGGAGCCACCTGGAGGGAGGCAGACCTATACTGGTGCGATGGTCTGCATCTGTCCAGAGGGGGAACCAGGATCTTAGGTGAGAGGTTTAAATGCTTCATTGGCAAGCATTTAAACTAGCCAAGGTGTGAGGCACTGAAAACGAGCAGGGAAATCCCAGCCTCCCCCACAAAACATGGTAATTAGTGAGGTAAACACCAAGGTAGAGAAGTCATTAGGGAGCAGGACAGAGGTAAATGTAAAAAAAGACAAAGGCAGTAAGGACAGAAATGGGGCTAAAAGGGGTAATGCCATCAAAAAGTGGAGGGTGATGAGTACCAATGCCCGTAGTCTGTGTAACAAGCTTCCTGAACTAGTGGCCTTGATGGAAGAGGGTTGCCTGGATATTGTGGCAGTCACAGAAACATGGTACACAGAGAACTATGACTGGGATGTCAACATACCAGGATACACAATCTACAGGAGGGACAGGGAGGGTAAAAGAGGAGGAGGAGGAGTAGCTCTCTATGTAAAGGAAGGGATCAAAGCAACAGAACTAAAGAGTAAACAGGGAGCAGATGAGGCACTCTGGGTCACCATGGAGAAAGGAAATGGCACCACAATCCGCATGGGGGTTGCATAGAGACCCCTATCTCAGGGGGAGGGAATGGACAAGGAAATGATAGAAGGCTTCCTTAGAATGGCAGAAAAAGGGGAGATATTGTTGATGGGGGGACCTGAATATGCCAGATGTTAACTGGAGCACCTTTGCTGCAGGCACATCCAAGAGCATGGTCATTCTTGATGCCCTACAGGGGGTATGCCTCAGACAGCTAGTATTGGAACCCCCTTGGGAGGGAGCAATCTTAGACCTGGTACTCTCAAATGGGGATGGAGAAAGAATCTCACATTTAGAAGTAGGTAGCCATCTGGGAACAAGCGACCACCAAACAGTGTGGTTTACGATAAACACAGCCATACAATCAAGCCATACAAAAGCAAGAATGTTGGACTTTAGGAGGGCTGACTTTGGGAAAATGAGAGAGTGCCTCAGAAAAGCACTAGCAAACAGGCAAGAAAGAGGGGTTGAGAAACAATGGGGAGTAATCAAAACAGTCATCACAGAGGCAACAAGCTTTTGTGTAAAGCAAATCAACAAAACACAACGAAGGAAAAAAATGCTATGGTTCTCAAAAGAGGTGGCAGGGAAGGTTAAGGAGAAAAGGATAGCATTCAGGAAATATAAGGAAACACAGAAAGAGCAGGACAGAGAACTTTATCAGTTAAAGCAGAAAGAGGCTGGGAAGGCAGTCAGAATAGCAAAGGCCCAAACCGAGGAAAGGATAGCCAACTCTGTTAAGAAGGGGGATAAGACCTTTTATAGGTACATTAGGGAGTGAAGAAAGACCAAAGGAGGGATACTGAGGCTTAATAAAGGGGAGGGAATGTGGGTAGAAAGTGACAGTGAAAGAGCAGGGATACTGAACGAATATTTCTGCTCAGTATTCACAAAGGAAGAGGAGGGGGAGGTACCTAAACCAAACAAGAGAAACACTCTGAAGACGGGGGCCGATACCAGTCCATTTACAGAAGAAAGGGTTCTGAAAGAACTATCAAAATTGAAGGTGGACAAAGCAATGGGGCCTGATGGGATTCACCCAAGAATTCTAAAGGAACTAAGGGTAGAACTAGTGACACAGCTGACTACTCTCTTTAACAAATCATGGGAGGATGGGGTGGTTCCTGAGGACTGGAGGAGGGCAGATGTGATTCCTCTTCACAAAAGTGGGAGCAGGACAGAGGCAGGAAACTACAGACCAGTTAGTTTGACCTCAGTGGCAGGGAAAATGAAAGAATTGTTGAGCACCTAGAGGCCAGTGGGGCACAGGACCCAAGGCAGCATGGATTCATGATGGGAAGGTCGTGTCAGATGAATCTAATAGATTTCTTTGACTGGGTGACCAAAGTAGCAGACTAGGGAGGGGCTGTGGACATGGCCTACCTAGATTTTAGCAAGGCATTTAATACAGTCACACACAAAAGATTAATACACAAGCTAGCTAGCCTTGGAGTGGATCCCAAGGTGGTAGCCTGGATAAAGAAATTGGCTAGACAACAGGACGCAAAGGGTAGTAGTAAATAGAGTCCACAGTGAAGAAAGGAGGGTTACTAGTGGGGTACCGCAGGGTTCAGTACTAGGACCGGTCCTTTTTAATGTCTTTATAAGTGACATTGCAGAGGAACTGGAAGGAAAAGTATGTCTCTTTGCAGATGACACAAAGATCTGCAACAGGGTTGATACACAAGATGGAGTGGAAAGGATGAGAAGGACTTGGCAAGGTTGGAGGAATGGTCAGATGTATGGCAGCTCAGATTCAATGCAAAGAAGTGCAAGGTAATGCACCTGGGAAACAAAACCCATGGGAAGAGTACACAATGGGGGTGAGATACTGACAACAGTAAAATGGAAAGGAACCTGGGGTAATTGTATCAGATGACCTAAAGGTGGGCAAGCAATGTGAGAAGGCAGTAAGGAAGGCTGGGGATACTGGGATGCATAGGGAGAGGCATCAATAGTAGAAAACAGGAAGTTGTTATCCTCTGTACAGACAGTTGGTGAGACCCCATCTGGAGTACTCATGCAGTTCTGGAGACCCCATCTCCGTAAAGACATAGACAGAGTGGAGGCTGTCCAGAGGAGGGCAACCAAAATGGTGCAGGGTCTGCATCAGAAGACATACGAAGGAAGACTAAATGAGCTTAATATGTATACCCTAGAGGAAAGAAGGGAGAAAGGGGACATGATAGAAACTTTCAAGTACCTCAAGGGAATCAACAAAGCCCAAGAGGGCAGCATCTTTCAGAAAAGGAGATGTATAAGAACAAGGGGGCACAATTTGAAGATAGAGGGGGGATGGCTCAGAGGTAATGTGAAGAAGTATTTTTTCACAGAGAGGGTTGTGGATGCATGGAACTGCCTCTCTGAGGAGGTTGTGGAGTCAAGAACAGTGGGGGAATTCAAGAATGCATGGGGCAGACATAAGGCAGTCCTAGTGGGGGGTAGGAGGAAGTAAGCTGTTGGTTAACTAGGATCTGCAGCTTATCTGTTATGTAGGAAAATGGGCAGACTAGGTGGGCCAAATGGTCCTTATCTGCCGTCACGTTCTATGTTTCTATTTGGGAGATATTATTAAACATGTCTTACAACATAGGTATAGGCTGGACCTCAAATGTTTTTATAAAACTCATTGGGAATGCCATCAATTCCCAGGGCAGTATTAGTCATCATGGACCTAATAGCATTCCTATTCTCCAAAGCCCTAAAAGGTTTACATATAATATCTTTATCCAACTCAGAAACCTGAGGTGTAACCAATGTATCAAGAAAAGCAGCCTGAACAGTGCCACTATGATTCCGAAATTTATTTTTAACATGGTTTTGTGTGATTAGCTTCATATTATCCAAATCCAAAAATTTCTCACCAGAACAGTTAATCAATTCAGTCATAATCCGATGTTTTATCCTATCCATGTTACTATCAAATGGATTATCATGATATCTATTACCTTGGGTCCCAAATGTTTGCTCCATAAGCAAAGAATGTTCTCTATTATACTGAAATTTAAACATGGTCTGCTTTATATCAGAAATTTGAGAAATCAAGTCCAAGTCAGTGCCCCTCATTTGTGTGAGTAAATGAAGAAACTTAGTCTCTAAACCAAATATTGTTTATACTTTGTCCCCGCCAAACAATGAGATTCCTGAACCAATGAATGTTTAATGTCCCTTTTCATATCTTCCCACCATTCCATTGATTAGATCATCATACAAACACTGCACCGACTGTCTAGTAGTCAATGTATCTAAAACTTCCTGCCCAATGGACGCCTCTTGTAATAAGGAGGTATTCGTTCTCCAGCAACCCCTCCCCATGTGTAAGTGTTGTGCTAAATTCAAAACCACTTAAACAGCAGCATGATCAGACATTTCTATAGGGACAATCTGGGCATCCTGAATATGTGTCCTTTCTGGCACAAACCAGAAGTCAATGTGGGATGGCAACAATCCTTTATAAAAAGTGTGCAGGGGTGTGTAAGGGTGATGTCATAAACATCCTTTAAACCAGATCCTTCCCCAATGGACCACACAGAGCCCCCCCTCTCCAATCTTTCTGAGCTTGTTGAAGTTCTGCAATTGTGTGCAATCTGATATCCTGCAGAAACACCCCCCCTTTAAATCATGCAGTACTGAAAAGGTAACCAAACACGTTTTACAATGTTTTATGCTGTTTACATTACAGATAACAATGTTTAAGTCAGTCATCATGGAGCACAGATGGAGAACAAGAACCCAGAACCAAAAATACAAAAATAACATTATAATTTCTTCTTCTTCCTCCTCTTCTTTGAATTTGCTTATCAGCAGATGAGGAAGCAATGGATGCAACAATCTGAATCCCCCTCAGTGTCTGCAAACTCTTTATCCTGTAAAACGGGAAACTTATTATGCACCACAATCTGATCAGCAACCCCCAGGCTTCAGCTTGAGCAGTGGTGGTTTCAACACTGTTTTCGAGCGAGTGACCATCTGAAAAGCACCTCCTGCAGGTGGGATAGGGGGCAGAATAGTAGACATCAAGAGGTCATCAGGCTGAACAGGAGAAGACACCTCCATCAAGGTAGATTCCAAGTCACGTGGGGAAGAGGCAACCACAGGAACCACAGATAAAACATCTGCAGTCATAATCAGTTAATGGACCAGCAAGACAGCTGCTCCTGTAGTGGGGAGGGGGAGGAGGACAAGGAGGCAATATGGGAGTCATAGGTCACTCCTTTGAAGTTGAAGGAGCCACATCATGTCTCACAGAAAGACCAACACCCAAATCCACATGCTCCTTCCTCAGGCATTCCTTCTGGACCAGAGCAACATACATATCCTGCTCTGCTGTCTCTACAGGATAGGAACTGTTAAGGGATGCCCAGGAACACATACAAACAGTGTATCCCTGATCTTCATATAGATCACATTGCATCAGATTTGCACACTCCAGACTATTGTGACAAATGCTACATTTAATCTTGTCACAAACATTACTTAAGTGTCCAGTGTCCCACACCTGTAACAGGATCTTGGCTGTCAAGCATAAAAGACCACACCCCAATCCTGACCCCCCAAAAAACAATTTGGTAAATGCTGCAATTCTCCATCAGTTTGCTTCAATGTCACTTTATATCTCTATCCTCCTGTCCACAGGTGTTCATCATACAAGATAGACTCTGGAAAGCCATGGATGTTATGCCGTTGTTTCAGTCAAAAGGTGATATCTGCAACATTCACCCCCTCATTGCAAAACAAAACAGTAACCCATTGAAAGGAGGGCTTAGTAAGAGGGATAGCCACAAAGAGTTTCCACAGAGGAGTGTTTTTCAGCTGTTGATACTGTTTCCAGAACCTTTCCAGGCCCAACGGATGTTTAAAACCAAAGTCATACAAGGTATCACCAGGCATAGGAATCAATGCATACACTTCATAGGCATAACACTTCATATTATTCTTAAAAGTGAATGTCCCACAAACAGTCTATCTAGAATATGCAGAAGTCCTCCTCTATATTTAAATCATACTGCATTCTGCCTCTTGGCAGGCTCAGAAGCCAGTCTTGTTGTTTCAGAAAACAAACGGTTCTGGACATTTGCACCCCAAACATTACTAAAGCATGCCCCTGAAGGCAAGGCACCATCACTCTGCGCCTTCTCATGCAGAAGAGTAGGAGCCTTCTCCACTCCAACTGTTGCAGTGCCAGTCTCCAAATCAGGATGCAATCGAGGGCACCCAACATCCATAAAACAGTGAAGTCTCCACCATCCTCCTTCAAAACTTGTAGTCTTTTAACAGATTCCAACCCACAGAGGCCACCCCAACAGACCCAGAAGTACCAGTGTTCACCACCAACTGTCCTGGTGAGACCTGAGGGTCCAACCCAAATCTGGGGAATCCTTAACCCCCAGATTAACCAGAGCAGCAAGAGGCCACAAAGTGTCATCCGATAAGTTGCCGGGAAAATACACATCCCAGCCAATGCCATCCACTGCCTGAGTCCAACCCGCTTGCTCCAAAGCTGTGGAGACTCATGCTGGGGGAGTTACAGTGGGTTCACTAGGGCTGGAAGAAGTATGCTCCTGCAACTCAGACTTCATCAGAACTAAGGGGGCACTTTCAACATGCCCCACCATCTCAACAAGCACAGATATATTTGTAGCCCTAATACCCTTACCTAGATCAGGTTGTACAAGCAGTCGGCAGTCCAAAGCCCTGATAACTGGTATGGCTTTCAGGCAAACAATGCAGCCTGGTAAGTTAGTAATCAGAGACAGATTATCATGTCCCAAATGAAGAGCAACTCAGCTCGAGAGTGGCATTTCAGACTGAGCAGCGCCATTAGGAACAGCAAGTAAAGGGTTAGTCAAAACTCTAGACAAGCAAGCGGCTCCCTTCCCAGAAAAAGAAGCAGTATTTGCATTGGCAGTAAATGTCACAAACACACCCTGCAGGTCAGGCCCTCTGCTCCCACAGTGCCAACCTCGAAGGGCAACAGTGTGAACAGAAGACAAACAAGGTAACCCTCCTGTCTGTTTTGGGTCTGAATCACCTACCATCCTCAAGTCCTGAGGGTCAAATATGAACCTTATGCTAGCATACCCAGATAACAGGCTCAGATATATATTCTCTTTGGGGAAATGCAATATAATCCTTCGCTTAGTGGCACCCAGTCAGGTTCCCACAATATATCCTTACGAATCAATATGAGACCTAGGTATATTTTTACCTAGAAAGTAACATGCCCTTTTTGAGCTCTTAACAGCTGTCAGAATTAAACACTAGTTCAGCATTCACATGCAAAAGAAAACTGATAAAACACAGGCAGAATTTCAAGGAAATATTGTTTACTAAAAATTGTAAAATAGGTAAAATATCAAACACAGAACATATACATCAATAACTTACAGTCAATAAAATAATTGGGAAATTACAGAACAAAGAAAGATGCCTGCAAAATACTTAAAAGTTCTTGCTTAGCTAGATGTTACCAGAAGTGCCTGTTTTAAGTCTAGACACAAAAGTCTCACCCTTCTCGAGTCCAGAGATAAAAAAGCAATGTTTCCCTAGATGCCTGACCATTTCAAAATCCATCTCCCCACCCCCCTTGGTGAGGTCACAGTTAGATCCTCCAATAAACTTAAATACTGTCACTATCCAAAAGGATGTATGTTACAACAGGAAGAATCCACAGTTAGTAATTTTTAAAATATGAGTCTCTTTCATCAAAGCCTCTCCTTTTATCTCTCAGCTGGTTTCCTGTTTTACAAGAATGATCTCAGGTTTATGATGTTAACAAGAGTCTGTAACCAAATGGTCTCTTCCTGCAGGATCATAACATTTTACGATGTCTTATTACTTGGCATTTGGCAGGAAGCCCTCTGTTAAGGCAGGACAGGAAACCTTTGATTCATTTTTCCCCAGCCAGCTTTTATAACAGCCAGCTGCTTCTACAAACTGTCACCTCTGAGGTCAAAGGTCAAGCCTCTTGGAGGAAAGTCAGGCTGAAGGGAAGATGACGTCAGTTCCCACCGAGAGGAGCTGAAGCAAGACGCTGAGGAGGACACGGTTGCAGAAAGCAAACAGTGGCATGTTATTGTCAATTTAATCTTGCGTGTTACTCTCTTCTTTTGCTTTATTTATTTATCAGTGCAATAGTTTTATTCTTCCAGCAGTATATTCTTCAGTTAAATTGCTCACTGAAAGATATTTAGACCAAAGTTCATGCAAGTAAAATTGCAAAGTGTGCGCTACTTTATGGTGTAATTTGCCGGTGTAGCCACTGGTATATTGTTGCAAGTACTTTTATGTTGGCCGGATGAATTTATGCTAGTTACCTGTAGATAACAACAAAGGCAATAGGCTGAGAAGCTTGCACAAACCCTATTTGAACATGTAAAAAAAAAAGAAAAGGGGGGTGAAACAGCAAGTGAGCAACTGAAGAAGCTGGTAAACATGGTATGTCAAAATCAGAGAGAAGTGTAAAGGAGATCACTAGAAACCAAAGAGGCAAAATAACTGAAAAAAGTAAGAGAAATACAGAAGATGCAGAACAGCCTGGTATGCATTTTGATTTAAATCCAGAAAAGAATTGTGATGACTGGGTAAGTGAATCTCTATCTCCACTACCAGATACTCCTATAAAGCACAGTAAGAATAAAAACTCCAAGTCTAGTGGAAAAATCACACAGTTTTGTAGAATAAAATTATCTGATAACATGGAGGTGAAGGGAAAAAAAATAGAAGGTTGTGCAGGTAGATTTCGAGGAAGGGGATATGGAACAGGAAGTGGTTCCTTTACATTTAAAGGAAACGCCGATAGAATTGTTATCGCAGGAGGAACCAGTGATTCAAGAGGACATAACGCAGACACAACAAGAACAAATACTATTTTCTACCAATAAAGATAGGTTAATGGTCACAGATCAAGAAGGCATGCTTCAAGATTGAGGCCCTGTTCTATCCCCCTCCATTGTAAACTGTGGGGGAGGCAATGCAGATACTACAGGTGTAATGGAAGCAGTAACGGCTTTAAGACAAGATATGTTGAATGCTCTGGGAGAATTGGGACACTCGATAAAAGGTATTTCAGGTATAATGAGTATCTTAACAGAAAGAATGGCAACTCTGACGATAAAAACACAAGAATTAGAGCAGTGTGTCCCCCAGGTTGAAGACATTAAAGGACCTTTACTAAAGATACAATCACAGCATGATATCCAATTAAAGATTTTAACAACAAAAATAGCTGACCTGGAAGACAGATCCAGGAGAGGAAATATAAGACTGAAAAATGTCCCAGAAGGTATAGCAGGTACTGCGGACCCCTTACTGTTTTTTAAAAAAATGATTACTGAAGCCGCATGGAAGAAATTTCTTGACCAGAAAGTAGTTTTGGATAGAGCTCATCATGTAGGCTCCAGATTTAGCAATAGACCTAATAACAACCCACACTCTGTGCTAATAAAACCACACAGATTTCAGGACAGAGAAATAATCTTACAGAAGGCAAGAACTGAAAAAGAGCTAAAGTATGCAGAATATAATTTCAACGCATACACCGATTTATCATTGGATACAATGAATAAAGGGAAACTTTTTAATCCACTGAAGAAAAAATTATACGAAAAGGGTATACGTTTCACGATGCAGTATCCGGCTAAACTTTGATTTGTAGTTAATGGAAAAATTCTGGCGTTTGATGATTTTGAAGAGGCAGAAGAGGCCTATGAAAAATGCTATGGGGGATCATCAGGTCAATCATGTCACTCTGGGAGACCACACCCATATGATTAATGTACAAAAGGAAGAATTAAAGATGGAGACACTAAAAGAATAGAAGGAAGAAAGGTGAGAAGGGTGGGGAATGTGGGTAGGGAGATATGCAGCAATATAGATTTGCAGCGATATAGAAGGGAAAGAATGAAGTGGAAAATGGAAGGCAAAAGAAGAGGGAGAAGAAAAAGGGGGGAAGAGAAGGAAAGGAGGGAAGGAAGAAAGAAGGGAAAGGTAAAGGAAAAAAAGTAAACCCATGAGGAAGGTGCCCAAAATTGCATGGGGGGTTACAATTTAGAAATAAGTTGGGTAGAGTATTGAGTTGCTGCATATTTCCACTGGGGGGGTAAGGACCCTGACGTAAATTATTACTTATATGAGGAGAGAGAAGATGATAAAATTCCTTTGGGGTATATTTATATAAAATACAACTTTGAGGTTTCCTTTTTTTTTTCTTTTCTTTTTCCATCCATAGAATATTTATATGTGATGTAGATGAAAAGTCAGTTGGTCTCTACTTTCATCCTTCAGGAATTTATAGGACTTAAAAATATTATTTAGTTGCTTACTGTGCACAGTACATTGGAGTTGAAATGATGAGATAAAATCAGGTGAGATGGCTGAGCGCCTCATCTGTTTAATTTTGATATTCATATTTATACCTATTATTTCTTCTCTTTTTCGGAACAGAGGAACAATGAATAGTGAAAATGACAAGATAATAAGATCTTGATGTTAAGTTAATAGGAAGTGGGGAAAAAGGGAGACGAGAGTGAGATAGTGGGCCAAGAGGTAGGGTTTTTTTTGGGGGGGGATATATTTGCACTTCTCTATTGTGTACATAAAAAGACAGATCAGAAATAAAGTAGGATTGGTTGAAAAATAAATTAAATGCGACATGTCAACAAAGCACAAGGGATGCCATATTGTTAAGGCTGTAATTAATTCATGGCATGCACAGAATTCATGGATTCCGTGAAAATCGGGCCTGTGCCGTGAATTAGTCCAAATCAGGAAAGTTAGTGAAATTTAATGATATTCATTTCCCATTTACCTTGCATTCCCCTCTATTTAAGTGTGACCAAACACTTCACTACAGTATGTCTTGCTTTAGCAGTCTTAAACATCAGCATCAGCAGACCATGCCATGTCTCGGCCACAAAAGCCGACCTCTGCCGATCTCTGCTTTCAAACTTGGGACTGTTTTTACCAGAAAATTGTAGGTGTGCCACACACAATATGATAAAGGCACCCATTTAGGAAAAGCACAATTGCAAAAAGGAAGAAATATGTAGCAGCATTTCAATGTTGGATGAAAATGTAAAAAAGCGAGAACTGAGTTGCAATCCTACATTAAAGACATACAAAGCAGCATTGTATGTATTTAATGTAGGATCGCAGCTCAGCCCTCAGTTTTACATTTTCAATACAGCACAGTATGTTTATTATCACACCCCCGATGACGAAGGTGAAGATGAAGGTGTGCTGTGTTTTGGTGCTCTTATTTTACATTTTGAACACCATGAGCTGTGGAGCAGTTTTGTCTTATTAAAATGATGTAAACATGAAGTAAAATGCGTTTACAATTTATTCTCCCTTCGAATTTGTTTGCTGTGAAAAACTTAGTTTTGGCCATGCATGGCCATGAAAACATGTAGTTTTTAACGTGAAAGAAATACAGCCTTACATATTGTGCATCTCTGCAAATTAGGGGAAGGCTGGGGTCCAATGGATTGCCCAGGAGGGTACATGGGGGGATAGGAACTTTTGGAAAAAATAAGTGGAGTAAAAACTTTAACAAAACAAGGGGAGAAATAAAAAATAGAGGAGAAAAAAATGAAATTGGGGAAATTTAAGGGAATAAAAGAAAAACAATTAGATAACATAAGGAAGGGAATGATCCAGGCTAAAAATAAAAAAAAAGTCCACATTAAATATATTAACATGGAATGTTAAATATTTAAAAAATAGAACAAAAATGGTTAAGATTATAAATTTCGAAAATAGTAAATATATTAATTACTTGTTAATACAAGAAGCAAATTTTTTAGAATCAGGTTTTGGTTGGTTTCAGAAAAAATGGGGAAAGGGAATACATTCAACTTATACCTCACAAGCTAGAGGGACTGCCATGTTTTTTCATAGAAGGAATTTTCAACCCCATATAGGGAAAGGATTTAGAGATCAAAATGGAAGATATGTAATCTCTGAATTAAAAATAGATTATCATGTGCTGATAGTAGCAACCATTTATGGTCCTAATTATAATAACCCTTCATTTTTTCAGATTTTTTTTTGCAGTTGTCAAGCTTTAGTTCACTGTATATTATTGGGGGGATTTTAATTTAGTATTAAATAAATCAGATAGAACCACAGGTACAGCAGATAATCTCAAAGCAGCAGTAAAGGTTATAAAAAGTTTCATGGATGATTTGAAATTGGTGGATCTATGGATTCACTTAAAGAAAATAAACAATCAATATTCTTATTATTCTAAAATGTATTGTTTGTATTCAAGAATAGACTATTTTTTAGTGTCAGAAACAATATTATTTATGGTTAAAAAAGTGTTGTATCCAGGAATCTTCATTTTGGACCATTCCCCTTGTTTGTTGGAATTACAAATAACTCATCAAATGCTGTTTACCCCACAAAGGAAAATGAACCCACAACTTTTTAAGGATACTGGATATAATGAAATATTAAAAAAAGAAATAAAGGAATTCTTTAAAAGGAATATTGAACAAAATATAGATATAATGGTGGTTTGGGATTCTTTTAAAGTATAGATAAGAGGGTTATTACAGGAACTGGAGGGAAGAAGGAAAAAATGATCTCAACAATATAAGACACTGGAAAATTATATTAATGCATTGGAACAAATTCATTCTTTAACTCAAGACACACATATTTTTAGACAATTAACATTAAAAAGAGATTTATACAATAATTCGATCATGGAAAAAGGGGAGAACCAAATATTAAGAACAAGAGCAAATTATTGCATTAATGCAGGTAAACCATTAACATTAATGGCCTGGCAAGTAAAAAAAGATCAAGAGTGAAATAACATAATTCAAATAAAATATAGTAAGGGTATACTGAGTAAACATCCAACAGACATAATGAATATATTCACAGATTACTATAAAGAATTATATATAGCTCAGAAAAAAACTGAGGATCAGATTAGCATTCTAGAAAAAATAAATTTAAAGCAATTAACAAATGAAATAAGAAATGTATTAGATCAGCCATTCACATATTTAGAAGTAGAAATCGCAACAGAAGAAATAAAGACAGGGAAGTCACCTGGGCCAGATGGTTTACAACATGAACTCTATAAAAACTTTAAAGAGTTATTAATTCCTACTTTTGTTGAAATGTTTAACAATAACATTGTATTGAAAAAGATCCCAAAGTCCTTTTATGAGGCAACAATACTTCTAATTCTAAAACAAGATAAAAATCCAGATTTGTGTAATTCATATAGACTGATATCATTGTTAAATTCCGACTATAACATTTTTGCCAAAGTTCTAGCCAGGAGATTAGATAGATTTTTGCCAGAAATAATTAATCAAGATCAAAATGGGTTTCTAAGAGGAAGAAAAATAATGGAAAATATTAGACGAACCATAAATATGTTGGAAAATAGAGACAATAGAAATTCTATATTAGTAACGGTTGATGCAGAAAAAGCATTTGATTGCATTGAATGGGAATTTATTACACAAACATTGAATAAAATGAACTTTGGCAGAAACTTTGTGGAATGGATAAAAATAATATATTATCACCCTACAGCTCAAATTAAAATTAATTAATAATTTGTTATCCTCAGCATTAAAACTATCACGAGGAACTCATCAGGGATGTCCTATTTCTCTTCTAATTTTTGCACTTTGCATAGAACCATGGGCAGAATGTATAAGACAGAATGATAATATTAGAGGAATTCAATACAGCAATACACACCATAAAATAAGTTTTTATGCAGATGATGCTCTTTTATATTTGGATAACGATCAAGAATCCATTTTGGAATTTATAAGGGTTACGGAACAGTTTGGTAAAGAATCAGGTTTCAAAATTAATTATGAAAAAACTTCAGTATTAAAAACTTTAGACGCAAGGAGAGATATATTTAAAAATATTAAGTATTGCCTGGAAACTGAATCATTCAAATATCTAGGCATTATAATTACCAAAAGATTAGATAAGTTAATAGCACAACATCATGATAAACTTTTACAATCAATAAAAACAGATTTTGAGAAATGGAAATGTTTGCCTTACACCTTAATTGGTAGGGTTAACTTGGTAAAAATGCAGGTTCTACCTTAAATATTGTATCTTTTCCAAGCCCTCCCAAAAGAAATCCCTATGTCATTCTTTAAATCTTAAAAAAAATATATAACCAACATTATATGGTTAAATAAAAACCTGAGGATAGCATATAATAAATTGATACTCCCAGAAGAACAGGGAGGGTTGGCTCTACCTGACTTTTATAAATATTATCTAGTTTCACAGGAGACTATAGTATGGTGTTGGATAAATGGCCAGACAGAAAATAGAAATTCTATTATAATGGAGGAATCAATAGTGAAATATCCATCTTTAATGAACTTGCTATTTTCAGGACAAGAGTCAGATAGAGCTAAATTCAAAACCCTCCCAATATCATTGAGTACAACTCTAAAATGTTGAGCTCAGCTTCATAAAGTTTTTAAATTTGATATTGGCATAACAAAATATACCCCTCTGTATAATAACTGGAATTGTCCCTCATCTATTAATGACCAGATTACCAAACTATGGATTTTGTATGGTTTGACAGAAATGGGCAATTAATTGAAAAGGAAGTTTTCTTGTCATTCAGTAAATTAAGAGAAGATATTTTTTACGTCCAGCACATTACTTTAAATATATACAAATTAAACATTACATAAAAAAGATAAATGGGGAAATAAAATTAAGTACAACACCAATTTTAAAAAAAATTAGAGGAACAAAAAGAAAACCAAAAATTGATTTGAATATTGTATAGTTCTTTGGGATCACTATAAAAGAGATGGATAAATTAAAACTTAAATGGCAAAAAGAATTGTGAAAGGAAATTACAGATGAAATTTCTGAGGACTTATGGAATGAGATTCTTAGATCCACATTTATGAATATTAAATCCACTAATTTAAGACAAATTCAGTATAACATTTTACATAGAACATATCCTACTCCATATAAACTACACAAAATAAATTTTGAAATAAATGATAAATGCCCAATATGTACTACTACAACAGGCACATTGATTAATTTAATTCATAGTTGTCCCGTCTTAACACATTTTTGGTCTAAAATATATAATATAATTAAGAAAGTGATAAAAAATCAAATATAATTTAAGATTCTGTTCACCATGTTTGGTATAAAGGGGCAAGGAATTATGATTCAGCAGGTCCAACAAGCCTTTGTTTCAATAGCATTGACAACTGCAAAAAAAAATTATATAAAAAAAATGGAAAGACCCTACACTGCAAACTTTTAAAACATGGTTAAACTATATGGTAGATGCCATGAATCTAGAAAGGATTCAGTTTGTTAAAGAGAAACAAGAGGATATATTTAGAAATATTTGACAGCCTTTTTTTGATATTATATCTGAAGGTGTATAAATAAATAAATATTGTTTTTTTTTTTTTTTGATAGTAGGAAAAATACTTTAAATGATAGGAATTAAGTTGACAGCCTGAATCAGGTCCCTAGGTTAGAGTAGAGTAGGAGGTGATGCTGAAAATAACATTAATGGGTAAAAATCTGATGCAATATGAATATCAGCTAAAATATATTCCCCATTTTGTTTGGTCTGAACCGCTGAAAAAAAGGTCAAGCCTCTTACACACTGGCTGACTCGTGTGTCAAGCAGATGGTCACAGACACATATACATTTTATTTAAAATACAAATATGATACATATAACAATAAGCAAGTGGCAGAGCGTCACAGTAAACACTTCAGCACCATCCTGAATTGAAGCAGCCATGTCTCCAAGCTGCAAGGGGGTCTTTAAGGTCAAAGCCCGCTGCAACATAACTCTGGAGCACGCAGCTTCCATGCTCCAAATCTCCTCTCATAATCTTGAATGGTGTTGCTCAAAGTGAAGCTCCTCATGCCGTAATGCAGCATACAGATCCCGTGCAGCAGTGTCACACTCTACAGCAGAACCCAATTCCATTTCCACTTCAAAATCTTCCATACATTCCATAGTACAGGTCAGTAAACGGACCTCAGCAACTGCAGTGCAAACCTGTAAGTAGCAATATTCATGGTGGAAGTAATTTCTGTAGCAGTCTCTGGCATCTGCGAGGCAAGGGAGAAGACCCACTCTCCAGCTTCTCCCACATCCATGCTCATCAAACTCCTTACAGGACTGGACATCCTGTCACTGACCACAGTGCACACACTCAAAGAGTAGGGGAATTTTTTATTATAACTTCAAAATCAAACAGTAATAAAAACATGTTACATTCACATCAAAATTAAAGAACAATCAACATAAAGAAATCAAATACAGTAAGTATTTAAGTCATACCCCCTTCCCACCCACCTACTATTCAAAAAGAGTAGGACAATTGTAATTGATACTTCAAAAACAAAAAACCATGTGATACAACACATTATCGTCATGTGAAAATAATAAACTAAACATAAAGTATAACCAAAATGAACCCCTTCCCCAAACTCCACCTACTCCTGCCCACTACAGCTGTGTTTGTGAGACTTTGGTACGAAAACCTCAAAAATTACCTTATAATTCATCTTAATTTCAGTGATCACCAATAAAATTATCAAAAAACAAAACAAAGGATTCAATATCATAACAGAAAATATGACTTAACCAATTCAGTATGAGTTCATGCTATAGTACCTTTGTGCTAAAAAGGAAACAAAACAAACAAACAAAAACACTGGATACCTTACTAGAGAAAGCTCTGTACTGTATCTAAACCTCACTAACAGCAGAAACAATCACTATTTAAAGTCTTTCCAATCAATGTACAGTGCTCCACCATTTATTTTTAGTTATTTATTTATAAAATTTCGTTAACTGGGTAAGCCCACTGGGCCCTGAAGGTCCCTTTTTCAGGGGCAACCTGGAATTAGTTACAAAAAACAGTGCAAATACATAAAAGTGAAACAGTGCAGGACATAGAGTACAGTAATACAAAGATAGTATACAATTAGACAGTTTTCATTGAGGAGAGCAGTTATTTACAGCACAGTTACACAATTCAACAGTGACAGCTGACAGGTTTAGGACACTGGATTTTTTTGTGGCCAAACCACGGAGGGAGAGTAGGCTAGCCTTCAGGACAGGAGCAGGGGCTGTGGTTTAGGAGGTGTGCCCACAGACCTTTCTGGAATGTGGCCAGGGAGGGGACTTCCTGAAGGTGTCTGGGGAGTTTGTTCCAATGCACAGGGGCCATATGGGCAAAGGATTTACTGCCCGCTGAGGAGCTGGCCCTGGGCAGGTCCAGGAGATTTTTGCCAGAGGTCCTGAGTAGTCGGCTGGGTTGCTTTAAGGCAAGTAGCTCAGTTAACCCTGCAGGAGGGTCGACATGGAGAAGCTTATATGTCCAGCTTAACAGGGGGTACTGGAGCCTATGGTTCAGGGGGGCTAGTTGAGGGAGGTGAGGGCTTCACAATGGTGGGTCCTTGGGTGAGCATTCGTGGTGAAACGTGCAATTTTATGGTACAAGGTTTTTAGTCTAGTGTGGTCAAGTTTTGCTATACCCAATAGTGTTGAGGCAGCGTAGGTAAGAGTTGGGAGGAGGATACTCTGTGCGATAGCCAGTCTAGTCTCTGGTATCATGTTCGCGCTTAGTCGATGGAGCAAGCCAAGTTTTTGGTGAATGTTTTTTGTTACCAGGGCCACGTGTGGCTTTAGAGTGAGCCCCTGGTCCAGTGTAAGGCCCAGGTATCTGAAGGATTGAACCACCTCTATTGTGGAGCCAGATGTGGTAACAAGTGTGAGGAGGTGGGCCCGGGAAGGGTTCAGGGAATACGGACCAAACATGAGCGCTTTGGTCTTGGTAAGAACCAGACGATTTTTGACTAGCCAGGCTTCAGCCTTGGTGAAATCTGACTGGAGCAGTGGCCCTAGGTTGTCCAAGTGCTGTACAGTTCTGTAGAGGATGGCGTCATCAGCGTATTGCACCATGGTGCTGCTCCCACAATGGCTGAGGAGGTCGTTGATGAATAGGGAGAACAATAGTGGGTCTAAGATCGAACCTTGCAGAACACCCTTATTTAGAGAAATTGACCCAGAGATTGCACCTCTCCACTTAACCTGTTAGGAGTGGCCCAACAGATAGTTGTGGAACCAGTTCAGAGAGTGTTTGTCAAGTGTGAAGTTGCACAACTTTGTTAGCAGGAGGGAGTGGTCTACCAGGTCAAAGGCCTTGGTTAGGTCAATGAAGACTGCCCCTGTGGGGTGCCCTTGTCCAAGGCAGTTAGGATGTCAGTGGTGAACCTGATAAGGGCGGTATTTGTCCCATGCTTTTGCCAGAAACCATGCTAGGAGGGGGTTAGGAGTCAGTTAACTTCCAGGTAGTCCCTTAGTTGGCAGTAAACAAGCCATTCCTGGATCTTAGCAAGGGGACAGAGGATAGAGTTGGGTCTGTAGTGAACTATTGTATCCCTGGCTCCACTCTTGTGGATTGGGGCCACATAGGCCTGCTTCCATATTTTGGGGACTACTCCTTCTTGCAGTGATCTGTTTATAAGCAGGGTGACAGGTAAGGCTATGGTGGGAGCAGTGGCCTAGAGCAGCCGCGGGTCCAGTCCATCTGGTCCCGGAGAGCCAGAGGGTTTTAAGGATAGTAAGAGGGGTAGCACTTCTTTGACATGCACTGTCCAAAGATGGAAGTGGGGAGTAGATGGATCTAGAGATTCTGTGAACAGGGGGCCCTGAGTGTGGTGCAGAGGGTTGTTTCTGTAAGAGCTCAGGTCGGTAAAGAAGCTGTTGAGGGCTGCAGCTGCCTCACCTACATCAGTTAAGATTTGTCCATTGTAGATTAAATTGCCCAGCTGGGATTTGTTTGGGCCTTTTATCATGGAATTGATGCTAGACCAGAAGAACATAGGGTCTGTTAGGGTTTGCCACTGGGGGGTTTTGAGGTAGTCCCTTTTAGCTGCTTTTGAGGCTTTCTTACACTGGTTCCTTCAGGAACCGTATTCAGCTAGGTCTACTGGGCTAGTGGAGCACCTGCCCTTTTTCCAGGCCTTGTCCCTGCACTTCATTAGGGATTTCAGCTTGCTTGAGATCCATCTGTTGCACTGGCCTTTTGCGCGTCTTTTCCTTACTGGGCTGTGGAGATTGGCCACAGCTGAGAATGTACACTGGAGGAACTAGACGGCATCCTTAATACTGTCAAGCAGTCTAATTGGTGTCAGTTAAATTTCTCAAGCAGCTCTGGAAGGCCTCAGCAGAGCAGCTGGAGAAGTCTCTAACTACTATGAGCCTGGGGGGTATCCTGGGCGGCCAGTTTTTCCAAATGCAAAAAGTGGGGGAATGGTCACTCAGGGCATCAGACATCATGCCAGCCACTTGGATATTTGCCAGGTTTGAGGCTAAGATCCAATCAAGGGTGGAGTGGTTCCCTGTTTTTAGGTTTTGCCTGGTGACCTCTGTAATGACCCGGGTCAAGTTTGCATCAAGGAGTGAGGCCTTGTGAACTTGCTCAGTGGCAGGTTCCCACCTAAGGTTGACATCCCCTAGGACCAGCAGCTCACCGGGAGTGGTCCCTGCCGGGGAGCGTGTTAAGTTCTGAAGCGCTGAGTTGCCACCACTGGGAGGGTTGTATATACAGCCTATAGTTAGGTATTTTGCATGGCCCAGGACAATTTTGATAAAGAGTGATTCGAGCCCTACGGAGCATGGCAGGTGGGTAGTGGCCAGGGAGGCCTCCATCAAGGTGCTCACATAAATTAGGACACCCCCTCCTTTTTTCCCTGTCTATCCTTTTGAAAGGTGACATAGTTGGCAAGCTCCACTTCATGAGGGAATATGTGAGACTTCAGCCAGGATTCAGAGATGGCAAGCACATCTGGCCTGTACATTTCCCCCCAAGCTTGAACCTCATGCATCTTGGGTTGCAGACTGCAGACGTTCATGTGTGTGACTCTCAGGTCTTTGGTATGGTGCCATATTGGGTCACTGGGGGATCCCAGGGTTGAGTTGGTTAGTGGAGGTCCAGGATTAGGTTGGACATCATCTGAGCAAGTATCAATGCTAGCACAATAAGGCTGAGGACCCCCGCTGGGTGAGGGGTGATAGTTTTGTTTGATTATCTGTCAACTCTGCGAAGATGAGGTAGCAAGTTCCCTTACAAGCGAGCCCATGCATCAGGATCAGGGTGTCCATATTTGGAGATGTGGGGAAGACTGTAAGGTGTGGGAGGTGCCAGTTCTGTGCACCTCTGAGCAGGTTGGGGTTGTGACAGGTGCCCATTATTAAGTCTACCCACAGTGTTGTGGCGATATACAGGATGATCAGGACAGGTAATCTATATGGGGCTATATTTGGGGTAGGCCATGGGCACTGGAGGTTCCGCTGATGTGGCTGAGCTGTTTCCATGAGGGGCATGGTGCTCATGGCCTTCGGTCCTGTGGTAGTGACAATTGGAGGCAGAAATTGTGGGCGTCCGGGAGTTCCTGCCCTCAGGCAGTGAGAAGCCCCAATACCGTTCTTTTGAATGCAAGAGGAAATAGCCTTAGGGGTGATTAGGCTGTATTACTTTAAATAAGTGAGGCAATCCCTCACTTTGCTAGTGTCAGCCAGCATTATGTTATCTGGGAGATTATACCCTGAGGAGCTTGTGGGATCTCTTACCCCCACTTTTGTCTCCTTACCAGAGACCTGGTATGTGCTGGCAGAGGTTAATTGGTAACTGAAGCTCGTGAGCTATTAAGAAGAGAGCGTTGTACAGCACTCAAGCTCATGAACTATTAAGAAGAGAGTGTTGTACAGCATTTAGGTGGACGTAAGGAGCAGGACAGGCAAACCTATGATGGGTAACTCTAGCAGTGGTAGCTGATAGGTTGTTAATGGGGAAGTGAGCTGATAGGCTCACACGCACGCATGACCCCCACTATATAAGTGATGAGCAAGGGTGATGGGGGGGCAGTGGGGCAGCTGACATGGAGCATCGGCAGGGTTCCTCTAGAGCAAGCTGCATTGCGTTTCGTCCACTGTTTGTCTGCACCTGTTGTGGGAGGGAGGGCTCTCCACCACTGGCCTTCATAACCATCCACCCGATGAGGGGAGCCCTGTCCATGGAATGAGGATGCTGTTGAGAAGCAGAAAGAAAAGAGCAGGTTAAATAAGGTAAGGGCCCTTTGTTTGCAGTCAGAGGGGAAGGGGTGAGCAGAAGAGGGAGGGCTGGGGGAGTTTATTTTGTTTTTATGATTTTTATTTTTAGCTAAGCTCTGAGTTTCAGCTGCTCTGATATTAGTGAAATACAGCATGCGCTTGAAAATACTGGGACTGCAGAGGCACTCAGTTAAGATACCTTGTGGGATGAGCTTGAACACTGACTCAGTTAAGATACATTGCAGAGGCTCTCAAGGTACCTCGTGGGACACACTTAAACACTGATTCCATTAAGGTACATTGCTGTGGATCTCAAATAAGGTACATTGTGGGACAAGCTTAAACACATACCTGCTAAGGGGAGTACAGAGAATAAATGCTGGATGCTAGAAAATAGGTGCATAAATCAATTAAAGCATAAATTAAACACCCTGCAAAGAACATAGCTTTAAACATCTGCTGCGGGATAGAGTTAGAGCACCTAACAGGCAAGCCTTGTCACAGACCTGTCGGAGAGTTTAAAAATAGATATTTAACTGGAACTGCTTTCTTTAACATATTAAAGCACCTTAAAGAATAACCAGTACTCAGAAAAAACTGCTATTTCTTTCCTACAGCAATCACAGATAGCAGAGTGAATGGTCCAAAATAACTGTTCTGGAGAGATGAATTTTTTTCTGCAAGGTAAACCTACAGTTGACATGTCAGATAAAATATTTAAAGAACAACACAAATAAATGCATTGTACTGTATTCATTATTGTCCCAGTCTTTAGGAAATATCCCTAGAAATAAAATGTCTGCAGTTAGTAACATAAAGGAATATTTCCAATTTGCATGAACTACAGACCAAAAGGAAATTATGTAAGGACATTCAAAATAGAGATGCTGCCTAGTCTCATAAATGTTGGTACATAAATCAGTTCTGGGAGAAACACTTTCCTTATGGTTCCTCTGTTTAAGGTTGTTCTTCAAATTCAGCCTCCCATGGAGGCATAACCATAGAATATCCCACATGTAGATTGGAGTCCTGTGATGTGTCACCATGACTTCAATTTGTACTGTTTCGGTAGTTGATTTAGTACTAAAGGAAGTTTTTTCCAGAAAAAAAAAACTGACATAATTTGTGCATATAGTTCCTTTCTTGTTAGACTCATGAGGTGTTGTTATTTATTGTCCACAATTTTAGCTTACCAAAACAGTACTGAAAATACAGGGGTAGACCTATTAAAGGAGTAGTATACTCAGAATTTACAAAAAACATATGTTGCGCAGAATGTTTTGATTTGTGTGTGAAATCCTAGTGTAGCCTTCCCTCTGTCTGCTATTGGGAGGTTTTCCTATATTAGCCTGCTAGCTTTATGGTAGTTTTATGACCCCTGGGGATCTCCATCTCAGCCAGATTTATTGCTTTTCTTGCTCCTACAATCCATCCTGTCTCATGTGACAGTGATGTAGTGGAGACCATAGATTCAGCAGCCAGAACCGCTTTAGAATCAGTTTATAACAGCACAGCCGTGTAACATTCCTTATCCGGTGAGCACACATGGCTACATTTACAGTTTAGCGGATAATTGAAAGCTAACTGAGTGGGTTTTCTGTAAGAAAACAGCTACTAAATAGCTCTAATTCAATATTTTTGTTTTCTATGTGTAGCTAGCAGTATTGTTTTGATTTTAAAACTTTTAATTTCATCAAACTACACACAACCATAAAAAGCACATAAATCATCCCAGATCATCAGTGCTATAACTAGCAAAGACTCTAGCTGTTTTCTTACAGAAAACCCCATTCAGTTCTCAAATATTTGCTAAACTGCAAATGTAGGTACAGTACCAGCATTCTGTTAAGTAGAGCTAGTAGTTAGTGCTGATTTTGCTCTGTGACATGATTTTCAATTTTTTTTCACAATAGTGAAGTATTTTTTTTTAATAAAGGAGGCAGTTTAGCACAAAGGTTTAGGGCTCTGTGCTGCAAACCTGGAGACCTGGGTTTGAATCCCAGAGCCCCCACTTTCATAGTGTGACCCTGAGCAAGTCACTTAACTTCCTTGGGTTTCCAGGCTGCACCTGAAAACAAGCTTCAGCTTAGTGTGCCTTTCCTGGCTAAACAATTTCCCCTCTTCCCTTATTTCTTATTAAAGAAAAATGTGTATATGTGTGAGATATTTAATTAGATTGGCAAATAAAATACAAAACAGTGTTATCTTATCATTTGAAAAAATGTGATACACTAAGTTTGTAGTGCAGTGAACCACTGTAAAATGGAATCAAATGGGTAGCCGAAATAGTCACTGTCAGTTTGGCATCCTATTGATTTCATGCCATACCACACACAGAAGTGAAATTGACTTCAAAGTATTTTGCAGTTTCTAGGCTGCAGATTCATACCATACACTTCACATATTTGTTCAGTAAAAATGCATGAAATAGGCCAGCCCAGTGGCACTGAGGGTTGAGGCAGAGGAGGACTCCACACCTCGCGCTATTCCAGTGACTCGGGTTCTGGAATGAGCCTGGGATGCCAAGGGTGGTAAAAGGGGGAGGGAGGAGCTGTATTGAGCTGTCATCCAATAGATCTCCTCTCCATGGGAGGGCTTAGCACTGCACCAGATAGCAGATGGTGTTGGGAGGGTGAGGGTGCTGTTGGGTTCTTGGAAGCAACCGTGTCTCTGCATAGCTTCCCACCTGGACCTTGGTCCTTTGCACCAGTGCTCTCTGGGAGGGGGTTTAGGAACAATGACATAGCTCACACATCAGGAGAAAAAGGGGGAAAAGTCCACCAACTCCTGTAGCAAGCAGGTTGCTGTATAGGATGCCAAACTGACACTGACTATTTTGGCTACACATTTGATTCCATTTCAGGATGGTTCACTGCACTACAAACTTAGTGCATTACACTTTTTCAATTGATAAAACATTTGTTTTGTATTTTATTCACCAATCTAATTAAATAACTCACACACTTTTATATTTAATAAGAAATACATACTTTATTAATAAATACTTCACATTTGTAAAACAAAACAAAATTGAAAACATGTCACAGAGCAAAATCAGCACTAACTGCCAGCTCTTCCTACCAGTAGTAGCTGTTTTCTCACAGAAAACCCACTTGGTTAACTCTCAAATATCTGCTAAACTGTAAATGTAGCCATTTATGTAGGAGCAAGAAAAGCAGTAAATCTGGCTGAGATGGAGATCCCCAGGGGTCATAAAAGTACCATAAAGCTAGCAGACTAATAAAAAAAAACCTCATAGTAGCAGACAGAGGGAAGGATACACTAGGACTTCACACACAAATCAAAACACTCTGCACAACATATGTTTTTTGCAAATTCTGGGTGTATTACTCCTTTAAGGATTGTTGTTTATGTATGACTGAGTGTGGCTCCCATGACTGCAGCCAAGGGCCTACCTGGTCCAAAATCCAAGGAGACCAAGGTTTAAATATATGGTGTAACAAAGATTTAAAATTGCCATAAAGAAACGTACAAAAGGAAAATACAATTGGGTTCACCATACCCTTTCCCCTCTTCCTGATTGGGAGATAAATAATACCTCTTTTAATAGGGCTTAGCCTGGTATCTCAAACAGTTTGAAAGAAAACACAGAAGTTTCCAATTGTTTTGGTGATGGGAACATAGCACATAAATGTAAAAACATGCTCATAAGTTTTTACCATATAAACCCTTTTTTTTACACGCGCCAAACAGTCCAATGGGCAACTTTGCCGTTAGCCTCTGTAAGAAGTCTATGCCAATTAAAGAAGTCATGTCCCCTTACCCGAAATAAATACCCCAGATTTTTGCAAAACCATCATGTTTGGAATCGCCAAATTATCCAGTCTAATTAGTAGGCACTTACTTTTTCCGAAATTAATCAGGGAACCAATGCCTATCTTAAATTCCTGCAATATTTCCCTTGCTACTCTGGCTAAAGGGAGATCTGCTAATAGAAGGCACACATCATCTGCGTACACTACTGTTTTTATTTCTTCATCTTCACTTGTACTAGAGAGCCCTTAAATGGTATCTGCTTCATTTATTCTGCATATAAGGGGTTCTAGTGGTAAAATATACAAAAGAGGGTTAAAAGGGCAGCCCTGCTGGACCCCTCTTTCCACTTTACAAGCCTTTCCCACCCATCCATTAACACAGAGGGCAACTGTAGCTGTCTCATAACAGGTTTTTACACATGCAATAAATTCATCTGGGACCCCATATCATGCCAAATGCCACCATATATAAGAATAAGACATTCTATTGAAGGCTTTGGTCTTGTCCAAATTAATCAAGAAACCTGATAATTCTTTGGAATTTCCTTTCTCAATAATTTCCCTATGTGTAATTAAACCATCAGAGATTTTTCTCCCAGGTACAGAACAAAATTGGGATGTGTGAACAATATCTTCTAATACTATTGAGAATCTATTACTCAAGATCTTTGCTAACATTTTACAATCAGAATTTAATAATGCAATTGGCCTCCAGTTTCTAGGTAGTTCTTGCTGCCCTATTTTATATAAGATGATGAGGCCTTCAGACATGCTCTGGGATCATTTATGGGAATGTAAGCAATAATTAGAAACCTGTACCAGTTCTTTGCCAAGCTCTTAAAAAAGGATTTTATACAGCTCATTTGGAAGCCCATCTTTACCAGGAGCTGTTTTAGTATTCAAATTCTTTATGACCTGACCTAATTCTTGGGCTGTGATTGGCTTCAATAATGCTGTCTCACCATATGCAGCTATGGATTTTAAGTTACACTGAGATAACCAGGAGTTTACTTCTCTTTCTGACACAGCTTCATCTCTTTTAAACAGTTGAGAAATGTATATTTTTCTCTCCTGTAAAACATCTTAAGTTAGCAAGATGCCATCCTGTGAAAGAATTTGCTTAATCTCTTTCTTCTTTCTGTGATTTGCACAGCTATAAAATGGATTGGTATATGTCTGCTTACCTTGTGTCCCAAATTTCTGTTATACTTCCAAAGTTGTCATACTGAATTTACATAATTTCTTCCTTAATAATGTGACTTTGTTCAGAAACACTATTTTCCCTACATACTGAGCTGATTGTAAATGGTATAACTGATTTTGCGAAGCTAAATATTTTTCCTTCATTTTCCCATTTATTTTCCCCATCAGTTGAAAATAGTCCCTGATATCCTTTTTTACTATCCTCCCACCAGGCATCCACCTCTTCATATAAAAAGAACATTGTCTTGCTTCCATAACATTTTGGAATCATTGCACAATTAATGGGCTTTCTAATAAAGACAAATTATGTTTCCAGTAACCCGGGCCTTTGGATGTTTTTTTAAAACTGGAAACCATGAAACTTAATAAGGCATGATCCGAGGTGGCTACAGGACTAACTTTTGCATTTTGAAACTGGAGGGTGGGGGTGATTAACCAGTAGTCAATTCTAGTGGCAATTTGCCTCTAAAAAAAGTGTGTGGTGCTGCATTAGATGCATCCAAGAACACATCACATAGTCCTGTCTGAGAAATTAAACCATTAAAAAAAGGAAGCATCACAGTAGATTTTTGAGGTTTTCAGTCCTCTATCAAAAACTGTTCTACTGATATTAAAATCTCCCCCAATCAGTACATTTCTAGCTGTACTTAAATATGGTTGTATCATTTTCAACAGGTCTGTACGGCCTGTTTTTGTCTGGGGGCATAAATGTTAATCAGCCTGAAATTCAATGTCTATCTAAATGTCTATGAATAATGCTTGACAGGACAGATGCCCACCATTTGGGCATGTTTTATATTGGGGTCTGTGAAACAAATGCCGACCCCACTACACGTGTCTATACTTATGGATCAATAACTTGGGCCCCAAACCCAGGGATCTGAGGCACTCTGCACTTCTTCTGAAGAGTGTAGCCTGGTCTTCTGAAAAAAAGTTATGTCATAATCATATCCAGCAAATAGAGCAAAAGATGCCAGACATTTCCTTTTGGAAAGGATACTGTTTACATTTAGACTGGCGACAGAGAGATCATACTGCCCTAGATGAGTGGTAAGGGCTGAAGTAGGTTGCTTTATTGACATTTTCCTGAGACTGCCCCAGGTTCCCATTCTCCTTTTTTTCTTTTTCCCCCTTGCTGCACACCTCAGCTGGCAACTCTTTCTAAGAAGCAGCATCCATTTGAGAGGATGCTAGAGAAGCATTGTCCAAGTCTCTTTCTTCCTCAGGCTGATCCCTCTGAAGGGCAGTAAATCTGTTTTCAGTGGAAATAGTCTCTTCAGATAGACTCAAAGGGGGAGCTGGTTTGCCAGTTTTCTTTACCATCTGAAAATCGGAAACCCCTGTCTCCAAAGCAGCGTGAGGGTAAGGGGGGGCATTGTACTGGGTTCTAGCACAGCCACCATTGCTGGGGCCTATGTGGGCTGGGTAATTGGATCAGGCACTAAAGATGGGAAATCAGATGCCCTAGGAGGATCAGGTCCTGGGCCCGCAGGAGGCTCCAGCCTAGCCTTGTGACCAGCAAATTCAGCCACTGACCTTGTGGCTTTGAAGATATAAAAATCTTGAATTCCAGAGTCTGCATCAGAGGTATTGTGAGAAGTCACAAGGCAGTCTGTGAATGAATGTACTTCTGTCTCACAGAAAGTGCATTTAGGGGGTTTATGGCAATGATACCCTGAATGCCCCAGTTCCCCACACTATATGCACTTGACAATTTCACAACTGGTACTGATGTGTCTAGGGGAACCACACTTGTAGCACCTCTTAGACTGGCCTGGATAAAAAGGGAACCCTTTATCATACCAAATATAAAAGTAATTGGGCAGATACTGGAGATCATTTGATTCATGCTGCAGTTTAACTTTTATCCTCCAACCACCATTCCAAAATCCTTCCCCATCTAAAATAGGATCAGAGGTGCCCTGAACTTTACATCTTTGCTCAAGACAGAAGAAGATGTCAGTGATGTTAACACCCTCACTTCTGAACAACACAGTGATCACCCTAAAGGACTGCTTAGATAAGGGGATCACTTGAAAGGGAAAGCAAATTGGGTTGGTTTTTACAGTCATGTGCTTAGCCCAAAAATACTCCAAGACCTCCTGTGTTCTAAAGGTAATGTCAAATGTATGTTCCTCAGGGGCGTGTATGAGTGCATACACGTCCATTGGAGAGAACCTAAAGACAATTTCAGTAAATGTTTCCCCCACATATTGTCTATCTGGGGATGAGTCAAGGCCCCCCAGATATTGTAGCTGTATGACATTGCTTCATTTGGCCAGCTCAACTGGCTTCTGGAATAAGCAGGCATATGAGGAACTGTGCTCCATGCCAGCAGGATTCAGATTCATGTCCCCTTTAGCCCCTTCCACCCTGCCAGAAAGAGGACATGTATTAGTTAGTGTTTCCCCTTGTGAAGCATCATAAAAAATGTTGGTGAGTGTGTCCAGTGAGGAAAAATGAAATAGTACCTGTGGCATCCTCTGCCATGATGCTCTTAGTTTTCCCTGGTGCTGGGCTAGAATGAGATGCGTTCTGATCCAGAGAAGTAGGAATCCTGTCCTCTGTCTGCCATTCTGGTGTCTCAGGGAGTGGCACATCTGGTGATGGTATCCATTTGCTGTCCAAAGTCTGGATCCATTCTGCTTCCTGTAGAGTGCTGTCTGTGGACCATTCAGCAGGATTCACTGGTAGCCTTTGTTCAGATGTGATGTCCTGATACATTGTGGCTGGGTTCTGACCTGGGTCCTGGCTCCCAGTGCTGAATACAAAAACTTTAGTTTGCACAGAGGTATAAGTAGTCGGTGAACCTTCGGGAAGTCATTCTCTCTTCTTTTCTTCATCCAGTTTCTTCTTTGCTGCTAATAACTCTTCCTCAGTGAGTTGCAGATCCTGAGAAATGGCCTGTTTTTTTTCAAAGTGTCTTGTAGCGTCTGTTCGGCATCTTCAAATTCCATTGTTTCTACCTGTGGTATAGGTGCAAAAGCTGCTGAAGTCTCCCTTGTGGTGCCTGCTGCACCCTCTGTAGTACTCACTGCACATCCTTCATCTTCTGGATCCAGTCCCGAACTGAGCTGTGCCATGACTGTCCCCAGCAGAACAGCACCCCCTACACAAAGTAAGGGAATTTCCCCATTGTGCTGGCCAAATTTTCCCCTTTCACTAAAATACCACCAGCAGCTTAATGTTGTCCAATTTGTCAGTTTGCATCAGTCCACCATACAACAAGACTGAATATAGGCAGCATCAGCTATTCCTCTTTTCTCAGTCAACAAAAATAAATAAACAACTGAAGTAATTGTAAAAACCCATATAGGCAAAGACTTGCTAGACATCCTGTGCTACCCACCTTCCATACCCTGGATGGGACTATGCTTGAGTACACCTCCTCATTCAGAAACCTTGGGGTTTAGATGGACCAACACCTCAACTTCTCTGGTCATATCAATGCCATCCTGAAAAAACTGTGCCCCAAGCTTGGCACTTTATACAAGAACCGTAAATGCATTCTTCTTGCAGCCAGGCACGAGATTGTCCAGAAGATGATTCTTCCAATTTTTGATTACTGTGATGTAGTCTACAGTGATACTCCCAAATCCACCTTATCCAGATTGGACCCGCTTTTTAACTCCTTCTGCCGCTTTGCCCTGGACTCTCCAGTTCATACTCACCACTACGATCTCTATCACTCTCTGTCATTCCCTTCACTTACTAACAGGTGCCCCTCTCACTGTGCTAAACTCATCTCTAAATATTGGCTTGGCTCTCTACCCCTGTATTTATCCTCCTCTCTCTCTACTCCTCCCCTTCCACTCACTCCTTAAGATCCTCTGACTCACGCACCCTTGCGATCCCTTCTGCTCTACTCTTGCTGGCCAGTCTGCTTTCAATTATCATGCCCCCAAAATCTGGAATACCCTTTCCCAAAAAATGTGACACTTCTCATCCCTCTACTCCCTCTTCTCCCTCTTCTCAGCTCTTATTAAAGATCAAATGCACATATTAAAAAAAAAAAGCTTGAATTCCCTTGAATTCACATCCATGTGTCATAATTAGTGTTTCCTGACAATATCATGCTGTTTGGTTTTGCGGTTTTCTTTAAATCAACATCTGTTAATGTGCGCTGCAGTGTCTGAAAACAGTGAAGAAACGTTGAAGATGTTTCTGTCCCTGTCAGTGAACAATGATATCATACCTGTCCAGCCTGCTGCTTCACCAGTTAAGCCCCTGATTGACTGAATAAGCTGTTGCAGTTCCTAGTTAGAGCAGTCTGTAGAGCTAATTGTTTTCACTCAAAGTTTATTACTAACCCATCTGGTTTGTGTTTGGAGAGATTAGCTTAAAATCATTCTGTTCTCATGAACAATTGATCATTTTGGGTTCAGTGCTGAACTGAAGTGGTATGAATGAATGTCTATGAGAAATTACCTTGTTTGTATCACAAATGTCAGTTCTCTGTCATCAGAGCTATGCATTGTATTCTGGCTATATAACACAGGGTTGTTTAATGGATATAAAATAAATCTACATTCCATTAGTTCATAGAAGCAGTGTGTCTTTGATGTAGCCTCAATAAATATGTACATGTGATTACAGTGTTGTTAACGTGTCAGATTGACAAACCTGTGTCTGCCACACTCTGATAGTTCAGGAACATGTACTGTATGAACTCATAAAATTCAGTTCTTTGAGGGTTTCTGTGTGAAAATATATCATGTATGTGTATAACTAGAAATACTATATGACATCCTGATGCTCCTGTCTCCTGCCTGACAGCTGAGACAGCAGCTCTGTTTCCCCCTTTCCCCTGCCCCAAAATCCCCATCTCCTGCCCTCATATGAGGTTGCTGCAACCTGCTGCCCACTGTCTTCTCCACACAGTCAGGGCTGCTACACTCTGTTGCCTCCTGCACAAACAGTTTAGGCTGCTGCACCTTGCTACCCTCTGTCCCCCACCCCATAACACAAGATGAAAGTATTTTTGTATTTTCTGTTGGGTAGTTTTGGGCAGTGTACCAAAGGATCTGATTCTAGTGGCAGGGAGCAGCATGGTGCAGCAACTCTAACTGTGGTGGCAAAAGGTACTATGGTGCAGTAGGGCACAGTGGTGTCAGGGGACAGAGGACAAATGGTGCAGAAGCCTTGACTGTGGTGCAGGACACAGTGGGGAATCAGGGTACAGCAGCCCTGACTGTGTGACAGGGTGCACAGGGTATAGCAACCCTGCCCATTTGGAAGTGGGTAGCAGGGTGCAGCAAAAGGCCCACCTTTGGTGGCCTGGGGCAGCATGGTGCAGCAACCCAAACTGTGAAGGCAGTGGCACTGGGACTCTAAGGCTTAGCAGAGCACAGCAGCCCTGTCTGTGGAAACAAGAAAAGGGGTAACTGTGTGCATTGACCCTGACTGTGGGGGTGGGGGACAGAGGGAAGCGGGGTGAAGCAGCCTCAACAGACAGGCAGGAGACAGGGGTATCAGGATGCCATACAGTATTTCTAGTTATACACATACATGATGTATTTTTACACAGAACCCCACAAAGAACTGAATTTTATGAGTTCATACAGTACATGTTCCTGAAATAGCAGTGTGGCAGACATGTTTGTCAATCTGACATAAAAACAAAATTGTTCTCACAAGAACCTATTTATTGAGGCTACATCAAAGACACACTGCTTCTATGAATTAACAGAATGCAGATTTATTTTATATCCCTTAAACAACTCTGTGTTATATAGCCAGAATAGAATGCAGAGTTTTGATGACTGAGAACTGACATCTGTGATACAGACAAGGAAATTTCTCACAGACATTCATTCATGCCACTAAAATTCAGCACTGTACCCAAAATTATCAACTTTTTATGAGAACGGAAAGGTAGATTTTAAGCAAATCTCTCTAAACACACACCAGATGGGTTAGTAACAAACTCTGAGTGAAAACAATTAGCTCTACAGACTGATCTAACTAGGAACTGCAACCGTTTATTCAGTCAATCAGGGATTTAATTGGTGAAGCAGCAGGCTGGACAGGTATGATGTCATTGCTCACTGACAGGGACAGAAACATCTTCACTGTTTCTTCACTGTTTCAGTTACTGCAGAGCACATTAACAGATGCTGATTTAAAGAAAACCACAAAACCAAACAGTATGCCATTTTTAGGGAACACTAATCATGACACAGGGATATGTATTCAAGTGAATTCAAGCCTTTTATGAAATAGGTGTGCAATTGATCTTTAACTTCCTCTACTCTAGCTGTACCTGTTTTCCTCAATCCTAATGCAGCCTAATTCTCTACCTTGCAATCCTCCCTTATGGTAATGTTTTACTCAATTTTTTTGCACCTTACGTCTCTCCTTCTGGCACCCTGCCCTAGCTCAGACTGTTACATATCAACTAATCGCACTTGTTGTTGGAAAAGGCACTTTAATTTTGTTTCTTATAATTGTCATCTGCCTTACCCAATACATATTGTATTCTGCATTCCTGACATCACTGCTGTCTATTATGTAATTGTTATTTGCATTCTCCCAATACCCCCCTTCCCCAGATCACACCGGGAGATGAGCAACTTGTTCAGTGTGCTTTCCTGGTGAAACATTTCAATAAATAAAAAATAAATAAAATACAAGGAAACTTTTCTTTTGTTGAAGCCTTATCACCCAAACTCCACACAAGGATTTCTATACTTACGATACTTTGAGCTGGGCTTGAGGCTTCTGATTATATGTTTCTAGTTTGGAGAGATGTACAGTAACAAAACACTTTGTAAAATTGTTCTCTCCTTGCATTCATTTTGGATCCCACATACTGATCTTTTGAGAAGGGCTTGGAGTCCAGTTCTAGAGCAGCATGCCAGGCACTTTTGGTGGCATGCCAGTCCAGGTGCCAGGAATGCGGCACCTAGAGTGGCATACTAAACCATTACAGTGGCATGCTGCTCTATGTGCCAGTTTCTAGCACCAGAACGGGCATGCCGGTAAGACATGCCTTGTCTGGAAAATCCTTTTTGAATGTGTTTAAAGCTAAACTGAGTGGTAGTAGTTCCAGGACAGTCAGTCTGAGAAGCATGCAGCATGAATAAGTGAGGTTACACTTTGGACCAGATGAGACTGACTCTAACAGTTACATTGTGTGAGATCATGAATAATTTTTAAGGAGAGATCCAGCATCCCCTGACCCCCACCCACATGAGCAACAAGGGAATCTATTTTGCTGATTTTCATCAGGAGGGTTGTTCTTATAGGTTTCCATGTTCCAGAAGTACAGAGCCTATAGCAGCATGTCATGCACCTACAAAGGCATGCTAGTCCAGGTGCATGAAACCCAGAACCTACAGCAGCATGCCATGCAATTATAGTGCCATGCCAGTCCAGGTGCTGGAAACCCAACACCTACATTGGCATGTATACACTTTCAGTGTCATACCAGTCCAGGTGTTGGAAGTCCCGGACCTACAGTTGCATGTCATGAACTGACAGTGGCTTGCCAGTACAGATGCTGGAAGCCCTGCACCTACAGTTGCATGTCGTATACTTACAGTGGCATGCCAGTACAGGTGCACAAAACCTGGAACCTACAGCAGCATGTTACCTGCTTATAGTGGCTTGCCAGTACAGGTGCTAGAAAGCCAACACCTACACTGGCAGGTATGTACCTACAGTGGCAAGGCTCTGTGGGTACCAAAAATACAGCACCTAAAGTGGCATGTTATGTACTTACAATGGCATACCAGTTCAATACTGGAAACTGGTGCCTACAGTGGCATGTTATACACTTACAGTGCATGTGGCATATGGCATATGTTATGGCATGGCAGAAATACAGCACCTACAGTGGCATGCAGATGCAGTGCAGGAAACCTGGCACCTACATGGGCACATCATGCACTAACATGCTAGTGTATGTACCAGAAATATAAAACCTACAACAGCATGACATGCACTTACAGCAGCATGCCAGTCCAGGTGTTGGGAACCTGACACCTGAACCAACATGCTACTGTAGGTGGTGGGTTTCTGGCACCTGGACTTGTGTGCCACTGTAGGTAACCTCCATGCTTCTGTCAGTGCTGTGTTTCCAAGGACCAGCATGCTACTGTAATTGCCAAGTTTCCATACATATTGACCAGCCATTTGCATCTCATTATAGCCTCATATTGTGAGTAGCAATCTTTGCCCCTTAGATTGCATGCAGGCTGTGTTCTTCACATTGCAATCTGTGGTTGGCTGGGGTACTGTCAAACTCATGGGCTGTGCAAACATGGTTCTCGTCACATAATCTCTGATTACTGAGCTAATTAAAGCTTCCTCAACACTGAGTGGTTCCCCCTTCCTTCACCAATTCCCAGCTGGTAAGCTAATTATAGTTTCCCCTAGTGTTCTGTGGTTCCCCTTCCTCACCCAACACACCAATATTTTGCCTGCTGCATGGTGGCCCTTTCCCCTGTCCCAGTAGCTCCTTGCCTCCCCCCATGGCAGCCAGCACATACCCTCACTCCCTTGATCTCCCAATACAGTGCTATATAGTGATACAGGACATGGTCTGACAGAAATGAAATCCACATACAGTGCAACAGCACATGTCTGTGGACTTACTTATATTTCAGTAATACTTAATCTAAGACCTATAACTCTACCGTGGTGCTCTAGTTTCACCAAACTAGGGTGATACCTTCCAGACCACCCCCTCAAAGCCAATATAACAATGACCCGTACACCCCCAACCCTAAATGGGTGTTTGAACACTCACTCTGCATATCTTCATTATACGAATCACTAATCAAAATGTTAATGACCACACATACGCTATGCAACCCCTAACAGGGGTATGACTTGGCACCAGGTGCATGGTGGCATGACAAGATTCATACAACAGGCACTTGACACTATTGCCATAATCATCAACACAACCCCCAAAGACCGATACCTTCGAGCATGCTTCCTATAAATGGTGATTCTGAATTTTAATGTTCCTGTGTGCTTTTCCCTGGTGGTGCAGTGGCCCTGTATCCATTGATGGCAACTGTTCCCTTCCTAGTGTTCAGTGGATACTCACTCATTAGCCCCATTCCTGAGCATTTCAGTGTTTGGTGGTGCTGTGCACCACATAACTGTTCCTCCTGTTGGAAAGTATGTTCTGGCTTGCAAGGCAGTGAACCCTTGTAAAAGCATTTATGGTACCTCTTGTGATCAAGGGGCCTCTGTGCCTTGTGTATGGGGCGGTGAGGGTACTGTGGAGGAAGACACTGTGTACAGCACATCATGGCCTCGCATAGCAGTGCCATGATTAACAGGGCCTTCCTCTGCCCCTTTGCTTGTGCTGTTACACTGACTTGTGCAGTAGCACAGGTAAAGAGTTGATACCCCTTTGTGTTCAGACAAAAATGGTGTGATGCACAGATTATGAATGACAGGGAGTGAGCAGCACCTACTGTAATCTTTACTGTAAGTGTGCAATCTCTCTGTTTCATTCAGATGGAAGGTGGTGAGCAGAGGGGCTGTGCCAGTTACCCACTCAATGGCTGTATAGTGGCTTAAAAGAGTGGAGGTGTGGGGTGGAGGGTCGGGAGAGGGTTCAGTTGGACATTCAGGGGGCAGCAACTGGTGGTGGGTGGTTCATTAACCACCAACAGGGTTCTTGTCAAATGCATTGAAAGAGGAACCAGAGTGGTCTTCTGTTATGTGACAAGGGTATGGTTGAGCTGTACATACCTGTATGTCCATATGGATGGTTTATTATCATACCTTTTGCTTCAACAGCATTAGGAATGAAGTTGCACAAGGGGGTGGTCTATAGACTGCCAGGACAGAGGGAAGAGAGTGATAGGGAACTAGGGGCAGAAATAGAGAGGGAGGCAGAAAAGTGGGTGGTGATGTGGGTATCTCAGCATGCCATACATAGACTGGGACATTCCAGCAGCTAAGAGCACCAGAAATCAGGCCCTGTCAGATACATTGCAGGACTGGCTGCTGGTGCAACTGATCAGGAATCCCACAGGGCAGTTTACCATTCACAGAGAAGTGCTCACCAACATGGAAAAGGTCAATGGAGTGCAGGTTAAGGTACCGCTGGGGTCTAGTGATCATAATACCATATGGTTCGAACTGGCCCTGGATACCAGTACGACCTCAGAGCCGGAGGTTCTGGATTTCAGAAGAGCAGATTTTGACCAGATGAGAGAATTAGTCCAGAAGTTGGTTGGAGTGGACAAAATCAGGATGGCCAAAGAAATGTGGGGATTAATTAAAGGGGCCATTCTCAAGGTATCTAAGTCATGCTTGAGAATGGTTATCAGGCGAAACAGGCACAAAAGACCAGTCTGGTTCCCTAAAAAGATCAGGGAGGCAGAGAGGGTGAAATAAAAGGGCCTTCATCACCACATACAGAGGGAACAAGTAGAAGAGGACTGGAACAAATACCAAGTAAAGATGACAAGGGAGGCCAAGAAGGTAGTCAGGGACACAAAAGCAGACACAGAGCTGCATATTGCTGAGAGGGTTAGAGGAGGGGGAAAACAGTTTTTCAGATACATAAGAGAAAAAAGGAAGAAGAGAAGGGGTATTGTAAGGCTGTCTGAGGAGGCAAGGTAATAGAGGAGGACGAGCAGAAGGCAGCCATGCTTAACGACTACTTCTGCTCAGTATTCACAGTGGAGGACAGTGGCCCTTTGCCAGAAAGTTGCATAAAGGCTGCTGAAAGGGGAATCCCAGAAATTGGGAGTGTAATATATACAAGAGGAGTAAGGGTTGAAAAAAGGCTTGCAGCCATTAAAGTGGATTAAGCTCCAGGAACAGATGGGATGCCCTTAAGGATGCTCAGGGAAGTGGCGTCGGAACTGGCTGAACACCTGGCAGGGCTATTCAGTAGTTCAGTTCAGTTAAGGGTGGTTCTAAAAGATTAGAGGGTAGCGAATGTAGGTTCTCTCTACAAGGGAGGGATCAAGGGGCAATTGGATAACTACAGGCCTGTCAGTCTTACCTCCATTGTGGGCAAACCGATGGAGACATTAGTCAAGGGGGACTTAGTGGACTACCTGAATAGAAATGGGCTCCAAGATAGTAGTAAACAGCATGGGTTTGTGGCAGGAAGGGCCTGTCAGATCAAACTGATAATATTCTTTGACTGGGTAACTAAGGTAGTGGATAAGAGACAAGCAGCAAATTTTCTCCCTCTACTTCACCTGCAGCAAGGCATTCAGTTCTGTGCTACACAGATGGTTGCTGAAGAAATTAGAGGATTTAGGTGCACTGAAGGATCTAGATAGATGGGTGGTTAGTTGGTTGGGGGGAAGGACAGCAGAGGGTGGTGGTAAATGGAATCAAGTCAGCAGATAGGGAGATCACAAGTTGAGTGCCACAGGGATCAGTCCTGGTCCAGTTCTTTTCAGTATTTTGATCAGTGACATAGGAGATAAAATGCATGGAAAGATGTGCCTCTTTGCAGATGACACTTAGCTCTCTGGCAGGGTGGCAGGCGTGGACGGGATAAGGGAGTTGCAGAGGGACCTGCATTGGTTAGCTAGATGGACTGTTTTGGCAGTTGAAATTCAATGCCAAAAACTGCAAGGTTATGTACACTGGGAAGAAAATTGGATGGGAGAGATTAAGCTGGGCACTACTTCTGAGGAAAGGGACCTGTAAGTCAACATAAGTGACTCCTTAAAACAATCTAGTGAGTGTAATAAGGCTTACAGCAAGGCAACCAAGATGTTAGGATGTATTGGGAGGAGTTTGTTAGCAGTAGGAAAAAGGTACTACCTCTCTGTAGATCACTGGTGAGACCCCATCTGGAGTATTGTGCCCAGTTGGAATCCCTAACTAAAGAAATCAGAGACAGGCTATAGACAGTACAGTGTAGTGTAACCAAAATGATTCAAGGTAATCAGGACATAGATTGCATTTAGGCACTGAACATGTATTTGCTGGGGGCCAGAAAGGAAAAAGGTGATACAATAGAGATTTTCAAGTTCCTGAAAGGAATGAACAGGGTAAACCATGAGACACTATTTGCCATGAATATTGAGTCACAATTACGGGAACATGAGTAGAAGCTGGCAGGGGAGGTTCAGTAGGGACGTGAGAAAGTTTTATTTTCAGAGAGACAGTGGGTGAGCCATGGAACCACCTGCTAGCAAAGGTGGTGGGCAACAAAACCGTTGGTGGTTTCAAGCAAAGCTGGAGTAGAGTTAAGGGCTGAATAGTTACTAAGTGAAGCAGCGATGAGGCTGGGAGCAAGGGTGGGATAGGAGGGGAAAAATCCCTATCTAAACAGCAGATCTCAAAGCAGGATAGGGTATATCTGAGCAGACTGGATTAACTGATGGTCTTTTTCTACATAAAATGTCTATATTTCTATGCTTTGTAGGTCTGGAACAGATTGGACAGTTATATGTTGTGGTTGCCTTGTGTACACATTGTGTACCGTGCTTAGCTGTTTTGAAGTAAGACCATACGGGGTGCCAGTCAAGGTAATGGGGGGGGGGGATCTGCACAGCTCTGCCCAATGTTGCTGTGTTACATGTGACATGCTAATGAGTCCATAATGGGCATGCATATGAATGGTCCTCAGCACCTTGTATACTCAATGGACTCATTAGCATATTCCAGCTTAATATGACACATGGGAGCACAGAGGCTGTCCCATCTGGGATGAGCTAACTTTATTCGGCCCCTGAGGGTTATGTTCAGTTGGGGGTTGTGTCAGGGCAGCACATGGTTACCATGTGCTGCATTGACAAAGCCCCATATTCAGAGTTAGTGCCTTCTAATTGGAGTGTGCTAACTGCTTGACTATTATCTCCCTGGCTGGCCATGTGCTGTCTTCCATGCAGCGCTCCTGTTTCCACTGCACACACAGTTGGCCTTGAAAATGGGGGCCAAATACATTGTATAAATGTTTTTTTTTTTATTCATGTCTGATAGTTCATTTAAGTGTTTTTATTTCTAAAATAAGGTTGCCCCACCCAAGCTATAATATATGAATGTATCATCCTCGGCAGCACTTTGAAGCAGCTAGAAAAGTGGCTCCACATTTTCATTCTTAGGGTGCTAATAGTTCTCACCTTTAGTTCAGCTGTTGCACCCTAAGAATTCACATGAAATAACTTATAACTGTAAGTGTGCTGTTGGGGGACTTAGTGATATTCAACTCATGCCATGTGCTGGAGTTGCTGACATGCCACACTCAAACAGAACTCCCCCAATTCCTTACATGCTGAATGCTGCTGCCCTGCAGAACAAGATGTGGCTTTCCCTTTCAAGCACATAGGGTCCCATGTTCAGAGGAAGTCATGTGCACTGCACTGACAGAAGCGCCACTCAACAAATAGCATGCAACAGTCTCAGGGGCAATATTCAGGCAGCACGCTCTTACCGGACCACGCTGTCTGAATATGGGGTTGTGTTGGTGCAGCACATAGTGACTATGCACCACCCTGACACAGGCCCCAACATGAAATGGCCCACAAGTGCCCAACAAAGACAGCACAGTCCAAAAGGATAGTGCCAGGGCTCCTGTGGGCCATATTCACCCTATCATTTTAATGAGCCAATATGGCATGCAAGGCGATATGGGCCACTTTTATGCCCATTATCAGCTCATTAGCATGCATGCACAGCCCCACTTGCCTGTCCTACCTACCGTGGTAGTCTAGTGGTGCCCCATACCCGATCATTCATTCGATATAACTTGTAACATTCCCTTGTGGTCTAATGATTCCCCGATCCCCCTCCAATAGGTCATCTTGTATAAGTTTTTATATTCCCTGCTGTTCCAGTGCAAACCCCATTTCTTTGAAAGTGCTACTAACATCCCCTTGACTCACCCTCTTAGAAGTCATCTCCCCAAACCCCCCACTGCTGCAGTCACTGAAGCCAGATTACAGCATCTGTGATGGCAACTGGCACAGATACAATAGCTCGACTTTGGTGACTGGGGCATGGTAGTGTGGGGAGGTGGGTCCTGAACTGGAGGGCCAGTGGTGCTTTTTTGGGGGGGGGGGCGGTGAACCACCAGGATGTGGAACAGGTTATACAGGAGGAGTGATCTGGGGGTATGGGGCCACCAGGGTATGGTACAGGTTAAACAGGACGAGAAATCAGTTGGTGGTGTGTTCACTGGAGCACCAGGTTATGGTGCAGGTTATGTCCAAGAAGAAACTGTACTCAGGAGCCATGAAAACTCACAGAAAAATTATTTAAAATGAATGCAGCACTTTTATTTTGTGGGATGATAGCCCTTCGTGCTACTCTTCATTCAAAATAATAGTGCTGCATCAACTCTGAACAATTTTTCAGGGAGTTTTTATGGCTCCCGAGTGCAGTTTCTTGTTGGACATAATGTGTTGTGGCTGGCAGCCTCTTACTGCACCACGTGTGTTCCAGGACTCACTGCTCATTTTTGTATTTATGTGGTACAGGTTAAGCAGGATGAGCAATTGGGAGGTTGAGAGAACCACTAGACTACCAGGGCATGAATATGACTGACAGAAGCAGGCACTGCTGCATGGGTGGGGGGGGGGTTAAGTACAGTGTTTTGGCAGCATTATGCAGAGCTGCCAAAACCTCTGAATATACCCCTGTGCCCAGTATGCATGGGGGATCACACATTTGCGTGGGTGTGGCACTATATTCTGTGCGACCAGCTGTTGGGTCGATGTACTGAGGGCCTTTGAATATCACTCCTGGCCAGTGAGCCAACACTATTCATGGGTAGCATAGTGCTAACCTGATTAAAGCCACCCTAACCATTTGATTATGGGCCAGACTCCAAATTAAACAGACAAATTATTTTTATTTTTATTTGTTTATTAATTGATGAAAACTCTGCAGGACTTGTATTCCCCCATCCCCTGACTCGATATCAGACAGACAAATTATCATGAGGTTCTCCCCATTTTCAGGCGCACAGAATACTAATAATAATAATGAAAGAGTGTTTATAAAAACGTACAGTTCTCCAAATCACTACCAAAGCAGTGAAATCACTGTTCACCTTCTTTTTCAGCATGCCACTGATTCAGACTTGCCAAACCGCACTGATTTGACAGCAACTATTTTCTGCCACACTGGCATCTTGTCAGAGTGGAGTGCCAGAACAGAACTGCACACGCCCTCCTTGACTTTCTGGTATCTGAGAAGAGTACTGTGCCAGCATAGGCTCCAATCCCTACTAGACCTATTTCCAATCTGCCTATTTGGTATGTTATGCTACCAAGTGAGCTACATTGTGTGAAGTGTTCTAGGTTCACTTTTATTTGGTAGGGACAACAACTGCCCTACATTACTACCAACAGGTAAGCAACAGTCCTCAAGGGGTGTGGGATGTTATGTGAAGATGGAGTTGTCTGCAGTTTGTTGCTCTAGGCCTTATCAGAAACAGTATAAAAAAGCCTGATGACAGTTGTTGAAGCCTCCTCTACACCCCCACCCCACTCACCCCACACAAGGATTTGCATACTCCATTACCCATGATACTTTGAGCTCGGGTTGAGGCTTCTGAGCATAGCTGTCAGGTGTCCCTAATTAGGATGGATGTCCCTCATTTTTTCCCTCAAAATTGCTTGGTCCCTCATACATACCTCATGTTAAAAATGCAAATTCAGACCATAAAGCAGAAATGTATACTATTCTAAGATGCTAAATCAAAAATAAATGTTATGCCAGACTGGTGGTGCTGAGGGTTGAGGTGCTGGATGCCAGACCTCGCTGGTGACTCAAGTTTGGAAACGCACCTGGGTCATCAGGGGTCCCATCCCTGGGGAAGGTTGAGGGATCCCATTGCTCTATAGTGGCCCCTGGTGAAGACTAGGGCACTACCAGAGTGGTGTACTTGGGGCTGGAGTGTGGCAGATGTTGGCACATTGTGCCTTTGATGTCATTGCATGCCTGCACTCCAAAGAGCCATTAATGGAGGAAAAAGTCTGGGTTCAAGTGAGCAGTTTGATAGCTACGCTCATGCCCCTGGAGGTCTGTCATGGAATCGCGCTGGAGGGATCTGGTCTTGGCCCGGCATTGGAAGGCATAGGGGGGCCTACCAGTAGGCCGGGGAGTGGCTGTACCGGACTCCCCATCATGCGAGTAAGCCTGCTGCCCTCCGGGCAGGGGGAGCATGCAGCTGCCTGCCCCTGCATTACTTATTGCAGCAGGAGAGAAATAAGAATGTGATAAAAAAATAAAATAAATTAAAATAAAAACTTTATACAAGTAAACACAATGGTTTCCACAGTGTTCTGAGCTTGCATTGTCATGTTTGAGGATGTGGTCCTCATTATGGGGTCAGTGTCCCTCATTGCCCTTCATTTTGAGTGTCCATGTCTCTCATTTCACTTACAGAAGTTTGAGAGAGAGGTATGCTTCTGTGTTTATGTGTATGTGGTTTGGAGAGCTATTTAGAAACATAAGGAGTAATGTGTGCACAACCATACACTAAATGCCTGTGTTTCTATCAAGGGGTTAAAATAACAGCATATGGACCTCAAGAACAAAGCTGGAGAGATCCATGCTGTTATCAGACCCAAGACAGAAACACAGGACTACTTGTGTAAGCTTGACTATAGTCTATTTGTTAAAGTATTTGATTTTTTATCTAGATTGCAGAGGTCTTTAGTGTGGGGCTGGACTAAACTCTTGTGCTCTCAGGTGCTGCTTGCTGTGCCATCAAACTGAATATATATTTTTTGTTTTATAGCAATCAGGCAACTCACCATCATTTGCCCCTACCAGGTAGTTTCCTCCTGGGTGGGTGGTTGGTCTGCTTGATCCAAGGGAGCAGACTTTCCTGTAGGCTTGGACTGTGTCTGTTTTCACTGCCACAGTGTCTCTGGGAAACTGGAATATGCACATGAGCGGAGCAGCATTGAGAAAACAAAAGTGAGAGCTGGCACCGGGGATAAACACAGCTGAAGTCACTGATTATAAAACATGCACAACAACGTTTTTTTAACATGCACAACAAATTTTGGACCACGCACAACATGTAGAATACTGTATTGATGGTCAGACACAACAAGGCTGTGTTTCCATCGAGGGGTTGTGATGATGTCATACAGACCTCGAGAGCAACGCTCAACAGGTCTTTATGATGGCATCATAACCCTGAAATGAAAACACAACCTTAGTTGTGTATGGTCAACCATACACTGTTTTACATAGTATGTGGTTTATCCTACCGAATCCGCTCACTCTGCCAGCCCCAAAGGCTCGTATTAAATATCAGTGGTCCCTTTGCTCCGGCACCTCACTCTCAGAAAACTGAAAACTTTCACAGCCTCGCTAGATAACCACAATGTAGAGCCAGATTACTTTTTTTTTTAAATCCAATAAATGAATGAACTTAAGGACTGCACAGCCACCCACAGCTCTCCATATTGAAACTGTCTCAGTCACCCGCTTGCTAAACAGTGCCACCATTTTTTGCTAAGCTTTTTAAAAAAGTTGCATCTTTAGACAATCACTGGTCATGCATTGAGATAAAGGTTGAAAAGTTGTTGTGGTATCGTTATGATGTCAGAACAATGCCTCAACAACGTTTCTTGACCTTTGAACTCTACCACAACAAGAATATTGCTTGTTTAGAAATTCATACATGACAGGGGCAAATCATATACCATTTCTTGCAAAGCACTTCATTAGTGCACCAGTTAGGGTTCAAGTTAAGACCACAAAAGCAGAGAAATGTGGTGTTAGGGTTTTCAACCTGAACTCCCCACCCCTACCCCCCAAGCAGCAAAAGGAAACAAAATAATAGGGTTTGAGGTCTGGAGTCTTGGCAGATCAGTGGTGGGGTCTTCCTTGAGGTTGTCAGCCCTAATGCTCACCCCGCCTACCAGTCTGTAACCTCCTGTATAAAGCAGAAGTCACATCTCCAAGCCAGTGCATTATAGCAATACACTTTTCAAAGATAGAGTAGTATATCTCGCCACATGTTACCAACATAGTTTGTAGCATCATCATATGTTTGTTCAGGGAACAGGGTGCACATTAGGGCTGACAACCCCAAGGAAGACCCTACCACAGATTTGCCAAGACTCCAGAGACTCAAAACCGTAATGCTTTTTTCTTTTTCTGCTTGGGAGATGGCGGGTGGGGAGTTAGGGTTGGAAACCCTAGCACCACATTTCCCTACTTTAGTTGTGTTAACGTGAACCCTAACTGATGCACTAACAAAGTTTTTTTGCAAAGAATTTCCTTTTCTTTTGAGATAGTGGAATTGTATCTTGTCTGCGTATGAAAGTGCAAGGCCCTTGTGGGCTCTGCACTTCTGTGCGGTGATGAATGTCAAGATTTCATAGAGCTGTGTGGTCAGCTGAGGGTCCTGACATGTATCGGCCCGGCATCAGTATCCTGAAATTAGGGATGCCTGACATTTCAGCCTGGCAGCGAAATGTCATTTCGATAGGTGAAATGTCATTTCACTGGGCAAAATTGTATTTCGCCCAGCGAAATACAGGGTTATGCCCATGAAACATCGTTTCACTTGGTGTAACCATGTGAGGATGGCGGAGTGAGATGCTGGCTGAGCTGCCCCATAGTGTGGCCAGCAGGCTGTCAGGGATGTGGTTCTGTTCCCGCAGTGGGAACTTTTTTACAAAACTTTTTTTCACTCCCCTGAACCTAACAACCAACTATGAGGTCCACCCCCTCCCCGGAGTTGGTTATTTTAATTAGGGGAGTGTGGTGGGCTAAGCCCCCCACATAATGCAAATCCCCATCGGGATTTTGAAATTCAATCTCCCAACCTCAGTATAGTGTAGGTCAGGAGACTGAATTTCAAGATTACATAAGTAATCTGTGCAGGGCTTTCTGGTCCCTGCACTTCAATGTGACCGGACATACAGACACACAGGGCAAAGAGTCTGTCTGTCAGCCAATGCACAGGACCTTCTGCTACCCATGGATCCAGAGATGCAGGGCCCAATGCCAAAAGAAGAGCTGTCTTCACTGTATGGTAAACAGACTTGTGTGGGCAACCCTGCATCTTTCATTCCCTGGCTGGGTGGGTGTTGCATAAAAGCGCCATCCCTGCACCCTCAGCTCACATAGATGGGTCACTGAGCTCGCTCAGCTCACTGGCATAGGACTACAAAGCATACCTGCTGGGGTGAAGATTAGCACTACACCCAGTTTCTTAATAATTATATATATATTTTTTATTTTGACCCTAAATTTTCAAGATAGATGTTTTATGACTCCCGTTATAAATGTGACATGTGGCATTTATAGTATATTGTCCAAAACATCATTTTGTAGCACAAATGCAAAAACATATGTTGACCAGGATTTAAAAAATGACACCTGATGTGTTTATGAGATGGTGTGAAAAAATGGCTATGCAGAAAGTTTGGAGTTAAAATATTGAAAATTAGCAAAGTTATGAGTGAACATTGAAATATTACAGTGCTCACTCGTAACCTGGGCATTTTACCATATTTGAAAACCAAATTTTCAGCATATCCTTCTTATTACCTCACCTCATGAAACGAGTACGTGAACATTTTCAAATCCTTGGTAAAATGTAACTTCGCGCCACAGTGCAAAAACATATTTTGGCCATGATTTGAAAAGCAACAGCTGTCATGTTCATGAGGTGGTGTGAAAAAATGGCTATGTTGAAAATGTGGGGTCAAATTACTGAAAATTACTAAAATCATTAGTGAGCATAGAAACATTTCAATGTATGCTCACAACTTTGACATTTTTTGCATATTTTAACCACAAATTTTCAACATAGGCTTCTCAAGACCCCATTTCATAAACAAGGGCAGTGATATTTTTCAAATCCTGCCCGAAAGGTAATTTTGCAAAGTGATCACAAAATCACCTTTTGGGCCAGATTTGCACAACTACACAGCTATTGGTCATGAGGTGGGGTCCCATATTGGCCACGTTAAAAAGTTTGTCGTTAAAATTTTCCAAAATGACAAAATTATAAATAAAAGTTCAAAGCCCCATTGAAATACATCCAAACGGCACTTAACTTCATTTTCTCATATTGAAGTCATTGGTTCCAGCAGCAAGACGTTTTTTTTTTTTATTCTCTGGTAACTAGGTAAGGCCCACTAGGCTCAAATGCCTGTTTTCCAGGGTGACCTGTGAGCACTGTGGAGGTTAAGTGACTTGCTCAGTATGCAAGTGGAGGTTGTGAGAATCAAACACAGGTCTGCAGGATGTACCAAGCTCATTCACAGCTCATTACTTTAACCTCTAGGCTATACTGCCAGCCCCAATGCCTTTGATTGCAGATTGGATCTACACTGTGGGATGTGTTAACATGAGTGGGGGTATATGGGAGGGGGCAGTGTGTGTGCGGTGGTGGGTGCTGAGTGTGCACTCAGGATGGATAGGTGGGTGTGTTAGAGGGTCAGTTCAGCGAGGGACCATTTTCTTGTTTATAGGTTAAAAACAATAATCAAGGGATGGTTGTCTTTATTTCAGGGGGCATATTCTGACACTGGGGATTGGGCACCCCAGTGCTGCCATGTACATATTGGGAATGGGGGAGCACGTGACCTGGAGGGGAGGGGTCAACAGAAGTGGTACTGAGGGTGGACATTTTGGTCTGCTAATATTAACATTGGGGGGAGGCAGGTAACCTGGAGGGAAGGGAGGAGAACAATTTAAATTGCCTAAGTAGTTAGATAACTAACTAGCTAACTAGATAGATAGATACATACATACATACATAGATGGAGACATAGGCAGGCAGACAGTTAGAAGGACATACAGACAGATGGATAGATAATTAGCAGACAGAGACAGAAAGAATAGGAGATCACTGGCTCACTGTTTCAGCTGAAGCTAGCAGCACGAATCCAGCTGTGGCTTCAGCATTCAAGAAAATCCCTCTGTGCTCATGCAGAGAACATGGATCAGTTGCTTCTCTTGCTAAGCTGGGCACCCCATATTTGGGGTGCCCAGAAAAAGTATTTACGGGTATTGTGTTGAAAAGCAAACACCAGAATCTAACTAAATGGGTCCTATTTAGCAAGGTTCAAGTATTTGTTTAATAAAATTACAGAATTGTTTTGTACTTTCCATGTTTTTAAGTGGGGGGGGGGGAGGATGAACAAGATGGCTTCCATCACCATACAAAAAAATTGTTTTAGTGGTGTGAGAAACAAGTGGTGAGAAAACAAAAATGGTCTGTGACATGGAATGTTTTGTGTTGTATCAAAATGTTATCCAACAAATCCCAATGGGCATGCTCAGAACAGCAGAAGACCCCAAACTTTAAATCTTTATAACTCTAGAACTGTTTAATATTTTTTTCACAAAACATTCCAAAGGCACTACCTTGGCAGAGCATGCTTTGACTCTGAAAGTTTCAGGAAAAAGTATATTCCGTGTTGGCAGTAGGTGAGAGCAAAACCAAAAACCTATATTACTGTAAGTAAAGGGGGAAAAAATTAGATGTTTAGAGTAAAATGACTCACACAAATCTCAGACATCGCAAAAGCTGCCATCACGAAACCAACCATATATTTAGATCTTGCCTGCTAGAAAATGCATGGAAAATTTCAGCTCATTTTATCAAATACTGCCAAAGCTATAAAGGTGCAAAGTTAGGGGTTTAACAGAGCCTCTCACTCAACCCTAACTATACTGGCACTGCCTTGCCAGCATAATAAGATTTTTGAACTTGCCAAATTCCATACATAATAAGCCCTAATCATATATGATATCAGAATTATACATTAATTCTGTATCCCTTATCAGGTTGATACATTAGCAGCTGTTTTGGCTCTGACTGAGTTTGTTGTTTGTTACACCTACATGGAACACTTACAAAAGGGAGACGTGTTTCATTAAATCTTCCCTGCCAGAATATGCTTCAATTAAAAAGCCAATGTTGACACATCAATATTTACTTTACCTTAAGCTATGCCTATGTTGTCCTAGTTAAAAATATAATAATGAAAGTTCTGTAAATCAAATAAGTTTTTCTGGTATGAGGTTTTGAAGCTAACACGCCTCTTTATAGACGTGGCCATATGCCAGGTACTCTTAGCACTGTGTGCAGTATGTGCTATTCAGTGTGGGAAAATCCCCATGGCTTGAACTGTTATTCTATGACTGGTAAGTAAAGGGTTGCATTTCTGTGGTTAAAAAATGAACAAACAAAATTCAGACTCATCTTTTGTTCTCATGTGGGTGCAGCATTGTCTTTACAAATGTCCCCAAACTAAGCCACAGATGGTAGCTACACAGATGTGAGGTGCAAAGAGATTCCCTGCTGTGCTATCAGCAAAACTCAGAAACCGCAGACTTAGTCATCTGGAGAGGAATCTTCCCGGTGACTGTCATGATGCAAATCATTCAACCCTCAACCATGTGTAAGTGTGCACTAATGTGGTTTTCCACCACTAACATGCAGACTTGTGACAGCCATGGAGGTTTGGCCATAGTGTTGCACCAGTCCTATGGTGTAGTACCATGCCCAGATCTTGTGGTAAGTATCACTGCTGCCCTACTGTTCTCTTCATCCCTGACCATCATCTTTAGGTATCATTCTTATCTCTTGTTGAACTTAATTTTTCTAAATTATGCAGTCCATCGTCCCTGGTTGTCCTGTCCCCTCATCTGATCCCAGAACTTATAGTATTACCTGGCATCCACTGAAAACCCCTCTCCTTCCTAACCCCTGTCCTCTGAGAATGTGTGTCAATTCCCCAGTCTCATGGCAATCACTTACCTTCACTGTCTTCTATGTTCCTGGTTGCAGCCTAGTGATGCCCCTATTACTTGCCTGTAAGTTCTACAAGCAGGGGTTGTTACAAAAGGTTGTAACCAGGATAGTGAAGACTGCCATGCTTTGAGAATGGCAACCCTTGTCCCCATTCCTGAGTGGTTGCAATGTATTTAGGAATCATACCGGGAAGACTTTTGTCATCACTCCTTACTCATCAGGCACATGACTCAGTCCTGTAGTTTCATCAGTGATGTGATCTTTAGGACTTAAGGCAGTTGGCCCTGGGTCACTGGCAATAGCTTGGTTTTCTCAAAAGGTAACAAAATGGAAGTACCTCCACCAGAGAGCCACTTCACCTTTTGAGACAGCAGTCAGGATGTCACCCCCTGGGAAAATGTCAACTGACCTCCAGTAGAAACACCCTCTAAATCTGGCAGTATGCAATAACGGAATATAGTGCAGTCTCCATCTAATGAATCCCCATTATATGGACATACTTATCTAATGGACTGGTAGCATGCCTCCCCAGTGAATACACTCTGAACATTTTAATCCTAGGTTTACAGACTCCCTGTTATCTGAACTAATTTCATGTCTCCCAAGCAGTCTGGGTAATCGAGATTGTACTGTAACAGAAAAACACAATATGAATGGTTTAACCGAATTCAGGAAATACAGTGAAATGAAATAGGTTTTATTTGGAGAGTAAAGCAGGAAAAGGGATCTAGGAAAATAAGGAGAATGATGCTGGCCAAATGCAGGGCAGATGGTTAAGGCAGAGGAAAGTGCAACCAGACACATTAAACAAAACAATAATCCTGGATTGGCTGGTTCTTATGCAGGCCTTCTGCCTGAGCTATGTCCACTTCCATAGGGCCCTTGCACTGCTCAGGGCTTCTGTTGAACCTGAGTCTCTTAACTACAGTATGTAAATATCTTATACATACATTTTATATGTAAATGTTAAAGATCCAGAGCTCTGGGGCTAGATTCACAAAACTCCCCCCTGGCACAAACCCAGTTTTGCGCAGGTGAATTAGATTTTGTGCCATGTTGGTATTCACAAAACCCTGTTTGCAGGCACAAATCGGGTTTGCACTGGGGCATAGTGTGGAAGGGGCTGAAGTGCAAATGAGGGGGAGAGGACTTATATATCTACAAAGAAGTCCCATTCAAAGCATTTTCTCCCTCTCTAGTGGCCTTCCTGGCAAGGTTCCCTTTGCGTGGAGAAAATACCATTGAGCGAGACCTTGCTTTAATTCTGCTCAACTCAAGTGGTTGGCAGAGGTACTGCAGTGACTTCCCCCCTGAACGCTGGCCTAATTGACAATTAATACTTCCTTGGTTGTAGTGGTCCTTCCCCGATTGCTTCTCACTGCCCAATATAATTTCCCTGGTGGTAGTGGTCCCCCTCGATCGCCGTACAAAATTAAGACTTCCCTGGTGGTGGTTCCCGGTGATCGCCGATCGCCAACCTGATATTAAAAATATACATTTTCTATAGTGTCCAGTGGTCCTCCCCACCCCATCACCCGCTTGATATATAAAAATGATTTCCTGGTTCAGTGGTCCCCCCCCCATCCGATAACCCGCCCGGTATATAAATAGAGAATAATGGATAGGGAAGTGTGTGTTATGGATTTTGTTTTACACCCCAAGGTTTATGTGGTCATCACACACCAAGGGGGTGTAAAAAATACATATACACACACACACTTCCCTCTACTTTATTTTTTATAATTACCAGTGCAGGGAGTCACAGTAGATATTTAGTGAACATGGGAAAAATGTTTTTTTGCAGAATGTTTTATTTTGCAGCACATTTTACTTTAAAAAAAAACTACAGTATCAGTTAACACAAGCTAATAATGTAGTCAGAACAAGTTAAGAATGCAGTTAAATGCAATAGTTTGAACTCAGAACTTTGAAACATAAATATCGGTTTTCAACTTTGTTACTTAAATACTGGATTTCTTTGTGAAAGTCCAGCTGGTGTAGCATTTCTCTGGATTGTGATTTGAAACATTTATTAGGAATGCTAAAAGAATAAAACTGCTTAAGAGTCCTATTTTAAACTTTTGAGGAAGTATTTAGTAGTTCGTTTGTGTCATTGGAGTGGAAGATCTGATCTGGAAGTGGTGCCTTGGAGATAGGGTCTTCTGGTGCCACGGAGATTTGTGGGGAGGAAAAGGTTTCTTTTTTATTTTGCAGAGAGAAAAGCTTGTGTTTGTAACAGTGGAGGACAGTTGGGAAATGGAGCCGAGCTGCGAGCATATCAGGGGCCTGAGGAGACAACCGGTGAGTACCCGCTTGAGGTGTCTTATGGTGGCAGTGCTGCGTGATGATCTTTGAAGGCCGTAATGACCAGATTTTATGAGAAAAGTGATTTATGTTTCCTCAGCATTAACATTCAGACTAGGTATCAGTGGTTTAAATGAATTTACTATGTGACAGTTGAAGGGTCTCCAAGCCTTCTTACAGGGTATATTTTGTGTTTGACCAACCTCTCCATTCCCCAAGTGTTTGGATAATAAAGGTCAATTTTTGTATGCAAGCACCCTAAATGATGCTCCTGCTTTCTTTATACATAGAGTTTGTCAGTAGAAAAAGGCCTTGCTGCCCATCAAGTCTGTTCAGCACTACCTATCTTATGCTGATTGTCAGGGTCCTAGTGGCCCTTCAAGTTCCTTAACCTTTTCCCTTGTTCCACTGTTTGTTCCAGCCCCATATCTCTGTCCACCCATGTTTGACCCCCGTACACAAGTTTATCTTTCTTGGTAGTCTATTCCACCCCTGTTCCACCCTCTCAATGAAGAAATTATTTCTGATGTCCCTCTTTGTTTGTTGTTGTTGCTGTTTTTTTTTCTGACCTTGTCTGACCGGCCCCCCTTCTACTGGTCACCCCAGCCCTGTCATTCTGGCATCCTCCAGGACTTATTTTGTCTTCATCTGCTCCATGGCCTTGTCCTTCTGGTGGTGCCAGCGGGGTTCCCCAGCCCCCGCAGTCGATCAGGATCTGGTTTCACTGAACAAGGTCTGGACAGCCTGGTGCAGGGCCTGGGTGTGACTTGTGTCATCCTAATGGCCGGGATTTTCCTTTTTTTTTCCCAAGAGGTATGGACATGCAGTGCTGTCATGATGCACATTGCATGCTCTTGCATGATGTGCATTGACAACTGCTGCACCTGCATGCACTTCTGGTGGCCCCAGACTACCTTCTCCCAAGCCTCTGCTATGGATAAGGGTCATGCTGCGTTCTGTGTCTTGCCACCCCGGAGGAGGAGAGCAGTCCCACTGACACTTGATCCTCCTCCTCCTCCCCAGCTGGCCCCTGATGCCCCGACTTCACTTCTGAACCTGGGTCATTGGCATTGCAAATGGTAGTGCTACTGCTGTGCTGGCGAAATGGCCTCTGATGTCCCTTTTAAATATCCCACCTACCAGCTTCATTGAGCTTCTCCTGGTAATTGTGTTCCAACTCAATGTGACCAGTGCTTTGCTCTCTTTATGTTTTCTTGTGGAGGTATTTAGAAACATAGAAACAGACAATGACGACAGAAAAAGACCATTGGTTCATCCAGTCTGCCCGAGTTCCCTGTCTAACCCTGGGTCTTTCTGTCCATCCAGGGTCCTCGCCTTCCCCTTCCTCCCCCCCATACTCCTTCCAGTTTCTGTCACCCCTAGTGACCACTATACCCTTCACTGTGTCCCAATCATGCTTGAAACCATTAACTGTTTTAGTGTCCATCACTTTGACTAGCAGACTGTTCCACAGCACTATCACCCTTCCTGTAAAAGAATTCATCATCATGTCCATCCTGAACTTTCCTCCTGTAATTTCCACTCATGACCTCATGACCTCGAACTAGTACTCAGTCTAAATAGTTTTTTGTAGTCCACCTTGTTAATTCTTTTATGAACTTGAAGGTCTCTATCTTATTGCCCCTCTCCCTTCTGGTCTCTAGTGAGTATATGTTCAGTGCCTTAAGGCACTCCTCATAAGCCCTGGCCTTTTGGCCCTGAATCATCTTTGTTACTCTGTGCTGCTTTGTCTCCAGGTTGTCCTTATCTTTCCTGAGGGGAGGGTCCCAGAACTGGGTGCAGTAATCCAGGTGGTGCCTCTCCAAAGATTTATAGAGGGGAAGTATTACCTCTTTCCTCCTGTTATCAATACCTCCCCCCGATATACCCCAGCATTCTACTTGCCTTACCATAGGCCTTGTTGCACTATCTTGATTGTTTGAAAGTGTCACTGATGATAACGGCAAGGTCCTATTCCTCATCCCTAGTGCTAAATTTCACCCCACCCCTCGAGTACTCTGTCTTGGGGTTCTTATTCCCCAGGTGCATTACCTTGCACTTTTTGGCACTGAATTTCAACTGCCAAACCTTAGGCAACCCCTCTAATTTTTGTAAGACACCCTGCATTTGCCTGATTCTCTTGTCACTATTCACTCTCGCACAGAGTTTTGTGTAATCTGCGAAGAGACATAACCTGCTCTGGATTCCTTCTTCATTGTCGCTGATGAACATATTGAAGAGGACTGGGCCCAGGACAAATCCCTGTGGTACCCCGCTTGTGACCTCCTTCTCTTCTGATTTGACCCTGTTGACCACAACCCTCTGCTGCCTCCCCTTTAGCCAGTTACATACCCAGTTTACAATGTCCTTTGTTGCATCCAGATCCTCCATCTTCTTCAGCAAGCATCTCTGAGGCACTGACTCAAAAGCCTTGCTGAAGTTGAAATAGACTAAATCCACAACATGGCCCCTATCCAGTTCCCTTCTCATTACAGTATGTTAGTCTGTTAAGGCCTCCCTGCTACAAAACCATGCTGTTTACTTTCCTGTGGACTGTTGCTCTCCAGGTAGTCCACAAGGCTCTCTTTGACCAGTGACTCCATCAGCTTTCCTACAATAGAGGTAAGACTGACAGGTCTGTAATTCCCCACCTGTTCCCCCCCCCACCCATTATGGAGTGGAATGATGTTCACCACCCTCCAGTCCTTTGGAACTATCCCTGTCCATTGTGAGCTGTTAAATAGCCCTACTTAGGGGTTCAGCCAGTTCTGCTGCCAGCTCCCAGAATATCCTCAGATGCAACCCATCTGGTCCTGGCACCTTATCTATCTTTAAGGCTACCAGCAGTTTCTGGACCCTTTTGCTTGTAAATATTGGCTGCCTCATCTCCGGGACCCTTTAGTAGCTGCTTTGGTTCCACTCTCAAGTGGGCCCACTTTCCTCCCATGGCCAGCATGCTACTCCCTTGTCCAATCCTGACTAGATTCCATGGAGCATCCACAGAGAAGGACAGGTACTTGTTTGAAGTGGGCACTCCTTTCACCACTAGTCGTCCTTCCTTCCTTCCTTCCTTCCTTCCTTCCTTCCTTCCTTCCTTCCTTCCTTCCTTCCTTCCTTCCTTCCTTCCTTCCTTCCTTCCTTCCTTCCTCTCCTATTAACTCACTGAGCCCTCTGAGACAAAGGAGCCTGTAGTCTCGCTAGTTGTTCTCAGGCCCTGACTCACAAGTGGTGGATTATGCCCTTGTAGCCTCAAGTTCAACTCCCAACACTTGAACCCTCCCACAACTGAAGCACTGGCCTTCTACCCTGAGCACCTTCTGGGTTACAACTGTCCCACAGCCCTTGAATTCCATCTACTCTTCCCAACAGTGTCCCACCTACATGTTTATATGTGGTGTTGTTTAGTATCTTGCTACAATAATTTAATGTTTAAGCCCTATTTCTCGGCTGTACCCCAGATAGGGATTGGACTACCTTCCCCTCACTGTGAGACTTACATCCTTGCTTTTCTCTTTTCTTAAGTCCTCATAAATTTTGCCATCTCTGCCTTTGATGGCCTCTACTTCTCAGTGTCACATCCATCAATCAATCAATCAAAACTTTATTTAACCAGGCAGAGTCATCATTGAGCAAGCTCATTTTCAAGATGGTCCTGGCAGAAGGGAACAGAGCAAGGAATAATACAATTGGACACTTAGTGCAGGCTGGTACATACAGTAAAATAATAGCAATAACAACATTGGATAATACAGAGTGTGCAGATTATTAACAAATTAAATTAAGGGTACACCAACGTCTGGGGTGGATACTAAACACGGCAATAGAAGTAACAGGGTGTGGTAAGAAGATTATATTAACAATAGAACAAGAAGGCATGAATGGACTGACCAGGAAGGTCGACCCTTTGGGAGGAAGGATTGGGGGAGGGGGGGTTCAGGAGGAGGATGTCAGCACTAGGGGGAGAGATGACATGAACATAGTAAGGCCAGGGGGTAAGAAGATTATAAAGAGGGAGATGTGCAGAGAAGTGCTGGAGTTGTAAGTAAGTGCTAAGTAAATGGAGAGCAGGGCAGGGAGGCCAGTAGGAGACTCACTTGTGGCAGGTACATATGACCTTCAGGATGTGTATGATAGACAGCTTAAAGGTATGGGGACCCAGCAGGGATGAGAATCTTAGTGTCTTTTGCATGTTGTTCCAAAGGGAAGGGAAGGAGAAACTGATAGAAGCCTTACCATACTGGGACCTTATTCTTAGCACCTTGAAGGATACAAGGATGTGCTTCTTAGGCCATATGCTCCTGTTATGCGTACAAAGAGAGCACAGATATAACCTGGTAACTTATCAGTTAAAGCCCAGTAGAATCACAGGAGGGCATTTTTTTTGCCTCCTCAATGTAAGAGATGGCCAGGCGAACTTTTGGTAGAGCAAGCAGTGGTGGATATGACTGGGCATATCCAGAATAAACCGCAAGGCACAGTGATAGAGGGTGTCTAATTTACATAATGCCTGATTTGAACAGTGGCTGTAAAGAATGTCTGCATTCTCAAGCAGAGGAATAAAAGTTGTAAGGACCAGTGTCTTTCTGGCTTCTAATGTGAGGAGGTGTCATAAGTGATAAAAGATACCTAGACATTGTCTTAGCTTTTTTGATAGCTCATTCAGATGTACCGCAAAATTAACTCAGTTATCCAACCAGACACCCAGGTACTTAAACTTATCCACTGTTTCCAGAGGTTCACTTAATAGGGTGTAAATCAGGCAGTTCGATGGTGGCCCCTGAGTATGAGTGGCAAGTGGAGATAAGATCATTGCCTTGTTTTTTTGTTTTTTTTTGCGTTAAGCAGTAGCTTGTGCTTTAGTAAATTGTGTTGTATGGTGGCAAAGTCATGTTGTAGCTCATCGTAAGTGATGTCCAGGGAGGAGTTAATAGTGTAGAGAACTGTATCATCAGCGAATAGATGTATGCAGCCTGAGTGTATGTGAGAGTTGATATGGTTTATATATAAAGTGAATAGGATGGGACCCAGGATGGAGCCTTGTGGCACACCCTGAGGAAGGGTTTTAAGCATAGACAGTTCCCCTTGAGCTTTAATCTGTTGCAGTCTGTTGGAGAGATAACATTCAAACCACTTTAGGGCAGTATTGTCTAAGCCGAAGCTGTTCAGGATGTTAAGCAGAAGGCTATGATCCATCGTATCAAAGGCCTTAATAAGGTCCAGAAAGAGGGCATAAATGTGTTTTTTGTATCCAAAGCATTTTGCCAGTCATTGGTGACTTTGGCGAGGGCAGTTATAGTGCTGTGCTTGGGCCTAAAACCTGATTGGGCCGGGTTCAGGAGGTTCTCAGATTCTAGATAATCCCTAAAGTAGTAATTGACTATTTTCTCCAGGATTTTTGACAGGGTAGGAAGCAAAGAAATAGGATGGTAGTTGTTCTGATCAGCTGGATCTCCAGACTTTAAAAGGGGAATAACGTTCGCTGTTTTTCAAAGAGGAGGTAATTAACCCTGAATCAGGGAACTGTTAACTAGGTGGGTGATTTAGGCAGTCAGATGGTAAAAGCCTGTTTTCAAGAAAAATGGTTCTATAAGATCAATACCGCCACAATTTTTGTGTCCAGAGATATTAGAAGGTCCTCCACCTGTTTGAATGTAACTGGTTGAACGCAGAAGAAGGAGTGTCTCAGGTTTGTGGCAATGTCAGAGGATAAGCCATCAGTGGCATTGCAGCGGACATTTAGCTTGCTGAGGGGCAAATCATTGAAAGCAAGGCCTGCTGTGGCAAAATGATTGTTGAGTTGTTCAAGAATGTCAGCTCTGGCCGTGTCAGAAATGTTACCTGCCAGTATTTTTGCGGGCGGGGGGGAGGCTGGCGAGTGACTTCAACCTCTTTAAGAATGTTCCAAAAATTGGCAGGTCATTTTTATTTTCTTCAAGAGCGGTCAGGAAATTACGTGATTTTTCTGCCCTTATTAACTTGGTGCAGGCTTTCCTAGCCACCCAAAAGGCAAGCCAGTTGGCTTCTAACTTTGTTTTCCTGGCTCTTTTCCACAGTACATCTGTGTCCCAGAGGGCTTTCTTCAAGGTAGGTGTGAACCAGTCAGGGGACCTTTTCCTTGTTTTGATCCTATTAAGTGGAGCATGTTTATTTATTAGTCAGTCCTACTAGTAGGTTTTGGAAAATAATGAAAGCCTCAGTAACAGAGGGGACCAGATAGAAATTCTGCCAGTTGGTGTTACTACCAAGGTCTGTCAGGAAGGTGGTCTGGCAGAAGATTTTAGGCTTCTTTTTAGCTTGAAGGTAGAAGTAGACAGCCTGTTATGGGACTGGTGAATACAGGCAGTGGCACAGTGATCACTGAAGTCACTGTGAAAAACTCCTATATGGCTGATGTTGTGAGGCTTACTGACAAGCATAAGATCCAGTAGGGTACCGTGGCTGGAGTTTTTCTTGTTTGGTCAGATGTTCTCCGGAGTCATCTGGGTTAGCCCGTGTACATCACAGAACTCTTTAATCTTGTTAGCGCAGGCATTGTACCAGTTCAGATTAAAATCTCCCATTATTATGCTTTCTAGCTTCATTTTATCCAGTATGGAGTGTAGGTGTTCTAGCATGCCAAGTGTCACAGAGGGTGGCATATAACAGGCAGATATTAAGAGGGTTACTTCAGGAGAAATGGTTAACTTAAGGGCAGGCATTCAACTTCCTTAGGTAGGCAGGTCCGAACAATGTCTGAGACATGGTATTTGATCTTGGCATAGATAGCAACTCCACCTCCCCAGCAGGTCTGTCACATCTGAACAGGTTATATACATGTATATTGACCATTTTGTCAGGGATATGGCCCGAGAGCCATGTCTCCGAAATCATTACTATATCAGATACTGTGTGTAATACCCAAGCCTGGACTAAATCAAATTTTTTTGGTAAGCTGCAAACATTCATGTGCATGAAACTAAGGCCCTTAACTTGTGAGAGGTCTGATGGGGCTCCAAACAGGAGGGGTGGGCCAGGGTTAAGTTCAACATTCCCTGAGCAGAGTAAGAGAAGTACTAGCAACTTCCTGAGACAGTTTATAATTGTTTTTAAGGCAGCTTTATTTTGACGTTTGGTACTTGAACCTTTGTGGGAAGTGTTGCTAGGGGCGGTGAGGTGGTGGCAAAGAGACAGGGCATAGAGCGCCACTCTAACTGTAAGGAGGAGTGGTATACAAATGTAGATAGAATATCTGAGCTGGGGAAAGAGAGTGGAGAAGAGGAGGGAGTTAGTGCTCCTTGTGTGGGTAGAAAATTTGGTGAAAACGATCTTTGGCAAAACATACTGCCTAGATGGGTCTTGTTGGGGCGGATCACCCATTTTTCCCTTTAAAGCTGTTATTTAGAAGCAGGATCTATCTGTAAATGCTGATGGCTGTTAGTGGAGTGGAGTAACTGATGATGTCACACTTTCAATCATTGTTATTCTTCCTCCAGTCATACACCTACTTCCCCGCCCCTCCTCCTTTTGTGCTCATGCTTCTTCCTGTCCTGCCTCCTCTCATTCTTCCTCCTACTCTCTTGCAGATGCTTTCTCCTGTCCCTTCTCTTCTTGTTCTACCTCCTCTTGTTGTGCATGTGCTTCACCTTCCACTCTGTGTCCTCTTAGGCTTCCCCTTCACAACCTTTTCTGCTTCTGTTTCTGTAGGGGAAGTCAACACACTTTAAAGCCAAATCTACATTTAGTTAACTGAATCAGAATCTGATGTTAAATACACATAGTGCAGTGATTATGGTAGTGATAGAGGAATTATTTAAAAAACTACAACAAACACATTTCATAATATCTTCTCAGTTGAAAGAAAAGCACTTGAGGAATTGGAATATAATCCCAACATAGTGATAAACAATGTTGGAAATGGAAAAAGAAATCACTGGGGAACCCACCTCCTTTAATGCAGGATTGAACATACTTGACAGATGTCTGGGGACACAGTTCCTCATTATATGTTACATTTTTACACTTTTAGGTAATTGCCTACCTTTTGGAGGATACACTTCACACCTGTGCAGCCCTCCCTCATTTTACTCCTGGAGCTAAGACTTTTAATTTCATTTCTACAGCCGAGTTTCCCCAGATTCCTTTTCATTTCTAATATTATAATACAACACTACGCAATGTGCTCTTGACCGAGAGGGTGTCAGTTGACACTTTACAGGATAAGGCAGACACAACACGGGCAGCACTCAGCAGAAATAAAAAATAGTTCAGAAGGTTAACTTACTCCACCTTTACTTCAGAGAGCATGGAAATAAGCCCCAGTATTTTGCCTCGTCAGCGTGAGGCTTTGTCAGGGGGCTTGGCTTGGCAGCAGAAACTGACTCAGTTATAAAGCTCTTAGTTGAAGATACAGTAAGCTAAAAAGCCAATTTTGCTGCATAAAGCAAATCAGCTCAACACCAAGTATAACACAAGCACCCATAGTGATACCTCATAATGCATTTAATTAAACAATAAACCCCCAAACCATAGATAGACACATATTCCCACTAAAATATCGGTACTCAGAAGTGGAAGTTAAAAGCAGCTAATGATAAATAGTAACTGTATTAATTCACAGAAGATATCCAAAATGACATCATTTAAATATACAATAAATTGTAAATATATGAGTTCCTTATAAATATCAATGTGGAAAAACTAGGGGAAGGAATGGGCAAAGAAGGGGAAGGGGACAGAGAGATGGGAGAGGGAAGGTCTAATGAGACCAAATCACTCTTGTACCAAAAGGATTCACTATAAAAAATGCACTCACATAAAATATAGAAGCACACGTACTAAGTGTAAAACGTTGATTTGGAAACATCGGAGAATGGGAAATAAAAAGAGCTGCCAAGGTAGTTTAATTTAAGTTTATTTGTTTGACTGATTGGATCATTGCAAATTAAGTACAGGATACAATAAAAACAAAATACGTCTGTCAGATCAGTACATAACTCCAGGTACAGTAATATATATATATATATGTATGTGTGTGTATGTATATATATATATATATATATATATATATATATATATAGATATATAATACACAGCCTTATTCTTCAAAAGCAATTTCCCCACAGACATCGATTAATAACTACATGTTCCTTCATCATACTTATAATTGTAAAATACTCATCACCCACAAATTACATTATAATTTCAAAAAGAGTCAGGAATCCCATAATCCAGTATTTAAACCATCTAATCTCCATCATCTCAGCTATAAATGAAAATAAATATATGTATTCACACTTATTAATCTGTAGTTTAATGGCTAATTAAGGCAGTTATTCCCTTTATTGAGTATTTTTAAAGGGGAACTGTCATCTACAGGATTTCTTAATGTCTGAAAAACCATAAAAAGCTAATTTGAGTCAGCCATTGTGTTTATATGTGAGTATTTGCAGTCCAGAGTTCTTCATATGTAAATCAGCCTGCAATTAAGGGCTGGGGCAGCTATGTGTTTTAGGCTTCTGACAGGAAATGATGTCACTGAGGGACTTCGCCATCCTTTGAATGTAGATAATCCAAAAGGTTTAATAGGAAATGGTCTGTTTTATTAAGTGTGTTTAAGGTGTTATTATAACACTTTCTACATTTATAATAATTGTTACATTCCAGCAGAATGGGTTTGATTACAACATGCTTTACTTGTATATTGTGTGACCAGAGCAGGTCATTTAACCTCCCCGTACTCCCAAAACACACATGGGAATAAGCTGTAGCTCAGTGTTCCTTTCTTGGACAAAGACAGTAAAACCAATATGAGCACGTGTTATGATTCTGAAAATATTATGCTCTCTTTATCCAGATTTGACTTGTTTATTAATTGCAAAAACACATAGATGGACAACATTGTTAAAACATGCATAACCTGAACTGCATTATTAAAAGAGCATTGTACTTCTTTTGATGAAGTTAAAAGTATAACAGTTTCTTACTGAAATACTTTGGATGGAATGTGATTTTCTGCCATAACAATGTCAGAATTCTATTGGATTATTTTTACTAACAGTTTGAAATGTAAAGGTGATAACTCACTAGTTTCAATGCACATACAAAACAATTTTTATAAATGAAGAAAGTGTAGGGCTATGTCAATGATCCATGACTTTCCAGAATGTCGTTCCCACTGTAATGAAAACAAAAACAAAGAAAGAAAAAAAAACACAAAAAGAAAATAAAGGGAGAGACAGGCAGTGTGTGTGTGTGTGTGTGTGTGTGTGTGTGTGTGTATTTATCTCTGACAGAAGTGATGCACTAACTGTGTGTGCTGAGTCCCACAACCTCCACCTGCATACTGTATGACTCTGAGCAAGTCACTTAACCACCCCAGTGCGCCTGGCTTACCCCTGAAAACAGACACTTGTGCCTAGAGGATATTACCTGGTTACTACAGAAACATAGAAACTGATGGCAGATAAGGCCCACTAGGCCCACCCATTCTGCCCATTTCCCCTACCTGCTGCAAAAACCACAGACCTTACTTGATCTCCTGCTTTATTCTCTTTCCTAATGATAGGGTTCCCCTATGCCTGTCCCATACATTTTTGAATTCCCCTACCATGTTAACTCCTACCACCTCAGCTGGGAGGCTGTTCCATGCATCAACCGCCCTTTCTGTGAAGAAATACTTCCTCACATTACCTCATAATCTAGCCCCTTCCAGCCTCATGACAAGTCTCCTTGTTCTAGAAATATCTTTTTTTCTGAAAGATGCTCCCACCTGTACATGATTTATGTCCTTGAGATATTTGAAGGTCTCTATCATAGCCCCCCTCCTCTCCTCCAGGGTATACATATTGAGATCCTCCAGTTTCTCCTCATATGACTTTTGGTGCAGATCCTGCACCATGTTTGTTGCCGTTCTCTGAACTGCCTCTACCCTGTCTATGTCCTTACATAGATGTGGCCTCCAGAACTGGACACAGTATTTCAGATGGGGTCTCACCAATGATTTCTACAGTAGCATCACCAGCTCCTTTCTTCTGCTGGTGATACCTCTCCCTATGCATTTCAGTACCTCCACTGGCTCTTCCCACAGCGTTGGCACATTGTTGGCCACCTTTATTTATTTATTTCAAAGTTTTCATCAGGAGAGACATACTGAGCTATACACAACTCATTTCAAGAAGCGTCCTGGGGGAGAAGGTAGAGGGAGAAATACATATCCATACAGCATAAAAATATTTACAGAGAATATACACTCATATTAAGGCACACTTTTGTACAGTATACCATAAATTAAACATCAAGCAATATATATTGAATGTACAAGAGCATATACATAGGAATTATTTACAGAAAATGCAGCATCAGCAGTAAATAACATTTGCCTACAAGAATAGGGGGATGGACCAAGATAGTGCAAGTTGCTATGAGTAGTTTAGAAAAGGGCAAATAGTATAGAGGGGGAGAAAGGAGAAGGTAGAGCATAGGAAAGATACAAGGAAGGTCCAGAATTACAGTGGATAGATAGAGGAGGTAAAGGAATGGAGGGGGGAGGGAGGAGAGGAGGGGGCATCTGTAGTATGAGAGACAGGGTGGCGGGGGAGAGAAGGGGTGAACAGCAAGGAAGAAAAAGGTATAGGGGCATCACATCTGATATGATTACCCCAGATCCCTTTCCTGTTTAGAGGCCATCAGTATCCCCCCCCCCATCATGTAAGCCACCCCCATGGTTCTTGTGCCACAAATGCATGATTTTGCATTTCTTTGCATTGAATCTTAGCTGCCACACTGTTGGCCATTCCTCTAGTTTACCTAGATCCTTTCTAATTTTTTCTACCCATCCCGTAGTATCTATCCTGTTGCAGGTCTTAGTATCATCTGAAAAGAGGCATACCTTTCCAGCTAGCCCCTTCACAATGTCACATATGAAGACATTAAAAGAATAAATAAAAAAGTAATTCAGTTCTAGTCAAGGAGTGAAAAAATCAATTAATACATTAGGCAGTATAGACTACTGGCTGCAGCTCCAAGCCAAGAACCTTCAAAACATGCAGACTCAGAACACTTGGATTCAAGAACCACCACTTCTGCTGCATATGACAAGAACCAGGGCCAGGACATTTCACAGAACACCCATGTTCTAATGAAAGGCACCTGGAACTTGGAACAGGATCTTCAATAAGCAGGCTCTGCTGGCTCTCTGATCCTTCCAAAATGAATGATGGGGACACCTCAAGTGCACAAGATGAGGCAAGTAGTGGACAGCCTACTGCAGGGGCCCTCCATTTAAGATTTGTACCACATCACTCTCCCTATCAGGAACACCAACTGGGGGCATGTCTTCCCACTTGGGATACCGAGTGGATGGGAGACAAAGGCAAAGAAAAAGGGCCTGTTTTCATCTTAAGGTCAGTCTGGTAGAAACTCGCTGAAGCTATCAGCTGTAGTTAACACCTAATCAGGGAGGTGAGTTTGGCATTCAAGCGGACAAAGTAGAGGAAAGGGCTTGTGTACACCCTAAAGGTCAATCTGGCTTGAGCCCGCTGAAGCTATCAGCTGTACTTTATACCTAATGAGAGAAGTGAAAGTCACATCACAGTTCAGCTCCTTCCTTGCTCACATTACTCAGCAGGCAAGTCCATTACAAAAACATGCAGCTCAGGCATAAATAAATTGGAATGTAGTAAATATATTTGGGGGATTGTTGGGGACCTCCTGGCAGGTGGGGGCCCTAGGCTAGTGCCTATGTTGCCTATGTCTCAATCCGGCCCTGCACCTGTAAAACGAAAAACAAGCACTCCACTGAGTGTAATACTTTATATCATAATGGGACTGCTATAACCCCCCCAACACCCAGGCAATGATGGCATACCTTTTATTGGGGAGACATAAGCCCATCACCACCAGCATTGGTACAGTTTCCACTCTGTCTTTTTTTCCTGGAGTCCTCTTGGCTCTCATTTGTTGGGGGCAAACACCATTCTCTTCCATCTTCATTTTCGGCTTTCTCATCAAAATTCTTTCTCCTCTCTTTAATCTACATCTGGTGTTTCTGAATTCTCCATCAGAGCTTCCACACTAATTTACAGACTTTAGCTGCACTAAAGGCAGCTAATCTTGTCAGCCAGTCAAAACACAACTTGTTATTTGGGTGTCCTGATTTTAACTTAAACGTTAAGAAAACACTTGTATTTGCTACTCTGCAGGCAGAACAACAAGATGAAACAGTTTGTTGGTGCAAAAGAAACTGTAGTATGACTGAAGCTGTATATTTTCAGCGTGGTGAGGAGCGGAGCAGCACTGCAGCCATCTTGCTGCCCCCCGAATAAAGCAAGGGACTCCAACTTGTTCTTCAGGTAGGGTTCCAGCTGAAAAGGCAAAGAAAAAGGAGAGGAAAGAGGAATGAGTGAGGGACAGGGGAGGTTGGGGGGGAGGGAAGACGATGTCCAAAATAAATCATGCAAATGCAAAAATCATTCCATGTCAATATAAATCCAAAAAAGAAAAGGTGAAAGGGTCCAATATGACCAGATCACTTCCATGACAAAAGTGTCCGCTGTAAAAAGATCTCACAAGAGAAATGGAAATGCACACATGTGCTAAATAAAACTGATGATTTGGAAATATCAAAAAGAAGCAAAACTTAAAAAGAACCTAGCAAGAAAAAAGAGAGGGGGAAGAAAGACAAGGGAGATAAAGAAGGGAAGGGAAATGAAAGGACAACTGAGGGGAAAGAAGCTGGATCAGGTAAACAAACAGTGGAATGGGAGGGCATAGAAAACACTGGATAATTCAGTTGATTTGCAAATTATAATACCACATATCAATAATTAAAATCACAGGAATGGCAAAATATCAATGGCATCATTAAAGCCATGCAGTGACAGTGCTTTCAGAGTATAAATCCAATGTGATTCTTTCTGCAATAATAACTTTTTTTGGTTGCCATCCCTTATATTTCTAGGGATGTGTTAAATGCCTATATATTTAAGCCCTCTTGTGTCATTGTTATGGTGTTCTGCAAAATACATTCCCAAAGGCATGTTGGGACTCACTCATTTTATGGAACAAATGTGTTCCTGAATTCGTTCCTTCAGAGCTGTGGTGGTACATACCACATAAATGTTTGGACAGCCACATACCAAAACATAAACAACAAATGTTGTCTGGCAGTTGATAAACTGCTTAATTTCAACTGTTTTAGATAATCATGGGTGATTAAAAATCTTGTCCTGAATACAAATGTTGCACTGGCCACATTTGTAACAACCCAAGGGTCTAGCTGAGAGCCACTGTAATTGTAAGTCTCCTGTTGGTTTACTATATAAGCTGTGGGTTACATAGTCCCTTATATTGCTACCCTGCCTATGGGTAATTCTTGGTCTGCCACCATCGACAGATTTTGAGGAGGGATCACTATCCAAGATGCACCAATGTTTGTATATGATCTTAGATATTTGATTTGTGACCTGGTTGTACTCCGTAACCAGTGTTACTAAATCATGTCATAACTCAGTTTTACATTTCAGCTTCAAAAGTCTTTGTCTGTCAGTAGATGTAACTTTATCAATGGCTTCATCAAGAAGTTGTTGTGAGTACCCTCTCTCCAGAAACCTATTTATTAGTTCTTTGTATGGATTTCAAAAGACTCCATGCTGGAGCAGTTTCATCTAAGGTAAATGAATTGACCAAAAGGCCAAAGGATACCCTTTTTAAGGTGTTTGGAGTGGGCACTAGAAAAATGAAGTAGGGTGTTACCAGTAATGGGTTTTCTATAAATCTCTGATTGCATTAATTCACCCTCATGTGAATGGAAACATGTATCCAAGAAACTGATATTACTTGGATTACAGTCATAAGTAAATTTCAGGCCTACATCATTCTCACTTAGGAAATGAATAAAGGAAGTAACAGACTGAGCATCTCCATCCCAGATAACTAAAATATTATCAATATACCATCCCCAGTATATCATCTAGGGAAGAAATGGGTTCCTGTCATGACTGAACATGACCTCACCCTCCCACCAAGCCATAAAAAAGTTTGAAGAAGAATCAGCATTTATATAGCACTTTTCATACACAGTATCCCAAAGTGCTTTACAAGCAATGCTAGACTGGTAGTGAAGTGACTGAATGTGTGGTGGCAGCCATATCGCACATCATCACCCACACACAGCCTGGATAATTGCATGAACCAGTTTATGGGAAGGGGAATGTTGGCCTGGACATTGGGAATGCTCCCTGCTCTTTGTGAAGAGTGCCCTGGGTTCTTTTACTTCCACCTGGACACCCACCAGGACAACACCAGGATGGGCAGAAGGGACCTCGGTTTAATGTCCCATCTGAAGGACGGCACACCCCAGCAGTACAGCACACCCCAATACTGCACTCGGATGCCAGAGATTTTTAGGTGCCAGTCCAATCCCGGTGTGAGATGAGAACCCACAACCTTCTGGTCCAGAGGTGGATGTGCTACCTACTGAGCCATGCTGACAACCATGCATCCCCAGCATTTACATTTTACTGAAAGTTCATAAGGACAAGATCAGTCCCCACGGGAGACCAATCATATTGGGACAGGGGTCTCTAATAGAGAAAATATCAGTATACGCTGATTATTTTTTAAAACAATTAGTAGTGGTACAACCATCTTATATTAGAGACTCCCTGACAAAGATCCAGTAAGGGTTAAAGTGCTGGGGCTGAGGGTTCTAGCCAATGTTCCTCCGATTTGCCACAGCAAATGACTTGATTTTAGTTAGATTTGTTTTTTGCCTCTTGCCTTTTTCAGAAGTCCGTGAGTGCATGGCTTTTGTATGTTCTACTAAAACTGATACTATACTTGCTTCCAAAAATTCATTAACAGCCCACAGTGCCTCTGGGTGCCCACTTCTGTCCAGCATCTGAGTGGTCATGTAACCACTGTCCAGGTTTCTAGTTTTTTTTAAATCAAGAAATTAGCCAGAGCTTTGAACATTGAAGATGCCATAGATGTTTTAAATAAGTTAAAGATATGAAGATTGATGGTGATTGTTTATTGGCAGCAGTGGATATAGAAAGCCCCTGTTCCAGTATTCCTTAATAGGGGGAATGTGATCACTGGAATTTTATTTGAGAAATAGGGGTCAGAATATTTTTTTCACCAATAAATATCTTATCAGAGATTGCCCAATTTGTTCATGAAAGCAGTAGTTTTGTATCCGAAGATAACAAGTACTATGCACAAGTAAATGTCACAGCACTGGAGACCACATTCATGCCAAATTACTCAAATCAGTATGTTGGAATGCAGGATGAGCAATACATTTTCAGTGATCAAAATAACAGATTCAGGAAGCACTTGATCAGTTGGATGAGCTGTACTGATTACATGTTTTTGTTTTGCAAGGAAACAGTTGGACTTGTTGGCATTCAATGAATATGTTAATAGTACAGACATACATCTGAAATGTAACCCGTAACATCAGTAAAGATACAGTACACTATCTGGATCTTGAAATATATAAATAAATAGGCTACACACACATGGAAAGCCAGCAGATAGAAACATGCTTCTGCAAGCAGACAGCTTCCACCCAAAATTATTAATTCACAACATCCCACTGGGTCACTTTTTATGGCCATCTTGCTATCTGTAGCTGGAAATGGAATATCATGGAACACGTTTTGGACTTTTCAATGTATCCTTCCATGCCAAATGAAATAAAATATTCCCTTCTTTCTATTAAGAATGTTGGAGACATAACTCCAAACTGCTTATCAGATGCCATTAGGAAACTGAAACATCTTGTTAAATATTTGTTAAATATTGGTTGCCTGTTAAACTGGAGATTTGTTTACTCCCTTCAGAATGCAACAAACTACACATTTAAATACTTAGCATTTAAACAGCTTCTTGATACAAGTTTCACTTGGGAATGTACTGTCTTTCAAGAAAGATTCATACCTCATAAATGTCACCCTTTCCCAGAAAATCTATGATTTACACTGTTTTTTTAACCTCTGCAGACACTATCTGATGAGCACTGAGTCAGACATATGCAGGTCTTCAGTAAACTGCCCAGACTAAATACTGTATGTAGCAATCAGCAGACATTTTCCACTATGCTTTTTGGGAAAAAAATATATTGAGCTACAGCAAACACACACACACTGTACACACCATCCTCATGGTCACAACATTCAAAATAAATATTGCATTCTAATATGTTATAAAGAACCTGTTTATATCAGTGAGCACAGTGAAGTTCAGTTTAGAGTAAATTTCCTTTAAATATTTCTTAGCCTATATTTTGTACACACACACTACACACCATCTGCATGACCACAATACTGCCAGGAGGCCTTGGTTCAAGTCCCAGCTGAGGCACTTATTCTTTTTCACCTCTGTTTTTATGTGTTCCTTAAAATATGCAAACCACACTCCTGTGCAATTGTTACAAGTAAATATCTGTGTTGCCATTGAGTTGTGCATTTGAGAAACAGTAATGTGCTCGAGGATGGCGCAGGTTCCAGTTGTCTCAGTGGCACAGCTGGTTAGCACAATTGGAATGGTATTCTGGGTGGCCTGGGTTCAAGTCCCAGCTGAAGCACTTATTCTTTTTCATTTTTGTTTGTATGTGTTCCATGAAATATGTACACCACATTCCTGTGTGAATGTTACAAGTAAATATTTGTGTTGCCATTGTGTTGAGCATTTGAGAAAGAGTAATGTGTTCGGGGATGGCCCAGGTTCCAGTTGTCTCAGTAGCGCAGCTGGTTAGCACAATCAGAACAATATTCCGGGTGCCTTGGGTTCAAGTCCCAGCTGAGGCACTTATTCTTTCTCACTTCTGTTTGTATGTGTTCCATAAAATATGCACACCATACTCCTGTGTGATTGTTACAATAAAGAAACTGTTTATGTCAGTGACCACATATAGGATAGTGGACGGGCAATTATGCACAACCAGTGTGCTGTGCCACCGAGGGTTACTGATTCCTGTGACCTCGAGAGCAAAGCTCAAGAGGACCATGGGAATCAGTTCCCTGAGGTGGTACAACAAGCTGGTTGTGCATAGAGTTGCCCATCTGCTATTCTCTATAGTTTGTGGGCATCGATGTCTATTTTGATCACTGCCTTTTGTTTCAGTGAACTGGAGGCTGAAGGGGCACTTGAGGGTTGGTGGGAGACTCAAATTACTGACAGTGTGCTGCAGATATTTGTGCAACTTCAATTTTAAAAATCAACATCTTCCAGCTTAACTGGATAGGGGAAATCAAGTATGTGACAGCATTCCAAGTTGTTCTGCTGTGGTAGTGACATCACTACTGCAGCAGAACAACATAATGGTGATGTCACTACCGCAGCAGAACAAGTATATTCCAGGAATGGAATTCCATGTATAACAGCATTCCACCATACACTATAGTGAAGTTCAGTTTAGAGTAGATTTCCTTTAAATATTTCTTATCCTATATTTTGTATCCTGGATAGTGCAGGAGAAATGCTATATCGCATTGTCATAGGCCTCTTCATTTATACATTTCAGCACTGTATTTACTCAGGCTGTCCAAGATTTGATGCAATATTTTGTTTTCAGTATGGTCATGATTTTCCCATTTTGATAATGTATTTCTTCAGGGTAGCCTAGTCCAGGGCCCCCATATTCAAAGGAGATGTGCAGTGCATCCCAGCAGAAAAGGGAGATGTGCCTCGCAACTTCAACAGTGTGCTGCAGCATGACAGTCAAATGTGCAGGATGCACCTGCCACAAGGGAAAGAGCCAGGGTGCACACAAATAGTATGCTGTGCAAGTTGATGGTGCATTCCCATGCATATGCTGCATTGCAGCATACTCAGTGGTAATGTACCCCTTATAGCCCAGAGCAGCACGGCCCACAGTTAGGCCATGAATAGCTGCCTAACCCAGCCAGTCAGCTACAGGTGGGCTGTGGAAGTGCACCCAGGTGCACAGCAGCCTGGCAGACCTGATGGACTAGAGGTACCCCCTTCCATCCCCGATCGATCCAACTCCATCCCGGAAGAGCTCCATAGTGTAGGGCCCACCTGGACCCAGTCACACCAGAGAAAACCATGGTCCATATCCATAGCATAGAGAACCCCTACCCACTGCCTTGGTACATAGACAACCCTGCTCCCCCCCCATACTGGATCTGTTCCAGAGACTGGCACTGCCCTCTACACCCTGCCATGGCCAACTGCTGACCACACTGGACCTGGGCTGGAGACCTGTACTCCAGAATGACCCAAGTGGCTATACCATACATTGGGGCACTACACAAGCTGCAGACACACCAGTGTATGCAGCCGTGTGTATGTCCCTCGCAAACCGTAAGAGGGAATTGACATACCTCCAATGCATGTCTTGTCGATGCTATATCTTCCTGCTATCATACACTCTCTCATTCCCCTGTGTAACATGCCACCCTCTGGACTGCTAAAGTATCATGAGTGCCATGGGGTATGGTATCCTGTATTGCCATTTGTAGTGTACACTCAAGGCTATGGATAGTGTGTTTGTGGTTCCCCATTCGTACAAACTAATGGGAGACTGACCTGTGTGAGTGAGTACAGCATCGACTTTCACCTGCACTGAGCAGTGCAACAGCATTGGGATAATGGATCCACATGCAAGCGCCTGAATTGTGTGGCCACTGGTGTTATTGCCCACATACAGCTTGTACCTATGTATGACACATTCCAGCATCCTACTGCTAGTGCTCCACCACCCAAAAATAAGATGCCATTTCTTCTGTGAACTATACAGGCTAAATATATAGCAATCAGCAGGCATATTTTAGGAAACTACATTGTAAAAATGTGTAAGAGGAAGACCACATTGAAACTGCCTCTCAGTAGATCTACATTGTGCAGATTCATTAGAAATAACGGGTTAAAGCATCCCAAAACCTTTCCGTTCATGGTTCCCCATTCATGGTTCCCCGGTTGTACAAACAAATGGGAGATTGGCCTGTGTGAGTGAGTACAGCATTGACTTTCACCTGCACTGAGCAGTGCAGCAGCACTGAGATAATGGATCCACGTGCAAGTGCCTGAGGTGTATGGCCACTGGTGTTATCACCCACATACAGCTCATACCTATATATGACACATTTCAGCATCCTACTGCTAGTGCTCCAGCACCCAAAAATAAGATGCCATTTCTTCTGTGAACTATGCAGGCTAAATATATTTATTTATTTTATTTAGTTTTGTTGACTGGGTACGTGCACTAGACAAATCCTGCCTATTTTCAGGCACGACCCGGGGGGGATACAGATAAATGCCAACTGATATTGAACCAGATTAAGCTGTTGGTGGTATTTGTAGTGAATGAGGGAAGTTTGGCCAGGACACCGGGGAAATTCCCCTACTCTTGCTGCAGGGGGGGCATCTAAGTGCTGCAGGAGAGCATGGAGGACCTCAGTAGACTCCAGGAGAGTGAAGAGAGTGGTTCATCTTCAAGAGCTCCAGTGGACATTAAAGATGGAAGTATAGAAGTGACCTGTGATGTTTCAATGCAGTTACAAAAAACCCTATGGCTCACCCTGAGGCACTACTGGATAAAACTAGTGAAGATTTACTTCAAAACAATGAAGAAGAAAAACTTCAGTTTGAAATGGCTAAAATGAAAAAAACAGCTCTTGGACATGATTTCTATGGCAGAACAAGAGTTTCAACTAAGTTGGTCCAAATTAGATGAAGAAAGGAAAAAAAGAAAATGCACTGGAGTTAGTCCGTTACAAGGACAAGGCAAATGCCTCTCAGCAGGACAATTGTTGGCCACAAATGGAGCACCGGTAAGTCAGGGAGAGGCCGTCACAGATATTGACATGGAAAAAGAACTGATGCCTGTGGATTCAGAGGAGTGGTCCCCGGAAAATGCTTTACAGCAAGCAGATTGGCTCTATAATGGAATAAAATGGATTCCTGACCCTCAATCCCCCTTACCTGGATCTCCAGACATATTGTTTCCTTTACCTCAAGACCAACCAGCCCAGATTCCGTCCCCTCAGATACCGACGCAGACCCAGGTACAGCAGTTGTTGCCAGGGACTGCTGCAGTTGCGCGGGATGAAGCAGAGGCTGGAGAACTGAATGTTGTGACAGATACAGAGTGGCCAGAATGGTCTGACTTAAAATGAACACAGGATGAGGTTTTGATAGCAGAACCCACAATGACTGAAATCTTACAGAGTGGAAGTCCTGGAAAGGTAAGGGGTAATTTAGAAAGGAATGGGTCAGAGTTACTGATCAAAGAGCCTAATTGTGCTTTAACTGAACCTATTTCTCCCTTGACTTCTGACCACAGGCCCAGAACTTATTCGGGCTTATTTCATAAACCTGCAGAGGCAGCCAAAAGACATTTTTTGGACCACTCATGCTATAAAGGGCTAGCTCCTATTCCCCCAGACAGAATATGGGTTGGTAAAACTTTAAGGATTCAATGGGCTTTTTACCTTTTGAAGTATACACCTTTATTCACACACCTGGAAATCATGTGTATAATGTTAGCTTTTGTTCAATGGCTTTACTAGATACGTTTTGGAAACGATATTATGAAGTCAAAGAAACAGAGGTTTGGATAGATTTTTTCACAATTCCCATCACAAAGCCTACTATTAAGATAATTAGCCTGCTGTTTCATAATCAGGGAGTGGATGTAACAAACATTATCTTCTGGCTAGAAAAGAGGTGCATAATTTTTGATCATCCAATGCCCATTATGGACGATAACTACTTTTGGACAGGGGGCTGGAATTTTCAGGTGCAGTTAAATCAGACTGAACAAGGGATTCAACATCTCCCAAGCTCCTTTTTTCTGGGCAGAGATAGAGGCATCCTGTTTTATGCAGGTCAGCCCAAAGGCTGCTACAGATGTGGATCTTTAAACCATTTAAGTAATGACTGTGACTGTATCAAATGTTTTCACTGTGGCATGCTTGGTCATTCGGCTATGCAGTGTATGGCTGCCCCAGTCTGTAACCTTTATGGGGATGATGAACATGTCTTCCAAGAGTGCCTCTGGGCTGTGCACAATTCAGAAGATGTATCTGAACATGACTTACTTCTTTCTCAAGCTAGACATGTGAATAGACAGTCCACAGACACGAATGAGACTTCCTATAATCCTCCCAGACATAGGGGCAGAGGACGAGGTGGTCTCACAAATACTAGAATGGGCGTTTACAGTAGGAGAGAGACGTCTTCAGAGAAATGGACATCTACTCCTTCACAACTACTTGAATGCTCCTTAGAACAGAACCAAGACCTTGTATCAGAGCCACCTATCCTTTTACAGAATCCCCCTCAAGACGGAGTTATAAGCCCAGTAGTGGTTTCACCCCACTCCCCTTTACTAGTTACAGTGGGTTCATTGCCTGTATCTCTGTCTCCCTTACCACTATCAAATTGCTTTTCAGTGTTTTCCTCCTGGGGGGACCAGGTTGATATAGAGACACCCCTAGAGGAGGGGGATCTTCCCCCTTCACAACTGATTTGGCCTTCTCAAATTTCAGGATCTCGGAAAAAGAAACAATTGGAACCACAGAAAAGAATGACTAAATCCAGTACAAAGGAGTTAAAACCCCCTTCCTGAGCCCATTCAGTTAAAAATTGCTAGTATAAATGTGAACAGTATTAAATCTGGATATAAACGTAAAACTATCTTTAGTACTTTACGTTCCCTGGATTTTGATTTTTTTTTTTTTTTTGCAGGATACCAGATTGCATACACTTACAGAAATTACTCAAGCAACAAAAGATTGGGTATGGGGTAGTTCTTACTGGTCAATAGGGGAAGATTTATGTTGTGGACTGGGTATTTGTTTTTGTTCACTAGATTTTTCAGTTCTTCATCTTGTTGATATTGACCCAGGGCATGCCTCTCTTTTAGATGTCATATCACATGCATTTTCATACAGGCTGATAAATATTTATAGTCCCCAAAAGAAAGCTTTACATATTGATCTATTATCTGAAGTACAACCATATCTACATATGAGTAGACAACTTTTTTGTGGTGGGGATTTCTATATTAATGAACAACAAACCAGTGTAGGGGGTAAACAATATTGTGACAAAACCTTTCTTTGACAGGTAGTGCGGTGTGCAGGGTTGAAAGATGCACACGGTGGGGGGAAATGGGCAGCGGCTTTTACCTTCTTCAAGGGATGTTTATCCTCGATAGTTGATTTTTTTCATTAAACAGTTGTTGCCAGTGTTGAACACATATAACTTACCAATAGAAACATCTGATCACGTTTTAATAGGAGTGCAAATTTCAATCCCCCCCCCCACAGAGAAACAGGTCGAGGGTTTTGGAGGATGAATGTTTAGAAGACTCTGAGATATTAGAAGCTTTTAGAATTCTACTTTTAGGTAAAGCTTCCACTATGTTCCTTTATGATAATCCAGAAGAATGGTGGACAGATCTAAAATTTTTGATAATGAGCTTTTTTAAATATCATGGGAAGCATAAAGCAGCAACTGCGTATGAGAATTATCTAAAGTTAAGGGATAAACTAGGGTTATTTTTGACCAGACAATATGTGGAACAGGTTAATTTATGAGATTAAATTAATCAGACAAAATGGGAGATGAGTAGATTCCAGTATGATAGGTTTTGCTCATTACAACAAGAGCAGGCGTATGGGACTCAAGGGAAAGTGGCATGTGTAAACCCTTTTATTAGTAGCCAGGTAAGAAGGGAAAGGAAGCAGATTTGGGGTTTAAAAACTTCCTAAGGACATTTGGTTACAGACAATGTGGGAATTATGATTGTATTAGAAAATCATATAGAAAAACTGTTTGGGACCCCTGTAAAAGAATCTGACTTTACCCAACATTTATTACTAGTGGCAGATGTCCCACAATTGGTTACAGAGGAAGTGCAACAAATGGTAACTCCTTTTTCAGGTTTGGAAATGACAAGGACTGTATGAAATCTTCAGAATGGAATTTCTCCAGGATCAGCTGGGCTCCCTGGTGAAATCTACAAGCTTCTGTGGGAAATAATTCCTGTTGAGTTATTAAGGATATATATATTTTTTTTAGAAGAATCTTTTTTGCCAACTGCAATGTATGAAGGGCTTATGTTTTTTCTTTAAAAGTCAGTGGACTCCCGGAGATAAATATTTGGTGGCCAATTACACTGCTTAATACGGATTTCAAGTTATTTTCTAAATTATTGGAGAACAGTTTGGCAAGCGTTATATGGAATTTGATAAGCCCACAGCAATATTGTTCTGTGCCTGGTAGGAAGATTAAGGATGCTTTGATTCTCCTTAGGGAAGTGGTGGAAGGTACAGTGGGTAAAGAAGATCCTGGATTTTTGATAAGCCTAGATCAAACGAAAACCTTTGACAAGGTTTCACATTTGTTTTTATGGCTTCGTTTGGCAGCATATGGAATTCCAGAAAAGTTTATAAATTGGTTAAAATTATGTTACACGCTGGCTTATATACGGCCATATGATAATGGGCATACATGTTTTAAATGCCAGGTACAGAGAGGGGTCCGACAGGGTTGCCCACTCAGTCCCTTGCTTTTTGTGTTTATGATAGACCTGACATTAAGATTACTGCAATGATCTCCTATGATTTATGGTTTGACGGGAGGTCTTTTAAATGATTGTAAAATCCTTGCTTACGCTGATGATCTCTGTCTTTTGGTAAGGAACAGGAAGTCATATGAGAAGGCAAAAATATTATTACAAGGTGCAGGTATGATTACAGGGGCAAGCATAAATGTATCTAAAACAAAATGTTTATCTTTAAATGACAACAAGGGTACGATTATGGATTGGGGGATGTTTTATTGACAGAATCTCCAATTAAAATATTAGGTATTTATTATAGCAGGCATGATATGTTAAGTTATAATTGGGATAAAGCGATTAATACAGGGAAATAATTAGTGACTAGCTGGAATAGATGGAAACTGTCAAAAAAAAAGAGTTAATTTGATCAGGACCTTTTTAGTCCCAGTATTCCTGTATATTAGTGTTGTGTTTTTAATTCCAAAACATCTGGAGGTATCCTTGATGAGCTGTTTTTTCTCTTGTTTTTGGGGAAGCAGATTAAACCCAATCAAACTAAACATTCTCTATTTAGACATAAAAGCGGGGGGTGTCAATATGTTGTGCCCTATAGTGTTTTTTTTTACAATTTTCCTTTATTCGAATCTACTCCCTCTTATGCAGGGGTCGGTTTCAGGATGGGGCAAAAGGTTTTGTTGATTGTTCAAGGAATAATGACAGAATGGAAAGGGGACTGTTTCTTGCATAAAAATAAATGAAAACCGAGTTTAGAGAAGTGTTGGGAAGGGGGTTTTGATTATATAATAAGATGGGGAATAGATTATACGACAGTTCTTAAACTGCCTAGAAGAAAGTTTTATGAAGAGATATTAATAATGCAATTTTCAGAACACCCTTTTTTGGGGTTTTTACAAATTGATCAGAAATTTATTTCTCAAAATATTTGTAATAAACGGATACCGGAACATATGTGGGACACGATTTGGCTGGGTTTGCATTCTAAAATCAACGTAAAAAGCAATCAAAAGCATAAACCTCTCATGGAGTGATACTGTCCTAGGGAAGGATGTATTTCCAAAATAGAGACTATAGACCACTTATATTATACATGTCCCTATATTATACAGTTTTGAGACATTGTAAAGACTAGATGGAAAGATGAAATTATATTACCTCTTGTTCCATCACTACTGTTTTTTGGTATAATTCCGGGAGTAAGGATAAAATTACATGACAGAGCCTTGAGAGTGATCTGTGCTTATTTTGTCTATTGGATATGGATTTGCCGTTGCCATTTAGTTTTACAACAGCAGCACATATCAAGCCAATAATTATTTTTTATGATCTGTACAGATTTGAAAAAATGGAAGGAGGTAGAATTTAAACTTTTTGGTAAAGATAAAGGAAATCTTTGGTGGTCTTATACTGACTTCATTTGAGGAAAAGAGGTTACAGTATGCTTAAAATACTCCTGTATGTTATTTTGATTTTGCTGTTTTTCTTTTAGTATGAACGTAATACTGAATGGTAATTAGTTGCATTTGTGTGGGAAAAAAAGAGGGGGAAAAGGGGGAAAAAACAACCTTTGTCGGGGGGAAGGGTGGAATTAGTTAATAATGTTCTTCTTATATTTTTGGGATTCGTGTATGTATTAATACTTATTTATGTTTTAATTTTTCTTTCACTGTTTTTGTATGACATAATACTGATCTGTATAGTTTGTTATGGTTAAATTAAAAAAAATTCCCCCTACTCTTTTTGATAAGTGCCATGGGATCTTTAACATCCATCTGAATTACTACCAATTCAGGCAGATAGAACCTCGGTTTAACATCTCATCTGAAAGACGGCACCTCAGAAGTGCAGCACCCCTCTCATGCTGCACTGCAGTGTCAGTACTAGGATATCAACCCAAGTGTCAGATGTGGGAACTGAACCCACAGCCCTCTGATCTCCCAGCCTCAGAGGTGAGTGTACTACCTACTGAGCCACTGACACTGACAAATATAAAACAAAACTGACCATACAAACTGACTGTATAGCAATCAGCAGGCATATTTTAGGAAATTACATTGTAGAAATGCGTAAAAGGAAGACCACATTGAAACTGCCTCTCAGCAGATCTAAATTGTGCAAATTAATTCGAAATAATGGATAAAAGCATCCTAAAACCTTTCCACAGCCATATTGGCTCTGATCAGAGTTTGTTTGTGTCTGGCACAACAGTTCTAAGCAAGAAGAACTTATGAAAATTCAGTAATACTTCAAGAAAGATTCTGAGCAAAAAAAATTCCCCATAAACAATTTGTGCAGCATTTAAGAGGGCATATGAGTACCAATGAGAGAATCTACTTATCAAAAGAAATAAGCAGATGAGAGGGAAAATACTGAATTGATAATGTTTTCAACCAATTATAATACCATCTCTAACCCAGTAGCAAGAATAATAAAAAGAAACTGGCACATCCTGCTTTTTTAAAGGAAGCAACATGATACCCCCCCAAATACACACACACATAGTAGCCCCTGGAAAGGCAGAAATATAAATTATTGTGCTGACCACAGTTTTTGAAACCAGCGTCACAAAAGACTGGACTGCCAAAAATCCCAAATGGGAATTTCCTATGTAGTAACTGCTGCCATTGTGCTAATGCAGTGAATGGCAAACATTTGGATTAAATGATTTATTAATTGTAGTGCAACAGGAATGAAAAACATACTTACTGGTCCATGCAGAAAATAATATGTAGGACAAACCAAACATCAATTATTGCTGAGCACAAACAAGTGACAAGAAGATGTAATACATCTAAATATGATGGCTAAACACTATGTGGAGTAGAACCATGGATCTAATGTCTCCCTAAAATTTGTTGGTATGTGTGAAGGTGAGAACAAATGAAGCCTAGACATTGATTCAGATTCAAAACAAAATAACTGGATTTATTTCTCCAACAGGCAAAAATAAGCGGACTGAGCACAGAAAATAATAAAGGCATAAAGTAAAAGCAAAATTACAGAACTTAAGTCAGTTTCAAACAAAATTTTATTTATCCACCTAGTATCAAGCTAGGGGACTGGCAGGAAACAGCTCCTACCAAACAACTAACTCACAGTTCAATCTGCATTGCTTTTATACAAAAAATAGTCACATGACCACTATAGCTCCTCCCATACCTAATTTGAAACAAAACATATCCTTTAGAGGGATTACATTCTTAATGCAATAACTTGAAAGAGCTATAACACAAAATTGAAAAGGGTCTGAGGCACAGCAATGCAATAATTATTCCTTTAAACCAAAAGAAATAGTTTAGACTAGGGTTTCAGGCACCTCCCTCATGCTGACATCATAAAAGGGGCAGAGCTACAGCCGGACGGCCTTTAGGACAGCATGCAAACAGCAGCGAGGGTCTAGAAGCTCTGCACCAGGAAGCAAAAATTTAAAAAGGTTAAACTCCTTAGTTTCACAATTTTCAAGATTTAACATATGCCATAAAAATAAAGAATTGCATTATGTTTAAGCTTGTTTAAAAGCTGACAGCAAATATTTTTATCTCATTTGTATTTTAATGCAGCTCAGTGCTTCACTGTACCTACAAGCTGCATTTAAAACTAGAAACTGTGCTTATGTGACTAAAATTTCCTGTTCAAATTCATTCAAGGACTTCAGGGTGTTTATTTTGACAAAATAAATGTGACTGTTTATTTTATTTATCAAGTCTAGGATTATAAATACCTTTGAGCCAAGGCTCTTTTACAAAGGTTCCACGTCAGAGAAATACAAATTATGGGGAACATCAAGATAGACATTACAACAATGTGGACATTGCAAACAGATTACAGATTAATACAATTCAAGGGTAACATTGTAAGCAAAGCAGCCAGCAGCATTTGTCACAGAAAACAGACAAGAGATAAGAAGTGCCAGAGTCATAGGGAGAGGGAAGAGGGGAGGGGGGAAGGGGGAAGAACAAATGTAGGTAGGGTGGGGAGAGGGTGAAAAGTGCAGCATTGGGTATACCAGGATGTGAGGGTAGAATCCAGGGAAGGGGGACCACTAGAGCAGGCAGGGAAGTGGAGAAACAGGGTTAAGTTGGGCAGTCACAGGAGCTGTTGGTAGTGAGATAGTCCCGGAGCCTAGTTTTAAACATAACAATTGTCGGGGCAGAGGAGATGGTGAGGCTGAGGCCATTGAACCAGAGTAGTGTTCGATAAGCAAAACAGCATTATCCCTGTTAAGTGTGACAGTGGAGGACTTTCAGTAGCTGTAGCATGAATCTCCAAAGGCACCGTTTGTTGGTTCAGTGTTGTAACAGAGTTGAGACCCCAGAAGGTGCAAGGCCAAGGTAGATTTTTTTCACCATGGAGCAGGTGAGAAACTTTATGCGGTTTGATAGTTGGAGCCAGCCGGTCTGGGTGTACAGGTCACATGTGTGGGTGAGATGGTGAGCACCAGTGATGAGCCACCGTGCCTTATTTAAGGCAGTTAAGAGGCGTCTAAGGGTTGTGGTTGTGGCCGAGCCATAAATGATGAGACCATAGTCTATTACAGAGATCGCAGAGCTCAGGACTGCAACCTTCAAAGCTTCTGGCATGAGGTGTTGTCTGTGTTTGTAGAGGAGACCAAGCCATGTATTAGCAGCTCTAGCTACATTATCTACATGAGGTCCATAGGAGAGATTAGGGTTAAGCTGTATCCCTAAGTATTTAAAAGACCTCACCTGATCTAGAGTGTTCCCCTGGGTGGTGGAGATAGCCAAGTGGTGTAGCTTGTGTGGGTTATGAGAGCTGCAGAAGAGCATAGATTTAGTTTTCTTGTCATTGAGGAACAGTTTATAATTAAGAAACCATGTCTCTTCAGAACTGAAACCAAGTTGAAGGTTGTGTTGAAGAGTTGCAGGATCTTTGTGAGTGGAGAATACAACAGCATCATTGGCAAATAGTATGATCTACTCAGAGCAGTGGTAAGGGAAGGAGATTAATAAAAGGCTAAAAAGGAGGGGTCCCAGTATGGATCCCTGTGGGACACCCGAGTGAACAGGCAGGGTGTCAGAAAGAGCGTCAGCAATTTTTGCTGTCTGCGACCAGTTTTCTAAGTAGCTTTTAAACCAGAGAGAAGAGTCAGGTGATAGCTCGGCATTCAGTAGTTAGTCAATTAGTAGTCCGTGGTGTACTGTATCGAAGGCCTTGGAGAGGTCGACAAAAACGGCCCAGGTGAGAAGGCCACTGTCAAGGGATTTGTGTAAAGCTCCAGAGAACTCAAGAAGGGCTGTGGTGGTGCTGTGACCTTTCTGGAAACCGTGTTGTTGTGGACAAGGTATATTGTATTTATCCAAGTGGTCAGTATGTTGATCTGCCATGATGTGCTCGAGTGCCTTAGAGAGTGGGGGCAGTATGGAGATAGGGTGATAATTTGTGTGATTCATCTTATCCCCACTTTTATGGACAGGTGTCATGGTGGCTGTTTTCCAGAAGTCTGGGAATTTTCCACAGCTGAGAGAGAGGTTTAGGAATTTTGTTAATGGATGAATTACTCATCGAGGGTGAGCAACAGAAGCTTAAGGTCCAGGGTGTTGCTATTTAGATACAGCTGCAGTAATATAGCAGCGAGCTTCATTCAGCCTTACCTCCCTGAAGTAGAAGAGGGGATGGTTAGACTGTGGGGCTGAGGTTTGGGGAGTAGGCCCTGTTTTTGAAAAAGTCATGGGGTAGGACAGCACTAAGGTCTGAAAAAGCCGTGTTAAAGATGTTTGCGATCACCTTGGGTCAAGGGTTGAGGATCCATCAACCATAAACCAGAGAGGTTTTTAGCTGCTTCCCCGTGACATCCTTGATATTGTCCCAGAAAGCATGACCATTTCCCCATGTATTGGTGAGAGCGTCTTTGTAATAGGTGAATTCCGTGAGCCGGATGGCATTTGTGCAGGTATTTCATGCTTGTTTGTAATTTTGGATGTCCAGTTGTTTGCCAGTGGCCCTGGCAACTGCTCAGAGGAGGTCCCTTAGTTTCAGCTGTGAGAGAAGAGCCGCGGTGAACCATGGGTTAGTGAGAGATTTTGTTTTGCACCTTTTAGCAGGGGCAAATAGGTCGCAGGCTTTGTTGAAAATTGAGATGAAGTGATCAAGAGCCAAGTTAACATCTGTTGCTTTGTAGATCGGTAGCCAGTCTTGTAGAAGCAGATATTGTTTGAGATGTGGAAGTTTTCCACGAGGAAGGACTCTGCTAGTGATAATTTTGGGAGGGGGCTTGAGGAATTTGTTAGACCATGCACACATGACTGGGGAGTAGTCACTGAGAGAGTCACTGTTCCAGAATTCAAGCAGACAAATGGTTTATTTAAGTCTAGCATGAATTATAGCACTAAAACACTGCTGAAACCCAAGTCTGAGAGCAACAGGAATAATTCACTGGCTTCTTAGAAGCCCACTTCTCTACTTGCTTCTTTTTTCTTCTTTTCTAACTGGGGGGCACCAAAACAGCTTAATCCCATCTAAATAATAAACCCTTATAGCAAAGAGAGGGTTTAAAACAAGCGAGTCGCTAGCACTTGTTTCCAGGAGCATTCACACGTTCGCGAGGCTCCTTGCACCCGTTCGAGTAGGTCCATTTTCACCTAAATAAAAATGCAAACGGAGATACAGGCTATAATATACTGGCATTTGGACATTCAGAGAGACTTGAAAGGAGCAATAGAGACAGTAAGATACATACATATGGCCAGGATGTAGGTAGGGAAAGTGCAGGACTGAAAAGATAGTAAGAGAAAAGATACATGTATTGTTGCAACAGTTTTTTATTTGTTTGAAAGAAGGAAACATCTCTCTAAGTGGTCCAAATACCTAATAATTGGTCCCAAAAAGGGAACCAAAGCCAATGCTGATTATACTAGAGATTTACAAAAGTGAAATCTACACTTTAGACAACACAAACCTCTAAAAATAAACAAACAAGAAAAATAATGGGGGGGGGTCACTAAGCCCCTATTACACTATGGAAAAGTGAAAGTTTGTCACAGAAGATGTTGTTTTGTAAACCATTTGCTGCAAAGAGATGGCTTATGTGTTGACAAGCTGGGGACAACATGCCCCAGGGGTCTCAGTGTTGCTTTTTCTTTAAAACTGTTTTTATGATGTTATCCCTGATGCTTCTAAAATAACAGACATAACACGAGGGAGAATATATATCTTATTAATTACTCGCTGTATATACTTAAACAAATGTTGTAAAATATGTGCCCCTCCCCCATCTCTCTCATCCCATCCCTTACCCTTTACTTGTGCCATTCCCTTCCAACCTGTATTTTTCCTTCCTCCCCTTCTCTTCCTTTATTACAGAAGCTCAGTGTGCTTGGTTGCTCCATTATCTTAAATATTGATGCCTGGTTCTAGATATTGTTTTTTTTGTATCAGTAATGTATTTTTTTATCAGTGGTTTAGTGTTACCATTATATATTCTTTGAATTGATGTACTTTGTTTTTGGGTGTAATTTGATTTCAGGGTTTGCACTTTGCTGTTATGTTAAGTTTAATTATACATAAGGTACTGTATGCAATTCTCCTCAGTATATTGAAATTTGAATTTATACTTTTGTGTCTTTAAAATCATAATATAAAAGTAGCATCACAAAAGCGACCACTTGCTCTGATGAAGTCCTTGCGGCAGCACGGAACTGTGAATGATAATATTTCAGAATGAATTACCGGACAAAGTAAAGAGCAAGGTATAAAAGAATAGTAACTGTGTGCTCAAGTCAAATACATTTGGTTAAATGGTGCGGGATCTATGGAGTCATGAAGTGGAACTCTTTGAATTATGACCTGTGTGACTTGCATTTGCATTTAATGACCATGAGTCTATTTAAACAATACACAGCTATTAATGTTTTGTAAATTGCTTTGTTGACTTTTAGGACAGGGATACCGATGTGAATTGTGCAAAGGTGAAACTGTGAATGCTAAAGGGCTGTTTCAAGGACGCAATGAACTTTGCAGTACCACATAATAACTTGTCACATAGTTACTGATGATATGCACAGTCTATAATTGATAAGACATTGTTTAATTGATCTTTTTGGATGGACTTATGAAAACTATGAAATTGATAGTGTTGTTTCTCAAAACAGGATATATTTTATTTAGTTTTTGTTGACCAGGTATGTGCACTAGGCAGATTCTGCCTATTTTCAGGCACGACCTGGGGGAGGGGGATACAGATGAATGCCACCTGACCTTGAACCAGATTAAGCTGTTGGTGGTATTTTAGTGAATGAGGGAAATTTGGCCAGGGCACCGGGGAAATTCCCCTACATTACCCTACATATATATATTACAGGACTGCCTTTTTAGTGATTACTAGTATGCACATCTCACAATAAATAGCAGAGTGTTGATCAGTTTCTTAAATTGTGTGTGCTGGTGTGAATTGTCTATCTGATAGATGTGCAATGCAAACAAAAGTAACCCTACAATATGAAATGACTAGAAAAACAGATTGAAGAATGAAATCCACTCACCAAAACAGAATTTAAAATAGGTTAGTTTTATTTATAACACCAACAACCAGAGGCAAAATGCTACTGTGGCATTTTGGTGTCAGTCAGCCACTAAAGACCCTTACCTTCTATTTGGTCTGCCAGACCTGTCTTTTGCTGCTGGTGAGGACCCCCTCGCTGGACCATACAAACAAACTGATGGATGCAGAAAATAAGTGAGTAAATGATTTATTCTGTACAGCAGGATGTTCTTCTTCTGAGGTCTAGCCCCAGACTGAGAGACAGACAGTGATCCAAGGGGTTTCTTAGGAGCCCCTGCTAACATTGCAACATTGTTCTGAGAGCACTTAAATGGATGGCAGCTGGCATTAGCCCCATACATAAGTGTACTCCACATCACCCCTGGGACAGTTAATGTGAGCACCACTCAAACAAAGCAATATTATACAACAAGGAGTTAATAAAATGTTAAGCATGGAATAAAAACATTTTACCAAACATTACTCCACTGTGGGGGGAAGGGGAGGAAAGGATCTAGACTACAATGATGACCAGTGAGTAGAACCAGGGGAGGGGGAAAGACCATAGCAACTTGAAGCTTGGTCAGGGCAACAAGTGCTACAGTGCAGGGAAGGGAGGGAAGGGTAACAGCTGGAGGATACCCAAATGCAAGGTACACAGTATATTAGCAGTTGCAGAACAGTAACAATAATAGGTAGACTGTCCATTTGAAGAGACATTCCTAAGGGGGAAAAATTGTTAATGCAGGTATGCAGTACCATCAGGAACAGTTGCATAACACTTATATTTTTATAATGCAAACAAGAAATATCACTAGAAAAGTGTGAGTTCCACCACTGAGTCTGATAACCAAAGTTCAGGACCTCTGTCGACTTTTACAGTTAGTGGAAATGGAGGCATGTGTGGCTTGGAGTAGTTCCTGACAGGACAGGGTCAGGTTGTTGAAAGTGACCCAGGAGTTCTGCGCACTGTCAAATCCACACCGCTTCACTCGGTACATCCAGGATCCATTGCTGAACTTCTTACATCATATCTTCTCAATCTGGTGTGTGTATGAGAGAGTCCTGAGAAGATAAAGAAGAAGGCTGAGAAGAAGTCATTCCAGGGAGTTTATCTGGTTGATCAGGCAAAATGGGATCCTATTGGAGCATGTCAGGAGTAGGAAGATCTGTAGAAACTGGTTGCAAATTGTCTGATGGGATCTCAGCTTCAGTGAGGATGGCAGGCTTAAGTGCAGCTTCATTGTCGGGTGGATTGGGATCATCTGGGGTGGTGTTACACAGGTACTCATATTTCAAGTGATTGATGTGGACTTTGTTGTATACCATCTTTCCATCAGAATTGTGGCATAGATGAACGTGCACAGGAGGAAGCTTTTCTACAATGTAAAAGGAACCAGTCCAGGGGCGAAGCAATTTCTTGGTGGCGTCTGGAACTAGGACAGGTCAGTACAAGTATACAATGTCCCAAACGGAGAATGAAGGCTCATGTTACTTGGCTGCAGACATTTTATGCATTGCAGATTTTCTCTGGCCCAATGTGGTGATGGCAACACATCTGGCAAGTTCCAGCTGTTCCAGCATAGGAATAATGAAAGAAGAGGCTGATTTCAGAACTTCTAGCAGTGAGAGATTTCTGTCCAGTGGAGTTCTTGGGTGACATCCATGGACTAACAAAAATGGTGTGTACTCTGTACTGTCAACACAAGGGCTTGTATTGTAAGCAAACTGCACAAATTGAACAAAATGATCCCAAGTGTCATGAGTCTCATTCAAGTACTTGGAGAGTGTGCTAAGAATAGTAGATATCATTCTTTCACTTTGTCCATTGCATTGTGGCTGATAACTGGTTGTGTGAGTCTTTTTGATGTCGAGAAATTTGCATCTTTCTCGCTTAATAGTTGAAAGGTAGTTAGTGCCTCTGTCTGAAGGCAGGTAAGATGGGATACCATGACAACAAATGACTGTGTTGAGGAAGGCACTTGCTACTGTGGCAGCTTTGATACCTTTTAGTGGGATTAGTTCCAAATACTTTGTTAGGTAGCCATAAAAACAAGAATGTATTTGTTGCCAGAGTCAGATCATGTTGGTAAGGGCCCAAGAATGTCTGTACTGACTCTTTGGAACGGTTCAGTGGCAACAAGCATTGGAATGATGTGTGCCTTTGTTGGTTTGGCAGGAGGCTTTCTTTGGGAGCAGGGCTGGCAGGATTTGACAAATCTGACAATGTCCTTGTTCATGTGAGGCTAGAAGAAGTGAAGCCTTGTCTTTTTGAGAGTTCTGTGGATTCTCATATGACCTCTAGAAAGTGGAGAGGCATGAGTGGATTGAAGAACTTCATTGATTAGAGAGGCTGGCACAACTAGCTGTACATGAGTTCTGTCCATTCAATGACCCTTGCCTTCCTTGGTTCAAATGTGGAAAAGCACACTGTCATTGAGGAAATACTGCGAAGCAAAGAAAAGAACATCCTGGTGATGCTTCGTTTGTTGCTGTAAGGTTCCAGATTCTAAGTATGTGATAATATCTGTGAATTGAGGGTCAGTTCTTTATTGTGTTTTGACCATTGCCAGGGAGAGGTCAGAATTAGAAGAGGTGAGAAGCTCTTTGGCTGCTTGCAGTAAGTGAGGATTTGTGTGTCTCTCTGTAGAAGCAGTTGGTAGCAGCAAAGCAACGTGAGGTGCTCTAGGAATGTCTACAGGAAGCACAACCATGGCATGGAAGGGAAGAGCTTGTAAACAGGATTCTTTATCTGTTGAGGATGATGTGGAGGGATATTGTCTCAGGCTTACACCATCAGCATTTGAGTGAACTCAACCTGGTCTGTACCGAATTTCAGAGTTGTAGGATTGTAGCATGGCAATCCATCAGGTGAACTTGCCTACTGGCTCCTTCATTTTGAATAACCACCTGAGGGCAGAGTGATTAATGATAGCTGTAAAGGAAGAGTAGCAAAGGTGACAGTCAGATCTATTTATGGCAAATACCATGGCTAGACATTCTTTATCTGTGATACCATAGTTCTGTTCAGCTGAGGAAAGAGAGCGCTCAGCATAGGAAACAACTCATTCTGTTCCATCTTGAATTTGACATAGCACAGTGCCCACTGCAAAGGAACTAGCATCTGAGTAGAGCTTGAAAGGTTGGTCGAAGCTTGGATAGACCAGTACTGGAGAAGATATTAGGTTTTCTTTCAAGGTTTCAAATGTCTCTTTGCATTCAGAAGTCCATGTATGGTCACATCCCTTTTTGGTGAGGGCGTACAATGGAGCTGCAATCTTGGCATAGTTGGAAATGAACTTTTGGTAGTAGCCAGACAAGCCCAGAAAACCTCGAAGGTCTTTGAGATTGTTAGGTTCTGGATAGTCTTTGACTGCTGAGAGCTTGTCTGGATCTGGAGAGATGTCTTGAGAACTAACAACATGTCCCAGGTAATGAATTTGGTGCTGTGCAAAACAACACTTCTCTGGGTGAAGCTTAAGATTGGCTTTTCTGAGATGTTCAAACACTTCTTTGAGATGTTGGAGGTGCTCTGTTTCTGCTGAAGACCATAACATCATCCAGGTAGACTAGGCAAGATTTCCAAGACAACCCACTTAGTACAGCTTCCATAACCTGTTGGAATGTGGCTGGACTATTCCAAAGTCCCATAGACAGATGTTTGAATTGAAACAGTCCCAAGTGACAGTGCCATGCTATGTATGGACAAGAAGCTGGATCAATGACAACTTGATAGAACCCACTCTGAGGGTCTAGAGTAGTGAAGTAAACAGGGCTGGCTGCACTAAGACTCTCCAAAGCATCTTCAGTTGTAGGTAAGGGATGAGCATCCTGCACCATGTAGGCATTGAGTTTTCTATAGTTTGCCATGAAGTGATACTCTTTGTCCTTCCTTACCACCAGCAGGCAAGGTGCACCCCAGGGACTTGTAGACTATTCAACAATGTCTTGTTCCAGCGTGTCTTTGATTATGTCCTCTAGGACTTGTTTCTGTTTGTATCCCACTTTGTAGGCTCGCTGATGGATAGGTTTCTGGTTGGGCTGTATCTTGATTGTGTGTTGTAGGATATCACAGCATCCAAGCTTGTTATTTGGACCAACAAAGACATCTGGGTAATTCTCCAGGAATTTCAAAAGTTGTTGCCTTTCTGTTGGAGATGCTGGAAGTTTTGAAGAGGACAGTTTCTTACTGAGGAGTAACTCTGGTGAAGCTGGAGTGGTCGTGATAGTACTGACAGAACTAGAGTTGGTGGAACCAGGCTGAGGTTCTTGTGTGAGATGGAGCTGGTCCCCTGTAGACAAGCAGATAAACTTTCCAATGTTGGTACCCTTTGAGATGACTACTGGCTCATCTGTGAAGTTGCAGCACTTTTGGAAGACTGTGCCACTATACACTGCAGACAAGGTGTTTCCTGGGAGCAGACCTGACCAGTGCAGAGCGGGGGATCCCATGGCAATGCCAATAACACCTTGTGGAAGTGGTTCTCCTTGAATCTTGGCAGTCAAAATCATCTCTGTTTGAGGAGGCACAGTGACTGAGTCAGTAGCTGCGAGTTGCCTCCTAGGGTCTAGTGACAGTTTGTTTGATGCAAAGTCTAGGATGGCTTTGTGAGCTTTGAGGAAATCCAGGCCAAACATCACTGCAGATTGTAGATCAGGCACTAGGTAGAACTTGACAGTAGCTTGTTGTGACCCAAAGTGTAGCTTGAGATGGACCACGCCTGTGATAGGTACTTTAGCTGTACTTGCTGTTATAATGTACTTTAGGTTGGCTGGAGAGACATGAGGTACATGATGAATAGCTTGGCTGTTCAGAATACTGTTGTTGATAACTTGAGATTTCTGCTCCAGTGTTGACCAAGGCATGTGTGGTCCAATCTCTGATGGTTACAGGCACATAGTTTACTAGGAGAGGTGATCTGATGACAGATACCTTTGCCCCTGGAAGTGAGAGGGTGCCTGAGTTAGCAGTTAGAGGGTGTGGTTTGTTTGAATTGCGAGAGTCAGAGGGGTGGTCAGTTGCTGTGCTCCCCTGATCCTGGGAGTAGTTGAGGTTATCTTGCTGATTGTAAAGTGGTGGGTGCCTTTGGTTCTCTTAATTTCTGTTGTCAGACAGCAGCAGTGTTTTTTTTTCATTTTATTTATTGAAGTCTTGGGTGACACCTGTGAGCAGATGCTCGTTGAGAGGTTCCATGTCAGATACATTAAGACAAGATGACACAATATAGTTACAGTAAATTAGACATACAGAATACAAATAATTCAACAGTACATGGGTTGCAATGACAAGCAGTTCACAAATTGTGCCAAGGCGTTGCACATGGTATGCCAGTGTCCTGCGGGAGAGAGAGAGAGAGAGGCAGAGGCAGACTGCTAGGGTGAGGTAGGAAGGAGCAGGGAGGGGCAGTGGGAGCTGGGATAAGGAGGGAAGAGGGAAAGAAAAGAGATAAGGGGTAGGTCGTGGGAGGCAAGTGCTTGGGCAAAGACTTAACCTGGTGGGCCAGGAGCTGGAAGTGCTGTGTCCTCTGAATCCACACCACTGGCAGGTCACAGGCTGTCATGAAGGTGGAGGTGGATCAGGTCGCTGATGAAATGGTCAAAGAGCAATGACAGAGGTAGCAGAAGAAGCAGTTGAGCTGCAGTGCAGATTATTGACAGTTGTGGTGAGCCTCTCTATCATTGATTGCTGCTGGGCACATGCTGCGAGTGCGGCTAACTGTGATGACTGAGGCGCTTGTACAGAGGTAGCCTGGGACATTGATAAGGAGTCTTGTGCAAGTTGAGCAGCTTGGATTGTATCCATCCAGGTTGCTGGTTTCTGTTGGATTACATAAAGATGGAGTTGAGGAAGCAGTCCCCAGATAAAGGTTGTGATTTGCTCTGTCTCAGGTTTCTGCAGATGTTTGCAGCATGACTCAATGTCCACTATGAAGACTTTTAGAGATTCAGAGGATTGCATGGTATGTTCCCACAGCTTTTGTTCTAATACCCAGGGTGGACGTGCTTGGAGAAAATGGTGTTTGAAAGTTGCATACAGGGTGACAGTATCTCCTTTGTCTTGTTCAGGAAGTGCGTTGAACCAGGAAATGGCAGTCCTTCTTAGAAACAAGTGCAAGGCACTGGAAGTACACAAAGGATCAGTCCAACCATGTAAGGAAATCCAGGCTTGGAACTGCTCAAGCCAGTTGTCAGTGCCTTCATGAGGCAAGGTTGAGATGGGTACTGGCTGTAGGCCGGTATGGACCATGGACTGAGATGAAATAGTTTTAATGTAGGTCAGGTCATCATAAACAATTCCCACTCAGTTCTGTGTTATCTGTTATTTAAATAAAGTTTTTGTTGTAAAAACCAGCTATTTGTTGCAGTGTCCATTCATTTCAATAGGTGTGCCATTGATTTCCATGGAGTGAGGTCATTTAGTGCTCTTCACAAGATGGCCACTGAACTTTGACATACAGTTCCTGTATTCTTGACTGTAGCAAGATTCACTTCCTGTCTTGTTGTTTTGATGATCACAAGTCTTATTTATTTTATTTTATTTATTGAATTTTGTTGACCAGGTAGGCCCACTGGGACTAGAAGTCTCTTTTTCAGGGGCGACGGGGGGAGGGGGGGATACAGATGGTATGCAACTGAAATTGAACCGGGTTAAGCTGTTGGTGGTATTTTTAGTGAATGGGGGAAATTTGACCAGGACACTGGGGAAATCCCCTGCTCTTTTCGATAAGTACCATGGGATCTTTAACATCCACCTGAACTACCACCAATCCAGGCAGATGGGACCTCAGTTTAATGTCTCATCCGAAAGGCGGCACCTCAGAAGTGCAGCACCCCCCTCATGCAGCACTACAGTGTCAGTATTGGGATATTAACCCAAGTGCCAGTTGTGGGAACTGAACCCACAGCCCTCTGATCTCCTGGCCTCAGAGGCGAGTGTGCTACCTACTGAGCCACTGACATTAAGAAGGATGCTTTATGCCACGAGGCTGCCTGGCTGCTCTGCAGTAGCTAAAATGGCAGTTGTTGTGCTGATGTGCTTCTTCCCCAACCCTGGCACAGACAAATGGCAGGCTTTCCATGTTTTTGGTGAGTCACACGTTGAGAGAGAATTACTGCATTTATTTGATTGCTCATTTTGTTTTGTTTACTTAATATTGCCTTCCCTTTGATGCCTTGTTTTGTTTTTTTCTCCCTTTTTTCTTTAATGTGCCACTCAGTGTAGTTATTTATTTATTCTTTTGTAGGATGTACCCTGCCTGAAGTTTCTGCTGTGCTTTATTTTATTTTCCTTTCTTTCTGTGACCCTTTTAGTTATTGAGGTAATTGTACAGTATGTATTTCTCTTTTGGAGGCGGCTCCATGTTGCGTGGCCAAGTGGCATAATTCTGTACAGCATAGAGCTGGGGAGAGAGGATCCCTCCATACAGCTGGAGGAAAGTTCATTTATTTATTTATTTGTATGGTCCTTAGGAGCTTGGCCGAGTCAGGGAGCAAAGACTTCATTTTTGTGGCAGTAGCGAGTGGAAAGCCGCAGATGATAGTAGGGCAGCTGGTGAGTTGGGGAGCAGTTCTGATGCATTTTTCCCTGCTTTATTGTTGTGCTCCCTGAGCTGTCTCTTGGATTTTATTTACGGTCCTGCCCTGTGTTGTGCCTTTTTTTTTTGCTTTCCAATTTATTTGTTGTGTGGCCAAGCAGCATCTTTGTGTATAGTGTGTGTGTGTGTGTGGGGGGCAAATCAAAACTGCGCATTACAATCACCACTCAATGACATTACATCACAAAGTGGCACTCCAGCAGCAGTTTCTTTCCTGAAATGACATGTGGGCTCTCTCCCTCACTGTTCTACTACGGGAGCTAGACTCGCTGTGCAGTTGCTACATTATTCGCATAATAAATACTGTGGTGCAAACAATAACAATGCAATAGAGCACCCCCCACAACCATGGACAATCTGCTGGAACATCTCATAAGAGCTGTCACAAGGGTCTGTAAGCTACTGGGTCAGTAGATCTCAGAGAACTCTGGGACCACTGCCACTATAAGTATGATGACACAGGAGACCTGGTCCATCATTCACACCTGCACTTGTACTGAATAACTGACTGTGCCACAACACATTGGGGAGCAGTAGGCAATTGTCCCCTTCAACCCAGGGCTGTGCAGCTGTATGTCATTGCACTTGAATACATCAACGAGTACTACTCAGTCTATGGAGCTGCAAGAACATCTAGAATGCCAGTGACACGTTATCTAAGGAAAAAATAAACAGTCTTTTGGTGCAATTCCGAAGTCTGTTGTGTTTTTTATTTTCCGATGAATGCTCTGCCAGAATATGTTTCAGGGCACTGTTAGGGCGTTATGATGAATTGTGCATTTAGCGGTCTTGTTATGCGTACTTAAAACGGCACTCAAATGCTCACACTGTATTTACTGCACAGTATTGACATGATATCATGTGGCATCAGGGAGCAGATCACTCTGTGAGGCTGCTGGTGCAAGGAGGAGAGCCCTGGTGGCAGTTTGGGAGAGTGGATCCTCAGTCCACTGCGGTTGTTGGTAGGGCAGCTGGAGATCCAGTTGCAAGAAGAGCAGGGTGGCTTGCTGCTGTGGCCAAGGGGGAAGGATTGCTCCGGTGCTGCCACCTTTGTGGATAGAAGTCTGTGTGCCTATGCAGGAGTACAGGAGAGTGGGGCCGTGGAGCATAGGAGGGCCGAGGCAGAAGTGCACGCTTGGTGCATATTTTTACTCTATTTTTTTTTCATTTTATTTAGTGAGCAGTCCCTTCTGGTGCAGCATGCTGTGCCGTGAGTTGAGGGGGAGGATTGGCACTGAAGTTGAGGTGCAGAGGACAGAGTGGCTGTTTGCTGTGGAGCCACACACGGAGGCAGCATTAGTGGTGTACTGGACTGATTTGTAAAATTAGCTGTCCATCTTTTGTTGTTGTTGTTGTTGTTGAACTATGATCTCCACTGTGAGAGAAAGACCGCATAGGGAGCTGGCTTGGCAGAACGGAGTACTTTGATAATGGGCCCTGCCATGAGGTGGGAGCTGGGGCGGGTTGCAGTCTGTGGAGCTCTGTGGGGCATATGGCTTGGAGAAATGAAGGTTTAATAGTTCTGTCATTGGTTGCTGCCTGGCCAGCAGTGTTAAACAGTTGTACTTTTGCTAGACAATTTACAGTACGAGGGCTACACATTGCTGTAGAAACAGGAGACAGTTCATATTTTCCTCTCTGTAGCCAGGGTTCTGGTACAAATAACATTCAGACTGGTCAGGCAGGGTTCTGGTACAAATAACATTCAGACTGATCAGGCAGGGTTCTGGTACAAATAACATTCAGACTGGTCAGGCAGGGTTCTGGTACAAATAACATTCAGACTGGTCACGCAGGGTTCTGGTACAAATAACATTCAGACTGGTCAGGCAGGGTTCTGGTACAAATAACATTCAGACTGGTCAGGCAGGGTTCTGGTACAAATAACATTCAGACTGGTCAGGCATACTGGGACCAATGACCTTGGGATGCCAGGTGACGCAGACAAGTGAAATGGGGACCTGGGCAGAAGAAGGGCCGCATTCTCCACCATGTGTTGGTCAGACACTAAAGACCCTTACCTTTTCTCTGGTCTGCCAGACCCATCTGTTGCTGCTGGTGAGGACCCCTTGCTGGACAGTGCGAACAAACTGACGGACGCTGAAAATAAGTGAATAAATGGTTTATTCTGTACAACAGAATGTTCTTCTCCGAGGTCTAGCCCCAGACTGAGAGACAGACAGAAATTCAAAGGGTTTCTTAGGAGCCCCTACTAATATTGCAAAATTTTTCTGAGAGCACTTAAAGGGGACGGCAGCTGGCATTAGCCCCATACATAAGTATACTCCACACTACAATCAACATTTGAAGTTTTTCCTTCTTCAGGACTATCTGGTTTCTGTTCTACAATTAGAATTGTATAAATAGACTTAAAAAAATCTAATTGTAATTAAATTTGGTGCTATAAATAAAAATAACCTACTTTAAATAAGATTCATAAGATTCATAAATAAATTAACTGTTTTGGTAAGTGGGTCTCTTTCTGCAATCTGTTTTTCTACTTACTGAGCCTCGATTGGAGCAGAGTACTCCCTTATTTATGAACATACAAAATTGCCAGCAGATACAGGCCATTCGGTCTATCTAGTCTGCTCGAGTGTGCAGCACTTCAGTCCATTAGACTGCAGCTACCTCCCCGCATATGCCCCCCATCTCTTGACCCATCCCGATTTGTACCCTCCCCTTGTATCTGTCCCACCCCCTCTTGAAGCCCCCAACACTCTGCAGCAATATGACTTCCTCTGGCAGAGCATTCCACCCTGCCACCACCCTTTCTGTGAAATAGTGCCTCCTCCGTTCCCTCTTGAAGCTGCCCCTACCAACTTCATAGAGTGTCCCCTGGTTTCCCTTCCACCCTTCAGACTGGACATACACCTGGTGTCTACTCTGTTCAAACCCTTCAGGTACTTGAAGGTCTCAATCGGAGCCAACTCCTAAACAAAAAGCTTCTATTAAACGTCAAAATAACTAAGGCAATGCTATTTTCTCCACTTCTCCATGCTGCAAACCCGGCCAGTGCTGGCTCCATTCCACAGATCACAATAATCCTGGGAGAAAACCTAGAATTTGTCAATAAATTCAAGTACTTGGGAGTGTGGCTCGACCACAGACTTTCCTTTATGGACCACATCGAAGATCTGCTAAAGAAATTGAGGCAGAGGCTTGGACTCTTTTTCAGGATTAATAACTTCCTTACTAGCGATGCCAAGCGGTGGCTGTTACAAACGTTTCTCTCCTTGGTCGACTATGCTGACTTTCTTTATAGTCACTGCCCTGTCTCTCATCTTGCTTAATTGGATATGTTGTATTACAGCACTCTGAGATTCATTACTGGCCTACCTCTTTCCACTCATCATTGTGCCCTTTATGCTGCTGTGAGGTGACCCTCCTTTCAGTACAGGAGAAACATAAATGCTGTACTCTGGACGTTCAGAGCTATTATCAAAAAACTACCCGTATAAATCTCTGATTGTCTTCTGCTATGCCAGCTTGGGAACTATGCACTGAGAAGCTACTCCTTTATTTCCTTAAAGGTACCCAAGCTAAAAACACGCTTTGGGAGAACGGCTATAAGCTTTGCACTGCCGTCTCTATGGAACAACATACAAAAATCGCTAAAGCTTAGTACCCTGGTCAGTCTATCCTCCTTCAAGACAGTATATGACCATTCTGTCAAGGAAATTTGCAACTGCGTCCCCCGATCCTAAACTTCTCTGCACTTTTAGCGTACCATGATGGTGTTGTCCTCTCTGCTACCCCTGACCTTGTGGCATCTCCTTCACATTTCTCTAACACCAAATTGTGCTCCCTACCCTTCTGTCCTGTGTCCTCTCCAAGGCTTCATCAGTCCCTCGTTTATCCCTTATCACCCTTCCTGTACCCTATTTTGCCTCACCTACCACACCCCCCTTCTACCCTGTTACACTGTTTTTTTTTCTCCTTTTTTTAACTCACTGTCTGTCTTGTTTCTTATGGCATTGTATGTAATATACCATTACCTAACAATTGTCCTCGTTAGTACTTCCAGCTACTGTTACTAGTCTCATTGTACACCACGAAGGAACTGAACCACTGTTTCCAAACTGTTCTCCACTTATGACTACGTTTAACTATTATATCTCTGTATTGTATAATATTACTGAGGTGTTATGTTGTGACTGTTCATATGTTGTATATCCTGTGTTCCTGTGCTAACCAGGTCCATCTTGTAAATGAGCTATGCTCAATAGTGTTTGCCTGGATAAATAAAGATTTGATTGATTGATTGATTGAATCATATTCCCTCTGTCCCTTCTTTTCTCCAGGGTGTACATATTGAGCTCTCTCAGTCTCTCCACATATGGTCTGTCCTCCAACCCCAGGATCATTTTTGTTGCCCTGTGCTGTACCCCCTTCAGTAGTTTGATGTCCCTTTTTAAGTAGGGGCACCAGAATTGCATGCAGTACTCTAGGTGCGGTCTAACCAGAGACCTGTACAAGGGCAACATGACCTCCCCACTCTTGGAAGTAATCCTACCCTTCTATGCAACCTAGCACCCTGTTTGCCTTCATTGCTGCCTTCCTGCACTGAGCAAAGTGGTTCATCTCCCCGGTTACCAGCACTCCCAGATCCTTCTCCTCCTCCTTGGATTTTGTTAACTGGATACCCTCCGGACAGTAATTGTGTCCTGGGTTCTTGCCTCCTAAATGCATCACTTTGCACTTCTTGGCATTGAAACTAAGATGCCAAGTGTGAGATCATTCCTCCAGTTTTGCCAAATCCTCCTGAAGTACTTTTGCTCCCTTCCCCCATCTACCTTGACACAGATCTTTGTGTCATCTGCGAAGAGACTGATCTTGCTCTTAATCCCTACTGCAATGTCAGCTCTGAAAATGCTAAACAGAACCAGTCACAATACCGAGCCCTGTGGTACACCACTTGTTACTGCACTGGGTTCAGATGCCTTCCCCTCACTACTACCTTCTGCTGTCTACCCTGCAGCCAGTTCTCGACCCATCTGACCAGTTTCTTCCCTGCTCCCAGACTCTTCAACTTGCAGGTCAGCCTACCGTGTGGCACCGAGTCAAAGGCCTTGCTGAAATCCTGGTAGAGATCATCCACCACATGTCACCTGTCCAATGCCCTTGTAACCCAGTCATAAAAATTAACCAAGTTCGTCTGGCAGGATCTGCCTGAGACAAACCCGTGCTGCTTGCTGTCCTGGAGGTTGTTATACTCAATAAATTGCACCAGCCCTTCCTTGAGGATTGTCTCCATCAGTTTTCCCACAATTGTAGGAAGGCTCACCGGTCTGTAGTACCCTAGTTCATCCCTCCATTCCCTTGGCACGCACCCCAGTTCAAAGAGGTATTGAACAGGCCCTACCAGTACCTCTGCCAACTCTCTCAGCACCCTGGGGTGGACTCCATCTGGGCCAAGTGCCTTGTCTACTTTCAGGGACTTAAGGCACCCTCATCCTTTCCACCATGATTTCCCCATCCATGGTTGCTTCTCCCCCACCTCACCCTCCCTCTCAGGTATGGGCCCATCCCTTTTCTTGGTGAAGACTGAACAGAACAATTCATGAAGTACTTCAGCCTACTCAGCCCCCTTTTCTACCCACCCACTTCCCCTTCTGATCATAACAATTTGATCCTTGCTCTTCCTCTTCATTCTCCCCTTCCTTACTCCCGTGTTTTAGCCTCTTCATTTTTGCAGTTGGCTGTACTGGCATTCCTTCGATATATAAAAATGACTACCAAATTATTTGTATGTAGGGGTTAAGTTAAAGTAGAATGCCATCATATGCTTCTTAATGGAGAAATTGGGGATACACAATGGTCTAATTCTGGAAATGCCATTTACCTTCATGAGTGAGGTGACAGGACCATAGCTCATGAGTGGCGAAGCCATGGACCCGCCATGTCACATATGGAGATAAATGGCATATCCTGAGTTTGGCCATTGCATGTTGGGTTTATACAACACATTTAAAAATGTAAACATGTCAAATTAGCTCTTTTTAGGAAGTCTTAGCTGTTTGACTTTACTGCTCCACTCAGAATGCTGCAAAGCTGCACAGTGATGTCATAGAGCATTGTTTCAGCTGATGTCCCATTGATTAAGTACTGCCTTATGACTTGTTTAACCTATTATATGTTATCTTGTTTGTGACAGATCTGCTATCAAGTTTTGGCTGTCTGGATACTCAGTTGTGCTAGATGGGTATGTGTCACATATTTGTAATGTTAAAATGAACAATATGGATGCTGGAGAATCTGAAGGATTATTGACAATCATAAGAAATGATCCATCTCTGTTTATTAATATTGAATGTTTATTACCACATTTACAGATTTTTTTTGTGATGAAACTGGAGATCAAAAATAACAAATGGCTGATCATAAACACTCATATTCCCCCAGAAAATACAAATCACTTCTCGGATTTGGTATGGGGGAACTGGAATAGTTTTATTGCTTATTAAGGAATTATATCTCTCCTATTATGTAATATGAGTTGAAGATTTTAATTTGAGGGTAGGAAATTTAGAACTGTATAATCCGGAATAACTTGGAAGTTATCTTCAAGATTTAAATATTGATAATATGGGGCAAATAAACATACAAGAGACAAAAAGTCAAAAAATTATGAAAGACTATATAACTTAATGTTTGAATCTGCTTACAGCTTTCTTGGAGGTAGGACCACAAGTGATCTGAAGGGAAATATACGATTGTTGGTTCTGTGGGCCCATCTATAATTGACTTAACTTGGTCAAACTTCTTAGTCCTAGATAAGTATATGTCACTTAGAATAGATGATAAAGCAGACAGCAACCATTCTCCATTAATTGTCTCCTTCGACTATCAGAATATGGATATGTTACCCACAGGCCTCGTTTCTGCTAAACAATAGATAAGGACTAGAAAAAGATAAAGGTAGAATGGGAAAATATAGGAAGAATTAACGCAGTGTTGTATAATACATTGTGTATGAAGATTAGAGACCGAATTTACAATGTAACAATCTGGAAAGGACTTAGCAGTGTTTTTCAGAACTGATTGTCTTGTTGAAAGAATTATTATGTGTCGGCATAAAGTTATATGATAAGGGCAAATCACAAGAGAACACTTGGTTTACATAACATTGTAAGATAAAAAAGGTTAAATGAATACCGAAAATTATTAAGAGCCCAGGGGCCAGATATTCAAAAAAGTACTAAACAGAGCACTGACATTTGTACTTCATGTTGCAATAGCGCTGGTGGGCAAAACTGATATATTCAGATGAATAGCATAGGGCACTAGTTATCTGAATATAGGTCCTATATTGCCCAGGGCTAAGCCACTTAGCCCCGCCTGATAAGTGCCCCAAAATAGGGCCCCAGCAATGGCTAGTGCCAGGCAAAAGTTGCAATGTTCAACAGTCTCCATGCAAATGAGTCCATTGTGCATGCAAGGTGCTAAGGGGCTATTTGCATACCCACTATGGACTCATTTGCATGGGGAGGGAGACCCATTAGTGCCACAAATAGCCCAGTCCAGGGAACTATCCATAGTGCTACTGGCCTCCTCCACCCTTCTATCCCAGTCCCCATAGTACAAATATGTCCCTGGTGTCTAGCAGTGCCCCCCGCCCTCCAATCCCAATCCTGTCAGTGTAAATATAGGTCCCTGGTGTCCAGTGCTCCCTCTCCCATGCTCTGATTGCTGTCCCCGTATAAACAAAAATATTCCCTAGTAGTTCAGTGGTCCCTCCCTCTTTCCCCATTCTCTGATCGCCGTCCCCATATATAATAATAGATTCCCTGGTAATCCAGTGGTCTCTCCCTCCTCCCCATTTACTGATTGCCATCCCTATATAACACAATAGATGCCATGGTAGTCTAGTGACCCCCCGATTGCCAATCACCATCCCATTATCTAGGTTCTTAACATTACCCTGGTAGTCTAGTGGTCCCTCCCCATCCCCAATTGCTGTCCTGTTAAATACTGAGTAACATATCCCTGGTGGTCTAGTGCACCCCCCACCCTGGCAGGTAGTGGCCCACCACCCCAACCCCCAGGTGGTGACTGGCACATCCCTCCTGTCTCCACCGTGGTCTACTGCCAACTGAGCTGTCACTGAGCACCTACTGTATAAAGCATGCACTTGCATACTTTATACAGTAGGTGCTCAGTGACAGCTCAGTTGGTGGCTGGCCACAATGGAGAGAAGAGGGCTGTGCTGGTCTCTGGATGGGGGTTAGAATTGGGGGAGTGGGGTGGTGGGTCACTACCTGCCAGGGTGCGGGGGTGAGGGTGCACTAGACCACCAGAGATATGTTACTTAGTATTTAATGGGACAGCAATTGGGGATGGGGAAGGACCACTAGACTACCAAGGCATCTATTGCGTTACACAGGGACAGTGATGGGTGAAAAGGAGAGGGGAAGGACCACTGGACTACCAGGGAATAGTTTCATTTATACAGGGATGGAGATCACTGAATGGGGGAGGGGTCAAGGACCACTGCACTATCAGGGAATCTATTATCATATATGTGGATGGCAATCGGAGAATGGTGAGTGGGTAGTGACCACTGGACTACTAGGGAATCTATTGTTATATATGGGGATGGTGATCAGAGAATGGAGGGGGGAAGGACCCCTGTACTACCAGGGAATAGTTTCATTTATACAGGGATGGAGATCAGTGAATGGGGGAAGGGTCAAGGACCACTGCACTATCAGGGAATCTATTATCATATATGTGGATGGCAATCGGAGAATGGTGAGTGGGTAGTGACCACCGGACTACTAGGGAATCTATTGTTATATATGGGGATGGTGATCAGAGAATGGAGGGGGGAAGGACCACTGGACTACCAGGGAATAGTTTCATTTATACAGGGATGGCAATTGGAGAATGAGGGAGGGACCACCGGACTACCAGGGACTCAAGTATTATATATGGGGACAACGATCAGAGAATGAGGGAGGGAAGAGGGACCCCTGGACTACCAGGGAATAGTTTCATTTATACAGGGATGGAGATCAGTGAATGGGGGAGGGGTGAAGGACCACTGCACTATCAGGGAATCTATTATCATATATGTGGATGGCAATCAGAGAATGGTGAGTGGGTAGTGACCACCGGACTACTAGGGAATCTATTGTTATATATGGGGATGGTGATCAGAGAATGGAGGGGGGAAGGACCCCTGTACTACCAGGAAATAGTTTCATTTATACAGGGATGGCAACTGGAGAATGAGGGAGGGACCACTGGACTACCAGGGACTCAAGTATTATATATGGGGACAACGATCAGAGAATGAGGGAGGGAAGAGGGACCCCTGGACTACCAGGGAATAGTTTCATTTACACAGCAATGGTGATTAGAGAATGGGGGAAGGACCGCTGGACTACCAAGGAATCTAATATTATATATGGAGATGGGGAACAGGGGAAGGGGAGGGACTGCTGGACACCGGGACTGGGATCGGAGGGAGGGGGCACCATTAGACACCAGGATCTTCTGTGTTGGGGGCACCAGTGCACTACCTCAGGCAGCCATTAGTGTTGCACCAAATTAAGACCTGGTTTTGTTTTGCAGTAATTGCTCCACGCAAGGAGGCCACGATAGGCACCCTTGCTTGGGGCACATACTTCTGCCCAAAACCCAGTTTGCGTGTGCAAACTGGGTTTTGCACTGGGACAAAGTTATGAATATCTAGCCCCATGAGACTAACGATAATCAGGATAAACTCAGATTACAAAGGAGTATATATAAAAATATCCTTAGAGAGGAAAGGATTTGTTATAGGAAAAAACTTTGGCTTACTGTACATGATGCTGTTGTGTCTAAGATATGAAACTGTTTTGGCAGACAGGGGTGAGCAACTTTACACAAACTAGTTATGCTCAAAGCCAACCACGAACTTGGATATCATTTTTTAAACAAATTTTTTTGACATATACCCAATAAGAGAGAAAGGGTGATTTGTAAGTAACATACAAGTACGGCAGAATCATACCAGAAGAATATATAGCTTGGGAAATCTATCAATAAAAGTAAAAAAAAAAAACTCACCAGCTCCAGATTTAGTTCTGCTGAAGTTTGTAAGCTAAACCAGGAGAGGAGGTCTACATCACTTACACACTTCTTTAATTTAATTGTTCAAACAAATTTTGTATCCCAGATTCTTGGAAAGGCACAATCATAATGCCCATATTCAGAAAGGCGACTGCAATGACCACATAAGTACTGGCTAATAAGTATAGGAGAAAATATGTAAGAAATGTTTACTAAAGTTATCTTTAATGATTTAAAACACTGGTTAAATAAAAACAGTATCATAACAGACCAGAAGTGCCACCTCTCAAGTATTCCATGTACCAAGATGTCGCACTACACTGGCTCAACGGGGCTTCACCTATCGTGCCCCTTTCTGGAAAAATGCACTACTTCAAGGCATCTCTGACTCTGCAACAATTGATGCTTTCAAGCACAAGCTTTGTCAAAACCTACTTGCCACAAATACCTGTGCCTGCCATTGATAGCACCCATCAATGACTTTACCTACAATTTCTGAAGTCAGTAATTACATTACAGCCAGTGAAGTTAGCACTGACTCAGCACTTCCCCTGCACTCCCTGTCCTCCCTCTATGGCACTGCCACACCCCACCCCCAGTCTACTACCCCACCCTCTTACCTACCACCTTTCCCCTCCTGCTACCTTAACTCTAGCCCTCTCCACTCTTTTCTTCCCCTGTACTCATTCCAATTGCTGTTGTATCCCCAGGATGCAGGCATACATTGTACTATGCCTTAGTAATGTCTACCCTTGTAAAATAAGTGTGATGTGTACATCCACTTTATATGTACAGTATGTGTACTTCTGTCCTTGTATTTTGTACCAGTTTGTAATTCAACTGATGTGGAACCAATTAACGGGCATCTGCTCAGTAAGCAATAAGACACGACAGGGTGTGCGTTAGACACTTTAACACATGGCTAGGAGGTGTAGTGAGGCACGAGGCCACCGGCCGAGTGCGCCCAGCCTCCTAGCCATGTGTTAAAGTGTCTAATGCACACCCTGGAGTGCTTTATTGTGCTTAAGAAAGGGTTATCTAAAATAGAGATGCATGTCATAAGTAAAATGAACAGTATTTCATAGTAAAAAGCTTAAATATTTGTGTTACTTTTTAACAAAATAGTTCCCCCACCTGTTTGTTTCTTTGAGTTGAGGACTTTTGACCTGCTAAGGCATCCTTACTTGTATTTTTTTCCCTGTAGTTGTCATGGTACCCCCCCCCCCAAACTAGCAGCACACTACTGTAACAGCACTTTAGAAAGCCTTCAACAAGAAATTATGATGTCCTTTTTTTAAAATTTCTGTATCTTATGGCACCAGGCAGCACTAGGGAGAACACGCCATTTTTGTAAGCTGTTATGACGATGCAGGAGCGAGCAGGTGGTAGGTTGATAGACAGCTGGTCGGTGGTTGAGAGGTACAGTGATTACAAGAAGAGAGACATCACTGTTCATTTCATGCTGCACCCGCCTGTGCAAGGATTTCTAGAAATCAAAATAAGAATTTCAAGAGTGAGCAGGCTCGAAGAGAGATAGAGGAGTGGGTTAGCTGTTCCTTTTTTTTTTTTGTTAAACACATGAACAAGCGTGTGGGCTGTTCATTTCATGCTACATCCACAGGCAGAAGGATTTAAAAAAAATCGAAATATTCAAAGACTGGGGCAATCTGAGCAGGAGGTGAGAGGTATTTATTTCATTTGTTACAGTTCAGCTGGCACCAGTTATGGCACAAACAAGATGGCTGCGTTTTGTTTTATTAAGATTCTGAGTGGGCGGCATCACCTTTATCAATGCCCACTGCCCAGTGTTGGATATTTTTCCTGTGCATCAGTATAAATATCACATCCCTAGCAGCCAATCAGAGCAACTATTTTATGATGCCCATTTCATAAATGGTGTTATCCAAACATTCAATAACTAAATAAGACGCTCAGATGGGATTTAAATAATATAGATCAACAACAGACAATTGTTCTAACTTGAGTCACCTTACTGATAAATATAATCACATAAAGAATCCACTTTATGCTGTCTTCATTGACTTCAGCAAGGATTTTGATAAAATAAATTTATTATGGATAAAGATGAAAAAGACTGGAATCCTAAGCCACCTTTTAAATATCATAGTACATTTTTGCTCGGGGGCATGGGCTAAAGTGAGAATAATCTTCTAAGAGGTGATCTTTCTGACAAGTCTGAAACCAACAGGACATAAAACCAAGGTGTATCCAAACCTCAACCCTTTTTAACATATATGTCAACCCTTGCTGGAGTCAAAAATAATCAGAAATTCATAATCCTAAAATTGGTACTAGTAATATAGGAGCATTTGCATATGCCAATTATACAATGCTACTATTGACTTTTCCGTTGGGTTTAAAGCAAAAGATAATATTATTTAAAAAAAAAACTCTTTGGGAGCAATGTCGTTTTGGCTATGTAATCAAACATTAGAGGTAGTTAAATGTTATGGCTATTTAGAATTAGATAGTCATGTAATAAAGTTATGAAGAAACACTTTGATTTAACATTACAATGGGCCTTGTAAGGTATTAGTTCAATGTGCTTACACAACTTGGTATGATGTATGGTTGTGTGACTTAGATGCATTGTGGCTGTTCACCTCGCTGTCCTTGGGATATACCACCCTACAGGGTTATGATGGTGAGGAACCCTAGAGGAGGGTTCCACCCCTATAGGTGCTGCAAGAATTATTCCCTTGGCTAAAGGTAGCTTAGGAAGAAGCCCAAAAAGAATACCCAAAAGGGTGTCAAGCATCGAAGAGATGAGAAATCAGAATATATCGAGACTGAAAATTAAGGTGATAGACAAAGAAGGGAAGGACAGGAGAAGAATGAGATATGACAAGGATGATGAATGAAAGAAAATCTGACAAGATGCAGAAGGGCGTACTTCTTAAGGACAGAGGTAACACCCAGGGCCACCATCCAACAGTGGAACCCAACTACGGAACCTATGAAAAGCACTAACCCTAAGATTATGACCTTCGGCACGGAGGAAAGGAAAAAATCCTTTGAGGAGGAAACCGCTGGGGATCCAAGGCCTAGGCCACCTTCCCTCCAGGCTGAAGGAAGTTTTGGTTAGTGATGGCTCAGCTACTGCAGTTTAGAGTCAGTATTGAGGGAAGAGGAAAAGATTCTAATTTAGATGAAGCTCTCACTTGGTCCTTCTAACAGGAATGCTGTTGAGGGTTTCGAACAACATCTCTGCAACTAGATGCCCAAAAGCAAAGGAAGAGAGTAAAGACTGCCGAGGCACTCAGCTGGCCTACACAAGCCTGCAAAACAGACCAGTTGAACCAGAGGTGGTCAGATGGAGAATAGCATACAGGGTGCCTCTGAACCTGCTTGGGCAGCCAAAAAAGGGGTCCTGCTGATGATGAAAGCCCCACCCCTTGCAGCCTGAAGTCATAAATTCTACATTCACAGGTGTCGCTGAAATGAGGGATGACTGAAGGTCCACCCTGAGCGAAGACATTCTCACTATGGGCCAGGGAGAAGGACCCCACTCTGAGCTTCACATGCTCTAGATGCATACTTCCGGGGTGCAGAGCAAGACCGTCGGCTACAGGCTAGCCCTGAGCCATGGAGCAATGGATACAGAAGGCACGTCTTCGAGTGGAAAGCAGGTTGAGTCAAGGTAGCACATGACCCATTTGAGGGGTATGCTTGAGTAGTCGATGTGAACGAGTAGACCTACATAGAGGTCAGACTGAGTGAAAGAGACCCTGATGAGGGTCAGGAGGAGGCTGGATGTGGTTGTAACCACAGGAATGCATGCCAACAGGGTCCATTGAAAAGCCAAATTAGTTGAGTGGGTTGAACTGTGTGAAGGTAGAAAAGAGAACGGCTGGGCAAAGTCTGCCGATGAGGGGGGGTAGGAAGTACCAAGAGTAGTGAGATAAGAGCTACGAAGTCAGAATGAACAAGTGGAGGATTGAGAAGAAAATACAAGGTTCACTGATGGAGGAAAGCCTTGGAGGTTGGGCTGGAGATATGGAACAGAGGGAACAGATAACCAGAGTGATGCAAGGAAGGGGCGGTGGGCCAAGCATGGAAAGCCCAAAAAGGAAAATGTAGGCAGTCGACGGATGGGGAAAGCAATGAAAGCAGGACAGAGCATCCTAACGGCAAAGCAGACAGTGGGCTGTTAGAGTGGGAAACAATGGATGAACCAGAGGCAGGGAAGCAGGATGAGGAGCAGAAATAGGAGGACGAGGATTTATTTATTTATTTATTTTTTACATGCAAGAAAACAGAGGGCAAATTAATGAAACTGTAGATGGAAGGAAAAGGATGAAATGCAGAAGGCTGTACCTGGGCTGGCATGGGCAATATGAATGCCAGCATGTCCTAGAGGAGTGCCTCGTAGGCAGGTACAGAGCGAGAAATGAGAGTGAATTTTGGAATAGGAGGAGAATGAGTGCCGAGGTGTCCCACAGGCAGAACCAGAAACACAGGAATCACGAGAATGAGGAAGTATGGCAGGAAGGGCAGAAACCCCCCAAAGGAGCACAGCGAGGGGACTAGGAGGAGAACAAGAAGAAGGGTCCGGGGCTGGAATAAAGCATGGTGGAGGACGACACACCCAGAGTACTGGAGAAACAAAGCAGAAGCCGCCAGGTAAGAAATGAAGCAATGCGGCTAGGAGAGGTACAGGGAAGAGGCAGCAGAAGAGAGCCGTTGATGCACACAGAGGAAACAGGTGAAAAATGCCCGAAGCAGCACAAGGGAGGGGAAGCAAGGGTGAAGAAGCACCATGCAACATGGCGAGGAGGAGACAAGAGTCCCTGAGCAAACATGCAGAGGAGGAAGGAATGCGGCGGCAGCAGGCACCAACCTGGAAAGCAGGTATGGGGGGGGGAATGAGAGGAGGGGAGGAGGGAAAGGAGACACCGAGACCCGCTGGATGGTTGTGACAATATCAGAGGGAGTGGGGGCGGGGGAAGGAGAATGGGGAGGAGGGGAGAGATACAGCGAAGGTGGCCGGAGGCTATGAAAGGGGATGGGGAGCAAAGGAACAAGGAAGGCAGGTGAGGGAGCGGTCGACAAAGCCTCTAGCCACAACGAAGAAACGAATCCTGGAACAGTCCAGGAGGAGTGGCTTTTTAAGGCCTGATGGGATAGTGATGTTGTTGCTCCGCCCATTGAACCACAGGCATATCCTTACCAATAAGCCACTAAATAGAATAAGAATTTGATAGGAGTACCAAAACCCACTTCTACATCAGCTTCTTTGGCAGAATTAAGGATATTAAATTTCAGCCTCTTATAGATAAAAGAATATTAAAATATTGGCTTAAAGTTTTCTCTTTTCCAGCATCAAGCAGGGTAAATTAAGCATACTGTTAAACTGGAAGAGGTTATGTGCTATTTTAAAGAAGGCTTTAAGTTGCTATGGATCACTTTTATACATGATAAATTAAACATGCTTGGTTTGGGGTATTTATTTTTATTTCCAAAATTGGAACCATCAGGTTAAAGAGGCAGTATAGTGCAGTGGTTTAAGGCTCTAAGCTGCAAATCTGGAGACCTGGGTTTAAAATCCCATAGCCCCCACTTGCATACTGTGTGACCCTGAGCAAGTCACTTAATTTCCTTGTACGGGTCACACCTGTAAACAAGCTTCAGCTCAGTGTGTCTCTCCTGGTTAAAAAAAAAAATTACAACAGTAAAAATAGAAAAAAGTATAAAAAGATATAAATAGTATGTCCAACAAGAATTGGCTAACATGAAGTCACAAAAGCTCATAACTGAGTAGCAGAAAATAAGAAAGATATCAGACAGGAATATTATTTAAAAACCATAGATAATCCAACAGACAGGTTAATAATATAATTCAGATGTGAATTATAACAGTGACTTTCTCAAAAAGATATAACAGACATGACAACTCCCTTACACCCTTCTGTGCATGCAAGAATAATGAGCCTATTGGGTGCGCATACCCTGGCCGTGGCCCTCCATATACTGGCACAGACATGCACCATGTGCCATGCTTTATGCCCATCTGCCCCTCCACATTCCCCCTCAAGTATGTAGGAGTGCAGCGGAGACAGGGAGTAGGGGACATCTGGGACAAGGATCCTGGCTGCCATTCAGTAGATGTTCATTCACTCAGTGGACTACATTCCTTGCTCTGCACGGAGCAGGGGATTATGGGAACTGGCATACCTAGCACCAGCCAGTCTGCCTGCACTGTTTAGTAGGGAGCCATTTAAATTTATTGATATGCCAGGGTTATTTGGGAAGGCCTGGGAGGGCCAGAATAGTGTACGGGGCATCCCTACTGTGTGATTTATGGCCCTTCACCTGCCTCCCGGTTTCTGATACTATGGTTAGATGTTGCTGGGAGGTGGGGATTTGGTGTTGCTGGGGTGATCTTGGGTGGTGGGGAGCCCCGTACACAGTGAAGGGTGGTAGGATAAGGTTTATCAGGTCTAGAAGGCGCCCTGGATTATGACGGGCACAAGAGAGAGGCCAGATGTGTTTGGTGCCTGTCTCCAGGGAGTCCACCAGACTGGCTGGTCAGGTAACCCAAGGGACTGCTTTACCCACCAATCCCCTGAGGGCAGTGCTATGCAATGCCAGATTGCTCAGAAACAAGACCGCAATTATTGCGGACTTGATTTTCTTGGTCGATCTGGCTTGCATCATGGAGACCTGGGTTGGGGACGATGTGGGCCCAGTTTTTGAGGCTACCGTCCCACCTGGGTATACCATGGTGCACTTCCCCAGAGAGGAATGTAGGGGAGATGGGGTAGCCATTTGTTTTAGATCTTTCGTGCCTTTACTGTGCACCCAGTGGAAACTCCAGGTTCTTTTGAATGTGTGCCCATTCATGGGGGTCCAGGCACAGGCTGCAGGATTCTCCTTATTTACTGCCCCCCTGGGATGGTGGGGAATTTCCTGCAGGAGGTTGCCGAATTCATCATCGGCGAAACATTGGAAGCCCCCAGATGTATTGTTCTGGGGGATTTTAATGTTTGGGCTGACAACGAATCTTCTCGGCTTGGTCATAACCTCCTCCAGATTATGTCATCTCTGGGCCTGTCGCAAGTTGTTTCTGCCGTGACACACCAGGGCGGTCACATGTTAGACCTGGTGTTCTCACTGGGGCTTGAGATAGATAATCTCAAGATTGATTGGGTGGTATGGTCCGATCACTGCACGGTGCAGTTCATGTTTGAGGCTACCACTGGATGTCCTTCTCCTACAGCGATGTTGAGCTGTCGCCCTTTGCGGGGACTGACCCCGGAGGGTTTTCTGGTGGCAGCCGATCTATCTAGTGTGGGTGATGCATGCATCTGAGGCATTGGTGCTGGGGTGGGCACTTATAATAAGGTGTTATCCAACACCATTGACTCCCTCACATCTGTCTGTGTATGACCCAAATCTTCCTACCTGAGGTCCCCGTAGTTTAATGGGGCTCTCAGGGAAATGAAGAGAAAGGGTCGGAGGTTAGAGCGCTGCTGGAGAAAGTCCGGCCTGGAGGAGGACAAACTGGCCTTGCGTGTCCATTATAATGCATACCAGGGGCAATCAACCATAAGAAGGCAGTGTTCCTGTCCAAGGAGATTGCTGCTGGGAAGAACCGACCAGCTATACTTTTTCGGACTGTGGACAAGCTACTTCGACCTGCTTGTCTACAGCCAAAGAAGGTTTTTTCTAATGCTGAATGCGAAGAGTTTGCTCAGTTCTTCTCGGACAGAGTGTCCAGTACCCGGCAGGGAGTCTCTCCAGTCAGCAATGTTACAGCTGGCAGTGGTTGCCAGAAGTGTTCTGAGTGCACTCTTCCTCGATGGGGGGAGTTCAGACCAGTGGAGGTAAGTGAGGTCATTGGGGTGGTGACCAATCTGAAGCACACCTTTTGTGAACTGGATCCGATGCCGACGCATTTCTTGATGAGATGCATGGACACCATTGCCCCATGTTTGCTCTGATTGTCCGGTGTTCCTTATCTGAGGGGGTTTTCCCTGATGCCTTGAAGGAGACATTGGTGAGACCACTTCTAAAGAAAACATCGTTGGACCCAGAGGTCAGGGCAAATTACCAACCTATCTCTAATCTTCTCTTTTTGGCAAAGGTAGTGGAGAAGGTAGTGGCGCTTCAGTTGGAGGGGCACCTCGTGACTCATGACTTGTATGAACCTTTCCAGTCAGGGTTTCTGGCAAAGCATAGCACAGAAACTGTGCTTGTTCAAGTGTTGAATGATGTCGAGGGTGATAAGACAATTCTTGTTCTCCTGGATCTCTCCTCAGCATTTGACACTGTGGACCATTGTGTGTTGCTTGACCTCCTTAGAGAACTCTGCAGACTCACTGGCACTGTCATCGGCTGGTTTGAGTCCTTTCTAACCAACAGGAGGCAACGGGTTGTGATAGGGAATTCTTCCTCCACTCCTAGCCTCCTATCTTGTGGAGTTCCTCAGGGATCAGTATTGGCCCCAATGTTGTTCAGTGTACATGCTACCCCTAGGAGAGCTCATTAGGAAGTATGGTTTGGGTTTTCATTACTATGCTAATAATACCCAGCTATGCTTTTTCTTTGCCCCAGAAACATCCAATGCAGTGGATGTGCTAAACAGCTGCCTTGCTGAGATTAATGACTGGATGGCCTCTAGCTGGCTGCGACTGAACCCCGATAAGATGGAGGTATTGATGGTGGAGTCGAACAGAGTGCATGATAGGATGGCCTCTGAACCAGAGACTGGTCTCATTCTGGGATTTGTTTCATTGAAGACCTCCTCTAGGGTGCAAAATCTTGGTGTCATTCTGGACAGGAGTTTGACTATGAAGGTGCAAATATCCTCCACCGTCCGCTCCTGTATTTTACATCTCACAAATGTCACCAGGATAAAGCCCCTTGTTCCGCCTCTGGACCTCCCCACTTTGATGCATGCCTTAGTTACATCAAGGCTTGACTACTGTAATGCACTGTACCTCGGGGTCATGGGAGGATTTCTCTGTAGACTGCAGCTAGTGCAGAACACAGCTGCCTGGTTACTTACTGGGCAGCCAAAACGTTGCCATATTACACTGGTTTTGTGTGAGCTGCACTGGCTGCTGGTCAGGTGGAGGATCCTTTTTAAGGTGGGTCTTCTCAGCTATAAGGCCCTATATGATCAAGGCCCTGGTTATCTATCAGACCTTCTTGTACCTGCTCTCTCTGTCCACCCTCTCTGTTCCTCCTGTGGAGGACTCCTGTCAATTCCAAGGACGAGGTTGTGATTGGCTGGTGACAGGGCTTTCAGTGTTGCCACCCCCTCTGTTCCTCCTTTGGAGGCCTCCTGATGATTCCAAGGATGAGGTTGAGATTGGCTGGTGACAGGGCTTTCAGTGTTGCCGCTCCATCCTGTGGAATTCGCTGCCCCTTGTGGTTAAGGGGGCCCCTACTTTGGAGGTATTCAAGGGCCGCCCTTAAGGCCCTCCTATTTGCTCAGGCATTTCTGGATTGAATTATTAATTTATTGATCTGATTTGTTTGTAAATGTTTTCATGATGCGTTACTATTCTGTGTTTTTATTTATTTTGTATTTGTGATCTATTTTTGAAGATGTGTTTATTTATTTGTGCAGTGCCCAGAGCCTCCAGGATTGGGCATTTTTAAATACATTTTGCCTTGCCTTTGCCTTGCCATCTGGGAGCCCCAGGCTTTGCAGCTGCCCACCAAGCCACTGTCATTCAGATGGAAGGGGCAAATAGTGGCTATGTCAGGGTGCCTGCAGACGCAGCCTCTGCCCCCCCCTCCACTGATACTCTGAGCATTTGTGGCTGGCACTCTGCACCTTTGTAACTGGCATGGAGTTTAGCACCACCACCAGTCACTCTCCCTGTCCATCAGTGCACATTGAGACGTGGGTAGACTGGAGATCTAGTAGTGTCCCTTCAGTGCATGCTGCCAGGATCCAGTAGGACACCCGCTGTGCGGCTTTGGCACTTAGCTATGCCTACACACTGAATATCTGCAACACCTTGGCACAATGAATAGAGTCCAATATGACTGACAGTCTGTTTCATATAGTCCTGATTTGCCCTTTTTATGAAATATAGATAAATATTTATCTGGGTAGTACTTTGGCAAATTTGCATGAATCAAAATGCCAACTGTTGCATAGACTTTTTACATCTAATGATAAACATGTGATAGAACAAACTCTGGGTTTTATTAAAACCTTTCCAAGGAAGTTAATCTTCCAAGGAGGCAGATGATATGTAGGGGTTAGACTGTTGATACATTTTTACATCTGTGGGTGGAGCTTACAGTCGTTTTGCTTCTTTGGCTCCTAAAATAGCTGATTGTGGCACGCTTCCATTGGACTTTTGGAAGTATCCTTCCAAAAGTCCAACAGAGTTTAGAGCACTCCACTATGATCGATCGCTATGGAGTAACAGTCGAAACAGCCACACTATTTTGGCTGTTACTTCTGCATTCCAGGACAGGAACTGCACGTGCAGTTCCACCGATACTGCCATCTTGGGAATGGCAGAATGCCATTCATTGCAACTATGCATGTGTGAATGTCACGCATGCTTAGTTGCATCGCCGCCACCATCTTGAAGATGGCACTTGGTGGCACACGGCAGCACTATAAGGCACTTTTTCACCAATTTCAGAAGCTGGCCACAGCCATATCGGCTCTTACAAGATCATGTTTGATAATCTTAGGCCTTCAATCCAAAGACAAAGGAGATTACAAGCACTACTGGGAATATGTGTAGGTAACCAGGCAAACTACCCAGATAACCTGTTTCTTATTGAAATTAGCTCCATATTAACTAAAGTGTCTTGACAGCAAAACTTCTACTACTGTAACCCCTAGGTGGCGCTATCCCAAGTGCTACTACCCCCACCTACTTGGCCAGTAGCAGGTTAAGGGGTCTGAGTTCTGAAACGGGTGCCTCTACCCAGAGGTCAGGGTTAGTAGTGGTCAATCTAACCTGGGCACAGCCCTCCGGGACACTGTAACCCCACTCTTTCCTAACTAGTGGCCAGAACAATACACAATAATCACTTTCACAATACCCCTGATACACCACACAAGTACCTACACTGTTTGCACTTACCACCAGGGCTTTCCTCTGGCCCGGCCCTGGGGACCCCCTGAAAACAAGGTTATACACAGCAAGTAACAGCAGTACAGTACTCTTGCACAAACTGGAACCACAGTCTGGGTAAATACAAAAAAGAGTTAGATCTGATTTATTTAAGGGGCTTGAACAAGGGAGGGGCTTATCAGGTTAATTTGCTTAAAGGCTCTATCAATCAAACAGTTCTGCATGCACTTCAGGGTCCATAAACAGTCACACACTCTGGGTACCCAGATGGAGACTGGTGGGCTAGCCAGGAACGTTGCAGCTGGTTGGGGCCCTGTGATGGAAGAAAACAACATGCACAACACACACTGTAGTTCGTGAAAAGAAAACAACAAGACAATCAGATGACACACTTTTAGATTAGGCTGTTGTTGCAGGGAGCTACCCTGATGATTACTCACGGTACCCAAGACTGGACACAGGCTAGATGAAAATCGAAACAGCAGGTGGTTAATCTGGAGTGCCAGGTGAAGCAGGGTCCACACAATTTGCCGAGGTGTCATTCCTGTTCAAGTGTAGAGCAGTGGGCTGATCCTCAGGCAGGTCTCTCATTGGTGGTTTTCTCTGTGCAGTGGGGTAGTCTGGCAGGGCCAGCGTGGCATGGCCTAGGCCGAATGGAGATGAACGTGGATTCAGTCTGGTTAGGCTGGATAAAGCTTCCAGCAAGCTGAACACAGTTCACACAGTAGGGAACCAAATCACGACCCACTTTCAATACACAGCACATTTACCTGTAAGGAAATTCTAATGTACCAGGCAAACCACTCTCTGGTCACGATTGCAAAGTCTCTGCGTGAACCGGGGATTCAAAAGCAGCTGGAAATCCTGACAGGCTGATCACATTCAGCAAATCTTTGGTCTTCTTCAGGTTAATGCCTGGTCATAGTCCAGTGGCTTAAATAGTCCTCACAACTCGGATTCAGTCCGAATAAACTCTATTTTCCCTCTCAGGGACAGCAGGCAGACAGGCAGGCCAAAACTCAGCCCTTTCACAGTTCTCCCATACAAAACTACACAGACCTGCTGCTCAAAATCACTTGAGCTCTTTACTTCTTCACTTCTCAGCTCAAAACTGAAACTAGCAGCAGCAGCCTGGGAAATTCCCCAAGATCCAAAATGTTTGGTTGGCTGATCCTCCTGTCAGTCACAACAAAGGCTCCCCCTCCTTCAGGTGCAAAAAGGAGCAAAAATCCCAAAACTACAATTCCTACAGATTTTGACTCCAGGCAGCTCCTGTAGTCCAGCTCCATTTTAGGTCCCACCAGTATTGATTGGTCCAATTCACAGTCCAGGACCAAGATAGTGGAGATAAACAAAACACTCCTTGCTGCAAAGAAGGCAGGTTAGACAAACTACATTATCATTATCACTGTAAATGATTTTCAGCAAATAGTTACATCTTTCAACAGAACTCCATCTCAGATTACATATGACTGCAATCCAGGCAGCTCTTAAAGAGACAGTACACAGAGGCTATACAGGCACTCTCTGGCGATCACATTTAAACTGCTAAAACGCAGAACACCAGCCTGGCAGTGAGCATTTGGGCAAGCTCGAGGAAGACTTTTCAGGAGCCCCCATTTGTAGAGGGGGTTACACCCTTCCCTGCCTGGGGGAAACTTGGTGTCCGTGTCAAGTCTGTACCATCATGCATCAGTTAACATAAACTTATTACTTTACTATACATATTCACTACACTTCATGATACTGTATCCATTCTGACGACACATCATGCATATTTCACACAGGTAAATTGAACATTACTATACTGAATCAGGTAATAACTTCTTGTACCTTAAACAGTGCAAGAGAGGGCCCTTCCCTATCAGCTAACTTGGGGCTAGAGGGGGCAGGGACAACATAGTGAGAGGGAAAGACAAGTAACCTGGAATTGGCTGTCAAGCTCAATTTGGGCAGTGAGCTTGGTGAGACATAAACACCTTTGTGCACCGCATTGAGAGGCAAATCCAGTGGCCTCCCGGGAGAATCATAACTGAGGCATACTACCGACTTGACAGCTCGGCCAGTCCTTCTGACAGGGACAGCTGAAGTCTCTGTACTCTCAGCACTGGTCTGGGGACTCTTGTCACTTGTGAGGGGTGCCTTTGCCTGGGTGGGAACATCCAAACTTGGGGCACTGTTGACTCTTGCTCCGAAGACTCTGTTTCTACAACACTTGACTCATTTTGCGAAGGATCAGGCACAATCAAACTTTGAGGCACTGAAGGAGGGTTGTCAGCACTCTCATGGTGTTCTTCAAATTCTGGTATGTCACCAGAAAGACTTATTCTATCAGCCCCTCCCTCAGGCAGATTATACAGTTCCACAATACACAGAGACTCAGCATCTTCAGACGTGATACTTTGCACTTCACTTTCAGGGAGCATTGGCTCCAAGAACAAAGCTGGAGGGTTAGGCAGTCCAGAAGGCCCAGCTTCATCCCCACAATTAATCATGGGGTTACCTCGAAACAACTGACTCAATTCATAGGAGGGATAATAGGTATAGTCACACTCACTTTCATCAGAAAAACAGTCACTATCATTCTGGGCCTGCTGCGGAGGAAACCTTAAATCTGTGACCTTTGGGGTAGGTTGACTCAGTCTCTTTCTTGCAACAGCATGAGTCACTGGTCCAGGGAGCTCAATTTCTGGGGGTTCAGCCTCAATCATGACTTGGCCGATAGGTAGCAAGTGGTTACGGTGCATGGTCTTGACAGCTTTGGAGTTGTTCTCTGGGTGCACCTTGTCCACAGGTAAATCATCCAACTTTCCAACTACTACATGAGGAAGATGGTGCCACCAATTAGCAATTTTGTGTTTACCATGCAGTCCCAAATTGCGTAACAACACACGGTCTCCAGGTTGAAGCTCTTGAGCCTTTACTTTTTTATCATGCCTCTCTTTGTTGGCTAGATTTCTCTTGGCGGCCATTGTTTGGGCCAGTTGATAGGCATGGTTCAATTGAGCTTTCAGTTTTTGTACATATTGCAAGTAGTTTTTGTCTCGTACCCCATCTGGAGAGACCCCAAAACAGACATCAACTGGCAGCCAGACCTCTCTCCCAAACATGAGGCAGTAGGGGGAGAACCCAGTAGCATAATTTTTCATGCAATTGTATGCATGTACCAAGGTGCTAATTTTCTGGCTTCATTTATGCTTGTCTTTTGGGTGGAGGTGCCCAGCATGTCTAGAAAGGTGCGGTTAAAACATTCTAATTGAGGATCTCCCTGTGGGTGATGGGGGGTGGTTCTTGACTTTCACACCCTCCATAGAGAGAGCATTTCTTTGATTAGTCGACTCTCAAAGTCTCTGCCCTGGTCAGAGCGGATCCGCTGGGGGTACCATAGTGGATGAAGAAATTTTCCACTAGCACCTTGGCCACGGTAGATGCCTTTTGATCTTTGGTGGGAAAAGCTTGTGCATACCATGTGAAATGATCCGTAACCACTAACACATTGCCAGTGTTCCACTGATCAGGTTCTAAACACAAGAAGTCTATGCAGACTAGTTCCATGGGGGCACTGGTAGTAATATTAACAAGGGGGTCTGCTCTGAGGCAGGGCTTTTCTTTGCAGGCAGTGACTACAAGTCTTTACATGGTGCTCAACATCTGCCCCCATTTTGGGCCAGTAGAAGTGAGATCGTACCAAGTCAAGGGTTCTGTCAATACCAAGGTGCCCCATGTGGTTGAGAAGGGATCTCAGTACCAAATCTTTAAAGGCAGTGGGCAAGACCAATTGTTGCTTGTCTACTTTGCTACTATGATCTACTGTCTCTCTATACAACAACTGGTTGAGCAACTTCAGTCTGGGGCCTTCTTTAAACAATAAAGTAGTTCGCAAGTCAGTGGAATGTAACTTAGACACATCTTTCCCCACACACAGGACATCAAGTGCTGGCTGAATCATAGGATCTTGGGATTGAGCCCACTGAATGCTGTCATTGTCAAACTGAGATAGTGCACTAATATCTAGAGCAGAGAAGTGGCAATAAGCAGCTGGTATGCGGGTGTCAGAAGGGCCCAAGCAATCTACTAAACAGTCCACTGTGTCTGCAGACTTCTGTTCATCTCTATCAAACTTTTGGCAAAATGTTTGAATGTCAGGTTCAAACAGCTGGACCCAATCACTCTTGAAAGTGGGCCTTCATGACAGGGTGTCAGCATCAATATGGTTCAGGCCCAGTCTGGATTCGACTGCATAATCATAGGTTGATAATGCAGAAAGCCACCGGTGCCCAGTGGCGTCTAACTTAGCTGAAGTCTGTACATAGGTCAACGGGTTATTGTCAGTCTTCACCAATATATTTGCCCCATAGAAGTATTCATGAAACTGGTCAACAATGGCCCATTTTAGCGCAAGGAACTCCAAATTTTGCATAGGGTAGTTTTGTTCGGACGGGGTCAAGCTCCTACTGATGAAAGCTACTGGTATCAGGCCATCCTCATGGTCTTGATACAGCACCGCTCCTAGACCCTGCAGACTAGCGTCTGTATGCAGCACATAGGGTTTGGTGGGGTCAGCATAAGCAACAATGGGGGCATAGGTGAGCTGGTATATGATCTCATGGAAGACTGCTTCACAGTCAGGCATTCAGCGGGGCCCGAAGAGTTCACCTGGGTGGGAGTATACTTTTTCTGGTTCTTTAACAGACCCTTTTTTGTATTTACGATTGGAAGGAGGGTAACCCTTGGTAAGGTTCAAGAGTGGGCGAATCACCATGGAATAGTCTTTTATGAACCTGCGGTAGTAGCCACAGAACCCAGGAAATGTTGTAGTTCTTTCAGATTATGGGTCTGGGGCCAAGTAGTCAGTGCTTCAACCTTACAGGGATCAGTCTCTGTCCCTTTTGTAGATACTATGTGCCCCAGATACTTCACAAAGGTTTGAAAAACTGGCACTTGTCAATGCACAGCTTGAGGCCGAAGTCTTCCAGTTGGTCTAGGGTTTTAAACAGTCAGTTCTCATGCTCCTCTAAGGTGCTCCCAAATACAGTGACATTGTCCAAGTACACCAGACATTCCAGCAAATTCATATCTCCCACCACACGTTCCATCAGTCGCAGAAAGTTGGCTGGGGTGCCCGATATCCCCTGTGGCATCCTCAGAAACTCATAGAACCCCAAAGGACAGATGAAGGCTGTTTTCTCATGGTCTTCTGGGGCCATCGGGATCTGGTAGTATCCGCAGCGAAGATCCAACGCTGAGAACCATTTGCTCCCATTCAAGCAGTCCAGGGCATCTTGTATACGAGGCATAGTGTATTGGTCTAGGATGGTCTGCCAGTTCAGGGTTTGATTATCAATGCACAGCCTCACAGACCCATTCTTCTTACACACAATCATAATGGGAGAGGTGTATGGGCTCCTGGATTCTTATATCTTGCCAGCAGTGAGCATATCCTGCAGGTGTCTTCTTACATCATCTATATCTGCTGGGGCTAGGTGTCGTGACCTCTCTCGAAATGGCCATTCATCGTGCAGGCGTATGTGATGCTCCACACCCGGGACACATCCCACAACCCATTCCTTCAATGAAAACACTTCCTCTCTCTTGGCAAGTCTCTTGCTAATTCTAGCCTTCCATTCAGCTGGCAACGGGGAGTCACCAAAGTCAAACAAGTCTGGGGTCACTCTCTCCTTCTCACCAGGGTGCTTGTCACTGGGCAATACTACAGTGTCTGTGCAGTGTTCCGTAGCTAGGGTGCACCCTCTGTTCACCCAAATTTCCTGATCTGCCACATTGTGAATCTGGACCATCACTCATCGTGCATAGGCATGGGCATGAGCAGGCAAGATGCTGGGCTTGACCAATAATCCTTCTGGCAATTTTCCATTGCCTGTTGCATCCAACATCAATATTTTGTTCTTGACACCTTTCTGGAAGCGAACCTCCACTTGAATGGTACACTGGGCGTTAGGGTCCCGTACCATTGAATTGGGATCCTTCTTCCACATGATCTCCACCGGTTCTTCCTGGTCTACTTCCTCAGGTTTTTGTTGCAATTCATAGGCCCTCTTGATCAGAGCCGGACTTCTCAGGGCCCTCCCAGTCCGTCGCCCTTGTTTCTCATGACAGAGTTGCGTCAGTCTCCAAAACATATGGGTGTTTGTCCCAATTAACAGTGGGACCCCATCATGCAGTCCGGTGGAGGGACACACTAGAGTCAACGTCTCTACTCGCTCCACTATACCCAATACGGTTGCAGAAAAAGACAACCAGAGGCGGACATACCCTAGGTAGGGATAAGACTTGTCGCTCAGGCCCCCACATGTAGGCCTTCCAGGGATTGTAAAGGCACATCACATAAGTGTTTGTCTTACCAGTCCTGGAATATAATGGTCACTTGAGTCCCACTCTCAATGACAGCCCAAGTATGAATACCATTCACAGTCACTGTAGTCTCCATTGAAGGGCCCACTATTTTGGACCAGTCTGGAGAGGCAGTAGCAGAGGCCTGGACAGATGATTGAGCCACAAAGAAATTTTGAGTTAGGGTTTCTAGAACCCTCACTGCAGTCATTTTAGGCACCCCTTGGCCATCGATTTGCTTTTTGGTGCTCACCTTGGAGTCTGTTTACTACTCTTTCTAAGTCCTTCTAAGATCAGCATTCCCTTTTCATATGGCCATCCCTTCCACAGTTGTGACAAATGATAGACTCCTGGGTCATCCTGGGAGAGAACATCATATGAGGAACTGAAGCAGTAGTAAGAGATTGGGGTCTAGTATCTGATTGCAGCGGTGAGAGTGGTGCAATGTGTCTTAACAGTTCCTTTAGAGTGGCAGTCAATCCGGTGATCTCAGCCTTGGAGCCACCCTTGGTAGAAGATGCCTGAGGGTGCACCCCCAACCCCATGGCAGTCACATCCTGAAAGGAACAAGAATCTTGTTCCATTGGGGAAACTCTTGCAGAGGCACCCATCTTCAACTCTCGGACTGACTTTAGTAGCTCATCTTTCCAATGCTGAACCCAGGGCCGGAAGTCCTTTGCATTCTCAGAGTGCTCGTTCAGTGCCGAGTTTTACCCCTGAGCTTCACTTGGCTGATCACTCTTGGTCACTTGTGCAGCAGCAGCAGATATGGGTGCAATTCCCCCATGGAGTCACCTTTGCTCAACCCCCGCAAATTTCTTTCATTAGCTCATCATGGGAGGGGGGGCGATTCCAGTTGGGTGGCAAGGCACAACTGAAGCAGTAACAATTCTGAAAATGGAGCGGACTTAAGGATCTGGTCCAGCCTAGTTCGATCTAATTCATTTGACGGCAAACTACCCTTTCTGAGGCACTCTTGTAGCAGCTTTTTAAGCCAAAGTACATACACAGACAATGGCTCCCCTGGGTACTGCTGAGCGTTTCTTACTCTCCACCACAGATCCTCATCTGAATCTGGGCTCCCATACACATTTTCCAATGCATCAAGTTGGTTTGGGGTTATTGGCCCACTTGGCATAGATGGTAGCCAGGGGAGGACCTCGGAGGCTCTCACACAACCTCTTTCATTTCTCTGCTTCTGAGCATTGCCATTCAAGTACTAGAGGGGCAACATAGTCTATCCAGATCTCCTAGTCATCCTACCCCTGGGGGGTGGGGAAGGTGCCCGAGAAGATTCTCAGCCTTCAGTAGGAGTCGTGACTAATGGCAGGTACAGATATAGGGGCCAGCATTGGCATGGGCACAGAAGGTGGGGCAGTAACAGGTGCTGGAGTCGGAGGGGATGTTGGGGAAGGAACACCCCAGATGGCAGGAATAGTTTCTTAAAGTCCTGTATGGTTTTCCCTTCCTCCAGCAACAACTTAACAAATTTCTCCTCAAACGTCTCAGATAATGGTGGGAGCTCATCCTCCCCGGGGTCTTTACTGTCTTTTGTTATCACTCTCCAGGCAGCTGGAACCCCTTATGGGGCAATAGTCTGTGGCACTTTAGAGCTGTCCACGGGGTCACTACACTCTACCAAGCCTATGAAAGTTTGGGCGATCAAATCAGCCTGTTGACCCAACACCACAGGGTTTTTTAAACATTCAACTTTGGAGAGTGCTCCTCTACAGTGTCTTTACTGGATCCCATGGGGATATCCAGTATAAGTAGAGCATATAGAAGTTGCTCTCTGCCGCACACCACCCCATCTACTGGTGTACAGCCATTTCTACAGGAGTAGCCATTAATCTTTAACAATAATTCATAATTTTTGGCCATTAGAATGCACACAATCCCAGCAGTGAGCTAACAAATTGTAACCCCTAGGTGGCACTATCACAAGGGCTACTACCCCTGCCTGTTTGGCTAGTAGCAGGTTAAGGGGCCTGAGTTCTGAAATTGGGGCCTCCACCCAGAGATCAGGGTTGGTAGTGGTCAAGCTATCCTAGGCACAGCCCTCTGGGACACTGTAATCCCCATCTTTCCTTACTAGTGGCCGGAACAATGCACAGTACAGTAATCACTTTCACAATACCCCGATACACCACACAAGTACCCACACTGTTTGCACTTATCACCAGGGCTTTCCTCTGGCCTGGCCCTGGGGACCCCTGTAAAACAAGGTTATACACAGCAAATAACAGTAGTACAGTACTCTTGTACACACTGGAACCACTGTCAGGGAAATGCAAAAAAGAGTTAGATCTGATTTATTTAAGGGGCTTGAACAAGGGAGGGGTGTAATCAGGTTAATTTGCTTAAAGGCTCTATCAATCAAACAGTTCTTCATGCAGTTCAGGGTCCATAAACAGTTACACACTATGGGTACCCAGATGGAAAATGGTGGGCCAGCCAGGAACGTTGCAGCTGGTTGGGGCCCTGTGATGGAAGAAAACAACATGCCCAGCACACACTATTTGTAATCTGGAGCCAGAGGGCTCAGTTTGTGAAAAGAAAACAAGACAATCAGATGACACATTTTCAGATTAGACTGTTGTTGCAGGGAGCTACCCTGATGATTACTCACGATACTCAAGACTGGACACAGGCTGGATGAAAATTGAGACAGCAGGTGGTTAATCTGGAGTGTCAGGAGAAGCAGGACCCACACGATTCGCTGAGGCATCATTCCTGTTCAAGCATGGAGCAGGGGGGCTGATCCCCAGGCAGGTCTCTCATTGGTGGCTTTCTCTGTACAGTGGGGTAGTCTGGCAGGGCCAGCGTGGCATGGCCCAGGCCGAATGGAGATGAATGCGAATTCAGTCCGATTAGGCTGGATAAAGCTTCCGGCAAGCAGAAAACAGTTCACACAGTGGGGAACCAAATCATGACCCACTTTCAATAAACAGCACCTTTACATGTAAGGAAATTCTACTGTACCAGGCAAACTGCTCTCCGGTCACGATCGCAAAGTCTCTGCACAAGTCGGGTAATCAAAAGCAGCTGGAAATCCTGACAGGCCAATCGCATTCAGCAAATCTTCGGTCTTCTTCAGGTTAAAGCCTGGTCACAGTCCAGTGGCTTAAATAGTCCTCACAACTTGGATTCAGTCCGAATAAACTCTATTTTCCCTCTCAGGGATAGTAGGCAGACAGGCAGGCCAAAACTCAGCCCTTTCACAGTTCTCCCATGCAAAACTACACAGACCTGCTGCTCAAAATCACTTGCGCTCTTACTTTTCACTTCTCAGCTCAAAACTGAAACTAGCAGCAGCAGCCTGGAAAATTCCCCAAGATCCAAAAGGTTCGGTTGGCTGATCCTCCTGTCAGTCACAACAAAGGCTCTCCCATCCCCACTTCAGGTGCAAAAGGGTGCAAAACGCCCAAAATTACAATTCCTACAGATTTTGACTCCAGACAGCTCCTGTAGTCCGGCTCCATTTTAGGTCCCACCAGTATTGATTGGTCCAATTCACAGTCCAGGACCAAGATACTGGAGATAAACAAAACAGTTCTTGCTGCAAAGAATACAGGTTAGACAAACTACATTATCATTATCACTCTAAATGATTTTTAGCAAATAGTTACATCTTTCAACAGAGCTCCCTCTCAGATTACTTATGACTGCAATCCAGGCAGCTCTTAAAGAGACAGTACACAGAGGCTATGCAGGCACTCTCTGACAATCACATTTAAACTGCTAAAATGCAGGACACCAGCCTGGCAGTGAGCATTTATTTATTTATTTAAATTGTTTCACCAGGAAAGGCACACTGAGCAAGAAGATGCTCGTCTCCCAGTGCGACCTTGGGGGAGGGGTACACAGGGAGGATAACATGCAGGTTATCACAGTAGAGATACATAAAATAGATGTACAGAGTTACATACACAGTAGAGATACATTGAACAGATGTACTGAGTTGCTTGGAATTACTTTTCTACAGCATTGGCTAAACATCCAGTAAGAAGAGAATGTCCGAGTTTACAGCAAGTTCAAACATACATCATGCCTACACGGAGCATAGTTTGGTGCTGTACAAAGCAGTCAAGGCAGGACAGAGAGGGGCAGAAGTATAATAAGGTGAGAAGAGCCTTTAGATATATAAACCAGCTTCCAGTATAGGGTGTGTCACTGGTAGGCATGTGAGTTGATGGGGGGAGCCATTTATTAAGGCGTGCAGGCTCAGTTTACCATGAGGTAGTTTGCCAGTGCAGCCGATAGGGAATAGGAAGAGGAAGAGTGATGGATTTGAGGGGGGAGAGCATTCCAGAGATTCGGGAAACGGTACGAGAAGGCTGTTGTTCCTGCTGATGTCTTCTGACTGGGAATATTTAGTAGCCAGGTGTCAAGGGATCGGAGGGAGTGAGGTGGAGTGGGAGCCAACAACAGAGTGGTGGAGATGTAGGAGGGGAGGGGAAGGGAGGGTGCCAAGCAAGAATTTTGAGACAAACTTGGAGCAGTGCAGTAGGCAATGATTTTCAAGGGAGGGGAAGGAGAGAGTATGATAGAGTTCATAGTGGTGGAAGCGGGGGGAAGCATTAAGGGCGAGGCGGCAGAAAGGCGTTGAAAATGGGGGCTACTTTAGAAAAGGTGGCTTTAGGTGCAGCGCTGTAGACTATGTCACAGTAGTCAATCGAGGGAAGAATCTTCTTCTGCACTAATTCCCGCCTAACCGGGAAAGGGAGGCGAGAGCTATTCCTCTAGAGGGCACCTAGTATGGGGCGGAGTTTTTTTATGATAGCATCAATGTCATCAGAGAATGCAAGGTGACGGTCGAGCCATACCCCTAGATAACAGAAGGAAGCAACATCCTCCAGGGTAGTCCCATCCAGAGTATGGAAGGAAGGGAGCAAGGGGAGTTGGGACAGCCTCTGTCGTGTGCCGAAGGACATGGTAACAGTCTTTTTTAGCGCGAGTTGGTGCATGCTGAACCAGAGTTGAACTTTATTGAAATCGGACTGGAGGTTGGATGCTACTTCACTTTGGGGGGAGTCAGAGGTGAACAGGACGGTGTCGTCGGCATACATGTGTATAGCTGAAGCTGTACAGATTTACGGTAGGTTGTTGAGAAAAATGGAGAACAGGATGGGGCCAAGGACTGACCCTTTGAGGGACACCAGTAATTACAGGGAGAGGGGGGGAAGTAGCATCCGCAATTCTTACTGACTGAGTTCTTCCTGAGAGATAGGCACTGAATCATTTAGTAGCTGAGGCAGTGAGACCTGCATCTGTGAGGCTAGTTATCAGCAAGGTGTGGGAGACAGTGTTGAATGCTTTAGTGAGGTCGACAAATGTAGCCGAGGAGATGTGACCCCTATCCATGCCGGAGAGGATGGAGTCAGTGAGTCTTAACAGGGTGGAAGCAGTGGAGTGGCCCTGTCTGAATCCAGACTGGAACGGTGTGAAAAAGTTTGAATCAGAGATGAAGGAAGTAAGTTGGGTGAGTACGAGGTGCTCTTGTAACTTAGCCAGGACCGGGAGTAGAGAGATAGGGCGGTAATTTGCAGTGAGGAGGAGAGCCCCCTTTGGGGAGGGGGATGACAATGGCATGTTTTCAGGCCCGGGGGACCGTGACAGTGGTAAATGAGAGGCTGAGGAGATCAGCTAAAGGTGGTGCTATGACAAGTGTAGAGAGGAGAAGGAGTTTGGTGTCGAGCTCGTTGGGGGAGTTACTTTTAGAAGGGTTTAGGGCTAGTAGGACCTGGAGGGCTTCTGAATGTGTAATATGTTGGAAGGAGAAAATGCAAGGCCTAAGCGAGTTTGAGGTAGTGTCTGCTGTAGTGTCTGGTGGAGGAGGTGGTAGTGGGCAAGGAGGAGAGGAGAGGAGAGTCGAGGCACAAAAGGTAAAGTATGTGTTGAATTCGGCAGCCACCGCTCCTGGGTCAGAGAGAAGTGAGTTGTTTACAGTTAGGTGCGATGTGGGATTTGCAACCGGGGGGAAAAGAGAGTGAATTACCTTCCAGGATTTGGATGGACTATTTAAGTTAGTCTGAAGGGAGGAGTTGAAGTATTCAGATTTAGCAAGCCTAGTTGCTGTGGTACACTTGTTACGAAGCACACGGTAGTTTGTGTAGTCTTGTGGGAGGTGTGAAATTTTATGCACTCACCAGGCTTTGTCTCGAGCATTTTGTCAAGCTATGAGTTCTTGAGTGATCCAAGGCAGATGGTTACGGCGAACCCTGGAGTGACGTAGTGGGGTGTGCCTGTTCCAGACAGTGATGAACGTGTCTTGGAAGTGAGCTAGTGCGTCATCAACGGAGGGGGCAGGGGTGGGTGAGGACCAGTTAGTATGAGCTAGGTCTTCATGCACAGCGGTTAAGTTGAGGGATTTATAGGACCATTGGAATATGTACTTGGGGACAGATGTGGGGCAGTGAATTTTCCTGATAAAGTAGATACTATGGTGGTCACTCAGGGAGTCAGGGAGTAGACCAGCTTGGATAACTCGGAGGGTGTGGGAGGTGAGTGCCCAGTCAATGAGGGTGTGGTTCGTAGATTTGGGGTTTAATCGGGTAGGCTCAGTGATGGATTGAGACAGGTTCAGGGCAGAAATGTCCATTCTGGTTTTGCTGAGAGAATGAGATAACCAGTTGTGGTTAAAATCCCCAATGATGTATAATTCTCCCTTCGAAGATAGAGAGGAAATTTGTGCGAGCAGGTCAGTGACTGTTGATACTGGAGTGCCTGGCTAACAGTATACACCAGCTATGTAAATAGGGAGTGAAAGGGGTAGTTGCAGTTGAACTATTATAAGTTCATGGGCTTGTGGTACGGACTTTGATAAAACTACAGAGAAGTGCAGGTTGGCATTTGTATATATGGTAATGCCACCGCCTCTGCTAGCCCTGTCTTGGCAGGTCATGGTATAACCTGGGATAGAGACAGAGTGCTCGGAGATATTTTTGTTTAGCCATGTCTCAGACAGGATGATGATGTCAGGGGCATAGTGAGTGGCTAGCACCCAGAGGGAATCGATTTTGGGGGCGACGCTTCTTATGTTTAGTTGCAGGAGGCGCAGGCCACGGGGGAGGGGGGGCCACTGGGGATTGAGGAGATGGAAGGGTTAGCAGAGGGTCCAGGCATAGTTAGCAGGGTAGGGGAGTGGTGGGGGCCTGGGTTAGGATGTATGTCCCCAGCTGTGAGGAGCAGGAGGACAATAGTCAGATAGTGTCCGAAGAGTTGAAGCCACTTATTGGAGTTTGAGTGACAACTAGTGAGGGTGCGCGGGCGGCTGTGGAAGGTACGATGAGAGGCAAGTAAAGTTAGTATTGACCATGTGTGGGGGGGAAGAGGAAGGGGTAGGGATGTACGATTGAGTGGACCCACGTATGGCTAAGATGAGTGGTCATTGTAGAGTATGGGAGGCGGTGTAACCTTATACGATCAGGTAGTATAGGAGGTTGAGTCTGAGGGAATATTTGGGGTAAGTTGGGGTGGTGAGAGGGATGGCAGAAGCTAATGATAGTAAGGAGGGATAGGTAGCCTATCTGCAGGGACATTGCTAGTGCTACTCAGCAATAGGATTTATAATGAGGGAGAGAGAGAGAGAGAGAGAGAGAGAGAGAGAGGCTGGGGAATGTGTAGTTTCAGTGCTGTGATACAGAAGATAAAGGGTTGATTTTTTGGGGGGGAGATAAGAAAAGACTAGGCAAGCTCGAGGAAGACTTTTCAGGAACCCCCATTTGTAGGGGGTTTACATGAGTAAGGTCAGGAAGGGGATGTATGTGATAACAGCGATCACCATTAGTGCAACAGCACATCGCCGAAAAAATATTTTGGTGATGTACTCCCCGGTGCACAGCAAAACAACACCAGGGAGTTGGGATTTTATGTTTTATGTGGGGGGCTGCACCTCTGCACCCCCTACTTAAGAATTCTCAACTTCAGGAGGGTGCATGTTGGGGGGGGTGCAAATGCAGCAAAAATAACATTTCGGGCCGGGTGCAACAAAAAGTACCTGCGCTCAGACCCGAACCCAACACATTCCCGCCACAGCCCTGAACCCACCCACCACGCCATGGAAGCAGCTTGGCAGCTCACCGTGGCACCATCCCCTACAATCCCTCCGTCCCATCCCACCCCACGCTTGGCATGCTCACTCCCCTCCCCGTGCACGTAGGCATGTAGTGACAGGATGTTGCAATTTCACACACCCCCATCTGGTCACCCACCTTCCTAAGTTGCCCCGATTACAAGCACCGCGATTGAGTCGCTCTTTTGGTAGGTGCCCAATTGCAGTCGCCAAAGTTACAGGATACCTCAGGAAGGTTGTGCTATACTTAAAAGTGTGTTTTTCTTAATTGCTCTTGACACAAACTACATGTTCATGCATTTATATGATTCATACTCTAGCTGCACTGAATTATATTTGCACATGCTCATCCTTTAACTCTAGTACTAAATACTTTTCCTCTGAAACTTTGTTCTAAATAATAATATACACTTGAAAAGTCAAGCCCACTTCACAATATTTAAATGTAGGTATGTATGTAATGTTTCATTTGTGTATGTTTTAAGTGTGTGTATTTTATAACACAAAATCACACACATGCCTCCACAATGCAAAGCATCATGGGCTGCATATGCAAATCACCACAGAATGTTATGCTAGTCCAACTTTATGCAGAATTGCATGGTGCCGAAAGGCCTCTCACACAGGTTGCAAAGGGTGCTAACAGAAGACATAGACACGTGTTTCGTCCTACCAGGACTCATCAGTATGCCTCGTCTGTTTGACACCCCAGTGTAATGGACCAGCTACCCTTAAGGCAGTGTGCCTTGGATATATTGTGGTGAACCCATTAAAATAAAAACTATTTAAAAGACAAAGAACCTCTGTGTGCAAACACTGAGGCAAGGGTTACCCCAAAGGGCATTTGGCTGGGAAGCCAAGTTTCAAGAAAATACAAAATCACACATGCCTCCACAATGCAAAGCATCATGGGCTGCATATGCAAATCACCACAGAATGTTATGCTAGTCCAACTTTAAGCAGAATTGCATGGTGCCGAAAGGCCTCTCACACAGTTTGCAAAGGGTGCTAACAGAAGACATAGACACGTGTTTCGTCCTACCAGGACTCATCAGTATGCCTCATCTGTTTGACACCCCAGTGGAATGGACCAGCTACCCTTAAGGCAGTGTGCCTTGGATATATTGTGGTGAACTCATTAAAATAAAAAACTATTTAAAAGACAAAGAACCTCTGTGTGCAAACACTGAGGCAAGGGTTACCCCAAAGGGCATTTCGCTGGGAAGCCAAGTATTTTATAATGCTGTTTTGGAGATTAAATAAAATCTGAATTGCAACCTTGAACACTATAGAAGGCATACTGTCACGCAAGAACGACGATGAATTCCACTAGTGCTTCTCTTCCATCAGAGTACACCATCTCTTCGCAGGATCATCACTAGTAACTTTCCTATTTCACAAACAGACCCCAACATTGGTGCTTCCTTTACAGAACCACCTATTGCCTCCTACTGCCGGCCAAATAATATGCAGACTCTCCTGGTAAGAAGCAGCCTACCTACTCCCAACCCTTCCTCCCTACCAGGTACAAAACCTTGTAACAGAACACGCTGCTACACCTACAAATTTATTTCTACTGTGACTGAAATTCAGGGTCCCACAGGTGTTTTTCACATCACCAAGGAGTTCTCATGCACCTCCACTAATGTGGTATATTGTATTCTTTGCAGGAAGTGTACAGTTATTTACATGAGAGAGACTGGTAGACACCTTGCTGGCTGTTTCAAGGAACATTACAGGACAGTCAGGAATGGAGACACTGATAAACCCATTGTATTCCACTTTATAACCAGGGACCACAGTGTCAATGATCTTTCTGTTTGTGTCCTTCAGCAGGGCTTCTGGGATCCTGACCATAGAAAAATCATCGAAACCAAGCTGATCATCCACCTTGGCTCCCAGCAGCCCACTGGTTTAAATGATAGAATTATTTTCTACTAACATCTTTCAGCCACCCCTTTTTTCCCTAGTCTGTTTGTATCTGTACACATCTATTTTCATCAGATGTCTCCACCTGTCTCCTTCCCCCACATGTGTCAGCTTTCAGCCTTTTTCCTTGACCTTGTTAATTAGTCCCCACCTGGGGGCTTCTCTAGCTCATTCACTGCTATTATGCATTGTCATTCCCATCATCACTTTTTTGTTTTCCTGATCCAGTCTTTATCTTGCTATGTTATATTTCTTCTGCCAGAGCCTCCCCCTTTTTATGTTTGCTTGCACGCATGTGCAAGAAACATAGTGCCATCATCCGAATTTTCGGAGGTGTGGCAGCCCTCTTCCAATTCAGTCAGTCTGTTTGCAGGCATGGCCGCAGTTCTCCAATGCCTGCTGGAGCTGTCTATGACAGCTCCAAAATGCAGTGGCATACAGTTGAAAGGGGGAGCTACGCTTCAGTGAGCAGCGATAAGATATCGCCTGCTCATGCGCTCCCCACACACACACACACACACACACGGCATGCACCCATACTTGCATGCTCGTTTCTCCCCCACAGCATTACTTTTTAGCTGACGGGTGCCTAACTCCTTCAGCTGTAACTGAGGTGGGTGAAAAGGAACACAATCAGAAAATTAATAACCCCAATGCCTTGCTGACACCCCCCCCCAGTCATTTTCTACTAAGGGTGATTTGAACTGAATGCATTTGTTTTTTTAATCAAGTCCTATAACTAATCCTGGGCCCATAGGCATTAGTTACAGCCACTAAGCAAGGCACAAAAATTACAGGCACTCCCACCTCCTGCTTTGCATCCCTGCTGCAGAAGTCAGACCCCCCCCCACACACACACGCGTGCGCGCGCAGCTCGGAACCCCCATCTAAAGTCACACACCACATGCAGCCACCCCCCCAAGCAGTCACAGATGCCACACACCCAACAAAGACGTTCAAGAGCACTGTGCACCTTTACTCCCTCCAAGGCAGAAGTCTGTCACACACACGTTTGTTAGGAAAGGTACAAAAATGTCAATCCTTTTATCTGTAAGAGAGATTCTGTAACAACCTCACCTCCCTTGCCACCAAGTTACATAAACAGAAAAATTGGAGCGAAGGCAGAATTAATGTACCCTCCCCACACACACACACACACACACACACACACACACACACACACACACAAAGTTAATCGGTTTCTTATTACACAGCATTGCGCCTGGTACTGCTGATCAAGTTTCTCCACCCATCTCCCTGCACAACTTAAGTGGCAGTCTGGATACCAACAAGGACAGTGACTGAAGTCCTACCTTGGAAACGTGTTGTGTTACTTAGCCATTGTTATGCCGTCAATCCCAGGATTCTTTCAAATGGCCAGAGAGAAAGAGACTGAGCCCATGGAGCTGGGGATCTGGAGAGGAAGATTATTTTTAGGTTGGTTAGGTCAGCTGTCCAACCAAAGGGCTGTCTCCTATTGAGTTTCTTAACTGTACTAGGACTTCAGGGACAAACCCAGCCAAGCTAAACCTAGACCTCAGCAACCACTTCCCTCCCCTTCTCTTTCTCGCTTCTCCAAAAAGGCAAAGTCAATGGATGTTTTAAACTATTGTAAAATAAAAACGCTACAACTAAAAGTGTCCCCTACCCCCAATCTGCCCCCCACTGTGCACATTATGATTATTATTACTATGGTGTAATCCTAGACCTAACTGGAGTCACATGAATGATATTGTTTCTGCTTGCAGAGTCGCTGGGCTGTGTTGGGCTGGGAAGTAGGAACACAATCCCTGCAGTGGCATTTCAGAACAGGGTAATGTCATTGGACACTGCAATTTACAACTGTGAATATGAGTCGCATACCTCCAGAATGCAATATAATTTATGTGTTCCTTAAAGTGTTGTGCTATTTACCTGCAAAGCTGAAGTTGCAATAGAACAAACTGTTACTACTGTGTGTGTGTGGGGGGCGCAATGCTCTCCTAGCCTCTGACTGCCAGCATCGCAGTGTTTTTGCCATCCACGCTCCTACTAAACATATACATTCACTGAGAGAACAGCTAAATAGTTGCTTATAATTACAGATAAACCTGGCAGGCTGCACATATTCACGCCACATTGATGCTAAGGTATTCTACTGTACATAGAGTAACTCCTGTACCACCCTGATGTGTGTCAGGACAGGAGGGAAAAGGCTGTATTTGTATAAAGCATTGGGGCGATACAGTCGGGTGGCTCAGGTTCACAAAAAAGGGGGAGTATGCAAAGTGTAATGCCACTTTATTCCCTCTGACAAGCAGTTCATTTAGCAAGTGTAGTCAGAAATACAATGGATGCTGTACTGTTGCTGTACCTTGCAGACCACAGGACTGAGACCAGGGTCCTTGGACTCTAAATGTTCAAATGAATGAGAGGCCGTTCACATGCACACACACAAAGTTAATCGGTTTCTTATTACACAGCATTGCGCCCGGTACTGCTGATCAATTTTCCCCACCCATTTCCCTGCACAACTTAAGTGGCAGTCTGGGTACCAACAAGGACAGTGACTGAAGTCCTGCCTTGGAAACGTGTTGTGTTACTTACAAAGTGCAAGCCCTTTAGACTGAGCTTCCTTGTTTTAGCTGTATTTAACAATCAGCCTCTTCACATTCATAAGAACTGTTCCAGTGCTTTATACCGGCTCTGCTTGCTTTGTTGCTTTTCATTCCACCCACCCTCCAATCTCTTATCTCCAAGTTCTTCCTCATCCTCCCTTCTACTTTTCTAACTTCCAGCTCTCCCCCATCTCCGTCTCATTGTCTGCCTCTCTTTCTCTCTCACTCTTTCCCTTCTCTCTCTCTCTTTTTCTCTCTCTCTCACCCCTTCTCTCTCTGCCACTTTGGCTCTAAATGTGAAGCAGTGTGATTGCGCTCTTTTGAGCACCAGCCTGTGAATTAGGGGATCACAGGTTCAAACATCTTACAGAGCGAAATACTTATTGTTAGGCTAATATAATTTGGTGCTCCAGTCCACACATTTTTTCCAATTATTTGTATCTCCTGTTTCACATGACCTGCCCTCATCCGGGCCTACCCCCCCCCCGGCCCATCACCCAGCATCTCTGGGTCTTACCTTCCTGCTCCGGTCTGTCCACAAGACCACCCCATTGTAAAAATGGGAAGCGTAGGACCCTGTCCAAATTAAAATGCTGCATCTTATCTGGGCTATCATGGGTAAACAAATTGTTAAAAATGCATTTGGTATAAGGGGTCTTATCCTCAGTTATAAATAACGAAGGGAGATAAATATAGAAAAGTATTACATATACCTTAAATTGTCTTTATATATTATATTTTAAGTTCCCCTGGGTACTATAAAAACTTTAAAGTTATCATCATGTATTTGCAAACTTATCTCTGGAAATAATTGAGAAAACTGACTAGTGAGTTTGAAAAGATGTGAGAAAGTTAGTCACACTGTGCGCCAAATGTGAAGGAATAGAAAGGGAAGGGTCTTCCCTCCATATAATATTGTTTAAACAAAGGAAATATGGACCTCTTATCTGTAGGCTGAAATATTGGTACCTGTGCTTAATATTATTTATTATAACCAATGTTTTTCATGGGTTTAATGCCCACTTTCAAGTTACTATATTATAAGGCGATACCCATGACAAGTTCAGAAAAGATACACGGGTGTCAATAATTACCATACTAATGTGGTATTCATGGTCATGCCCAAAACTGACTGTATATAGTGGGGCTGTCAGTGGATCCTTTCAGTGTCACTGCATGAGGATCACAAAAAATGTATTTTACAAGTATTGAGTAAAAAAGTGGTAAGGAAGACCTCTGTGCACAAAAATTCATTTTATTTACCTGTGGAATCCAAGCAGCACACAACTGAAAAAACACACAGCATCAAATTACCTATCAAATCTGTTCTCGTTTATGTGATTGGACGTTTAGCGATTACAGATGCATTTTGGCAAATGGTTTAATTCTTCAGAATCATGTGCCAGTGTTAAGACTTAATTTAGAATTTCACGAGGCACTCAATGCATTATGTTGTAGTAAAACGAAAAGAGTAGTAAGCATGCTGAATTATGCTGTGGGATAATACTTTGTTTTTGCCTGTTTTGGGTTTTTTTTTAACACATTTTATCGTCTTTTTTTTACTTATTTACTTTGTTAACCAGGTGGGTACACTGAGCTAATGGTCCCATTTCAGGAACAACACGGTCACTTCCTAAGCCAGTGCTTTAATGAGGACACCCCACTGCCTCAAGTACTTAATGCCCACACATGGAACCAAAACTTCTTTCTAAAAAGCCCCCCGAAATGTCTTATTTGACTGGCGACAGCAGCCTATTGAGAGCCCCAGTCATTACTACTTAAAAACGATTTTCTGACATTTTGTTTTGCCACTAACTGATCCTGCTGCTTTAAGAATTGTAACTTTGGAACACTTACATATGAATCTGGGTCCTTAGAGTGCCTTCAGTTCCTAATTTGAACCCTAGTTTCCATTTGGCCTTAGTGAGGGGCATACTCTAATGCACTCTCTTGACATAGCTTTTGGCAGTGAATTTCCATACTTTTAAAAATATTGTTGTATAATCTGTTAAAGCCTAGCATTCTCTTTCATATTGCTAATTACTGTTCCTAATGCTTACATGTGTTAATAGTACCCACATGTCATCATGTTATCAATGTAATACTGTTCCTTTTTTAACTGCATTGTTAATGTCAAATAATTTGCGAATGTTACCAAGCTAAAATATACCAGTCACAATGTGTAACAGTGTCATTGATGTTTGTGATGTGATCCAGGTGTAACCGTAGCAATGCAATATTTTACCTGCTTGTCTCATTAACGTTATTGACTTGCTAATGCTGTCAGTACAATGGTAATGTTCTACTACAGTCACCCATTTCAAATATAGAAACATAGAAGAATAATGACAAAGAAAGACAGTAAGTCCATCAGACCTACCCAGTGGCCCTACAATGTGCTACTCTGAGATAGTCGTCCTCTCAGAGTTTGTTCCTGTCTCCTTCCTAATAAACACCACTGTTTCGAACCTGGATGTTCTGTTGTGTTTTGAATCCAGCTATTCTTCCAGCATTGACCACAGTGTTGGGCAGACTATTCTAGCTGTCCACCACCCACTCTGTGAAAACCCATTTCCTTATATCCTTTTTTAATTTCCCTCCTTTCAGCTTGAGATTGTGTCCCCTGGTGGATGAACTTTTTTTTTTTTTTTCAACTTGAACAGCTTTGTTGAGTTCAACCTATTGTACCCTTGTATGTATTTGTATGTTTATATCATGTCCCTCCTGTCTTCCAGAGACAGTGTTTCAATGTGTTAATGCTACAAACATTTCTCAATGTGTTAATATTAGAGGCGGGCGAGGCTGTCAAACTTCACAAAGGTATTCCACAAAGTTTGGCAACTTCACCAAGCACAAAACTGTCGACTTTATGAAGTTTTCAATGGGTGAAGTGGCACTTTTACAAAGCGAAGTCATCAAAATTCTCGCACAAGGCTGCTCAAAGATTTTCTGGAAAAATGCCACTTTGTGCGGAAGAACTTTGCAAAGTAGTGAAATACAAAGTTGGTGATATAGCCTGAAATTTCACAAAACTTTACAAAGGGGAAGTTTCACAGCTTCACGGCACATTCACAAGTAAAAGGAACTTTGCTGCATCGCTTTTAAATATTAGAAATATACACATTTATGAAAGAAAGACAACCATCAGCCCACATCGAGTTCTTTTTCTGGCACGAAGTTTTGTATGAAAATGAGAGAGAATAAAGTGCAGCTCAGAGCGTGGGTAGAGGAGTGGAGAGAGGGAGGCGACAACTATGAGCTTGTTTGGTACAGCTATTTTTTTGCGCAGGTTTTTATTTGTAGCGATTTACCCTGGGACACATGAATCCATCATTAATAACATGTTAATAATAGTCGGTTGCCTAGCACACTTCCATGCAGATTGAGGCCCATAAGGGAGGGGGCGTGGCAAGATGCTATGCTCTTTGGAGCTATTTCTGCTCATCCTTTTTTCCCACAGCAGTATACAAAGTTTTGCTTAATCATTTGGAAATCTCTCTCATTTTGCCAGTGTTCTTGCAATTTTAGCAGGCTTCTATCGCTGCCGAAATTTATCAAGAAAATCTGCAGAACAGCTTATGATGCTATTCTCCATATTTTCAATTAAAGTTTATCTCACTACTGTATACTTATGGACCCAACTGATTGTTGTCAGAGTTATACATTTGGCCACAATAGTGGCTTTCTTCATGATGCAACTTCCTTAACATCTCTTCTTTTTCCCCTCCGAACTTTAGTTTAGCCAGCTGTGTTGTGGCACTCTCTTCAGGGAAATATGCCTATACATAACTGCATCTGGTGTGTGGTACTTCAGCAGCTATGTAAGAATTATACATATATATATATATATATGAAAGAGTTTGTGTTACTTAAGGGACCTAGCATTAATTAAGAAAGTGGGAAAAGAATAATGAAATGAAGAAGAAAGAAAGAGAAAGAACGAACGAATGAACAGAGGGAGGGAGGGAGGGAGGAGGAGGTATCTGGCCAATAATATTGGGAAATACTGCCTTTAATACTGAGAAATATTGCCTTTTCCGAGATTAGGCAGGTCTGCTGCTTGTTAAATGGTAGTCACATGCTGTATTTATTCGCGTTTTCGATATGACACAAGTGTGCAATATAAATAATTTTAATGGTAGTGATAGTGTGTTATTTCATTGTGATGTACTGTCTGCATTCTGTAGGGCGAAGTTATGGTGTTCTTATTTCTCAGTGGCCGAACATCGCTATGATGGAGAAGGGGGATTCTCTTGAACTACACTGCCATCAGAACGACACAAACCATGACTCAGCAGTACCGAGGGGGAGGGCTATCCCTCATCATGCCCTCTTTTACGGGTTTGCCAGCTTCCTACAAGACAGGGTTCAATGATACCAAATAGGTCATCACTTGACCCAAAGATAAGACCTGCTCCTTGAAAATTACGACTCTGCAGACTGAAGACACTACCACATATTTCTGTGCAGCCAGCCAACACGGTGATTCAAGGCAGCTCCTTCCCCTCTCAAAAACTGCATACTCAGTACAAGTTAATCAGATTATTCAAGCACCCGCACTTTGTGGTGGTGCTTAGTATTACTATCTAGTTACAAAACTGAGTTAAATGACCATTAAGGGAATCGGGAACCCTTTATTGAGAAGAAAAGTCCCCCCCACACACACACACACACACACTTTTTTTCTAAAATTGCACTTCAGTGCAGACATTACATTTTCCAAAAAGTCGGTAATTCCTTTTATTTATTCCCTTGTGTGTTTCCATGTAAATGAAAACATAGCTGACTTTAGTAAATAAGAAGAGGAGGGGCTGCTGATAGCTCGGCTCCCCCCCAACACCACCCCACGACTTGCATTCGCTGATTGATAAAAGAAGCATGCGCCTTTTGACCGCCAATCCTGAGTCGTTATCTTGCCAACAACCACCACCATAAAATCATCTTGCCTCAGAGAAGTGGGTATGGCGAGAGACAGCACATTGTTCAAAAGAAGAACTTGCACTGTCCTACAGATTCTAAATAATACTCTCAAAAATAGTTTATCATTAGGAGATAAAGGGGTTGTTTATCTATTGATTTATGTTAATTTTTTAACCAGGAAAGGCACAGTAATCTATGATTGCTTGTTTCCAGGTGTGTCCCGAGGGCGGGTTACATGGACCAGTTTTTTTAATTAATATTATTATTGTATGAGTAAATAGTGTCCCTGAGATGTTGCTTGGCTAATCCGTTGGAGGCAAAGTCACAAACAGAAACATTTATGAATACATTATATACTATATATGGGGTCTCCACTAGTAGTGGTAGACTCTTTCAAATACATTGGAGTCACCTTAGTAGACCCTGCTCTGGATTTTAACCTGCACCTGTCAGCAACCTGCAAAACAGTAAACATGAAGCTTGGGCTCACCTATAAAACCAGGTGTGCCCTGACTGCAGCCGCTAGGCTGGCTATTGCACTGGGTATCCTACTGTCTCACATATTGACTAGTTTCTTACTTGGAGGCTAACAAAGGGGTGTTATGAAAAACAGAATACGTGTTACAATAGCATTTGTTCCTTTGCCCTTTCAGTGCCTAGGTTTACACATCAGACCCCCCCCCCAAAAAAAAATCTTGCTTCTCCCATTCTTCCTATTGTCTTTTCACTGCTTACTGTAATATTGACAATATTATCAGAACTGGTACACCAAGTACCCTTGCCAGCATGGTAAAGCATGCCTTGCAGGCCTACCTTTTGATCTGTGGCTCTGTTAGTACTGGTCCCTAAATGTGCTACTAAGATGGGGAACAGGCTTTCTCTGTATTTGCTCCCAGGCTCTGGATCTCCTTTACACAATGCCCCTTAGATGTTCTCAGTCTCATCAGGTTTTTAAAAGAGAATTTCATAAGCTCTTCCTGTCTAATGATAAGTGTTTGTGTAATTGATATATTGTTTTATTACTTAACTCGGCTTTACCTTTTGCACTCACTGTAATTGTATTCTCAAATCTGTTATCTCTATGCACTGTGTTGATTGTTTCGTGTTCTTCCTGTATCTTGCCAGCCCACCTGGTGTTATTGTATTTAGTGTCCTTGCAATGTTGCTCATTTATTATCTGTAACTCTTCTGGGTCCTGCCTCAAAATAGGCAATATTTTTGTCTAGCGCCTCTACCAGGTCAACAAAAACTAAATAAATAAATACATTGGTAAATATTCAAAGTAAGGAACAAGGCAGTTAATAACTACTAAAATTAATTGAAATTACAAAAACTTGTCTAGAGCTGACTGTTTTACGTAATTGTTTTGAAGAGTCCGAATTTCAAAGGTTGCCGTCGGACGAAACATTAGTGAGTGAAGACCTATAGGCTGTACAGAGCTTCACAGGCGCTAAAGCCTCATTCATTCACTCCAATGCCTGATAGGGAAAGAAACACTTTATAAAGGGGGAGTGTTGGCCAGGACCACATAGGAACCTGGTGTTTTTCTAATCTTCTTTTTAAAAAACGTGGTAACCCTAGCTCAGGGCTGGATGTATTTGTGGTTATTTACAGTACTGTATTAGTTCAAGATTTAAAGCTGTATGTGTTGTTTGTTTTCTACCCCATCTACCCCCCTCCCTGGATCATGCAAAGAGAGAGAGAGGCTACAGTTACAGCACCAACTATCTGCGCGAGTTCCACCTCTCTCTGCAGTACCACACCCCGAGAGGGGGTACTAGCTTACTCTACATCCCGGACCTTCCTCAGTGAGCCTCCCCCCACTCAGCAGAGACCATCCAAAAGCACAGACACCCTACTTACTCTTCGGCCCCCCTCAGCATGGACATACTGTAGGACACGGAGTGCCTCTGACCAGCGCCACTCTCTAACATCTTGTGGTAATGTTTTAATGTCCAGTCCGATCCAAACAACTCTCTTCGGCCTGAAAGAATAGTAACACACTGTCCTGCAGTGCGTTTACATGCCACAGTTAACCGGTAAACGCAGCGTTAACGGGATATACCAGGAGAAAAAACAGTGTCCCGGTAACCAAAACTGCATGTGAACGTGGTGATGATTGGTGACATAGCAGTTTGACGTCTGCCATACTACAGAGTCCGTGTTTGCAAGCAGATAAGTGAGGGATATATAAGAAGATGTAAGGAGAATGGAAATAAATATGTCAGTTGTTTCGTTTGTGTACATCACTCCAAACCACAAACATGCCGTCTAAAGCCGTCCCCCCTTCCCACAGTGCATTACATATGGATACAAGTGCAAATCATTTTGCAGAGCAGGCTGGCTCCTCACCTGTTTCCCCTTCTAAGCCCCTGTTAACTCATGACATTGGTCATCCCTAATAATCCTGTGCCCCCCCCCACTGTATTCCCACCTCAGGTTTGTCCCTGGTATTCAGTAGACCCCCATCCCTTCTTAAACCTCCTAATTATTTTGTTAATGCCTAACACCTCCCCCACCCAAACTTTACTTCCAGTCCACAAGCCTCTGCCCCAGACCGGCTTTGTTGAGATACCTTGGCTAGAGAGCAGGTACGTGGGGCCAGCAAGCTGCTGATCGTAGCTCCATGGCTTATGGGTATACCGGTGCTGGAATTACCATGGATGCCCGTGCCCCTTTAAACTTATGTTGTCCAGGTGGAATTTGGACTTTTACCTATGTCACTACCTGCACTCAGAACTCTGAACATGAGCTGTTGACCTAACAGATCAGTGTCCATTGTTCTGAATCCATGCAGTGAGGTACTCACAACCTCAGCACTGTGGAGCTGGGCCTGGCATGACTACAATACTTCAATGCCATTCCTATACCACATCTGTCTAACTCCTGTACATCCAATGCTAATATCAGCAAGCAAACATTTGGCATTGACAAATGCTTGTTTCTTTCCCCACACATATATCTCTTATTTTACCTCCACTCTACGCTAACTTTGCTTTTTTCTCTTTTAGATATTTCCTGAAGAAGTCCTAAGGTTGAAACATCGATTTGTAACTCTATTTTCTATTTTCAGCATGCATTTTATATAACCATTTTGTTTTGCTTTCAGACCACATGCTGACACAGCACCTTGTTTTTGGTTTTACAACTCTGAACTGAACTACTATCAAGAACATTTTTTTCATGATAGTAGATAGTAGATATGTCATCAACAGCAATGACATTATTTATATGCTGTCATTTATTCTTACTGGCATTGTATTAATACAATTTTGGGCTATAAGTCAAGTGCTTCTTAGTGGAGAAATAACATTTTGTCTGTAAGGCTACAAAGAGAACTCTGATGTTTTTCAAAAATACACTAATTCTTGTGTAAAGCTAATGTCTTAGAAACATCTCTGCATATTAGAGGTTGTGCAATATTTTGCTGAAATCACTGAATGAATAAAATATTCTAGCCATACTGTATATGAAATCAATATGAGAAGAAATTATGAACTTTTTAAAACTGACAGTACTGTGCTTTACTCATTTCAGCAAGTTCCATGCATTAGTACAATGTTTAAATTTGGGGGACCTTCTAAATGTTATTATATTATAAATAGAAAATAACGCCTCTGCAGGTGTGTGTGATGAGGATGTTTCACATACTCAAAGTGTGTGATAATCCATAAACCTAACAGGCTAACAGGCTGGCAACAGTGGGTACAGTTGGAGGCATCTTACCACCACCCCTTCCCATCCAGGCTGGGGTCCCCCAAGGGCTCCATTCTAGGTCTCATCCTGTTTTTCATTTTTCTGAATGACTTCCCCTTTGCCCATGTCAACTCACAAATACACATGTATGCAGATGGCAAGGTCATCTTCACCCCTGGTTCCTCCTACTGCATCTGTGGAAGACATGCTGCAGCAGGATTTGCACAACATCCTGCACCGGTGCCACGCCAACTAACTCCAGGTCAACATAAAAAAAAAGGGGTCTTTGACCTTTGATACCAGCCAGAAACAGGCCAGGCTCTTGACATTTTCAGTCTTCTGCATGCTGGATGGCTCCCCTCTTGAAGTGGTGTGATCCTTCAAATACCTTGACGTGTAGCTTGACAGCAAGCTTGATTTCTCAGCTCACATCAATGCCATCCATGCAACACTCCACCCTAAGTTCGATGCCCTGTATCATAATAAAGACTGCCTACCCCTTCTAGACCATGGTGAGCTGGTCACCAAATGGTGCTCTGAGTTTTTGACTGTGCTGATGTGATCTTTGGTATTGACCCCTCCACATCCCTAGCCAGACTGGACATCCTTTGCAATGTCTTTTTTCACTTCATGACAAATTCCCCTCCTTGTACCCACTATTGTTCCCTCTAATCATTCCTTCCTTTCCACCATCCCCCTACCATCATGTCACCAGTCCACTTTATCTCCTTCATTTCTATATACTGGTTTTGTTCCCTTCCCTCCTACCTCTCCTCACTCCTCTCCCTGTAACCCCTGCTCCAGGCTTCCTCTCCTTCAGGGACCAGCAAACCTTCTCCACTCCTCACCCCCATTCCTCTGCTGGGCAGTCTGCCTTCTCCTATCACTTTCCTTCACTCAGCAACCAGCTCCACTCATCCCTCCACCATTCCACCTTCTCGGGCTCCTTCAGGCACCTGCTGAAAATCCTTCCATCCCCCACCTGCACCTGTTTCCCATCAGAGGCCTTCCCTTGTGACACTGGTAGCTCAGGGTTTTGGTTTCCCCCAAGAAAACGTATCTCAAGTGCACTGCATTGCTCATCAATTAATCTATTCTAAGGCTTAATTCAGTTTTATTCCAGGCTTGTATTTGGTATGACACTTGTCTGTAAACTTGCACTTTAATTTGTTCTAAGCTTGTACCTGCAAAGTGTTCTACAGTATACTGTGCCTTCAGTTTATTTCTGTACCATGAAACATATTGTATTATGTTTTGCTGTTCCTTCTGTTACCCTTTCACTCATGTCACACCTGGAAATAAGACTCAGCTTACTGTGCCTTTACCAGTCACCAATTTTCAAATAAAGAAATAAATAGATAAGATTGTTTAACCAAGAGAATCATGTCAGATAAATTCATCTAGTTTCCATATTGTCCTGGAGGTCTGATACCAGGAGGAGGCAGCAATGGTCACACATAAAAATCCTATTATGTATACATACATAAAATACATACATACATACATAATACTGTAAATAACAGTACAGTTGTAGCAGACTATATGACTGAATCTGCAAAAATTAGTTTGGGTCATTCATCACAGAGGGTCAAAAGGTTACATTTATTGTTCTTCATGCTGCTGACCATGTTGGTTTGCACAAAGCTTAATTAAAGCTTTACAACTTCCAGCTTTGATGTGTGCTTTGACACGTTTGTTATGTTTGTTGGTTTACCATCTGTTAATCTAACCCTCGAGGAATCATTAGTTATAAGGCAAATTCACGCACTGTATTCCCCTAGGGTTAGAATAACAAAGGTAACTCAACCCCTGGAGAGCCTTAATGTTATTATCAAACTAAACTCTTTTAAAGTTTTAAAATAAATGTTGTATAGCTAAAATTGTAGTTGTTCTATTGTACATGAGAGCTTCCAGCTAGTAACACAATCCGTCTACTGTACAATTCTGTCAGCCAATTGGAATGCTCCATTTCCAGCCATTGTTTAAAAACATACTTCAACACCTTAGGAGGCGGGGTTGACTGATCAACAAAAATCATAATTATACAATGGTGTGTAAAAATCCTGTAACCTCATTGGTCAAAACATGTCATGTGACCATGGGTAAATCCTGCATAACCCATGGCTGAGAAATGGCATTTTTAAAAATCATAATTAAACACATTTTAAATTTATTTTACACATGTGCCCATTGTATAATCGCAATAAGGCACTCCAGAGTGTGAGTTATTGGGTGATTTACCCACTTCTTGTGTGGTTAAGTCACTTGGCTGCGCCTCGTGACACACCACACAAGGCGTGGGTAAATCCCCAATAACCCACACCCTGTTGTGCCTTATTGCTTAATTATTCCTAAGAGGAACCAGAAAGTAATACAAGGGATCGTGGTTAGCAGTGAAATAACTTGTGTTTTTCCTTTTTTCCATCATTTGTTTATCTCCTGCACTGCCCCAGCTACCCCCTTCCTACCACTCTCCCCCCAGGTCCCGTCACCCGACTTCTCCAGGACTTACCTTCCCATCATCATCATCCTCTGCCACAGGACTGTGGGGGCTGCCCAATCATCAGTTCAGGGCTTGTGATGGGTCAATCATCATCCTGTAGCTGGTGTGTTTTTACACTGATTTTCTCTCTGGGTCCACAGGACATGCAATGGGCATAATGTGCAAGCTCCACCTCTGTGAAGATGCCCCCAGCACCTTGAATGTGGGTTTCCTTCCCTACTGGTGACATTGCATGTGCTGCCACTCAGCTGCCACTGGGTGGCAAGTAGACAGAAAATCACTGCAACCTCCCCTTCCTGAGGGAGTAGAGCAATCCTATGGATGTCCAATCCTCCCTCACCCAACCAGCCCCTGAGCAACCCGCGTCCATTTCCAAACCCAGATCGGCGGCATGACAGGAAGTGAGGTGCATGGAACCACACTGAACCAGCTTTGCAGTAAAATAATCTTATCTGATATAAAAGCAGAGCCTGAACAGAGTACTGTGTAACTGGTGAGAAAGCAACTCAAAACAAGCATTTCTCAATGCCAAATGTTGTCTTGCTGGCATTGGCATTAGTAGTGCAGGAGTTAAAGAGATGCATAATAGGAATGGCAGTGAAGTATTGAACTGACACCAATCCCACTCCTACCCTGCAGAGACTGACAGGCATTGGGGTGTGCCTTTGGTCATCGCCCATAATGCTCATGCCATTTCACCCCACCCTATCCTGATGACACTGATAAGTGTTGTGATGTGCCTTGGGGTCTTGGGGCCTTACACTCACCCCATTCCATAAGAACATATGCTGAGATGGGTGCAGTATAGGAGAATGGGGTGAACTTTGGGGCTGAAAAGTCCAAGGCACACCTCAATGCCTGTCACTGAGTGCAGGGTTGGGTGGAATGGCGTGAACATTACAGCGGACAATCCCAAGTCACACCCCTGATGCCTGTCAGTCTCTACAGGGTGGGGCATTACAGTTGAAAATCCTGACACCCCAGGTGTTTGTTGGTATTTTCACTCCAAATTTTCAGCATGGGCTTTTTGTGACCCCACCTCATGAACAGTGGCACTATCAGTTCGTTAGCCAAAAACTGATTTTGCACAGTGACTGCGCCATTTGACGCCACAGGTGCAAAAACACATTTTAGGCAGGATGTGAAAAATGACAGCTGTACTGTTCATGAGGAGATGTAAAAAAATGGTAATGTTGAAACTCTGGAAAATATGAAAATTTGTTGAAGTCACGAGCGTGCATAGAAACTGCGCAATGCATGCCCGTAACGCAATTATTTTGACAATTGTTTTAACCAAATTTTCAACATAGGCATTTTGGGGCCTCCAGTTATGAACAGTGGTGCTGTGATTTTGTTAATTTGTCCCGAAAGTTGATTTCCCACAGCAACAATGCCATTGTGCATCGGATGTGTGAAAACATATTACCGGCAGGATGTGAAAAATGACAGCTGTATTGTTCATAAGGAGGTCTGAAAAAATGGCAATGTTGAAGATCTGGAGTAAAAATAATAAAAAGTGTTGAAATTATGAGCGTGCGTGGAAATTGCACAATGCACACTCGTAACACAGTCATTTTTTTTAATTTTTTTAACCAGATTTGCAACATAGGCTTTTTGGGACCCCACCTCATGAACAGTGGCACTGTCATTGCACTAATCCATCCTGAAAGATGATTCCATGCAGTGATTGCAAACTCACCTTTTGGGACTGAATAACGAGATGACAGTGCATGTGTTCATGAGGTGGGGTCCCAAGAACCCCATGTTGAAAATTTGGAGCCAAAATTCAAAAAAATGGCTGAGATATCCACCTAAGTTTAACCTCCCACCCAATGATGCCATTATACAACTTACTGGCATTTCTTTATTTTGCAGTTCGGCTTTGAAGAGTTCAGACATGTTCCCACTTCACCGAAGATTGCAGTGCCAGACTGCTGGAGGTAAGTATGGGATGGAGTGGGAGGGGGTACAGAGGGTGGTGCGGGTTGGGGGGTGGGGCTCAGCACAACAAGGGATCTTTTTCCTTTTCAGGTACAAAAAAAAAAACAGATGTTGTGGGACTGTTTTCTTTCCTTACAGGTGAAATTAAACAAATGTTGGGCACACTGGGGTGAGCTCCCAGTGTGCCCCATGACTTTTGGGAGGGGAATGTTGGCCACACTGAGGTGAGCTCCCAGTGTGCCACACAATGGGGATGGGGGGAGGAACATGCCAACATGGTTGGCTTTCTGTGAGCGGCGCACACTAGGGTGGGCTCCCAGTGTGCCACACAATGTGGGGCGGTGGAGGACATGCCGACATGGAGATTGCACCCCTGATGTCGGCTGTGTTTGGGGATTGTGTGGCGGTGGCTGCTGCTGCCATGTTTATTGAAATACTTCACCAGGAAAGGCACATATGGGAGGCATGTCATCTGTGCCGCTGCATGATGAGCTTGTCTCTGATTGCAGCAGCACATTTCTTTCAAGTTGGTGGCACTTTACATAATTCTTGCATAAGCGCTAGCATGCTGGCTAATTGAGGAATGAGGGACACACCTACTAAATCGTGCTCTGCATTTGCCAACACTAACACACCTCTCACTGTGCTAATACTACCGCAAGATGTTGCTTGCACCTGCGCAAGACAACATAAAAAGGAACACAGACACAGGGAAATCTGAGACTCTCAAAAAGATAGAAGGGTTCTGTAACTATGGTGCTCACTGGAAAGTTTTTTTGCACTGTTTCACTGCCATACAAGGGACCTGTACTAAGGAGCAGATGTAACATTTTTATTTTCTCTCTCACTGGTTACCCTAAATACTTCCTTCTAGCCACTCACCTGGGTATGGCTCACCTGTACTGAGGTTGCCCACTGTTGTCCCACAAATTCTTCCCACTGTATGTACTTGACAAGAACAGGTACTCATATATTCAAAGGCATTTTCCTTTGTGTTCTGCATGATGCTTAGGGCATATGTAAGCGCAAGCGCACTCACACACATATTTATTAAAATGTTTTAAGGGGCTTGTGGTCTGGATGCAAACAGTGCTAGGGGGATTTTTAAAGGCATGAGTTCATAATGCCAAAAGACAAACATGTGCAGAAACAGACACCGCAAGCAAAAGAGCGCTGACTGAAATAGAGTCGGAAAAACCACAGATGACAAGAACAGAGCACAGCCCATTAAAAATAATTGTAATTTCTATTTTTGTCAGGGGGCTTCACCCCCAACCCCCATTGTAGGGGGCTTTCCCTCCACACACCCCCAGCATATAGATTACAAACTCCGAGGGGGTGTGGATTTGGGGATGAGTGGAACTCCGAGAAGGGGAAAAAATTAGCTTTCAAAGAAAAAAATGAACAGTAAAGCTACAACACCGGGAGGCCTGGGGGGACGTGAACCGTGGTCCCAGGTCTCCCATCCTGCCATGTGCTGGTGCCTTAGCCACTCCACCATGGGAGCAGCTCAACCAGGTACCCCAGCATGCGGCAATTTGATTCTCTCCAGCAAGAGTACAGAGAGACAGGGGTAGTGGTAATTCCCTACCACTGTTATACCCGTCACTCTAAATCCCTGTGCACTCTACACCGTGCAATTATTCATGCACGGTTTTTGTTTCAACATCATGACCCAATATCATTTTTAAGGCCCTGTACACACTGTGGATCTAAGTGCCTTAACATTTTTAAATCCCCCTAGCACTGTTTGCATCCACACTGCAAGCCCCTAAAAATGTTTTAACAAAAACATTTTTGAACCCTGCTACATACCTAGTCTTCAACCCATTTTTAAAAATGTTTTAGAGCTAGCACGGTTTTACTCATGTCCGGACAGTAGTAAAATATTTTAAGCTGTAACAGTTTAACTTAGGCCCCGTCCACACTGCACCGCTCAGACCCTGTAATGGATAGAAACCGTTACAACCGGGGATTGGTGCAGTGTGTCCACACTGCCGTGGTGTCTGTTACCAGACTGGCACTGCCGGTCCACACTTCAGGAGCCGGGTGACCATTACCGTGGCACCCAATCCCACAATGTGCTAGGGGACCGGTGCCATGCATCCACACTATGCCCTGTAACGTTACCGAGGCGTAACCGGTTTCATAACTGTTGTTGAAACCACCTCATATGTGGTTTCAACAACGGTTACGAAAACGCCTTCTGTAACGTTACAGGTAGAAACGCAAACCGTTGTGGTAACGGTTCAGGCACTCTGTAACATTACAGAGGGGTAGTGTGGACAGGGCCTAAAACAGTTCTAGCTGCAGTGTATACAGGCAAGCAAAGTTCTGAGTGCTGGAATTAACATGAGATAGTTACGGGGGAACAGGTTTAACACAAGCAGTGTAGACACACTAAACCGTTATCAAAAATGGTTATTAAATAGTGTGGATGCACTGAAATGGTTTAGCTAAACTGGTTTTAAAAACGTTTTTCTAAAACAGTTCTGTAGTTTGTACAGGGCCAAAAAAAATGTTTTGAGGCACTTAAACCATTTTAAGATTTACAGTGTGTACAGGACCTAAAGATGTTATTAGAAACACCCATGGTTCTGGATGAAAGAGTGAACAGTGGGGGAGGGGCACATTTTTATGAGATAGAATCTAAAGGAGACTGTCTATACTAAAAAAATTCTAAAGAATGGATTCACACATCCTCTAAAAAACGAGCGATGCAGATTCTGAAATGAACTGACTTTTAGGCCCTGCGTTTACACACTACAGCAGAAGGTATGTTATGACCATATGGTAAAAGAAGACGTTTCTGAGCCAGGTGAAAAGGTCTTGTTACTGTTACCCATGACAGAAAACAAACTGTTAATGAAGTGGCAAGTGCCTTATAAAGTATTTAGACATACTAGTATAGTTAATTATGAGACTGAGGCCACTGACAGGAAAAATCCTACCAAAATATATTATGCTAACCTCCTGAAGTAATGGGTTGAAAAAAACACCAAAGGCTGCTTTGTTAGTATTACCAGAAACTGCTGAAAAATTTGTTACAGTATGTGGCTAACCTTTATTGTACACAGATTTCAACAACTGCTGAAAACTTGTTGTAGTACAGTTCAAATGTTGTTGTACTGTCGACATCGATACTACAACAACATTCCTGTCAATCAAACAGCTACACGCTGTCATGTCAATGCTCCACCGAGAAAAATTAGAAAAAAAATGGTGCCAGCACGTAGCGAGAAGCTCACCAAGACAGCTGATGAAAAGAGCCTCACACAGCTCCATCTCCCAACAGATATATGTTTCTCTTGTATTTTATTTTTTTAAAACACACCACTGAAGCCCAAAAAAGTAAAAATGTAGGGCCGGATATTCAAAAGGGTTGCGCAATGCGCAATAGGATTGCGCCAGCGCAAGTCAGAAAATGCGCCATTCTGCAATATTCAGCAGGAGGCAGTTGCGCCACTGAAAACATGCTGAGCAACAGCGCAATGATAATGAAGGCATGCGCAACCGAAGGGGGTGGAACCATGCATAAAGTGCGCAGTGCGATGTTCAAAGACTTGCGCAATGCGCAACAGTGGAGCAGGCGGAAGTTGCGCCATAGCGGAAATGAGCCAAATAAAAGGAACAAGGAAGAAGCGCAAGAACGCTACAGGGAAGCCACATGAGGCAGGGAGAGAGACAGAGCAAGAGGGACAAAGAGGGCAGGCCAGGGAAACAAGAGGACAGAATAGGGGCAAGGGAAGGTGTTTGGGGCCACAGTGAGCAGAGGCCAGTAGGTGTACCCGGTGCAGTGGAGGTAGCAGTCAGGACAGCGGGGGGAACAAAGCAACAACAGCCAGGGGGAACACAAGCCAGGGACATGGACAGTGCCACCTTCCACATGGAAGCTGTAATGAGGGGGGTGAGAAGGCATGCTGCAGGGGGACGTGGCCGTGGAAGGGCCCATCGGCGGTATGCCCCCAACAGGCAGTACTGAGCCCACACTAGCTTTGAGCTGTACTCAGATGTCAAGATTGTGGGCCGGTACCGCCTGAACAGGGCAATACTGAGGCGTCTCTGTGAGCTGTGCAGTGATGTGATGCAGGCACCCACACGACGGAGTCATGCTCTGTCAGTGGAGACAAAGGTAACAGCCTGCATGTGCTTGCTCACCACGGGTACCTTCCAGAGACCAACAGGGGACACCACAGGCATAACACAGTCGGCCACGTAACGCATCCTCACCCAATTCCTCAGCGCACTACTGCCACATGCTGCGGAGTACATCCATTTCCCCAGCACCGCAGTGGAGCGCACTGCAAACATACAGGAGTTCCACAGGGTAGCACGTATGCCTGGCATGCTAGGGGCGATAGACTGCACCCATGTGGCCATTCGCACGACACCTGGCCCCGATGGGGCTGCCTATGTGAACCGGAAGGGATATGCCAGTGTCAACTGTCAGGTGGTGTGTGATGCCAGTGGGCGCATCATCAATGTCTGTGCCACGCACCCTTGGGGAGCACATGATTCATTCATATGGTACCAGTCAGCACTGTGCCATCGATTTGAGAGTGGGGACATCCCCACAGGACATCTAGTGGGTGAGTATGCATGTAGAACTGACAAATCGTGGGCAAGGGGGGGTAAGCCACAGGTGCCATGGGTGTGGCACACAGGGTTTGGGGCAGTCTGAGCCTGAACAAGACACTAACCTCCGCTATCTCCACACAGGTGAGAGTGGATACCCACTCCGTCCCTGGCTGCTCACACCCTACCGGTGGCCCACGACCCCATCGCAGCAATGATTCATTGAGGCACATGCCACCACACACAACATCATTGAGCGGGTGTTTGGGATGCTGAAGGTGCGTTTCCGTTGCCTGGACACCTCTGGTGGTGCCCTACAGTATAGCCCCTCAAAGGCCTGTGGGATATTCCTGGCCTGTTGTATCCTGCACAACATGGCCAAAGACTGTGGGATAGCCATACAGGTCGAAGAGGGGGACAGCGATGGGGTCGACGGTGACGCCGGTGACGATGGGAATGGGCAGACCCCCCTTGGACGATGGGACCCCCAACTGATCTGGCTGGCCCAGCTGCACTGGGACACCATCACAGAGGAGCACTTCAGCCAACACAGGTAAGTCATGGGGCCATGTGCAACCACCAGTGGCTAGGGCACAACCCACATACACACAAGAAAACACACTAGAGGTGCATGATGACAAGGGAAGTGACAGGGCACGGAAGCACACACATACAACCAGGGAAGGGTGAACAGTAACATGCCACATGGACGGACACACACACACACACACACACAATAGGCACAAAGTGCACAGGGGTCAGGTGCAAAACAGAGCCGGAACACAGACACTAGCAACACACATGTCCACAGGGCACCACGTCCACTGACTGTCCATGTGCATGTGTCAGATGCTGGGCACCATCACACTTTGGTGTACAGCGCAATGCAGGCATCATCATGCATACGCACCTGTGGACAGCAGTCGGGAGGATGTGCAGGTGGTCCGTGTGTCTGCGTGTAGGGCTGGGCACCCACCGGTGCACTGCCCACCAAAACACACAATGCACACAGGGCAGTACCAGACAGGGCCCGCACTGGGAGACAGGTCAGTCTTGTGGCACAGTGCCACGTCCACCTCGGATGCATGGGCGGCCCCACCGAGACCCAGCAGCAATGGCAGGCTGAGCACGGGCCTCATGGGGTGGCACCGATGGTCCACCAGGGGTTCCACTGCGCGAACGCGACTGTGCCTGCACAGGTGTCTGCAGCACACCAAACATACCTGCACCAGGAGTGCTCAGGATGCCCACAGCTGAACCCGGTGTCGACAGGGTGGGTGTCGCATGACGCCGGGAATGGGGAGTGGATAGGGAACTGCGCGGTGTGAGTGACACAGGGGCACCTGACTGTGTGCCCAATGTGGCCACGACAGCGCACCAATGCCTGTGTCAGCCTGTCAATGGCAGCGTGACATCCACCTGCAAATGGTCAATCCGCGACAGGATCCTCTCGGGTCCCACTGTGTCGCCTCCCGACCCACCCAGAGCCACACATTGCCGCTCCACGGACGCTGCGATGCGCATCTGCTGTTGTACTCGATGCCGCAGCAGGCAGGTGTGCTCGTCAAAGAGGTCATCTGCCACATCGGCAACCTGTCCCTCACGGTATGGAAGGGCCTGATGTTCAGCACACCTTGAGGGTGGGTGCTGCTCACCAGGACCAGGTATGGGCAAGTCCACAGGTGGTGCACATACGCCACCGCTGAACCCTGTACCCCCAGTCCCGGTGGGTGACTGCTGCTGCTGCCCCTCCGCCTGCTGTGCCCAAGGGATCAGTTGTTCCACCGCTGTGGCCACAACAGTGCCACTGACCTGACCAGCCACCGGTGCTGCCCCACCAGTGCTGACAGGCACAGCCTGGGACTGTGCTGACATGCTGGCACACACGTCGGAACCAGCCAGGTCCATGAGCGTGAGCTGGCCTGCTGTGTGTCCATTCCATGACACACACATGTCAATGCCCATAATGGTCGTTGCATCATCAATGGTGCAGGTCTGTGCCACAGCCACAGCCACAGCATGCTGGCATGCTTGGACGCCAGACCGCTGAGACACAGGAAGGGCCTCCCCCACACCTGTCTCAACGACATCAGTGTTGGCAGCCAGGCGAGCACACTATTGCAATGCACGCTGGCTACCTGTGGAGGTGGATGGTCCCTCCTCCAACTCTAGATGGCTGTCCGCAGTGGACAGGCCCTCCACCACTGACCCCTGCAGACGCGCAGGATCTGTAACAGAAAGTAAGGACACGTTAGTGCATGTGATCTACCTTCACCCCCACCACAGACCATGACGTACCATGCAGTGATGGGCTACCACCTGTCTGGAAGCCACCTCCTGGAATGCCCTCAATGGCACTGCGCTGCATGCTTGCAGTGAGCCTGTCCTCTGCCAGAGTCAGCTGCACCACCTCCGGCTGGCCCCCACCTGTTGCAGCACGTGCCGCCCTGATGGCAGCCACCTTCTCCTTCACCATCCTCCTGTCGGTACCCATCTTCTTCTTACACTCCTGTGCAGAGCGCTGGTGGCTGCCATGCAGGTTGACAGCACATGCCACCCCCTCCCATGCAGCAGCACGGGCCTGAGGGGTGCCCCACTGTCCACTGAGCAGTGACTTCTGATCCAGGTAGGCCTCAAAGAGTGCCTCCGTCTCAGCCTTAGTAAAATTAGACCTCCTCTTCCGCCCACCATCGTCCTCCTCACCCAGTCCTCGCTCGGTCATTTCTCAGCCCTATGGGTGAGAGTGCTTACCTGTGACTGTGCAGTACAAAGCAATTCCCTGAGACCACAGTCCAGAACAGCACACAGCATGCAACTCACCTATAAATTGCAGTAACCGAATATGGCCACTGCAGAACAACGTTGCATTTTTATAGCGTAATCCATGCAAATTAGGTGTGGCGCAACTTTAATGAGATGCAAATCACGTTGCTGCACCATTGAATGGCTGATCGGATGATTTCAATCTCAATCTCAATCTTTATTTATTTATTTAAGGCGCCTTTCTAAAAACCAAGGCGCCTGTACAATACTAGATAAAACAATTACAAATACAATAAACAGCAATATTAAAAATCATTATATGCTTTACTAAAGAGGTGAGTCTTTAAAGATTCTTTAAAACTATGGACAGTAGGGTTTCAACACCTGGACAGGTAGAGAATTCCACAGGGTCGGGGCCATAAAACTAAATGATCTTGCCCTGAAGTTTTTAACGAACCCTGGGAATCTCTAGCAATCCCTCGTCAGTGGATCGGAGAGAGCGGGAGGGACAGTAGGGATGAAGGAGATCTTTCAGGTAAACTGGTCCTGATCATGTAGGGCCTTATAGGTCAGCAAACCGACTTGAAAGTGATTCGCTAGCAACTGGCAACCAGTGCAGACCACGGAGCACAGGCGTTATATGACTGGCCCTAGATGAGCCCGGCAACAGCCTGGCTGCCGATTCTGCACTAGCTGCAGGCGGCTAATCTCAATCCCAGGAAGCCCTAGGTAGGGAGTTAGTAGTAGTCAAGGCGGGAGGTAACGAAGGCGTGGACCAAAATAGGCAGATCATCAGGGGAACCAGGTGTTTCACCCGGGCGATGTTCCTCAGATGGTAAAAAGAGGTTTTGACAACCGCTGACACCTGAGATTTAAATGTCAAGCGGTCATCAAATACAATGCCCAGATTCCGCACTCGGTCTGAGGTAATTAGCGGGATATCCCCGAGCCATAAACCCGAGGGTAATCCAACCAATAAACCCGCCTCCCGGCGATCCTGGCCCACAACCAACACCTCAGTTTTATCAGGGTTCAACCTCAGCCAACTCACATTCATCCAGTCCTGGATTTCAGCAAGACAGTTATTAAAGACCGAAAAGGCAGCATCTTGACCGGGCGCAAAGGACATGTACAGCTGAGTATCATCTGCATAGCAGTGAAAACTCAGACCATACCACACTAATAATGGCTCCTAATGGCAGCATATATACTGCAAACAACATGGGTGCCAAATGGACCTCATGGGCACTTACAGGATAGGGAGAATGATGCTGAGGAAAAATCCCAGACACCACTCTCTGAGTCTCCACCGAGGTAAGACCGAAACCAACTGAGGACTGAACCAGACAGTCCACAGATAGACCGCAGGCTGCTCCAATAGCACACCATGGTCTACAGTATCAAATGCTGCAGAGAGATCAAGAAGGACCAGAATGGAACGAGATCTTCGATCTCTCGCTATTAGGAGGTCATTTAGCACCCAAATCAGAACTGTCTCGGTACTATGTCTTTTTCTAAATCCGGACTGGAGAGAATCGTAGAGACTGTGGCTGGTCAAATGATCATTTAACTGCAAAGCAACCACCTTCTCAATAACTTTACCAACAAAGGGTAAGTTAGAGACAGGCCTGTAGTTTCCAGGCAGTCGGGTCCAAGGAGGATTTCTTAAGAGAGGGCTGGACCACCACCTCCTTTAGAGGATTTGGAAAAATCCCCCTCTCCATGGACCTACAGACTATCTCAGCTAGGATGGGGCCGATTTTATCCACACAGCCCACTAAGAGACGTGTGGGGCCCGGATCCAAACTACAGTTGGTCGGACGCAATAATTGTATGATCATCACAATTTCTTCAATTGTGGTAAGGCCGAAGTCAGACCACACAAACTGGGTGTCCGACATCTCCTGCCAACCATCACTACTCCCATTAGAGAGGGTTAGATGGATGTCCGATCTGATTGTGGCAACCTTATCTGAAAAGAATAGAGCAAACTCCTCACACCGTTTTGAGAAAACTTCTTGGGCTGCAGACAGATTGATTGCACAATCTGTCCACAGTCCGGAAGAGCTGAGCTGGTCTATTCTGTGCAGCAGCAATCTCTCTGGACAGGAATTCTGCCTTCTTACAAGAGATTGCTGATTGATAGATCACATAGTGATCCATCAAACTAAGTCTGTCACAATCCTGACCCGACCTCCGCCAGCACCTCTCCAACCTTCATCCAACTCTCCTCAACTCCCTCAAAGTCTGATCAAGCCAAGGAGACTTGGGTCGAATAGTGAGAGGATGAACACGAACAGGAGCAATGGAATCCAGGGCCCCTGCCACCGCCTCATTATAGGCAAGTACCAGCTCTCCTGGATCCATGCAATCTCTCAGTAAGCTCGATAGGTCCAGCACCGCCATCAGGCCGTCAGGGGAAACACTCCTTAAAGGGCGATACCGGACCATCTCCATAGGGGCCGGCCTACAAGGGGTGGCCACAAAACTGAGCCCAATTGAGTGATGATCAGACCATCCGACTGGTTCCACCACCAGGTTGGATATCTCCATCCCCAGAAGGAACACCAAATCCAGTGAATGACCACCAATATGGGTCGAGGAGGAAATAACCTGTGTGAAGCCCAGTGACATCATTAACTGGAGGAAGTCTTGACCAAACTGCGAGACCTCATCGTCAACCCAGGCATTGAAGTCCCGTAGAACCAACCATCTGGGGACCCCAATGTCAGGTCGACAACGAGGTCCGCTGACTTCTAGAGGAAAACATTCCCATCACCTGGTGGACGGTATAATGAAGTATCCTGCACCCCACACCCTCACCCACAATACATTCAAAGGATTTGGTAGTTCCCACCGGTACCTCCACTAGGCCCAGTTCTGATCTAAAACAGATGGCAACACCCCCGCCCCTACGATCCAACCTCGGGTGGTGTATCACTGAGTGCCCGGCTGGAACTGCTGCCTCCAAAACTGGTCCAGCATTTTCATCCAGCCAGGTCTCAGTGATGCACGCCAGGTCTGATGTCCCAACAAAATCAGCTATAAGAGCCGTTTTGTTTCTAATAGACCTGGCGTTTCACAACACCGCCAGTAGGATGAGCCACCGAGGATGACCGTGTTACCTGCTGACTATAGTCAGAACTCCTTGGGTATGGGAACCAGGCAGGAGGACCCTTTCCTGGGCCCATTTCACCCAGGGCATCTCCTTGTCCCCACTATCCCTATCCGCCCGCTCCTTTCCGTTCCCTCTCCAAACCCAGGCCCCGTCCTCCTCCTTCTTCTAACAATCCCTAGAGCCCTACATCGTCTATAAACTTCTATTGATAGGGGGGGACAGGAAAAAGGACGAAGGTCTCTGAGTTTGGAAGGGGAATAACGCCCAACAGTCCTTATACTATCCCAACACATATTTACTATTCTAATATGTGTCAAAATAAGTAATCCTAATTTTTTTTTTATAAAATTATTTAACCCACCTCTTATTTCTAAATAAAAACCAATCCTAAATAATAATTTCACTAAAAACTCACCCTCCAAACCTATACAAAACACAAACAAATAAAACAAACCACTAATTAACTTCCCCACCCAGTCCTCTCACCACTGGAAAGGAAAATAAAATATACCTAAAACTAATATTCCTTACAATATAAACAAATAATAACTTTAAAATTAGATAAAACGTCCAAACAGTCACAATTTCATCAAATTATCATCCAGTGAAGAAATCACTCGCACAATGAAATAGTTCAGCCAGATTAACGCTAAAATAAAAACCAGAAATTTGTCTCTCAGAAACTGATAACAATATTCCAGTTCGAATGTATCTGAAGAAGGCAGTCTCAAGGCACCCAGAACGTCAAATCTTAAGTCGTATGTTATCCCAATATAGCACCACTCTGCAATGTAGGGTAACAATGTGAGGTCCATGTGATGTAACCAATGAGCAAAACCCAGGATGCAAAAGTGGTGGAAAGTTTTTATTATCCAATATCTGTGGTACTCTCACTACCACTACATTTGCATATGACGACTGAATATCGCGCTGTTGCGCTTTGCGCAATTGTGTTGAACGTGCTGAGCCAAAGGCGCAGTTATGTGGCTGCATAGTACACCGCACTGCGCATGCCCAGGTAGATTACGCAGGCATCTGCCACGCTGATGACATGCTGTGCACGGTAGGCAATTCAGGTCATGGCCATCATTGTGCCAGTGGCGCTATGGCGAGGGTCACTACATGGCACTGTGGCACAACTGCGCTATAGTTCGCTGTGGCGATGGCACACAGGCAACCAATCGTGCTAGACGCATAGATGTCCGATGGCGCTGTGCATGGGCTTGCGCCAGAGACCCATGAACCTGTGCCCGACCTTTGCCCCCTTGGTGCACGCGCCTGGCATGGTTGTAGTTTATCGCGCTGTTCGGTGACAGCGCGATAGGGAATGGCGGCGCAACCGACAGCAATAGGGAATGGCGCGGTGCACGTACTGCGCAGCACCTCCACATGGGGTTGCCGCGCTGCGGAGCGCCATATTGCCTACTGTAGCACTAGAAATGGCACGCAGGAGAGCCCCTCAGTGGAGTGCCCTTGAGCTGGCCAACCTTGTGGCCATTGTGGAGCCACACTATGGCCCACTGTTTGGTGAGGTGCCACTGGACAGGGCCAGGACCCAGGTGTGGCAAGAGGTGGCCACTGACCTGGAGGTGGCCACTGGCTGCAGGAGGATGGCTGAGCAGTGCAAGCACCGGTATGGGGACCTGAGACGGAGGGAGCCGGGGCTACTGGCACGTCTGCGGTCGCATGCCAGGAGGGGCGTGGTGCCTCGTCCAGGTGGGTGATACATCTACAAACCTGTATTGTCCATATGGGTTACACTATCTTATGTGTCCAGCACATAGGGGAGGGATGGTCTAGGGTTGGCTGTGGCGGTGTTTACAGGGTATGGGATGGATGGGTCTGGCTGGGTGGGTGGGCACACACATTGGGGCAGGGGGAATATGCATTGGGTTTGTACTGATGTGTTTCTCTCCTTTTGCCTCCCACAGGCATTGCAGAGTGGAAGAGGGCCACGGAGCAGCAGCGGAGGGTGGTGGAAGCTGAACGGGAGCGTGTCGGGGAACAACCCCAACACCAGCGACAACCCGATGAGGGTGAGTGCCATGACACCATGATTGCTATTGCATGCTGTGTGACAGGGTGGGGAGCAGGGCATGGCCACCATCCATGGACACCACTGCCATGCACGCGACATGTGACAGTCAGCACTGTCCAGTGGCACTGCATGTCTGGGAGTGCGTCAATGGTGGTCCATGCGTGCACTGGGCATGTGGCTGTGGCACTGCCTGCCCACCGCATAGCCACGTTACTGTACGGCCTTGGTTGTGCTGTGCTGGACATGGGCGGTGTGTGTGTACAGTGGTACACATGGCTGTTGCTGCCTGGTTGGGCATGTCTTGTGCACATGGTCACTGTGGGTGGGTGCACACCATCACAGGAGCGGGGCACATGGCTGTATGCCATGCATGATGGGTGGGCTGCAGGGGGATGGACAGTCACACCCATTGACTCTGATCCCTTGTCCTAGGTGTGCGGACACTCCTGAGGATAGAGCGGTCCATCCAGGATCTGGTTCGTGTGGTGGCAGAATCCCTTGCCATCCTACAGGATCTCCATTGGCATGAGGTGAGGAGAAGGAGGAGGTGACCCCGGGAACGGCCCCAGGCAGTGGAGGAGCAGGCTGGACGCCAGTGAACATGCACAACCTCCTCCCTTTGCCCGACTCTCACACCTCGCCTTGCCTCTCCCATTTGTTCACCCCTGCCCCTTACCCACCCCCACCTTGTTCCTGTCCCTCCACCCCATATATGTATATATATATATGTATATAGTTGTTGTTGTTATGTATTTTGAATATAGTAATTTTGATATGAATACTGTGGTGGTCTCTGATTTGCAGCAGGCTATAGGTTCTCAGTTGCAGTGGTGTGCATGGCATCTGGGGTGATTCAGTCATGGGTATGTGTGTGTGTGCGTGGGGAGGTGTCTCTGGTGTGGGAGTGGCTATCAGTCGGCATCTGTGGTGTGTGTTGTTCTCTGTGCATTGCATTACTGTGTGCAGTGAGCCATGGTGCCTGCTCTGTGTCCATTGTGCCCCTGTCAACCTGTCCTTGGCCTGTGCAGCTGACACCCTTGCATGCCTGTGGCCTGTGAGGTCTGCTGCCTTGTCAGTGGTGACTGTTCCTGCAGGTCATCCACTGTGACCGTCATAATTCTGGGTTGCCTCCTGTCACTGGTGAGGTGCATGTTTGCCTCGGGTGACACTGTGGCCTCCGCAGTTGCTGTACCACCTCCATGCTGTGGCTTGTGTGTGTTGCAGGGACTGTGCATCACTGTCTGTGACTTGTCATCCAGGCATATGCTGGTGGCGTACAGGGCCACAGTTCATGCACAGGGTGGGTGTCACCCATGTGCCATGGTGGACTACAGGCTGTGTGTGCACAGTTTACATGGGCCCACACTGGGGGCTTGGTTGCCACACTACTGCGTCCCTGTGTTGGCGTCCCCGAGGGTATGGGTGTGTGTTTGCCCCTGCACTGTGTTGCATCCGATGTGCTGCCTCCTTCCACGCAGCACTGTGGGTGTCTGTGCTGGCTGCTGTGGCTCATGGTGGGTCGCAGTGTGACACTTGTCTACTGTGCAGGGTGCTGTATCAATGGCAGTGGTGTCAGGGGCACGCCCTTTCCCGTGTGAGGTACCTCTTGTGGCGACACATGTTTGGTCTCTCAGCTGTGCCTCAGGGGGATTGTGCATGTTGGCACTGTGTCTGCCATTGTTGCATTGCCGTAGGCTGGTCACCCACTGCTGGGTGCTCATGGTGGGTCTGGCTTGTATGGTTCTGTGGTACACGAGGTTGCAGTGTGACAGTGAGGGGGGGGTATGCATGGGGATTCCTGCAGTGATGGTCACTGCTCATGGGGGATGTCTTGGGGTCACGGTGCAGGGTGTGCTGTGCACAGGGGGGTGGCTGCTGTACCATGGGGTGGTCCGCCCTCCTTGTGTGGCAGTCTCAGCTTGCCGGTGAGTGAGCTGGGGCAACATGGCCCAGCTGTGTTTTGTTTGGTTGTCCCCATGGGCCGGTGGATATTCCATCCCTTCCCCAGTTGTGCTGTGCTTGGGGTGTGGGGGTGCATTGTCAGTTCTGCAGTGTGTTCCTGTGCCCATCTGTGGCATGGGTGGTGGGCCCCTACCTACCTCCCTGGTTGTGCAGTTCCATTGCTCTGCTGCTGGGGGGCACCCTGCTTGTGCTATGGTGCCTCTGGGCTGCTCAGCTGGGCAGCCCTTGTTGCGCTATAGGGCATCATATCTGCTCAGCTTCCCCTTCCTAGTTGCGCTATGGTGCAAGTTGTGCGATATTCAGACTTTGGCTGTTAGCGCAATTTGGCTTGCTGCTTTTTTGAATATCGTGTCTATTACGCATGGGTGCAATGGACTTGTGCTTGCTCCTGCTATTGTGCAGTTTTTGGGCGCAGTTTGACTATCCAGCCCCGTAGACTAGAGTGAGCGGGAGCACCGAGAAGGGCGACCGAGTATCGGGCAGAAGCAGACAGGAGTGGAAACAGCATCAGCTAAAACAGAGAAAATCGAGCAGGCTGGCAGATGAGTGAGCCAGTAAGGAGAGACAAACAGACAGCCCCTTGCTTCCTGTAGTTTGCTTGGAACCATATACGATATAAAATAGTATATGGACAGCCATATACAGACAAGGCTGTGTTTCCATCTCGGGGCTGAGATGACATCGGGACCTCTCGAGCTTTGCTCTCAAGGTCCCTGTGATGTCATCTCAACCCCTCAATGGAAACGCAGCCTTGTTGTGTATGGTTGTCCATACACTATTCTATATGATATAGCTTATGACAGACTGGAACAAACTGCAGCTTCTGCTGATGCTGTCAAGGTGAATATTTCCAAACCCAGGACAAACAGCAGACATTTTTAACTTGGTAAACATATTTAGAAGTACTTGTATTACAGTGGCAGGCTGAGCAAAAGGGGTCAAGTAATAGTGACAGAGAATGTTCTCCCTATCAGGCAAAAGACATACAGATGACGAGAGCAGTTAAGAGCAGACATGGTTAAGGAAAGATAAAAAAATTTAAGAGCTGGGTATCATTGAAGAATCAAGAAGTGCTTGGTAATCACCAATGGGGATTGTTTATGAAAAAGAAGGAGGGGTAAGAATCTTCCTTGATTTTAGGAAACTTAAGCAAGTGTTTGTATTTGACAGTTATCCTATGTCCAGGATAGATGATTTGGTGGACAGATTGGGAAGTGCCAAGTACATTAATATCTTCAATTTCTCCAAGGGTTACTGGCAAATTCCCCTAGCTAAAGAATCCAGAGGCAAAACTGCATTTTTCACTCCAGTTGGATTCTGTCAGTTCACCACCATGCCGTTTGGTTTACATAGTGCACCCACTGCATTCCGGCGGTACATGGGTGTAATTCTAACGCCTTACTCTGGTTATTGTGCTTCTTTACCTTGTTAGAGTCTTGGTGTATGGTCCAGACTGGAAAAGCCACCTGGAACACCTATAAGCAGTTACCCAGTCTATTAAAACTGCAGGCCTGACCATTAATCCTACTAAGCGTGCATTAGGCATGCAGGAAAGCAGATACAGTATTTGTGTTATATTTTGGGAGATGGAAAAGTAAAGCCAGAGATTTTTAACACAGAAGCTGTAGCTAAACGTCCTGTCCCTAAAACAAAGATGCGTATCAGGTCATTTTTAGGTCTGGCTGGTTACTACAGGAGTTTTGTTCTCAGCTTTGCCTAGTTAGCTACTCCCCTCACTGAACTCATGAAAAACCGGTACCAGAATAATGTGAAATGGTCCTCAGAGTTTGGTGAAGCTTTTCGGACCATCAAGGCTGCATTATATTCAGCCCTTGTTTTAATAAGTCCAGACTCAGAGAAACCATTTCTGTTACAGATAGATACAGCAGAGGTAGGCATAGGTGCAGTCCTGAGTCAGAATGTAGATAGGAAGGAAAATTCCATTCACTGAGGAAATTCCTTTTTATAGAAACATAGTCAATTACATTGGAAAAAGACCCAAGGTTCATCCAGTCTGCCCAATTTTCTTACCCATTCCTCCATGACCTAGTGTTGAAGAGGGTTTTTACCTTAGGTTCAGTTCTACCCTTTTCCCCATCTGACCCGACTACACTTTCTATCCCTTCCCTTCCCTTCTTACACCTCCGTTTGGTGCTATGAACCCCCTGTATCTGTCCCACCGGTCTTGAACCCATGAATAGACCTGGCCCCACCATTTCTTTTAGCAATCTGTTCCATCCTTCCACCACCCTTTTAGCGAAGAACTTCCTTACATCCCTCCTACATCTGCCACTGTCTAGTCTCCACTTGTGCCCCCTTATCACTGTATTACCTGTCCTACTGAACAGGTCTTCATTGCTCACTCTGTTTACCCCCTGCAGTAACTGGTAAGTTTCAATCATATCTCCTCTCTCCCCTGGCCTCCAGCATGTAAATTTAAAAGGGGGTGGGGGAATCCTTGATGGTTCATATTTGCCTACTCTTACCCTATAGTTGTGAGTTATCCCAAGATCAAGTGTACATGTTTTGGTCCGCTGGCTGCTTCTCATATGATCTGCCCTGCTGGCACTGGGTCAACAAGATGATCCTACTCTGCACAGTCTTCAGTCTATCCCTGTCCTTCGTCAGGTGCAGGCTCCAAACCTGGGCACAGTATTATAGATGGGGCTTCACAATGGAGCTGTACAGGGGCAATATCACCTCCCTCTGCCTACTGCTGAATCCTCTCCATATACATGCCAACATTCTGGTTGCCTTGCTGTATGCTTCGTTTCACTAGTTTGAGGATTTGAGATTGCTGTTGATAATTACGCCAAACTTTATTTTTTGTGTCATTGTAGACATCTGAACCCTCCCCCCCCATCCAATACTTAGTGCTTGTATTCTTCCTACCACTGTTCATCATTACACTTTTTAGAATTAAACATCAGTTTCTAGACTTTGGACAACCTTTCTAATTTGTCCAAATCACTCTTTAATTCCCTTACCTGTCCACCCTGCCACAGAGTTTTGTGTGTTATCTGCAAAGAGACATTTCCAGCCATGGATACCCTCCCCACTGCCACTGATAAACATATTGAACATGACAGGATTGATCCCTGTGGCACCCAGCTTGTGATCGTCTCATCTGCTTGTGTAATCCCGTCCAGCACTACCCTCTGCTTCCTTTCCCCTAACCAGTATCCAATCCACTTTATGAGCCCTTCCCCTATCCTCAGATCCTCCAGCTTCTCTAGTAGCCTCTTTTGAGGAACTAAACTGAAAGCCTTATTGAAGTTGAAACAGATCACATTACCTGCTTGTCCTCTAGTAACTGCTCTTATGACCTAGTCAAGGAATATTAAGTTTAGTCTGGCACAGTCTTCCCACCACAAAACACATGCTGCTTACTGTCCTGTAGCCTTTTAGGCTCTAGGTATTCCACAGTTTTTCCCTGGCAAGGTCTTCATTAGCTAACCAACAATTGCCATAATACTGACTGGCCTGTTGTCACCCAAGTATTCTCTGTCGCCACCATTGTGAAGCAGAACCATACTTGCAGAGCTCCAGTCCCCTGGCATGTCCTCTCTTTGCAGAGAGCACCTAAACAGGTCTGCCAAGGGTGCTGCCTATTCTGATTCCATTTCCTTCAGCACCATTGGGTGTCCACCCTACGGGCTGCTAACACTTTCCTCACCCTGTCCTCTATGGTTATGTTCTGTTCTATCCCTCTTATCCCTCTAGAGGACACCTCACGCCTCTTTTTGATCACAGTCCTGAGTCCTCCACCATGAACATTGATCAATAGAAGTTGTTTAATACAGCAGCCTTTTGCTCATCATCCTCTGCTAACCTCCCTCTTATATCCTTTGGCTACTCCACACTTGGAAGCTCAGGTAATAAAACCAAGATGTCTGCAGAAACTTTTAATAAAGGATAAGGACTCTGATGCATGTAGTGGTAAGAATTAAGTTTAAGTACCCATAATTGGCATCTTTTCACCTGTATTACAACTTGACAAAGTATCAGTAATGGCAGATGTAGCAGCAGTAACACAGCATATGTAGTATCTGCTGACTCTGCCTTGTTCCTCATTGCCCTGCTGCGTGTACCTTTGGGCGAGATCTTCTTCATGTATTGTTTCTGATGATCTGACTGTCTGCCAGTGTTGCATTGCTCATACTGTGTCTGTGGTTCTGCTTAAGAGTTCAAAGGTTTCCAGATGGATAGTGAAGCAGTGGCTTCTCTGGGATCTAAGAAAAATGATTACTGCCTTTTAAGTTTAGTCCTAGTTTTTATGGAGGAGAAAAAGCTTAAAGAACGACATGGGTTCAAATGGATTGTGCTGCTGTGTCCAAAGCCATCAGCTTTTGTAGAAGTTCAGGGCTATAGGGAAAGGGAAAGAGGAAGTTGTTTAAACAGGAAAGGTACACTAAGCTGGAACTTGTTTCCAGGTGTAACCTGGGACAACAAGGAAGTTAAGTGACTTGGTCTCAGGGTCACACAGTATGCAAGTGGGAGCTGATGGGATTCAAACTCAGGTCTCCCTGATTTGCAGCTCAGTGCTCTTAACCACTATGCTATACTGCCTCCTAAGTCAGGGTGTACCTGAATTCTCAGACTTCTCACCATCAGACCACCATACATTCTCACCCTTCTCAAAATGTACTTCTGGTCCCAGTGTCTCAGTAATTTCCAATAGATGAATTGGTGTGGGCGAAAAGACTGAAGTTAACTTTGGATGGACCCTCACTTCTCAGTAAGCACAGTCAAGCTCAGTCCTCTGCTCTGAGAAACTGGGGCACTTTGCTGTGGAATTCCTTGAAGAAACCTACTGGGTATCCATGTCCTTCCAGCCCCTCAAAAACATTGCCCAATTTCTCCCTTCATATCTAACCTCTCTACTATCCCTCCCCCTTCGTCCTCTTACTCTTTTCCTACTGCCTGCTCTCATTTTTTTGCTTTCCCTCAAATGAAATCTACTGCTGCCCAAGCTGCCATCTCATTTCATTTCCCTAAACTTTAGGGTTCCCTTCCCCTTTCTGTTCATCCTGCTCCTTCCTTTCCTACTCTTAAAGCTCTCCTCTGTGAGTTCTCTACTCACTCCTGCGTTTACTTCTGATTTGGGTCTACTTCTTACCTGTAATTTACCTAATCAGTACTTGAGTTCCAGCGAGTTGGCAGCCCCACTCAGTCACACCAGGAGCAACTTGGAGCAGCACAGAAGGTATCACGAGGGCAACAGTAGCTAAAACACTGTCCTCCCTCCCAATGACTGCCAAAGATCCCATGGATACCAGAAAAAAGGTCACAGATTTTGAATTTGACACCATCTCCTCCATCACAGCTCCAGGAAATCAGGAGGCAGTAAAGAACAAAGGGAACTTCCAGATTTTTTTCTTTCGCTCACTACTTGAGCTCCAGTGAGTTGGCAACCCGACTCAGTCACATCAGGAGCAACATGGAGCAGCACAGAAGGGGTCGCGAGGGCAACAGTAGCTCAAAAGCTGTACTCCCTCCCAATGACCACCAGAGACCCCATGGACACCAGAACAAAAGTCACAGATTTTGAATTTGGCACCATCTCCTTCACCGCAGCTCCAGCAAATCAGGAGGTGGTAAAGAACAAAGGGAACTTCCTGATATGATATTTTTCTTTGCCTCACTACTTGAGCTCCAGCGAGTTGGCAACCTGACTCAGTCACACTAGGTGCAACTCGCAGCAGCACAGAAGGGGTTGCGAGGGCAACAATAGCTGAAACGCTGTCCTCCCCCCAATGACCCCCAGAGACCCCATGGACACCAGAATAAAGGGTGCAGATTTTGAATTTGTTGTCATCTTCTGTACCGCATCTCCAACAAATCAGGAGGTGGTGAAGAACAAAGGGGACTTACTGCCAAACAAACTGTTTGTTGTGCTTGTGTGGTGGAGGTATTGTTAATGCTGGATTTCTGAATAAAGGACTAAACATTTTTTTAATGTGCTTTGCCTTTTTCAAGCACAAGTGAGTGCCAAGGTTATTTTGTTTTGGAAACAAAGGGGACTTCTTGACTTTTTACGTTATTTGCACTTGCACAAGAAACGTTTTGCTACAGAGAATGGCATTTCAGAGGTGTGTCACTAACTAGCTCAATGCAGGTAAAGCTGCATTGGGCTTGCCCTTGACAGACCAATGATCATGCAAGCCAAGTATGATAGTGGTTCACAGATTATGGGAAGAAACTTTATGTAGTTGAAATGAATGAACTGCTCCAATGAGAGAGCACTTGGCCCTTTCATTTGCGGCTTTATGCTCTCTCATTGGAAGGCTTCATTCATTTCCAATTCCCCTACTTCTCTGGTATACATGTCTCTCATCTTTTCTTCCCTTGTTCATTCTCTATTTTTCCCCTCCTCTTCAGTGCTCCCTTTTCCTTGCTGTATCTGCCCCCCCACACACCTTTTGTCTCATTTGTTCCCCCGTACCTCGTATCCCCATTGCCATCCCTCCTCTGTCTGCTCATGTTTTGTTTTGCCCATTTCTCCATGGTTCTCAGAGCTATAATTGTTGGCAACACTTCACAATTTAGGATGCACACAAGTACAACACAAACAAGTGATTAGCAGAAAAAAAAATTAGGGGCTCCCCAGTAATGGATTCTGTGGGACAGCCCATACACCAAGGGTAGGTTCTAACTGCCCCCCCAATCAAAGAGTGTGCAAGAGATCAACACTGAGTAAGCTGTCACCTCCTTCCCATGTTCATGTGACACAGCCCATGCCTGGCTCAGAAATGCCTCATGCACATACATACGCAAGCAGTGAGTTTGGTACCAGCACGCGGGGACACTTACTGACACTCCGTCTGAGCCTGTGACATGGGGCAATATAGCATCACCTCCTGCAAGACCATCCTTATCTTCTTCAACCTCATCTTCTGGGCAAGTGACAGGCCTCCTGGGGTAACAGACGGTGTGCCCACCCACCCAGAGACCAGAATGCACCCCCTCCCCAAAACTGGCAGAGTTTCTTCCCCTCTGTGCATTCCCGGGGGAGAGACACCACTGCACAGCATCTGTTTCTATAACCAGTTCCCTGGAGATGGACAAACAGCCACTAGCAGCCACCCCTGACTTTAAAAAACAACCATAACCCCCATTCTCAGATAGAGGGACCAGGAATTGACTCCCTCACATCTTCCTTTATTAGTAAACAGTGATGTCTGAAATAAAATTCTGTCCAGTGGCACAGTCACTCAGGCCTGGGAATTAAGGGGTTGACCCCCAAACCTCTCAATTACTGTGACTTCTGCATAGCTCTGTGTATTGTTTGCCTGACATTTTTACCCTTGCTCTGCAAAGCTATACTGATGCTCTTCATCATGTTAGATAGATTTCTTTACATGTAAATGTTAAAAATTATAATTAACGTGATAGAAACATTCCTTAACGCTAAATATATGGTGCCCACTATTTCATTAGTCTTTCAAGAAAGTGCTATACATGCTGGTCATTTGCTCTGGATTTTATAGACCAGTACTGTGCATTTTAATAATAATGTTGGGAAGTATGCTTGCCCCTTACTACCCATTTGTTTTCAGAAACATAAGCGTAGAGGGCACTGCCACAGCACCCCTGTATAATGTGCTACTGTCCAGTGCACCTATCTGGTTAACAAAAACAAAATAAATATATCTTCACCACCCTTCCTATCAGTGCCAAACACCAAAACAACAAATACAAGCAAGCAACGTTTGGCATTGACAAATGCTTGTTTCTTTCCCTCACTACTTGAGCTCCAATGAGTCGACAACCCGACTCAGTCACACAAGGAGCAACTTGGAGCACCACAGAAGGGGTCGTGAGGGTGGAACATATGCCCCCCCCCACTTCCTGCCCACCCAAGTATCGAATAGTCTTCTAAATGACTGACATCTGTAGTCAGTAACTGGTGATGGGACTCAGGGAACTTGGGGTAACACATGTGAGTAGGTGAGTTTTGTGTTCTGTAAGTTCAGTTCAATCCTGCCTGCCCTTGTCTTGCACATTACTTCCTGCAACCTGCTTTGTTTAATGTAAAGTGATACCCTGTGATGGCTTTATTATGTGTCTGAGAGTTTAGTTTAATCCTGCCAGGGCTGACTGTGTGTCTGAGAGTTTAGTTAATCCTGCCTGTCCCTATCTTGCCTACTGCTTCCTGCAACCTGCTTTGTTTAAGGAAATATGATACCCAGGGCCGACTTCTAATAGCATTGCTTTGCTTCAGGATATTGTTACAACTTAGTTTATCCTGCCTGTCCCTAGCTTGCCTAATTCTTATTGCAACCTGCTTTGTTAAATGAAATATGATACCCAGGGCTGGCTTCTAATAGTATTGCTTTTCATAGATTCATAGAAGTAGCCAGCAGATAGGGACCGTGTGGCCCACCTAGTCTGCCCAAGGGAACCCTCCAGTATGTCGTCAACTGGTGGGTCCCTAAGGTTCCATACTGGGCCCAATACTATTTTCCATATTTCTCAACGACCTCCCCTAAGCTTGTTTATCCTCGCACATACACATGTATGCTGATGACGTGGTACTTTACACATCTTATCCATCAGTCATCGCAGTTGAGGTCCCACTTCAGTGTGACTTCCTACACATGTACTGACTCCAGGCTATCCAACTCAAAATTAATACCAAAAAAACTGTGTCCATGACTTTTCGGCACTGGCCAGAAGCTAGCCATGCTATCACCTTCCCATGTCTTCTCTACCCTTGATGGCACCCAACTTGAGGCAGTCTCTGCCTTCAAAAATTTGAGAGTTTGGCTTGATAGCAAACTGGACTTCTCCACACACATTGACTACCTCCTCTCTGAGCTCTGCACCAAGCTTGGTGCTTTACATCACAACAAGGTCTACTTCTCCCTTCCAATCCATAGGAAATTGGTCACAAAATTGATTCTCCCCATTGTCAATTACACTGATGTTGTCTACAGATCTGCCCCATCCTCCTCACTCACCAGACTGGATACCCTCTGCAACACTTTCTGTCATTTTGCCACTAACATTCCCCCACCGCACCCACCACTGTTCACTTTATTCCCTACTGTCCTTACTTCCCCTGCCCTTACATCGCCAGGCACACTGCTCTATCTTCATTGCCAAATACTTCTTTGGTTCAATACCCACCTACCTATCCTCTCTCCTCTCCCCTCTAGTTGCCTCTGCCTCTGAACTATGTTCTAGAGACTTGAACACTCTTTCCATCCCTATCCCACACTCTAGCACTGGTCAAGTGACTTTCTCTCGCTGGCTCTCTGCTGTCTGGAACCAGCTACTCTTCTCTTTCTGGCTTTCCCCCTCGCTCCTTTCTTTTACTTTTCTTTTACTTAGGCTTCTTGCAGTTGCAATCCTCCCCCTGAAACTGTATGAAACTGCACTCCTTCCTGTACTTGTATTTTGCTATCTGATCGTGGCACACTGGCACTGTTGCCTCACTAGCACTGTGTTATTTCTGTCTGAATGATTGTTCCTTATTATGCTGTAATCCTATTCAATCTGTACCCCAGGGTTTTTTCAACCAGGGGTCCTAGGCCCCCTGGGGGTCTCTAAGCAAGGCACAGGGGGTCCTTGGAGTGAGCAGGAAAAAAAGTTAAATGTGAAACTGTAGAAACAGTGTTCAATACTGTCTCAGTGTTTTGAACACTGTTTCTATTCTCTGCCATTGCAGCCCCAAGTGTGTTCATGCTCCTTTTCATAAAATAAGTACTTGGAGGCAAGCAGCTGTAAAGAAAAGAGACCAGTTGAAACTGGTTATTTGTTTTAACTTGAGCTGCATTTCATTTGTAGTACCTAGTATGTATCAGTAGTGTGCAGAGCAACATCTTTCACCACATTTACTTCTCTCCTTCACACAGTTACAGGTATAAAAGGTGTCATAAAAATGTATTTAACCCATTTAGAAAGACATTATCCAGACTTGTTCCACCAAATTACACAAAAGGGGAATATTCCTGCCCTGCAGGACTGTCCAGACTAGCACCTACAGCCTGCTGGTGGCCATCTTGGATCATCTCTGCGGGATTCAGATCTGGATCTTTATTCACAATTCTCCACTCTTAATACCTCCCACACCTCCATTTCCTCTGGGTCACATAGTGAATATGGGATTCAAATCTGGCCTCTGGCCAGACATTCTGTGCTCAAACTCCATACCCTCATCACCAGTTGTGTAAGAAACTTAACCTCCACCCACCCTGCACCCTCTGTCTGCCATTGCTGGTAGGGGGTCCCTGCTACTACTGACATTTGCTCTGAGGGTCCTTGCACACAAAAAGGTTGAAAACACCTGCTGTACCCCTTCCTCTGATTCACACCTGGAAACTAGCCTTGACTCAGTGTGCCTATCCTGGTTACCAAATTTTAAATAAAAATTAAATAAAATATTATATAATTTATTGTCATTAAGCACTTCCCTACTTCCCCAGTTCAGTCATTTCCCCAGTTTCATATAATTTGTGAAGCTGATATCTATTTAATTGTTCTTTTGTTTAGTTCAACCATTTATTGCATGGTAACTTACTTAGTGTTAATTTATTACTAGGCATAATTGTCCTGTTTATTTTTTAGCATACATATTCCATTCTATGTATTTTATAATCTGTATTTTGTATCTGTTATCTTTTCCTCTCTTTCCCTTCCCCTAGGACACATCTGGAAATGAGTTGTTGCCATCTTGGTACAGTATGTCTTTCCTGGTAAAACCTTTGAAATAAATAAATACGTACATACATACAGTACATAAGTAATACATTTCTGATTTACCCACCAGGATCTGCATTCTAAATTCTCCACCTTCATCTTCAGATACTCCAATTCTTTGGTATTCTAATGATATCTTGTAGGGGGGCTATTATGTCCTCAGCAGGGCTTATGTGGCCCTCAAGTATGGTAGATGGAAGAGCCAGGTCTCCCATTTTTTCCATTCAACTAATAACAGCTGTTATCAGTGTAGTAAATCCTTCCTGCATTTTTTCAAACCAGAGGTGCACAGTGAATCTTACTATCTTAGAATCTTTTCAAAAGGGCTACCATACCTACCTGTATAATTAAGCACAGTGTGCTCTTGCACATAGCTGGTTCTCAACTGTCTGTCGTATGTCAGTCTAATGCTCGCAGGCCCTATTTTGTCCAAAAATTATTTGTGATAAAGTTTGCTTCCCTTTGTTTCTTGCTTTTGATACTCTGCTGTTTACTATTATACCCTTTTATTTGCTTTGTATTCTTTCTCTTTTAGATCATTGGTAACTGTTTTATTTGTACTCTGTACCTCTGATAGTGCATATGATGAATGTATGTACTGGATGTTGCTGCAAAGTATTGTAATGTTGTCTCTATTGTAACCTGAGATCACTCTTGGAGTGCAAGGATTTCCACGGACCGTCATGGACGCCGGCTGTTCAAGCCACCCATTTTGTTTTAAGTCTTTTAGCACAAGTATGCTTCTCATTCTGACCTTTTCTTTTTAATGGTTACAACATTGTCTGTTGTATTGCTTGATACTTCTGCCTTTTTTCCTGCCTTATAACTTTTGGTGTCATATTTGGAAATAGTGAACTTTGCCCAACAAGCCTTCTTATTCAAGGATATTTATTGAGAAACAGAATCATGAATTTTTATGGGGAACCAACAGTTTCTGCTTACTAGGCTGAAGATTCAGCCTCAGAAGCAGTATCTTTGGGCATTTTTGGATACAGAGTATTGGGCACAGAACTTTGTTCATCCTGTTCTTGACTTCTTTTGTGATTTGAAGGTCCGTGTTCGCAGGATTGGAACATTTTCATTCTTGCCAGCAAGAACCCAGATTAGAATTAAAGTGGAACTAAAATGGATGTTTAGTTATTATATTTTAACTGAAACTTTCTATGAAGTGAACAATTTGGATTTGGATTTTGGAAACCAAGGACTTTTTTCTGGTTCCTTCCTTCTACCTCCTTATATTTTTATTCCTTTGTATTTGTTGTATTTTGTTAGACTCCTAGATTTTTGTGAGTATTTGTTTAAGCCTGTGATGAATTATAACTGGCTGTATTATGCCAGCTTTTACTAGGAGCAAGATATTACATAGAGATGAAACAATTATGTCTGAGTGTGCGCCTAAGAAAGTTAAACAAGGAGGGCTTTCTAAAAACATTAAAAAAAAACCTTTCTCTTAAAAATCTGGCCCTGAAATCACTAGGTAAAAAGCAGGCCCTGTTCTGCAATAATAGCAAATCTAGATCAAAGCTGCAAGAAAATAGTAAGAAAATTAAGAACAAGGTTTTTACAAGGAAAGGGCCTGTTACCCAATTAGCATCTACACCAAATGGTGGCATTTTGAAATTTTTTGGTTTTGCAACTCCGCAGGATAATTTACAGAATAAAATTCACAAATCACAGACTATCATGACAATAGATACTGCGTTACTTATATGTAAAGGGGAAGAAGAGTGTCATTTTAAATCCAATACTAGCAAGTTAGAAATGGTTAGTCCGATAAAACAAAGGATTAGGGAGGAGTCTGAGCAGTTCCAAACTTCCAAAATAGATTTTTATGATATTTTTCATAATTTGACTATACTAGAAACAGAAGTGATAAGCATGAGAGAATCAGTAAGAACTCATTTCAGTGATAATGAACACATGCTAGTTGGCCAGAGTGTAACAAAAGCCACTCTTACAAAAACAGACATTGGGAAATCCCCAAAAGAAAAGCAGGATCAAGGGACAGCTTTACTAAAGTGTATTGAGGGAGATAATCAGGCAGTGATGACTTTAAATAGAACTTTTGGGGAAGAATATAGTTATACGTCCTGGACAATGAGCCCTGAGAACAGGAGCATTCCAGATTTGGAGGGTATAGCTAAAGATGTTATCAATGCACTGAGAGACCCACTTAACTCTAACATCTTCCTGTTTAAACAATTGCTGGAAATTAAACAGGATCTCTCCTTTATTAAAGGGATATGTCTAGAAAATAAAATAAAATTAGACCTGACTGAACAAGACACAAGGGAGTGGGTGTATCTGCTGAAATTGTTGGAGACAACTTAACTCTTGAACTGAGTGTTATTAGTTTTCCCTTAGGTGATATTTTGAATGATAATTCCCTGTCTGATTAGAACACCATTGGCTCAGAGTCCAATGACCTGTCAAGGGAAACAACAGATAATCTCTCAGAGCTATCAATTAAAGGTGATGGCTGTTAGTGTATCTTGCTACCTGATGTAAATTTAAGAGATAACAGTATCTGTAAAGAGATGGCAGAGACACTTCCCTCTCTCTGGAAAAAGGGAGAGGATCAAAAGGCTGCTAAGGGGATTTTAAAGGCCAGTAAGGATAAATGTAATATTGGGAGCATGGTACCCTTTAGGAAAGATATTCATAGGAACCTCAAGGGTAGGAAAAATAAGGTTAGGGAAGTTTCAGTGGAACTTAAACTTCAATTGAAGACATCTGGTAATTATGAGCAGATAAATACTGACTCACCATTATATGGTGTGAAAGTGAAGCAAGTCCCAGAGGATCATCAGGGGCAGCAAAAAGGAAATTAAAGAAATTAAAGAAAAGTAAGAAAGAGTTGAATAAAAACATTTTAAATAACAAATTAAAAGTAAACAGTATTGGGAAAGAAATTCCTTATGGGGAAGTTGATAAGGAAATCATGGAAATAACAAATAACATTACTTCAGCTGTTGAACCCCCAGTAAGTAAGGAGAAGGTAACCCAAACACAGAACACTCAAAAACTCAACTCACTAAACAGCCTGGACAGTGAGGGTAATGAGCACTTTAGGAGATTTTTTGTTAAAAACTTTTGGCACTGATTTTGTTGTCCCATTATTTAGAGTGTCCTGTATTCCACACAAAATGCAGGACAAATTAACTGGACTAATTGCTGATTTGTTAACTACCATATTGGATGGCTGCAAAACAGTAAAAAATGCTATTAGTATAATTAAACCAACACTTACATCTGAATTGGTTTTGTTGGTTGCCAATCAGTTTTACCTCTTGAATGCTGTTGCTCAAAGGATGAAGGAGTTTGAGAGGGTGGGAATTCAGGTTGGGGACCTGTTGACCTTAAATGATCTCTTTCCAGAGTTTTATAATAACAATGGCAATGTAATGACACAATCTGAAACACTTGTTTCCATCTTTGGTTTGAAGCAATTGTGCAATGAGAACAAGTATAATTTAAAAGAGAAATTGATTGACTTTTTGAGTGTCTGTTTGGGAACTCATGTTTGCTGCCTTCTAATTGGTAATGTTATGAGACAAGAAGATGATGGGCAGATTCTGTTCTTGGCCAAACAAGAGAGTTTGGTAAAGGAATTAAACAAGAAATAGTGTACACTGGATCAATTAAGCATCTATGTTTGTATTGAAGATGATAAAGGGAAATTTGATAATTCATTTTTAACTACACAATATAAGGCATAACAATGAGAGATTCTGATTGAAACAGCCAATAGATATGAAATGATCTCTTCAATGAACCAATGACAAATGGATTTTGCCAGAGGGAGGCCACAGGGACCAAAAACTAATTCACTATGTACTATGGACTCCCGCTTATTAAATAGTCTTGAAATATCCAAAAACAATGAAGGTAAGCTTAACATCACGTCTTGGAATCCATCAGGATTAGGGGAAAAGTTGGGAAATCCAGAAATCACTAAATATTTGAATCTTTTTGATTTTATTTGTATACAAGAGACATGGGCACTCAGTATTTTCTACTTAGATGGATATAAGTCATATAATAAATTGACAAGGAAACCTAAAAATATGGGAGCTGGTTGGGGGACTTACAATCTTTATTAGATCAGATGTTGATATAACAACTGTAGAACTAAGTAGTAATAGCAGTAGTCTGCAAGTGGTTAAAATTACAGATGAAGACAAGGATTCCTGGTTTATAATTAATGTTCATTGCAACCCTGTAGGAAGCAAATATGGAGACCTGGACTTTTTCAAAATACTCAATGACTTAATAATTAACATCCAAAGTGATCACGGGTGATTTTAATGCCAGATTAGGCAATTTACAAGCCTGTTCCAGTGATGTAGAAGATGTTTTGTCCCTAAGAGACAAAATAAATGTGAGTATTATAAGGAAAGCAAAAGATTTAGTAGTAAATACAAGAGGAATAGATTTGCTCAGATTAATGATCAACAGGAACTTATGTCTTTAATGGAAGGACATTTTTAGATTTAGAGGGAGAATAGACATTTAGAAGGGGGCATGGTTCCTCAATTATTGACCTTATTTGGGCAGATATAAACATGATTAATGTATGCCACTCTCTACATTCAGAAATAAGGCCAGAAAGTCAGCATTCTGGTATTGAGCTTAGGCTAAACAGAAAGGAATGTATTAAAAAAGTACTAAGAAGGAATCCCTACCTATCCAATTTAAAAGAAAGAGTATTGAATGGGAAATTATTGAAGCCCAAAATTTTGAAGATATCTTACAAAGTGCAATGCATCCTAACTAGATTATTGGACTCAGTGGATAATGTCTCTGATAAATAACATCGGATTATAATTTGGTCATTAGTTCAACAGCATATATAATAACAAAAGAGGTAAAGATAAAGAGAAAGGAAGGCTGATCATGGTATAATATGGAATGCAAATGAGCAAGGAAACATCTTAACAAACAATTTAGAATATTAAAAATGTATCCAAATAAGGATGACAACAAAAAAATGAACCAACTAAGAACAACTTATAAAACAGTGTTAGTAAATATGTTAAACAGTTATGGTTGGAATTAAAAGGTGTGGTTCAATCGCGAGATAATAAATTGTTTTGGCATATTGTCAGATATGGTACTAAAACCAGTAACAGTATCGAAGCACATATTGAACCCAATACTTGGGAAATTCACTACAAACAATTGTTCTATGGGGATGACCCCGATTACTTCACTAAGCTAACTCAGATGAAGTCTAGTGAACATATTTTTAGACCTAATGATGAGATAACAGTAATTGAGATACAGAATGTAATGGATTCATTTAAGAGAAGAAAGGCACCCGGTCCTGTTGGGGTCCCTTTAGAGGTTATAATTAGGACTGAGCACTATTGGATTCCCTTTTTATATAAACTAGTCAATCATGTTTGGGTAACAGGGTTAATTCCTAGAAGTTTTTAGAAAGGAAAGCAGTATAGCACAGTGGTTTAAGGCTCTGAGCTGCAAATCTGGTGACATCCAGCAGACCATACCTGGGTTTGAATCCCACAGCTTCCACTTGCATACTGTGTGACCCTGAGCAAGTCACTTAACTTCCCTCTGCTCCCAGGTCGCACCTGCAAAAAAGCTTTCAGCTTAGTGTGTTACTCCTGGTTAAACAACTGAAAAAAAAAGTTGAAACTTAAGTATTATTGTACCAATATTTAACAAAGGAGATAGAAAGGACCCAGGTTGTTATAGGCTGATCAGTCTTCTCGATACCATGGGGAAATTGTTCACAAGACTTATGAATAACAGACTGCATCATTGGGTGGAGGTTAACAACACAATCGATGATGAACATGCTAGATTTAGAAAGGAGTATTCAACAATAGACCAAAGCTTTACTTTGGCACACCTTGTACATGAATATAAGGTGGTTAAAAAACAAAAGCTATATTGTATGTTTATTGATCTTAAGTCAGCCTTTGACGAAGTTAACAGAATTTTCCTCTGGAAAAGACTTTCCAGTCTTGGGGTTCACCCTTCCTTATTGGAAATGATTAGGCTGGTGCATGAGGATAACTATGTTGGTGTTAGGCACAATAATAGAGGAGAATTAAGTAACTGGTTTAGTTCCAATATAGGGGTTAAACATGGCTGCTCACTGGCACCTCTGCTGTTTAATCTGTTTTCTGCACTGTATTAAACAAACTGTATGATGAAGAATTTAAATGCCAAAAACTGGAGCCAGAGTATTACCCTATTTGGCCTATGCAGATGATGTGGCTTTACTTTCAACTAGTCATCCAGGTATGACAAGGAGTTTGGATACATTCCATGTAGAATATTGCAGTGCAGACCTCCAGATTAATTATAGCAAGACCAAAGTATTGTTTTTTGGGGGGCAATAAGCATAATTATAAATAATATATAAATCATAACAAATTAGATGTAGTAACAGACTTTTGTTATTTAGGTTTAACCTTTAGTCAAAATGGAAACTGGTGTGCCCATATAAGGGAGGCCAAACTGAAGGCAGAAAAGATTTTCCCAGCTCTCTTGTCTTTTTTTTTTAATTTGGAGAGAACTCTATAAAAGGTAACTTAATGGTCACCAATGCTAAGATCAGATCCCAACTCCTATATGGAGCAGAAATTTTGGGGGGGTTAATCCTAAAATCAAAATGGGACTTGATCTTTGATTAAATAAATTGTACAAGAAGATGCTAGGGCTACTGATTTGTGCCCCATCCTCATTAGTGAGGGCTGAGCTTGGTAAGGTGTCAGTTGAATGTCAAATTCAACAAAGATTAGTAAATTATTGGTTAAGAGTATATAGGATGAACCAAGAAAGAGTTCCCTGTATCTGTTTAGAGGAAGGTATCATATATCTCCACTCACATGTAACTTTTCCCTGCATAAGAGTGGTAGAAGAAATAATTAAACCCCTTGGTTTGCTGCAGACCATTACAGACTGCTTAAGACTCCTTCCAGTTCAAATAAAAGAACAAGTGAATTCTAGGATCAAAGATGTATTTATTCAACATGATCTGGAGACTAGCAGACTATCCAAAGCCTGCCCTTGGTTGGCAAAAATAAGACTTCTCTTAAGTTAGAACAATATATGGAAATTCTGTAGACGCAACACATAGGAAACTGTTACTAGATTCCAGTTTGAATGCTTTTCCAGTAATGGCAGGAGGGGGAGATTTGAGAAAAGAAGTGATGAAGATCTGCCCTGTAAATATGGGTTAGGTCAAGATAATTTACTTCATGCGGTCTTGCTGTGTCCTTTGTATGAAAAAAAACAGGTCTTCCCTTTTATGTAATATAATACAATAACTTATAAATCAGCCTGATAATATAGTGACTTATTTACTAAAAGCTCAGGTTAAGGGGATACTTGTCCCTGTGGCCTTCCTCTTAGGTTATATAGAATCAAGAGGGCTCCATATGAAACCCTGATTCTGGTAGTATGATCTTAACGAACATGATTTTTTTGACCACTGGTCCTTAAGTAATTTATAAACTGGAGTATAGTGACTATTTACTCCATTATTATGTGGTAACATGGCCAGAATAAGAATTGTTTACATGGTATAAGACTAAGCTAAGTGGGTTAGAGGAGGTGATGATGATATTACATGATTGTTTGGTTTTTATTATATGATATTTTAATATGTGTATTATTGATTCGTTATTGATGTAATTCAGTTTTTTATGTATGTCCAGTGACATGTATATTTATAATGTAATTTATTTTTCCTTTTTATCATTGTACATTTATGTCTGAATTTGTAAAGACATTATATGCCGAACAATAAAATTTTGATTGATTAAAATCAGAAATAGAATCAAGCACCAGATTACTGCCCCTTCCTTGTTCAAGCCCCTTCAATAAATCAGATCTGAAAAAAAAAGATCTATTGTAACCTCCCAGGTCATGCCTGAAAATAGACATTTGATTGTCTAGTGCACCTACCTGGAAAATAAAGCTACAGAAAGAATCCTCCTGATGCATTTCTTGCAGGAGGGCCTACGGTTATCCTCTATTTTTGTGTCTTTTGCGGCTTTTCCTTCTTTCAGGTTTGTTTGACTTTCCTCCTGTCATGCTTGGAGAAAGGTGACTTATCCTCCGTGTCGTGACTTTACTTTTTTATGCTTTCACTGGAGTTGCTGGTTGAGAATACCAGCAATGAAAGAGGACCTGCATCAGTTGGTATGTCAGTGCCTGTGTTAAGTGGTTGCCAAACCTGAGTTCAAAAGCTTTTCCTCCTGAACTTTTGTCCATAATAGGGCAATGTCACTGCACTATGATAAATGTTTAGTTTCAGATGCACAGGGTCATTTGTCTTACTCAGTTGATCAGTATTCCAGAAGAGCTCTGGACCACTTGCATGCTTTTATGCAGCCATCTTGGTTCCAAGTTTATTTTTGAGGGACCACAAAGCTTCAGGGCAGAACTGAGGGCTGTGAGCAAAGACCAAGGCTTGGAAATATGTATGAACTTATATTAAATCATAGTGAATACCTGAGAAGATATGGACCCACAGTATTCTATACTGATATAATATGAAAGCTGAACACTGATATGTAACTGTTTAACTAAATAAATCTACAGAATTCATGTTTTCTTCAGTGCATATTTAATATTAAGAACACCGATCTATGCACATAAACATGATCAGACTACATACAACTGTAACCATCTCAGCATGTGGATCCAGACTCCCTGCAAAACCCTTTCTGAACCATCACTGATACATAGTGCATCAGCACTTGCAATAATGTGCTAAATTCCTAGACAACTGCCTTAACCAGAATAACCAGAATACTAGTGCAACCAGGCAGGACACAACCAGGGGCCACAATAATATTTCATTTATTACATTTGTCTATTTTCAGGCACAACCAGGGAAAGTGCAAAGTAAAGATTAAGTCAAGACAGTTGCAACAAGCAGTATGTAAGTAGAGACATAACACAACCTAGCAAAATGAAAATCTATTCAATGCAGGAGCTCTTTGGAAATAAAGACTTTTGGCCAGTTCCCCAAAGGACTACAGAGGGCAGCAGTCCTTGCCCCCTCTTATCCCTGAGGATAAGTCAATGGGGTCAGAGCGTAGCTGAAGAATCAGCCAGGTTTCAAAGCTTGTCATGAAGCCACAGAGGGCTATGAGGATGTCATTAAGTCACCCAGGAGTTGGGTTATCAATCAGCTGTTGAGGATCAGCCAGAGATCCTCCCATGTAAGTGACAGAGGGTTTTGACCAATGGGAGGGCTGGATTCACCAGTAAACAATAAGAATTGTTCCAGAACCTTTCAGTTCTGTATAATGGACAGCTTGGAGGAAGAGCTGCTGCCCGAATGTGTCAGCACTGGAAGGCCTGTCCGAGGCTTCTAAGCCCAGAGCCAGAAGGTGTTTTCTAGGTTTAAACAGTTACTGAAGGAAGGGCTGCTACATATAGTAATAGAGAAAAAGAGAAACCCTGCACAAGCAACTGAAGTGATAAGTCTGTAAGGGAAGTTGCCCTGTATCTGTGGCCTCAGTGTACTATACAGAGGGAGAGATCGTTTCCCTGAGACAGACCTAAACAGTCCAAACTGCAGCAAAGCCAGTGAGACCTAAAAACAACAAAAGACAGTGAACACCCTCACCTCCCCGCCCCCCACAAAAAGGGGTAAATGTAACAATAAACATATTTTTTCAGCCTGGATTGGCTGCTTACTAATTTAATTTCAAAAGGAGTGAGGATCTCTTGGTATTCCGTTCAGGGCCCTGCTTTGAAGTCACCCAGCTACCATCGTTGAGGTAGGTCACCCATCAGCTGGGTCCCTACTCCAAACTGCATCTGCTTCAAGTAGCTTCCTTTATATAGGATGCATCAGCCTGAGATTGGCTTAATTAAGGTGTGGTCCCCAGCAAATGTGCAAGTAACTGGTGAGGAGCTAGCTAAAGAGGGTGCCATACTTCTGCTTTTACTAACCTGAACCAATGTTAGCTGCTCACCCTTGCTCATTCACAAACTATACATGAGATTCTGAATGAGGGGTGTACTGCATATGACATACATCAATAAGAACAACAAAAGATAGTGCACCCCCCCAAGTAAATGTAACAATAAACATATTTTTTTCAGCCTGGATTGGCTACTTACTAAGGCCTGGATGCCACAAGAGCTGGGTGACAGCCTGCAGTGGAACTTGCCTTGGGTAGTGCAGAAAGTGAGTTTACCAGCCTTGCATCTGTCAGACTACCCAGAGAGAGTGAGTCACCACTGGGGAAGAGCCTGCAAGGTACCAGAGGGAGACAAGGAGAGGAGAGGAGAGCTCAGGGAGATGCTGGAAGTGTGCCAGGAAGATGACAGCTGGTGAATTCAGATGAGCTGAAGGTTGCTGCTACTAAGGGTAAAGCATTTGTAATCTGTCAGGGCCTTCTGGAACCTGCTCCACACCACACCCATGTAGAAATTTGGTTATTACTGTCAGTGGACTAGGCCATCCAGCAAGGGTTACAAATTTGGGTTTTGTACTGTAACTGTTGTTTGCTCATTTATGAGCTAAGGCCAGCAATCAGTGCAGTGTTGTGACTGATGATGGGCCCGCACCACAGTGGGGTGGCCCTGCTTCGAGGCGGGTAGTACTAGTTTTCTAGTCCACTTAATCTGTTCCTGGGTGGAAACATAGAAACATAGAAGTTGATGGCAGATAAGGACTGCAAGGCCCATCCAGTCTGCCCATTTCTTTTTCTACCTTATGAATGTGCCATCAGTCTTTGCTCTGTCAATGGCCTATTTATTCATACTCATCTGTATTGCTCTCTTATGCCTATCCCATGCCTGTTTGAAGCTCTGCAACGTATTCATATCCACCACTTCCTGAGGTAGGCTGTTCCATGCATCCACCACCCTTTCTGTGAAAAAGAACTTTCTCACTTTACCCCTTAATCAACCCTTCTCTAATCTCATGTTGTGTCCTCTTGTCCTGCTATTTTTCTTACATTGAAACATGTTAGACTCTTTCACCTTGTTAATGCCCTTAAGGTGTTTGACTGTTTCGATCATATCACCTCTCTCCCTCCTTTGCTCTAGAGTATACATATTGAGCTCCATTAATCTGTCCTCATATGTTTTCTGATGCAGTCCCTGCACCATTTTGATTGCCCTTCTCTGGACTGCCTCAATTTGGATAATATCGTTGTGAAGGTGTGGCCTCCAGTACTGCACATAGTACTCCAGATGGGGCCTAGAGTGTCTTGTAAAGAGGGATTATTACCTCCCTCTTACAACTTGTGATACCCCTACTAATACACCCCAACATCCCCCTAGCCTCACCTACTGCTTTAGTGGTCTACTTGGATGATTTCAGGTCATCTGTGATGATGATGCCCAAGTCTTTTTCTTCCCTTGTGACTGCCAGCAACTCCTCTCCCAGCCTATTGGTGGCTTCAGGGTTTCTCTTCCCTATGTGCATGATCTTACACTTCTTTGCGTTAAACCCCAGTTGCCACTCTTCTGACCGTTTTGCCAGTTTATCCAGATCTCTTCTCATTCTGCCCACATCATCTGGATCATCTGCTCTATTGCAGATCTTGGTGTCATCTGCAAACAGACAAACCTTACCCTCTAGTCCATCTGCAATGTCACTGTTGAAGATATTGAAGAGGACTGGCCCCAGAACAGATCCCTGAGGTACCCCACTTGTGACTTGCATCTCTTCTGACTGTATATCATTTACCACCACTCTCTGTTTTCTGCCCATCAACCAGTTTGCCACCCAGTCGACCAACTTCTGACCTGTCCCGAGCCTACCCAGCTTATTTATCAATATTCTATGCAGAACAGTATCGAAAGCTTTGCTGAAATCAAGGTAGGTGACATCAACTGCTCCCCCCGGTCCACCTCTCTTGTTACCCAGTCAAAGAAATCTATGAGATTAGTTTGACAGGATCTTCCTGTTGTAAACCCATGCTGTTTTGGATCCTGTGCTCCTATTGATTCCAGGTGTTGCATTATCCTTTCCTTAAGGAGTGCCTCCATAATCTTGCCCACTACTGAGGTAAGACTGGCTGGTCTGTAGTTCCCTGCCTCCTCCCTGCTACCACTGTTATGGAGCGGGATCACATGAGCCCTTCTGCAGTCTTCTGGGACCTCTCCTGTGCTCAGAGACTCACCAAACAATTCTGATACCGGATCTGCTAGTTCCACCCTTAACTCCTTTAGTACCCTGGGATGTATGCTATCAGGTCCCATTGCATTGTCCACCCTAACCTTATCGAGCTCTTGTAGGACCCTTTCTTTTGTGAAGGGAGTAGTGCACACCTCCCTTCCCTGTGCTGAGCTGTGGGCCCTGCCTTACCTTCTCTTCAGTAAATACTGAGCAGAAGTATCCATTTAGGATAGATGCCTTTACATGGTCCACCTCCTCACACGCCCCCTTATCCCTTTTGATCTTAGCAATACCCCCTCTGGACTTTCTCCTTTCACTAATGTAGCTATAGAAAGTCTTGTCACCTTCTTTTATTGTTCGTGCTAGTGTTTACTCAGTTTGGACCTTTGCCTGCCTTACTGCCTTTCCTGATTCCCTTAGGGAAGTTTAGTATGCCTCCCTATCTTCATCCCGCTACGTTCCCTTATATTTCCTGAAGGTCAGCCTTTTGGCTCTGACCTTTTCTACTACTGTTTTTGAGAACCAAAGTGGTTTCCTTCTTTTTTTGCACTTTCTTTTCTCTCTAACACAACGGGATGTTGCTTCAAGTATTGCATCTTTAATGCTTGCCCACTTTGCCTGTACCCCCTCACCTGTATTTCTTTTTGCCAGGGCTAGCTTAACTCTGTTGGCCATCTTATCAATGTCAGCTCCTCTGAAGTCCCATATTTTTCACTTGGAATGGGATGATTTAGTTCTAGTGGCCAAATTGAACCATACCTTGTGATAGTCACTGGACCCCAGGTGACCTTCTACCTGGAGATCTGCGATCCTTTCCCTGTTAGTCAGTACAAGATTTAGGATAGCCATGTCTCTTGTGGGTTGTTGTATCAGTTATTTGAGGCCCTCCCTCTGCAGGGAATCCACTATGTGTCTAGTTCTGGCAGATGTTCCTGCTGGTATTGACCAATCTGTATCTGGCATGTTGAAGTCTCCCATTATCAGAACCTCCCCTGTAGCTATCATGTTTTGTATATCTTCTAACAGTAATGTATTTATGTCCTACCCATGGCCTGGAGGCCTGTACACAATCTCAGTTCGTATGCCTGTTCCATTTTCTGTTTCCACGGTGATCCACAGTTCTTCTGGCTCCTTATGTGTATTCTGAATTTCTGTAGCTTTGATATTTTCATTGATATAAAGGGCCACTCCACCCCCACTTTTTGTACCTCGGTCTCTTCTGAACAGTACATAGCCAGGTACTGAAGTCTCCCAAGTGTGGTTACTGGTAAACCATGTCTCGATAATGGCTACTATGTCCAGTTTAGCCTATGTCATTATTGTCTGCATGTCTGGGATCTTGTTTCCCAGACTGACAGCATTTATGTACATGACTTTCCATTGGTCAGATTTCGATGTGTTATTTGTTGGGCGAGGTCTGGTGTTTCCCTTGTGCATCGTATGGGAAGCTGGAACTTTTTCCTTACCTGGGGATGCAAATGACCTACAAACATGCTGAACTCCTCTTTGACCACTTGCTGAGGGGGAAGGGTGTTCTTCCCATTCGATTTATCAGGTGCTGCAACCCCTCCCCATTTGCTAGTTTAAATATTCTGCAAAGACGTCAAACTTCTGCCCCAATGCACTGACTCCCTCCTTAGTCAGATGCAGTCCATCATATTTAAAGAACTTTCACTCCCAAAACTGTTGCCAGTTTCCTACAAATTTGTGTCCGTTTTTCTGGCACCAGTCCTTGAGCCACATGTTTAGCTCCCCTATCTCCCCTTCTCTGACCTTCCATCCATCTGCTCCCCTCTCCCAGACTGGCAGGATCTCAGAGAAGGAGATGCCAGATGAAATGGATGATAGTTTGTCAACCAGCCTGGTTAGGTGTTCATTGGTCTCCACAACTGACCAGCTGGTGAGATCATTAGTCTCTATGTGTACCAGAAAATCAATGTTTTCTCCTGCTTCTTGAACAATTTTAGCAATGTGGTCAGTGTCTTTCCACTCCGATGTACCTGGGAGACATCTGACCATTACCCCTTGCTGGAGATAGGTATCAACTCCCAGAATCATGGAGTCTCCTATGATCAGAAGTTTTTTTGGATTTCCTTTTTGCTTTTTTTTGTTTTGGTTCCTGTTTTGGGTGAGTTTTGTTGCGCTAGCTCCTGTGCTGCAGTGTCCTCTGCCCCTTTGTTTGATTTTGGAGATAGAGGCCGACACCTGTTTGTAGTTTTTATATGGCTTGTGGAGGTGATATTTTGGAGAGCACCAAGTGATGGGCACCCAATTTGCCCCTCCTAATCACCTGCCAACCTCCCGAACCAACTACCCTCTGCGGTCAAGGTGCTTCTGTTGGATGTTGGGGAAATGGTGGGCAGTTCTTATAATATATTTCCTCTTGAATATGCAATTTGAGGAACACAATCTCTACCCATGCTGCCTGGAGCTGAGCCCTTAGATCTCCAATGTCCCAACATGTAGGACAGTGTCCTAAATCCTGTAAAACTGCCCTTCTGAAAAGTGTTCCGCAGTACCTGCAGTTGATATCCATTCCAGATAAGCTGCTGGGTTTATAACCTGGTCAGAGTAATTAGAAGGAGGGAAATGAAAGCAAAAGTTTGATTTTGTGTTTTGTTTGTTTGTTTTTGTATAACTTGTTATAACAAGTTAAATTACTTTTGCCCCTATAAATGAGGTCACTGTATGTATACCCCTCTGATCCGCCCCTTCCTGCTTTGCTACAGGAAATGTCACGACTGTGCTACCCTATAAAATGAGTATAGTGTGGAGTGGTTGGGGATGGGGTTGGTGGCTGGGCCCTTCCCCTGCCGAAGAAGAAGAACCACGGATGAAAGAAACAAGGAGGTAAGAGCAGAAACAATCTGCCAGCAACAAATGCAGTAGCCCTGAAGGCTTATCCTAATGATAGATAAAATTGTGAAACCTGTAAAGCACCACCTGTAACACACAGAATGTATACCCTGTAAGAAACACTTTGCTACCTAGAAGAAAAGAACTCAGGTGAAGCTAGGCACCTTTGCCAGTAAACCTAGTCTTCCACCTCCAAGATATCAACTAACCTGACCTTTTAAGCTTTCCTTCTGTTTGAAGTTACTAACAGTTTGTCAGCTCTGCCTCCCAGTTAAACACCTAATCCCCTAGAAGAGCTGTGGGAGGAAAGCAATTAGCTCAGTCAGTGTGAGAAGGAGACTGCAACACCTCTGAGACAAAACAAAAACCTTTCAGCAAAATAAATAAATAAATAAATAAAATAGTGGCAAACAATAATTTTGCTTAGCCTAATGATAAAAAGTCACAAACATGTAAGCACCACCTGTAATAATTTTGCAGAAATATACCCTATAAAAAACGCTTTGCTACAGAGAAAAATAAAGCAGTAACAGAAGATATACCTTGCAAAAGACAATGTGAAGCAGAAGATTGCAGCAGTAATCTGTAAGCACACACCCACAGGCACACCATGTAATAGTGCAGCAGAAGGTATACCCAGCAACAACAATTTGAATCAGAGGAAAATAAAGCAATAAAATGTTAGCCACAAACAGTAACAATCCCTGTGAGTACAAAATAAAAATAACAACACACAGTAAATTTGCCTAGCCAAAAGAAGCCTTAATCCTTGTCCTTGCTCTGGTAAGGTTCTTTGCTCTGTCCTTTCAAGTAACCTAGAAGAAAAGAGCTCAGGTGAAGCTAGGTGCCTTTGCCAACAAACCTAGTCTTCCACACACCTTATTTAATCTATAACACCTCTGAGTAATGAATCCCTGCAGTAAATATAAACCCAGGCCCTGCAACCTCATATGGGTTCCATCAGGCAGGGGTTGCATACTTATATCTACAGTGACTCAGTACACTAAGAAAGTCCAGCAGATTCCTAACCCAGCTGCAGGCATCATACCAAAGGTGAGAGGGGTATCCAAGCTGAAGGGCTGCACTTTGGGGCCAGCATCCGACATGGACCTGAGACAGCTATGCACAGAATAAAGGACAGCTGATGACATCAGATGCAACTTGGCAGGACAGCCGATGACATCAGATTCAACTGGGCAGGTCTAAGGAATCACATCACTACCCATGCCAAGCACTGAGGGTTAAGGAACTGGTATGCTAAGGATGGGCAGTGACAAATATCTAAAAGCACTTACAGATAACTTTACAATGTGAGTGCAGGGTGTATTTAATCAGCTGATGTGAGAAAAACAGTCTTAAAGAATGAGGTTAGCAGTTTCAGCTGGCAAATGTCTGAATCTGATTAATGATTTACAGTACTGGTGTTAATATGTAATCTGGGTACAGAAGAGCAACATACTGATACAGTTCTAAGTAAACATGCATCGGTGACTGGCTGGAGAAAGTGTTCCAGGAATATTAGTGAGTAGACAAACTTACAGTTGTGCAGAAGGGAAAGTCAACACATACTGCATCTGTTCTGGGTAAAGGTCTGTTTAGTGCATTCTAATGGATGAGATAGGGAGCTGAAAATGTATTTTTTTATTTTGGCCAGGGTTTGACTCTATTATACTGTATATACTGTAAGTGCATTATGAAGATGGGATCTTACAGCATACACAAACATTCACAAACACATTAAATTAAATATTGATAAAGTGGGTCAAAGATGGACCCATTTGGTGGCACCTTTAAAGAGTTCCTGAGCAGATGAAAGATTATTTTGGACACTAACATGCTGAATCATATTCAACAGATAATGTAGGAGCTAAATCAGCTGGCAGTGATGTCCTTTTGACTAACTGAATCCACATTCTTTAAGGGGTGGATCTATCATGTCAAAGGTCTTGTCAGGTAAATCACAATCATCCTACTAAAGAGACTCTTATCCATGTGTGACAACCCAGTCCTACAAGTAGACAGTGAGGATTGTTCAGCAGTTTTTGCCCCATCCAGAGAATGCCATTCTAGGAGACAAGTCTTGAGGAACAGAGCTGGCCCAGTGACGCTGAGGGTTGAGGCGCTGAATGCCACACCTCGCACCACACCGGCAACCTGGGATCGGGAGCGAGCTCGGGTCATTGGGCACTGGCCGGGGGGAGATAGGCTGGAGCATCCGGTGACAGCTTGCCTTCTCTGGGAGGGTGGGGGGACTTCTAGCCGGTGAGCAGTGACTCCTGGCAGAGGCTGGGGGAAGCAACGGCAAGCCGGTGTTCCTGGGGTATGATTGGTTGCAGGCATAGTCTGGCAGCCAATCAGCCTCGGGGGCTGCTCCTTTGAGGAAGGAGGGGGGATGCTATGGTTGCCAGCAGATGCCTTGACGCACGCACGCATGTAGTGTCCCATGGGGGAACATGGGAAAAAATTCCTTAGGACCCATAGATGAGGGAAAGCCGAGCTGGGCACTGATGTGCCAGTGCCTGCCTGCGACCCGGGACCCTGACAGGATTAAAGATTCGGGGGTTCCCTGACCCCGATCCCGCCCGGGGGGGGTCCATGGCACAATGGAGGGACCAGAGGTCGCAGGCGGGTGCTGGCAGGGGCAGGCTTAGTGGGCGTTTCTGAGAGGATGAGGCTCTGTGGGGCAGAAAGGAGGAAAAAGAGAAATATCAAAAAAAAAAGTCTTGAGGAACAGGGGTGTTGATGGAGCTTAGGAGAAAAAAATAGGAAAAGAGTTATCTGTCTGGGGCATTCAGATGGGATTCAAGGAGCTGTCTGGCTCAGGAGTTTGGCCTCATTTGACAGCAACCACCCATATGTCCAGCACCACGTAAAGGGATCAGTGGGAATGTGTGGGGATTGGTGGGAGCTTCCCCCTTAAAGACAGCACTCTCAAGACCAGATAGCTTGAGTATGCCTACTGACTGCTCCAACTGTTTTGACTCGTTAATGTTCTGACAAGCTTTCACAGCTCAGTGCCCAGAAGGAATGCAGAAGGGAAGGGAAGGAACTTTATGATCAAACTATGCTATGAAAACACAAGAACAATTCAGATCTATGGGATGAGGGAGAAAAATTAAACATGGGATACTGAGTGTGATAAGGTGAACATGCACTCCAAGACCTGAGAGGCAAAAGATTCAGCTGAGGGAATGGGAATGTCTGGTAGGGAAGGATGTGCAAGTAACGAATAGTATTTTCCAAATACCATGAATAATATACTATAGAAACAGAAACATAGAAGTTGACAGCAGATAAGGACCGCAAGGCCCATCCAGTCTGTCCATTTCTTTTTCTACCTTATGTCTGTGCCATCGGCATTTACTCTGTCAATGGCCTATCTATTCATACTTATATGTATTGCTCCCTTATGCTGATCCCATGCCTGTTTGAAACCCTGTACTGTATTTATATCCACCACTTCCTGAGGTAGGCCATTCCATGCCTCCACCACCCTTTCTATGAAAAAGAACTTCTTTGTATTTCCCCTTAATTGGCCTCCCTCTAATATCATGCTGTGTCCTCTTGTCCTGCTATTTTTCTTATACTGAAACATGTTAGATTATTTCACCTTATTAATGCCCTTAAGGTGTTTGAATATTTCAATCATATCACCTCTCTCCCTTCTTTGCTCTAGGGTATACATATTGAGCTCCGGTAATCTGTCCTCATATGTTTTCTGATGCAGTCCCTGCACCATTTTGGTTGCCCTTTTCTGGACTGCCTCAATTTGTTTAATGTCCTTGTGAAGGTGTGGCCTCCAGTACTGCACGCAGTACTCCAGATGGGGCCTAACATGTGTCTTCTAAAGAGGGATTATTACCCCCTCTAAAGACTTGTGATACCCCTACTAATACACCCCAACATCCCCCTAGCCTTACCTACTGCTTTAGAGGTCTGCTTGGATGATTTCAGGTCAACTGTGATGATGATGCCCAAGTCTCTTTCTTCCCTTGTGACTGCCAGCAACTCCCTTACTGACCTATAGGTGGCTTCAGGGTTTCTCTTCCCTATGTGCATAATCTTGCACTTCTTTGCGTTAAACCCAGTTGCCACTCTTCCGACCATTTTGCCAGTTTATCCAGATCTCTCCTCATTCTGCCCACCCCATCTGGATCATCTACTCTGATGCAGATCTTGGTGTCATCTGCAAACAGATAAACCTTACCCACCAGTCAATCTGCAATGTCACTGATGAAGATATTGAAGAGGACTGGCCCACGATAGATCCCTGAGGTACCCCACTTGTGACTTGCGTCTCTTCTGACTGTATACCATTTATCATCACTCTCTGTTTTCTGCCTGTCAATCAGTTTGCCACCCAGCTGACCAACTTCTGACCCACCCTGAGCCTACCCAGCTTATAAATCCATCTTCTATGTGGAATAGTATCGAAAGCTTTGCTGAAGTCAAGGTAGGCAACATCAGCTGCTCCCCCTTGGTCCACCACTCTTGTTACCCAGTCAAATAAATCTATGAGATTAGTTTGACAGGACCTTTCTGTTGCAAACCCATGTTGTCTTGGATCCTGTGCTCCTATGGATTCCAGGTGTTGCACTATCCTTTCCTTAAGGAGTGGCCCCCATAATCATGCCCACTACTGAGGTAAGACTGACTGGTCTGTAGTTCCCTGCCTCCTGCCTGCTACCACTCTTGTGGAGTGGGATCACATGAGCCCTGCTCCATTCTTCTGGGACATCTCTTGTGCTCAGAGACTCACTAAACAGTTCTGCTAATGGCTCTGCTAGTTTCACCCTTAACTCCTTTGGTACCCTGGGATGTATGCCATCAGGTCCCTTTGCCTTGCCCACCCTGAGCTTATCGAGCTCTTGTAGGACCCTTTCTTTTGTGAAGGGACTAGTGTACAGCCCCCCCCCCCGTCTATGGTGCTGAGCTGTGGGCCCTGCCCTATGCATTACTCAGGAAGAAAAACAGATAATTGGTGCTATTCTGGGCTATTTGATGTTTAGCTATGCGGTGGGAGTTCAAGATCTCTTGATGCTTCCTGTCTAATCAGAGACCATATTGGAAGTTCACTGAAGGCAATGCATGTAATCCAGCACTCACATAAGCTACAGCTAAACGAGACAGATGTCTGAGCTGCTGTGAAAGAGCAATCTACTTCCATCCACTTGTTAAAATTAGGCAAAAAGCAGAAAGTTTGAAAGTTTTTATTACCTTTCTAAATCCCAAGCTAGAAATAGTCAATTTTCTTTACACTGTGGTATGTGTGAATTAGGCTTTCTGCTGGAGTGAGAACAAAAGAAAACTTACAGTAGAAGGGCTGTTTACTGAGAGAGACTAGCAGGGCCCCAGCTCAGCAGACACACACAGCCTGGAGTATGCATACTAAAACCAAACAAAATTTAAAGTTGTAGAGCCCGATTCTCAAAGCTCCAAGCAAGGTGCAAGGGGCTTCCACCAAAAAGAATCATGCAAAGCGTCCCTTGCACCAAACCATACACCACGAGCAATTCTCAAAGGAAGCCTGCGTCAACTGCAGGCTGCCTGCCCCAAATGGAGCTTGCACCAACCCTGCACCCGGAAATGGGCTGCGACTAGGTGCTAGGGGGCATGCAGCAGATACAAGCTGCCACAGCCTCATACATGTCATTTACAGAAATCTCCCATGGGAGAAATTCTAAGTACCCTTAGACCAGCCAGGGCTGGTTTAAGGGGACTTAGAAAATTCACCCTGGGAGACTTGCCTGTTTGCCACATCATGTGTGGTCCCTGTTCCCCCTTGATCACATAATTAATAATATAGTGACAATCCTCTGATCCTGATCCCAAGAGTCACAATATGAACTATATATTGACTTGCCCCTATCCCCGATCATGGTGAATACAATGTCATGAACATATGTGATATGCCCCGTTTCCCCATGGTCACGATATGAAATATACTACTGTATGTACATGCTCCCAATCCCCAATCCTGGTGATTACATTAATAATACATAGCTTACATGCCCTACTCCCAATCCCAAATGATGCCAGCATGAAGAAGAAGCATGTCCCATTCCCCTTCCACGACCCCAAGGCTGCCAGCACTAATAATAATGATCAGAGCCAGCGACCAGCACAGCCCACCTCACACCTCCATGGCTGGCCACTGACTGAACTGTCAGATGTGCAGTTCAGTTGACAGCCAGCCTTGGAGGTGTGAGGAGGGCTATGCTGGTCACTGGCTTTGATCATTGTTAATAGTGCTGGCAGCTTTGGGACTGGGGAAGGGGCATGGGACATGCCTCTTCTTCACTCTTCTTCATACTGGCATCATTGGGGATGAGTTGTGGGGCATGTAAGTTATGTTTTATTAAGGTAAACACTGGGATTAAGAATCAGGAGCATGGTGTTATCGCTGGGATCGAGGATCAGGGCATGTAAATACAGTAGTATATTTCATATTATGACCATGGGGATTGGGGCATGTCACATATATTTATAATAATGTATGCACCGTGATCGGTGATCAGGGCAAGTCAACATATATTTCATGTTGTGACCATGAAGGATCGTGATCAGGGCTCGTCACTGTAACTATAGTACTGTAGTCATGGAGATTGGGGCATGACTCCTTCCTTAATGTCAATGTCGGGGATTGCGGGGGGTGGTGGGGTTCTTGTTTATACAGGGGGCAACATCAGGGAATGGGGAGGGGTGATTGCTTGCCCTGATGCAAGAAGCCTGTGGCAACCCCTTCAGTGTGCCAGGTGTTTGCCACACAGGAGGGGTTGCCTCAGGTGTGGGAACTTAGGCACCAGGACCCCTCCTGTACCAGAATCTGGTGCAGGGTCCCTGGTGTACCAGGCTTTGATGCAAGCTGCTGTTTGCCACAGCTTGTGCCAAATGCAGTCCCCTTTATGAATCAGGCCAGTAGTGTTTTAAACAGTATTTTTTTTTTTTTTATTTAGTTGTTTAACCAGGTACAGCACACTAAGCTGAGAGCTTTTTTACAGGAGCGACCTGTGATCGGGGATAGGGGCAAGTCAATATATAGTTCATATTGTGACTATTGGGGATCAGGATCACTCCTGTAAAAAGGACTTTTTTACAGGAGCGACCTGGGAGTAAGGAAGTTTTGTAGGGGTTTATTTTGATTAACATTGTGGGTTTTTTTGTAACTTAGTTGGACTTGTATGAAACAAAGAACTAGGCAAATTTAGGATTCAAAATAGTCTAACTGAAGTGCAATGAAATGCACAACTGCGCTGAATAAATTTATTTTTTGGGGAGGCTAGAGTCAGTTGATTCACACCACTGCTTCTGGATGGCTGCCATTTTGTTGTGTGCTTTTGTGCAGTAGTGTATACTTTTCACACTGTGTGTGTGTGTGTGTGTGTGTGTGTATACTCAGTTCAGCTGTTACCTACCCTTTTTCTATTGTTGTTCAGGGCTTTTTCCTAAGAATAAATTTAAAACAGAATTTTTCTGTCTCAGAAGTTACTAGTCATACTTGACTATAGTGAGTGAGACTTGTTAGCCCAGCATTGCTGCAGTGATCTGAGTGACTATACTTCATAATAATATAATTTAAATTTAATATCAGACATTTATCTGTGAGGAACCCATGCTTGGGACCCTCTACATCCACTTAATAACTGCGGGTGCACCATAGCTGTTACCTGCCTGGTAGGGTGGGTCTAGTCAACTGACTACCATCGCTTCAGTTATCTGCCATTTTGTTCTGTGTGTGTGCACATGCTGTGCATTCAAGACATTTTTCTTAGTCTGTGGCTTTGTACCCAAGAAGAAATTAAAAAAAAAATGTGTTTTTTTTTTCCTGATAATTTACTAGTCGGGCTAGTGAGTGAGACTTTTCAGCTCAGCAGTGCTGCAGTAGGTGACTATATTTCATAATAATAATTTAAATTTAATATCAGACATCTGCCTGTGAAGAACCCAGGCTTGGGTCCCTCAATGGCCACTTGTGCAACTGTGAGTGCATCGTAGCTGCTACAGTAGCTTCCTGGTAGAGTAGGACTAGTCAGGTAACTTCCATTGCCTCTGTTAGTTGCCATTTTGTTCTGTGTGTGTGTGCACTTGTTCACACTAGACATTTTTCTAAGTTTGTGGCTTTGTGCCGAAGAAGAAATTCAAAAAAGGATTTTTTTTCCTGAGAATTTACTGGTCAGACTGTAGTAAGTAAGACTTGTTAGCTTATCATTGCTTCAATGACTTGAGTGACTATTTTTCATAATAATATAAATTTAATATCTGACATGTATTGTACCTTTTTGTAGTTAAAATCTTTATTAAAATGTCAAACTATACAAGCCAGTACATTATAGATGTTCAGTAATGACAGCGACACACAGAGTTCATAGCATGTTGTAAGCATTTAGAGATTAGCATATACATAGGATTAAATATAGTAGCACTTCCTCACGCTACATAAACTGGATAGTCACATAGATCATGAATCTGGCAGCACATCCATTGAAGCATAAACCATGTATAAGTATATAACAGAAAACTTCACAAAAAGACCAGTGATCTCGAGTATATCTACTGGAATAAAAAGATGCTGACATCCCAATAGAACAGTCCTGAGACTGTGGAGGGGCTACGGGGCAGCTGAATCACAATAATACAAAGGTGTTATAAAGCTACAGTGCTGGGCTGTATGGGAGATCAGATAATGGCCCCGGAAAGATATTCCAGGAAGGGGGTCCAGATCCCTGCATTGTCTTGGTACTTAGCAGCAGCAAAAGGACTAAGTCTTTCATTATGTGCTAAGGAACCTACTGCTTGCTCCCAATGGAGAAGGGATGGGTTGTTAGGTGACCTTCATCATTGTAAGAGGAGGCATTTGGCTTCTATAGCCACTGCCTCTAGTTATTTATTCTGATATGAACTGAGAAGGGGCAGATAGTGGCATCCCTAGAATGAACAATAGTGGGGAAAATTATATGTGTACACTGAGGATCGCCTAACAACAACAACAGATGCCTTTCCAAAGGTCCCTGTGCCAGACTGGTCCTTCTCTCAGCCTATACAATGTTAGCAGCTGGCATCACTCAGCTTGGACACTCTGTTGGGGAATCTCCAGGTTTGTGTCCTTTCTGAGCCCCTGCTCACACAGTACAGTGCTCTCTGCTCAAGGCCACATGACCACTCCCTCTCTGTGACAACTGAGAACACCTTAGTTTAGAAGTAGGCTATGCTAACTGTAGCCTTCTCAATGGCCGAAATACAGTTATTGTCAGTTATAAATTGGTTATCTGTACCCCAAAGGATTCAGTCATAGAAACATGAAATATATAAAAAACAATATTTTTAATATTTCAGGATGAGTACGTGGCTAATACAGGATATTACAACAACACTATAGGGAACAGTAATTCCACAGAAATGGAAAGAAACATGTTTTGAAAATAAATTACAAACAGAATAACTCTAACTCTGTTTCTAACCAGGTAGATTTAGCTTACTGCAAGGCACTTTAAATCAGGGCACACGTGAACCTTTAGATGGCAGTCTGTTCGTAGCCCCAAGCGTGATTGAGTCTGTTATGCCCTGTCATATCTAAAAACCCCTCATTGCACTCCCAGTGACACATCATCCAGTATGTCACTCTGACATCGCAGATTCAAAATCTTTTGTATGAAACTGTTGGTTGGGAACAAACTTGTACCAGGCCAGCCTGTCGGATAATTACCATGAGCCTCTACAGGAATGTTTGTTAGCTAGCTGCTTCCTGACATAAAGACACTTCTAGTGCCAACCCATATTTCAGAGGTCCAACACTGGACAGCCCAAATCATAAATGTACAGTTAGGTCCCATTTTGTCTGTTTCCCCTTCTCATAGTCACTGATAAGAAAGCCTGACTGTTTCTAGTATCTGCTAAGTGCAACCCACCATGATGCAACACAATCCAGCAGAATTCTGCAGCAGAGTTACTCAAGGAAACAAGGCAGTTTCAGTGGGAGTTAATCCCTTTTGTCATGCAGGCTCCACTGTGTGTGTGTGTGTGTGTGTGTGTGGTCTCAGCATTATGATATTTAGTTTTCTAGATCCTTCCTGCTCCCACTCTTATGCAGGTGGACACCACCATACTCCAACCCATTGGGACTATCCCAAACTCCAGAGAGTGGTTACACAAGACTGTCAAGGACTGTGCAAGTTCCTGTCACAATACCCTCAAAACTCTGGGTTGTAACCTATCCAGTCCAGGAGACTTATCCACCATAAATGCCCTTAGTTCCTTAAGTATGCAATCCCCTAATACCAGTCCCAGGTTAAGTTCCCTCTGCCTCCCTACCATAACCTGCTTACTGCAGCTTGTGAGTGGGCTCCCATCTTCATCATAACTATTACTGAGCAAAAATACTAATCCATACTCATTCAGGATGTTAGTCTTCTTTCTGTCCTCCTCTACACATTAATTTCCTGATTTTAGCCTCACAGTACCCTCCTAGAGTAACCTGGCAATCAAAACAGAGTTAATGTGGTCCTGCACAGGGTTAAGGTAACGTTTGCAGTGATTGCACTATAGGGGTTAATTCTTGCTCAAGAGTAAAAGTAATATACCTATGTGTTAATGCCCTTAAAGGGTTACATTTAGCCCTGGTTCCAGTGTCTTAAGAAATGGTCTGAATGTTAATGAGGTATGTCCTGTTTACTTATAATATGTTCTGCTTGGTGACAGTATGTCTCTGTGCCAGCTGCAAATACCATGGCCCATTTGCCAGGAGGGTTCCTGGGTTCCTGGGCCTGTTAATCCTGTCCACTAGGGGCACATAAATAGGGACTCCATCCCACCAAAAAAGGTTCCAGTTCTTCCATGCATCCCAGTCCAGGGTGTCAGGTGTGCATCAGTTTTCAGCTTTAGCACCTATAGGTGTGCTGCAATTGGCTGGAAAGCCCAGCAATGGTAGCAGAGTTCCTGAGTCTGGGTAGCACTGACTTCCTCCGGTCTACAGAGTCTAGGCACTGACCAAGGTCTGAGATTGGGGACAGTGGGGGTCTGTGTTGGAAGTTCACCCTCAGTGAGAGCCTCTTGATGGCTTCTACAGCATCTGTTCTGGGTATCCTTAAATGGGAAGAAGTTACAGATGAGATTCCTGTACTGGCAGGGGCCCAAGGCTTACAGCTTGGTTACTGTCTGATGGCCATCCATTATTCTCTATTTTAAATAATGGAGGTGCTTGGGGACAACTACAACAGTTACCCTAATGCTGCTGCATAAAGGTTCTAAAAGATTTGGATAAGGCTCGGATAACCATCTGAATCTTTTGATCCTTATCAAAACCTTTTAGAACCCATCCCTAATTAGTACCAAGTTACCTGAGGTAGTAGTTCTTTTGCTTTGCTCCCCTAGCTGCCTGTCTTTCTCTTTGGGCTAGTTTGGTGGCCTGTTGGCTACTCCCATCTTAGATTCTTCCCCATTTCAACTACCAGCTGCACTCCCACCATTTGCACCCCAGTCCAAGTCCTTGGTATCCATCACTTTCGTATTGCCTCTAATGGAAAGTGCCAAGCCTCCCTTCCAGCCTTTACTTTTATCCTTTTTGAATAGGGCATATTCCAGAACAGTGGTGTCACAGTCATGGTTCCCCATTGCCATTGTTTTTGTGACTGCTGTTAACTCCAGCTGAGCTTCCACAGTCACTGTCTGGAAGTCCTCCATTTTGCTCTCGAGACTCCTAGCATTAACTATATTTTCCTTGAATGAGCTAAATTTGTTCTTCTTCCTACCACCCTACCACCCTTTTCCCCTTCTCTGCAGTCCCTGTATTTTATATTATAGTGCCCTTCCACCACTAGCTAACTCTGGTGAACTACTGCTCTTGGGTGATTACAACCTTGACTTGCACTCTCCCTCCTCCAAGCCCACTATTTCCAAAATTTAATCCCTAAACCTCACCCAGCTAATTACCGAACCCTCCTGCTACAACACCCATTCCTTACATCACTCCCTTATCGACTGGGTTCTCTCATCCCATCCCCACAGTATATCCACTGCTGGTGTCCTTGGCCCAGCCCTTAGTGATGACTGTATCATATACTGCATTAGAAAAATCCAACTGCCAATGTTCGCACCAAAATACATCAAAATAGGCCCCCTACACTCACTTGATACTAACACCCTCTTCTCAGATTTATACAATGCAAACTGGATGCCAGTTTATTCTTCCTCAGATGTCGACACTGCCCTAGCCCATTACACAAGCATTTTCACTAGAGTCTGGGATCACCAGGCCCCACTCCAAAAGTAAGGGTCACAAAATACCACCACCCCTGGATTACAGCCCCAATCATTGCCCTAAGCAAAACCTGTGACAAGGCCTGGTCCGTTTTCAAAGCCTCCCAAACCTCTCATGCTAGACAAGCCTACAACACTGCAAGGAATGTATGCACTAAGGCCATTAGGTGCGAAAAAGTTGTATATTTTAAAAACCATCTCAGCAATGCACACCCCTCCTCCTTCTGGAATATTGTCCACTCCATCATTAACCCACCACCTCAATCCAACATCCCCACTCTCAACCTCAACGGCATTACAATCACTGACCCTGTCCAAGTGGTGGACACCCTTAACACTTTTTTCACTACCTGTGCCCTCCCTGACCAAGCTTCACCCCTACTGGAGATAAACCCCTCTCACAAACCCTGCCTAGACTTAACCTCCTACTCGCCCCAGCTTCTACTGATGAAGTACTGACTGCATTCCTATCCCTAAGCCCAGCTAAATCTAGCCTGGATGGCTTGCATCCCAGTTTCCTGTGCCTGTCTGCCCCGGCCATCACTCTCCCACTAACTTACTTACTAAACCTGTCCTTCTCCTCAGGCACAGTTCTCAAGGTCTAAAAAACTGCTTTTGCTATCCCTCTTCACAAGGGCGGTAATCCCACAACACTCGGAAACTACTGTCCTATCTCCCTCCTCCCTGCCTTATCCAAGCTGCAAGAGCACTTTATACAATTGAGACTGACTGAATTCCTCACCTCCACAAACTTCTTCTCTCCATTCCACTCTGGTTTCAGGAAACACCACTCCACCATATCATCCCTCCTTCGAGGTACTGGTCACATCCAATCTACTGCTGATAAAGGCCACCTCACTGCTGCTGTCTTCATCAACCTGGCCAAGGCCTTTGACTCTGTCTTTTAGGTGTCAGCGTGGCTCAGTTGGTAGCACATCCGCCTCTGGACCAGAAGGTCGTGGGTTCTCGTCCCACACCGGGATTGGACTTGCACCTAAAAATCGCGCATCCGAGTGCAGTATTGGGGGTGCTGTACTGCTGGGGTGTGCTGTCCTGATGAGCGTTAAACCGAGGTCCCTTCTGCCCATCCTGGTGTTGTCCTGGTGGGTGTCCAGGTACAAGTAAAAGAACCCAGGGCACTATTTGCAAAGAGTAGGGAACATTCCCGGTGTTCTGGCCAACATTCCCCTTCCCATAAACCGGTTCTTGCAATTATCCAGGCTGTGTGTGGGTGATGATGTGCGATATGGCCGCCACCACACATTCAGTCACTTCACTACCAGTCTAGCATTGCTTGTAAAGTGCTTTGGATGTATGAAAAGCGCTATATAAATGCAGATTCTTCTTCTTTTTCTTCTTCTGTGTCCCACCCCCTGCTCCTAGATGCATTCAGGGATGCAGGACTTGCCCCCCCCGCTATACAGTGGTTCAACTCATACCTCACCAACAGATGCCAGTCGGTCAAGATCGCAAACTCCCCCCCCCCATCCTAGTGGGCATCCCTCAAGGTTCTATACTTAGACCCATTCTTTTCACCGTTTTCATAAAGAATCTCCCATCTACCTACTCCAGTTCCCTCATCCACATGTATGTGGATTATACCATCCTATTCACCTCTGGCCCTGAACTAACCTCCATCAAATCTGCCCTACAACAGGATTTCCACACTGTTCAATCCTGGTTCCAGGCTAATAAACTCAAACTAAACATTTCCAAAACTGTCTCAATGACCTTTGGCACCTCTCAAGAAATTGCAAAATCTCTCCCCACCTCTCCTACCATGACTCTGGAAGGCACGCCTCTTAGTGAAGTCTCAGCTTATAAGTGTCTAGGCATCTGGTTGGACCCTCAGCTAAACTTCTCTCACCATATAGACTACATATCATCAAAACTTTGCCCTAAGCTCTGCATCCTTTACTGAAACAGGGACTTTCTCTCCCTACCTGTGTGACGGGAACGTCTGACTAAAATGATAACACCTATCTTTGACTATGCCGACATAGTATACTGCACCGCCCCCTCCTCCTCACTTGCCAGACTTCACTCCCTCTTTCATGCCTTTTATGGCTTTGCCTCAAATACCCCTGCTCAGACCCATGACTGCTCTTTTCTCTCTTCTCTCTTCACTGAAGCTCCCTCCCCTGTCCCATCGGTGATACATCCACTCTATCTCCTTTATCTCCAAATTCTGGTTTAATCTCCTGCCTTCCTATCTCTCTGCCCACCTCACTCCCACTCCCTCTTCACCTTATTCCCTCCATTCTAGGGACTCCTACTCCTTCTCCCTTCCCAAACCATCCCCAAGCGTGGGCAAATCCGCCTACACCTACTGGCTCCCCTCACTTTGGAACTCTCAACCTCCCTGCTATGTAACTCCATCTCTCACACCTCCGTCAGATCTCAGCTGTGCCTCTTGCCCATCCCTACATGCTCACATAACATATAGCACTTGTATACTGAAAATTTTAAATTTTTAACTGTAAATCTGATGTGTAATTGCTGCACTGTACGTACCTGCTGCTGATGCCACCTTGCACCCCTACCTTATTAGTACCTTTTTTGTATGATGCTGCTACTGTATCCTGCTTTATTGTCTCAGCTTATCCTGTACATCTATGCCTTTTATTGTATCCTGTATTTATATATGTATGTTTGTATTTGTATATGATTTTATCCTATTGCCCCCTGATTTTTCCCCAGGTCACACCTGGAAATGAGTCTTGGCTCAGTGTGCATTTCCCAGTTAAAAAATGTTTAAATAAAAAATAAGTTAAAAAACATAAAAAAAATACCCTCTTAATGTTCCCTTTATTTCTATCAGTGGCTAAGGAATAGAACACTGGGCCCTATACATTCAGCCTAGGCACTGCATATATGTGACGTGTAGGCTTTCCTATGTCTCCCTGCCTCACATTGGGGGTCCAGTCAGACCCCCATGGCAATCCTAAATGGATGCATGCCCCTTCCTCAATGGATCCTTGATCCATTCACACCACTGCATGGCCAAATGAATGGGGTAGTATCCAGGGGGTGAGAAATACAAGTACACCAATCTGGGACCTGGGCCTCATGAAGTGGAAGGATTACTTGCTCTGCTGATCTGGTCACCTGATGCACCTCAGGATTCTGCTGGCCCTCTTGACAGTTGTCACTCATTGCTTGCCATGCTTCAGCCCCTTGTCTATTATGAGCCCTAGCTCCTTTTCCTTCTCCACTGCAGCAAGTGCAGCCACGCAGAGTGTATAGCTCCTACTTCTGTTGTCCTCCCCAACGTAGCACCTTGAAATTGTCTACACTGATTCTGAGACTCTGGGAGTCTGATGAATCACCTGGTGTGTTCAGGTTCTTTTAAAGGTAACCTTTATCTTGAAGGGAGTGTGCCTCCTAGCCAGCTTTATGAAGTATGTGATGAAAGAGAGTTGTCATAATAAACATTTTTTTCTATTTGATATAAAATCCATGAACTTGGATCATCAATAACCGAACTTGCCGGCTGTAAGTCTGGTACAATATTTAATTTTTCCTTCATTTTTTATTTGTACTGTTACATAAAATATTATGAGTTTTACTACCATTCAAATATAATATAATTTTTATTCCTTCACTATCCTGTAGTATAAAAATGGAAAAATAAAAAAAGTTTAGTAAACAGATTCTGACAGATCCATTTTATTTTATATATTTTATTTTGTTTCAGGATTCTTGCGGGCAGAGTCAGATCTAGAATATCTTTCATTATCTGTATATGTTGACTGGTTGTTATTGCATACTGGTAAGCATGAAACTACTAATCGCATTACAGTTGTTTACCTGGCAGCAAACTGCAGTTTCACTTAATTGCCAACGATGATTATGTTGTCCTAAGTACTGTATTACAGTGATAAGAACCATACAGGATAAAGTTATGAGAAGTTGCTCTGCAACACATGCCAATAATGAATACTTTGACTTTATGGAATTTTTTTTTCAATCGAAACTACGCCTCTGTATTATTATTCTTTCATTTAAAGGGACACTCCTATTTCTGTGCTTCCCCCTGGCCTATAGAAGCCTTAGCTATCAAATATAAGTTCTATCCTTCTCAGACTTTTTATGTGCCACGTCACTTGCATTTGCTGAGCTGTTGTTGTGGCAGCATGTGAACAGTGCATTGTACCATCTTGTCTCTAGTTTAGGGTGCTTTCTGGGCTGCTAATTTCTACTTGTTTAAAAAAAATTTGAATTGTTTTCTCTTTGAGTTTGTTTTTGTAAAGCAACGTCAGAAGGACATTTTGTTTTGCCAGAGGCTGTCTGTTGCTGAGTAGCAACTGCTCTGGCATTGTGTTCTGGTTCTGTGATAGAATCAGATGTAGTAGCACAGTGAGTTCACAGGTTCCACTCAGTCCACTGAGTTGTAGAATACTGGAAATAAAATTCTAGAAGACTAAGTGCTTTTTATGTCTTGAAAAGAAACTGGTGCTTGTAATTTGATTAGCATTTGGATTAACCAAGATTAAGGAGTAAGTAAGGGAGATGAGGAAGTAATCTGTGTGTAACAGAACTCCACCTATAAGGTAGGCATTTTGGTTCTAGTCTAAGGGTACTAGGCAGATAGAGGAAAGCAAGTTATTAACAATGGTCTAGGCCGGGGTTATCATAGGATCAGTATGGAGATGAGATACAGTACAGCAGGGAGGTTGTCAGTTCAGATGTGGGGGTTATGGGGTGCTTTTACCCAAGGTTACCCTCTGAAGAGGGGGCACTGCCCCATCAGCAGGACCTTTGCAGAGCTCCATGCTCAGCAGGTAGCAGCAAAAGATGAGATATCTCACCTGTAGCATTGGCTCAGCTGGGATCCACCACACTCCCCCACTGGCCCAGAGGGCTGGAGTGTGGTGGGGAAGGAGTGGGGGAAGTGTGGCCGAAGCAGCCACAAGGGGTTCAGCCAACCTTACACCACCCAGACAGCAAATCACTTCTTGCACCTGGATGAGGCTTAGTTACCTGACTCCGTCAGGGGTGGGGATGGGGGAGGGCATTGAGTCAGTTGGGTAAAGTGGGCAGGCAGACTTGGTGACACCAGTGCGGGGGGAGCAGGAGGAAGTCAGCCAGGATAGTCTTAGAGATAGGGACTCAATGATTAAGGGAGTAGAGAGGACTGTAGGTGGGGAGGAAAGGGAGTGAAATGGTCAGATGTTTGCCTTGTGCATCAGCCATCAGATATATATATATATATATATATATATATATATATATATATATATATATGACAGGGAGGGATTGCCGAGACAGGGAAGGGGACCTGGGGGTGCTAGTACACTTACTTGACTACCAACAGTCTGGTGAACCAGCCTGTGGAGGCAGTGAAGCAGAACTTCAAGAGGCTGGAGGACAGATTGAACGTTCACTTAGCTTCGTTGGCCTTTTCCGAGGTTCTCCCCATGGGGAATGGGGGAGTGGGAATGATAGAATAAGAAAGGAAGAGACTGAAGAGTTTAATCGGAAGTTGAAAGGATGATGTAAGGAGGTGAGGGGCCATTTTGCTAGGTATTGGGGGGCTTCAGGAACAGGAGATTCTTCAAGAATTGTGGTCTTCACCTGACAAGAGAGGGGGCCAGTACTCTGGGGCAGAGGTTTGAAGTCTACACTGGACAGTTAAACTGACTGTGGGGAGACAGAGGTTAGGGAAACTACTGAGAAGGGCGAGTAGGTGGGAAACCTAGTTAGGGCTGTCCCTGAACAGGAGAGTAGTAGCAGGAGTGTGGGTAACAGTAACATTTAATTTCAACAGTTCAAATCAAGTTAGAAGAAGAGGCCAATGAAGATGGGCTGACAAAGTCTACCTTCAGCATGAAAAGTAAAATATTAAGGAGACTAAACAAGAATCAGAGAGAAGGAATAGTAAAAAGCGAAAGGGGATCTGGAGAAAGATGGAAAGGGGTCTGCCTTAATGCCAAGTGTGTGAGAAATACAATTAGTGAGCTCTAGGTAATGATGGCAGATACTGAGATGGACCTAGTTACCATCACAGAAACTTGGGCCACAGTAAATAATGACGGGGCCTGATAGTCCCAGGCTACACTATGCTTAGATGGGATGGAGGAGAAGGTAAAGGAGGGGCATAGCCCTATATTTCAGGGAAGGCATAGTGGCAATGGAGGATGGAAACATTAGGGGAGATAATGTTGAAACAGAATCGCTGTGGGTTCAGCGCACAGCATCCTCAGGCAAGAAACTATGGATGGAGCTGATCTACAGACCTCCAGGACAGGGGGATGAGAGAAAGATAAGGAGCAAGGGCAGAACTAGAAAAGGGAGGGGCAAAGGGGGAGCTGGTGGTGGTGGTCGTGGTGAGAGATCTAAATCTGCCAGATACTGACTGTGTCACTCCCATGGACAGGAACTCCAGAAGTCAGACCCTGCTGGATACCTTTCAGGACTGCCTGCTGGTGCAGCTGGCTAAGGAACCCACTAGGTAGGTTGCCATTCTTGATGTGGTGCTCACCAACTGGAAAGTAGAAGGAGGAGTGAAGGTAGGGGAGTCACTAGAGTTCAGCAACCATAACTCTATATAATTCAGCATGGCCCTTGAGACATGCAATCCCTCATCAAAAGTTGAAGTCCTATATTTCAGAAGGGCAGACTTCAACCAGATGAAAGAGCTGGTCCAGGACAAGTCAGTCAGAGTGGACAGCATCAGGGATGTGGAGGAGAAACGGGAAGCAATCAAAGGGGTCATTCTCGAGGCAAGAAAGTTTTGCACGAGAACAGTATTTAAAAGAAAAGGTACAAGAGACCAAAATGGTTCTCTGGAAAGGTCAGGGAAGCAGTGAGAGCCAAAAAGCAGGCCTTCACCAGGTACAAGGAGACACAAGGGAAGGAAGACTGGGGAGAGTACCAAATGAGAACAAGAGAAACTGGGTGGTTAGAGAAGTAAAGGCAAACACTGAGCTGTGTATTGCAGAGGGGGTCAAGAGAGATGAAAAACAGTTCTTTAGATATATTAGAAAAAAAGAAAGAAGGGAGGAGGAATTGATTGGTTAACAGAGGTTGGCAGGGTAATTGGGGAGGATGGGCAGAAAGCAGCTATTCTTAGCGACTACCGCTGCTCTCTATTTACAAGGGAAGACAGAGGGCCTCTGCCAGAGAGTGGCATTAAGGTGGCTGCAAGGGGGATCCCTGAGATGAGGCAGCAAGTATTTACCAGTGAAAGAGTTTATAAAAGGGCTAACAGCTCTAAAGATAGAGAAGGCCCCATGGCCAGATGGGATGCATCCGAGGGTGCCCAAAGAACTGGCAACAGAATTAACTGAACCCCTGGTGAGGTTATTTAATTGCTCAATTCAGACAGGGGCAGCTGCAAAAAGATTGCAGGATAGTGGATGTAGTCCCATTCCATAAAGGAGGGATCAAGAAGCAACTGGGTAACTACAGTCCTCTAAGTCTTACCTCCATTGTGGGTAAACTGATAGAGGCAATAGGAAAAAAGGACCTTGTGAACTACTGGGAAGGCAGTGGACTCCATGATAATGAACCACATGGGTTCATGGCAGGGGTGTCTTGTCAGATCAACCTAATAGTATTCTTTGACTAGGTAATAAGGGTAGTGAATAAGGACCATGCTATGGATTAACACTACTTCAATTTCAGCATTACTTTAGACTTGGTGCCTCACAGAAGGTTGCTGAAAAAGTTAGAGGATCTGGGTGCAGTGAAAGACACAGTGAGATGGGTGAGAAACTGGTTTGAAGGGAGAGGGAGACAGAAGAGGGTTGCTGTAGTTAATGGAGTCAAATCAGAAGAGAGGGAGGTCACCAGTGGGGTGCCACAAGGATCGGTCCTGGGTCCAGTCCTTTTCAATATGTTCATCAGCAACATGGGAGAAGGAATCCAGGGCAAAATGTGTATCTTCACAAACAACACTAAGCTATGTGGCAGGCTAGACAGTGAGGAGGCAGTTACGGAGATGCAGAGAGACTTGCAAAAGTTAGAGGGGTGGTTAAAGAATTGGCAGTTGAAATTCAATGCCAAAAAGTGCAAGGCGGTGCACACAGGGAATAAGAACCCCAGGACAGGGTACTAGATTGGGGTGGGGGTGGGATAAAACTGGGCATGACTTCTGAGGAAAGAGACCTAGGGGACATAATTAGTAACTCCCTTAAACAATGAAGCCAGTGTAACAAGGCCTACAGTAAGGCAAACAGGATGCTGGGATGTACAGGAAGGGGTACTGACAGCAGAAGGAATGCAATATTACTTCCTCTCTGTAGATCACTGGTAAGGCCCCAACTGGAGTACTAAGTCCAGTTCTGGAGTCCTTACATAGGGAAAGAGAAGGACAAGCTAGAGACAGTTCAACATAGGCTGACCAAAATGATTCAAGGCCTGCAGGACAGTCAGGTAGTACACTGGCAAGCCAAGTGACTGATTCAAGGCGGACTCCGATACCACCTTAGGCAAGAACTTTGGATTAGTTCGTAGAGCTACCCGGTCTCTGTGAAAAATCAAGTAAGGTATCTTATACGTTATGGCCTGAAGCTCTGAAATCCTTCAAGCTGAAGTGATGGCCACTAGGAAGAGTGCATTCCAGGGAAGGTAACACATATCAGAACTCACTGCAGGCTCAAAAGGAGGCAGTGTGAGTTTTTCCAGGATGAAATTTAAATTCCAGGGTGGAGCAGGGCTCCATACTTGTGGTTTTAAATGGAGGATCCCATTTAAGAAGGTTTTAGATACTTCCAGCAGGGCCAGAATCTTGCTTCCCACAGGGATGTGGTAGGCAGAAATGGCAGATAAATGGACTTTTAAAGTCAAGTAACTAAGTCCCAGGTCATAGAGATCCAGCATGTAATCTAAGACCTGTGTGACTGAACAGGAGAAAGATTCTAGTCCCTTCGAGTCTGCCCATATGGAAAACCTTTTCCATTTCATGGCATAAGTGGCTCTAGTGGAAGGTTTTCTGGCCTCCACCAGAATTTGTGCTACTCTCAGAGAGACCCCAAAACATGTGGCAGCTATGTCAGTAGGTGCCATACATGCAGATGAAGGGACCTGAGGCGTGGATGTACCAGAGTCCCCTGCTTCTGTGTCAAGAGATCTTGAGAGACTGGCAGTGGAAATGGAGGATCCACTGACAGTTGTTGCAGCAGAGAGAACCATATTTGTTCTGGCCAGAAGGGAGCAATGAGAATCATTCGTGCTCCTTCTGCCTGGAGTTTCATTAGTACTCTGAATCAGTGGGAGTGGAAGGAAGGCATACATGAACCTCCCCTTCCAGCATAGAGACAGCGCGTCTCACCAGAAAACACCACACCCTGGAGCGAGCGAGCAAAAAGCTGGTAGTTTTGCATTGAGTGAGGAGGTGAACAGGTCCATTTGTGGCTTTCCCCACCTTCCAAAGATGTCATCTACCACTGACTGTCTGAGTTCCCACTCGTGTGCACTGGCTTGTGTGCGGCTAAGTGCATCTGCCAGGACGTTTTGAATGCCTGGCACATGGGCTGCTGTCAAATGAAGGTTGTGGTTGGCTGCCCAGTACCACACTCTCATTGCTTTCCAACAGAGGGGATAAGAGCGTGTTCCACCCTGTTTGTTCATGTACCAGACTACGCACATGTTGTCTGTCTGAATCCTGAGCTGACCCAGTTGGATGAGGTTTTGGAAAGCTTTTAGGGCGTTCAACACTGCCCCCATCTCGAGTACATTGATATGAAGGGACAGTTCATTTTGGGACCAAGGACCCTGTGTCCTGTGTTTTCCTGGGTTCACTCCCCATCCCAGGCCCAAAACAAATGTTGTCAGGGTCTGGAAGGGAATATCTGAGCGAAATGGGACACCCTTGGAGAGGTTGTCCTGGTTCCGCCACAACAAAAGGTCTTGAGCCATTGGGTCTGAGACCAGGATCTTGTGGTTTAGATCGTCTGATCTCTGGTCCCACTGTACTCTGAGGGTCCATTGGGAGACTCTCATGTGAAGCCTGGCTAAGTGGACTGAAGGGATGGCCACAGCCATGAGCCTGAGCAATCGAAGGATTGACCTGGCCGGTATACTTTTCTGTGAGGCTACTAGGTGTGCCTGCTGTTGCAATGTTGCCATCCTGTCTGGCAATAGGAAGGCCTTGCTCTGGACTGTGTCCAACACTGCTCCAAAGAATTAGAACTGTTGGGTAGGGAAAAGGTGGGATTTGGCATGATTGACTGTAATGCCCACTCGTCGAAAAAAATCCAGGGTAAGGGCCATGGAACTGGCCAGACTGTCTCTTGACGGAGCTGAAAGCAGCCAATCATCAAGGTATGGGAATACTTGTACCCCCTGTCTGCACAGAAAGGCTGCCACAACTGTGAGGCACTTCGTGAACACCCTGGGTGCCGACGAAAGGCCAAGAGGAAGCGCTTTAAACTGAAAATGCTCTCCCTGAAAAAAAAACCTGAGGAATTTGCGGTGTGGTGGAAAAATCGGGATATGCAGGTAGGTATCCTACATGTCCAGTGCACAGAGCCAATGACCCTTCTGCAAGAGAGGAAGTAGGCTGGGAAGAGACAACATTCTAAACCTCTTGTATTCCACAAAAAGGTTTAGGGAGCTCAGATCGAGAATGGTTCTGAGATCACCTGTCTTCTTGGGTACCAGGAAAAAGTGTGAGTAGTACCCTGTAATTTTGTTTTGGAACTGGCTCTATTGCTGTCTTTGCCAGCAAGGAGTTTATTTCCTCTCTTACCATGGAAGGGGAAGGAATGTGGTGCGGTGGGTAGAATGAGTGACCTGGAGGATTTTTTGGTGGTCGCTCTGTGAATTCTATTGTGTGGCCTTTTGCCATTACTTGTAGTACCCATGAGTCTGTCATGATCTTTTCCCACTCTGGTAGGTGGTGGGAGAATCTTCCCCCTACTGGTTCCTCTGGAATGCATTCCAGTGGAGGTGGGAGGGTCAGAGAGTCATGAGGCAGTAGGCAGGGAGGAGGCTGCTGCACCTAAGGCCTTTTGGGATTTGACCAGAGGGGCCCTACCTGCCAAAGGAGCCCAACATTTATTCTGATGTCAGTTCTGAGGTTGCCTTTGCTAACGACGTTGCTGTAGAGAAAATGGCTGCTTTGTTTTTGTGGAGATTTGTACATGTACTGGACAGAGCACAGTGCCTTACCCTTGTCTTGTAAATCGGTGATGACGTCCTTGACATCTCCTCCAAACTGTACTGATCCCCTGAAAGAGGCATCCTGTATGGCTGATTGGATTTCAGGAGCCAAGCCTGAAATCCTGAGTTAAGCATGTCGTCTGAGGCTAACTGCCGTTGCTGAGCCTCTACCAGCAGCATCTACCGCATCGTAGGTGGCCCTCAAGATATGCCTACTAGCAGATCTTGCAGATCTGACTAAGTCTGCCATTTTGTTTTTCAGGGTAGAATCCTGTAGTGAGTCTACCTCTGCCTTTGGCTACCCTAGGACAGCTTTCTGATAGTCCCCCATGTGGGCCACTTAATTCAGTGCCCTAATGCCCAGAGTGGAAGAAGAGTAAGATTTCTTGCCATACTGATCTATCACCTTAGACTCCTTATCAGGGGAGAGGCACTAAGGTGTTTAGGCTTCAAGGATCTATCGTGGACCACGTTAATGACCACAGAGTCAGCCTTGGGATGTATGCTAAGGTGGTCCTTGCCTTTGGGTGTCTGATATAGCCGATCTGCTTTCCCGGTGACAGAAGCCAGGGAGGATACCTGTTTCCAAATTGTTGTCACCAAGTCCTCATGAGGCTCTATCCAGGGTGAAATGAGGGCTAGAGATGTATCAGACAGGTCCAAATGAGCAGCCAGTCTCTGTCTCTGTGGATCCTGGGCAACAGTATGCTAGTCATAAGCCACCTGGATCTTCCTGAGAAGCACCAAAAAGGAGGGGTCCTCAGGAGGGGACTTGGGAGATTCTTTAGGTCGTGGGTCATTCAGCATAGGAGACTCAAAGTCGGAGCCAGAGTGAGCTGAGTCACTGTCTGAGTCCGACGATCAGTTTTCATCTGGTGAGCTGATCGTGGGCAAACTGATATTAACCAGTCGTGAGAAGTCCACTGGCCAGGAAACCTCCAAAGACCACTGGCTATGCGGCTGTAGCTCTGCCCATTGGGCAGATGATGAAGGTCGTAGGCCTGACAGTGGAGGTGGTGATGGAGAAAGAGGTCTGGTAGCCGGCATAGGGTCCGGCGAAGGCTGATGTCTCTCGAGCACTGACCTGAGCTGCGTCTTGGCCTCTGTCCACCAAGACTTAAGCATTGCCTACAGATCCACCTGTGGTTGCAGAGGTGGTGGTGAGTTATGGAACCCATAACCTGGGTATCCGTAATAAGGATAGTTAAATCCTGACTGAAGGTACCCATGCATTGGGTATTGCAGCGTCAGGTACCCCGGCGTGGGGTAGTGCGGTGTCCGGTAACCCGGCATCAGTAACCCAGAAGGGTTTCCAGATGGTCCCAGTATCTGACCTGACAGAGGGGCTGAAGGGCTTGGCATTAGTCCTGATGGAGGGACTGAAGGGTCTGGAATGAGCCCTGATGGGAGAGTAGAAGGCCTCAATGGAGGGTCCGGATGCGGAGTGGGATGCCCCGAGGATCCCGATAGTCCACGCGTCAAACCTGAAGGTAGTTTTTGAGGGCCTGAGGGAGCCAAAGGGGCCTTTGTCAGGCCCAACAGCATCTCAGGCACTGGAGGCACCAACAAAGAGGGTGGCATAGCCCCCAATGACGGACCCTCTCCTTCATCCACTTCCCCCGAGGGGGAAGCGGGAGGCACCATCCTAACTGGTGTGGAAGGAGTGGCTGGAGGGAACTCTGGTGTCAGCTGCATATCTGACAGCAGCTGGTCTGTCACCTCATCATCAGGCCTGTTATCAGGGCCTAGCAGAGGATCCGGGGCTGTGCACTCATCAGAGGAGCAGGCGACTTAGCAGCCGTGTCCGTGCGAGTCCTGGAAGAGCCAGAACTCAACTTACCGGTCCCACTCATACCACTGGGCCTCTGAATCTTGGAGACCTGGGTGGAGGTGGGCACCTCCTGAACCCTGGAGGCTCCCATTGGGCCCGAGCCCGGGCCTGACAGCGGGGGCAATGGCCACTTAGTAGCCACCAAGATGGTCGACAAAGAGGGTTTCCCCGGAGGGGGAGTTACCTTCAAAGCTGTGACTCCAGATGGAGGCAGCGGGTTATATGGGGACCCAACCCAGTCCCAATGTCTCCCTTTGTCCTTCTTCTTCTTACGATAGCCCTCCAGAGAGGATGAAGAGTGCCCGAGTTTCTTCAGCTCCTTCTCCATAGTAGCCATTTTTTTTTTTTTTTTTAAAGGTGGGCTTCCAGGGACTGCAGACAGTGTTTCAGTGTAGCCTGATTAAATTTTTGGCAGTGCTCACACCCCTCAAACTTGTGTCCTGGGCCCAGGCAAAAAAAGGCAGAGGAAATGGCCATCCTTGTGAGGGAGCTGAGTACCATAGGCATCACACTTGTTCTTATGTGGTTCTGAAGGCATCGGAGACGACATGCACGATCGTTGATATATATAACAAGCTTTGAGAAAAAGGTAAGTAAATACAAATATTTAAACTGGATAAGTTTATATGGTTGATACTCATCCAAGATGGCGCTTGACAGAAGGAACATTCTCCATGAGGTCCGACGTGCGCAGATTGATGGTGGGAAAGAACTGGAGGGCGGGCGTGGGGACTGCTCCCTATACAGTGCCATGCTGACATCGGTCATGTGACATTGGGGGCTGTCCCCTGCCAGACACTGCTAGCTAGAAGTTTTCCATGTGGTCCTGATGCCTAGTGGCTTAATCCTATATGTGAGTAACTACTGCAAGAGCCCGCTCAAAGAAAGATCTAGGAGCCTCTTTCTAGCTGTTAGCACCAGCCAACGTAAGGATTAACCATCAAGGAAAGCAGTATATCTTTTCAAGGTGGATCAATTATCAGATTGCTTGCGTTCTCAGTAAGAAAAAGATTCATCTAGAGAAGGTGAATCCTCAGCAGACTCTGATGAGAGCTTTCCTGTGCTGCCAAAGAAATTGAAAATATGCTGGGAAAAAATATGTAAAATATGCAAAACTATGAATCTATTGAGGAAATCATCCTGATAAAAAATATATTGTGGCTAGTTGTTGCATTAGGGTAACCCCTTAAATTTGAAATTTTATTAAACAGGAATATTTTCATAAATTTATTAGTTAATACCTTAATAATTGGATTAAATCTGGTACAGTTGTTTATTAGTGTTTGAATTTCATTATGTTAATCGTGATTATTATGGCCTAGAAATTACAAATATACTTGGAACTGCATGCAGTGGTAAACCGTATAGTAACTGTATACTGTAAATTGTTAAATCTTGTCCCCATCCGATCAAAAAAATGTAAAAAAAAGTATGAAAGAAAAAAAAAGACCTCTATCTTCCTTCAAACCAACCCTCTCAACCAAAATTCAGGCAGTCAAGTCAAACGACATGTTCTCAGTTCTATCAGGGGTCCAAACAGTGGTCTGCTAGACCAAAATTTACCAGCAAGGCACCTTACAACAAACCACACTTTGCCAATAACTGCAGCTCTGCCTCTACCGGAAACCAACCAGCCTTCCATGCCAGTCATAAGCAACGAGATGAGGTGGGCCCCAGCAGACCATCCAAAAGTGACAGGATGACTTCAACAGTTTGCTGCTCAGTGGGCCCAAACAATGACAGACAAATGGGCCAGGGAGGTAGTGACCCATGCGAATGCTAGAGAGCTGGATAGCCAACACATGTCATCACCAGTACTGACTTGCCCCACAAAGAGGGAAGGGCTGTTCCAGCCTTTTAGAAACATGGAAACATAGAATTTGATGGCAGATAAGGGCTGCTTGGCCCACCTAGTCTGCCCATTTTCCTACCTAACAGATTAGCTGCAGATCCTAGTTAACCCAACAGCTTGCTTCCTCCTACCCCCCCACTAGAACTGCCTTATGTCTGTCCCATGCATTCTTGAATTCCCCCACTGTTCTTGACTCCACGACCTCCTCAGGGAGGCTGTTCCATGCATTCACAACCCTCTCCGTGAAAAAATACTTCCTCACATCATCTCTGAGCTGTCCCCCCCTCTATCTTCAAATTGTGCCCCCTTTCAGATTTGATAGCCAACAATCCTATTTCTCCTGTTTCAGCAGACAAATGAACCAAGAGGTGTACTCCTTATTTTTCATGGTCCACAAAAGTCCAGGTGGTATGTATCCAGTTCTGGACTTTAAGTATCTCAACTAGTTTGTGACTTACAAAAAGTTCAATAAGGAGACATTACACTCCACCATGGCGGCCAGCCAACCAAGGGAATTCCTGATGTTGACAGACCTCAAGGTTGCATACCTACACATCCCAGTTTGCCCCTCACATCACAAGTGTTTCAGATTTGAGGCAGGCAACAACCACTTCCCAGTACAACTGTCTACCATTTGGTCTGTCATTGGAACCCAGAGTGTTCACCAAAACATATGTAGTTCTGGTAGCAGATCTCCACAAAAAGGGGGTACATGTAATACCCTATCTGAACGACTGACTCATGAGAGCTAGGACTCAAACACAAGCCAAGAAGAGTACAGAGCTGGTGGTACAGTGTCTCCAGAGGCATGGATTGGTGCTGAATGAGAAGAAGAGTCAGCTAGAGCTGACACAGAATATTTCCCGTGTGGGGTCAATCAAAGATACACACCGCAACATAGCAAACGTGTCGAAGAAGTTTTCCAATCTCATCCATTTTGTGTTACAGATTCTATAGTGGCCATATAGACAGGTATAGGACTATCCGCTACTCATGGGTCTTATGTCAGCCATGATCGACACAGTCCCATGGTCCAGGCTGCACAGGAGACTGATCCAGAGGTATATTTTGGACACCTGGGACCAATCATCCCATAAGTTATGCTTCAGGATAAATCCACCAGATCAGATAACCTCAACCCTGGTGTGGTGTTGCAACCAGCATAACTTACAGAGAGGTATGAGTCTGTATCTTCAGTTTTCCAGGATTGTGACCATGGATGCCAGTCTACATGGATGGGGGGCTGTTTGTCATTGTGAAGTGGCACAGGGCATTTGGTCACCAGCAGAGACCAAGCTATGATCAATGTACTGGAGATGCGTGTGGTGCACCACATCCTGCAGTTCTTTGCTCAGAACCTGCTGGGTCACTCTGTCCTGATCAGAACAGACAATCACGTAGTGATGGCCTACCTCAGCAAACTAGAGAGTATGCTCAATGATCCAGGAGTCCATGAAAGTGCTCAGGTGGGTGGAACAGAACCTGCAGTTCTTATTGGCCTCTTACCTAGCTGGGAAAGAGACCTCCCAAGCAGACTGGTTTAGCAGGGGAAACACTTAATCAGGCAGAATAGATGCTTCATCCTGCAGTGTTCCAGCTGATCAATTTTAGATGGGGATTTCTACAAATGGATCTCATGGCATCCAGCTTGAACAAGCAAGTACCATGTTATCATTCTTGATTCCAGGGCCAAGGGTCATAGGACGTGGACACATCAGCACCATGGAATTTCATCAGGGCTTACACTCTTGCCCCCAACCCCATGATCCACAAGGTTCTGCACAAGATTTGAGCCACCAGAGCAGCCATGGTACTGGTAGCCCCAAACTGGCAGAGTAGATCTTGGTATTCTCTCATACAAGCTATGCTGATAGACACACATTTTCACTTACCCTCTCAACAGGATCTTTTGAGCCAGGGAATGATACTTAATCCCAACCCACTGGCCCTCAACCTGATGGCTTGGCTACTGAGAGGAAAAGATTACTAGCCCTGGGTTACCATTGAAGCATGGTGGAGTGCTTGTTACAATCAAGAAAGCAGCCCACAAGCAGCATGTACCATAGACAATGGTCAGTTTTTTTCCCATATATATTTTGTAGCGTTTTTCCCATTTTTTCCCCATAACCCGTCCCCGTATCTCGGACGCACGTGCGCATGTGGAGGCATGCACACGCCACATCTTGAGATGCCCTACCACTATGTATAACCCCCTCCACCTACACTGACCACTGGACCTCCACCCAGTAGCAACAGGACTATGGAGGGGCAGCAACCACCCTAGGAGAGGAGAGCTGCCTTCTGGCTGCTCAATCCTGCTCCCACCATCCCCCCTGTGCCAGCTCCCTGATGACTCAAGTCCATTCCTAAACCCAGGTCGCTGGCATGGCACGAGGTAAGGCATCCAGTGCCTCAGTCCTCTGCATCACTGGGTCAGCGACAATGGTCAGATTTTAAGAAATAGCGTGTAGAAAAAGGGACTTCACCATCTGTTGCAGGACTGCCACTCATATTGGACTTCCTCAGTGATAGGGTGGATAAGGGTTTAAGTCCTGACTCCCTCAAAGTACAGACCTTGACTATATCTTCCATTAGGGGACCCCTCCCAAGGATAGGTTAGATTGGTACCCACTCTGACATAGTTAGGCTCTTAAAAGTGGTCCAAATTCCTTCCTTACACATTAGACAAACTTGTGCCCCATGGCAACTTAACTTGGTCTTGGACACACTTCAAAAATGACCTTTCAAGGAGGATTCCCTACATTGGTTTGCACTTAAAACAGCATTCCTGGTAGTTATTTGTTCAGCCAAACAAATTGGGGTGTTACAAGCCTCGTCTTGCAAGGAACCCTTTCTAGTATTTCATAGGAACAAGGTCACACTGTGACCAGTCGCCTCCTTTCTTCCCAAAGTAGTGACTCAGTTTCATTTTGGTCAGGAAATTCACTTACCCACTTTATCCCCTGATCACAGCTTGCCCACTGGCATTCATCCTTTGGATGTGGGGTGTCAGTTATGCTTTCAGCTGTCAATAACGGAGGTTAGTTAGATAGATTCTTCATCCTTACAACAAGCATGCAATTGGGCCATGCTGTGTCTAAGGACACAATTGCACATTGGCTACACACAACCATTGCTGAGGCTTATCAGGAGGTGGCTCTTGATCCTCCCTGGGAATCAGAGCATATTCCACTCAGGCAGTGGCCACCTCCTGGGCTGAAAGGAGGCAGGTTTCTTCACAGGACATTTGTTCTGTGGTCACCTGGTCCGTGCTACATTCCTTTACTGGGCATTATTATCTGGATATGGCATTGGCTGCCAGAGCCACCTTCAGCCGAGAGGTCCCTCATGCCATGATGAATCTACCCTAGGTCACAGTACACATTCTTTCTTGCCCAGCACTGGGGTAACCCAGGCACTGCTACAAGAATCCTACTGGTATGGAATGGAGAGCACTATTGAGGGAGTGATATGTAATATTTACTCACATGGTAAAGGTGGTTAGATGAGACCCCTTTATAGAACTCCACAGGCCCTCCCAATGCAGACAGACCTATGTACAGGAAGGCATGTCAGAGGGTAGGGTGGTATTCATTGTATAGTATGATAGCAGTATGATTGGCTGTTCCAGTAGGGGTATATGATAAAGAAATACTGCTGCATACTCATTTTTTATTCTCTGAAACAATCATTATTATCAGACACGACTCCCAAGGGAGTCAGTATGCAACACAGTGTGTTGTTGAGCTTGCTTGTCTCTTGTTTTGTGCTATTTTTTCTGCTGTTTCCTTTCTGTTAGAGAAGATTCATGCTGGTGTTTTCTGGGATGGACTAAAGAGCTGGCCTTTGGCCAGTCCCAAATTTCATTGGATCTTGCATCATCCTACAGGATGGATGAGGAATATGCCCACAGGCATGGAATGTGGCGTACTATAAAGGGGGCTCATCTAATCACCCACAAAGTAAAGTATGATGCAATGACCCATATCTTTCAAAGGTGGGCATGTCACAGTGCAAACTGAACCAGTCAGAGTGTAGCTTTCACAATGCTTATAAGATCACAATAGCCAAGTGCAGCACTGAATTCAGTGAAGTAGAATCAGCAAGAAATGGCAGAAATTTTTTATTTATTTTTTTTCACTTTCAATGAACAAATGCAAATAACTTTGAAATGAAAAATGATGGCATGGAGCTGTGAGCTCAAAAGTGGTTCAGAGCAAAAATATCTACACAATGTGTGGTGTTTCATTTACAGATACCTTTAAGATTTTCTTATAGTCGCCAGCCCTCCCAGCAGCAAGGACAGTCTCAGGCGTTGGGGTCATGTAGACATCGTGGCCCCAGACCACAAGACCTAGGAACTGAGAAAGGTAGGCGACGTGCACTGCTGAAGAGCTCAGCCTATTTGGACTGTGAGCTCACCCTTTTGCAACTGTGTGGGCCAGTTGGCGCGTGGTGAAGGCCCCGGCTCGTAGCTTTATAGGGATAGTCATGTGATCATGTGGGTGTAGAAAACAATCAGCCCACTTTTCCATTAGCAGGTTATCTGCTTGCTCCACTAGTGGCCACTACACTCTACATGTCTGCCTGCTACAGCCTAACAATGATGCTCCTAGCTCTCTCTCTATTCCTGCTTGGCTTTCCAATAGCCTCCCTCCCCCCAACCTCTCGCCCTCTAAGGCAACCACTGTCACATCTCCACTTCAATGACTTAATTACAGGGCTAATGAGCTCATCCACACTCCCACAATCAGCACCAACTAGCCCCCCCCCAACTGGCTAATAGGAGCAACCATTCTCCCCTCTTCTCTCTCACCCGGACTTTCTGTGCTACGCTGTTTCAAGGCTGACCTTCTCCCGTCAGTACCTCGCCCACACAACTGCCATCGCACATACAGGACCTCTCGGCATAGGTTCTTACACCTTGCATCACTACTCCTACTACTAGCAGGTGATATTGAAACTAACCCCGGACCTACCCCTCCTACAATGCCAACCCCTCTGGCTCTACCAAAGGGCCTAAAAATAATGCACCTAAACATTTGTAGTGTCCTCAACAAAATTCCAGAACTACAACTATCCATCCTATCACCTTCCTGAACATGCTGATACTCTCTGAGACGTGGCTCAAACCCCAACACCCTGATTCCTCTGTTGCCATTCCAGGATACTCCCTAACTAGGCAAGACCGTATGGGTAAAAAAAAGGGGGGTGGCCTAGCCATGTTTATTTCCGACAAGCATCAGTTCACCCCGGTCCCCACCCCTACTCCCTCGCCACAAATCGAGTCTCTGTCAAAATTGCACTGCCTTTCTCCACCCCGGTGTATATAGCAGGATCCTACTGTACCCCTAACACCCCTATACCGAGTATACTGGACCACCTGGCCAACTTAAAATCCGCCACCGCAACAGGAGAACTTTATGTCCTAGGGGACTTCAATTACAACTGGCTTGCAACTGACTACGCCAAGCTACGCTCCAAAGTAAATGCCCTGAACCTCGCACAACAATTATCCCAACCCACCAGGCTAAATCTAAAAATGCACAACCACTCCCTTCTGGACTGGGCACTGACCACCCACCCCCATAGGTCAATAGGAGCAGGCTTACTCCCTGACTCCCTAAGTGATCACCATATGGTTTACTTAGTCAGAAAAGTGCATAAACCCCTCAAACCCCCCTCCCGGACCCTACTAGCCAGGTCCTTCAAGTCACTCTCTCTAATACCACTTCTATCGGACCTGACCTTGGTGGACTGGTCCTTCATCTCTCAGGCCCCTACTATTGATGTTGCACTTGACAACTTCAAAAATAGCTTCCTGAATGTCTGGGACCTTCATGCACCGCTAAAAAAAACTAGAGTTAGGGGCTCCCACCTACCATGGATCTCCGCTGATATCATCAGAAAATGCCGCACCAGGGACCAGGCATGGAAAAAGTACAAAACAACTAGCTCCCATCAAGCCCTTCAATCTTATCGAGCCCTTCGTAACTCCTGCACGAAATCGATCCGACTAGCCAAACAGAACTATTTTTCGCTGGCCCTTAGCACAAATCTTAACCACCCAACCCAATTCTGGAAAACTATAAAATCACTCCTATCCACGCCTGTACAACTACCTACCCCGGCCCTATCCATCCTCGGCTCAGCTGTCACTGACCCCTTTGAAGTTGCCTCGGCTTTTAACACCTTCTTCACCAACAGCGCTTCCTCCCTGGTACAGAGCCTACCTCTTTTCCCACTCAAGGCAACTACCACTCTTAACTCCCAGCACACCTCCCCTTCCCTTCTCCTTCCGATCTGTCTCCCTGGCCGAAGTCTACCAAGCACTGTGTAACCTAAACCCCAACAAGGGTAAATGTCCCTCGGGCATGGACTCCAGACTACTTCAGCTCTCAGCCCCTGCTATTGCTGCCCTGATAGCCGACTTGCTCAACCTCTCCTTCTCAACATCAACAATTCCCACAGCATGGAAGCTGGCAACTGTCATCCCACTTCCTAAAGGGGGGAACCTTCCTCTCCAGGGAATTACTGACCCATCTCCCTTCTCCCAACTCTGGCAAAAATACAAGAACAATTTGACCTTGCTCAGTTCTCACAATACTTAGTCGAGTCCTCTTTCTTCACCCCTTACCAATCAGGTTTCCGAAAATCTCATTCCACTGTCACCTCCCTATTAAGAGTCACAAATGATATCCTCTCAGGTATGGATAAAGGCCATATTACCTCGGCCATCTTCATCGATCTGGCCAAGGCCTTTGATACCGTCTCCCACACAATCCTACTGGACAAACTAAAGGCTGCCGGCCTATCTGACCTTGCCACTAACTGGTTTCAGGCGTACTTGCATGGCAGACAGCAAACTGTGAGAATTGGCCCAAGCATATCGTCCCCCTCCCTATCACCATGGGAGTTCCTCAAGGTTCAGTCTTGGGCCCAATCCTTTTCTCAGTTTTCATGAATGAACTACCGCAAGTCTGCTCCTGTTCTGCTATACAAATGTACACAGATGATACTGTGCTTTAGAACACTGGCCCATCCGCAGAAACAGTGCATGCCCAACTGCAGCAGGATTTCAACGCTGTTCAACATTGGCTCAGATCAAATCAGCTTTTCTTAAATGCAAAAAAGACAATCTCACTAACTTTTGGCTCGCAACCTTGGCTCTCCCAACTCACCATCCGCCCCCCTTTCCTAACCCTGGACCTTGCCCCCTTAGAATCCTGTACCTTATTCTGTTACCTAGGCGTCTGGCTCGACCAATATCTAGACTTCTCAACCCATATAGACTCTCTTCACAAAAAAATGCTTCCAAAACTGGGGGCCCTCTATTGTAATAAAGGCTGCCCTGCTCACCCCGTCAGGCGCGAACTCGTGCAAAAAATGATACTTCCAATTTTTGATTACGGGGATGTAGTCTATGGCACCGCCTCACCATCCACTCTGGCCAGCCTGGACACACTCTTTCATTCCTTCTGCCGCTTCATACTGGAAAGTCCTAAACTGACGCACCACTGTGACCTATATAGCTCCCTGGCCTTTCCCTCACTCTCAGCCCACAGACTAATCCACTGCTCTAGAGTTGCTGCTAAATACTGGTCCCATACCCTTCCTCCCTACCTGAATTCTACCTTAACTACTCAACCCCCCGGTGGCTTACTCACTCTGTCACTCCTCTTGTCACGTGCCTCTATGGGTCAGACTGCGCTTAGTTACCGCTTACCTAAACTATGGAATGACCTCCCAACAGATATCCACCACTTCTCTAATGTTAGACACTTCAACACCCGCCTCCACGAATATTTCCTCGCGGTCTGCTCCTGCACCGGGCCTACACATTAGTAGGCCCCAAGCCCTACTGGGCCTCCATACCATGTTATATTGACATGGTACACAATCCTCTTTAAAGTCTACAAATCAATAGTTATGTTAACTTTATATGTACAATGCAATGGCATTTGCAATGCTTTGTCTCTGAGCCTGCCTAGTCTTAAGTTGCATGTTTGCCTTAGCTACCTATGTGTATAGTCATTTATATTGTGCCTCCTCAACTGTACAAATTATTTGTGTTTTGTTGTCCCCTCATAGTCCCCTCCCTTGTTCCCCCAGGTCGCATCTGGAAATGAGTGGTTAGCCGCTCAGTATGCCTGCCTGGTTAAACTCTTAAATAAATAAATAATCAGCACAAAATGGCAGAAAATTAACTTTTTTTAAACGTTTTCGACAAAAAAATACAAATAACTTTAAAACTAAAAATTATAGCATGGTAACATGAGCATGAAAGTTGTTCAGCACAAAACATCTACACAAAATGAATGGTGTTTCATTTACAGATTTAGATTTTATTATAGTTGACAAAAAAAAGGTAGAAAATTCTATTTTTTTCACTTTTTCGATGAGCAAGTGCCTCTCAAAAGCAAAAAAAAAAATGAATAGTACATCAGACTTTTTTATTGTGTACTGGACATAATATAAAGCTCTGGGGCTCAGTGAGTTAAATAGAAGTAATTGTACATCTTGGAACCCACTCCCAAACAAGTACTGTAACTGAAAAATAAGCCAAAAGTTAGTCACAAATGTAAAAGTCACAAGCACTTTTTTTTACACACTCCCAATCATGTTTATCCCAAAACATATGTTTGTATAACTAGAACATGACATGGCCTGACTGAAGATTTATCTTCATTCGTGGCCAATGATATAAAGATATCTCATTTGTGGCATCCCCACTCGTAAAAATTAAGGGGATACATGATGGGCATGAGTGTGACCTGGAAAATATTTTCACTCCTTTGGAGTGACCTCTGGATGTTCATGAGTGGTGAAGCCACAAGTGAACATCCAGAGGTCACTGTGCAGGAGTGAAAATATTTTCCATATTACAAGAGTGCACATCATGTATCCATGTATCCATTTTATACAATAGGGGTGTGATAACTGGAGATAACTCCAGTTATCACATTGTGATGATGTCATCACAGTGTGATAACTGGAGCTGTCACACTGCAGTGAGAATACCTGTTTTTATCTAATGGGTTATCTGTTCACCCCTATTGTATAAATCATAATATCATTAGTCTTTCATAAAGATAAATATGATATCTTCAGTCTGGCCCTATTATATCCCCTATTTTTCTTCCTGAGTGAGAAAGCAGGACCATAGCTCTTGTGTCAGAGCTTCAAGTGAGTTATAAATGCTCTGTCCCCTCACAAGTGGTGATATCATATTCTGAGCAAGTATTTTCATATCCAGTTTATACATTTTTGTGAAAGCTTTCAAAAAAGATGCATGTATGCTGGCCCACCGGCGTAGCTGTTGGATTTCCACTTGTGACACCAATGACCCGTGTTCGAGATCAGACTTAGGAGTTGGAGGGCCAGCCAGGGGAGAAGGATCGAGCATCCTGGGGACTGCTCTCCTTCTCCGGGGTGAGGGAGGCAGGGAGGGAGGGAGGAGGGAAGAGTGTCCGGCACTTTATGGACCCATGGTGTAGGCTGGGGGTACCTCTGTGACCTGCATCACCATGTTAGGGGGACGGGGTGGATGCTGGACATCATTGCACGTCCCCACCCCCAGGAAGCAAACATCAGGAAAAAGCTGGCCCCCCAGCATGACAACCCCCTCTGCCACCATCGTTCTCACTGCCTTCAACGTCCACCATGAGGGTCCCACTCCCATGGCTCTGGCCCAGGGGATGAAACAGGGCTTGCCAACAGTGTCCACTGGGAAGGGGAGCCCTCCCGGTGACCCTGCCCAGGGGGGCAAGCCTGGGCATGGGGGGATGGCAGACAGGGTGAGTATGAGTATTGGGGGGAACCGGAACAAACAAAAAAGATGCATGTGAGAGCTTTACCTGCTTATTTTAACTTACTGCTAAGATTAAAATCCCATTAGAGTGCATCATAGCTCCAGGCTAATGCCATTAAGCATTTTTAAACTGATCTCCCATCAGTTGAGTTGTCCACAACAAGATAACTAAAATGGGAATTTTTAATGTAACATAGCTGACCATTAGATAACATGTCATCTAAGCTGGCCCGTTGGCGCATAGGGTTGAGTCGCTGGATGCCACACCTCATGCCACACCAGTAACCTGTGCTGAGGAATGAGCTTAGGTCACTGGAGTTCAGTGGGGGGGAAGGAGAGGATGCGAAAGGCTGCTGGCTGGCAGCTCTCCACCTCGGGAGGAGTAACACATCTCCTCAGATCATGACCGCCCCCTGGTGGAGGCCAGAGTGGAGGCGTCACTCCGAGGAGTGCCGGCGCTAGCTCGAGGGAAGTCAGAAGAGACTGGCACTGGGGCTGTGGTGTGCATGTATGCTTCCATGCACATGCATCTCCGCTTCCAGGGTCTCGGGACTGGGGTACACCCAAGGGAGAAAATGGAGGATAACACAGGGGCCAACCAAGGATGAAGACTCTGGGCAGGGCTCAGGGGATCCTCCGGGGTGCGCAACAGTGCTACAAGCCCCCAAAAGACCCCGAGCTCAGGTACAGTGGCAGACGATTGGGGACCTGTCGAAGAAGGATAAACATAATTGTAAAAAAAAAAAAATGTCATCTAGTGGTCAGCAATGCGTCATGTTCGAATACAACATGTTATCTTTAGTAAAAAAAAAAGTCACTCCACAGCAATGGGACGTCTACAGCTAAAACACAGAGCAGAAAAAGTGCACCAGTCCACAGATATCATTGTAATTACTTTATTCAATTCTTCTGTGCAAAAGTGCAAACAAGTACAGTACAGTAGATGTGAAACCAATGGCTTCAGTCCTACAAAGGGAGGAACTCCAACACACTGATGGCCCAACCAGTTTTCATCTTGCCTTCTTCAAAGGTACAAAGAGGAGGCTACGAGTGAAACTACTTGGGCCTTCAGTGTATTGAACCACCCCCTCTGAGGAAGGTCAAGTGACCAAAAGCACCAGGGTAGTGGGTGGACAAAAAAAGAGTTCCGTGTGGATTTTTGTTCCATGCTAAACTGCACTTTGTGGGCACCAAGCATTGTTTTTATGGTTCAGCAATAAAATTAATGGTGGTTGCACTGTATCTGGATGTCCGTGTGTGCTTTTATGGAACTCCCCCTTGCAGGATGAGTGCAGCCTTCCTATGTTCTGGTGGTCTGCTTGGTTGGCTACCAAGGTAGCACCATAGCCAGTACATGAGCACAAGCACTGTTCTTGAACTTTGGGAGTTCAGTGTACTGGCGTATTAGCCAAGTGCACAAGCAAACCTAATGCATGGTAAACAAACTTTGAAGCATTTAACACTGCTTACGTGAATGACATGGAAGGACCCCATCCATATGTATTCACAGAACACCCCCTTGTCTCCAGGGGCACAGGGGACAGAATTTCCACCAGCACCAACCCAAAGAACATAATGATTATGATAGGTTAATTCTTAAAACCCATTTTCAAGAACATACAAGCCCATGCAAGGCTTGTACTAATCTCAATCTAAATAGAGGCGAGGTGGATCACGGCTAACACAAGCACTGTAGATTTGTATACTGTACCTCTGAAAAAGAATGTTCAAGGAAATCTACACCCTCATATCTTGTAAATTTTGTTTCCATGTCAACAGACAACTCTTTATGTGTAGCTGTTAGAGATACATGTGATTTCTTTAGTTTATTTTCACTGTTCATACTAGTCCCTGTAACTATCCTGGGGGGGCTCTCCATTTTCTGTTTGTTGAAATCTCATTGCCCCGGAGCTACATTACCATATGAGAACATGATGTGTCAGTACCCATTAGACTCCACAATGTGCCTGTCTGCTTAATTGTATCATATCATAGAAGCGTGATGGCAGAAAAGGACCATACTGTCCCATCTAGTCTGCCCATTGTTTCCCCTACACCTTCCCCTCCATGCTAGCCCCCACCCTTCCCCGATACTCAGCCCCATATGCTTGTCCCATGCCCTCTTGAATTCATATACTTTACCAAAACAATTTGCAGCAAAGTGTGAAATACCACATTTACCTTCAGTTAGCTCAGCAAACTGTCTGAGTTATAATGCAGATTTTTCCCTTTAAATTGCATTCAGTTTGTGTGTTTGCAGAGAGTTTTCTCAGGATAGTTGTACTTTCAGCATAGAGATACATGGCATAAATGGGTGATGTGACATCATGTTCTCATATGCTAATGCAGCTCTCATGGATAATGAGATTTCAACAACCATAAAATGGAGACCCCCAGGTTAGTTACAGGGAACTAGCATGAACACTGAAAATAAAGTAAAGCAAACATGTATATCCCTAACAGCTACAGGAAAAGAATTGCCTGTTGACATGTAAACAAATAAAATTTACAAGATATGAAGGTGTAGTTTTCCTTTATGATATGGGCCATTATCTTCAATTGGCTGGCACCACCCAGAGGTCTCCCCTATAAAAAATCCAGGATCTTACCTGAGGATATTTCTGCCATTGGTCCACACCTTTGGAACTATAAGCCATCAGCATCAGGACCACTTGTAAACTTTGCTAGTCAGGGATTGCTCACAATGACATTCAACGTTGGTGCCTACATAGTCAAGGACAGACCCATTTTTCCTCAGTTCTTTCTTCCAGCATCAACTGCTCATTGGACCTGCAGAGAAACAACACCATAGTTTCTATGAGGCCTATGCATGAAGGCACATGTTATACACATGAAATCAACATAGTGGGGACACGCAGCTAAGCGCCACAGAAGGACCCCTCACAATGCAGCATTCACGAATGCCAATGCGTGCCTCACGGACAAAGGGGCGTGTCAATGCAGCACATGTAGTGCACTGTGCAGCTCATGGAGGTGTGCCACAGCAATGTGGACACATCCCTTGACCCCACCATATATGGTAGTGCACACCGCCCTGCACTATGGAGTGGAAGTGAATAGCGAATAGGAGACAGATGCGGAGAGCATGGCTGAGACACACAGAGGCACACAGGGGGATATACAGGGCATGAAGCATGGTGAACTGGAAGACCATGTACCCACTCATTGCCACAGCTGTAGGGGGGCATAATCAACCACCAGGACATATGCACCGAACTTCACAGGGGGCCAGATGGCATCCATGGTGGTGGACATCCAGATGCCCTACTGCCAGCTGTATGGCTCCCTGTCCCTGTGCACACCTGCTGAGGTCAAAGCCAGGCTATGGTTGAAAATTCAGAGCAGTGTTAATGTTGCCAGCCTGGAGGCATGTACACTGGAAGCTATTAAGCATAAATGGCATGATCTTCAGGCCACTGTGAAGGAAAGGTTACCCAACAGCAGGTACAGCAGGGCACGGGAGGTTCCTGTGCGATTACAGCGGCTAAGCCCCTTAAGCAGATGGCCACTCATGCTGACCAACATCGGTGAGCATGTGGAGGTGGAAGATGTGGACACCCTAGGTGGCACGTAGATGGTGTGTGGACTGTTTTAACAGTACTCTGCCCCACCCAGAACCAGCAAGGCAGGTGGCAGCCCCCGCAGCGATGGAGCAGCAGCACCAGGACAACACGGGCCCATCGATGGATGAGGAGGAGGCCAGTCGTGCAGGTGCAGGCACCGGTGAATGATACTGACAAATGCACCCCTGTGACACACACATTAGGTGACTGAGCCAGCCACACTAACCGTACCCTATTCCCCACAGGTACCGAGGCCCCCATGGAAATGGACCCTGATGTGGACAGCAGGCACAAAGCAGCTGCTAAGAGCACCCAGGCCACAGCTGCCACCTGTGATGGACATGCCTGTGGTGGACAGCAGCAGCACACACTCATAGCTGAGGAATAGAGGGACCATGATGCAGGCAGTATACTGCCGGCACAGCAGAAGCATGGCAGAGCCATGGCAGATACTGATGCCCCCACCAAACATGACATGGCCAACGCAGATGACAGTCTGGATGAGGGTCCTTCGTGGTGTACACCCGGATGCAGATGCGCACACCACATGCAGACAACACTGGCTAACAGATACTGTGATCTGCGGCAGCTCGAGGCAGACCACCTGGCAGAACAGCACCACAGCATGAACACGATGTGTGCCCTGACCAGCGAGGTGAATGGCATGTGCTGGAACATGGCACACATTGCAGATGCACTGGAGGGGCTGCCGAACAGCACAACAGGATGGGCCACACAGCAAACAGCACATGATGGGATGCCACACACACCCGAGGAGCAAGGCATAGTCAACCCCCCCCCCGGGACAAAGCCAGCCATCACATGCCCACCTACAATGGTCGCCACACCCAACATTGCCATAGGACCCGAGTTTGCCATGGAGGACAGCCATGACATGCAGGATGACATGGGCGCACAGTCCACTGAGGTTGATACAACCAGACAGGTGGTGGGCGAAGGCACCGCAGCCAATGCAGACAAGCAGAACCAGCTGACGGACTGCACACCAGGCAGATGGCATGGCTAAGGTGCAGGCAGACCATGGGTGACCTCACATAGAATGAGAGCATGGGCCTCTGCCAGGCTGTTGGCACAGGCCACCGATGCTCCGCCACAGTGATGTGGCACTACTCCAGCATGGCACAGCCACAACGATGTATAGTACTGAAGCACTCTCCAACACATGTGTCCCACTGCACCATACCACATGTCCTCACACAGTGATCCTGCCCTACACATTGCTGGCACCCCGTGAACAGCACAACACATGCCCCGTGACAGCACAAGGTGTTGTACCATGGCACCACCTCCCGTGCACACCAGGCACACATGGAGGCCACACAGGCATCCCTGGGGGAGGGCACCATCCCCAGCAGCACCACCTGAGCCACCTATGTCCTACCGGTGCTGGCGGTGGCATAGTAGGCCCCACCCCAGTGCGCTCAGCACCTGGATCATCATGGCGCACCCATCACTCACCAATGCCATCATGCATACATGGTTCCACCCCACAATGTCCACGTAGCTTCCCATCACCAATGCACACGTGTGCCTGTCGTGCACAGGCACACTGTCCAGATTGTGAACCCAACACACACACGGCTGTACACATATGCGGCGTCTAATGTCGGAACGCACCCTGTACCTGCGCCGCCCTGACCTCATGACTGCCCACGTTCTCCAGTCCATGGAATGCGACAGCATCATCCTCCTTTGGTGGGCCTTCCTGTAGCTGTACACCTGGTATGGGCACATCACAGCGCAGCGTGATATTGTGCAGCATGGCACAGACCATGAACACCCAGCATGCCTTCCCTGGTGCCAGCAACATTGACCCTCCAGTATGGTCCAGGCATTGAAAGTGCATCTTCAGGAGTCCTATTGCCCTCTCGACAACATTCCATGTCCTCCGATGGGATTGGTTGTTTGCCTCCTCTGCAGCTGATGCTGGTACAAGGATGGGTGTCATCAGGTTTGGGTGCAGGGGATATCTGCTGTCACCTGGAAGGGGAGAGGGGACATTGTGACAGGGGTGCACACAGGTTGGCATACATATACCATACCGGGGGGGTGCCATACTCATCCAGCAGCCAGCTGTTGATTGCCTCTGCACATAACATGGCCCCAATGCATGATCCATCCATGATGTAGACATCATGGCATGACCCTGGGTACTTGGCACAGATGTTTGTGAACAAGCCCCAGGCATCACACACCACCTGACAGTTCATGCTGTGGAACACCTTCCTGTTCCTGTATACCTCCTCCTGCGTTGGAGGTGCCTGGATGGCGATGTGTGTGCCGTGTATTGCACCTACCACATTGGGCATGCTATGCATGTCATAGAAGGCAAGTTTTGTTAGCCAGACATCATCTAGGGCCATGGGGAGAGTAATGTGGGCCTACATGTGCTCCAGCATTGCGTCTGTAACCTCCATCATGGCAGTGGATACCAAGGACTGGCAGATGCTCACAGTGTCACCGGTCACTCTCTGAAATGAGCCTGTGGCATAGTATGTGAGGCCTGACAGCACCACTGTCTCGATGGACATTGCCCTGGATCTGCGTGTGCGTGGTGCGATCCTATCATGGACCATGTTGCAAATTGTGACGGCAGGCCATGGTAGGTGGAACCGCTAGATGCAGTGGATTTCCCACAGTGTTGATGCAGCCAAGTGTGAGCGAAATACCCTGGGATGGGGCCGTTGGTGCCTCAACAGCAACAACTCCTCCTGCAGCAGGGCCATGTGTAACATTACTCCAGGACACATTCTGCCACAATGTGTGTTTTCTGGTGCACTGGGCTGCCCGATGGTTCACCAGTCTTATACCGCTGCACATGCGCACATGTACCTTTAAGGAGACATATCCCAGGTCACGTGCATGCTGGCCCAACATGGGCGGAGGGCAAGTGCGACCTCACGTGCCCCCAAACAGTGCAAGCTGCATTGGACATTCATAGTGCATGTCAGGATGGTGTCTGATGGTGCTCATGGTGTGGAGCGTTACCCCCTCCATCTCTAGCGTGTGGTGGAAGCAAACATGTGTGACTCACGGGGACATGGTACCCTGTGGGTCATGGAGGGCCATGATTGGATGAGTAGAGGGACACCAGTGGGGATCATGCTATTGTGTTGTGTCTGCTGTGTGGTGTCCTAACCCTGTGTGTGTGTGTCTCTCTGTCTCTCTCTCTGTTTCTTACTGTCATCCCACACAGGACTTGGAGGGCATGCCCGGCAGAATGGAACTGTGCCATGTTGAGCAGCCAGATGGAGCACCTTTTATGGTGATCATGTCCACCAGACATCGGCAGAGGAGGCGCCTGTAGTTTCCACACTACATGGGCCGCCAGGAGATGGACGTCGGCAACGTGTACGTGGGGGAGCACCTGGGATGTGGGCCTGGTGACCATGTGGAGGGTCATGGCGCCGTCCATGGTAAGTGTGTGGCCTGTTCTGGGCCATGCAGGTGAGTGTGTGTGCATGTGTGTGTGTGTGTGTGTGTGTGTGTGTGTGTGTGTATTTGTCCCCACTGTGTGCAATGCAAAAGGCACGTTCGCACCATCAACCAGCAGTTGGGTACTGCACACCTATGTGTCACTTTGCATGGTGTGCAACACAACATGTGCGGCTGTGTCACTGCACCACCGGGGGTAATGGCTGTGCCAGGGGCACTGCACATGGCTGAACATACACAGGTGCATCGAGCATCCCTGTGGCCTGCAGGTGTCTGATGTCTCCACTATGCAGGAACCTTGCCAGGCAGTGTCAGTGGTTTGGGGACATGAGGGCCCTAACAGCCTTGTGTGTGGATAGCATGGTGTTTCTGGGTAACCGAGCATGCATGCATTGTGTGCCTCTCTGGCCAGGCCCCCTGGGCAGAGTGTGTGCTGTCTATGCCGCGTACCATGTTGCGTCCCTGCACACCACCCATCGAGTGCACTGGGGACATGTCCGGCCTGCCATGCAGCCTTGCCAGTCACATGCCATTGGCATGGCCATTACCTTGTGGTGCTGGGGTGTCTACCAGTGGTAACACACAATGTCTGCTAACGTGTTTCTGGGGTGCTCCCATGGTGTTTCTGCTGGATTGCCGTGCACATGCATACATGGCCTACTGTGTGTGCCATGGTGGTTCTGTGTGCACACATACAGTGTGTGTGTGTGCCGCCCCATGGCATAAGCCATGTGTACATCACCATCCATCGGGGGCACCTAGGGGGTAGGAGTCATGTGCATTGTGGGCCTGGTGCCATCCAGTGTCCATGTTTCCACATTGGGGCTTTGGGGACTGGCGATGTTGCACACGGGCATGTTGGCAGTGATGCTCCCCTGGCCGTGCCCCAGCGGCCACCTGAGGCAAGCCCCGACCACAGCGGGGGGGGCTACTATAGGAAGTGTTGATTGGCACCTCAGGCAGGGTCTTGTTGCCTTACTATGTCTCTTCTCTCCACAGCATTACCATGACCCCATCCAATGCGTGGTCCTGGAGAGAGTGCGGAGGCTGAATCTGCATGGAGCAGCAATGAGGAGGAGTGGTCATGGCAGGCCAGACAGCATGAGCAAGACAAGGCCATTGACCTTGACAGTGCTCTGTGTGGCAGCAGTGCCACAATGGCAACAACATGACACCACCACCCTCTAGCCCTATGGACAGTCCCTTACCCCTTGCCACCATTGGCAGTGCATGTGTACACATTATAGCCTATAGGTGCCTGCGTAATGCAGCATCATTGTCCTGTGATACAGTACATGTTGGGTTGGATGTTCAGTCCATGCTATTGTGTTCTAATGAAGCCTTTCAGGTTTTTGCACCATGTGCTTACTGTATCCTGAGTGTGGGTGGTGGTCTGGGTGTGTGAGGGTGGGCGGGGTGGGCCTACTGGTGTGGGGGCCATCTGTGGGCATGTGCATGCACTCAGCCCATGACACAGCTGGGCCATTACCTGGCACCTCTGCATGCCTGGCAGCCATGCTCACTGGGTAATTGGGGGTGCCTGTGCCCAGCGGGCATGCATGCCATGAGGTGGTGCATCCATGGCATGGCCACTGCCCATCTGGGACTGCCTAGCCCATTGCAGTCACGTTGCAGCAGTCGGCATCATGTGCCACCTGCTGCCGCCACAGTGTGCCGCGGGTCATGCTCCGCTGGTGTCTCTGCTTGGGCTGGGCTGTGCTGACATCATGCTGTGGCAGTTCCTGCTGACTCATGGCATGGGCCGGGTGGCCATCATGGTGGCCGGTGCACTGCCACGGGCGTGTACATGCACAGAGTACGCAAGACATGCAGTGGTGCCATGCGACTGGTCCGAGCCCATGGCTGCCACTGTCCTGCCTTATACAGGCACTGTGCCATGCTGCCTGTGGCCTGCCTGTCATGCGTGGACACTTATGGCAGCCTTATGGCTCATGTAGTTGACTGCGGCATACGCTTGGTACATGGGTGATGTCCGCAGCTTCATGTATGTGCACTGCAGCCATCTACATGCATCACTACGCGGCACACCCCTTCGAAAATGCCACACAGAAGGTCCACGTGTCTGTGCATATGTACACTCCGTAGTGGCCTGCATGCACGTTATGTATGCTGCTATGGGGTGTCTGGAATGCAGCATGCACATTGGTGCCCATGCACCGTCCCTGCGTGATACACATGGCGCGCTACCATTGTGCATAGGCCCCAATGATTTTATTGTTTTTCTATTTTTACTTCATTGACATTGTTCTTATGTGATGCTGTCGACTAAACCTTTTGGGTTTTGTACCCATTGTTCCAAAATCTACAAAACGACACAAACACTGTGTGTTTTCCATTTGGAACCCACAACATAAGGGTCTGCGAGATCCACTGGGGATTTAACCAGGTTAAATGGGCGTACCATAAGAAAGCTCTGGAATCCTTCGTCACCCCACCCATGTTATCTCAGGCAACAGTCACAGACTCCAAGCAGGCTTCTCCCTCATGCCTGGCCACTGCCAGGGAGCATACTCCCAGGTGGCTGGCATTGCTCACAGGTGCTACAGTCAGCAGGATCATCAAATTAGAATGAACAGAAGAAAAAAGAACAAGGATGCATCACCATCAACACCCTCCTCATTTAATCAGCACCATAAGGATTGGGAGAAGTACGCTTCACTAGTGAAGCAGAGTAATTCCTCATCATTACCACTATGGTAGTGGTGACTACAGCCCTCCCAATAGTCACTGTGTCAACAACATCGAGGCTTCACTCTGGCACTGCCATGCCTACTGTAGATGGTATGTCTCCTCTGTCATCAGGTTCTGTCCCAGCAACGACGGTAGTCACAAACCCTCTAACAGACATTGTTGACTCCCAAGCTGTGCTGGCATCATTTTTAGAAATATTACTTCATCTGTCCCCATCGCGCCAAGAATGGTGCCTATAGTCCTATTGACATGGCCTCCCTGGTCGGTACTGTCCTCATCAACGGGACATGAAAGCATGTCTACAGTTCCTCCGCAGCTGCCTCTTCTGTTACTGGCTCCATCGACTACCCCCCATCATCATTTAAGGTGACAACAAGGTGGACTATAATCCTGATCTCTTACATATGGAGGAGGATTTGGAAGATGAAGAGGGAGACAAAGATCATTATGAAGAAGGGCTCTATTCCAGCTCTTCCCTCTCCTCTTGCTGTAAGGAGGCTGAGGTTTATAATCAATGGTATCCTCCTAAAAATCTACCATTCCCAGTTTTGTGCAGGCAAAAACAAAATGTTTTGGATCTTGATGGCAAAGAAGAAGAAGAGGACTCCAGTATTAGTACTTTAATGGAGTCTTTGGAGGTTGCAACTCCACCTCCAACTGTGATACCTCCTGTATACCTTGTATGGGAGGATGATACCTTTGCTGTCTTGCTTAGGCCTCACACTATGCTTGTATTCCTTAGAAAGACTGATAAACAGTACCCTACTCACTCCATTCTGCCTTATAATGCTTCTCACCTAAACAATACTTGTTTTAGTAACATTAGCTGCTCATGATTATTCTAGAGCTTCTAGAAGATATACCTCCCCCACACAACAACACTTCTACAGTGATATACATTGATGCTGAAAACGCTGACATGTCGCTGTGGAAGTCCGCCCAGGACCTGGCAACACTTTCCCCTGTACTGCACCCCCTCCGCAAACCAACTCCGACTTGGAGTTGTAATCTAATAGCACAAGGGGTGGTGAGGGGGGCAGAGCACTGTCTGACGATCGTGGCTCCCTCCCAACTGCAAATCACAGTCGACATGGAGCCTGTCACTGTGATGCCAGTCGATGAAATAGTTGTCGAACTGGCATCGTAGATCCCTTCTAGAGTCATGGGTATACAGTCTCCTCACAAGGAATCCAGAAGGCTGGATGTTGTGGGCAACAGAAACATTCATGCCTCTGCATCCTTGGGCTTAAGACTTTTCAAATCATCAGGCATACTGTATATGATAAAATATAATAGCTGGTTGCTCTCTGCCATGACTAACATGCCAGCATTACTCATTAATCCTACCAAGGCTGTACTGCTTCCAGCTGCTTCAGCTGGCATTGATACCATAAACTGTACCTTGGTCAGTAAGGCGTCTCCTTTCCAGATCCCCCAATCCCAGGGGCCTATTCCAAGGCAACTAATGGTGTCAGTCCAGGCGGCCCCACTGCCTCCAGAATTTTCAGATTTTCCACTTCTCCCACTCTACTGTGAGGGTGGGTGGGTTGGAGTGAAGACACAGAAGATGAGAAAAGTTATTTAAAATATTCCATAGGGCAGTGCACTTTAATAAATAAGGACTTGGAGACACTGGAGACAGAGATAACAGTTCAGATGCTGCAAATGGAACTTCTGAACTGGCTGTACCATTTGACGGATCTACAATGCTGGTTCAACAACTATTTCGTTGACCGGCATCACAGCGACATGCTCCATGTCGACCACGATTTGCAGTTGGCAGGGACCTGTGCATGTCGGACAGTGTTTTTTCTTCGGGGGCATCCCTCCCCCCGAACTACCCACACGGGGGGGGGACTCTGCCCCCCCACACCTCCAAACTATTAGATTACAACTATGAGTCAGAGTTGGCTCAGTGAGGGGGTGCAGGATGGGGAAAAGTGTTGCCGGGTCCCGAGCGGACTTCCACAGTGACATGTTGATGTCGTCAGCATTGACATATGTTGCTGTAGAAGTGTTACTGTGCGGGAGACATACCCCATTTGACTAGTCAGGATGATCTTTGACTACTCTAAAAACTGGGTTTAAAGGCCGGCCCAGTGGCACTGAGGGCTAAGGCGCTGGATGCCTTACCTCATGCTGCACCGGTGACCCATGTTTGGGAACAAGCATGGGTCACCGGGGGCTGGTGGGGAGGAGAAGGATTGAGCATCTGTCGGACTGCTCTCCTTCACCAGGAAGGGGGGTTATCACTTCCCAATGCCTGGTTGCCCCCTGGCAGAGGCTGGGGGTCAGGGCATGGGGTGACAGCTCAGGGTGGAGTCTGGGCAGGTGCCTGAGGGAGGAGCATGTGGATGCATGCACCTCTGCCCCCACTGGCGTCATTGCATGCCTGTGACTCCAACAAGGGGGGGAGCGAATATCGGAAAGGTGGCAACTCTCACGCGACTTGATGGCCGTCCGCGAGTGGTCGCTGGGCACTGGCACCAAAACTGAATCCGTGAGGGTGGGGAGTTAGGGGGCTCCCTGATGCCCCACTGCAGGGGGCAAGCCGCAGGGGTTTCAGGGTGCCTGCGGTCCTGGTTAAGACGGACGGCGTCAGGATCTCCGGCAGGATGCGAGAACTATGATGGGGTGCAGAGAGGTGGCCAAGGAGGATAGAAGTAACACAAAAAAAAAAAAAAACTTGGCTTAAAGAGCTGTCTGTTCCCACTCAGCCAGTAGGCTCACAGGGGCAAGAGTAGTACCTGAGGGTGGTCCTACCTGCACCTACACCTCTGCAGCCCATGCTTCAGGTAGACCAATCACCCCTCCAGCTGCTCAACTCATCTCTGGTGCAAAACATCCCAGCCTTGGCTAGTAGCACCACTGGTCGGTCTTTTTGAGACTGTTCCAGCCCCAACTACTTCCTTGCATCAGCCAGTTTTCTCTCTTGTACAGGACTGCTCCCTTCACAGTCCAGATCTCGTCTTGTCTCATCTCATCTTATCGACTGTGTTCAGTCAGCCCCTTTTATAGTGCTGGAGATCATATGACCTGTCATTCATACCATAACCTTTAATTAAATGTTTACAGCAATTTTATATCTGGCTGTATCATACAGAAAAGTAAACAAACCATGAAGAACATTTGGCGATTGTGTAGCTTATCAGACCAGTGAATGCTGGCCCTAATCGGCGTAGCCACCACTTACGCAACTTTTACTGAGTGACATGCCAGCTATGTATAGTCTGACATAGTGTTGCAGCAAATACAGTTATTATTTTTTTTCATTTGGAGGGTTCTGTCCCCCACACTCCCCATGTATTAAACTGTATTTGTTTTAATGCCGTATCAGACTACCACTATCTTTGTAAAGATAGTATGGCTATTTGTACAAAGATGTATGTATTAGTTAGTTTGACTTGGGGTGCTCTGCTCCCCACACCCCTATGTATTTTTTTTCTGGTTTTATAGGGAAGGGGGGTGGAAGGCGCAGCCCCCCAATTCAAACAAACAATGAACTATATTTGCCATAATAATTCTGCACATTTGCAGGGCATAATAAACCAGCATAAGTATTGTGACGTACTGTCAAATTCACAAAGCAATTACGTCAGTGTACTTATGCTGGTCTGATAAAATACACAATTGCCGAATATTTTAACACAGACATGCTTTTATACAGTCACAAAATAAGGAAAAAAAGAAAACAGTAAGGGAACTCCCAGGCAGAAAGTCCCACCTTTCTTGTTCCCAGACTCTCTCTCATGCCAGGGCTCTATAAAGCCCACTGATTCCAGCTGGTCTGAGCCCATAGGACTCCACAAAATGAAGGCCAGAAAACCAAAGCATATGATGACAGGCATTTCATAAGCAGATTATTTTTCATCCTAAACATATAGCGATGTGTTCAGTTTGTACTTAAAGAAACATTTAATTTAGTATCAGGAAAATACAGTGGAGATCAGCAGTGTAAAACAAAAGGCATTATTAATATATTGTTTGCGGCAGTTTGTAAAACACGTGCTTTATGCATTTCATTCGACAAGAAGAGCTTCATGCTTTCTGATCCCTTAATTACCATCCACATAAAACTAAAGGTGGTTTATAGTGGTTCACCTTCAGTGTTATACTTTATTTAGGGTAATAAAACAGAGATTCATAGAACATGTTTATGTCAGTTCTATTACAGGTACTGTATTTTGAAAGAGAAAAATCAGACAGAGTATTAAAATGTTTCTACCCTGGGTGATCAGGCCAGAGAAGAAAAGGTAGAATATTAGAAAGTCTGCAGCCATAAGGAAAGGAAGGAAACATTAAAAGTTATATGGCATGCTTTAAGCTCATTTCTGCGCTAAAGGTTGCAGCTCTCAGCATGCTTTTATTTTATCTAGTACCTTGGGGCAGACTTGTTGTGGCTGCATGGCTTTTAGTTCCTAGACCCTTAGGACCTTGTTCTCTATTTTTATTAAACAAAAAACACAGTGAGAAGGTTTCACACTACCACACACTGTCTACAGGGGTGCAGATGGGAGGTAGGATCTCCCTTCATCTGTCAATACAGAGGGACATCTGATCTCTCACTGATGAGTGGGTCCTGAAAATAGTAGAAAAAGGGCATGCTCTGGAGTTGCTGCCAATGCCGCAAGTTCATCCTCTGCTTCCTTCTCATTACCCTCTGGGCCACTTGTCCCTTCTAAGAGTGCAGTCACTTATTCAAAAGGAAGCTATTGAACCCATCCCTTCAAAGGAACAGAACAGAGGGATCTGTTCAAGGTATGTCCTGGTTCACAAGCGGTCAGGAGACCTGCATCCTGCGCTGGACCTAAGGGAATGGAACAAAGTAATCAAAAGCAAAAGTTTTGCATGATGTCACTTCAGGCGCTCATACTCTTGCTGCAAAAAGGGGATTGGCTTTGTGCTCTGCACATGATGGATGCATCCCTTCATGTCAAAATCTGAAAATGCCACAGACTGTACATCCACTTTACACTCGTGGGCAGCCATTATCAATTCCATGTCTTGCCTTTGGTATTTACCAAATGGTTTGTGGTTGTGCTGGCAGTCCTCCAGAGGAAAGGGTTTTATATCTTCCCCTCTCTAGATGACTGGCTACTAAAAGGCTCATCCAGATGTAACCCCCCTGCAAATGGGGGTTCCCAAAAGACTTCCAGGAGCTTGCTTGAATGCTCCAAGCCTGAATGGTGTTTGGCATTTAAGCCATTTATCAGTGAGTGTTTTTAGAGCCTCTGGTACTGTCTCTTTAAGAGCTGTCTGCTTGCAGACATAATTAGTTTGTATGGGGGGACTGTGTGCTTCTCTGAGTACCACTCGACTGCTGCCAATTCACTTCATTTTGCAGTCACTAGGAGGAACCTATCTGAAAGATGTAACTGTTTGCCAGAAATTATTTAGAGTAATAATGAAATTACAGTTTGTCTAACCTGCTTTCTTTGCAGTCAGAACTGTGTCTGCTAGTTCCCATTCTAGTTTTGAACTGCTGAACTGGACCAATCAGTGTGGGTAAGCTAGCTCTAAAATGGTGCCTTGGACGAATCAGAACTTGGACTCATAATCTGAGCCAGCCACAAGAGGATTGTATGGGCAGTGACTCTGGGAGATGTAGTTTAGACTTCAGTGCCTTTTGGACCAACAGCAGCAGTCTATTGTGAGTGACAGCCAATCCAGTCAAGAACTGGGAGGAACTCAAAGGAAGTGCCGGTTTTGTCGGTTGGAGTTTCAGTTGAGCTTTGGCAGTAAAGAAGGAAGGAGCCCTGTGCTTTTCAGTGTGCAGTTTTAGTCAAAAACGTGTAAGGCCCAGAGTTCGGTCTGCAGCTTGTGTAACAGCTTGTTAGGACTGAATCCATCCTGTGAAAAGAATCAAAGGATCTCTGAAGAGTAGAAACCAGGCTCACCCTGTAGAAGACTGGAGGAATTGCTGAAAATTGCACTCGGTCTGTCAGGAACTGAATCTGCTGTGTGTTCTCCCGGGTACTGTGCAGTAATTGCGATCGGGATACAGATGCAGCCTGCCTGGTATAGTGCTTTCTTTTATATGGATGTGTGAAGAGGTTTGTGTACCTCAAGTGAGCCTGCTGACATTGAAGGACCCTATCTTATTTGGAGGTCGTGAGTACTAATTCAGGGTCGCTCCTGTTGAATTGCCACATTAAATCCAAATGGAATTACTGTACTGCTGACTGTTTAATTCTCCTTTTCTCTGTGTGAAAGGGCCCCTACCAGCTGCCACGGTTTGGACTAGCCACTAGGGCTGGGTACCCAGGGACAGTAACTGATAGGGATAGGCCTGTGCACAGAGCCATAGAAGTAGATTATTAGAGTGATAAGCTAATTAACATGATTTCCCCTGTCCTTGTTATATCCCCTAAATAAATCAGAGCTGCTTGTTTCAGCAAAGTTATACTGCCTGAGGTATTTGTCTATGTTAAAGTACTGTACTGTGATTGTTGCACTGTATCTCATTTCACAGGAGGTCCCAGTGCCAGAACCAGACCTGGGGGTAAGTGTATACTGTGAAGGTAATTCTGATATATTGTGTGGGCCACTAGTGGGAAGAAAGGGGTGTTAGTGTCCCAGAGGGCTGTGACCAAGTTAGTTTAACTATTGCAAACCCTGACCTCTGGGTGGAGGCACCCGCCATTGGATCCAGGCCCTCAACCTGTTAGTGGCAAATCAGGCAGGGGTAGTAGCCCTGGGATAGCGCCATCTAGGGGTTACATCTTGAGGCTCACCGCTGGGATTGTGTGTCCTCTAGTGGCCATATTCTACGAACCACTGTTAAGAAAAAATGGGTACCCTGACAGAAGTGGCTGTGCACCGGCTGGTGGAGTGGTGTACTGGGAGGAGATCGACCCCAAAATGCTATGCTTATCCTGGACATCCCCTGGGTATCAATCTACGGACACTGTGCAGGAGTACTTTCCAAGGTGGAAGGTTTACAAAACCCTGTGGTGGTGGGTCGGCATGCTAATCTGCTCACCCACACTTTCCTGGCCCTAGTAGAGTTTAAGGATCCCATAGATAGCTCAAAGTGCCACAGACCATTACCCAGAGGACCCTCACTGCTTGGAGTGATAACTAAGGACAGTAAAGACCGGGGAATCAGCCCCACCACTATCTGAAACTTTTGAGGAGAAATTTGCTGAATGGTTGCTGGGAGGGGAAAACTGTGGAGGACTTGAAGAAACTATTCTTGCCACCTGGGGTGTTCCTCCCCAACACCCTCTCCTGCTCCAGTGCCCGTAATGGTGGCTGAACCAATGCAGACTCCTATTTCTGCACCTGCCATTAGTCACGACTCTTACCGAAGGTTGAGGATCTTCTCTGGCACCTCCCACCCCCAAGGGAGGATGACTGGGAGACCTGGATAGACTATGTTGCCCCAAGTGCTAGAATGGCAATGCTCGGAAGGCAGCGAAGAGGGTTAGTGAGAGCCTCCAGGTCCTGCCCTGGCTACCATCCATGCTAAGCGGGCCAGTAACCCTGAGCGACTGCACAGGCCTATCTTGAGGCCTTGGAGAATATGTATGGGAGCCCAGATTCTGATGAGTACCTATGGTGGAGAGTAAGAAATGCACAACAGTACCAAGGGAGTTGTTGTCTGTGTATGTCTCTCGGCTGGAAAAATTGTTGCAAGAATGCCTCAGAAAGGGTAGTTTGCCAGCGATTGAACTGGACCGAACCAGACTGGACAGAATCCTTAAGTCTGCCCCTTCTCAGAACTGCTGTTGCTTCAGTTCAGCCTGGCAAATCGACTGGAATCCCCACCCTCCTATGATGAGTTAATGAGAGAAATTGAGGAGTTGAGAAAAGGCGACCTCGGGAGGTACCTGCACCAACAGCTGTGGCTCGACCCGAGTGACTGAGGTGACCCATCAAGTGAAGTTCAGGGCAGAGGTTGACAGTCAATGAGTGCTCTGACAAGTAAAAAGATATGCCACAATGGGGCGAACTGTTGAGAGAGATCCGGGAATTCAAAAACAGTCCCTTTATGAAGGCCACGCCTGCAAGTACGGGCCCTGACCTATATCCGACTGCATCTGCTATGGTGGTGGGGGTACCCACCCATGTATCTCCTGCTGATAACAGCTCCAAGCTCAATTCCTTGACCATAGAAGTGGAGAAACTGATGAGATGTCTCCAAATGCTTATCACGCCGCAGACAGAGATGGCACCAAGGTTTCCAGTTAGTAATACCCCCGCCCTGGCTCCCAGTGTGGCGCCTCGGCCAGCTCAAACTCCAGAAAGTATGTTTTGCTATAATTGTGGGAAAGATGGGCGATGAAAAGGAATGCCAGTCCCCAAAAGACACTGACAAAGTTGCATATAGGCTACAAGGAGAGCTTGGAGAAGAAATCAGTGGTTAAGAGGTGCACGACATGATCCCAGTGAGGGCACCAAAAATGCTAATTCACGTCCTTTTGTGGCAAGGTCAGTTGCCCAGGCCCCCACTACCGCCTCTCCAGACTGGTCCAGAATAGTGGGTCCCTCCATGGAGACCACTGTAAAGGTGAATGGAGTGTCTACAAGAGCTGTATTAGACAGTGGCTCCCAAGTGACAATTATGTTCCAGGATTGGTATCAGAAGCATTTGTCAGGACGTACCCTTACAACCATTAGAAGGACTGCATGTATGGGGTTAAGTGAGAAGGCCTACCCTATTCCGGGTATATCCGAATTTGGCTGTCTTTCCCACCTCCATGGCTGGAGTGGCGAACAAGTAGAGACCCTAGCCTTAGTGTGTCCCCCACTGGACTGTATGATGGTGTCCCTTTGATGATTGGAACAAATGCTCATATGTTGGAAGGCTGGCACAGTTGTGTTATGAAAACGAGGTCAAAGACTAGTAGAGCTTTAGAGTTCCGGCTTTAATTAAGAAGGCCTATGAGGCACAGAGAGATGCTGAAAAACAGAACCAGAGGAACCGTCGGAATTGTATGGAAGAAGGATCCTGAGTCTCTGATCCTGGCGCCAAATGCCCAGTGTACCTTACAGGAGAGGTCCGTATCAGAAAGGATGTTAAGAATAAAATATTAATGTTGGATGCACCAGGCAATGGAAAATTGCCAGAGGGACTGCTGGTCAAGCCTAGTATTCTGCCAGCTAGAGCCCATGCTTATGCCAGAAGGGTAATGGTCCAAGTTCATAATGTGTCTGAAAGAGACATTCGAGTAAACAGAGGTTGCATCCTGGCTAATGTGCATTGTGCAGACACTGCAGTGCTACCCAGCAGCAAGAGTTCAAGGAAGAATGACAGAGTAACGCTGACTTGTTTGATTTCGCACTCCCGCTGCCAGCTGAATGGAAAGTGAGGATCAGTGAGAAGCTTGCCCAGAGAGACCAGGTGTTTTCTTTAAAGGAATGGGATGTAGGATGCGTGCAAGGAGCTGAGCACAATATCTGGCTGCATGACGAAAGACCATTTCGTGAGAGGTCTCGACGCCTGGCACCTGCTGACATAGATGATGTGAGACGGCATCTGCAAGAGATGTTAGCTGCTGGTGTAATACAAGAATCCAGAAGCCCTTATGCTTCCCCCATTGTGGTAGAGAGGAAAAAGAATGGAACAGTAAGGATGTGTGTGGATTATCGCACCTTAAACCGGCGGACTATCCCTGATCAGTACACAATGCCCCGCATTCAGGATGCTTTGGACTGCCTAAGCGGGAGCAAGTGGTTCTCTGTGCTGGATCTCCGCAGGGGTACTACCAGATCCCGATGGCCCCAGAGGACCGTGGAGAAGACGGCCTTTATCTGTCCGCTTGGCTTCTATGAATTCATGAGGATGCCTCAAGGATTTCAGGTGCCCCAGCCACTTTTCAACGATTGATGGAGCGTGCAGTGGGGACATGAACTTACTAGAGTGCCTGGTATACCTAGATGATGTTATTGTGTTTGGCAGCTCACTGGAGGAACATGAGAGCAGATTATTTAAGGTATTGGACCGACTGGAGGACTTTGGCCTTAAACTGTCCATTGATAAGTGTCAATTCTTTCAAACATCAGTAAAGTATGTGGGACACATAGTATCCACCGAGGAATAGAGACCGACCAAGTAAAGTTGAGGCCTTGACCACCTGGCCACAGCCCAAAATCTAAAGAACTGCAAGGATTCCTGGGATTCTGTGGTTATTATCGCTCATCAAGGACTATTCAAGAGTGATCCGCCCTTTACTTAACCTTACTCAAGGGTATCCCCAACCCACAAAATACCAAAAGTCAACGTCCCTCAAGACTGAAAGATGTATTTTCATCCGAGTGAAGTATTTGGGGCCCGCTGGACTCTGATTGTGAGACTGCTTTTCATGAGATCATATATCAACTTACCCATGCTCCAGTGCTGGCCTATGCCGATCCAAGAAAACCTTACGTCCTGCACACTGATGCTAGCTTGCAAGGGTTGGGGCTGTGTTGTACCAAGAGCACGAGAATGGCCTGAGACCAGTGGCCTTTGCCAGTAGAAGCCTGACCCCATCCAAAAGAACTATCCTGTACATAAGTTAGAGTTCCTAGCTTTGAAGTGGGCTATTGTTGACCAATTCCATGAGTACTTGTATGGGGCTAAAATACTAGTAAAACTGACAATAATCCTTTGACCTATGTGCAGACCTCAGCTAAGTTGGATGCCACTGGCCATAGGTGGCTTTCTGCATTATCTACATATGACTATGTTCTCAATACCGAGCAGGTCTGAACCACATAGATGCTGATGCTCTCCCGGAGCCTGTTCCCCAGAATGATTGGGTCCGATTGGCAGAACCTGACATTCGGGCACTCTGCGGAAGTTTGACGGGAGGAACAAATGTCCACAGACGCGGTGGACTGCATGGTGGATTGCTTGGAGCCTCTGAGAATTGCATACCCTGCTTATTGCCACTTTTCTGCAATAGACATTGGTGCACTGCCTCAGCTGGACAATGACAGTATTCGGCGGGCTCAATCCCACATCCCATGATCAAAGCAGCTTTAGAAGCCCTCTATGCAGGAAAAGATGTGTCCAAATTATGCTCCACTGATTTGAGAACTGCACTGTTATACAAAGAAGGTCCTAAGTTGAAACTGATCAATAAACTGTTATACAGAGAAACAGTAGACAGAGGGGACAAGTAGACAAACAACAACTAGTGCTGCCCACTGCCTTTCGAGACTCAGTACTGAGGTCCTTGCACAACCACATGGGGCACCTTGGTACAGACAGAACACTTGACTTGGTGAGATCCAGATTCTATTGGCCTAAGATGGGGGCTGATGTGGAGCAACACATTCAAACTTGTAGTCGCTGCTTACAGAGGAAAGCTTTGCCCCAGAGGGCTGCCCCTTGTTAACATCACCACCAGTGCACCCATGGAGCTGGTCTGTATTGATTTTCTGAGTTTGGAGTCAGATCAAAGAAATATCAGTAATGTGTTGGTGGTCACTGACCATTTCACGAGATATGCCCAAGCTTTCCCACCAAAGACCAGAAAGCATCCACTGTGGCCAAAGTACTTGTAGAAAACTTTTTGTTCACTATGGGGCTCCACAAAGATCCATTCTGATCAAGGAGAGACTTTGAGAGTCGTCTGATCAAAGAGATGCTTTCTCTGTGAAGTGCGAAGGTCAGAACCTCCTTACCACCACCCAGGGGACCCACAGCCTGAACGTTTCAACCGCACTTTGCTAGATATGCTAGGCACCCTGCACCCAAAGGACAAGCCTAGATGGAGCCAACAAATTAGCACCCTGGTACATGCTTATAACTGCACCAAAAGTGATGCCACTGGATTCTCCCCTGCTCTGATGTTTGGAAGAAGCTCGACTACCAGTAGATGTGTGTTTTGGGGTCTCTCTGATGGGGTTCAAGCTGACAACTATTTACAGTATGTGCAAAAGTTAAAGGCCCAGCTAACTCATGCGTACCAACTGGCTCAAACCATGGCTGCCAAAAGAAATCTGGCCAACAAAGAAAGGTATGATAAAAGGTGAAAGCACAGAACTCCAGAGGAGATCGGTATTGCTAAGAAATCTGGGACTGCATGGCAAGCACAAGATTGCTGACAGATGGCACCATCTCCTCACATTGTAGTGGGCAAACTAGATGATCTGCCAGTGTACAAAGTAAGGCCTGAGAATAATTCAAAAGATGTAAAACAATGCTTAGAAATCATTTACTGCCCATTGGACAAATCTTAATTGAGTCTGAGCCCCTAGAAGATGCCCCTCTGGACCAGTGACTAGAGCTGCTGCTAAGAAAAGATCAAGAAAGTCTGCACCTACAGAAGCAAAGTTAAAGTGTTCCCTCCACAAGTCCCAGTTGAGCATGACTGTCAGTCCATATCGGAAGAAAGTGAGAGGACTTTGAATACTATCCTTCTTACGAACTGAGTCAATTGTTTCGGGCAATCCCCTAGTCAATACTGGAGATGAAGCTGGGCCTTCTGGACTGTCTAAGCCCCCAGCTTCATCCCTGGAGCCAATGCTCCCAGAAAGTGAAGTGCAAAGCATCAGATCAGATGAAATGGAATCATTGTGCATGGTTGAACTGTTTGAGCTTTCAGGGGAGGAAAATGATAGATTGGGGCAGACTGGTGATACACCCAAACAAGAAGAGTATTTTGAGTGCCCTGACAGTCCACTGCCAGTGTCCGAAAGCTCTCCATGCGAGCCAAATGTTGTGGACTCAGAAACTGTAACTCCTGGAGCTGAAAGTGCCCCAAGTTCTAGCCTCTCTACCCCCATGGAGACTCCTGACAAGTGAGGACAATGCTGAAAATGAGGCTCAGAGTGCAGAGACTATAACAGTTCCCCTAGAAAGACTGGTCAAGCTGTAAAGCCTGTGGTGCACCTCAGTTATGATTCACTTGGGAGGCCTGTGGACTTGCCTCTCAATGTTGTCCATAAAGGAGTGTATGTGTCCCCGAGCTCATTGCCCAAACTGAGCATCAGTGCTAACTCCAAGTTACTTGTGTTGCCTCTAGTATGGTGCCCTTACCCCATCCAGCCCCAAGGTAACTGATAGGAAGGCCCCCTCTTCAGGTTTCATGTACAAGAGGTAATAACTTGAGTTATGGTACAATGTGTATGTAATACTGTGTAAAGAGTGGACGACTGCAATGTTTCAGAAATGTGTTCTTGGTAAAATGATATATTGACTGATGATTACATGTGCGAGCCTAATGCAAATGTATATGGTTGCAGTTGAAACTTATGGTACTTGCTTGACGCGGACGCCAAGCTTTCCCAGGCCAGGAAGGGTGTAACCCCTGCAAAATGGGGGTTCCAAAAGACTTCCAGGAGCTTGCTTGAATGCTCCAAGCCTGAATGGTGTTTGGCATTTAAGCCATTTATCAGTGAGTGTTTTAGAGCCTCTGGTACTGTCTCTTTAAGAGCTGTCTGCTTGCAGACATAATTAGTTTGTATGGGGGACTGTGTGCTTCTCTGAGTACCACTCGAGCTGCTGCCAATTCACTTCATTTTGCAGTCACTAGGAGTGCAAAGGAACCTATCTGAAAGATGTAACTGTTTGCCAGAAATTATTTAGAGTAATAATGAAATTACAGTTTGTCTAACCTGCTTTCTTTGCAGTCAGAACTGTGTCTGCTAGTTCCCCATTCTAGTTTTGAACTGCTGAACTGGACCAATCAGTGTGGGGTAAGCTAGCTCTAAAATGGTGCCTTGGACGAATCAGAACGTGGACTCATAATCTGAGCCAGCCACAAGAGGATTGTATGGGCAGTGACTCTGGGAGATGTAGTTTAGACTTCAGTGCCCTTTTGGACCAACAGCAGCAGTCTATTGTGAGTGACAGCCAATCCAGTCAAGAACTGGGAGGAACTCAAAGGAAGTGCCCGGTTTTGTCGGTTGGAGTTTCAGTTGAGCTTTGGCAGTAAAGAAGGAAGGAGCCCTGTGCTTTTTCAGTGTGCAGTTTTAGTCAAAAAACGTGTGTAAGGCCCAGAGTTACGGTCTGCAGCTTGTGTAACAGCTTGTTAGGACTGAATCCGTCCTGTGAAAAGAATCAAAGGATCTCTGAAGAGTAGAAACCAGGCTCACCCTGTAGAAGACTGGAGGAATTGCTGAAAATTGCACTCGGTTTGTCAGGAACTGAATCTGCTGTGTGTTCTCCCGGGTATTGTGCAGTAATTGCGATCGGGATACAGATGCAGCCTGCCTGGTATAGTGCTTTCTTTTATATGGATGTGTGAAGAGGTTTGTGTACCTCAAGTGAGCCCTGCTGACATTGAAGGACCCTATCTTATTTGGAGGTCGTGAGTACTAATTCAGGGTGCTTCCTGTTGAATTGCCACATTAAATCCAAATGGAATTACTGTACTGCTGACTGTTTAATTCTCCTTTCCTTGTTATATCCCCCTACCAGCTGCCACGGTTTGGACTAGCCACTAGGGCTTGGGTACCCAGGGACAGTAACTGATAGGGATAGGCCTGTGCACAGAGCCATAGGTAGATTATTAGAGTGATAAGCTAATTAACCCGATTTCCCTGTCCTTGTTATATCCCCAAATAAATCAGAGCTGCTTGTTTCAGCAAAGTTATACTGCCTGGAGGTATTTGTCTATGTTAAAGTACTGTACTGTGATTGTTGCACTGTATCTCATTTCACAGGAGGTCCCAGTGCCGGAACCAGACCGGGGTAAGTGTATACTGTGAAGGTAATTCTGATATATTGTGTGGGCCACTAGTGGGAAGAAAGGGGGGTTGCAGTGTCCCAGAGGGCTGTGACCAAGTTAGTTTAACTATTGCAAACCCTGACCTCTGGGTGGAGGCACCCGCCATTGGATCCAGGCCCCTCAACCTGTTAGTGGCAAATCAGGCAGGGGTAGTAGCCCCTGGGATAGCGCCATCTAGGGGTTACACAGAGATGTGGTTCAGTACATATTGTCCAGAACACAATTGTTTGAGGACTCCAGCATTGCAGTCAACATAGAGAAGTCAGTACTAGTTCCCTGCTTGTGCCTACAGTACATTGGTACAGTGCTAGACATGGCAGTGAGCAGTGCTTTTCTACAGTACCTACAGATAGAGCAGATGTCTCGGTTCCCCATGCCCAGCTGGTACACAGGAGTCATTATATGTCCACCTAGACAATACTACATCTCTTAGGACTCATGGCCACTGCCATCATGACATTCCCCTTCATCTGCTTATGTATGTGAATTCTTCAATGAACACTTCAGGTGCACTGGAATTGATCAATGGATGATCTGGAAGATATGATTCTCACCATATCTCCCCTTTGCAGTGCTCTGATATCGTGGATGGACCACCTGCACCTGTCGCAGGGTTTTCTCTTCTTCTCCTCAACTCTGGTACAGATACTAATAACAACTGCCTCCAGGTCAGGATGGGGTGCCCATCTGGGTCATTTCCTGACTCAGGGATCATGAACCAACCTGGACTCAGTTCTCCACATCATTATTCTGTAAATGAGGGCTAATCTACTTAGTCTCCAAGCCTTTGCAGAGCACCTCAGTCCTGGTCTCCTGTTGATAGATAATATCAGTGTGATGCAATTCATCAACAGGCAAAGGGGCACTCACTCTTACCTCCTTTGTAGGGCAACAATAAGGGTATAGTATTGGACACTGTCTCACGGTCTTCATTTATCAGCCATATTTCTCCCAGGTGTCCAACGCAACTTTACAGACAACGTAACTTGATCTCTGTTACAGGTACACAAGTGGAATCTATTGACCTCCATGGTAGACCACCTATTCATAAGATGGGGTCATCTAGAGTTGGACCTTTTTACATAACCACGTCTCTCTCTTTCTCTCTCTCCCACGCCTGGAGTTTTGGGGAGAGATCAGTTGTCCCTTCCCCAGACAGGAAGGTCCTTTATGCATGTCTTCCAATGTCTGTCATTCAGAAGGTTCTGTTCAGGGTCAAGGCAGAACATGCCACCCTGATACTGATGGTCCCTTTCTGGCCTCACTGGATATGGTTTCCATTTCTGCTGCATCTATCAGTTGAACCTCTTTTCAGCTCTTCCTTTATAAGGACCTGCTGTCACAGAACCAGAGGTCCATGGTTCATCCAGACCTGTGGTACCTGCATCTGCATGCATGTCTCCTGAAGATGTAGCCATCACCCATTTTTGGGTTTGTCCCCAGGTGGCTGCTGTCTTGCTTGTAGCTTGTAAGTCCTCCATGTGACACACCTATTCTATGAAATGGAAACACTACTCCATATGGGTTGCTTCTTGTTCCAAGGACACATTTTTGTGTCCTTCCAATACTGTACTGACCTATTGTCTGTCACTATCAGACTTTAGTCTCCAGTACTCTTTCATTGATGTGCATTTTCAGCTTTCCATGCCTTTGTTGATGGGTGCATGGTAGTACAACTAGAGGTGACATGTGTGTCTCTGAAGAGTATTCTACACATACCTTCCCCAGTTGTAAACCAGTTCTGCCTCGGGACCTCAATTCACACTTGAGACATTGCTTCAGGATTCATTCTAGCCTGCTGTAAAATGTGAAATACATTTCCTTTTATGGAAACTGCTTTTGGCTTCTGCTCATAGGATTTCTGAGTTTCCAACTTTGATACATGAGCCTTCTTATTCGATTTTCCACCAGGACAGGGTGTCCCTGTGGACCAATCCTTGTTTTCCAGTCTGATTTTACATGAAATCATATCATACATGTTACTGTGTATTATCTAGGATATGCTAACAAGGGTGCAGCATTGCTCTATACATTTGATGTACATAGAGCGCTGCATTTCTATGTTGATAGCACTAAGGACTGCAGAAAGTCCTCTCAGTTTTTTGTTTCATTAACTCATGGGAAATAGGGTGCCCCTGGATCTAAACACTGCCTGTCCAAATGGTTGGTTGCCTACATTGACTTTGGTTACAGGAGGCACAATAATGAATTTCCTGGTGCTATGTGTGGCCCCTCTGATAGCTCTGGTGAGTGCTTTGCTACTTTGGACTAGAAGAAGAATCAGCATTTATATAGCGCTTTTCATACATCCAAAGCACTTTACAGGCAATGCTAGACTGGTAGTGAAGTGACTGAATGTGTGGTGGCGGCCATATCGCACATCATCACCCACACACAGCCTGGATAATTGCATGAACCGGTTTATGGGAAGGGAAATGTTGGCCAGGACACCGGGAATGTTCCCTACTCTTTGCGAAGAGTGCCTTGGGTTCTTTTACTTCCACCTGGACAACACCAGGATGGGCAGAAGGGACCTCGGTTTAACGTCTCATCCGAAGGACGGCACACCCCAGCAGTACAGCATCCCCCAATACTGCACTCGGATGCCAGCGATTTTAGGTGCAAGTCCAATCCCAGTGTGGGACGAGAACCCACAACCTTCTGGTCTAGAGGCGGATGTGCTACCAACTGAGCCACGCTGACACCTTCTACAAGCACTACCCTCTACAAGTAATATGGCCAGTTCTGTGACTTGCTTTCAGAATATTTCTGCATCTGAAATATATGCTGCTGCCACATGGAGCACTGTGTATATTTTCACTAAGCACTACAGTCTAGACATCATCTCTCATAGATGTGATGGCTTTGGTCTTGTGGTGTTGCAAGACCTTCAGTACTGATTTCATATCAAACTTTACCATCCTCCCTGGGAACCTCGTGTACAGCTTGGGAATCATTACAAAGGCATGGTCCAACGGAGGAGATATCCTTTATGAAGCTAGAATAGTTACTCACCGTAACAGTAGATCTTCTAGAGAATCTCCTCCACTGAGCTACAGTGCACCCACCCTCCTTCCCCCTTTCTGAGATTTCAGCTCGCAGGTTTGTCCACTGCCTTGTTTGGAGGTGTCCATGAGTACTTATGTATACCTTATTTCCAGTCTTGTGCACCTCCTTGTGTGCCTGGTATTAGATTGGTCTCCTGGTTCCTTATGGTAAGGGGCCCTCCAAGCTTCTCTCCAGCATGTAACTAAGGAGCAATGGGGCCACCTATGACTTTATAGCTGTCGACATTGCACATCATCGTGGGTGGCCCCCGGCTAGCAAAAGTTTCCCAGTAGTCCTGACACTGAAGGCTTACAGTTCCAAGGGTGTTGCCAATGGAAGAGATTCTCTTGAAGATCTATTGTTACAGTGAGTAACTGTTCTTTTCCTTGCATTTTCCCGCTTTGCTCAGCCATCTAACCATTATGGTAAAAGGGGTGTACAAATCCAACATATACATAATAAGCATAGACTGCAGAGACAGGCAAATTAGGCCCCCTTCTCTGTTTCTCACAATGCAAGCAACCCACTTCGCTTTTACCAGAGCAGCAAGAGCAACCAATTGTAAATGCAAGTTACTCATTTACAGCTGAGTTGCACAACTGAAACAATACTGGGCTTGTGGGTTTTAAATATTGATAGCAGTAGCTATATGAGGAGACCACAGTTTGGCACTGGTTCAAATTGCAATATTTTAATAATGCATTTACACATTTTATAAAACATACTTTTTATTACAACACCAAGCATTTCCTTTTCGCAGATACATTTCAGTTAAAAAGTGTACCTTTGAAAAAACATTGCACAGCTGTCAAAAAGAATAAAAAGAAAACCTTTAAACGCAAACATGCTTTTAAAAAGCTGGGTGTTCCATTTTGAAAACAAATACTGCATTCAGGTAATTTTATAAAGCAATGCTGCAAACAACACAGTTCAGAAGAACAGAGCCGTAGGAAGGCATTTGGGTGCCCTGGGCAAGAGACAAATTTTGTGCCCCACCCCCGAAAAGAGCCAGAAGCTCTGGAGGGTTTACATGTTCCAGCTCGGCGGTGAGGTTTGGGGCTTTTCTTGAAGAAAAAAACAAAACACTTTTGCTACATGGTCGGTCCCTACCCCTTATTTAAGGGAAACTTTTGCTGCCATGAATCTGAGGTGTGGAAAGAAGAATCAGCATTTATATAGCACTTTTCATATACAGTGTATCCCAAAGCACTTTACACGCAATGCTAGACTGGTAGTGAAGTGACTAAATGTGTGGTGGTGGCCATATCACACATCAACACCCACACACAGCCTGGACAATTACATGAACCAGTTTATGGGAAGGGGAATGTTGGCCAGGACAGCGGGAATGTCCCCTACTCTTTGCAACGAGTGCTCCTCGGTTCTTTTACTTCCACCTGGACACCCACCAGGACAACACCAGGATGGGTAGAAGGGACCTCGGTTTAACGTCTCATCCAAAGGACGGCACACCCCAGCAGTTCAGCACCCCCTACTACTGCACTCTGATGCCAGCATTTTAGGTGCAAGTCCAATCCCGTGTAGGCAGAGATACACAACCTTCTGGTCCATAGGTGGATGTGCTACCAACTGAGCCAGGAGACTCTGGCTGGCTAGAAGCACATTCAGACAGGCTATATTTTTTATTTCTTTACAGTTTACTTTAAGTAGGAGCATTGCAGCTATGTTTTGAGGTCTAGGTTGGGCGTGGTCCCTGAAATGTGTCAATCTATTGGGAGGGTAGTCTGATTCTTTATTAAAAGCAATGCACTGCAGATGCATGATTCTTGTAGCATTCAAGGGAATGAGTGACAAACTATTTTTCTGCATACTAAACATCTGAATGGGATAATTGGGCTTAGGAAAACACAGTACATGTATTTTCTTATGTCTCAGTTTTGAAGATATAGAATTTCCTATATCTTCAAAATTGAGACATAAGGAAATACATGTGCACTTACTGAGGAATCCTCTGAAAACTGAATATTACAACACAGCTACTTCTGTATGTGACTGTTGCTAGAGATGATTTCTGACCCGTCTCCATCTCAGGGGTCATGCGACCAGCCATTCAGACACCACAGTCTGCACAGTGTCTGTAACCTGGCACCCAGTCCCACCGGATGTACAATAAAGAAAAAAAGCATGTACCAACCAACTTGAGGGAGACTAGTCAATGCAGTGCAATGGAGTCGCAGTATGACTGGTATGACTGCAGGCTCTGCTCTGACTGGGACTGTCTGTGCCATCCCTCCACCACCCGCTTGCATGGAGTAGAAGGAAACAGTGCGGGTGGGACTGGGGGAGACTCCCTGGTGTGGAATTGGAGTGCAGGAGGAACACGGGTCAAGATGAGAGAAAACAATGTGGTGGGCTGGACTGAGAGTGCCCGTGGCCCACCCACACCATGGCAATTAGTCAGCACACAAGCAGCAGACTGGAGGCACGACGTCTTCACTCCCATCCCAGTCCGTGAACTACTAGTTGTCTTGTCACACCTGAGTTAGGCCTGGGCCATGGGTCCCTCAGCCAGTCCCACAATCAAATTAAAAATCAGATCCAATCCTTCCTCCCGGTCACTGAAGTGCAGTGCGTTTTTCAAATTTCAATCAAGAATCCCCCCTTGTGGCGCCGGCACTGCCACGTGCCGCATACAACACACTCACACTTCATTCATTGACACTGTCACACAAACACAACAAACTAAACAGTAAACAAATTTGAAGAGTTAATTTTCATTTTAAAACAATATGGAATACAGAATCACACAGAAACATGGGAGACGGCCGGGATGGACTTGTACATAATGTAGACGGACTACTACAGTGATGCGCTACATTGCTTTGCTTAAAAATCTTCAAGATGGATTTCTCTTGTCTTCTCTGTCTATCATCTCTCCCAATCTTCTCTCTCTACATACACTCTATCACTTTTTTTGCTGCCTGCTGGTCGCTCTATTTCTAGGCTCTACTCTCAACAATAACATTGTGTTCAACTCCAAGTTTAACTGCCTCTCCATGCTAAGTTCACCGCCTGTACCTTTTATACTAGTGGGCGGTGCTGGCCCACCCACAGTTTCTCTTTCTTTCTCATCGCAGCAACACCACACCACATGATTATTTGTCTGCAGCTCATGTGACCCCCCCCCAACCCAACCTGCTGGTCCTTGGTCCGCAGATGCGCCCCTACTGACAGCCAGACATAATTACAGTTTACCAAGCCAAAATACATTTAAAAAAGCAGTAGCACAAGTTAATAAACAAATGAGCTTCAGTTGAAAATTGCACCCCCCTGAGGGTTGCGCCCAGTGCCAGTGCACCACCCGCCCCACCCTTCCTATGGTACTGACCCTGAGCACTCCAGCCAGGGTAAAGCACTTCTGCACACTCTGGATATACACAGAATTCTTTGGTACTACACGAACAGGATGAAGCCTGTCAATAAAACTGACCAACTGTTTGTTTCCTTTGTGTCCAAAAGAGAGGGTGCTGCTGTTTCAAAACAGTGTTTGTTCAAATGGTTGGCAAACTGCATTACCTTCTGTTACAAGAAGTACAACAACCCCCTTCCAAGGGAGGTCAAAGAACATTCAACCTGAGGCATGGCTGCTTCTACTGCTTGCTTCAGGAATGTTTCAGCTGCAGACTTTTGGGTGGCTGCAACTTGGAGTTCTCTCCTTAGCTTTATCAAACATTGCAGTTTGGACATTGCTTCAAGGTGCATAGTGGGCTTTGGCCTTGTTGTTCTGCAGGGACTCTTATCATGAGTACCCTGTTTTTCTGCAAACCGTTCCTACCTCCCATGTCTCAGACTTGTCTCATGTTACTGCTTGGGACTCAGTCCTATATGTGAGTACCTACTGCAAGAGCCTCTCTCGAAGTAAGCTAGTACAGTTACATAAGAACTTCCCATAACAGCAGATCTTCGAGAGAGGCTCTTGCAGTAGATACTACTTTCCCTCCCACCTACCCCCTGGGTTTTCTGTAATAGCCTTTTAGCTCCAGGAGCCCACTCCTAATCTCCTGTCACATCTATCCAGGTCTCTTGTGGGAGAACTGGAGGGGAGGCATGGGGACCACTCCCTATATAGCGCCACACTGATGTCGGTCATGTGTCATCAGCGGGAGGTCCCCTGCCAGGCACTGCTAGCTAGAAGTTTTCCGTGTGGTCCTGACGCCTGGTGGCTTAGTCCTATATGTGAGTACCTACTGCAAAAGTCTCTCTCGAAGATCTACTGTTATGGTAAGTTCTTATGTAACTGTACTTTCCAGAATGTCCTGCCAGTATGTAAGGAAATGACTTCTACACTGTTGTGTTGAATAAGCAAAATCTTGGTAGACATAAAATATATAGCCTTTGTACATCAAAACCCCTTTTAGATTAGAGAGACAGACAAATAGGTCTCTCTCGGAGTCAAAAGCGAAAGAAGTGACTTCCTTGACCCATTTGTGTGTTGTTGTTTGGGCCCACTGAGCAGTGAGCTGTTGAAATCATCCTACCACTGTTGGATGGTCTGCTGAGGCCCACCTCATCTCATTGCTTATGACTTGGATGGAATGCTGGTTTGTTTCCGGTAGGGGAAGAGTTGCAGTTATTGGCAAAGCATGGTTTATTGTAAGGTACCTTGCTGGTAAATGTTGGTCCAGTAGACCACTGTTTGGACCCCTGAGAGAATTGAAAACATGCTGTTTGCCTTGACTGCCTGAAGTTTGGTCAAGAGGGCTGGTTTGAAGGAAGATAGAGGTCTGATCACCTGAAGCTTGCTTGCTTCCTTCCCTGTCCTTAAGAAAAGGCATCAGGACTTCCCCAAAAAGATGACCATCCTTGAAGGGTAACTTCATAAGAGTTGACTTAGACACATCGCCTGCCATAATTTTCACCTGAGTATCCTGCGGGCCCTATTTGTGAGCACTGTGACACTGGTTCCGAATCTGAGGGCATCTTATGACACGTTGGAGATATATCTAGCAGCTTGCAGAGCACAGTCCCTTGCATCCGCCATGTGTGAGCCATTGGAGATATCTTGCATCATGACCTCAACTCACCAGAGTAGAGCCCTTCTAGTGAACCACATGGCCATATCTGCAGATGCTGGGTCCTCCTGTCGCAAAGACTATTGTCCTGTATCCCCCGTCTGTGTAGTAAATGGCGTACACAGTGAAGAAAGGAGGGTTACTAGCGGGGTAGCACAGGGTTCAGTACTGGGACCGGTCCTTTTTAATGTCTTTATAAGTGACATTGCAGAGGAACTGAAAGGAAAAGTATGTCTCTTTGCAGACGACACAAAGATCTGCAACAGGGTTGATACACAAGATGGAGTGGAAAGGATGAGAAAGGACTTGGCAAGGTTGGAAGAATGGTCAAATGTATGGCAGCTCAGATTCAATGCAAAGAAGTGCAAGGTAAAGCACATGGAAAACAAAAATCCAGGGGAAGAGTACACAATGGGGGGTGAGACACTGACAACAGTAAAAATGGAAAGGGACCTGGGGGTAATTATATCAGATGACCTAAAGGTGGGCAAGCAATGTGAGAAGGCAGTAAGGAAGGCTGTGGGGATGCTGGGATGCATAGGAAGAGGCATCAATAGTAGAAAACAGGAAGTTGTTACCCCTCTGTACAGACAGTTGGTGAGACCTCATCTGGAGTACTGTGTGCAGTTCTGTGTGCAGTTCTGGAGACCCCATCTCCGCAAAGACATAGGCAGAGTGGAGGCTGTTCAGAGGAGGGCAACCAAAATGGTGCAGGGTCTGCACCAGAAGACATACGAAGAAAGACCTGAAGGAGCTTAATATGTATGACCCTTGAGGAAAGAAGGGAGAGAGGGGCATGATAGAAACTTTCAAGTACCTCAAGGGAGTCAACAAAGTCCAAGAGGGTAGCATCTTTCAGAAAAAGAGATGTTCAAGAACAAGGGGGCACAATTTGAAGATAGAGGGGGGACAGCTCAGAGGTAATGTGAGGAAGTATTTTTTCACAGAGAGGATTGTGGATGCATGGAACAGCCTCCCTGAGGAGGTCGTGGAGTCAAGAACAGTGGGGGAATTCAAGAATGCATGGGACAGATATAAGGCAGTCCTAGTGGGTGGTAGGATGAAGTAAGCTGTTGGTTAACTAGGATCTGCAGCTTATCTGTTAGGTAGGAAAATGAGCAGACTAGGTGGGCCAAGCGGTCCTTATCTGCCATCAAATTCTATGTTTCTATGTTTCTATGTGTGGTTTTGTGCATTGTCTTTCCTCCATGATCACTGTATGTGTAATATTATATAATTTTTTGTATGCGCAACCTCCATTATTTATTTATTTATTTATTGTTCATTTATTGAAATTGTTTCACCAGGAAAGGCACACTGAGTAAAAAGATGCTTGTCTCCTGGTGCGACCCGGGGGGGTGGGGGTGCAGAGGGAGATAACTCGCAGGTTATCAAGTTACATATAACAAGGTTACAGTAGACCAACAGGTGTACAAGTTACAGTTATACAGTAGGCTGAAGTTTCTGATGCACAAGTTACATAGGTAGAGTTATGGTTTTACAAATACAAGATGAACAGGGGGTAATACATTCAGTATAGTTCAATAAACAGCACAAGGAAGGCATAGTTTAATAGTTAGCTTTTTCCAGCTGCATTTTTTTGCTGATTAAATTAACTGTATGGTGGCGATGTGATTGAGAAACCTGTGGCAAAAAGTCAAGATATCAAGTGCAAATTAGGACAGGACGAACACATGTACCAAGAGGTGCTAAAGCTGGTATAGATAAGCCAGCTTTTATAGCGTAAGCTAGGAGCCGCTGGTCAGGCAGTCAGGAGTGGAGTGGCAATGGGAGACTCCTGTGGGGTCAGCTGCAGGAGCAATTTACCGTGAGGTAATTTGCTAGCGCTGTAGAAAGGGAGTACTTGTTTTCTCTCTTGTTACTATTACTTGAACACTGTACTCGTTACTGTTACCTGAACACTGTACTGCTTAATACTATATGTAAGTCCTTATTGTTGTTTGACGTGAGCCTTTGTAAAGGAGTCTATGACTCAAACGGTTGTAATTCCAAATGTTATTAAATAAATAAATAGCAATAAGCCCATGGCTTTGTGAATCTTCTTCGGGTGCTCTTCAAGTTTCTTATCTAAGGTGTCTTTTAAATCTGTAGAGCTTTTGATGGGTATCGTAGTGCACTTTGAGAGGGCTGAGATGGGTGGGTCAACCTTCGGGGCCTTGGACCAGGCCTCACATTTTGCAGTGGAAACTGGAAAGAATTTTTCCACCATGAACCTCTTAGGCAATCCCATTGATTCTGATGTCTCATACTCCTTCTGAGTGATGGAGTCAATTGCTTGACATGAAAGAAAGTGGGGACCTTTTGTTGGGGCCCAGAGAGGGGGAGAGGGTCGGCAGCCACTGTGGGGACAGACACTTCCTCCAGTTTGTTTACAATGTTCCTAACCATCCTGATAAGGTCATCAAAACTTTCCCTTATGGCAAAGACTGGTGGACAATTTGTCTGGTTCATCTTGCTTTGTGTTGGAAGGGCAAGGTGAGTCATTGGGGAAACCTCAGGATTTTTTGACCTGCAGAACCTGAATGGGTGTAGGACTCTTGTTCAGTGGCACTGGCACATGGCATCTTGGATTTTAAATCCACCAGAAGACAGAATAGCAGCTGTTCTTGCTCTGCATCCAGTGCCAGAGACGCTCTCTGTGGAGTAGAGCAGGGGTCCCATTGATGGTGACTTGTTGAGAAATGATGGTAACCTGCAGCCCATTTCCCTCTGTGATGGTGCACACTGTGCATATGCAGTGTCCCACAAGTGTCTCCTTCAGTGGGGTACTGCATACCCCACATTTGGCCTTGATGGGAACTCCTCTTGCAAGTCTAGGAGAGAGAAAGAGGCAGAAAGAATTGTATCAGTGTCGGAAAGTACCTCCTTGTCACAAACATGTTAAGAAGTGAGGGCATATTTATTTTATTTATTTATTGAAGTAATCAGTTTACAACCTTTGAGTCAGAGACTCGTTTACAAAGGTACCTTGTCATGGGGGTGGGGGAGACAACAATAAGTGCGGTTATAGACAGAGGTTACATACAGGTGAGAATACATACATACATACGTTGAGTTACACGATCATTAAATACACACAAATTATTACAGTTGCAGTTGCTACAGTTGCCCAATTGTCCATGGAACCCAGAGGACTTGGGGGTATTCGAGATGAGGTTGTGTTCCACTACAGGCATTTACAGCACCGGCTGTGATGATATGTTTTGGAGGGCTAATTTTTGAACCCGTCCAATCCGGGATCTTTGTTATTCCCTCAGGAATGTAGTTAAACCAGGCCGGGCTTTATGATGGAAGGATCTTTGGCAGAGAGAGGTCCTTGCCCTGGGTACTAGGAAGGTGGCTTTGGTGGAGTGCGGTTAGCTTTCGGCCGGACTGGTTGCAGGGATGGACCCTGGTGGGCAACTCAGATAGGGATTTTTAGCCAGAAGGCAGTGTGTGGTATTTCAGTCGTTCTTCGAGAGTGAGTATGTTAGTGGCAGTGTATAGCAGGCAAGTGTGAGTTCTGCTGTGGGCGCCGGTCATGAGCCTACAGGCTTTGTTAATAGCGTGGTCTCATAGAGTAAAGTGGAGCTGGTGGAATGCACAGGGTACCACCTAAAATGATCGATATGAGATTCTGCTGCAAAATGGCCACCCCTCAAGAGATTTGAGACAGCAGTGGCCAGAGACCCACTTAATATGGCTCCTATGAAAAAGACATGCAAAATGGTCACAATTCTTGCAAGGACTGGGTCACTGCATACTACAATATGTGTTCCTATCATGGCCGATGAGCTCTTATGGCTCCAAGATGGCTGTCTGAAATCTCATGGGATTTCATGCATCTCACTGGGGAAACTCATGAATCTCACAGTATTAGGACTATGAAAGCTTGGAGACAACAGGAGATGTCTCCTTTGTGCCAGAAAGCCTGCGAATGGACATAAAATGGTGTCAGCACATTACCAGATATGCAAAGCGGGACCCTGGCACTGCTAGGAAGGGCTGAACAGTCAGGAACATCTGGAGGAGGGAGTTAAGGTGGATATAAGCAGTGAACATGGAGGTAAGGCTGTTTCATCATTCTAGCAGCCTGGTAGGTTCTGAAAACATGCAGTGAACATGTAGTGCAGAACTTTTCATCCTTTCCCTGTATCTCTGCTATGGCACAGATTTCTGGCAATGCAGACACTGCAGGAGGGTCCACACCTACCAAAAGACTAAACAGGCAGCTGTATGCCTACGAACAGAGAAAAGGGACACTATAGGCTGGTCCCCTTACATCAGGTCTGCTGCCTATGTACGGAGTGGCTGGGATTATACAGGAGGGTCCCAACCCCTGCAAGAAAACCCCTCCTTCTTACAACAATTGGGCATTGTAGGAGGGCTCAAGCTGCTGTGCTGCAGCACACTCTGGTGTGCTACCTTAAGCAGTGTTTTGGAATTGCAGATGGCTCCTATCCACATGTGGTGATATAGTTAGTACATGCATATAAGCCACAGCTGAGGTTAAGCAGTTTGTCAATGTGCTGCAGAGGAATGAATGGTGGGTGCAGCTAGGGAGAAATGGAAAGAACCAAAATATTTCTACTAATAAATGTCTGGAAGGCTGGGAGCGGTCTAGGATCATGACCAACCTCTAGGGATGCACAATGTAAACTGGGAGTTTTCTTGGATGGATAAAGGGGCTGGCTTTCTGCCAGTCCCAAATTTAAATGGATTGTGCATCATCCTAAAGGATGCACAAGGGATATTCCCACTGGTATGGCATGTGGAGTAATCTAAAGGGGTCAATATGTAATATTACCTTGCTATGCTTAGTCAAGATAGCACTTTTTATCTTGCTATTTATCCTAACACATACTGTATGTTGTATAAATGGCATACTCTAAGCAAGACCATTGCATATCCCCATTCTAATGAGCTCAGCCCAGATAACTATCTGCTCCCAATCCACACTTAATTTGCACTGTCTTAACTATTTATAACTGAACAGACAATATCTGCACAGCTCTCAGTTTTATGCTTTTCTCATAGTCTATAAAAATCAAACTGATCTCTTAAGTTCCTGTGAAGTCTGGATGACAAAAGAAGCTTTGATCATCCTTAAATATGATGCAGTATTCCCACTACTGAATTTTATCTCCCCTTGAGATCTTCATGTAATTAACTGGAAGAGGATGTTATAGCTTGCCCACTATTGCCACTTGTGCCAAGATGAAAATAGGAGGGGTGCAGTTAGATGGGGTGGCTACCCCCATTATCAAGAATCACAGTGCCAGATCTCCATTGCAATCCCCAGGAGCAAACTGCACCCCTGGCAAAGCTGTAATGGTGAAGTGCTGGGGTAACTCTCTCCGGAGCTTGACTGAAAAATTCTGTGTCCACTGTTGTTTTAATAGTATTTATGGATATTTAAAGAGCAAGTGCTTAGCAAGGATATATATCTTAATGAAGGTTTGGGGCCTTTAGATGCTTCTGTAATCATTTTGTTTGCTTTTATTTGTTTCTTTAATTGCCTTTTGACTATTTTATTTATGTTTTGCTAACTACTAGCAATAAAAGAATCCAATAGAATTTATTGTATTATGCTGTCAGAAGCGTTTTTCTGGCAAAGCTGGCAGTGTATTTCAATGGAAATTGCAAACCTGTTTTCAAGTTTTTATAGAGAAATAACACTTTCTACTACCAAAATATTATATATTTAATATAAATATGTGATTTTGATAACCTGTGATTTTTTGTTATAGTTTAGCAGGTGTCATTTTCTTCATAACCAGATTTTACTTGGCAGAAGAAAAGAGAAGTTAATTACTGTTTAAAAACTGTAAAATTGTACAGATGGACCACAATGGTGCAAACTTATAAGTCAAAGTTTGTTTGCTAAAAGAAGTACCTAGTTCTTTTGAAAAAGATAGAAAAATATGATTAGTTTCTCATTGAAATACATTGGGCTCCTAAATAGCTGGTAGTTTCTGACATCACAATACCAGAATTCTTTTTTACTAGCAGTGTGAAAAGCAAAGGTAAAACCCCACCTATTTCACAACCCTAACACGTTTTATTATAAAAGTATTAAGTAATTACTAACACATCACAATACAGTAAATAAAACAGTCAGTTGTCAATTTATTAGAAGTAAACACCTGCTCTTTAATAAACGTTTTGAAGTTATCCAAGAGCAGACGTAAGTTTGATTCTTGGGAGTGCAACGAAGATCTGGCTCAATGTTATAGCTTGCCCTGCTAAATAGCAATACATTTAACTTTAAAGTTTTGGAAGCAATATGTTATGGGTGTTAGAAAGGTGTCAGACTGTCCAGCCATTGAGCTACCAATTCCAAGTACCACTGACAGCAATACAACTGGCAACTTCTGGTTTATTTCATGTGCCACTTCTCTGTTGCACTTGAGAATGTACAACATATACAAAAAGTGCCCCAGGGCCACATAATATTCAGTATCAAACAGAACAGTCCCTGATGGAGCTTGTTGCATGAAACTAGTTGGGAGTACTGGCAAGGCAACAGGGTGTTCCCCTGTTTTCTGGCAGTGCTGATGCAATTTTGTAATTTTACTGTGTGATACATGTTTGCACTTGAGAGGGCTAATACCAGTTTTCCTTTCGATACTTTTTTTTCTTACCTTGGCACAACATTTACTAGAAATAGCTTTTTAATATCCTCCACAAATATCCAAAACAAAACTCAAACCAGAGCTCAAATTCCAGTTCTAACTTAGCCAGCCTGCCCTTTATCAATTCAACAGTATTTTTTCTTCTCCCATGAAATACCACTTTCATGCTACTGTTAAAGCTATACCTGCTTTCCACTGGTTCTTCTACTTCACAACCATTTGTGGGGCATTTTTCTACATGTGGACAGAGTGTGGTGCAGATGTTAGAGGTGTTTAATACATATATGCCAGCTACCGTAATATTGCAAAAAGTGCTGCAATTTTGATACTTTCAGTGGAGAATTCAGACTTCTACACATTCCAAAACTTGATTTGCTCTCATCCACAGTTACAGATCATACTGGAAGTGGGCTAGTTGAAATCTGGCCCCGAGTGTCCCATCTTATCTCAAGTTAAAGTGAAGTGAATTTGTTATTCTTTGTATAATTTTCAGAACCACAGTCTCACATGGGAACAGAGATAATTCACATCCCACATCTGCCAAAGGACATGAAAATCTAGCAATTGTGATACCGCTAGTTGAAACCTATCAGATCTACAATGTTTGAAAGTTGGTTCGGCGTAAAATTTGGTATGCACTATCTCAGCATAAACAGCAGATGTGGATTGAATTTAGTGTCTTGTCAACTTCCAAATTTCCATCTTCCTAGCCACTGATACCACATAATCTGGAAAAAATAATAATTTAGTCACCTTCGAGATATGTATCTAGTGGTGGGCGAAGTGGGCTCAATTCGCTCTGTGAAGTGATTCGTGGCATGAAGGTGAATTTGCGAAGTACTCCGCAACATGAAGCGGAGTGCTTATCATAATGGGTAACACAAAGTCCATTGAAAGCAATGACTTCGCATTACTCCGCCTTCCTCAAACCACTACTCCACCAATTTTAAGGTGAAGTGCATTGGAAACAATGTACTTCGCCTCACTTCACCTTGCTTTTAAACTGCAAAGGTGAATTTTGCTGTGATTCACGGGATTTCAGGTCACATGGGCTCTAGATTGTTCTGTAGAGTCTCAGTTCAGGGTAGTGTGTGTGTGTAGGAAGCTATAGGAGACAGTCTGCTCTGAGAGCTTTCTGTGATTCAAACCTTTTAAAAGTTGTTAAAAAAGCCTTTTTGAGTAATTTTTTTTTGCTCAAACTTTAGTTCAGCGAGTGTGGGAAACCCTCCTATGCTGATATCATCGAGTATTTATTGTTTGTGTGTGATTTTGAATGTTAATGTACAACACTGAATCTGTGTACCAAGAGACAGTGAAAGTGTGCTTTGGTGGAGGGGCATATCTATGGTGTAGGTAGATTTAAGTTGGAGAAATAGGGAGTTATTTGTTTTTTAGTTATATTTTTGTCGTATAACTGACTGTGTTAATGTACACAGAGTAATATTTTCAGTAATTGTTGACTTTTTTTACTGATTGTGTGTTGTGGATCTGGTGCAGCAGTGCATAATTTCAGGTTGTTTAAAATACATGGCATATTACTGAAGCTTTCAATTTGCTACGCATTACTTGTAGACAAATTGTGTGAGCGTGTGAGTGTGTGTGCGGTGAATGACATCAAATAATACACCTTTTACTGTGCCACAGTGTAATTGCAGGTGCAGCAGTGTGAACGTGCTATCCACTGCAGCTGCATGATTTTGTACTGCCATTGTGGTATTTTTTCTTGGTTTTGCACTGCCGTAATCTGCAGTCAGTGCTCTCCCGCCCCCCCCCACCAGCAAAAGGAATTATTTTCCAGATTGGATTGTTTGTGACTTCAGCACCACTGGTTAGTTAATGTGTTGTTGAACTTGTTGTGACTTTGCGTCTATATCTGTTGTAGAAGCTACAGTTGTTTTTTTGGCTTCACATCCAGCGTCCCTCCCCCAGCCCCCACCCAGAGTGAACGTTCCAAAATCTAAATTTGTTTAGAATATTCTTGTTGATCTCCCAAAATGCCTGCAAAGAGAAGTGCAAGCAAAGCTGTTTCTCGCCATGGCACTGCTGCCAGTGGTAAGATTGTCTGTGGGCATGGTAATACGCAGTCGCAGAAGTGCATTGCTGATGTGAGGAAAGGTATTTCTCCTTCAGTGTTTTTTGCAGCACAGTCAGTAGCTTCACTCATATTTTGGGGGGATGATGTTGTCCCAGCTGGTGGTGTTAGTACAGTTGCTGGTGGTGGTATGAGTATTGCTGCCTCAAGTTCCACTTCTGACCAGTTTACTGTGTCCAAAAATATAGTGGAGTGTGAAGCAGTGCCAGTGAGTGGCAGTGTAGATGATGTCATGCTCCCCAGTAACATCCCAGTAACTGAACATGAGGATTCTGATCATCATGTCAACGACAGCATACAATGTGACATTTCTTCTACCGTGGTTCAGGTCACGCATTTGCCATGCAATGATTCACAGTGTGGTGAAAAAATATCAGGTGATGGTGGTGTTGATGATGATGACTCTGATGATGATGATGTTGCTGTGGTTGCAACATGTAGTCCACATGTCAGCATCCAAGCAGAAGATGTGGATGTGGGTGATGTTGATGAATATGATGATGATGATGTAAGTGACCCCAGTAGGGAACCAGAGAAAAAGAAATTCAAGGTGGTTGTGTCTGGGTCTGTTTGCATTAACTCTCCCCTCGTAAAAAGTTGTGATTTACCAGTTACTTTTTAAAACTGTTATACTGTGATTGTGCACACTGTGTTTTTAAATACTGGAGCCCTGCTACACTACATAGACAGCAGGAAGGGTAGTTGTAGTCCTTCAGTTCTCCTGAATAAAACTACAACTAAGTAATAACAAATCTTTATTTGGATCTGGGGAGAAAATAGCCAGGTAGACTACAAAAACCACACATGAGTGGTCTTATATGCAACATTTGGTACTTGTAAACTATATTTTTATAGTCTAGTGGAATGTGGTAGCATTTGACCCCCCTAGCATAATTCTGGGTCAAGGACTCTTTAAAAACAAGCCCTACTGCGAGCAGGGCATTGCGCAGTCATGCACGTGAAGACACACGCAAAGGCACACGTGTCGATGCATGTTTGCATGTTCGCGTGTATCGTGTGATCCTAGGACCCAATAACACCAATCGTCTGTAACATTACTGACTGTAAGTGTGGAAATATTGTGGCATTTGTTGTAATACGGAGCTGCATACGTATATTATAGTGCTTACTGCCTACTGTTCATGAATAAAAACATTGTTGTCACTGTGGACACTATTATTACCTTAGAAGGCGATCTTGGGGTTAAATGCTCTACCTGTAATACGTTTCTCATTATGAGCAGAGTCCCTAAAGAATCATTTAAATGCCATAAATGTTTACAAAATGAAGAACTCATTAGAGAGATCAGTTTATTTAATGAAAGACTTGAACACCTGGAGGCAAGCCAAAAACAAATGGCCTCAAGGTTTATGGCGGGCCAAAATGTAACAACTATTGAATCCTGTCTTTCAACTGAATCATCAGCCATCACACTGCAACCTGGTAATATCGAGGTAAATAATCAGTCTGCAACTGTGTCCTATCCCATTGTACAGTCTGTAAATAAAAAAGGACAAGAGAGGAAGCTTTTACTTCTCTCCCAAACGAGGAATGGTTCACAGTACTAAGTTCCCAGATTTCCAAAAAAGGAAGAAAAGCTGACACCTTTAATCTCCCTTTAAACAATAGTTTTGATGTTTTATCCATCGATACATCTAAAACTGATGTAAATAGACCCATTGTATCCAATGTTTATTTGGACTCTGAAATAAATATTATTCCCAATGTACCTCAAACCCCTGATTTAGCAAAGCAAGACATAGTAGTGCTAGGAGACTCAATCATCAAGCACTTGGACAGAGCAGTTTGTAACCCTGATAAAACTTCCAGAGTCTTGTCTAGTTTCAGTGGGGCTAAAATAATGGCTATAGCTGTAATGTCAGAAAACATATTAAGCAATGTTGGGCCAAACACCTATAGTTATTATATACCTTGGCGCCAATAACATCTTTAAGGACTCTGAAGATAGCATAAAAAAAGATTCTGTGGCACTTATAAATAAGCTGATACAATTAGGCTGTGTTCCTGTACTTTCGGAAATCTTACCACTTCCCAAAGCGTCTTATTTTCAGACATGAAAGATTAGGAATATAAATTATTGGATGCGAAAATGGACATTAAGACAGGAAATATCCTGTATTACACACTGGGAGGAATTCTCACACCGTGAAGAACTTTATTCCTGGGACAGATTACATCTAAGCAGGAGAGGTAACCTACTATTGGCAAAGCATATTACAGACTTTATTACCAAAACTTTAAACTAACTCTCGGGGCAACCTTATCTCTGTCCTCCTGAAACTGGCCTATTACTTGAAATTCCATTAATGATATTGAAAATAATAATAATACAACAACACTTAAACTTCATAAAAATAAATACATAATTATACAGGATTTATTACTATATTATTAGTTATGCCCGTAGTTTGACTAACAAAACTGAGAAATTGAAATATACCCTAGCAAAAGATAATGTAACCATTTGTGGAGTTACAGAAACCTGGTTTACTGGCCAGAAATAGAACACAGAAATCCAGGGCTATAATAAATTTTATAAAAATAGAACTGATTCCAGAGGTGGAGGGGTTGCATTATACATTTCAAAGAACAACTCCCAGACCCATACATGAACACATAGCTGCAAACTTAGATGGGTGAACTGTAATACTCATAAAAGGAGCAAATGGTTTACTCAAAGAGTAGTGACTCAATGGAATGCTTTGCCAAGGGAGATTGTAGAGAGTGACAATATGGAATCCTTCAAAAAACTGTTAGATAATTATATAGGAAGTAAGAAAATATCATATCTTCAATAGAATCATTCCACCAAGCTGGTGGCGAGCTCTCCAAAGGCATTTTGCCTCCTGAGACCGTATCAGTCTATGAATCTTTGAATCTATGATGATGATGATGACCCATTAATAATGATAGGTAGTCTTGTGGTCAGTTGCAGTCCAAGTGTGTCTTGCCTGAAAAATTATCTAGCACCCCCCCACTTCATGGCTTTAAAAAATGGAATCCAATAAGCAGCATCAGAGACATGTTAAAACTAGAGCATCACAATCACTTGTTTAGGATTTTTTTGTGCAAGATGCAAATGATGAGTCAGTTGCAATCTGCCATGTTTGCCAGGTGCGTGCGAGTCGAGGTAAAAAGGGGAGCCATCTGGGCACAGGGGGACAGCATTCACATCTTAAGAACAGGCACGTGGCACTGTGGACCCAGCATAAAATGGCAGCTAATACCACAGTGGGGCGTTCACCCTCGTCATCAACCATATTGAGCATGTTATCCCTTTCCATGACTGTAAAATCAAGTAGGAAATTAAATGTGTGCAGTAGTGATGAAATAAGAGCAGAGAATTACTACAGGCATGATGAGGTGGAGGAGCAGAATGATTTTGAAATGTTGTCCAGTGGTGGTGAGAGTAGCAGTTTTCGTGGTAGTAGTGGTGGTGGTGGTTGTGAATGCAGTATGTCTAGTGCAAGTGGTACATCAACCCCAGTTGGTAAATCTAGGAAAATAACTGCATCTGTGGGTTTGTCATCATCACCTGAGCAACTGTCTCCATCACGCGTCCACACTCCACCCTCTGCCATTCACAGAGCAGAACCATTTGTTATCACACCCCATGTAAAACGTTTAAGTCAGCCCACGTTACAGAATGTTTTTGCACATAAGCTGAAGTACCCACTCAATCATACCGTGTCATGTGAACTTAATGCTGCTGTAGCTGGAATGCTAGCAATTGATCTTTTGCCCTTCTCCTTTGTGGAGAATTCTGGGTTCCAGTGGTTTGCTGCATGTGCCTGTCCAAAATGGAAAGTCCCATCCAGGACTATGCTTTTCAACCCGTCCTGTCCCCGAGTTGTACCATACTTTGTCCAACTCTGTAAGACATGCACTTCAACATTCCTCCTCTCCATTCATCCATTTATGTATGGATATGTGGACAAGTGGCAAAACAGTGGGGAGTTCACATTTGTGTATAACTGCACATTGTGTGCAGGTGCTGGGTGTTGTTTGTGCTGTTGGTAGTGTGAATAATCAGTGTAGTAAGGTGGAGTGTTGTGGTAGCAATCTTCCAGGAATTTGATGGCATGCAATGATTGCTGTGTGCAATGTGACCTGTTACCACACTGTCAAAAAGATGTTGGACTTGATACTGACAGAAATTGACAAGAGGCTGAACCCCCTGTCCCTGAGAGCTGGGTTCATAACAAGTGACGATGGGTCAAATGTGGTGAAATGCATCACAAATGGTGACTTTGTTCGGGTTCCATGCATGGCCCACTGTTTTAATCTTGTGGTGCAGGAGTTTCTGCAGCACCCTGATATAAAGGAAATGCTGACAGTTGCACGCCATATCTGTTCTCACTTTTCACGCTCTGCAAAGGTCTGTGACCAACTTCGGCAGTTGCAGATCCGAAACAGCCTCCCTCAGCACTGCTTGAAGCTGGAAGTTGTCACCCAGTGGAACTCCACTTTATACATGGCAGAGAGGATGTATGAACAATACAAAGCCATCTCAGAATATCTTGCCATGCCCACTAGCCATGACACTTCCGAGGCCTCCATGTCTATGACGACTGAACAGTGGCGCCTCATGGACTCTGTAATAACAATTTTGAGGCCTTTGGACATGCAACACAGGCAGAGAGTGTCGAGTCTGCCTCCACTAGCCAATCAATTCCACTGCTGTGGGTACTGATGCAGACATTGGTGAATGTACAGCATAGCCTTGATGTTGCCGGAGACAGTGCTAGCAGTATGTTGCTGAAACACATGCTGAGAGTATTCGACCAGAATCATCACATCTTGAGCATTCAGCGTAGCGACAACTTTGCAATAGCAACAATGCTTTACCCACGATACAAATGTGGAATTGCCTCAGTACTGGAGGGCTAGCCTGAACAGGTAAAAAATGTCAGTGGGCAACTGGTGCGCTTGGTTCATGGGGCACAGAAGTCACGTGCTAAGGTCAGCAAACCTCAGCAGCATAATCAGGCTGAAGGTGAACCTGGAGGAGTATCAAGCATATTCTGTAAGGGGAAGGGGACTGCAGTTCCAGCTGGTCTGTCATCAAAAGCAGTTGGCGTTAACCAAATTTGGGAGGCTTTGTCCCAAGTTGGGATTTGTGATACAAATGATTCTGAAGAACAGGATGATGCATCAACCACTGGATTTAGTGCAGCACAGAAAATGGTTGAGTCATATTTGTCTGAAAACAGGTGTAACCCCCTTACAAATGGGGGTTCCCAAAAGCCTTCTGTGAGCTTGCCCTAATGCTCATTGCCAGGCGGGTGTCCTGCATTTGGCGCTTAAAGTATTGTCAGTGAGTGCCTGTCTGACCTCTGTGTGCTGTCCCTTTAAGAGCTGCCTGTGCCGTTAAACTTAATTAAGAAGGGGGGGACTTTGTGTTTCCATGCCTGAGTCCTGCCCGGGCTGCTGAACACTTGTTCCATTTCTGCCATCACTACTTGTGCAGAGGGAGCCCTGCTAAAAGATGTGACTACTGGCTGGTGGTCATTTAGAGTAATAATAATAATAATAATAATGTGGTTTGTGCTAACCTGCCTTTCTTGCAGCAAGAACTGTTCAGTCAGCTCCACCATTTTGGTCCCGAACTGCCGAATTGGACCAATCAGTACTTTAGGACTCTGAAATGGAGCCTGCTACCATGGGACGGTGTGGATTACCAGTTGGGATTTGTAGTTCTGGGCTGTTGGCACCTTTTGCACCAAGAGGGGGAGCTCTTACTGTGATTGACAGCTAGACTGATGAATTGGACCTTTTGGATCAAGGGGAAATACCACGAGCTGTCTGCTGGCAAGCCAGATTCGAGGTGGAGGTGGAGAGAAAAGGAGCTCGCTTAATTCGAGCAGTCGTGATGCGTAGTAGTTCGCGTGGGAGAATCGTGTATGGCCTGAATCCCGGCCTGCTTGCTGTTTTCCACCTGAGATGAATTGGTTCAGACTGAATCCGATCTCTGTGTTGTGAAGCAAACAAACAAATTGGGACCAGGCTTAACCTGAAGAAGACCAAAGATTTGGCTAAGTGCGATTGGCCTGTCAAGAACTTTAGCTACCTTTGTGCTCCCGGGTTTAGCAGTGACTTTGCGATCGGGTGGAGGAGCTGTATGCCTGGTACAGTAATTTTCATTGCATGTAAATGTGCTGTGAACTGGAAGGGGATCACGATCTAGTATTCCCCAAGTTGAATGTGTGCTGAGGGCTGGACGTGTACACAGCTTGAAGTGGACTGAATCTGCAGCTACTCTATGCCGTTGGGCCCTGCCACGAGGGCTTTGTCTCCCTACCATGCTTCTTCTGGCAATCCAGAACAACCAGCTATAGTGTAGACCATTGTCCATCCTGCGTTCAGCCTTGGGTATCGTGAGTAACAAACAGGGTAGCTCCCTGCAACATATCTTTTAAATCACCAGTGTGTCATCTGATTGTTTAGTTGTGTTGTTTTCATGAACTGAGCCCTCCGGCTCCGGATTACAGAGAGTGTGCATGTTATTTCTTTTCCTCACAGGGCCCCTACAAGCTGCAATGCCGGCCTACCCCGGGCAATGGTCCTGGCTATCCCCCTTCTCTATCCTGGGTACCCAGAGAGTGTGACTGTTAGGGACTCTGACTGCATGCACAGCTGTGATATATATAGTGTGATTAAGCCAATTAACCTGATTACCCCCCATCCTTGTTATAGCCCCCTGAATAAATCAATCAGATCTACTTTTTTTCTGCAATTTACATTGACTATGGTGTCCATTTATGCCTAGGGTATTGCATAGTTGCTTTTTGTCTTGCATCACCTTATTTTACAGGGGGTCCCCAGAGCCAAAGTGAAGGAACCAGTCCTGGGGGTAAGTGTCAAACATAGGTGTATGTATACAGTCTATCAGGGGTGTCAGAAAGTTAAACGTTGTGTTCTGGGTGGGCCACTAGTGGGAGACAAGGGGGGTCACAGTGTCCCAGAAGGCTGTGGTCTGGTTATTCCGACCAATACCAAACCAGATCTTTGGGTGGAGGCACCTGTCACTGAACCTAGGCCCCTTAACCTGCTATTAGCCCAGCAGACAGGAGAAGTAGCCCTTGGGATAGCACCACCTAGGGGTTATATCTTGGAGGCACCGCTGGGGTTAGAAATCCTCTAGTAGCCAAGGGAAGAAGTTACCCTGATATGTTTAGTTTTGGGGAGAAAATGGGGGATCTTGCTACTCCCAAGCTGAAAATTGCCCCTCATAAGCTGTTGGTGCACCGAATGATGGGGTGGAGTGAGGTTGAGGGGTAGACCCCCAACAGGCCCTCCTGTTACTGGATGTCCCATTAGAAATTACTAATGCTGATATTGTAGCCACTGTGGAACATGTTAAGGGTTTGGGCAAAGTAGAGGTGATGGGGAGGGATGCAGATTTGTTTGAACAGACTATGATAGTGTTGCTCTCCTGTAGCTCCCCAAGAGATCCAGAGAAAGTAGTCCCTGTTACTCTGTCAGAAGGTACCCAGAAGGGGTGGAGGGTCATTCACCTGCACAATGATCAGACTACCCCAGGAGGGTCTCCCCGTATAGAAGGGTTTAAGGATAAGTTGCTGAAATTATTAGCGTTGGAAGGATGAAGTGCCCAAGAGCTCGTAAAGGTGCTAGACCTTTCAGAGGAACACACGCCCCTGCACTCCCCAGCCACCTCCCCAGCCTCTCCAAAGAGTTCTTCTGTAGCTCCCTTCCCCATAGTAATTCCCTTGATACAGCTGGATTCTTACCAAAAGCTCAGACACTTTTCAGGCACGGTTCCAGTGCCCACGGGGAGGATGATTTGGAAATGTGGATGGACTATGCTACTCCCTTAGTACAGGAATGGCAATGTTCAGAAAGGGAAAAGAGAAAGAGGCTGATGGAGAGTTTGAGGGGTCCTGCACTTGAGGCCTTTCGCTTCCTGTAAGCAACTAGCCCAGAGGCAACGGCAGCTGAATGCCTATCTGCACTGGAAGGAGTATTTGGCAGTACTGAGTCAGGTGACAACTTGTGGAAGTTCAAGTCAGCTAAGCAGTGGAAAAATGAGAAATTGTTTGCATTTGTTACCAGGATTGAAAGGGCTCTGCAGAGGGCCCACAGGAAGGGGGGGAGTGCCCATGAAGAAACTGAACCAGGTCAGATTGGACTATATCCTAAAGTCAGCCAGACATTCTAGTGTAATGATATTGAAACTCAAGTTATAAGACAGGAAGGCTAACCCTCCTGAGTACTGTCATCTTATAAAAGAAATTCGTGAAATCGAGACTGATGAAGAGGGCTGGGAGCCCTATGCTGGGATGGTTGATACCTGCCTGACCCCGTAGAGAAGTGACTTGGATGAGGCCCAGCAGCTGAGAGAGCTGATTAAAGAGTTGACTGAAGCAGCCAGAGAACCTGAACTGTATCAGGCATTCCCAGAGGCCAAAGGTGGAGTGGGAGTGCATGTTGTTTCTTTGGAGTCCCAAGATGAGGGTAACCTACTGGAAGAAGTGCAAGAGCTGAGAGCTTTAGTGGGAGACTTGCTGCGGACCACACTGAATCCTCACCTTGGTGGAAGTCCCGAGGATCAAGGACCCAGAGCATGAGCCAAAGATGACCCCTTCATTACCCCTGTGGTACGAAAGTCAGGAGAAGGCCTGTGAACCCCATGAGATCCCTGAGAGCCAACTTTTTGCTATCAGTGTGGAGAGGATGGACACACCCATTTCTTCTGCTGTTCACCGGAAAATTTGAGGAGGGTCACTGCCCGGTTATTAGCTGTGATTCGACAAAATAATAACTCACCACCAGGGGGAGCTGTGTGGAAAAGTTACGCTACCAAAGCCAATGCCAGATCAACACCGACATCAGTACCACCTGAATGGTCCGACGTGGTGAGCCCCTCCATGGAGACAACAGTGAAGGTGAATGGAGTGTCTACCAGGGCTGTTCTTGACAGTGGCTACCAAGTAAGTATAATGTTTCAGGACTGGTATTGGAAGCACTTGCCTGATGTGCCCCTACAGCCTTTGGAAGGACTGCATGTCTGGGGGTTGCGTGAAAAGGCTTACCCCTACACCGGGTATATCAGGATTTGGCTGTCTTCACCTACTTCAGTGGCTGGAGTGACGGAGCAAGTGGAGACCTTAGCTTTGGTGTGTGCCCCTACTGGACTGTATGATGGGTTCTCTCTATTAATTGGGACGAATGCTCTTATGTTCGGGAGATTGGCACAGCGATGTTATGAGAAACAGGGGCAACAAACTGGTAGGGCTCTGAGGATTCCTGCATTGATTAAGAAAGCGTACGAGTCACGGCAGAATGCCGAAGAGGTGGATCAAGATGAACCAGTCGGGGTGGTATAGAAGAAGGATCCTGAGTCAATAATCCTGTCCCCCAACACCCAGTGCACCCTACAAGGGGAAGTCCGCTTACGGAAAGATGTCAAGAATAAGATACTCATGCTGGATGCACCAGGCGATGGAAAATTGACGGAAGGGTTGCTGATTAAGCCCAGTATCCTACCCGCTCATGCTCATGCCTATTCCTGACAGGTCATGGTCCAGGTCCACAATGTGTCAGATCAAGAAATTTGAGTGAATAGAGGATACACCCTAGCTACCGTACACTGCGCAGACACTGCAGTGTTACCTAGTAACAAGTTCTCTGGAGTGACTGACCAAGTGACACCCAATTTATTTGACCTTGGTGACTTCCCGTTGCCAGCGGAATGGAAGACTAGGGTCAGCCAGAGACTTGCCCAGAGAGATAATGTGTTTTCGCTGAAGGAATGGGACGTGGGATGTGTCCGAGGAGTGGAACATCACATACGCCTGCAAGATGAACGGCCATTCCGTGACAGATCTCGGAGCCTAGCACCAGCAGATATAGATGATGTAAGAAGACACCTGCAGTAAATGCTTGTGGCTGGTGTGATACAAGAATCCAGAAGTCATTATGCTTTGCCCATTGTGGTGGTGAGGAAAAAGAATGGGACAGTAAGAATGTGTGTAGACTACAGGACCCTTAACAGGCAGACCATCATCGATCAATACACCATGCCCCGCATTCAGGATGCTTTGGACTGTCTGAATGGAAGCAAGTGGTTCTCGGTGTTGGATCTTCACAGTGGGTACTACCAGATCCCTATGGCCCCAGAAGACCATGAGAAAACAGCCTTCATCTGTCCACTTGGGTTCTATGAGTTCTTGAGGATGCCTCAGGGGATCTCAGGTGCCCCAGCCACTTTTCAGCGACTGATGGAATGTGCAGTGGGGGACATGAACTTATTGGAGTGCCTGGTATACTTGGATGATATTGTGTTTGGGAGTTCAATGGAGGAACATGAGAGCTGACTTTTTACAGTGTCGGACCGAATGGAAGACTTCGGCCTTAAGCTGTCCATCGACAAATGCCAGTTCTTTCAGGCATCAGTAAAGTATGTGGGGCACATAGTGTCCATTGAGGGGATAGAGACTGATCCTAGCAAAATTGAGGCCTTGACCACCTGGCCCAAGCCCCACAATTTAAAAGAATTACAACGCTTCCTAGGCTTTTGTGGTTATTACCGATGGTTCATAAAGGACTACTCCAGAGTGATTCGCCCACTGTTGAATCTTATCCAGGGTTACCCTCCCATGAACAAAAAATGCAAGAGAATGGTCCCCACTGAAGCAAAGAGAGTGTACTTCCACCCGGGTGAACCTTTTGGGCCCTGATGGACACCCGACTGTGAGGTTGCTTTCCATGAAATCATATATCGACTCACCCATGCTCCGGTTCTTGCCTATGCCGATCCTGCTAAACCCTATGTGTTACACACCAATGCTAGCCTACAAGGTTTGGGGGCTGTGTTATATCAGGAGCATGAAAATGGCCTGAGACCAGTGGCCTTTGCCAGTAGGAGTCTGACCCCAACAGAAAAAAACTATCCTGTGCATAAATTGGAGTTCTTGGCATTGAAGTGGGCCATTGTCGACCAATTTTATGACTATTTGTATGCAGCAAAGATACTGGTAAAGATAGATAATAATCCACTGACCTATGTGCAGACTTCAGCTAAATTGGATGCTACCAGGCATCGGTGGCTTTCTGCATTGTCCACTTATGATTATGCTGTTGAATACAGATCGGGCCTGAATCACATAGATGCTGATGCCCTCTCCCAGAGGCCTAATTCCAGAGGTGATTAAGTCAGGTTGTCTGAGCCTGATATTGTATTGGAGCACTGTGCCAAAAGTTTGACAAAGATGAACCGATGTCCATAGACCCAGAGGACTGCCTGGTAGACTGCTTGGGCCCCTCAGACACTTGCATACCAGCTGCGTATTGTCACTTTTCTGCACTAGATATTAGTGCATTGCCTCAGTTTGATAATGACAGCCTTCAGTAAGCTCAATCTCGAGACCCATTGATCCGATCAGCCCTCAAAGCCCTCTACGCAGGGAAAGATGTGTCCAAGTTGCACTCCTCTGATTTGAGAACTGCACTATTGTACAAAGAGAGTCCTAAATTGAAGTTAATGAATCAGTTGCTGTACAGAGAGACAGTAAATAGGGAGAATCAAGTAGACAAGCAACAGCTGGTTTTGCCCACCGCTTTCAGAGACTTGGTGCTGGGGTCCCTACACAACCACATGGGCCACCTTGGTATCTACAGAACCCTTGACTTGGTACAGTCCCAATTCTACTGACCTAAGATGGGGACCAATGTTGAACATCATGTACGAACTTGTAGTCAATGCCTACAGAGAAAGGCCTTGCCACAAAGGGCTGCCCCCCCTTGTTAACATCACCACCGGCACACCTATGGAGTTAGTTTGTATCAACTTTCTAAGTTTGGAGCCTGATCGGCAGAATATCAGTAACGTGTTGGTGGTTACAGATCATTTTACCAGATATGCCCAAGCATTCCCCACCAAAGACCAAAAGGCCTCCACTGTGGCCAAGGTGCTAACAAAGAATTTCTTTGTTCACTATGGGGAACCCCAAAGAATTAATTCTGACCAAGGCAGAGACTTTGAGAGTCACTTAATCAAGGACTACCACCATGAAACTGTTGTTAGCCACTACCACCAGAGGGAATGACTTTGTGTGCCCCCCTGTACCACCACAAGACTGCTGTTAGCCAGTGCCACTATAGGGAATGTCACCATGTGCCCCCTGGACCACCATCGCCATAAGACTTCTGTTAGCCACTGCCACCAGAGGGAATGTCACTGTGTGCCCCCGGGGACTACCACAATGAAACCGCTGTTAGCCACTGCCACCAGATTGAATGACATTGTGTGCCCCCCTAGACCACCACCATCATAATACCACTGTTAGCCACTGCCACCACCACCAGATGTAGGAAGATGTGAGAGGGAATGTCATCATGTGCCTTAGCTGTGACCATCACCACCCACCACCACTATTGTGACAATGTTTTCCATTACATGTCTTGACCATGCCAAGGCAGAGGGAGTTGAACAGGAGACCACATCCATCAGCCACAGGCACAAGGCTTCTTACTGTGAATACTATAAAGTGAGTATGTGTACTAATGGTTTTCATGCTATTCAACTTCCTTCAGCTGTGTGTTTTGTTTTCTGTAGCTTTTCCGAGCTGCAATGGTCAAACATATACAGTCAACTTATTTTGTTTTTTTACAGGTTAACAACAATTTACTGTCCTTCGCTGAAGGTCTGTATCAATGGTACAGCAGCAGTGCTGTCGACAGGAACCTATGGGATATCCATTTCCAATCCATACTGGCAAGTATATCAATTTTATTTCATCTGTTCCTTTTTTTTTATAACAGTGCAAAACATCCAACTGATTATTATAAACTAGGTGACATGTATGTCACAAAAAATATTTCTACAACATATCATGCACTGTATTAAAAATTTGCAGCTGCAGCCATGACAGTGTTGAAAACGTTTGACCCAGGTCATGTTACTTGACAAGATGCAGTTTTAAAATGTAACTTGAGTTGAGATGCAGGGACACTGACACAGTGTACTGTATTTGTTACAGCCTGGTATTTAAATTGTTATCTGATGAGTGCAGTGGGACAGCTTGCTATCTGTGTTAATCCAGATACCCATGGTGGAACAGTCACGGCTTAAACATAATGTCTTACTGCAATCAAGTTGTAATACGTCCTTCATTTCTCTTTTTAGGAAACTTCCAGATGCTTTGTTGTGTCATAGTTGCCTTATCCAGAGAACTTCTTCAACCTCATGCCCTCCCCCGGACTGGGGCAGACATGCAACAAGCAGAAGTCGTTTGAATCGATGATGACCATGACCATCATTACTGGACTGGAGAAGGATGCAGACAAAATCTGAGACGAAGTAACCAAATAATAAACCATTAATGATATCTACTTCCAAATATGCCCCCCCCCCAAAAAAATACTTACCTTCATTGGCTTGACAGTATTCCATTTCTAATTCCAACACCAAAATTTCTCATCAAGCACGGGAATGTGCACACTAATAGTATGTAACCTGTGATACAAAACAATACAATGAGTACATGTATATATATGTCAACCCCCCACCAAGAAAATACATATATATAGATCTATCTATCTGTGTGTATATATATATATTTATCAACTCACTAAGGCTATTATTAGTGTACACACAAATGGCACCCTTCCATCCGGTTGAGGTGATCGCATCCGCAGCACACTTTGGACAAGCAACAGTACTGTCACTGTCATCATTTGTGATGGAACACTGAATGGTCATTCATGACATGGTATCCCTCCTTCACACGGTTTGGCAAGACACTGTGCATCATGACATCATCATCACAGTAAGGTTAATACACACAGCAGCATTATATGTAAGTGCAACAGCAGCACTTATGAATTTTCTGGACCCAAGACAGTAGCATTTTGGGGATGCACAATAATTCTGGGGACTATGTGTGAGTACTGCGCACATGACTGAGTGTGGCATTAATTCTGGGACACTTTGCATTTCATGTTACAGTCTCATTTCACTTTGTCAGCACTTGTGAATTTTCTGGACACAAGACAGTTGCATTTTGGGGATGCACAATAATTCTGGGGACTGTGTGTGAGTACTGTGTGCATGACTGAATGCACCATTAATTCTGGGAGACTTTGCAATTCTTGTTATGCTACAATTTCACTTTGTCAGCACTGGGGAATTTTCTGGACATGAGACAGTTGCATTTTGGGATTGGGAATTCTAATGAGTCTGGTAAATATTTTTGGATCCTCAGTAATGTTTACTTTCTGTCATACTATCGTGAGGTATTTGTCAGAAAGCAGGACTGAGCAGTGCAATTATATTGTGCTAAACTACATGTGTGCAGTCCATCTTCTTTCTTGTGTGTGCAGACATTGTCCAGCTTCTTGCAAGTTGCAAACATATATATATGCTGAGGCTGACTTGTTGCAGTGTTTATGGTATAAAGAATAAAGATAAGAATATTTATTGTATATTTTATTTGTACCATCAATGGCAGCAGACAAAGTGATATGATATGTTTTTAGAGATCTTGGGCCAGTGTGCACCACAATCACTCACACAGACACAGTGCACACATGACTTTGTGGAGATAATAGCACAAAAAATCATGCTTTTAAACAAACCATACACAACAGACATAAAATATTGCTGAGTACCCAGAATATTTTACGGCGTACAGACATGTTCAAGTCAGAATATATAACAGGTCCTGCAGTCCACTGCCACAACACTGTACTACCACTGGCACTGTGTCGTGTTATGGTGTACATCAACTTGCTGTAAAACTGACACTGCCAGTGTAAACTAGAAAGACATATTCCAGAACAAATAATAAAAAGAAGGAATGTGGTAGTACAGTGTAGTGGCAGGGAACTGGACCGTATATATTTTCTGATTTTATAATGTCTGTACACCTTGAAATATTTGGGGTGCTTCAGCAATACTTCATGTCTGTTGGATACAGTTTGCTGAAAAGCAGGATTTTTTGTTGCTATGGTCTCCTAACAAATAAAATATACTAATGTGGGATCCCCTGGTGGTCCAGCAGCAGTTCCAGCATGGACATAATTTGTAAATAATGTCCCTGTATCTGATTCAACCACTGCTGGGCAGCACTCACCCTCTCATTGTTCTCCTTGACAGCACTCCAGAGAACTGCCAGGTCAGCCTGTGTTACAGGCAGTTCTCTGTGGTTCATACGTTCTACAGTCTCAGCTGCTGGTGGTGGTGGGGGAGGTGCTGGTGGAGCAGCAGGTGCCGCTCTGGCCCTCCTCTTCTTAGGGCCACCGCCATGCACAGCTGCACCCTCTGCTACAGAAGGGCCAGCAGGTGCAGGCCTGGCCTGTTCTGTGGCAACCTGCCACTCCAACTGGTGGTGGTTCAGCATGTGGGTGTGCTGGCTCCAGTCCCCAGGTCAGTCTCCCGGGGCCCACGGCACACCTCCACCTGACATAGGCAGTATCTGACCACACTGCTGTCCCCCCCGACACAGACAAAAAACTCCCAAACAATGGAGGTGCGGGGAGGACCAGGCACAGGTAGGGGAGGACCAGATGCACTGGCAGCTGGCTGGTCATGCTGCTCAACAGGAATGGGATCCACACCTGGGCCCGGGGCACAAGCACATCCTGCTCCAGAGGACCTGATGCTGGAGCTGGTGCTGGATGTGGTGGTGGTGGTTCAACTGCCTCAGAGTCAGGAGGAGGAGGAGGTGCTGGTCCTGCTTCTGAGGGGGGGACACTCAACATTTTTGATCGTTCCAACAGGAACCAGTGGCCATGCCCCCCCATGCGTGCACACGGTGCGACACCTACCACGCTCTCCCAGAACTGCCCCCACCCCAGACATTCCCTCATCCTGGTCCATCTCTCCTAATGCGCTCCCTCAGTCTGAACAATGACTACTCGACTTGACAGAAAACGCTCACACTGTCACACAACACACACACAGTCACACAAACAAACAACTAACTACTTATAAAGGTAAGAAAAAATTAATTTACAGAAAGAACAAATTAAGTAAAAAAGAGTACAGAAAAGACAAAAAATTTCGCTTTTAAAAAAGCTGTTCGGTCTAATTCAAAGTTTAAATCTCCTCCTTGCTCTGATCTCCAGGCCTCAGGCTGTCTCACAGTCACAAAACAACACACTCCTCTCTCTCCATCTCCACAGGAGAAAGTGAAACTATCTCCTTGGCAAGGCACTTCCTTCCCGCCTGGCTAAAGAGCATGTGACTTACAATACTGTAAGCCATGTGATGTGTGTGTGGGGGGGCTGCCAAATCTGGAACACGAAGTGGATCACTTAGAATCATAATGAGGAATGCAAAGTCCATTTAAAGCAATGACTTTGCCTTACTTCGCATTATCATTCCACTTTAAAGCAAAGTGGTAATGACAAGACGAAGTGTGCATTTTACATTGCCCACTCTGTGTAGCAGAGTGGCAATGCGAAGTGCCCACTTCGCTTTCACTTCGACGGCGGAATTTAAATTCACTGCATCACTATATGTATCACCCATTTCCATAAAAAATGTTTCATGACCTCAGACCACCTAGGAAACCCTACATTAGTTAAAGAATGACCTACCAGGGCAAATGAAGTGGTTAAAAACATAGAGTGAAAAAACACCACTGGGTGAATCATATTAAGGCCTCCTTCTTTAAATGGCAGGTATGTCACTTCCCTTTGTGCCGTGTTTAGTCAGCTGCCCCACAGTAGTTAAAGAAAAAGGCTCATTAAACGTGGTTCAGCTGCAGTGGTAAGGGCAAAATGTGGGAAGGGAAATAAAATAGAAAGAAGAAACTTTTTAATTAAGAGCACTCTCTTCAGTTTGAACAATGTCTAACTTTTCCAATGCTGGACTTTCTTATTACAAATATACAACCTCTCAGTACAGTTTTCTTGGAATAGATTTTGTGGACCAAAGAGAACACCGAAGACTCATACTTGTTCAGAAATATAAATACCTGCAGTGCGCTCCAGAGTGGACTGAGTACAACCTATCCGAAACACAAGACTTTTAGATTTATTATTCTCACATCCTGAAATTTTTGTAAATTTTGACAAAGCATCCATATCCACCACTTCTGATGCATCATCTGCCAAAGGAAGGCGAACTTCATCAACATCAGTCATGATGTATAATTGGGTTCCACCTATGGGCTGCACAATGCCTTTTATTGAACCACACTGCTGTATATACTACCAATGGGATCCAAACAAAATACATATAGCAACGGACTAAAATGACAACCCTGTCTGACCCCCTCTACAGACTGCAAGTTCCTTTCCCTTATACACATTAATAGTAGGAACTGTAACAGCATTAACATACAAGGTCCTAATCCACCCAATGAATTCAACAGGAAACCATAATGAGACAGAACAGGAAAATGGTATTCATGGAGTATACTGTCAAAAGCTTTCTGCTGGTCTAATGACAAAACCTACCCAGCAACCTTCCTTTCCATACCCATTTCTATATACTACTGTATCTCTCAGAATATACAAATTCTCATATATGGATTTCTCTGGAAGGGCACAAGTCTGGGCCAGCCTGATTAGATGGTGAGCTACAACTTGTAAAGGTTTACATAATAATCTGGTCAGGACTTTAAAATATGAATTCAAAAGGCTAACAGATCGCCAATTTGCCAGGGATTCTCGATCACCATTTTTAAATATAAAAGTTATCAAAGAAATACCAAAAGATGTACAGTAGCGCAAGTCCCAAAATCCAGAATATATTGAAAAACAATGGCTAGAAACTCTGACAGAATATCCAGTAAAGAAACATAAAGTTCATTTGGTAACCTATGCTCCCCAGGGGCCGAGAGATGACTTGAAATTTTAATAACATTGGTGACTTCAGAAAAGGAAATAGAGGCTATTTTCTGATCTTCAGATAACACATCAAAAGTAACTGAATTCAAAATGGTATCCATACATTCTGTAGAGCAGTGTTCAGATTTCATAGGTTGAATAACAAAATGCTCAACCTCCGAGAGAACATCCTAAATCTCAGATACCCTCTTACCATCACTATTGAGTAAACTCTCCATTCTAGTAGTGTGCAGCCTTGCATTGCAAGCCTGAAAAGGGTCCCCCATAAGGAGATTTTTTTTCAAACCATATTTTTGTACTGTGACTAGAGAGGCTGCCCTGTCATAGTGAATCTTCCTAATTTCTTCATTCAGGCTTTGAATCTGGGAGGAGTATTGTCCTGTTTTTGCCATGGTCAGAGACAACAGCTTGTAAAGTTAGAACCTCAGATCTAAGTTACCTTAGATATTTTTCCCCAATTTTTAGACATTCCCAATTGCTTAAAAAGGACTTGATCCTTTTTAATATCCTCCCACCACTCTTGAGGGGACTTGTGCACACAAAGCACTGATTTCCTAGCCTCAAATAAATCCTGTACTGCCACTTTGGTCCTATCTTCAGATAATAAATTCACATTTAATCTTCAATAATTCACCTTCGGGGTACAGCGCTGTGTAAAGTACCACCAAGGAGAATGTGATCTGAAAATTCACAAGGTAAAAGCTGCACCCCAGAGATACTTGCAGTATTAGCTACAAAAAAAAATCTATTTGTGTGGATAAACTTCCCCAGAAATAAGTAGCACTCCCAGTCTGGTTCTATGCCCTTTATCCATCAATTAAGCCAGCATCAGTAATCAGTTGTTTCAGAAAATTTGAATCACAATAATCACAATATATTTTTATATTATTTGAAGTTCCTTGCACAGTATTAATTGAGCAATTAAACTGCTCACCACAACCCACCTTCCTAGTATACAGGTAAGGTCAAACTAATTTAAACAACTCAATACAACTAGATTTTATTTGTGGGGCATAAATATTTCTCAAACAATACCACGCTTCATGTAAAATTATACCTAAATGAAGGGCCCTCCCTGACTTATATCCACTAGTCTATCTACGGAAAACTGTGAACCCTTAAAAAGAGTACCCATCCCATCATTCATGTCCTCCCCAAAGGTCCAGTAAGAGGGACCCATAGCCAGTCCTTCTGTGGTTGTTTAATATCACAAAGGGAAAGCAGACATGTCTCTTGTACAAAAAAAAACCAAAAACAAAATATAAGGGGCCAGCTGTAGACAAGCCAAAGTAGTCTGTTTCCATATCTGATTTTTCACACAACAAAACATTGAAGGTGGTAACATTTACAATGATATGCAGGCCCCAACACATAATTTAATGAAAAGTAATCTTTTTTACTTCCCTGTATCCACGTAGACATTCTGTTTTTCCTCTTCTTTTACCCCTTAGGAGGTCTCTTGTCTTCCATTGTTTCAGAAGACACCAGTGTCTACGATGATTGAGATGATTTAGTAGAGGAGGCATCAAAGTCCATCACATCCTTTTTAATATCTAAAAGAATGAGAGTTGTTAAAAATTTACTCATTTTGTGACAAGGCTGCTTGCCCCTCAGTGTTCTTTGCCTGGACACAACAGTCACGTTGTCGGGGTGGGCATTATCTCCTGATCCTGGTCCTGGTCTTCATGGGCACTATATCCTCATCTCGTGATGGCACTATAATCCATTCCTGGTGGACATAAATGACTCTTCATGTGCATGGAGTGCAGACTGCCCTTCAGAGTAAGCCACTGGTATAAAAAATTCTTGAGCCAGAACATGATCCTTTTCTTGGGGTTCCAGTGTGTGAGTTATATCAGGGATACCAGACTGCAAAAGATCCACAGGGAGCTGACCAGAGGGATTTTCAGGGATTGAGGAATCTGGAGCACCATCATGTCCAGCACAGCATGGGCTACAGATTGTGCGGTGTTAGTGGCGTCAGGAGGCAGAACAGGGAATCCTGTTCACTCTGCATCTCTGTCTACAGAGAAATGGGGTTGGTGTCTCAGGTCTTCTGGGGGTCTCACAAGTCTATGAACAGGTTGTCCTGGATCTTGCCTTCCAGCTACTTTTCTTTGTGCCATATTCAATATGTAATCCTGCTCTATGTCAGCACTTTCTTCCCTGTTTGTAGTAGCCCATGGTCAATGGTGAAAAGTATACCCTTTTCCATCCCAGAGGTTACACCAATGTATATTTTTGCAGGACATGCTAACATGGTCAAGTTTTCCACAGAGACCACAATGGAGCTGGTCACAGGTGCTGCTAAGATATGTTTAGGTACCACATGTATAACATGCCTTAGGCTGTTCAGCATAGAAACCAACTCATCTGTCATGCCTCCCCCCCAAAAAAACTGTATGGCAAATAAAGTGCCCCTGTTTCAGTAGTTCTGAGCTTAACTTTGAAATGCCATCCCTCTATCCAGATATGGTCAGTGTCCATAATGGGGTCAAGATGCCCCAGAACCTCACACCTCTGTTTTTGCCAAAAGGAGATGCCTCCCACATTCACTCCTTCATTATAAAACAATATCATAACATTTTTGTTTTATGGTATTTATCACCTCCCCATACCTGACTGGACTTCCCTTCGGGCCCCCACATGGATTGCCCCATCCCGGTGCACCTGACTCCACTGCCCCACATCGCAGCCAGCCCAGGTATCCCCGACATATCCCTTCATCGGGAGAGTCATTTACCTTCATAGGGGATGAGCCTGTTGGACTGTATCCAATGACCCTGGGTGCTGCTGTGGTGGCTGATGGAGGTCCAGGGGCTGGGAAGTGAGGATCTGGGGACGCCATCATCTGACCGGCCAGGGCACCATTTTCATGTTTTTTCCTCTGAGGAGAGACGTGCCATGATGTATAGGCTTACACCGATGTCTGTCTCTCCCCAAGCGTTGTGGGTCGGAAGTCATGCTGAACCCCCAGCCTCCTCCAGGGGTCAGCAGACACTGAACTGCACCCTCCCCCCGGAGAAGACGAGTCAGTGAATGCTCCCGCCTTCTCCCCCCCGGCTGGCCCTCCAGTGACCCGAGTCCGTTCCTTGAACCCGGGTCGACGGCATCGCAGATGGAAATCCAACCGCCGGCTATCACAACATTTTTAATCATTTTTTTTTTTCAGCAGAATTACTACAAAAGGATCCCACAAAGGATAGTCTTTCAACTGCCAGTATTGCACCCAAAAATATTCCAGCAACTTCATCATTTTAAAACTAATATCAAAGGTATTTTCCCCTCAGATATGAATTAGGGTATACAGTTTGGCAGCAAAAAAGTGCATAGAATTCTTCAAAAGTGTACAGATCACATACATCCTATCCAGATGTTCTTGCAAACCGCCCTTATTTTTAAGCCGAACCACATTCCGGCATACAGCCAGTTCACCCAACGCTGAAAAAAGATCAGCATAAGTTGGTCTAGTGTCTCCTATGGGTCCAGCTGCAGCAGAACTGGTGCTAGGCCCTGATTTGGATTCATCTGCTCCAAAGTCTGTCCCCTCCCTTGGCTCTACCATGCCGGTTTAACATTCTTTATGTCGACTGGCATTTCTCTGACAAGAATCACGTCGACTGCAAGTGGTGGTCTACATGATTCCTGTGTGTATCCCTGTCCTGTTTTCTTTTATTGGGGGGCTCTTCCCCCGAACCCCCCATCTTGAGGACTCTCAACTCCAGTCGGAGTTGATTCAGGGTGGGGGTGCAGGACCAGGGACAGCATGTCGCTTGTCTCGGGCACACCAATACAGCGACCTGTTGGCAAAGTGTCGATTTTGCCAACAGGTGTGCATTTTGCTATGTTGGTTTCCACGGTAAGGGTGGCATACCCCCTTCCTTTCATGCCATTCCTGTTAGCAAGTTCAGTGTCTGAGTTTGTATCACTGCTAGCCAGAGCCTGTACATCTTGAGGTCTGACAGTATTAACAGAAAAAGGAACGTATGCACAAGAGGCAGAAGGAATATCAGTAAGTTGTATGGAAGAAACAGTGTCTCTATTAGACTGCACCTCATGTACAACAGAGTCACCAACAGTTGGCAAAAGTGCTGAGTCCCCAGGGTGTTGATTTTATTCTCCACCCAAAGTCCCACCAGGAGGTGGGGTCTCAGATAAACAGCAGCTGTACATTCAGGAGTGCCCTGCATATTGTTTGAAGCAGTATGTACTTGGCACTGTGACAATAAAATCAGTTCCTATTATAAAGGAAACCTAGGAGAAAAAAGTGTCTGGGGGTGATCCCGGATGAAAGGCCATACTGTGAACTCTAAGGCACTAAGTTCTTTTTTTTTTATTCATAGTTTTTACCTGCCACCGAACATCTGGGCTCTGCCTTGGTCATGGCGCCCCTGTACCTCCATGACCAATATTACCTGCGCTCTTCCCAGTTACCTCTGACTTGCCCCTCAGAGGGTGAGGTCACATCACTGTAAGGGTACCGGCACCATGATCCTAGTACCTAGTCAGGAGAGCTGGCTGGGTGGCTAATTGAGGCCAGGGGCAGGGCATCATGGAGACATTAGGGGAAGCATTTTTTCTCCCCTTTAAGCTGGGGCAGTGATGTGCAATGATGTCCTGCATCTGTCCTGCCCAGAAGTGTTTTCCATGTGCTGGTGCATGGTGTCAACCCAGCCTCTGCCAGGTGTCGCTCTTGTACTGATCACAGTGCCCCCCTCCCATGGAGAAGGAGAGCAGTCCTGGGGATGCTCAATCCTTCTCCCCTGGCCAGCCCTCCGACGATCCGGATCCATTCCTGAACCCGGGTTGCCGGTATTGCAAGCAGAAATCCAACCGCTGCACAGACAGGACGGCTTAGGGCACTAAGTTCTAGCTTACAGCTGCTCCTCCACATGAGGTATAGTCATGATAGTGGTAGAAACAATATTCTAATCTCACAAGGTCCATACACCACAAGTTATTGGCACACACCTTGTCAGAATCCCCCATCAGGACAGAAAGTCAGTGCAAGCTCTCAGGAAGTCATCTGTTACTTATTATACAGAGCACCTTGTGGGGAGTTCTGAGATGATTCCCAGGCCAGATCTGGACACCATTTACCAGCAACATTTGGTTTCCAACCCACTTCTAGCATAGCCCTTGCTGGCAACAGGGTTCAGGGACTGCTTTTCCTTCACTCCAAAGGCAGATGGCAGCCACTGCTGGGCTGTCACAGGTTTACTTTGACCTTCCGGGGCATGCTGCTGAGCGTCACTGCTCTCGCTGATGCTGTCAAAATAAGAACTGCTGGTCTGGGACAAAGGGCATGGCAGACCCACTTTTTCCTGGACAACACAAATGTTTTAAATCTCTTTTAAGTTTATTGTATCTCTACTCATCGGCAGCCACCACATGCAGAAGATGGTTTTTCCTCCTCTGCAGTTCCACACTTAAATATTCTTCAGCAGCCTGGATCTCAGCAGCCCCAGATATAACCTTAGGTAAGGGTTTCCTAGTCTGCTCCATCTCAGTATCAACCATATCCATTTTGTCAGGTTTCTCTGGCACAGCATTAGTGTCTAATACTGTGCTGGTCAGGAGGTCCTCTTGCAGAACAGTGTGTAGGGTTGAGGACTGACCTCCAGTCAGAAGCTCTCCATCCTCTTCCTCCATACCACCAGGATCCTCCATCTTGGAAAAATGGGCCGACAGCACTCCCTTCTAGTAGTAGGGGAATTTATTAAAAGAATAACATAACAATCATAACAAATCGCAACAAAGCATAAAGAAAACCATATCACAAAAATCATCAAATAAAGAAAAGAAAACATCATAAAAAACCACAAACACCACACAAATATAATATGTATACCCCTACCTAACCTAAAAGAGAAAATTCATCCCATGTTCCATTCCAGTAGTCACCGTTATATCCAAGAGAGATTTCCACAATGTATTCACCTGTGCAACAGAAAACATACTCAGACAGAGCTGCACTGAGGTGCTGGGTGCTCTGTAACTAAAGCAGCACAAAAATCACAGAAGTCACGGCACTCACCACTCACCCAAATAAAAGTCCAGAAGCACAGTTGTGAATGAAAAACAGTTTACTGAAGCAATAGCAGAAAATACAAAATACAAGACACAAGTAAACTTTTCACATTTCACCCAGTTGTGGGCTTTGTCAAAAATAATACCCCCTGGTGTTTGTGACCTTAAAGAGCATGTTTAAAAAAAAAACAAAAAAAACTCTAAGTGGTCACATGACAATCTTAACGTGCAAGTGCATAAATACATAAGAGTATGGATAAACACAATACTCATATTCATTACCAATACCAACACCAAAACATATTTAAAATGCTCCCCAGCCTTTACTTTTAAATGAAGATGTACTTCTCCTTAACAATATATATGTCCTTATGTTATATTCAAATGATTTAATCATACTAGACATACTTTATGTAAGCAGGGGGAACAAAAAGAGCCTCACTACTAACACCTTGGAATTTATTTTTTTTATCTTTATCTTATATCTATAAGAAATTTCTTTGGCTTAGAGAACTTTAAAATCCATCTCTTATAACTATTACACTCAATTAAAGGATATTCAACTTTATTTACAGTACTTCTATATACAAAAGTATTTTTTCTTTCCTATAAATCAAAAAAGAGCGATCTACCAAAAGGAGGTTTAGAAACAATGCATAGATGGACATTCCTTTTATTCTTGTTTTCATCAATATCACTCTTTTAGACATTCTATTTAACATTTTATTTCTGCCAGGTTGCTAAGGGATAGTAATACCAAGACTGGAAGCCGGGGAGAAAATGAATACAGGAGGACATGGAACCAATATTAAAGATACAAATACAATCTGGTACCAGAAAAACAAAAGAAAGATCAACTTCACAGTTTGTTCAGAAACAGATAATTAGGATGGTTACTTTCAGAGCTGGGGATCGAGGATATTTGGAGGTGGAAATACCCTCCTACATGAAACACCTCACAACCTGGGAAAAAGAGGAAATGAAAACTAGCATGAAATAACTAACTAAATGCTATATACTTCTACATTGATCTCTAAAAAATCTATAAATAGGCCACACAATGGGGGGGGTGGGAGGATGTACAGGAAGGGAATACCTTAAAGAGGCCTACTTATGACCTGTTTACCCAAAAAGGCCTCAACTCAATATGGTCATTAAGGCCGCCATCCGTATGTGCCCCCATGGTATAAATCCAAATATTGTCCCTTTGGCTCAAAAGCCCTTCAATATTTCCTCCCCTTGGCCCTAGGGTGACTCTTTCAATGCCTGTAAATTTCAAAATATGTTCCCCTCTGTTCCCAGCATTGTGCATATGTGCAGCCCCTGCGTACTGCGTGTTTCCATTTCTGATTGCATTCAAATGTTTTATTTATTTTATTTTTATTTAAGTCTTTGGTAACCGGGTAAGATACACTAGGCACAAAGGCCTGTTTTCAGGAGTGACCTGGGAGCACTGGGTGATTAAGTGACTTGCTCAGAGTCACACAGTATGCAAGTGGAGGTTGTGAGAATCAAACCAAGGTCTGGTCTGCTGGATGTACCAAGCTCGTTCACAGCTCGTTACTCTAACCTCTATGCTATACTGCCAGCCCACCTGTTGCTTCAGTAAAGCATTTTTCATTCACAGCTGTGCTCCTGGACTTTTATTTGGGTGAGTGGTTAGTGCCATGAGTTCTGTGATTTTTTTAGAAAACATATTCAGTTTCCTCAGTTGAAGTACACACATGGCTTTTTCCACCATCTGAGCAATAGAAAGATAAGAACAGTTACGTTATTGTAGCACTAATTGGCATTGTGTCTGCAATGCATAAAATTTTAGACAGGCAAAGAAAACAAGAATGCTATTATTATTATAGGTTCTAGACTGTGTAGAAAACCACCCAAAGATAATGCTTTCATACAATAGTCTCTCCAGTCATGGCGTTTGCCACCTTAGTGCAACAAAGGACCCGAAACCTTTAACATAATTGCATTCCAGCAAGAAATGCTGCATTGCTTCCAATTGATTGAGACATCTAGGGCACATACATTCCTCCACTATCTTATATTTATTATTCCTTCTTACAGATAATCTGTGATGGCAACAAAGCCAAGCAGTGTCCCATATTTGTTTAGGTACACGAGAATCCAAAGGTTGTGCAACTGCTATCTGAAACTGATCAGATCTACAATCTTTAAAGGCTGACTCCACCCACAATTTGCTGTGTATTATCTCAGCATGTAGTGCAGTTCTAGACAAAGACTGAACCTGATGTCTGGGTACCTCTTATTTGTTATCTATTTTATCTCATTTACCTCATTATGGTATACCTGCTGACTTTATAAATGGATCAGGATCTTGTATGATAATGCACTGACAGTTCCAACTATTAATGAACATAAGAACCAGACTCATCAACCTAGGTGCTACAACGTGTGGAGGAGAAACATGAGATAAAAGTAAAAACATAGATAAATGGAACTGTTTATTTGAGGTTTCTCTCTTTATATTGGACAGTGTCCGACTTTTCTTTTTTTGAAATTTTCTATTACAGATCTCAAACATTTTTTGACAACGCCATCCTGGCTGCTTACCACCTCCCTTATCATACCCCAAACTTAACACAGCCATATTATGGACATGTCTCACAATTCCCAGTGTATCCCTGCCCTGCAACAATTTGATGTAATGTAATTTATTCTATTGTTAAGCTGTACCTGAAACTAACGAGTCTTGAACCTCATGTGACATTTTAATGATGTCATGATGCTTACCATGTTTTTCAGTGCTATCTTAATTGTACTGTATTGTATTTGTATTGCTCTGTTTGTCCCTGACTTGGAACCTCTGAAAATTAATCTTTGACTCAAAGATATTAATCCTAATCGAAATAAAATAACTTCCAAATTCCCATTTTCCTAATAACTAGTACCACATAGTTTGGAAGAAACAATAATTACGTTATTCTAGGAGCATTCAAAACCCATTTCTAAAAAAAAAAAATGTTTCATAACATTCAGCCACCAAGGAAACCATATACTATCCAAAGAATGACTTGAAAATGATGTCGCAAAAAATAAAATACAATGGGGTGAACCATATTAAGATCTCCTTCCTTAATTGGGATGTACAGTATGTCACTTCTCTTTGTATTGGGTTTAAATGATTTCCCCACAACGACTGGAAGAAAACACTCATCGACCTAGGTGCCACAACAATGTGTGGAGGAAAAACATGAGATAAAAGTAAAAATATAGGTAAATGTAACTTTTTATTTGAGGTTACTCTCTTTATATTGGACAGTGTCCAACTTTTTATTTTTTTTGAATTTTTCTAATACAGATCTCAAACTTTTTCATCCAGTTTTCTTGTGGTAAATTGTGGGAACTAAAAAGCACATCTCAAAGTCACAAAGGTTGTTCAGAAATCTGAGCACCTGCAATACTCCCCGAGTGGTTGTAAGGCTACTCAAGACTTTTAGATTTATTTTAATTTCCCAGCCTGACATCTGTGTAATTGTGGATAAGGCTTCCACAGCAATTTTTCCTGATGATCCATCCATGAAAAAGATACATACATCATCTGCATAAGCCATTATAGATAAGTGAGTCCCATCTGCAGGGTGCATAATACCTGTTACAGAGCTATACCGCTAAATATACCAAACCAGTTGATCTAAACAAAACGCATATGACAACAGGCTACAAGGGCAACCCTGTCTGATTCCTCTCCTAAGTACAAGTTCATTTTCCTTATGTCCATTAATAGCTGGAACTCTCATTGCATTATTATACAAGATCCTGATCCATTTATAAAGTCAGCAGGTATACCATGATGAGGTAAATGAGATAAAATAGAGAACAAATAATCATGTAAAACACTCTCAAATGCCTCCTGCTGATCTGATAATAAAACCCACCCAGAAACGTTCCTTTGTACCCTTAGTACTATCATGTCTCAATGTGTACAAGTTTTGATCTATTGATCTACATGGAATGGAACATGTCTCGACCAACTTAATCAGAAGGTGAGCCACAGCTTGCAATCTTTTACATATTAGTTTTGTCAGAATTTTAACATCTGAATTTAGAAGACTAATGGATTGCCAATTTGTCAACAATTACTTATCACCCTCTTTAAATAGAAAAGTTGTTAAAGAAATACCAAAAGTTGCACTTCTGGAAGTGACAACCAGACTCCAGAGCTCTAGGACCAATTGTAGAACAGCTACCGGATCATTTCTTCCCTGACTGTATTTGTATAGTACTGTTTCCAGATAACTTCTTCCCTGACTGAGGTTTTATAGTGCTGTTTCCAAAACATAAACTCAAATAGACAAACAAAAAACAGTTTTATTCTTTCTACCCCTTCTTTCTTTAAGTAACATGAGTTATTGTAACCCTACAATGGATTTCCTGGAGATTCTATGTAGGGAGGGATCCATTGTTAAATGTCCATGCTGTGAAATGTATAGCATAAATGAATCCTCTGGAAATAATGAATATGGTGTTGTGTGTAAAAGGGGTATTGTATGTGCAGAAACTATCAGAAGAGATAGAATCAACTAAGGAGCAGTTAAAACACTACAGTAACAATACAGTTAACATTCCAAGAGCAAGCAATAAAAGGAAGGATCATATAAACAGTAGGTAGTCCTGTGTATCTGAGGATCGGGGCAGTCTCCTAAAAGTGGGAGGGACTGCAACACAATTGAGCCAACAGATGATTGGTGTACTGTAAATAGGCAAAAACACAAAAGAGGAAGGCGTGCATTGGGTAACACTGACCTCCCCCTAACAAACAGATTCTCATGTTTACAGAATGAGCAAACACAAACTACCTTATCACAGGAGAATAATACATTAAATGAGAATAATGGACAGGAAGCCAAGGAGCATAGTAACATTGAAAGTAATGCATTTTCTAAACAGAAGATGGTTACAGGAGACTCCATAATTCAGCATGCAGATTCACATTTCTGTAAACATGATAACCAAAACATATCAGTGTGCTCTCTCCCAGAGGCAGGGATTGATGAAGTAAATCAAAGACTTCATAAACCTGTGAAACAAGCTGGTTCATCTGCAATATTACATGTTGGCACTGATGACGTGGGCAGACAACATGAAAAAGATATTTGTCACGACTTGTTATCATTAACAAGACAAATAAAACAAAAAGGCTATAATGTAGCATTATCTGGAATTCTGCCAGTGCCTAGAACACACATTGGAAAAAAACTTGCTTTTATGCAAATTAATTCCAAGCCCTTCAATTGGTGTAAGAAAGACAACATTTTATTTATTGATCAGTGGGATTTGTTCAACGCTAATAAATCAATGTATGCTAAGGATGGTCTACATCTAAATAGAAATGGGGCAAGTGCTCTGGGGAACACTTTAAAACAAACAGTGAATCTGCTAAGTTTAAACTGACTCATAGGGAGGAAATACCTAATCAGTATAATGTTTTAAAGCCATCTTTATCAGTTCAACACAATGTAATGGCTAAGAAACACATTTTTAACAAAATTAAGTACCTTCTGTTTAATGCTAGGAGTTTAAACAACAAATTTGAAGAATTAGTATTATTAGTCCTAAGGGACAAGCCAGACATTAGTGAAATTATGGAAACCTGGTGGACTGACAATAATGCTTGGGAAAGAAATCTTTCTGGCTATATTCAATACTCCTTAAACAGAAAAAATAGACCTGGTGGGGGAATTGTGCCATTTATTAATGAGGCCTTTAAATCTACAGACATATCCCACAGCAAGATTAATAAATACTTGGATACTGAGACACTCTGGATTAGAATATCCCCAGACCCCTCAGACTGCTTTATTTTAGGACTATGTTAGTGCCCCCATATATGCCATATGAAGGTACCAAACACATTACAATGGAACTAGAAACAGCATGTGAAAATGAAAATGTTCTTATTATGGGGGACTTTAACTTTGGGGATATTGATTGGGTAACACATATAGCAACGTTCTTTTCTAGCAAGCAATTTCTTTCTGTATGTGACCAACTATCTTTGAATCAATATGTAACAGAACCAACGAGAGACAACAATATATTGAATATATTGTTTTGGGGACTTCAGGTTTAAATATATTTAATTGTAATAGTGGTGCCCCTCTTTGTAACAGTGACCATTGCTCCATGGGTTTTAATAATAATTTAATGTTCACTGCATATAATAAAGATGCATATTTTTATGATTATAAAATGCAAACATAACTAAAATAAATAACCTCTTTGCAAGGATTAACTAGGATACACTGTTGAAGGACTGCAACATTGAAAACACATGGCTGCAAATAAAATTTATTTATTTATTTATATAAACGTTGATAACCGAGAAAGGCACACTGAGCCGAGGCTCGTTTACAGGTGCGACCCGAACAGTAATTCATAATGTAAGCAATAAGTGCATTCTGAAATACAACAAATCATGTAACCAAAATAGAAAACCTAGATGGCTAGACAAAAAAAATAATCAAGCTACTCAAAAAACAGAAAGCTTTCCAAGTGTTCAAGAAATTTAATATACAGTTCTGCAGGGAGAAATACAAATGGCTATTTAAAAAAATGCAAGGCTGTGATTACAAATGCAAAGAAGAACACTGAATTTAAGTTAGCATTGGATGCCAGGAAAAACAATGGGAAGGCCTTTTTCAGCTATATAAATTCTTTAAAGAAGCCAAGGTGTAAAACAGGGCCGATCTTATGGGAAGAAGAAACAATTAGTGATCCGCATAAAATGGCGGGTTTCTTCAACATATTTTTTTGTAGTATATACAGTGAAATCATCCTGATAGTACTGCATTTGAGGTAGCATTGATAACATATGCTTAACATGAGATGAAATAATAAAGGGATTGGCTAGAATAAGACCAGATTGTTCACCAGGCACTGATCATATTAGTGGTGGCATGATAATGCTAACGAAAACAACATTTGGTATATGCTTTAAAACTGCTTTTTGAGAGAAGTCTAAAAACAGGTGATGAACCTAATGATTGGAAGGTTGCCAGTGTCACACCATTATTTAAAAAAGGAAACAAACAATGTATTGAGTATTATAGGCCTATCAGCCTGACTTCAATCATGTGTAAAACTCTAGAGGGTATCATAAAATAGATTACAATCTTGCCTAGGAGATCTAGAAGGGGAGCAACATAGGTTTACAAAAGGTAGATCCTGTTTGTTGAATCTGCTATGTTTTTATGAAAATAATAGCAAAAACTTAGACAAAAAAAGCCTTGTGATGTTTTCTTTGTCTATTTTAGTAAAGCATTCGATCTAGTCCCACATGATGCTATTATAAAGAAGCTTTTACTGAGGGGAGTTAAACAACAGTGGGTGAAATGGATAGAAAATTGGCTGTCAAATAGATCACAGCACATGGTTAGAAATGGATGTCCATCTAGTGAGGGAGCTGTGACAAGCGGGGGCCCACAGCGATCTGTTTTAAGTCCCTTTACATTTTAGATTTTTATAGCTGATCTTACAAAAATTACCAGTTGCTGATCTGCAAAGTACGCAGATGAGGTCAAGTTAGATTGGGTCTGTGTTGCTGTAGCAGATTGCCTTAGACTTCAGGAAGATCTTGATACTATCACAGATTGGTCAAAACCCTGGGGAATGAGGTTTAATTTGAATAAGTGCAAAGTCATGCATTTAAGCTACAGCAGTGGGAAGTATGACTATCATTTATGTGGTGAATAGTTGTCAGAAACAGGATCCCAAAAACTTTTAGGAGTTTATATCACAAATGATTTCAGTTTTTCAAAGCAAATCAATAAAACAATTAGTAAATCTAATAGGATAAATGGGTCAGTTAAGAACAATATCAAGTCAAAACATCAGGACATACTGCTGCCTCTTTACACGTCATATGTTGGACCCCATTTAGACTACAGCATATAGTTCTCGTCGCAGTATAAAAAAGGAGATAGCTATCAAATTGAGAAAATACAAAGATTCACAAAGCAGATCCAAGGCTTGGAACAACTTAATTACATTAACAGGCTTGAAAGACTAAACCTCATGTCCCTAGAAACAAGGATAATGAGGGGTGATTTGTTGTACCTGTGGGATATTATAAATGATTCATATTTGTTTTCAGAACTGAATTTTGAATACAAACAAGATAACATCAATATCCATGGCCATCCTTTACAACTGCAGTACAGATGACATAATACTGGTAAACAGGGTTCATGGTTTACCCTTAGAGTGATAAAGACTTGGAACTGGCTTCATGTGGACATTATAGTTTGTAAGAGTAAAATATCTTTTAAACGTAAACTCAATAAATGGCTACTGGACAAAGAAAGTTTATGGCAATAAGGATTAAGTGCATAGGGGCCTCATGGGCATTTGTGCCTTCAGCTCCTGACACTCCTCAGTATGAACCTCAGTATAAGTTTCTGAATCCAAAGTATATTGAAACACAGTAGTCAGCATTTCTGCCAAAATATCTATAAAAGGGATATACAGTTCATTTAGTAGCCCATATTCCCCAGGGGCTGATGAATGAGTTAAACTTGTAATAACAGTAGTAACTTCAGAAATGGAAATAGGGGCTACTAGCTGTTTTTTCTGTTCATCAAAGAGCACAACAAAAGAAATCAAATTTAAAATAGAGTCCCGATCCCTATGTTAGGTAGAACATTGTGTTGGTACCATTACTTAGTTAAAAAAACTTTCCACCTCTTGAATAATGTCACTGGATCTCTGATACCCTTTCACCAGCACTATTGTATAAACTCGCCATCCGTGTAGTGTATAACCATGCCTTACATGCCTGAAAGGGAACCCCATGTGGGGAATTTTTTAAACCATTCTTTTGTTCTGCTACTAGAGAGGCTGCCCTATCATACTACAAATTCCTCATTTCCTCCTTCAAACTTTGAATTTGGGAAGAATTCCCTTTTTTCCCCCATGGGTAACAGTAAGAGCTTATACAGTTGGGACCTAAGATCTAAATATTTTAAACATTTCTTTCTTTCTTTTGACACACCTATATTTTTAAATAAGGCTTGTAAATCCCTTTTGGTATTCCCCCACCACTCCAAAGGGGAGTCATGCTCACAAAATACTGATTTTTTTTGTCTCTAGTAAGTTTTGTACTGCTGTTTGAGGCCTCATTTCAAATGGTAAATTTACATTTAATTTCCACCTATTCACTTTTTTTGGGGGGAATTACTATGTAAAATGCCACCAATAAGAGCTACTGCTTGTGGTGCCATTGACCCGAGGTTGGGAGGGACCTTGGGAGTCAGAGGGTCAGCTGAGAGGCAGGAGGATTGAGCGTCCCAAGGACTGCTATTCTCCAGGGAGGGAGGGGATCAGTGGCTGGTGTTAGTCTGGCCCCTAGCAGTGGCTGGAGGTTGGCACACCATCACTACACTGAGGGGGAGGAGGTGGGGCAGATGCCTGGTGTGCTGTGCACAGGATCGTGCACGGCACCACCATTGGCACCATTGCATGTCTCTTCCTCCACAACGGGGATGGAAAAACAGAAAAGGAGAGCATAAATAAATGAATAAAAAAAATTAAAGAATATGATTGGAAAATTCACAAGGCAGAAGCTGTACCCCAGAGATATTTGCAGTACTAGATACACACAAAAAATTTCTGTGGATAGACTGCCCTGAAATTAGGTAGCACCCCTTTTTGCTGCTGTGCTCTCTAGCCAATAGCCATCACCAGTAATTAGCTGTTTTAAAAAAAATCAGACACAATATATCTTTTTATATATGGAAGCTCCTGGTATATCATCAATTCAACACCTAGAACCCCTGCCAAACACTACCTGTCTTGAGGGTATAAGAGAGGCTAAATTAATTTAAAAAACTCAGTATGGCTAGACTTAACCTGTTGGGCATGCAAATTTAACAGACCATATCACTCATCATGTAAAATAATGTCCAAAAGAAGAGCCCTTCTTGGACATATATCTACTAACCTTTCTATAGAAAATGACAGCTCCTTATAAAAAATTCCCAACCCCATCATTTCTGTTTTCCCTAAAAGTCCAATAAGATGGACCCCCATATCCAGTCTTTCTGTGACTGTTTTATATCATATAATGAAGACAGAAATGTCTCCTGTACAAAAAAAAAAAGCTATACAAGGCCTGTTCCAAAAAGGTCAAAATAACCTGCCTTTTTCTCTTATGTTTGGTGCTGCACACATAAAAAGAGGCAAAATTGACTGCAGTATGGGGCACCAACACATAATGTTATGTTAGTACAGAAAACAGAATCATTCCTTTTTTACTTCGCTGTGTCCATGTGCACATTTTATTTTTCCTCTTCTTTGCCCCTTAGGTGGTTTCTCTCTTCTTCTCTTCTTCTCTTCTCTCTCTTCTCTTCTCTTTTTCAGTTTCACCTGTTGTTGAAAGGATTTATTTGATGAAGCATCAGATTCCATTCCATCTCAGAATCACCCCAATCTCTGGAACCATGTAATAGTTCAAACTGGCTTTCCAAATTGACCAGAGTTACGTAAGCATTAAACCACGACAGACCATGGTTCTACTGCGGAATTAATTCATGGTTGGGGAGGGGGTGGTGAGTGCCTCCAACCACCCAGTCATGGATTAATTCCGCAGTAGAAGCATGGTCTGGAGTGGTTTAATGCGCTTGTAACATTGCAAGCACTAGATTACACATATTTTGCCACCTTTAATGAAACTACAACACCAGAAATAACGAATGGCTGTTAATATGTTTTTTGTTTCTGCTCTGTAGCTGTGACAGGCTGCATACAGCAGGAGATGTGTGCGTGCACACTGCGTGCTGAACCTCTTAATATAGTGGTTGAACATTTTTAACAGATCTATGCAGTGCAAAAAAACATTATCAACATCCAAACAAACACTAATGTATAACAATGTTTCTAATGATGGCCATTTACAGGTTTTTAAGCTCCATTTTTCACTCTCCTTTATGGAGTATTGTAGTGACTTCTGGATATCACTGTAAATTTGCATTCTTAAACAGCAATGTAACATTACGTATCTCCTTCGGTTTACTACTGCTTCCTTGCTGTAAGTACAGTAACATTTTGATAACTTCAGCATTAATTCCATAACTTTTTTATACATTAGCATACTACTTTACTCTCTGTCTACAACATTTTAGATGTGTTTTCATTGGTTTGGGAATGCTACACAATATGTTATTCAGGTGACACACCCCAACTGGTTTCAGATAATATGCACATTTCAGAATGTGCTGATATCGTTTGTAACATGGCAAAAAGCAATACAGCTTTCCTGATTACTGGCACGAAAATGAGACACACACACACACACACACACGTACATGACTTCTGCAGAACTGCAGTCTCTGTGTGTGTTTTTCTCTGCCACACCGCTATTGCATAGTCATTTCCTGGTCATTTTACTGCATGTGACTACAGCATTCAGTGTGCCCAGGATGTGGATGGAAACAACTGCGATACTTTAATGCCCCAGGAAACCATGCAACTGAACAATTCCTGCCAGTTACTGTGACTGCAAGGAGTCCCTAATTCCACCGGGTGGGTGGGAAGAAACAAGGAGTGGCGCCACCTGTTGGTAGACCAAGACACACAAAACATCCACAAACTGATGCTGGTCTACCTGTGGTCTGATTTTTCCTTTAGCATGCTCCCGATGGCAACCATGGATTAATAAGGGGAATTAATCCATGGTTGTTCGGTCATCACATGGTGCTGTTTCCCCCAATGAATCTTCTGAATTTTGCTCTACTGCTTTTTGCCATGTTACAATGAGACTTCATTCATTATTGAACAGGGCAGTTTGCTTCTCAGTGCTGTTTGGCTAGACACAACAGTCATATCATTAGGGGGAGGCATGATCTCCTGGTCCTGGTCACAATCCTTCATCAAACCTGCTTCTTCTTCCATTGGCAAATTTGTAACTTGTTCCAGATGGGACACCAGAGGTTCCTATTGTGACTGGTGGGACAACTGCTCTTCTATATAAGCCTCTGGTATAAGAACTTCTGGAATCAAAATTTGATCCACCTCTTGGGATCCTTCCTTGTGGCTTACCTCAGTGGTATTAGGTTGTACCATATCCACAGGTATCTGAGTAGTGGAACTGTCGGTGTTTGGGGTATAAACAGAACCCTCCTGTCCAGATGTAGTCTGTTCTCCTGTGTGGTGTGAGAGGCCACAGAGGGAGCAACAAGTATTCTGGATCAGCAAGTCAAAAAAGTTTCCTGTACACACTAATCTGAAAGGGGGTTGCCAAGCAAGGTCTTCTTTAGAAAAACATTTATCCAGACACAACCAGGCTCCAGCCTGACATGTTTCAGGCAGGGTCCTTTATCAAAGGCTGAATAGGCTGGTTACAACAACACTTGTATATGGTTAAGACAGACCATGTGATCTGGTGACACCCCTGTGACACTAAAATCTGTGACATAGTAAAAATAGTGAATATATAAAACTTTATTCAGAATATAACACATTAAAGGTGGGGCACTGGGCAAACTAACAATAAGTTAAAAACACAGCAATGCATTTCTAAAATAAAAGTTGTAGTGTTTGGAAGGCCACATATGCTAAATATGAGAAAATGAAGAGAAAGGGGAGGGATGAGGTAGGGGGAAGGGGGAAAGATGGGGGGAAGGAAGGGGAAAGAACAGTACGAGAAATATTGGATAAAAAAGAAGAAAAAGGGTAAGGTAACAATTTAAAAACTACAAATAGCATAAATCCTGATTAGAAATTCAATACAGAATGAAAGGATCTAGGTGCAATTAGAGCCTTATTGTTGTACAACTTAAGTTTCAGGTTGCAAATAAGATAGAGGGGGGACTTCCAAAACCTGAGTCTATATCTAATACCATACGAGGAACAAGACACAGTAACTGTGGTTTAGAATGCAGACAATAGCCTAAAATTTATGCATGTTCAAAACAGATATTGGCTATATAGTACAAAGGTAAGTCAGCCCTCTCAAAACAATATTACAGAAATAAGACATTGTTTCCTTTTCTTTTTTATGTATGGACATACATCCAGCTGTGTGTTCAGTCCTGTTTTTTTGGTGGCATTAAGGGTAATAATCCAAAAATTTTCTCTAATGAGCATGAGACTGTCAAAATCTCTACCTCTTGGGTTCCTATAAACTCTATCTATGGCAACAAACTGAAAACAATGTACTGAGGGGTCTAGGGATGTGCTAATATGATGGGCAGTGGCATAGGTAATGTCATTCCTTAGGATAGCTCTGATGTGTTCCCCTACCCTTATTTTAATGCACCTCCTTGTCTTTCCTATGTAAAATGCATCACAACTACACATGAAAAATAAATAATGCCTTCACAGTCACACATGATGCATTGTCTCACGTAAAAGGTTTTGTTGGTGTTGCAGCTGGAAAAGGTTTTGTAGAAAGTACATGAGGACATGCTACACATGTTTTGCATTTAAAACGTCCTTGTGGTTTCTGTAGTCAGGTGCTAGGTTTCCTATCAGTATAGTGGCTATGCACTAAAATATCTCTCAGGATGGGTGCTTTTTTATAGCACATCCAGACAGGTGCCTCAGCTATTTCTCTGAGGCCTGTCTCTACTGATAGCACATGCCAGTGTTTGTTCAGGATGGTCTCAAACTCCCTTGCTTGTGCGGAAGACCTGGTTACAAAGTTAAACCTATGATCTGCTACTTAAGTGTCAGTGTTAGTCTCTAGAAGTTTGTCCCTATTGGTTCTTAGTGGCATTTCCTTTGCTAGACTGATTTTGGTGTTGCTGTAGCCCCTTTGTATGAGTTTATTAGTGAGTTCCTCAGCTCCTTGTTCAAAGGACGCTGCGGTTGAACAATTTTGTCTTGTCCTCAGGAATTGACCTATTGGTATATTGGAGGGCACGTGTGGGGGATAGCAACTGCTTGCCAGCAGCAGATTGTTCCCATCAGTGGGTTTTCTATACATATCACTGTCCAGTTTACCCTCACTGTTTCTCTTTATTTTTAAATCCAAGTAGGAACTCTCATCAGGGTTGCTGGTGTAAGTGAACCTTTGGGGGTTGATGGTATGTATAAACCCTATGAACCTCTCAAATTATAACATTCTGCATCTCCATACAATCAGCACATCATCTAATTTGATTTCCCTCTGTTGTAGTCTCGCCGGCATACTTGCAATCTCGAGCTCCTCCTGGGGGGTAGGGATTGATGGTGTGGCGCATAGTCTTGGGACTGTCTGGGACCCGTGAGTTGTGGGTCCAATTGCTGTCCTTCTTGCTGAAAAAAATGCTCCTGTCTTCAATCCCTTCTCACCTTCAATCTTTATCCCCTCAGGAGGAGCCCAAGATTGCAAGAATGCCTGCGAGTCTACCCAGAAAACGAAAGAAGACATGGAGAGGCAAGCGACGACGAGGACTTCAGCTGCCAACAATACAGGGGGAATCAATACTTCAGGAACAACAGAGGGACATCGAATAACCAACAAGAATTCAGGGGCAGGAGATGCCAGAGGAGGTAAGCACATTACCAGCAAACATACAGACTACTAACTTGTCACACCATATCTTAAGTGCACCAGAGGAGGAACTGTTAAAAAAGGGACTGGGGTTTGCACCTACAGTTACGATGGATAGAGATGGCACCTCAGTGAATTTAAACCTGTGTTGCTACAAACTTAATTTACAAGTATTTTTCAGCAAAAGAGCAATGCAGGATAATCCAGGGGACACTGCTAACAACACCAGTAGCTCCATTCACATTACTCCTTTCTCCACGCCATCCACTTTCTGCCCTCCATCTTGTGCAGTCGTTGATGTTTTTAAAGAACTTGTGGAAAGGGACCTTGAGGAATTTTTCAAAACCCCACATTTTAATTAGAATTAACAAGAGAAAGCTATTGCTACCTTAAAAGAGGAGGTGAGTTTGATTATTAAACAAGCAGACAAAGGGGATGCAGTGGTTCTTCTGGACAAAGAAAAATATGTTAAAAGAGCTATTAAGACAACTTAATAACCAGGAGTTCTACTGCAAACTTACTGAAGATCCTACTTATGATTTTAAATTCAACATAGCTGAACTAGCAAGGGAATTTTTTTCTAAAGGTTTGATTGACTGTAAAATGAAGGATTTTCTGATAACACCAACCTCTACTACAGCTACCTTTTACATACTTCTAAAGGTGCATAAGACTCTTATACATACCCAGCCGTCCCATAGTCAGAAGAAAATGATTGTTGATGGAACCATTGCCACAATTTTGTGATTTTTTTCCTCAAGCCACTTGTTTCTGGACTACCTTCTTTTCTGAAAGATTACAAAGAGGTTTTGAACACCTTACCCACCATTACGTTGGAACAGGATATGTTTCTGATTACTTGTGATATTGAGTCTCTGTACACCAATGTCCCCCATGAGGGGGCGCTAAATGTGACAGTGCATTTTTTAAATAAATCTAACAATGTAACAGCACCTGTGGAAATTATTATCAAACTCTTGGAGCATGTATTGAAAAATAATGTTTTTCTCTTTGACAATGTGATGTATAGAGAGACGAAGGGCACAGTCATGAGGGTGACGTGTGCCCCATCTATAGCCAATCTATACATAGGGAAATGGGAGGAAGATGTGATTTATGATGCTTCAGTTAATGTTTTTTCATCTAATTTGATACTGTGCAAATGTTACATAGATGATGTGCTGATTGTATGGAGAGGCAGTATGTTAGAACTTGAGAGGTTCATAGGGATTATATGGAGAGGCAGTATGTTAGAATTTGAGAGGTACATAGGGTTTATACATACCACCAACCCCCAACTAAGGTTCACTTACAGCAGCAACCCTGGTGAGATTTCCTACTTGGATCTGAAAATAAAGAGAAACTGTGAGGGTAAACTGGACAGTGATATCAATAGAAAACCCACTGATAGCCAGCCCGGTGGTGCTGAGGGTTGAGGAGCAGGATGCCACACCTCACGCCATGCCAGTGACCCGGGTTTGGGAATGACCTTGGGCTGCTGGGGAGCCAGCTGGGGTGGGTTGGAGTGGGATTTCCCCTCCAGGGGTGGATGCACACTCCTCTGTAGTCCTGTACCCATTGGGTGGAGGTCCGATGGGAGGGTAGGTGGCAGGGGCAGTGATGCAAGTCCAAGGTGGGGTGGAAGGGGTCACCAGATCCTGGCTTGTGTGTGCACCTCTGCATGTGCATATGCATGTGTACACCATGACCCCGGGAAGGGGAGAAAAAGGGTAAAAATAGAAAAAATTGTATATGAAAAAAAGAAAACCAACCGATGGGAGCACTCTTCTGCTGGCAAGCTGTTGCTGTCCACCACACGTGGCCTCCAATATACCAACAGACCAATTTCTGAGGACAAGATGAAATTGTTCCACTGCAGCATCCTTTGAACAAGGAGCTGAGGAACTCACTAATAAACTCATACAAAGGGGCTACAACAGCACCAAAATCAGTCTAGCAAATGAAAGACCACTAAGAACCAATAGGGACAAACTCATAGAAACTAACACTGACACTGAAGTAGCAGATCATAGGTTTAACTTTGTAACCAGCTTTTCAGCACAAGCAAGGGAGCTTGAGACAATCCTGAACAAACATTGGCATCTGCTCTCAGTACAGCCAGGCCTCAGAGAAATAGCTGAGGCACCTGTCAGGATGTGCTATGAAAAAGCACCCATCCTGAGAGATATTTTAGTACATAGCCACTATAGCGGTAGGAAACCTAGCACCTGGTTACAGACACCATGAGGATGTTTTAAATGCAAAACATGTGTAGCATGTCCTCATGTACTTTCTACAAAACCTTTCCCAGTTGTGACACCATTAAAAGCTTTCGTGTTAGACAATGCATCACGTGTGACTCCGAAGGCATTATTTATCTTGCCATGTGTAGTTGTGATGCATTTTATGTAGGAAAGACAAGGAGGTGCATTAAAACAAGGGTAGGGGAACACATCAGAGCTATCCAAAGGCATGACATTACCTATGCCACTGCCCATCATATTAGCACATCCCTAGACCCCTCAGTACATTGTTTTCAGTTTGTTGCCATAGATAGAGTTTATAGGAACCCAAGAGGTAGAGATTTTGACAGTCTCATGCTCATTAGAGAACATTTTTGGATTATTACCCTTAACGCTACCAAGAAAACAGGACTGAACACGCTGCTGGATGTATGTCTATACATGAAAAAGAAAAGGAAACTATGTCTTATTTCTGTAATATTGATTTAAGAGGGCTGACTTACCTTTGTACTATATAGCCAATATCTGGTTTGAACATGAGTATATTTTAAGCTGTTGTCTGCGTTCTAAACCACAGTTACTGTGTTTTGTTCCTCGTATGGTATTAGGTATAGACTCATGTTTTGGAAATTCTCCCTCTATCTTATTTGCAACCTGAAACTTAAGTTGTACAACAAAAAGGCTCTAATTGCACCTAGATCCTTTAAAAATGCTCTAAAATCCTCTAAAAATACTACCAATAGCTTAATCTGGTTCAAGGTCTGTTGGCATTCATCTGAAACCCCCTCTCCCGAGTCGTGCCTGAAAATAGGCAGTCTGTCTAGTGCACTTACCCAGTCACAAAAACTAAATAAATAAATAAATATGATGGGCAGTGGCATAGGTTATGTCATTCCTTTGGATAGCTCTGATGTGATCCCCTACGCTTGATTTAAAGCACATCTTATTATTTCCTTCATAAAATGCATCACAACTACATGTGGCAGGATAAATAATGCCTTCAGAGTCACACGTGATGCATTGTCTAACGTGAAAGGTTTTAGTGGTGTTGCAACTGGAAAAGGTTTTGTAGAAAGTACATGAGGACATGTTACACATGTTTTGCATTTACGACATCTTCATGGTGTCTGTAACCAGGTGCAAGGTTTCTATCGCTATAGTGGCTGTGTACTAAAATATCTCTCAGGATGGATGCTTTTTCATAGCACATCCTGACAGGTGCCTCAGCTATTTCTCTGAGGCCTGACTGTACTGATAGCAGATGCCAATGTTTGTTCAGGTATGTCTCAAGCTCTCTTGCTTGTGCTGAAAAGCTGGTTACAAAGCTAAACCTATGATCTGCTACTTCAGTGTCAGTGTTAGTTTCTAGGAGTTTGTCCCTATTGGTTCTTAGTGGTCTTTCATTTGCTAGACTGATTTTGGTGCTGTTGTAGCCCCTTTGTATGAGTCTATTAGTGAGTTCCTCAGCTCCTTGTTCAAAGGACGCTGCAGTGGAACAATTTCATCTTGTCCTCAGAAATTGATCTGTTGGTATATTGGAGGCCATGTGTGGTGGACATCAACTGCTTGCCAGCAGCAGAGTGCTCCCATCATTTGGTTTTCTATTTTTTCATATACAATGTTTTCTATTTTTACCCTTTTTCTCCCCTTCCCGGGGTCATGGTGTACACTTGCGTATGCACATGTAGAGGTGCACATGCACGCCAGGATCTGGTGACCCCTTCCACCCCACCTTGGACTTGCATCACTGCCCCTGCCACCTACCCTTTCATCGGACCTCCACCCAATGGGTGCGGGACTACAGAGGAGTGCGCGTCCACCCCTGTAGGGGAAATCCCACTCCAACCCATCCCAGCTGGCTCCCCAGCAGCCCGAGGTAATTCCCAAACCTGGGTCACTGGCGTGGTGTGAGGTGTGGCATCCTGCTCCTCAACCCTCAGCACCACCGGGCTGGCTATCAGTGGGTTTTCTATAGATGTCACTGTCCAGTTTACCCTCACTGTTTCTCTTTATTTTCAGATCCAAATAGGAAATCTCATCAGGGTTGCTGGTGTAAGTGAACCTTAGGTGTGGGTTGGTGGTATGTATAAACCCTATGAACCTCTCAAATTCTAACATACTGCCTCTCCATATAATCCCTATGAACCTCTCAAATTCTAACATACTGCCTCTCCATACAATCAGCACATCATCTATGTAACATTTGCACAGTATCAAATTAGATGAAAAAACATTAACTGAAGCATCATAAATCACATCTTCCTCCCATTTCCCTATGTATAGATTGGCTATAGATGGGGCACACATCACCCTCGTGACTGTGCCCTTCGTCTCTCTATACATCACATTGTCAAAGAGAAAAACATTATTTTTCAATACATGCTCCAAGAGTTTGATAATAATTTCCACAGGTGCTGTTACATTGTTAGATTTATTTAAAGAATGCACTGCCGCGTTTAGCGCCCCCTCATGGGGGACATTAGTGTACAGAGACTCAATATCACAAGTAATCAGAAACATATCCTGTTCCAACGTAATGGTGGGTAAGATATTCAAAACCTCTTTGTTATCTTTAAGGAAAGAAGGTAGTCCAGAAACTAGTGGCTTGAGGAAAAATGTCACAAAATTGTGACAATGGTTCCATCAACAATCATTTTCTACAGACTATGGGGAGGCTGGGTATGTATAAGAGTCTTATGCACCTTTAGAAGTCTGTAAAAGGTAGCTGAAGTGGTGGTTGGTGTTATCAGAAAATCCTTTGTTTTACAGTCAATCAAACCTTTAGAAAAAAATTCCCTTGCTAGTTCAGCTATGTTGAATTTAAAATCATAAGCAGGATCTTCAGTAAGTTTGCAGTAGAACTCATGGTTATTAAGTTGTCTTAATACGCTCTTTTAACATATTTTTCTTTGTCCAGAAGAACCACTGCATCCCCTTTGTCTGCCTGTTTAATAATCAAACCCACGTCCTCTTTTAAGGCAGCAATAGCTTCTCTCTCTCTTGTTAATTCAAGTTATTAAAATGGTTGTAATGTGGGGTTTTGAAAAATTCCTCAAGGTCCCTTTCCACAAGTTCTTTAAAAACATCAACGGCTGCACAAGATGGAGGGCAGAAAGTGGATAGCGTGGAGAAAGGGGTAATGTGAATGGAGCTACTGGTGTTGTTGGCAGTGTCCTCTGGATTATCCTGCATTGCTCTTTTGCTGAAAAATACTTGTAAATTAAATTTGCAGCAACACAGGTTTAAATTCACTGAGGTGCCATCTCTATCCATCATAACTGTAGGTGCAAACCCCAGTCCCTTTTTTAACAGTTCCTCCTCTGGTGCACTTAAGATATGGTGTGACAAGTTAGTAATCTGTATGTTTCATGGTAATGTGCTTACCTCCTCTGGCATCTCCTGCCCCTGAATTCTTGTTGGTTATTCAATGTCCCCTGTTGTTCCTGAAGTATTGATTCCCCCTGTATTGTTGGCAACTGAAATCCTCGTCGTCATTTGCTTCTCCATGTCTTCTTTCATGTTCTGGGTAGAATCGCGGACATTCTTGCAATCTTGGGCTCCTCCTGAGGGGATAAAGATTGAAGGTGAGAAGGGATTGAAGACAGGAGCATTTTTTTCAGCAAGAAGAACAGCAATTGGGCCCACAACTCATGGGTCCCAGACAGACCCAAGACTGTGCACCACACCATCAATCCCTACCCCCCAGGAGGAGCCCGAGATTGCAAGAATGCCGGCGAGACTACAACAGAGGAAGATCAAATTAGATGATGTGCTGATTGCATGGAGGTGCAGAATGTTAGAATTTGAGAGGTTCATAGGGATTGTATGGAGAGGCAGTATGTTAGAATTTGAGAGGTTCATAGGGTTTATACATACCACCAACCCCCAAAGGTTCACTTACACCAGCAACCCTGATGAGAGTTCCTACTTGGATTTGAAAATAAAGAGAAACAATGAGGGTAAACTGGACAGTGATATGTATAGAAAACCCACTGATGGGAACACTCTGCTGCTGGCAGGCAGTTGCTATCCCCCACACGTGCCCTCCAATATACCAATAGGTCAATTCCTGAGGACAAGATGAAATTGTTCAACTGCAGCGTCCTTTGAACAAGGAACTGAGGAACTCACTAATAGACTCATACAAAGGGGCTATAGCAACACCAAAATCAGTCTAGCAATGGAAAGGCCACTAAGAACCAATAGGGACAAACTTCTAGAAACTAACACTGACACTTAAGTAGCAGATCATAGGTTTAACTTTGTAACCAGGTTTTCAGCACAAGCAAGAGAGTTTGAGACCATCCTGAACAAACATTGGCATGTGCTATCAGTAGAGCCAGGTCTCAGAGAAATAGCTGATGCACCTGTCTGGATGTGCTATAAAAAAGCACCCATCCTGAGATATATTTTAGTACATAGCCACTATACTGATAGGAAACCTTGCACCTGACTACAGAAACCACAAGGACGTTTTAAATGCAAAACATGTGTAGCATGTCCTCATGTACTTTCTACAAAACCTTTTCCAACCGCAACACCAACAAAACCTTGCACATTAGAGAATGCATCACGTGTGACTGTGAAGGCATTATTTATCTTGCCACTTGTAGTTGTGATGCATTTTACATAGGAAAGACAAGGAGGTGCATTAAATCAAGGGTAGGGGAACACATTAGAGCTATCCAAGGGAATGACATCACCTATGCCACTGTCCATCATATTTATTTATTTAGTTTTTGTGACTGGGTAAGTGCACTAGACAGACTCTGTCTATATTCAGGCATGACTCGGGAGAGGGGGGTTTCAGATGTATGCCAACAGACCTTGAACCAGATTAAGCTGTTGGTAGCATTTTTAGAGGATTTTAGAGGATTTTTAAAGGACCTAGGTGCAATTAGAGCCTTTTTGTTGTACAACTTAAGTTTCAGGTTGCAAATAAGATAGAGGGAGAACTTCCAAAACATGAGTCTATACCTAATACCATACGAGGAACAAGACACAGTAACTACGGTTTAGAACGCAGACAAGAGCCTAAAATATATGCATGTTCAAAACAGATATTGGCTATATAGTACAAAGGTAAGTCAGCCCTCTCAAATTAATATTACGGAAATAAGACATAGTTTCCTTTTCTTTTTCATGTATAGACATACATCCAGGTGCGTGTTCAGTCCTGTTTTTTTGGTGGCGTTAAGGGTAATAATCCAAAAATTGTCTCTAATGAGCATGAGACTGTCAAAATCTCTACCTCTTGGGTTCCTATAAACTCTATCTATGGCAACAAACTGAAAATAATGTACTGAGGGGTCTAGGGATGTGCTAATATTTCATTCATTCTTTCTTTCATTTTGTATTGAATTTCTAATCAGGATTTATGCTATTTGTAGTTTTTAAATTGTCACCTTACCCTTTTCCTTCTTTTTATCCAATCTTTCTCATACTGTTCTTTCCCCACCTCCCTTTCCCTTTCTCTTCATTTTTTCCTATTTAACATCTGTGGCTGCGGCGGAGGAAGAGAAAGAAGGGCCCCAGTGCAGGTTGTAATTTTGGGCCCCCACCCCATACTGCACCTCACCCGCCAGGCACCCTCCCCCGATTTTTTTTTTTTACCTGTTTACGGTTACACACCCTTCACCCACCTCCTTCACATCTCAAAGAATATAACATAAATATGAATCAATCCTATCCCCCCAGCCAGACAACGGAACATAAATAAATAAAAAAACAATCACGTATGGTGAGGGTCCTCCCAATCCCAACTCAACTAATGCTGCAGCTAGCCTGCGAAAGACAAGTCGCCAAGTCACAAGTGCTCAGCTGCTGGGGGGAGTCGGGAGGGACCGGGTCATCTCACAGCCAGGCAGCCAGAACTTAGAAGCAGTGACTCACACACTCACTCAGTCTCCGGAGAGAGACTGGATTAAGTCTAAGACAAGTTAGAACACAATACAACAGCCACTAAGGGCATTATTGGGCAAGGCAGTGGAGCAGGAAAAGAAAAAGAACAACCAACAACAAGCAATATGGGGCTGGCAATTTAAACTTGCGGTGGCTGCCGCTGCAATGCTTGCAAGCAGCGTGAAGTTAGTTAGCATCTGACCTTATCCTCCTCCTCACCTCCAGCTCGAACCAGCTTCCAGTACCAGGCTCCAGCTTGCCCTCCACACACAGCAACAGCATTGATTCGTGATCGCTGCCACGGTCAGTCGGTCCCCCTTTTTTTTTTACATACTTTAATTGTCTTTAGTTTTACTTGTTATTGTTTGTGTATGGGGGGGCAGGGTGGCAGGGGGCGCTACTACTGCCTGTGTGCACAGTGCGCGACGGCAACACATCACATTCCGAGGCTCCAGTTAACTCCCACAACTCTGTCGTCAGTGCTGCCATCTGCAGTCGGGGGGGGTGGTGGTGGCAGCAAGCATGGCAGGCGGCAGTCAGTCACACTAGTGTCAAAAAAGACAACGCAAATGCAAATACATGATCCACGATTGCTGAACAAATTAAATAAATTAAATCCTTGATTTTTACTATGGACCCCTACGTGTGTCCGGCCCCTGTGCCACTGCACCGGCTGCACTGGCTATTCCTCCGCCACTGATCTGTGGCCTTCCAAACACTACAAATTTTATTATGGAAATGCCTTGATGTGTTTTTAACTTAGTTAGTTTGCCCAGTGTGGCACCTTTAATGTTTTATATTCTGAATAAATTTGTATATATTCACTACTTTTAGCCAGTCATAGATTTCAGTGTCACAGGGGGTGTCATCAGATCACATGGTCTGTCTTAACCATATACAAGTGTTGTTGTAACCAGCCTATTCAGCCTTTGATAAAGGACCCTGTCTGAAACATGTCAGGCTGGAGCCTGGTTGTGTCTGGATAAATGTTTTTCTAAAGAAAACCTTGCTTGGCATCCCACTTTCAGGTTAGTGTGCACAGGAAACTTTTTTGATTTGCTATCTTGGTGGTTTCCTTGCACCACACACTTGTGCATACTCTATAGTTACCAAGTATTCTGGATCACTCTGAAAATTGAGCCATCTGAGGTTTAGGTGACCATTTCAAATTTGTTGTGGAGCTTCCAGATGCATGTTCTGGTCAACTTGAATCTTTTTGTGCCAAATTTAATGTATTCGGTAGTTTTGCTTAATATCTGTACTGTCTGCTCTATTTCTAGTAGCCCATAGACAATGCAGGAAGGTGTGCCCTTGTCTCTCACAAAGGTTACACTTGTAGACATTCTCCCATGACATGTCATGGCCAAGTTCCCCACACAGGCCACAGTGCAGCTGATCACATACGCTACTCAGCTGTGTTCTGGCCCCACATTTATAGCATGCCTTCAGCTGACCAGCATAAAAATATACTCTTCTATCATGCCATGGAAAGAAACTATTTGGCAAATGAAGCTTTCCAGTTTCAGTTGTTTTAAGCTTTACTTTGAACTGATAACTCACTATCCACACATGCTCTGTGTCCATAATGGGGTCAGGGTGTCCCAAAATGTTACACCTGTGCTTTAGCCAGAAAGTGATGTTCCCCCACATTAACACCTTAATTTCTAAACAGTGTAGTCACATTTCTGATCATTGGTTTTGTCAGTGGAATTGCTATAAAAGGTGCCCACAACAGGGGAATCTTTGAGGTGATCATATTGCATCGAAAACCTTTCCAGAGACTTGATAATTTTAAAATGAACATGAATATATTTTTTCCTGAGATGTGAATGAAAGCGTATAGTTCTGAGGCTGTAAAATGCTTAGATTTTTTTAAGAGTATGAATCACGTGCACCCTGTCTGGGTGTTCTTGAAAAACCCCTTTGTATCTCAGCCGTACCGCATTTCAGCAGGGGGCGGGCTATGCTCTGCGTTGAAATAAAGCATAAGTTGGCCTATTCTCCACCATAGGAGCAGTATTGAGTTTTGGGGCATTAAAACTGCTGCTGGGACCTGGTTCTGTACTGTGATTACTGTTGTTTATATTTTTAATTCAGGCCTGTTCCTTGTTAAAAGATGCAGTATCTATATACATTATCGTAGGGGCTTGGACCCTGTGTGGGCTATTCATTGTGAAATGCACACTTGAATAAGGTATTTTTTTCTGTAACAATAATTTTTTTTGTGCATAAATATCAGTGACATAATTTTCTTGAATTAAATCTCCAGGATGCTCCCCCTTCCCTTCTCCTACATTCCCAAAGATATTTTCCTTAATAACTAAAGTCAGTCCATCATTTATGTTTTTCCTGAATGCCATTTGCTCTTGGCAGTATGATATCAAAATGAGCTCCAGCTGTAAGAGAAACTGAGGTGCAGTAAGTATTATTTGGTATTACTCAGTGATTAAGACAGAAGTAGGCATTTAGCCCACTGAGGCTGTCTCCCACTCCCAGTGGGGTTATCTTTCGCTAGGCATTAATATAGAAAAGGTACCTATCTAGTTCAGTTTTAAACTTTTCAAATGCTTTGATTTCAACCAGATGTGGTGATGAATTCCAAACCTTTGGAGCCCGAACTGTAAAAAATGGTCCCATTTGTTGATATATACTCTTGGTATTTTTAATTGTTTAGTGTGGGACCCAAGATTTACCATTGTATCTTTGTGGATTATGTCGCATTGGTTAGTAAGATCGGAGCTGCTCAAGATTTTAAACAGTAATAGAATATCAGCCCTTTTTCTTCAATCCTCCAAACTGAGCAAATTAAGTTCCCTTAATCTTTCTGTTTATGGCTTATCCTTCAATCTTGGAATTAACTTCATAACCCTTCTCTGAACACTCTCCAATAGACTGATGTTCCTTCTAAGGTATGGGGAACCAAAAGGGTGACCCATAGTCCCGGTGTGGTTTCACATATGATCTATACAGTGGGATTAAACATTGCTCATTTCTGGATACATGGGCTTTTTTGATAGAGCCTATTAGCCTGTTGGCAATCTGGGTGACCTTCCTACAGTGGTTAAGAGGAGTAAGGATAGCATTTATTATAATCCCAAGGCTGCATTCATTCTGTACTGATCTGAGAGGAGCACTGTTTCAATTATATGGCTTCATTGTATTACTTCTTCCTAAGTGAAGCACAGTGCATTTCTCAGTGTTAAACTGCATTTTGTTGTCTCTTGCCCATAATTCAATGTGCTTAAAGTCATGGACTAGGGATTGATATTTATTGTCTGAATACACTTCGCCACTGATCTTGGTGTCATCTGCAGATTTAAGTATATTGATTACTAAATTGCAATGCATGTCACTTATGAATAATACAAACAGTTTTTGCCCAAGTAGATCATGGCTGCTGGGCCATATTGGGAATCTCAGAAGCCTGAGATTGCTTCAGTAACCAAAATATGGGGGCAAAGTTTCAGAAAATACGTCAGACTCATCTTTCTAACCTGTCAGACATCTACATGAAGTGCCTGCAACTGTCAACTTGTCCATATCCTGACTGCTGCAACACATCATCTCCCAATTCCCTGAGCTCATGGGCTCAGTTCTTTGCTCACTTCATGGGGACTGTTGTGAGAGGTCCCAGTCTGGATCAGGGCACCACTTTCCATTTGTGTCCTGAATCCACCCAGCCTCTTTAATAGCTCTTGCTGTCAGCCAGGGCTTTACCCTTGTGCTGGCTTGAATTCTGAAAGCTGATGCCACATGCTGTCAGGGGTTGTCTTTGATTTTTCACACCCTGCAGCTGAATGTAAAAACTCTGGCCATGCCCATCACCATCAGAAAGTGAGACCTGAGAAGTCTGTGCACTACTGGACAACTCCATAGATTCTGGGACATTTTTTTTCTTTAAGTCCCTCTTTAATTTCTTATATTTTTCTTTGTCATCTACTGTCACCTATGGAAGATGAGTTTTCAGTTTTTGTAACTCTGTATCTAAAAAGTCTTCAGCAGCCCAGACCTCCATAGCTCCAGACATCTCTTCAGGTAATTTACCTGTTTTCTGTTCCAAGATACTTGCATTGCACATTGATTTGATATTACTTTGCTCTATTACAATACCATGAATGTTGTCCTTTAAGGCTGCTTTTTCCATGCTGTCCCCTTGCATAAGAGTGACTGGAGCTGAGGACTGCTGTCCAGCCAACAGCTCTCCATCTTCCTTCTCCATGCTGCCAGGATCCTCCATCTTGGAAAATGGGCCTACAGAGCCCTGTTCCAAGAGCAGGGGTCATGGCCAAAATTCCCCAGTCAATAAAAAAACAAATACAAATTAAGAGGTAGACAAGTCTGAGACAGGCACATATACAGGGTCTTCCTTTCTTTTGTTTTCATAGATTACTATTAAACTTAAGATGATTTGCTGGCTTCACACAGTAACTCTTACCAGGTGAAATGTTACACTGTAAGACCCTGTCCACACCAATCCTTTTTACTGAGTTTTAAACTGTTTTAGCACTGTTAAAATGGTTTAAAAGTCTTGCGTCCACACTGAGCACATTGAAAACTGCTACAAACTGTTTAAAAACCATGCTAGAACCCTGATTAGAGCAGGTTTCTGGCATGGTTTCAGATGAACACGGTTGCCTTAAACCATGTTAACAGTAGTGTGGATGCAAACCATGCTGTAACACGGTTTTAAGTAACCTCCGTCATACTTCATGTGGCTTTTTAATGTTGCCACAATGAAAGGGAGAGGATTTGATCACAACCTTGAGCTCACAATGAACTTCTGAACAAAATAATGTAATTTTCCACCAGATCTGTTACCATGCCCGGTCGTGAATATCCTGGAATGCATTGCAGCACCCACAATGCTTTGTGATACTGCTACAATCAAGCCCAGGAGTACAAGTGGGCAAGCATGGTGTTGGAGCTCAGTGTTGACACTTCAACAACCTTGCTGAAGCACGGAAATCAAAATGTTTTTTAAAACATTTTTAAAAATACATAGCAGTGTGGACAGGGCCTAAGTGTCTTGCCTTGCATGTATGCTTTGACAACAACATAATATTTAGTATTGAGACATGTTTATGTGGAACATCAATAAACAGTTTTATTTTGGAAATAAAATAATGTATGTCTGGTACAAACAACAATATATCCTTTTATCTTTTCATTTTATTTCATTCCTAAACTGAGATATTGTAGGTCATTTTGACGTTTCTAAATGTTCCTGCTCACTTGCCATCCCACCATGAATAAATTATACATCATGAGGAGTTGGTGTTTACCATTAGAAATGTGTGCTAGTATCATTCCTGTACTGCACATGCACAGTAGGAATCCTTTTTGTAAAGTTAAAAAGTAACCTCAAAAGAAGACATTTTTAAAAGTTGACTATTGCAACCATCTATATGATCTGAGTTATTAATTATACATTTGTAATAACAGTATTAAACATATCTGAAAAACACAAATAATAAATCTGCGGGTGTCAGAAATGTATTTTTGCTGAAAAAAAACTGTATGATGAACTTTGTCAACTAACAGACACTTCTGATTTAAAGGGAAACAACTGGCACAAAGTGTGGGGCTGGTCCTCATATGCCCTTTGTGTGCAAAAACATTTGTTTTCTTTTTTTAACTTTCTCTTTACTATAGTATAATAGATTGTATCAGACTAATTTTACTTATTTCCAAGCTGGTATTTTCTGTAACTGCAAATCCCAGAATTCCCTGAAGCTAACATCAGAACAGGACTGCAGCAGTGGGAGAGTCACTAGCATGCAGTGCATGCTAGAGTTCAGTTAAACTCTGCTCTTTTGTTTGCTGGTCCCACTGTCCTCCCTGGGCTAAATGCAATCACAGAGGACTATACATAGCCCTGGGAGAAAGGTAGGACCAGAAAATATCTGTTCAGAACTTTTAAAAGCTCCAACATGCACTGCAGGCTATTAAATCTCCCACTGCTGTAGTTCTGCTCTGATGTCAGCTTCAGAGGATTCTTGGATTTGTAGTTATAAGACATCAGCCTGGAAATAAGCAAAAATAGTCTGATACAATCTACTATACTACAGTAAACAGTAACTAAAAGAAAATGTTTTGCACACAAAGTACAAATTGGGACCATCCCCACACTTGGGTGTAGAGCTCTGAGTGCCAACTATTCCCCTTTAAGATAGTCTAGAAGTGATCTGATGGTACATCTATGCAGGCTTGTTAGTCAATATAGGGTCCGTTTGGCTAACAGATTCAACTACTGGACAATGGTGCTCATAGTACTCTGGCATGTCTTGTGATAGTGAAGAATAAATATATAAAGTATATTATACAAGAAAGTGTAACCCCCCCATCACCCGGGGTTACAAGAATCCCACTTAGATCTAGTGGCAGGTAGGGACAGGCAGCTTGTGAAACACCAGATAAATGGGTTTCACACTGTCTCACTCTGTTCTCAGTTTCAGCTGAGCTGGAGGGATGACATCATATAGAATTCTCACAGCAGCATAAGCCACATTGGAATGTTGCAGCAAGGGGTTAGCTTAGAACATTGGGGATTTCTGAGTCAGTCTTGGCAGTGAGCTGTGGAAGAAGGAGGTGTGCTGCAGGTGGCAGCCCTCAGAGCTTAGCTCTGCTATAGAGCTACCCAGAGGTAGAGGGTGCATGTTCTCACCCAAGATAGAGACATAGAAGAAACCTGACATAGTGGTAGAGACTGTTCCCCAGCTTGTTCTAGTGCCCCATCCCTGGAGGGATGGGGGAAGAGACCAGCAATTTCAGGGGCAATTCCCTGGCCCTGCTGAAGGAGGGAAAGCTGCCTGATGTTTGTAGAACAAGTACTGAGGTAACAAGATGTGTTTTTTCTTTGCCAGAAGCCCTGGGGCACCTGCAAACCAGTTGGTGAGTCTGCTCTGCTACAGAGCCCATGCGTTCACTGAGACAGTGTGTAAAGTATCTGTTACTGTGGGGTCAGGGAAGGACAGCCAAGTACAGTACCTGAAGTTTGTGTATGACTTAAAATGCATCTAAACAGTGGGGGTCTACAGGGATGGACATAGCTACTTAAAGAACATTACAATTCAGGACATCAGTTCATGAAGAGTAGCGTGTTAAATGTGATATACGTTTCGAGATAGCATTCTACATACCAGAGAAATTCACAAGGAAAGGTGTTGATTCCATATGAATGGCCGGGTATGGATTTTGGAGTGAGAGTTGGGAGACCCCCCATCTGAAGTAACCAGATTTACCTCCACAGGTTCACTTTGGTCACCTATAGCTTTCTTCCGGGCACTTGGCCAGTGTTCGCAGAAAGTACCCAGATGTGGGATTGAGGATGATGTTTTCCCTTATGGAGCTAGGAAGTGCTCCTGGGTGACAGAGGGAGCCACCAGATAAATATCCATACCATATGGAGAAATGTCCCAGTGCTGGCCGAGGTGCTACACCAGGGAATTCAAGAGAAGAATACAAGTTTGGGTTGAGGGCCTAGTGTGTTCAGAACCTGAGGGTTACAGTGTTGTGAAGAAGATGTGTTCTAGTCTCCATAAATCTGCATTACCATGGAGTGTAGCCCCATGGGGGTCCATCTGTGCTTTATTATTCTGTTGTTGTTGTGAATAAAAGCCACACTCTAGAATACCACTCCTGGTTTGGACATTTCAGTTATTCCTTCCTGTGTCTGGATTACTTGGGTACCCCTGTACAGAAGTTTCAGACCTAGCCAAAATGCCGAGCAACAGTTTTCTCCCCAAACCCAGGCAGCCAGGTAGTGAGTTACAAAATGGAGGCACCGCACCGTGCTAATAAAACAAAAAATAACATCAACCTGAGCCCTGGTGGTTACAAAAGTATCTAGTTTCCCTGATAACAATTGTGCTTGCAATTGGCAAGCATTGGGATACGGCGCCTCTGGAAGATCTGTTTCCTGGCAGAACAAATAAGGTATTTAGTTTTATATATGACCAGATCCTTGATCTGGTGTGGAACAGATGGGATTTTGATAAAGGGATTTAGCCATTTGACATGATATGCACATCTGTTAACATGTGTTTCAGTATGGGGATTGTTGTTTTTTTATATATGTTCTTTAATAGGTAATAGGGTGCCGTAAATCATGTCAACCTTAACCTATGCTAGATGGGAGTTAATGTAAAGTGATTTTCCGTTGAACTGGAGAAAAGAATAACAAGTAAAAGAAAGTAAGGCAAGGCAAGGCAATTTTATTTATAAGACACCCACTCCCAGAGGCTCAGGGTGCCAAACAAAAATGAAAGATACAACAATAAATGAAAACATATAATAAGATCTCATTAAAACCATAATAAAATGAATATACTGCAACAATGAAAAGGTTCCCAGAAGTTATATGTCAAGGAACTGGCTAGAACTAAGGATGGCAACAGTCAAAAGCTAGACTGAAGAGGTGGGGCTATAGCCTCCCCTTAAACACTTCAATCGAGTGGGCCTCCCAGACTGCAGGTGAAAGCGAGTTCCTCAGGGTCGGCCCAGAGACACTAAAAGCATGATCTCCTGAGGTCTTGAACCGGACCCTGGGAATGTCCTGGAGGCCCCTCAAAGAGGAGCACAGGGAGCGAGCAGAGGACACCGGTGTTGGGAGCTCAGATAGGTAACCAGGACCCAGCCCATAAAGAGCCTTAAAGGTGAGAAGACTTACCTTGAAAGGGCCCTCCACCTGACCATCAGCCAGTGCAGAGCAGCACAGGACTGGAGTCACATGACTGGACCTTGAAAGGCCCGTCAGCAACCTGGCCATTGTATTCTGCACTAGCTGCAGTCTGCGGAGGGGTTCCTCCTGTGACCCCAAAATACATAGCATTGCTGCAGTTGAGCCTGGAAGCCACAAAGGCATGCACTAGTGTCAGCAGGTCCTCAGGCAGAACGAGGGGCTTAATCTGGGCAATGTTCCACAAGTGGTAAAAAACACTGCTGACTATTGATGACAACTGATCTTCAAAGGTCAATTTACAGTCAAGGATCATGCCCAGACTTCGCACCCTTGGAGAAACCACCAGCGACACAGACCCTAGAGCAAGTCCAGAGTCTGCCACTGGTGGCAACTCATCACACCCGCTACCAGACTCAATCACCAGTACCTCAGTCTTGGCCAGGTTGAGTCTCAGCCAGCTGGAAGCCATCCAGTCATTGATTTTAGCCAGACAGCTGTTAAGCACGTTGACCACTCCCGATGTTCCGCGGGTGCAAAGGACAAATACAGTTGGGTGTCATCTGCATAGCAGTGAAGCTCCACACTGTAATGTTGAATGATCTCACCCAGGGGCAGCATATATACTGTGAACAACATCGGTGACAAGATCGAACCCTGAGGTACTCCACAGGACAGAGGCATTAGGGAAGAGGAGAAATTCTCCATCACTACCTGCTGCAACCTGTCCAAGAGATAGGACTCAAACCATTTGATAACGGTACTGACGAGTGCATAAAACTCACAGAACTGATCAAGAAGCATGACATGATCCACAGTGTCCAAAGATGAAGACAGATCGAGGAGCACAAGAACTGACCTGTCTCCTCTATCTCTAGCCCTGAGCAGATCATTATGCACTCTCACTAGAGCAGTTTCAGTGTTATGTCTGGCCTGAAAACCTAACTGGAAAGGCTCATAGATATCCAAGGACACCAGGTGATCCTCGAGCTGTTGTGCTGCCTATTCCTTAACAATCTTGCCCAAAAAAGGCAGGTTGGAGATCGGACGGTAATTCTCCAGGATGTCTGGGTTGAGGGAAGATTTCTTTAGGAGGGGCTTCACCAGTGCTTCTTTCAAAGCAACTGGGAAGATCCCCTCCACCACTGAGCACCTGGCAATCTTGGCAAACACCAGGCCAATGGCATCAACACATCCCATTAAGAAACTCGATGGTGTTGGGTCCAGTTCACAAAAGATGTGCTTCAGCTCCAAGATCACCTTAGTCACTTCAGACACCTCCACTGGCCTAAACACCTCCCAGACAGACTGAGTGTCACTGAAACTCCCAGCTCAATCACTGCGAGACAAAAGCCTCCCTGGCAGAATCCCCAACTTGATGGTTGACACTCTGTCAGAGAAAAACAGAACAAACTCTTCACATAAAGTGATTGGAAAAGTTTTTTTCAGCCAAAGACAGGCAGGATGTAAAAGCCTGTCTACAGTCCAAAACAGCTGAGATGGTCTGTTTCTCCCTGCAGCAATTTCTCTGGACAGAAATTCTGCCTTCTTATGAGAAATTACCACTTAGTACTCAACATAGTGAGCATGTAGGGCCAACCTATCAGCCTCCAGCTGGGTCTTCCACTAGCAATGCTCCAATTTCCAACATCTGATCTTCATCACCTTGAGATCCCCATCAAACCATGGGGATCTCAAGTGAGAAGATCTAGGTCATATACTAACTGGTGCGATGGCATCTAGAGCTTCGGCAGCCACCCTGTTACAGGTGGCCACTGCCTCTCCAGTGCCAATCGTACATGCTGCATCAACCCTAGATAGGTCAGCTGATACCAATAGTCCCTCTGGGTCAACACCCCTTAAAGGGTGATAGCTGACCATCTCCACAGGGGAAGAACTTTCAGGGGGGGGCCCCAAAGTTGAACTCCACGGTGCAGTGATCAGACCAAATGACCTGATGAATCTGGAGGTTATTAATCTCAAGACCCAGCTGAAACACCAGACTGAGTGTGTGGCCATGCTGATGGGTAGCAGCAGCAACTGCGTGTGACAGGCCCAGTGATTGCATCAACTGGAGGAGGTCATAACCAAAATGTGAGGATTTGTTGTCGACCCATGCATTGAAATCCCCCAAGATCAAACACCTAAGGGACTCCAACACCTGGTCGATGACGAAGTCTACTACCTCCTCAGAAATCCTCCCCCAACCCCAGGGGGTGGTAAACAAGGAGAATCCTGCAACCTGCTCCTCTACCCCCATGCACAGGGATGTACTTAAAAGATCGGGTAACACCAACTGGGTGCACGGAGAAGCCCAAATTGGATGGAAAAATGATAGCCACTCCCCCATCCCTGTGATCCTTTCATGGACAGTGCACCATGGTATATTCAGCAGGGACGATGACCCCAAAAACTGGTCCTGCATCGTCACCCAGCCAGGTCTCTGTGATGCAAGCCAGGTTAACAGAAGAAATCAAGTCTGCAAAAATTGTGGTCCTGTTCCTCATTGACCTGGCATTGCAAAGCACTGCCTGAAGAGGATTAGAGGACGCAGCCTGTCCTCAAGCTGCCTGCCCACTTGGTCCAGTGGGAACCCTGCATACAGAGACCAAACACGTTGGGCTGTGTAAAAACATAGGAAGCTGCTATATGTAGTTGCAAAGAAAGTAAAAACATAGAAAGGTGCTGTGTGTAGTTACAAAGAAAGTAAAAACATAGAAAACTTCTGTATGTAGTTGCAAAGAAAGTAAAAACATAGAAAGGTGCTGTATGTAGTTACAAAGAAAGTAAAAACATAGAAATCTGCTGTATGTATTTGCAAACACACAAAAAGAAACAGCACTGAACAAGTTGTCATTCTAATAGATACTAGTCAGCTCTGGCAATGAGCCACAAGAATAAAATGTACAGTAAATTTGACTTTACTTCTGGGAAACGTATTTCCCAGTTGATTTGCATTCTATGTACCCAAACTGCTTAGAAATGATAAAGCAGAATCTTGTTTGAACAGGCTGCACATAAGAGATAGGGAGAGCCAAGAAAAAAAGGGCACTTATGACTCTCTTTAAGAACTGTATTCACAGCCCTATTAACCCTGCTGAAATCTCATTTTCAGCCACAGTGTCTCTTAACAGGACAAGGTTAGTAGATAATGGGTTACACTCACCACCAACTTTCTTTTATTGCAAGTGAAGTTCTTAAAAATTGTCAGCATCAGTTTTATGTTTCATCAACCAATGAGATTCAGAATGCCTTTGTGTGACATGTATACAAATTGCACTTATATGTGAAGCCAAAAGGAAAATGGCACTTATTGTTTGCCATGAGCTTGTGCACACAGTGAACATCTTTCTATAGCAGCTGGCTTTTGAGAGGTGTGACACTGTCTGTCTAATGCAGAGTAGTGTTTTAGGGGTACGACAGTGCCACACCAATTATTAATCAGGCTGATCATGACAGAGTTGTGGCTTGCTGGGCAGAGACGTTGTGTACTTGAAAAGGAAAAAGCCAACCCAATCATGGGTCAGCTCTGTCCTTTGATCTCACTGCCCAGCAGGCAGAACAGATCTGTTATGACCAACCTGGAATTTCAAACATCCAGGGGCTCACGCCAGCTGTAACTGAGAAAACCGTCCATTGATTTCTGTTACTGGTGCCCTTGTAACTGTCCCATGCACCTGACCCTCCTTCTCAGCACCCCTCCCCCCAACAAACATAACACTGACACTGGGGTGCCCAATCCCCCAGTGTTACCAACTCAAAAGCGAAACCCTAGCAGTCCATGTGGGTCTATCACATTGCTCCCAATGCACGGTCACATCTCTGAATGGCACTGAAGTGCCAGAAGGCACATTCATGTTGCTGCCACTCCTGTAACTGTCCCACACACCTGACTCTACCTCTCAGCACCCACCACCCCACCCCCCACAAACATAACACTGACACTGAGGGGGTGCCCAATCCCCAGTGTTGCTATTGGCGCTGAAGTGCCAGAAGATTTGTTGATACTGCAGCCACCCCAGTAAATGTCCCACCACCTGACTCTCCCTCTCAGCACCCCCACACCCACACAAATATAACACTAACACTGGGGTGCTCAATACCCCAGTGTACCTGTCACCATCTGAAATAATGAAAACCGTCCCTCGTTGTTTTTTTATTTTTACCATGTAAAAAAGAAAAACGTCCATCGATGTCTTTTGTGCCATTAGTCCCCCCACCTGTCCCTCCCACTCAGTGTCCACCACTCCACCCCTCAAGCCCTTACTTATCCTCTGGGGGTCCAACGCCATAATCTTCTGTGGATCGCAGAGACATCTTCACTCTTCAAAGCTGGATGGCTGACTGAGGAAATCAGGCATGTGGTTAAATGTATTTCAATGGGGTTTTGAATTTACTGGCATAACATGGCCCATTTTTTCATATTTTTGACCCAGATTTTCAACATGCCTTTTTTGGGACTCCACCTCATGAGCAATTGCAGTGAAATTAGGCAAATCTGTCTCAAAAGGTGATTTCATGGTTGCTGCACAAAATCACCTTTCAGGCAGGAGTTGAAAATAGTCTGTGCTCTTGTGCATGAGGTGGAGTCATAAGAATACTATGTTGAAAACTTGTCATAGAAAATATATATATAAAAAATATAAGCCTACATTGAATTTTGTGAATGCAGGCTCATCACTTTGGTAATTTTCAATGTTTTTACCCAAAATTTTCAACAAAGCCATTTCTTTACAGTACTTAAGGAATGTGACAGCTGTCATTTTTCAAATTCTGGCCAAAATGTGTTTTTGTGTCCCAAAAGGTGATCTCGCAAAATCACCTTTCAGGAAGAAGATGAACATTTTCTCTGCACTTATTCATGAGGTGGGGTCATAAGAAGGCTATGTTCACAATCTGGGGCAACAACTTTATAAAACAACAAAGTTATGTGCCTGTGTTGAAATATTACAAATGCAGGCACCTAACTTTGATAATACATAAACCACAAAGTGCACCAGAGCTTCTATACCAGTGATAAACATCTGGCATTGACAAATGCTGGCTTTGATATTTTGCCATGGGACTAAGCTCTGTGGTAGGGTAGGCAACAAGGAGGGGTGAGGGAGATGTATAGAGGCACTTACAAAGGTTGCACAGGTGGTCAAAGGTTTGGCAGTTAAAATTTCAGTCACATCAGAAGGATAGCAAGCTCTACCCTTGTTCATTTACCAGATTTAATCAAATTTCTTATACATTCCTGCATTTTTTAGAGGTGTGCTACTGGTCTGTGGCTCATATCAAATCAATCATTAGTGTCCTGCTCTCCCCTTCCCCCAAGCTGCTCTAAAGAGCCTGTATTTTTTTAATTTTTGTAAATTTATACTTTCTTATTCACTCCATTATTTTCAAAATGGGTTCCTTAGTCTTCAGATGCCAGCTGGTATTTGACATAAGCCCATCTACTGACAGCAAGGTGAAACACTTGGATGGAAACCTGTCCTAAAAGTTTAAATATAACTAGCTCATCTGAGCAGGAGTACTCACTGCTTCTCTCTGTGAGACTTCTGTCAATCTTCCCCATGTTCACTTCTGTAAAGAGAGCAGATACCTTGCAGCTTATGGCTGGTGTGTGGGGAGCTTGCTAATAGAGAGGGACACACCTCATGCCACACTGGCGACATGAGTTTGGGGGTGAGCTTGGGCCACCGGGGGTCAGCATGGGCGGAGAGCTGGGAGATGATTGCAGTGGCCGCTGGGCTGCTCACATCTCCTGGATTGGGGAGGTAGAGTTCCTCACTCTCAGCTGACACCCAGTGGAGGCCAGGTGTCAGAGCAGAGTCCGGTGCTGACGTAACATAGGGGAGGGTGGAAGGAGCACTCGGCTTCTGGGAGTGAGCACACGACTCCATGTGCCCACACTTGCCGTGCACGCCATTGTTCTGGGAGGGCAGGGAGAAACCACAGAAAACCCATGTCTCTTTGTGCCCACATGTGATGGCTCCTGCCACTCTTGGATCCTGCTCCTTGTGGATCCCCACCGGTATGAAGGTGGGGGGAGAGGCTGATGGGTTTGGGGGCAGCAGGGGGCCCGATAATGGGAGAAAGTGGCCACAGGGGAGCAAAAGCTATATATATATATATATATCATATATATATATATATATCTATATATATATATATATAAAGATCATTGTGGGTGGTTGGAAAAGTGGTCAGGGTCTTAAATGTAAATGGCCCACAGGACCATTCACAAAGATATGGAGGCCTTGCACAGTCAACCATGGCCAGCTAAAAAAAAGATAAGCAGATGGGATCTTCACACTGCATGGGGCAGCACCTTGTGACAGATGGTCACTGCCAGAGTCAGGCCATGTTGGGGTAGTCACCAGATCAAACTGGATAGTAGAGTATTGAAGAAGGGGTACTACTGGTCCATTAGATTTAAAGCAAAGGAGGGAGCAAGTGGGAGGTCCAGTGAGCCTCTAGGGATTCTACATATCTTGGGCAGAGAAATTAGGGAGGGCAGAACCACTTGACAAGTAGGGAACTGGAAACTTGGAGAGGTATTAGAGGAGGGTGGACATGTGTAGCCAGCCCACCTATTTGTCCTGTGCCCCTACTGAGGAACAGCTTTGAGCATGGTGACACATGCCAGATGCATGCCTCAAAGCCAAGCATGTTAACTCATGGAGACTTATGAATGCATGCATATTGGGATGTTGACTGGCAAAGACATCATTTATATCTACCAACATGATATCTATTGCACCGTGGTTGTAGGTGGCCTCCTCTTCCTGTGACTGTGCCCTGGTTTGTGAATTGCACTTTTGGTTGTTAGTAGTGGTACAACATTGTGGGTACAACCACCTGTTTGCCACCCCATCTGTGACTGAGAATCTGATCCCAACTTGGTTAGGGACAGGGCAATAGAATACCTGCATTGCTGAGGGAAATTTGGGTTCAGATCTCAGTTTTGGTGCATCTGCCCCCTCAGGCAGACCCTGGCCCTAGAGTTTCCATTTCTTTTCAGGGTTGACATCCAGCTTGCTGAGAGCTAGTTGGGACATAATTCCAATAAAATGTAGGTAGCTTTATTTGGTTTTAGTTAGACTCCTTCTTTTGTTATCCCACTTTATAATTTTTTTTGATGGCAAGCTGCTGCCTTAATCATAGACTGTGTTTTAATTAATGTCAGTTTTCCTTTCTAATTTAGCTCCCTTATGAATTCTGTAATTGGTCCCTTTCTTAATCATCTCAGAAACATAACCAGACTGGTATATTTTCTTTTCTAGACTAACTTACATTCTTGACGTCATCACCTCAAGAGTAAACTGCTGTAACACGTGTAGCTGAGCCTCTACGGCCTCTCCAGAAATCTTCTGCAAGTTGATAATGCAGCAGGCCGAGCTATCACTCCCTCTACACCAGTGTTTCTTAAATTTGCCATTTTTGCCACATGCAGTCGCGAGTACAATTATAATTGGCCACAGAGATCTTTCAAGCCCTAATTGAAAATGTGATGGAACTGAAAGTTTCTTAGCTTTAAAAATTAGATAAATTAGAAGCAAAGGCAAGAGACAGCATAAATGTGATTTGCAGAATAGTATGTAAAAAGAGATTTGTTGAGAGGAGGCGCAAGTAAATTATTAAGGATCATTTTAATGGTGTGTAAAAAGAGATTTGCTGGGAGGAGGCACCAGTAAATTCTTTAAGAAGCATTTTGTGGACACCAGAAAGTTAGGTTGGCTACACCTTGTGGCCAGTAAATGCTCTCTCTCTTAAGAACCATTACTCTATCGATTTGTTTTTTATCCTTCTGCCATCCAGTCAATACAGTAGGAGATGTCATTTACATTATGATCCTGGTATAAGAGATGGTATAAACTAAAAAAAAAAACCAAAGAGGCCAACTAGGAGTAAAAATTCAACAGAGTTGCATCTTTCACTCCGATTTTCACACTTGGAGTTGCTATCATAACACTTCTTCAAATTAATTAAATCCTGTTAAGTGCTTAAGTGGACCCAGCTTAAAATACAACTAATTTGGCAACTGGAAATTTGTTTTACACAGTTTCACAAATTGCAGTAAGAAAGAAATAATGTGACCTACTGGGAGTTGAACCCAGCACCCCGGAATACTGTTTCTGTGCTCTTCCACTGAACTAAAAGCTCACATGGTCGGACCTGGGGTTCCCAGACATACTTCCTTTCTCTGGTATGGCATAACCCACAACTATGAACAATCAAGATGACAATTAGATATTTTTGGTGCAGTATTAGCCACTGCTTAGCAATTAAATCACAAACTGTAGTGAGAAATAAATAATGTGACCTACTGGAACTGAACCTAGGCCTCCAGAATACTGTCCCCATGCTCTACCAATTTTAGAATTTCTACCACAAGTAGTTTGAGTGATAGAACTACCAATCTACTAAACACAATACTTATATTTTAAACAGGATACCATTATGACATAATCTTAAACAGGGCACAAAGCAGAATCAGTTTGATAAATATCTTAATTAAAAACCAAACCATGAAATGTATCCTCAGGTGTGAACTTTGAAAAATATATATCATGGACAATCATGGCTACTATCTCAAATATTTTAAAATATTACTTTAGTAGTGTCTTTTTCTTTCATTCACCAAATTTAAAAATGGATTTAGTTCCCCCGTTTAGTTTTTCTTGATTGTGTGCTTTCTGTGGCATTTGTGCATGTTCATCAGCCATGAGCAATTGCGTGTTCATCAGCCATGGACAATTGTAAGTTCATCAGCCATGGACATACATGTGTTCATCAGACATGGACAATCATGTGTTCATCAGCATGGACAATCGCATGTTCATCAACCACGGTCAATCGTGTGTTCATCAGCCACGGACAATCATGTGTTCATGAGTCATGGACAATCACGTATTCATGAGTCATAGACAAAATGCGTGTTCATGAGTCATAGACAAAACTTAGTGACAAAGCATGGATAACTATCAATATCCATTGACAACTATATTTGTTCCTGAAAACATGGACAATAAGGGAGCAGGGAAGCTACTTATCATTTGTATCATTTTCTGTTCATTATCTTTTTATGATGCAGGCATGGGGAACACTACCATAGGACTAAGTCAGTCAATTCACATGCTTTAATAGTTCTCACTACAAACTATGAAATGCCCTTCCTTTTGATACAAGAACTGCAGGGTCTATAATGGTTCTTCATATAAAAATAGATCTATATGGGGGGGGGGTCATGGGGCGCACCTAGCAATATAGCTATCTAAGCTTTGTAGCTGTCCACTGCCCAAATTGTATCCTACAGAATCCTATGGATGGTGGCCTCTGTGTACCCTAATTTTTACCTAGGTCGATAGAAACAGAATGTGATGGCAGAAGGGGACCATGAGGTCTATCTAGTCTGTTCATGGTGTATGCATTTTTACTACCCCCTCCCTTCTACTCATTTATTTGAATAATAGCTTTCTGCTTATCCAATGCATTCTTGAACCCCACCACAGTTCTGGCCCCCACTACTTCCACTGGCAGGCTGTTCCAGGTGTCCACCACCATTCTGTGAAAAAGATCTTTCTAAAGTTAGTCCAGAATCTGCCTCCTTTTAACTTAAGATTATGACCCCATGTTCTGCCTCCCTCATTTGCCTTGAACAGTTCCTTAACCTAGAACTTGTTTGTTCCCTTAACGTACTTGAAGATCTCGATCATGTCCTCCCCCTCGCCTTTGTTCCAGAGAGTACATGTTCAATGCCCTCAATCTGTCTTCATATTGAATTGTGTGCATTCTGTGTATCATTTTTGTTGCTTTCCTTTGCACTGTCTCTGTTCTGTCAATGTCCCTTTTAACTTATTCACACCACAACAGCTCTTTGAAACTTCCTCTACTTGTGCCCTGTATACTCTCAGCACCACATCCTGGGCCTTTCTAAGCAAAATCAATCCATATTCAGCATGCCACAAACAAATGCGATTACCTCTTGAATCGTAAGTGCTACACACAAGGTACAAGTGGCAAAGTTGTTGAGCACAAGATTATCTTTCCAGTGATGCTATGCAATCAATTGTAATCAATTTGGTTTTTATTTTATACTAGCTAAAATTCCAAACTGTGTTTTTTTTCAGATTTTTTCAAGGTGCTTAGGTGAAGCTTGAGAGACAGATATCAGCCATGCACACCATACCTTAAACAAATCCAAATAACTCCTAAAGTATATGTGGTAGACACAAAGTATCAGTGGCAAAATTGTTTAGCACAAAATTACCTTTCCAATGGTGCTATGCAATCAGTTGTAATCCATTTAGTTTTTATTTTATACTGGCTAAAATACCAAACAACTGTGGTTTTTTTTCAGATTTATTCAAGGTGCTTAGGTGAGGCTTGAGAGACAGAAGTCAGCCATGCACACCATACCTTAAACAAATGCAAATAACTCCTAAAGTATACATGATAGACACAAAGTATCAGCAGCAAAATTGTTCAGTGTTAAATTACCTTTCTAACAGTGCTATGCAATCAATTCTAAGTAATTTGGTTTGTTTAATATTTAGGTAAAGACTGCTGACTTCCTCAGATGTTTCCAGGCCTGAGTGTAAGTCAGCTGAGTAAGTCTGCAGGCGTTATTGGCCTGAGTGGCTATGTTTTCAGATGCCACCTACAGGCATATCTAAGCCTGAATGAGTTAAGGTGTGGCTGCCAGAACTGGACACAGTACTCCAGGTGGGGCGGACAAGTTCCCTATATAGTGGCAATATGACCTCCCTTCGCCTGCTAGCGATTCCCCTTCCAATGCATCCCAGCATGCCACTGGTCTTGAGTGCTGCCTTCTTGCATTGTCTACTCACTTTAAAGTCATCTGATATAATGACCCCTAGGTTGCGCTCTAGCCTGGTTGGTACTAGCTTTTCTCCCCCCAAGAAGTACTCTTTTTTGGGGTTTCCACTCCCTATGTGCATGACCTTGCACTTTTTGGCATTAAAGCTCAGCTGCCAAGCTGCAGCCACTCCTCCAGCTTCTTAAAGAGCCACTGACACCTCAAGAAGAACTTTGAAAAATACAATATTTAGACACAAAGCAGCTTATATTTCTCATTAGCTCTGTATTTCTTATCCCCATTATTTATTACTGAGGTTATATGCATGAAAACAGGAGAGTTGTTTCTTGAGGGTTAAATCAGCTCCTACTGTATCTTCCCAATCTGATATCATAATGCTCTGCTTGTGATATCATAGTTATTCCCATGGCAACAGACTATGATGTCACAATAGAGCATTATAATTTCAAGTAGGGAATAAGCTACAGAGGCAAATAAACTCAGAGGGATAAAAACATCTTTTTGTGGGAATTTCTTCAGTAATTAGTAATGGGGGTGGGGGAGAAATCTGTAAAATATATATACATGTATATGAAACACAAGCTGAATTGTGCCTAAATATTTTTCAGAGTTTTTCCAAAGGCGTCAGCTGCTCTTTAAGGTCAGCCTCCACACTCATTTGACCTATTGGGGAGTCTACACGATTGCTTATCTTGGTGTCATCTGTGAATAGACACATATTTCCCTTGAGACCCCCTGCTATGTCTGCTATGCATATATTGAAAATCAGAGGCCCCAGTACAGAGCCCCAGTGCACCCCTCAAGTTACTCTCTGTTCTGCAGACAGTGTGCCATTTACCTGCACCCTCTGTGTTCTGTCTTGCAGGTAGTTTTTCACCCATGCAGCCATTTTTGGTCCAACCCCCATGTCGTCTAGCTTTTTGATCAGCCTTCTGTGTGGGACAGAGTCGAAGGCCTTGCTAAAGTCCAGGTAGACTACATCAACTGTCTCCGCATTATCTACTTATTTTGTAACCCAGTCAAAGAATTAGAATAGGTTAGTTTGGCAGGACCTCCCAGTTGTGAACCCATGCTGTTTTGGATCCTGTTGTTCGCTGGCTTCAAGGAACGCTAGTATCCTCTGTTTGAGTAACGATTCCAATAATTTCCCCACAACAGAAGTGAGGCTCACTGGGTGGTAATTTCCCTGCCTCCTCCCTGCTACCAGATTTATGGAGTCGGACCACTGTTGCCCTCTTCCAATCTATTGGCACCTCCCCTGTCTCTAGTGATTTAGTGAAGAGATTTGCTAGTGGTGCTGCTAGTTTCTTCCCTAGTTCTTTTAGGATTCTGGGGTGCATGTCATTAGGCCCCATGGCATACATGTGATATGTCCAATTTGCTTAAGATGGAGATTTGGGTCAAATTAGGAGGGAGATTGGCCTGCCAACTTACTTAAGAGGGAGACTGGGGTCAAATTAGGAGGGAGATTGGCCGGCTAGTAGGGAGATGCCATAACATTGTGAGTTTGTCCTTAAAAACATAAGAAAAAAAGTAATTACAAAAATGTAATGTATTTCATTTTGTCAAGAATAAGCACTACAAAGAATAAACAACTAGTTATATAAAGTTATCAGATACATTGTTCATCATTGATTTAATTTTTATGTGTCTTTATCTGCCCCAAAAATATGGATAATGTGGACAGAATTTTACTTAAGCAGGAGATTTTGTTTCCCAGGAGGGAGGGAGGGAGTTCAGGCAAAAAAACCAGGAGTCTTCTGCTTAAAGAGGGAGATATCACATGTATGCATGGCCTTATCCACTTTCAGGCTGTTTACAGGACTTGGTCTGCTGTGAAGGAGCCTGCATCGACCCCTAGTTCTGGGGTGCTGATCCTTTTAGGGCTGGACCATTTCCCTCCTTCTCCTTTGTAAATACAGAGCAGAAGTAGTCATTCAGGATTTCAGCTTTTTCGCTATCCCTCTCTTCTAGGTTTCCCCTTCCTCTTTCAGTCTTACTATTCTCCCCTTAGTCTTCCTTTTTTCCCTCATGTACCTAAAACGGTCTTGTCTCCTATTTTTACACCTTCTGCATATTCATCCTAGTTTGCACTTTTGCTTTCCTAATTACTTTGCCTGCCTCCTTTAGTTTCTCCCTGTATGATTCCTGGTGTCCCTCCTTATTTGTTACTTTGAATGTTTTGTACGCAGTCTTTTTTCCATTGACTATGGTTGCCACCTCTTTGGAGTACCATAGTGAGTTTATTTTCTATTAGTGAGAGCACTACATCTGGAGTAGGCAGGGCATAGGTTCATAATTAATTCAGAAGTCAACGTGTATATCACCTGACACATTCGATGTTCGGCATCCTTCTGGAGAAAGGATGTAGCAGACATCTGAAACATGTCAGGTGGTATGGCTTTTTTGTGATACTTCTGAATTAAAAATTTTATAGACCTGTGCCCTTGTACCAGAGGTGTGTGTGCTCTACTTTTTAACGTTTTTTTGTGAATTTTATGTCAGTATGGAAGCACCACTTCCTTTTGCTCACTCTGTTTTGGTCTTTTGTTGGGTTTATTTTCTTCTTTGCTTTGCTTATTTTCCTGATGTATTGGTCTGTCACTTTCCTGATAGCACCCTTTATGTTTTCCCAGACTTCATCGACCCCCTGTCCCTGCCTTTCTTTTAAGATTTCAGCTATGGTATGCCTCATTTTCTGAAAATCCGCCCTTCTAAAATCTAGGGACGTATGCTGGAGTGACTAGTGTCCTCTGTGGTAAGGATATTGAATCTGACCATACAATGGTCGCTGTTCCCTAGATGGCACACTACTTCTATCTATGTCACTCTTTCCCTGTTTGTTAGGACTAGGTCCAGTATAGCTTTGCCTCTTGTTGGAGAATCCTCCAGCTGCCTCAGACCTGCACCTTGCAAGGCAGTCAGAAAGTTCCTACTCTTTGCTGATGCTGCTGCTGATGTTTTCCACTGCATGTCAGGTAGGTTTACAAAGTTTGGGCACTCACTTTCACAACATCTCTGACCAAAAAATGCAAGGAAATCTTTGTTTTGCTGTGTTTTTTAAATTCACCTTGTAGTACAAGCATATTTTATATGCCCACTAGCCTGGTGCTTTGCTTCTCAGAGCTTCCTCGGGGGTGTGATGCGTGACAACATAAGCAATGGCCCTTCTTTAAATACTATAGCATACAGGTGTCTGTGAAGCAATAGGCTATTCACATAAACCTCATTAGAGTTGAGGATTCTATAACTACCATTTTTTTCCATCTTTTGGATGAGATGTTAAATAGAGGTCCCATCTACCTGTCCTGATGGTTGTTCAGGTGGACGTTAAAGATTCCATGACACTTCTCGAAAGCAGTAGAGGACTTTCCCTGTTGTCCTGGCTAAATTTTCCCATTCACTAAAATACTGCCACTACAGTATTAGTGTAATTTGATTCAATATATCAGTTTGCAGCTGTATCTCCCCCTGCCCCCTTCATGGGATGAGGCTGAAAAAAGGAAGAATTACTTAGTCTTCTTTTCCTGGTCAGCACTAACTGCATAACTAACTAACTAATTAACTAACTAACTAAGTATTCAGACAGGCATTTGCTCTTAGTCAAGAAATAAACAAGGTAGTGCTCCTGACAGAAAAAATACTATTGTGCAAAAGTCAATCATAGATTTCAAAATTACTTACAGACTCAGTAGAACATAGAACTACTATTTACATAGTATAAATGTTAATCCTACATTTGTAACCAGACCCTCTCTTCACTCAATTCGAAGAGAGTTACTAGAGGGCTCTCAAAGGGTTAAGTTTGCCCCTGAGAGTTGTCCCTTTGAAACATGTAATTTCACTGCAAGTTACTGCATTGCATCTTGGCTGGCTGCACTGTATGTCTTAATCATGCCACCCCTTTCCCTCTTCTTCTCAAGGGTGTACTTGTTTTAAGTCCTGCAGCCTCTCCTCATATATCATGTCCCCTAGGTCATGGACCATCTTGGTTGACCTGCACTGCACTGCTTCCACCTTGTTGCAGTTTGCTCTGGTGTGAGCTCCAGTACCTCGCACAGTATTGCAGGTGTGGCTGCACCAGTGAATTGTTCAGTTGGAGGATCACCTCCCAACATCTGCTGCTTATCCCCCTCACTATGCATACTGGCATTTTGTTTGCTTTGCTCACCACTTGTTGCAGTATGCATATGTTTTTAAGGGTCCTCAATATCCTAATCCCTAAATCCTTTTCTTCCATAGTGCTGTCCAGTACCACCCCACCCATTCCATATTTTACACTTGGGCTTCTTTCACCAACATGCACTACTTTACATTTTCTAGTGTTGATGTTCAGCTGCAAAATCTTTGACCAGCTCTCCAAGCTCCCCAAATCCTCCATTAGTTCCCTAAGGGAAGATCTGGATACAGAGGCTTGCTAAGGCAGCAAGAGATTTGAGGGAGCTAGATGTCATTGTCCATCTGGGGACAAATGACCTGGCAAGGGACAGGGTAGGAATAGTTCAGGGAAATTTCAGGAGCTGGGGATGGGCCCCAAGTAGGTGGCATATGGTTGCTTTTACTGAGGTGATACCTATATATTGCCAGGGTGGGGAAATGACACTCTGCACCAGGGTTTTAACAATTGATTGAAAACATGGTGCATGGAGGAGAACTTTGGCTACATTGGGGACTGAGTGGCAACCTGGGAAGATATGAGCATCTATATTGGAGACTGCTGCATCCTTCTAGGAAGAGGACCACAGTCCTTAGTGGAAGGTTCAAATGTTACTTGGTTGAGTGTTTAAACTGGGGGGATGGGAGGAGTTCTAGAACTAAGGGAGGCAACAATTGACCACTCAGATGATGAAGCAGCAGGGAGGAAGGGCCAGAGGTGGTAAACTTCCCATGGGTGGAGGTACAAAAAACAGGGGTGGGGACAAGGCAGGGGACAAGGGGGGTATAAATAAGGGAAGCAAGGAGGATGGAGTAAAGGAAACAGGTAATGGAGATGGTAATAAGGGAAAAAGTGGGTCAGAGGGAACATCAGGGATCAGCACAGGGAGGTGGGGATAGGGAAGCAGGCAGGGAAGGAGTAAGGTATGGAGAGTCACGTGCAACAATGCAGGGAGTCTGGGAAATAAAATTCCAGACATTGAGGCCATCATGGTGGAGTCTAGCTTACACATGGTGACCATAACAGAATTATGGTGCACTGACAGCCACAACTGGGACATGGCCATACCAAGCTGCTTTCTGTTCAGGAGAGACAGGGAAGGGAAGCAGGGTTTTTACTATATGTAAGGGAGTGAAGCCATGGAAGTGCAGGGGCATCCAGAGGAGATGGAAGGCCTGGAAGTGCTGTGGATCATCCTGAAGACAGGCAGTGGGGTTGCTATCTGTATTGGGGTAGTATACAGACCTCCAGCACAGAGAAAGGACTTGGATAAGGCACTTGAGGAAGCCATCATCAGGATGGCAAATGAGGGGGATGTGCTGCTAGTTGGAGACATCAGTATGCCAGGTATGGATTGGAGTCTTCCAACTGCAGCTTTGATAAGGAGCAGGAGGACCATCCTTAACTCAGTACAAAGGGCTCTTCTCAGGCAGCTAGCCAATGAGCCCACTGTGGGGACATGGCAGTGCTGGACCTGGTACTTACAAATAGGGTTGGCATTGGAGACATCATGGTAGGCAGTCCTCTAGGTAAAAGTGGTCACCATACAGTATGGTTTAACATTAAGACAGGAACAGAGGCAAGCCACACAAGACTGAGCATCCTGGACTTTAGGAGGGCAGATTTTAAAGAAATGGGAGACTGCCTCAGAAACTGCCTCCTGGGGGGATTGCCAGGGAGGAGCAGAAGTACAGCATGGAAAAGTAAGGGAGGGCAAAAGGCAACCAGCCCCTGCATGAAGGACAGAAGTAAAAACAGAAGGATAAAAAGGCTGTTATGGTCTTCTGGGAAAGTAGCCAAGGTAGTGAAAAACAGGTGGCATTCAGGCAGTATAAAGAAAAGCAGAAGCAGAAAGACAGGGAGGTGTACAAATAAAACAGAGGGAAGCAGGAAATGAAGTGAGGGGAGAAAAGGTGCAGAGGGAAGAAAGGATAGCTAAGGGGTAGCTGAAGAGGATAAGACAAACCATATCAAAACTACAAACAGGTATCTGCCTCTATCTCTGAAATCAAACAAAGGGGCAGAGGACACTGCAGAGCAGGACACTGCAGCACAGGAGCTAGCACAACAAAACAAACCCAAAATAGGAACCAAAACAAAAAAAGCAAAAAGGAAATCCAAAAAACTTCTGATCATAGGAGACTCCATGATTTGGGGAGTTGATACCTATCTCCAGCCAGAGGTAATGGTCAGATGTCTCCCCGGTACATCAGTGTGGAGAGACACTGACTACATTGCTAAAATTGTTCAGGAAGCAGGGGAAAACATTGATGTCCTGGTACACATAGGGAATAATGATCTTTCAAGATGTTCAGTTGTGGAGACCAAGGAACACCTGACCAGGCTGGGTGACAAACTATCATCCATTTCATACAGCATCTCCTTCTCTGAGATCCTGCCAGTCTGGGAGAAGGGGGAAGATGAACGGAAGGTCAGAGAAGGGGAGATAGGGGAGCTAAACATGTGGCTCAAGGGCTGGTGCCAGGAAAAAGGACACAAATTTGTAGGGAACTGGCAACAGTTTTAGGAGCGAAAGTTCTTCATATTTGATGGACTGCATCTGACTAAGGAGGGAGTCAGTGCATTGGGGGCAGAAGTTTGATGTCTTTGCAGAATATTTAAACTAGAAAATGGGGAGAGGGGTGCAGCATCCCATACATTGAATGGGAAGAACACCCCTCCCCCCTCAGCTAGTGGTCAAACAGGAGTTCAGCATGTTTGCAGTTCATTTGCATCACCAGGTAAGGAAAAAGGCCCAGCTCCCCATACGATGCACAGGAGAAATGCAAGACCTCACCCAACAACTAACACACAGAAATCTGGCTAATGGAAAATCATGTACACAAATGCTTGCAGTCTGGGAAACAAGATCCCAGACCTACAGACAATAATGACAGAGGCTAAACTGGACTTAGTAGCAATTAGCAAGACGTGGTTTACCAGTATACACAATTGGGAGACTTCAGTACCTGTCTATGTACTGTTCAGAAGAGACCAAGTTGCAAAAGGGGTGGAGTGGCCCTGTATGTCAATGAAAATATCAAAGTTATAGAAATTTAGAATACACATAAGGAACCAGAAGAATTGTGGGTCACCCTGGAAACAGAAAATGGGACAGCTATAAAAACTGGGGTTGTCTACAGGCCACCAAACCAGGGGGAGGACATAGACACATTACTGGTAGAAGATATACAAAACATGACAGCTAAAGGGGAGGTTCTGATAATGGGAGATTTCAACATGCCAGATACAGATTGGTCAGTACCAGCAGGAACATCTGCCAGAACTAGACACATGGTAGATTCCTACAAGGGGAGGGCCTCAAACAACTGGTACAACAGCCCACAAGAGACAGGGCTATCCTAGATCTAGTACTGACTAACAAGGAAAGGTTCACAGATCTCCAGGTAGAAGGTCACCTGGGAGCCAGTGACCATCACATCTTATGGTTCAGTTTGGCCACTACAACTAAACCATCTCATTCCAAGGCAAAAATATGGGACTTCAGAGTAGCTGACTTTGATAAGATGGCCAACAGAGTTAAGCTAGCTCTGGCAAAAAGAAATACAGGTGAGGGGGTACAGGCAAAGTGGGCAAGCATCAAGGATGCAATACTTGAAGCAACATCCCATTGTGTTAGAGAGAAAAGGAAGTGCAAAAGAAGAAGGAAACCAATTTGGTTCTCAAAAACAGCAGCAGAAAAGGTCAGATACAAAAGGCTGGCCTTCAGGAAATATAAGAGAATGTAGCGGGATGAAGATAGAGAGGCATACCAAACTTCCCTAAGGGAAGCTGGGAAGGCAGTAAGGCAGGCAAAGGTCCAAACCAAGGAAACACTAGCACAGACAGTAAAAGAAGGTTACAAGACTTTCTATAGATACTTTAGGGAAAGGATAAAGTCCAGAGGGGGTATTGCGAAGATCAAAGGAGATAAGGGGGCATGTGAGGAGGAGGAGGACCATGTAAAAGCATCTATCCTAAATAGTTACTTCTGCTCAGTATTTACTGAACAGAAGGTAGGGCAGAGCCCACAGATCAGCACCATGGACACAGTGGGGAGGGAAGTAAGCACTAGTCCCTTCACAAAAGAAAGGGTCCTACAAGAGCTCGATAAGCTCAGGGTGGACACGGCAATGGGACCTGATGGCATACATCCCAGGGTACTAAAGGAGCTAAGGGTGGAACTAGCAGAGCCATTATCAGAACTGTTTAGTGAGTCTCTGAGCACAGGAGAGGTCCTAGAAGACTGGAGAAGGGCTCATGTGATCCTGCTCCACGGCTGTGGTAGCAGGGAGGAGGCAGGGAACTACTGACCAGTCAGTCTTACCTCAGTAGTGGGCAAGATTATGGAGGCACTCCTTAAGGAAAGGATAGTGAAAACACCTGGAATCCATAGGAGCACAGGATTCAAGACAGCATGGGTTTACAAAAGGAAGGTCCTGTCAAACTAATCTCATAGATTTCTTTGACTGGGTAACCAGAGTGGTGGACTAAGGGGGAGCTGTTGATTTCACCTACCTTGACTTCAGTAAAGCTTTCACTACTATTCCACATAGAAGATTGATTAATAAGCTGGGTAGGCTCGGGGTGGGTCAGAAGTTGGTCAACCGGATGGCAAACTGGTTGACGGGCAGAAAACAGAGAGTGGTGGTAAATGATATGCAGTCAGAAGAGATGCAAGTCACAAGTGGGATACCTCAGGGATCAGCCCTGGGGCCAGTCCTCTTCAATATCTTCATCAGTGACATTGCAGATGGACTGGAGGGTAAGGCTTGTCTGTTTGCAGATGACACCAAGATCTGCAACAGAGCAGATGATCCAGCTGGGGTGGGCAGAATGAGAAGAGATCTGGATAAACTGGCAAAATGGTCGGAAGAGTGGCAACTGGGATTTAATGCAAAGAAGTGCAAAATCATGCACATAGGGAAGAGAAACCCTGACACCACCTATAGGCTGGGAGGGGAGTAGCTGGCAGTCACAAGAGAAGAAAGAGACTTGGACATCATCATCACCGATGACCTGAAATCATCCAAGCAAATCACTAAAGCAGTAGGTCAGGCTAGGGGGATGTTAGGGTGTATTAGTAGGGGTATCACAAGTTGGAAGAGGGAGGTAATAATCCCTCTTTACAAGACACTGTTTAGGCTCCCATCTGGAGTACCGCGTAGCAGTACTGGGGCCACACCTCACAAGGACATTAACCAAATTGAGGCAGTCCAGAGAAGGGCAACCAAAATGGTGCAGGGACTGCATCAGAAAACATATGAGGACAGATTAACTAAGCTCAATATGTATACCCTAGAGCAATGGAGGGAGAGAGGTGATATGATCGAAACATTCAAACACCTTAAGGGCATTAACAAGGTGAAAGAGTCTAACATGTTTCAATATAAGAAAAATAGCAGAACAAAAGGACACAGCAAGAAATTAGAGGGAGGCTGATTAAGGGGTAATGTGAGGAAGTTATTTGTCACAGAAAGGGTGCTGGATGCATGGAACAGCCTACCTCAGGAAGTGGTGGATATGAATATAGTGCAGGGCTTCAAACAGGCATGGGATAGGCATAAGGGAGCAATACAGATGAGTATGAAAAGATAGGCCATTGACAGAGCAAAGACCGATGGCACATTTATAAGGTAGAAAAAGAAATGGGCAGACTGCATGGGCCTTGCAGTCCTTATCAGACGTCAACTTCTATGTTTCTATGTAGGCATTATTCAGGTACATAAGTGAAAAGAAGGCAAGGGGAGGAATATTGAGGATAAGGAGGGCAGTGGTTGGGGGAACTCTGCAGAAAAGGATAAAAAAGGCAGGCATCCTGAACTGGTGCTTCTGTTCAGTCTTCAAGGTGGAAGGCAGCAGGAACAAAGGGGGGTGGACACAAGTCCATTTTCAGAGGAAAGAGTCTTGAAGGGGCTTGCAGCTCACAAAGTGAACCAGGCTACAGGACTGGATGGGATACACTCAAGGGTACTAAAGGAACTCAGGGAGATGCAAGCTGCCCTACTAACAGCCTTATTTAACTGTGGTCTGGAAACAGATGTGGTTCTGGAGGACTGGGGGAGAGCAGATGCAGTCCCTCTACATAGGAGTGGCAGCAGGGAGGAGGCTTGCAACTATAGGCTGATCAGTGTCACCTAAGTGGTGGGGAAATTAATGGAAACCCTGTTAAAGTAATGGTTGGTAGAGTATCTTAAATCCAATGGGCTGCAAGACCACAGGCAGCATGGACTCTCAGGGGTAGGAGGGTCATGTCTGACAAGTTTTATTTCCTTGACTGGGTGATCAGAGAAATAGATCTGGGAGGGCACTGGATGTGACCTTTCAGAACTTTAGCAAGGCCTTTGACACTGTACTGCACAGGGAGACTGGTAAAGAAGCTGAGTAGCCTAGGTATGGGACTTGGAGTCATGAACTGGGATAAAAACTGGTTATCAGACAAAGAGACAGAGGCTGGTAGTTAATGGCACTCACTCTAATGAATGGATAGTGACCAGCTGGGTAAGACAGGGCTCAGTACTGGGACCAGTCCTCTTCCGTGTCTCATAAACAACATTACAGAAGAACTGGAAGGGAAGGGAAGGGAAGGGAAGGTATGCCTTTTTGCAGATGACACCAAAATATGTAAAAGGGTGGACATTCAGGATAGAGTGGAGACAACAGGATAGAGTGGAGACAATGTGTAGGCATCTTGTGAAACTTGAGTGGTCAGGAGCATGGCAGTTGGTTGTCAATACCAAAATGTGCAAAATTATGCACCTAGGGCATAAGAACCCAGGAGCTGAGTACAGGATGGAGAGAGTGTACTGACAGTCACTAAGCAGGAAAGGGACCTTGGGGGTTATATCTTCTGACCTCAAAGTGGCAGGGCAGTGTGACAAAGCAGTGGGTATAGCCAGTAGGATGCTGGGAAGCATAGGGAGAGGTATCTCCATCAGAAGGAGGGAGGTGGTACTGCCACTATATTGTTCGCTGGTGAGACCCCATCTGAAGTATGGTGTTCAGATCTGGATTCCGCACCACAGAAAGGACATAAGGTGAAGGTAGTTCAGAGGAGGCAACTAAAATGGTGCAGGTATTGCACCAAAAGCCTATGAGGAGAGACTGAGGATCTCAAGATTTACACTCTGGAAGAGAGAAGAATGAGAAGGGACATGATAGGCACCTAAAAGTACCTCATGGGGTAAACAAAGTGCAGGAGGGGAGTAACTTTCAAGAAATTTCATGAGAAACAGCACCAGGATGAGAGGGCATGTGATGAAGCTGGGGGGAGATATAAGAGGCATGTGAGGAAACACTACTTCTCTGGAACAGTGTAGATGCCTAGAACAGACTGCCAGCAGAAGCGGTGAAAGCAAAACCAGTAGGGGGCTTCAAGTATGTGTAGGACAGACACAGAGAAATACTAATAAATAGGCAGGAAGGAGGCAGGATCACTGGGGGCTAATTAGGTTCTGTGAATACAGACTAGGCAGGAACCATCACTTTTAAGTACTCATTCCAGTTCTGTTCTTGTTCCATTTCTACAGGCCTTTAAATAACCACAGTGGGAATTTCTGATTTACACTGTGGTGTTAAGTGCCATTTCAGAACTGCATGATGTAGTTTTTGTCCCTCTTAACCGCAGAATTCTGTAGTTCAGTGTTTGTGGAATAAAGTGTATTCATGCTTGTGCATCCTCTGTTGTGGCTTTACTCTATTCCTATTGGTGGTATCACTTTTCTTATTTGTATTTATTTTTATTTAAACATTTGGTGACCGGGAAAGGCACACAGAGCCAAAGCTCATCTCCAGGTGTGACCTGGAGGACGGGGATCATGGGAATCACAGTATATAGTGCAAGGAATTCAATACAAAATTACACAATAATAAGCATAATAAAATATTTCAATGAATACAATACAGCAAAACAGGCTACATAGAGAGACAACTGTACATAAAATGGAGTATCATAGATCAGAGTAGTTACAAGGGACAAACATTTCAAGTTCAATGAGACAACTGTACATGGTATGGAGTAACTCAAAATCAGTGTTGTTACTACAGGGGACAAACATTTTAAGTACTAAGAGGTGTTATGGGAGCAAATAGGGAAAGGTAGGAGAAAGAGCAGTGATTTGACAGAGGAGAGGAGGAAGAGTTGCATATGAGAGGAGACTGAGCATTCCACAGAGAGGGGAAATGATAGTGGAAAGCAGATTTGCCCATGTTCAAGGATGGAGTAGAGAGTGGGAAAGAGCATGCGCCCCTAGAGCGTAGGGAATATGTTGAGGCTGGGGCAGGGGATAGGAGGAAAGTGATGTATGTGGGGAGCAGATTGAATCAGAATTTGGAAAAGAAGGATAGAGAGTGGATGAGATGCTTCTGTGTGAGCGGAGGGAGGTTCAGAGAGGATAGTAAAGAACAGTGGTGGGATCTGTATGGAGAGTTGGAGGTGAAACAACAGACTGCATAGTAAAGGGAATCAAGTCGAGAGAGTGATGTAGACGGTGCAGTGCAGTAAACAATGTCAGTGTAATTAAAGACTGGTATTGGAGTTTGCAGGGGGGGTGCAGTCTACACTACCAGAAGTTTCTGTGGGGAATATAGCTGCTGCTCAGGTAATTCTGTTGTCTGAGTTTAAACTGAAGAGAGCTGGGAGTGTGTTGCCAGGGTTGATACACTCTTGTGAGAGTTGGGTGTAGGCCCGAATCCTACCCTCCCCCACCACTCCCTCCCCGAAGCTCAGCTAATTTATAGGGGAACACCTGCCCTGCAATTGGAGAACAAAACTTCAGGTGCAGCTCATGTAGTTCTAGCTACTGGGGGTTGGGTTTAAAGGCTGGGAGAGAGAGAGGAGCTTAGGGAGTTGTACACTTTCCTTATAAGTTTACTGTGTAGCACTGCACCTAGTAATAGGGGTACCCATTTACTGTGGGACTATATCTGTGATTAATGGGTGACCAGATTAGTGCAGAGGGGTGTATTTTGGACTATTGGGGAACCTGTTGGCTCACCCAAGGAAGCCTACTTGGAGGAGGATGGGACCACACGTCATTAGGGCTGGCATCTTTGGGAGGGTGGTGGGGTGCACAGGGTGTGGGGCGGCCATGATACTGGACTGGGCTTGGAAGTTCAGTGGTTGCTCAGTGTGCTACCAGCTGGCACAGCTTAGGGAGGAAGTTGAGGGGGTTAGGAGGCAGCTGGGGGGGGAGGTATGGTTGGGGAATAGGGCAGGGGCTCTCTCACAGGATTGCACCAACCACTAGAGGCAGGGGCATAGGGAAAGGAGTGCAGGAGAGTACTCTGAGGTCACATAGGGACCCTGACAGAGGGGGCCAAAAAGGAGGACACTACCAAGGAAGCAGGCTGGTATCTGGGGACCTCACGGGGGGCAAAGGGAGGACATTCTCAGGGAAGCAGGCAGATGGCTAGGGCTGGACAGAAGGAAGAAAGATGGGGAGGTGGATTGGACTTTAAGCTTAGTAACCCCTTCAATTCTCTTCTTCTGCTTGAGGATGAGGGAGGTGATGTAGCCATGACAGGGGTGGTTAGAGACGGAAAGGGAGTGGGGGGCAGGAAGCAGGGGCTGGATAGCAGGAGGAACAGGGGGGAACTTGGAGTGTGGGAAAATGGGGGAGCAGGGGATCAGAGCAGGAGGAGGAGGGGATAGAGGGAGGAAAGCACAAGAAGAAGGACTAGTTGTGAGGAAAGGGCAAGGAGAAGGATCAGAAGTACAAGGAGGAATCAGTAAAGGGAGCTGAGGGTTTAGGCCAAGGGAGCATGACAGGCAAGGAGGGACTGAACAGAGACGGGAAGGAAAGAAGGACAAGCCAGGCTAGTTTAGCAGATGGGGGGAAGGACCAGTCATAAGCAGTGACTGGGGGTAGCAGGGTACAGAAGGATACTTGGGAGGAGGAGACGCATAGGATCAGAGGGGAAGGAGTGGCCAGGGTAAATGAGGAGGGGGCAGCAGGTGGCACCCAGATAGGGGAAGAAGCAAGTAGCTGGCTGGGGGGAGCGGCTGGTAGAAAGGATGAGGGACATGGAAGGGGAGGAAATGGAGGAAAAGGAGCAGTCAGAGTGCTCCTGTTGGGTGATTCCATGATCAGGGGTATCAAATGGGATAGGGAGGAGGAAGCCTGCCCAGTTAGAACAAAATGCTTCCCCGGACTAACGGTGCACAGGGCCAAGCATGAGGTATATCAGCTGGCAAAGGATTGTGGAGGTTCCCCGGACATACTGGTCCACCTGGGTACCAATGACATTGAGAGAAATAGCAAGCTAGATATACTGGCGAGATTCAGGGAGCTTGCCAGGGTCTGATCATGACATAGGATGCGTAATTTCCTTCTCAGAAATCCTGCCGGTGCCAAGGGCTAGTGGGGAGCACAAAAGGAAGATTAGGGAGATAAACCAGTGGCTCAGGGAGTGGTGTGGGGCCAGAGGGTATGGGTGATTGGGGGAAGACCTGGGAGGATAAGGGGCTGTATGCTAGAGATAGGCTCCACCTCAATTTGGAGGGGAAGGAAATCCTCAAGTTGAAAATAGAGGGGTTTGTTGGTGAAAGGTGGGATTTAAACTTATGAAGGGGGAGGGAAGGGAGAAAAGGCTGTCGAGAGGGGTCCGATAAAGGAGGGACTCTGTCTCCACCTTCCTGGGGAGCTGGAGGAAGGCAGAAAAAGGCCAACTCATAAGGTGCAGACCAGGGGAAGACAGAATCCCCACAGGGACGCGAGTAGGGGAAATGGAAGTCTAGGGAAAGGGTGGAAGGTAGCCCTGCTAAATGCTAGGAGCTTGGGCAATAAAATGCATGAGCTCCAGGTGATGTTAACTGTGGGAGAGGTGGATGTGGCAGCGGTCACTGAGACCTGGGCCACTGCAGGACATGACTGGGACCTGAACCTGGAGGGTTACACCATGTTCAGGAAGGACGGGGAGAAGGAAGGGGAGGAGGGGTAGTAATAATAGTAAAAAACTGCATTGCCATAGGAGGAGTGAAGGAAGTGGAGGGAACTGTGGAGTTGATTTGGGTCACCTTGATAACAAGAGAGGACAAGAGAATGAAAATAGGAGTGGTGTATAGACCCCCTGCACTGGCAGAGGAGTTGGAGGAGAGTCTGGTGGCAGATGTTGGGAGACACTGCAGATTGGGCAGGGGAAGGGTGGTGGTGTTGGGGGCTTAAACATGCCAGGAACAGACTGGGAGACTATAACATCCTCGGTGGCCAGGGAACAGAAGTTGTTGGATGTCTTTCAGGAAGCGTTCCTAACTCAGCAGGTGGGGGAAACAACCAGGGAGGCATGGATACTGAATGTGGTCTTGGCAGATAGTGACCAGATTGGGGGCCTGGAGGTAAGGGACCTGTTGGTGGGGAGCGACCATGCCACGGTCTGGTTCTGCTGCACAAAGACGGAGGTAACTGACTTCAGGGGGCAGATTTCAAGAAAATGGGAAGGATCCTAAAGGAGCACTTGGATGGGATTATGCCAGACATGGATGCTGACAGTAGGTGGGAAATCATCAAAGAGGGGTGCAGGATGCTACCAGCACCTGTGCAAGAGTAAGACGAAAATGCGGTATGGCCCGAAAACCCTGCTGGTGGACCAGAGAGGTTCAGGAGGTGGTGAGGGGAAAGAAGGTGGCCTATAAGCAATTCAAGTGCTCAAGGAATGAAAGGGATCGAGGGGAGTACGAGCTGATGGCCAGAAGGACCACTAGGGTGGTGAGGGCGGCTAAGGCAAGGAAGGAGAAGAACCTGGCCAGAGAAATTAGGGGAAGGAACAAGGGGTTCTTTAGATACACTGGGGGAAAATGAAGGGTGAAAGGGCAGATTAGCAGGATTCAAACAGGGGAGGGATGGGCACAAGACCCAGGGGAGCAGGCTGAGATACTAAATGAGTGCTTCACCTCAGTTTTCACCAAGGAAAATGGGGGGGGGGGCTGCATCATACATGGGAGGAGACGGTGAAAATGAGGAGGGGGGACCCTTAACGATTAGTGGGTCTGGGGAGAGGCGGGCATCACTGGCAGGTGGGGGGAAGGCAAAGCAGGGGGATTAGGTAGCACAGGTCGAAATCATGGCAGAGAGAGTGAGGGAAGCCCTCAGGTCCCTTAAGATGGAGAAAGCACCGGGGCAGGATAAATTACATCCCAGAGTGCTGAAGGTACTGGCGGATGTCCTGGAGAAACCCCTGGCAGAGCTCTTCAGCATCTCTCTGAGGACAGGGTGGGTGCCCCAGGACTAGGGGGTGGTGCATACAGTGCCTATCCACAAGGGGGGATCAAGAGAACGTGGCAGGGAACTACAGGCCCATCAGCCTGACATCAGTGGTGGGCAAGGTGATGGAGGGCATTGTCAAGGAGAGACTAGGGGGGACCTGGAAAAGTTAGGGTGCCTGGATGATAGACAGCATGAATTTGTCTCAGGGAAGTCATGTTAGACAGACCTTGTGGAGTTCGATGACTGGGTGACAAGTGCATTGGACCTGGGTAGACCAGTGGATGTCTTCTTTCTTGACTTCAGCAAGGCATTTGACTCTGTTCCTCACGGGGGCCTGTTGGATAAGCTGGGAAAAATAGGAGCAGGGACCCAGATGATCAGATGGATAGGCAACTGGCTCCAGGACTGGACCCAGAGGGTCATGGTTGGAGGGATAGTCTCATCCCTAAGGAGGGTCATTAGTGGGGCCCCACAGGGATTGGTCCTTGGGTCCCTCCTGTTCAACACCTACGTCTCTTACATAAGAAAGGATATCAGGAGTGAGATGAGTCTCTTTGCAGATGACTCAAATCTGGGGGCGGTGGTGGATGGGGAGGAGGGGAGGGTGGCCCTACAGGGGGACCTGGAGGCTCTGGAAAGGTGGTCTACAAAGTGGAAACTGAGGTTCAATGCAGGGAAAGGAGAAAGTCCAGAGGTGGTATTGCTAAGCTCAAAGGAGAAAAGGGGGCATGTGAGGAGGAGGACTCTGTAAAAGCATCTATCCTAAATAGATACTTTTGCTCAGTATTTACTGAAGAGAAGGTAGGGCAGGGCCCACAGATCGGCACCATGGACATGGGGGAGGAGGTGAGCACTACTTCCTTCACAAAAGAAAGGGTCCTACAAGAGCTCATTAAACTCAGTGTGGACAAGGCAATGGGACCTGATGGCTTACATCCCAGGGTACTTAAGGAGCTAAGGGTGCAACTAGCAGAGCCATTATCAGAACTGTTTAGTGAGTCTCTGAGCACAGGAGAGGTCCGAGAAGACTGGAGAAGGGCCCGTGTGATCCCACTCCACAACTGTGGTAGCAGGGAAGAGGCAGGGAACTACAGACCAGTTAGTCTTACCTCAGTAGTGGGCAAGATTATGGAGGCACTCCTTAAGGAAAGGATAGTGCAACACCTGGAATCCTATAGGGGCACAGGATCCATGACAGCATGGGTTTACAAAAGGAAGGTCCTGTCAAACTAATCTCATAGATTTCTTTGACTGGTGCAAACCAGAGTGGTGGAACAAAGGGGAGCAGTTGATGTTGCCTACCTTGACTTCAGCAAAGCTTTCGACACTGTTCCACATAGAAGATTGATAAATAAGCTGGGTAGGCTCGGGGTGGGTCAGAAGTTGATCAACTGGTGGCAAACTGGTTGATGGGCAGAAAACAGAGTCTGGTGGTAAATGGTATACAGTCAGAAGAGATGCAAGTCACAAGTGGGGTACCTCAGGGATCAGCCCTGGGGCTAGTCCTCTTTAATATCTTCATTAGTGACATTGCAGATGGACTAGAGGGTAAGGCTTGTCTCTTTGCAGATGACACCAAGATCTGCAACAGAATAGATGATCCAGATTGGGTGGTCAGAATGAGAAGAGATCCGGATAAACTAGCAAAATGGTTGGAAGAGTGGCAACTGGGATTTAATGCAAAGAAGTGCAAGATCATGCACACAGGGAAGAGAAACCCTGAAGCCACCTATAGGCTGGGAGGGGAGTTGCTGGCAGTCACAAAGGAAGACAGAGACTTTGGCATCATCATCACCGATGACCTGAAATCATCCAAGCAGACCTCTAAAGCAGTAGGTAAGGCTAAGGGGATGTTAGGGTGTATTAGTAGGGGTATCACAAGTCATAAGAGGGAGGTAATAATCCCTCTTTACAAGACACTGGTTAGACCCTATCTGGAGTAATGTGTGCAGTACTGGAGGCCACACCTTCACAAGGACATTAACCAAATTGAGGCAGTCCAGAGAAGGGCAACCAAAATGGTGCAGGGACTGCATCAGAAGACATATGAGGACAGATTAATGGAGCTCAACATGTATACCCTTGAGCAAAGGAGGGAGAGAGGTGATATGATCGAAACATTCAAACACCTTAAGGGCATTAACAAGGTGAAAGAGTCTAACATGTTTAAATATAAGAAAATAGCAGGACAAGAGGACACAGCATGAGATTAGAGGGAGGCCGATTATGGGGAATGTGACGAATCTTTTTCACAGAAAGAGGTGGATGCATGTAACTGCTACCCTAGGAAGTGGTGGCTAGCCAAGGTGCAGGGCTCAAACAGGTTGGTGATAGCGAAGGAGCAATACAGATGAGTATGAATAGATAGGCCACTGAAGAAGCTCGGCGTGCACATGTATAAGGTAGAAAAGAAATGGCAACTGGTTGGGCCTTTGCGTCCTTATCTGCCATCAACCTCTATGTTTCATGTAAATGCAAGGTACTGCACCTGGGAGCCAGAAACCCAGGCCAGGTGTACACCCTGGGAGAGGGACCTGGGGGTGGTGGTGGATGTCAAGATGAACAACTCAGAGACTTGTAGGAGGCAGCGCCAAGGCAAACAGGATGCTGGGATGCATTGCTAGGGGATCACCTCAGAAGGAGGAAGTGATACTCCTCTGTATAACTGCTTGGTGAGGCCGCACTCCGAGTACTGCATGCAGTTTTGGAGGCCACATAAGAGGGACATTGAACTCCTGAGAGGGTCCAGAGGAGGGCAACCAAAATGATTTGGGGCTTGGGGACAGAACCTATGGGGAGAGGCTCAAAGAGCTAAATATGTACACACTGGAAGAGAGAAGGGACCGGGGGGACATGATAGAGGTTTTCAGGTACATGAAGGGGGTAAATGGGGAGGAACAGTCAGGGTGCTCTGAAGGAAGGAGGGTGGGAACAGTCAGGGTGCTCTGAAGGAAGGAGGGTGGGGCAACCAGAGGGCATGGGTGGAAGCTGGAAGAGGGGAGATTCAGGGGAGAAAGGAGGAGGTGCTACTTCACTGAGAGGGTGGTGGAGCCATGGAATGTGCTGCCCAAGGGGCTGGAGGAGGCAGATACAGTGGAGAGGTTCAAGAGGGGTGGGACAGGTACAGGGGAAGGGTCCTGGAAGTAAAATCCAGTGCAGCGGGAATATCCGAGACCGGGAAGGGAGACGCCACAGAGGGCGAGGGGGGCACCAAGGTCAGCTCCCAGGGTGGGGGCTGACCAAATGAGCAGACACGAAAGACTGTTAGGCCTATTCTGCTGGCATTTTAGTATGTTAGTATAATCATTTTTGTTAGAAGTTCCCTACGTACGAGGAGAGGGTGAGAGTCTTTGTTATGGTATAGTATACCAAGCTTAGGGCAGAGTTTTGTGGCCATGTAATCAATGTAGATAGTGAAATTTAACTGTGGGTCCAGCCAGACTTCTAGATACTTGTATGAGGGGATGATCTTTAGAGGAGTGCCCTCGAGAGAGGTGATTGGAGGGACAGTGATAGCTTTGGCTAATCTTTGAGTGGTTCCACAAGTCATAGAGACTGTTTTGGAAGTGTTGCGCTTGTACTGTTTTGATGGGAACCAGGACTGAACTGAGTGGAAGTCATGTTGCAGCACAGAGTGGATAGTGACTGGGTCAGGGCTGGAGGCATACAGAATGGTATCATCTGCATACATGTGTATGAGGGATGAGGAACAGACAGATAGGAGATTGTTTATAAATATAGAAAATAGGATGGGGCAGAGTATTGAGCCTTGAGGGACTCTAGCTAGGATAGTGAGGGAGGGAGGGAGAGGCAGAGTTTGTGATTTTTATTGATTGGTATCTGTCAGTGAGATAAGATTTGAACCATTGTATGGTAGGAGGGGCAAGCCCTGCATCCTCTAGAGTGTCCAGAAGAAGAGTGTGGGATACTGAGTCGAAAGCTTTTGCCAGGTTGATGAAGATTGCAGCAGTGAGGTGCCCTTTATTAGCAGCAGATTGAATGTGACCTGTGACACGGAGAAGGGAGGATATGGTGGAATGTTTTTTTCTGAACTCTGACTGGCAGGGGGATAGGAAGTTGGTGGCAGAGAGAAATTCAGTCAGCCTGGATTGCACAAGACGTTCTTAGAATTTTGCCAAAGCAAGGAGGAGGGAGATTGGGTGATAGTTCCCGGGTAAGGTGGGGTCACCTCCTTTGTGGAGAGGGATGATTCATCCAGATTTGCAGGCTTTTGGAACAACACCCAGGGAGAAGGACTTGTTTATAATGAAGGTAAGAGGGAGTGTGATTGCAGGAGCAGAAAGGCATAGGAGACTAAGATGCAGACCATCTGAACTGGATTTTGACGTGTTGAGGGATAGGAGGGCGAGTAGTACTTTATTGGTGGAGGCAGGGGCTAGAAGGAAATTGTGGCTAGGCACATGATGTGGGGAAGATTTGGAGGTAGGTAGTGTAGTAGATGCGATTAGGTCAGGGGAGGCACAGGTGGTGAAGAAGGAATTGAGGGTGTCTGCAACCTGATGGGGTTCGTAACTTCAATACTATTGTGTTTATGAGTAGGGTTGGTAGACTAAGGCGGCAGACTGATGATAGAATGTATAATATTCCAAAAGGAGGATGTGTGTGCAGTGTTAAGGTGATGTTTAAAGTAATCTGCCTTAGCATTACAACAGGCCTTAGTGCAAGCATTTCTGGCTGTGTTGTACACTTGTTTTGAACTTGGGGATAGGGAGGACTTAAAGGCAGACCAGGCTCTGTCTCGAGCTTTGCACATGGCAATTATGGGGGCAGTGATCTATGAGTGGTGGTGCTTCCTGACCCTGGCTATTTTGAGTGGGGTGTGGTAGTCCCAGACATGGTTGAAAATATTATTGAACTGGGCTAGGGCAGTATTGAGTGTGGTTGCAGAGTAAACTGGTGCCCGTACTGTGTAAGTTCAATAGGAGGGAGTTAGTGTCAAGTAAGGTTAGTGGGCGAGTTTCAATGTACTTTGGGGCAGATTTGGGAAGATTTGTTTTTCTAATGCAATAAGTGATGCAGTGGTCACTTAAGGTGGGGTCAAGAATGTCACAAACACACTCAGCAGGTCAGGTCCTCTGCTCCCACAGTGCCAACCTCAGAGCACAATAGTGTGAACAGGTAACAGACAGGGTAACCCTCCTGTCTTCTTTTTTGTCCGAATCACCTTTAGTCTTAAGTTCTGGGGGGATTCAAACTGTGAACCTTATGCTAGTGTACCCAATGTACAGGCTCAGATAAGTACCCTCTTCAGGGATTGCGGTACAGTCTTTTGCCAGGGACACCAAGCCAGGCTTCCAAAATTAACCCTTAAGACTCCATAAAAGACCTTAGGTATATGCTTACCTTTTCCCAGTTTAGCAAAACTATCAAGCTGTTTGAACAATTGTCAGACTTAACCATTTATACGTCACATGCAAAAAAAAGAACTGGCAGACACCCAGGCAGTATTTTCAAATAAAATATTCTTTACTAAAAGATGATAAAATATTGAAAAATGTAAAGACAGAACAATATATCAAAGAGCATCACAATCACATAAAAGAAAACCAAGGAAAACTACAGAAAAGACTGAGGCAGGGAGAGTGAGAAAGCAGCCACAGCTTCCTTGAATCAAGGAGGTTATTTTCTAGACTACACTGAACTGAACTATTACTTTTTGGACCTGGTAAGTAACTAGTACCTGTATTGATTCTGTTTTTGGAGTGGACTTTTTTTAATTTTAACTTTAATTTGCCAGGGAGGAACTGTAGCTGGGAGATATTTGCAGTCAGTTGTGACTAGACCTGTTACTTAGCCTTTGTGAATTAGGTGTCTGTTAAGGGAGGAGCTGAAAGGGGCCTAGTTGAACTGAAGATTTATAATGAGTTGTTTGTGATCTCTGTCTGCTGAGACTGAGACAGGGAGAGTGAGAAAGCAGCCACAGCTTCCTTGAATCAAGGAGGTTATTTTCTAGACTACACTGAACTGAAATATTACTTTTTGGACCTGGTAAATAACTAGTATTGATTCTATTTTTGGGTTGGACTTTTCTTAGTTTTAACTTTCATTTGCCAGGGAGGAACTGTAGCTGGGAGATATTTGCAGATAGTTGTGACTAGACCTGTTACTTAGCCTTTGTGAAATAAGTGTCTGAAAGGAAGGAAGGCACTCCCCGGGGTGGAGGTAAGAGTTGTAGGTCATTGTATCTGGACAGCATAGGTTTATTCCCACCCACTCTTCCCTTCACCCCACCCACCCCAAGCACATAACTTCCTTTATAGCAGGGGCTCTGACATCACTTCCCCAAAACTGCTAACCACATGCACCTGTTCATATCCTTAAAGGCACAGCACACTAAACAGGGGGTAGAGACACTCACAAGCTTGCACACACAAAACACAAAAACAAGAACAAAAAACAAAAAAGCATCTGTAACTGGAAGGGACAGAGACATGTGGGGAGTGCTGCAATGCAATGGCTGTGGAGCAGCAGTCTTCTGGGAGACATTCTGGAGACTGCATTGCTGCCCTATTTGCAGGCACCTCTCTGGTCTGAGGGAGGAGGTTGTTCGTCTCTATGCTGACCTGGCAAGGATTTGGGAAACCTGCTCCCCCACCCAGAGACCACCCAGGCCACCGCCACTACCTCAGAGGTTGCCAAGAAAGAGGAGTGGTTGGACCACAGTGGGCTCAGGGAGGGTGAGGGTGATGGAACAGAGGCACACCCCTCCAGTTGTGCCTCTCCACAGTTCATTTGCCACTCTGGCAAAGCATGGTTCCTCTATGGAGGCACCTGCAGTGGACACCAAGGAGGATGCTGGGAACCTCCACAATGGAGACCCACAGGAGCATGGCCCAGGACCCCACAGGGGAAGGAAACAACTCCTGGTGGGGGACTCATTTGTTAGGCGGTAGAACTGAGGAAGGAGGGGAAAGGGAGGTAAGGTGCCTGCCCGGCGCCAAGGCTTGGAAGGACAGGAAATAAATCCTCAAGATTGTGGCAGCAGCGGCAAGGGGGAGGGAGCTGGATGTCATTATCCACCTAGGGACGAGTGACCTGGCTGAGAATGGGATCAGAGCAGTGCAACATGAGTTTGTGGAGTTGGGGAGGGGCCTTAGACAAGTAGCACACATGGTAACTTTCTCAGAACTGCTACCTGTCTATGGCATGGATGAGGCTAGAGCACTTTGCACCATGGGATTCAATGACTGGTTGAAAAGCTGGTGCAGAGCTCAGGGATTTGGCTTCATTAGGGGACTGGGTCTCCACCTGGAGGGATACAGGCCTATACAGGTATGATGGTCTGCATCTGTCCTGGAGGGGAACCAGGATCCTAGGTGATAGGTTTAAATGCTTCAATGGCAAATATGTAAACTAGCCAAGGGGGGGGGGCACTGAAGAGGACAAGGGAAATCCTAGCCCCCCCCAAAAAAATCAGGGTAATTAGTGAGGTAAACACCAAGATAGAGCAGTTGATAAGGAGAAGTGCAGGGGTAAATGGAGAAAAAAGACAAAGGCAGTAGGGACAGGGATGGGGCAAAAAGAAATAGAGCCATAAACAAATGCAGGGTAATGAGTACCAATGCCCATAGTCTAGGTAAAAAGCTCCCTGAAATGGTGGCCTTGATGGAAGAGGGATGCCTGGATATTGTGACAGTCACAGAAACATGGTACACAGAAAACCATGACTGGGATGTCAACATACCAGGGTACACAATCTACAGGAGGGACAGGGAGAGAAGAAGAGGAGGAGGAGTAGCTCTCTATGTAAGGGAAGTGATTAAAGCAACAGAACTAAAGGGTAAAGAAGGAGGGGAGGAGGCACTGTGGGTCACCCTGGAGACTGGAAATGGCTCCACAATCTGTACAGGGGTTGTATACAAACCCCCATCTCAGGGGGAGGAAACGGACAAGGAAATGATAGAAGGCATCTTTGGGATGGCAGAGAAAGGGGAGATATTGCTGAAGGGGACCTGAATATGTCAGATGTTGACTGGAGCACCTTTGCTGCAGCCACATCCAAGAGCAGGGCCATTCTCGATGCCCTACAGAGGGCGTGCCTCAGACAGCTAGTTTTGGAACCCACTCAGGAGAGAGCAATCTTAGACCTGGTACTCTCTAATGGGGACAGAGAGAGGATCTCTGATCTTGAAGTAAGTAGCCATCTGGGAAACTTAGCTGTAGAGTCAAGCCATACAAAAGTGAAGGTACTGGACTTCAGGAGGGTTGAGTTTGTCAAAATGGGAGAGTGCCTCAGAAAAGCACCAGCAAACAGGCAAGAAGGTGGGGTGGAGCAACAATGGAGAAACATCAAAACTGCCATCGCAGAGGCAACAAGGCTTTGTGTGAAGCAAATAAACAAATCAAAATGTAAGAAAAAAGCCCTATGGTTCTCAAAAGAAGTGGCGGGGAAGGAAAGGGAGAAAAAGATAGCAGTCAAGAAGTATAAGGAAACACAGAAGGAGCAGGACAGAGAACTGTGCCAGTTAAAGCAGAAGAAAGCGGGTAAGGCAGTCAGAATAGCAAAGGCCCAAACTGAGGAAAAGATAGCCAACTCGGTTAAGAAGAGGGATAAAACCTTTTATAAGTACATTAGGGAGCAAAGAAAGACTAAGGCAGGAATACTGAGGCTGAACAAAGAGGAAGGTGCTAGAGCGACAGTGTGAAAGCAGGGATACTGAATGAATATTTCTGCTCAGTATTCACAATGGAAAAGCAGGGAGAAATACCTAATCCGGTCAATAGAAGCACTCTGGATGGGGGGGGGGGTTGATATTAGTCCTTTTACAGAAGAAAGGGTTCTGAAAGAACTCTTAAAACTGAAGGTGGATAAAGCAATGGGGCCTGATGGGATTTACCCCAGAATTCTAAAAGGACTAAGGGAAGAACCAGTAACACCACTGACTACCCTTTTTAATAAATCATGGGGGGATGGTGTGGTACCTGAGGACTGGAGAAGGGCAGATGTGATTCCCCTTCACAAAAGTGGGAGCAAGACAGAAGCAGGAAACTACCGACCTGTCAGTTTGACCTTAGTGGTAGGGAAAATGATGGAATCACTTCTGAAGGAAAGAATTGTTGAGTACCTAGAGGCCAGTGGGGCACAGGACCCACGGCAGCATGGATTCATAGTGGGAAGGTCATGTCAGACAAATCTAATTTATTTCTTTGCCTGGGTGACCAAAGCAGTAGACCAGGGAGGGGCTGTGGACATGGGCTACCTAGACTTTAGCAAGGCATTTGACACAGTCCTGCACAAAAGATTAATAAACAGATTATCCAGTCTGGGAGTGGGTCCCAGGGTGGTAGCCTGGGTAAAACACTGGTTGGACAACAGGACACAGCGGGTAATAGTAAATGGAGTCCACAGTGAAGAAAGCAGGGTTACTAGTGGGGTACCACGGGGTTCAGTACTGGGTGCCGGTCCTTTTTAATGTCTTTATAAGTGACATTGCAGAGGGACTGGAAGGGAAAATATGTCTCTTTGCAGATGACACAAAGTTCTGCAACAGGGTTGATACACAAAGTGGGGTGGAAAGGATGAAGAGGGCTTGGCAAGGTTGGAGGAATGGTCAAATGTATGGCAGCTTAGATTCAATAAAAAGAAGTGCAAAATAATGCACATGGGAAACAAAAATACAGGGGAAGAGTACACAATGGTGGGTGAGATACTGAAAACAACAAAAATGGCAAGGGACCTGGGGGTAGTCATATCAGGCGACCTAAAGATGGGCCAGCAATGTGAGAAGGCATCACCAGTAGAAAATAGGAAGTTGCTGACTCTCTGTACAGACAGTTGGTAAAACCACATCTGGAGTGCTGTGTACAGTTCTGCATACCCCATCTCCACAAGGACATGGACAGGGTGGAGGCTGTCCCGAGGATGGGAACCAAAATGATGCAGGGTCTGCACCAGAAGATATATGAAGAAAGACTAAAGGAACTAAAGATGAATAGCCTTGAGGAAAGGTGGGAGAGGGGGGACATGATTGAAACTTTCAAATACCTGAAGGGAATCAAAAAAGTCCAATAGGGTAGTATCTTTTAGAAAAAGAGATGTGCAAAAACATGGGGGCACAATTTGAAGATAGAGGGGGGATGGCTCAGAGGTAATGTGAGGAAGTATTTCTTCACAGAGAGGGTTGTGGATATATGGAACAGCCTTCCTGAGGAGGCCGTAGAGTCAAAAACAGTGAGGAAATTGAAGAATGCATGGGACAGACATAAGACAATTCTAGTGGGGGGTAAGAGGAAGTAGGCTGTTGGTTAACTAGGATCTGCAGCTTGCCCATTAGGTAGGGAAATGGGCAGACTAGGTGGGCCAAGCGGTCCTTATCTGCTGTCAAATTCTATGTTTCTATGTTTCAAAATACAGTTAGATCTTTTCTATCGAAAGTATTACCTTTGTAAATGCCTAAGTTATATCAGACAGCTGTGTCTGTCTAGAGTCCCAAGATGGTATATGACAAAAAGATCAGACACAAGTATTAGTTTAAACTGTCTCTCCTCACCCCTTCTGTAAGTCACCTAGCTCCTCCTTTTTAAATATAAAAAAGTACAAACAGGATGTCCTATCAGGAGGTATAATAAATGAGGTGACATCAGCAAAAACTAATTTCCCAAATTATGAATCTTTGATCCACCAGTTCCTTTTGAGGTTTACAACCCTGCAATCCCTCACCTAGGTGTGAGATAGCCATGTCCTGTCCTGCAATAAAATGTATATTTAGTTTTCCAACTTCAAAGCAGCAACAAATCATAAAATGGCCATAAAATGCCATTTCTCAAGGAAGTTAATTGCATTACAGAGATCTCTTGGTCAGTTATTGCCTGTGCTTTCACTGAAACCTGGGGTGGGGGGCACCCATGGAAGCACAGGATATCTTATGTGAGACAATCACATACTATATTTTTATATTACAAATATCATACAACAATTATAACCAGCTGGACAAGCTTCACAATCCTCCCCAACTAGACTGAATTTGGGGGCTCTATCCCCTGCAAGGGATGAGATTCCCAAGTCAATTCACTCTTCATATAGATGTGACAGGCCATTGGCGTTCTGATTGGTCGATCCAGCCCTATGTAAGATTGGTATGTCATACCCTTGCAAGGCAAGACTCCATCTTAATAGTCCACATATAGTTTTTATTTATTTATTTTTTTATTTTAGCTTTTGTTGACCGGGTAAGTACACTAGACAAGTAATATGCCTATTTTCAGTAACGACCCGGGAGAGTACAACATAGAGATACAGACATTGTTTACAGTAGCGAGTGAGTACAGCTTAACAACATGTGGGAGATAGTAACATTGTCCCGGTGGTATGGACGGTCATAATACAACTTATGACTGCTGAGGTTATTGAACCCGCGGGAAGAGTGGGTCACATACAGATTTACAACAGGAAGCAAATATACATTTCACGTAAGAGGCAGTTTAGAAAGGCAATGTCCAGGGAACCATGGCAAGGGCAATATGCCCTGGGTCAGGTGCACTGGTGTAGTGGAAGAGTCATGGAGTGCAGCAGGAGTTATCGGGTAGCATCCGAGGGAGGCAAGCTTTGAGGCTGGGAGAGCAACCGTATATGGAAATACTCTAGGGAGGCTTAGGACAGTCACACGCAGGTGCAAGTTTCAGGAAACCCCGGAGGGAGTTACGGAAGCACAGGTGGGAGGAGGACAACTGGGTCGGATCAGGAAGGGAGTTCCAGAGCCTGGGTGCAAACGCGGTAACGTCCCGGCCTCCCATGAGGGTGCGGGTGGAGGGGACCTTGAGCATCCCCCGGGGCCTGGGACCTAAGGTGGTAGGTAGTGGTGTCTGTTGGCGGCAGGAGCAGGGCCAGCTCAGGAGGGGTGCCAGTTCTGACCACTTTGTCGGTAAGGCAGCCCACCCTAAAGTCCAGGTACCTCGCTGGGGAGAGCCATCCAAGTTTATTGTATAACTCACAGCGATGGGGTAGGTGGGGGACAGCAAGGGCAAAGCGACAGATGTTGTATGTCATGTGCCACCGTGCGAGGTGAGTCTGGGGGGAGCGAGCTAATAGGTGCAACCCATAGCTGAGAGGGAAGAAGCACACCTTTCGAGGGCAAGTCTAGTCAAGAGGTGTGAGGTTGAACTTCTATCTCTGTAGGCCAGGCCAAGCTTGGCAGTATACTGTCTGCAGATGTTTAGGAGGTGACTACCCATGTCGAGTTGGGGGTCCAGGGTGACCCTTGGTATTTGGCAGAGTTCACAACAGGGAGGGGGGATCCGTCGGGACAGGAAATCTTTAACACGGCCGATGAGGTTTTGAGTTTGGCTGTGGAGCCAAAGAGCATGGCCTGAGTTTTTTTCAGATTCAGGACCAGTTTATTCTCGGTGATCCAGGTTTGAACTTTGCAGAAGCCATTGGACAAGGCCTTGTTGAGAGTCGCAGCATCTCGGGCATGAGCCAGGATCACCAAGTCATCGGTATAGAGGGTGGAACAGCAGGTGGAGGTCACCGCGGGTAGCTGGTTGATAAAGAGGGAAAAGAGGAGAGGGCCCAATACCGAGCTCTGAGGGACACTGGAGGTCACAGGAAGGGACTCAGAGAGGACTTTATTGAAACTGGTCTGCTGTGTTCTGCCGTGCAGGTAGCCTGTTAGCCAATTCATGGCGAGTGGGGAAAGACCGAGTGACCATAGTTGTAAGCGAAGCAACGTGTAGTCAACAAGGTCAAAGGCTTTGGACAGGTCAATAAATATGGCTCGGAGAGATTGCCCTGATCCATGGCTGATCTTATTCTAGATGTGACCGAGATAAGGACAGTGGTGGTGCTGTGACCTTTGCAACCCATGCTGGGTCGGGGACAACAGCTCCTGGGACTGGATGTACCCGAGATCTGTTCGCCACCACCTTTTCTAGGAGCTACTGAGGATGAAAGGATGGCAATCGGCAATAGTTATCCGGTAGTTTGGGATTGCCTTGTTTCAGTACTGGGACAATCCTGGCCTCTTTCCATATATCGGGAAGGTACCACTTCAAGGGATAGATTGAAGATGTGGGCTACTGGGTGGGCAAGATGAACAGTACCAAGCTTGAGGAGCTTATATCATGGTTATCTGGGCCAGGACTGGAGTGTGGGAGGCCGCCAGAGCCTCTGGGTGTCCAGCAGTCACTTCCTGAGGTTAAACGCTGTCTCGGGGGGAGACCCTCCCACCCAGATGAGGAGGGAAGGAGGGGCCAGATCTGTTAGGCGAGAGGGGAGCCGTGATGGCAGAGAGATCTGTGAAATGGGTATTTAGGGAGTTGGCAATGGTATGGGGGTTCGTGCAGGAGACCCCATTGATGAGCATATCGGATACTCCTGATTGGGAGGGTCCAATAACAAGAGATTTTAAGTTCTTCCAGAAGCTCCTGGGATTGTTGGCAGAGCAGAGTAGAGCGGACTTGCAGAAGTCGCTTTTTGCAGGCCTGATGGCCTTTTGCAGGTGTTTCTCAGGTGTCTGTATGTTTGGAGAGAGGTGGGATCACTGGATCTTGAAGTGAGCCCAGCACTTGTCTCGCCTCCCGCATTTGGGCCAGGAGATCCGCATGTAGCCACGGTGGCTGGATCCCCTACCTCCGCGGGTGACCTTAGGGGCATGCTTATCTTGCAGGAACCCAAGATGGTGATGAAGGAGGAGGTAGCCACTGAGGGGTCAGTGGCCCAGTACACATCGGATCAGTCAGTAAGTCGAGGTCTTCCAGGAACTCCCAGGGTTGAACCTGGAGTAGTTCCTGACGGTAGGATTTTGTGGGGGATCTTGGGGGAGATTTTCCAAACACAGTAGACCGGTGAGTGGTCAGAGATAGAATCCGCAGTGTACCTGCTGAGGAGATTCTATCCGGACGGTTGGACATGATCCAGTCCAGTAGGGTACCAGGGATCCGTCATTGACCGCCTGGTTGTATCCTGATAAGTTGGGCCAGATTAGAGTTAGCAAGTAGGGCCTCAGATTGCTTCAGGCCACCTCCAATCCAGTTGAGGTTGACGCCCCCAGGATAAGGAGTTCACTGTCCCCAACACTGGGACCAACGGAGTCTAGGAGGTGGGTCAACTGGGGAGCCCACCCTTGGGTGGGTTGTATGTGCACACCAGGCGCAGTTTCTTTGTGTTCCCATGTAGGAGAAGACGTGAGTACCTCGCACTGGGACTCTGGGGTTGGTGGTGGGACAAGGAGACATTGAGATGACACTTGTGGTAGATCAATGTGCCTCCCCCCCTTTTACCCCCCGCTCTGTCCAGATGAGTAAACTCGTACCCAGGTAGGGTACAGGCAGAGTCGGGGATAGAGGGTTTTAACCAGGTCTCTGTCAGCCCGAGGATATCGGGTTTGTAGAAGGACATCCATGCGACCAGTTCATCTCGGTTGTGTAGCAGGCTCCGAATGTTAAGGTGTGCTATTTTTAAGCCCTTGCCCACACCCCATACAGAGCGGGTGTTCTGAGGGTTGTACGGACCTGGGTTCATTTCGATGTCACCCACCAGTAGCAGTGTTGAGAGAAGGACCCATTGGAGGTACCACTTCGTGGTGGTTAGACCGGCTGGGGAACTCTTGGCCCGGGAGCATGGAGACTTGGCTGAGAGCTGGGACTCAGGAGGACTGGGCAGCATTTGGGACAGCAATGAGGCATCGAGGTCCGAGGGGAGATGTGGGGGGAGATGCCAATTATCTCACAGGAGGAGGACCACCCCCAGTATCCCCCATGTGATGTAAGGGGGGAAGTGGCTGTATGGAACAGGGAGCGCCCTTGGGCAGGACCGGCTGGGGCCAGCATCCTGTGGGGGCAGACATCACACCCATGAGCAATGTCAAGGGGACAACAGAAACAGGCAAGCAGGGCAGGAAAAAGAGAAAAAAAAGAAAAAAAAAAAAAACCAAAGACCAGACAGTGGGGAACAAATTATACAATGGTACATGACAAGAAATTAGGCAGTGCACAAGCAGAGGCAATAACACAAGCAAAAGTCCAATAAATCAGCACAGACAGGAGAGTTGATCAAAAGTCCAATAAATCAGCACAGTCAGGAGAGTTGATCATGAAAAGAGGCTGCTCGGTGGGAAAAGTCCATTAGTCAGCACTGGCTAGAGGGCTAAACGTAGGAGGAACTGCACAGAGGGAGGATGCATCAGACCCACCAGGAATGACAGGTTGGACCGCCCCCACAGGCTGATTGGGGAGAAGTTCCTCCCAGGAGGCAGGACCAAAACTGGCATATAGGAACGCCTTCAACCAGGGGTGGTGGGAGGGCTTCACAAAACCTCTCGTTTGTTGATCGAGCTGCTGAGTAGGCCCGCCGGAGCTGCAAAGCCCACGGCACCTCAAACTCGGCTAAGCGGCAGTTAGGAGCGCGGGGGGGGGACCTTCCAGCACCAGGTCACCCACGCCTCCCCACCAGCGCGAAACGGCGAAAGTCTTGAGTTTTTCCTATTTATGTCGGCCAAACCAGTTGTTTGTGGTCAGTTTGTACCTCAGAATGCTGCCTGTATAAATATGGCTCTAACTTCTTTAGGGCCCACACTATAGCAAGATACTCTTTTTTCCACAGTAGAGTAAGCCTGCTCCCTGGGAAGTAACTTTTTACTCAGGTACACTACGGGGTGATCTTTCCCTTGGTTGGATATCTGACTCAGTACTGCCCCAATATCCACATCTGAGGCATCAGTCTGGACTATAAAGGGTCTGCTATAGTCAGGACTTGTCAATTCACGGGCATTGCACAGTGCCTCCATCAGTCTGGTAAAGGCTTTTTCACAGGCTACTTCCCAGGTAATTTTCTTAGGCATCTTTTTCTTTACTAGGTCAGATAGGGGAGCACCCAGGGCACTGTAATTGGGTACAAATTTCCTATAGTACCCTGCTGTCCCTAGAAAACTCCTGACCTGCTTCCGCATTTCTGGTCTGGGCCATGCCTTGATCATCTCTATTTTTACTTGGTTGGGACGGAGCTGTCTCTGGCTTACAACATGCCCAAGGTATGCCACTTCAGTCATGGCCACCTGGCACTTCTCAGCTTTGAATGTGAGCTCAGCCCTCTGTATCCTGCCCAGCACTTCCCTAATGTGGGGCAAGTGTTCCTCCCAGCTGGCACTAAAGATGGCAATGCCATCCAGGTATGCCATGGCGTACTCCTCAGCATCATTTAACACCTGATTCAGCAACCTTTGGAAAGTGGCCAGGGCGTTCTTCATTCCGAAAGGCATTATTTTAAATTCAATTAAGCCTATCAGAGTGATGAAGGCCGACCTGTCCTATCTCTGTCAGTTAACTCTACCTGCCAGTACCCCTTTGTCAGGTCAATAGTCATAAGGTATGTCGCCCCTCCCAACTTGTCCAGGAGTTCATCCGTTCAGGGCATCAGGTGGGCGTCTGACTTTGTGACTGCATTCAGTCCACGATAGTCCACACAGAATGAGTAGAGCCATCTGGCTTGGACACAAGGACTACGTGTGAGGCCCAGGAGCTGTAGGATCTCTAGATTACCCCTAAATCCAGCATTTCCTCCACCTCCCTCCTAATGTCCTTTTGGACAGCATCTGACACCTGATATGCTGTCCGCCGTGTGGGTGTCTGTGTCCCTGTCTCCACATCATGCGTTGCTAAGGGGGTTAGTCCAGGCTTGGTGCTAAACAGTGGGGCAAAGTCTGCTAAAACCTCCCTTACTTCTTGGATCTTGTCTGGGGCCAGCTGGGGTGACAATTTAACTGCCTCCACAGAGGACTCCCACTTGCTTTCTTCCAGCAAGTCCAGAAGGAGGTCTCCGTTATCCGTCCCCTCCCTTGGACTACATACTGCAAACACATGTCAGCCCTATTAGCATATGGCTTCATCATGTTGACATGGTACATTCTTTCTGTATGTCTTCTGTCAGGTAATTCTATGATATAGTTCACCTCATTTACTTTTCTAATGATTTTGTATGGTCCTGCACACTTAGTCTGCAGCTTGTCTTTCTGGACCAGAATAAGGACCATGACTTCCTGACCCATTGTGTATGAGCGAGCTCTGGCTCTGCGGTCATACCACACTTTTTGTTTTGGTTGGGCAGCTGTCAGGTTGCTCTGGACTGTCCCCGTAAGCTCCTTCAGCCTTTCCCTAAACCTAAGGATGCAATCCACTATGGTAGTTCCCTGGGTAGTGTGCTTGCCTTCCCAGTCCTTCTGGATCAAGTCTAGGTGCCCACATACCTGGTGTCCATACAAGAGCTTGAAGAGAGAAAATCCTGTTGACTCTTGGGGCACCTTACTGTATGCAAACAACAGGTGGAGAAGGTATTTCTCCCAGTCCCTCCCATGCTGTTCAGAAAATGCTTGGAGCATTGACTTCAGGATACCGTTAAATCTTTCCACAAGCCCATTGGCTTGTGGGTGATAAGGTGTCATGCATCTGTGCACCACTCCACATTTTTGCCACAAACATTTCATCAGGTCCGACATGAAGGAACCCCCTTGATCAGTGATAACCTCCTGCAGAAACCCAACATAGGAGAAAATCCAGAGTAAGGCATTTGCCACTTTGACTGTCCTCAGTGAGGATACGGCAAGTGCCTCTGGATACCAGATGGCATAATCCACCACAGTCAGGATGAACCTCTTCCTGGAGGAGCTGGGGTATTTAAAGGCTCCACAATATCCATTCCCACCCTTTGGAATGGCTCCTCCACTATGGGCAATGGAATTAGGGTGGCTTGGGTTTTCTTACCTGCCTTCCCTATTTCTTGGCACCAGTGACAAGACCTGCAATACTCCTTCACCTGCTGGGTGAAGTTGGGCCAATAGAAATTCTGGGCCAACCGCTGTGTAGTGCACATTATTCCCAGATGACCAGACAAGGGAATATCATATGCAATCTTGAGCAACTGCTCACGGAACCCCTGGGGAATGACAAGCTGCCTGCCTATCACCCCTCCCTCTGTCTTTACAGCCTGCATATACATCATTCCATTTTCCCAATAAATCTTATATTTACTGTCACCTCCCTGTGCTCCATCAGAGTCTGCCCAGGCCCTCAGCTTCTCTAGACTAGAGTCACTCTTCTGAGCAGCTGCAAAGTCCTGACACATTCCCAAGGCATAGGACAGGTACCCTTCAGTATCTAAAGTAGGGTCCCTAGCACTAGCATCAGGACATTCAGAATCACTGTCATCCCTAACCCTCTGACAATGGGTCACCCCTCCTTCTTCAGAGTAACCCTCTGTAGCTGTGTGTCTAACTGCTACTGGGGAAATTCCTACCCCCTTTTCATTAGTCTCCATATTAGGAGACATAGGCTGGGGAACCAGCCTCCCAGTGGTTTCCACAATGGCTTCTCTGCAGTCCAGGGAACTACAGTTTTCCTTTGTCACTTGGCTATGGGTAACTGCACACACCATCCCCTGTTTGAGATTGTTGCCAAGGAAGACATCAACTGCTAAAGTTTTGGCTACAGCCACCTGTTGCACACTTCCCCCATTTCACCCCAGTCTAGGAGAACACTAGCGAGTGGCAATGTCTTCTCCTCCCCAGTGAAGTCTTGTACAGTTACAAATTCATTGGGTATAAGCTGACAAGGCTCTACCAGATCCCCTTTTACCAATGTCAGGGATGCCTCTCTGTCCCTTAACCCTTGTGTCTGTACACCATTCACCGTGACTGGGTTCATATGTTCCCTCATGTTCACAAGCATGCTTCCAGGGACACACAAACAACCCACTTCTTTTCTAGCCCCATTTTGTGTATTGCTCATCCTTTTGGGACACTGTCTGGCAATATGCCCAGTTTCTTTACAAACCCAACATTTGTTTCTTTTCTCAGAAAAATCTTTTCTTTGAAACCTGGAGCTAACTGGTTTTGGTGGAGGCAGTGAGGGTTTTAGCTGCCCTGAAGGCACACTTTTCCCTTTCTGTGCTGCCACACCCACCCCATTCAATCTCAGAGCAGGTCTGTTCTTGGTGAGAGTTCAGCGGCCTCTTGCACTGTTTTGAGATCTCGGTACTCCAGCCAGGTTTTCAACTCTGCTGGGTATGCCCCAAAAAACTGTTCTAATGATATAGCATTTTAAATTTTTTCTAGAGTTTGCTTCAATTCCTTCCCACCAACGTTTTACACACTGACATTGTTTCATGGCTAGCTCCTCATAGCTCATAACAGGGCTTCTCCTGAGCTTACAGAATTTAGCTCTGTATGCTTCTGCAGTTAAATCAAACTTTTTTTAAAAGTGCAGCTTTAAGTTTGCTCTAATCATTACTGTCATCATTGTCCATCTCACCCAATGCATCCTGAGCTTTCATGGGAAGTAGCAGGGATAGCTGGAAGCTCCAAGACCCTCTAGGAATATTTGCCTGAATACAAACTTTTTCAAAGGAATTTAAAAAGGCATCCATATCCTCACCCCCTTTAAATTCAGCTATCAATTTGGAATTCAATTTGTAACCCAGTCCTGTAGTTTCAGTAAAATCCAAGCCACTTACCTGCTCTGGTGCTAGTGGTTGGAGTCGTAGCTTCTCCTGCTTATGTTGCCTCTGGTGCTCATGCTCCCCATGGTCCACCTCTTGCTGTTCTTGCTTCCTCTTCTCCACTGCAGCTCACTGCTCTCGCTTCTATTCTCTCTGGAACTCCAGCTCCATCCTGCATAACTCAGTCTGTAGCCTGATTGCTTCTGGCTCCAGAATGCTGGTGACTTTCCCCCGTTGATGTGACCCTTGGCTTGCACTGGCCCTGCTGTTCTCCTCACTGGATCTGAACACTGCACTGGCCGTTGGCCCAAGGTTTGGTCACTTACAGTCACAGTCTAAGACTCGATGCTCCTGGCATCTGCTGCCATCAGGGCATCCATGAGATTTTGCTTGGTGCCTCTCCCCTTGTGCAGGACTCCTCTCTCCTTGCACAACTGCTTGAGGTAGTCTGCAGTGTGCTCACTGTAGTTGGAAGCCATCTTCTTCCATAACTACAGCTAGTCAAACTTGCACTTTGAAAAAAAAAAATAAAACAGGTACAGCAGGAACTTGACTATAAGCAAAATAATATAGTTCTGCTTCTTTTTTTTTAAATAAATCACTGCCTTATTTTGCAAGTGAGCTGTACAATATTAAGCTGACACACTGAACAGTTAAAGCTTGTGTTACCAAATTTATCGCACCATTGTCAACCAAATCTGTCACAAATGCATTCAGCAGGTCAGGCCCTCTGCTCCCACAGTGCCAACCTCAGAGCACAATAGTGTGAATGGGTAGCATACAGGGTAACCCTCATGTCTGCTTTTGGGTCTGAATCACTTTTAATCTCAAGTTCTGGGGGGATTTGGACTGTGAACCTTATGCTAGCGTACTCAATATGTATATGTATACGTATACCCAATATGTACAAGCTCAGATACGTACCCTCTTTTGGGATTGAGGTACAATCTTTTGCCAGGGGCACCAAGCCAGGCTTACAAAATCAACCCTTAAAACTCTATAAAAAACCTTAGGTATATTCTTACCTTTTCCCAGTTTAGTAACACCATCAAGCTGTTTAACAATTGTCTGACTTAACCATCTATACATCACATGCAAAAAAAGAACTGGCAGACACCAAGGCAGTCTTTTCAAATAAAAGATGCTTTACTAAAAGATGATAAAAATATTGAAAAATGTAAAGACAGAACAATATATCAAAGAGCATCACAATCACATAAAAGAAATCCAAGGAAAACTACAGAACAAACTCCTATCAAAATACAGTTAGATCTTTTTTATCTAAAGTATTACCTTTGTAAGTGCCTGAGTTATATCAGGCAGCTGTGTCTGTCTAGAGTCCCAATATGGTATGTGACAAAAAGAGCAGATACAAGTATTAGTTTAAACCGTGTCTCTCCACACCCCTTCTGTGAGTCATCTAGCTCTTCTTTTTTGAATTAAAAAAAATACAAACAGGATGTCCTATCAGGAGTTATATTAAATAAGCTGACATCAGCAAAAACTCATTTCCCAAAAATGAGTCTTTGATCCACCAGTTCCTTTGAGGTTTACAACCTTGCAAGCCCTCACCTAGGTGTGAGATAGCAGTGTCTCATCCTGTAATAAAATGTATATTTAGTTTTCCAACTTCAAAGAAGCAGCAACAGGTCATAAAAAGGCCATAAAATGCAATTTCTCAAGAATGTTAATTGTATTACAGAGCTCTCCTGGTCAGTTATATCCTGTAGTTTCACTGAAACCTGGGTGGTGGGGTACCCATGGAAGCATAGGATGTCTTATGTGAGACAATCACATACTATATTGTTATATTACAAATATCATACAACAATCATAACCAGTTGGTCAAGCATCACAATACCGGTTGAGGATATACAGTGAGGGTGGGAAGAGAGGATCCAATCAATGAGGGAGTGATTAGAGGATCGGGAGTTGTAGCGGGTAGGCTCCATGATCAGCTGAGTGAGGTTTAGGGATTCTAATTTGGAGGTTGTGGTCTTAGATGAAGGTGACAGCTGGTCAAGGTTGTAATCTCCTAGGAGAATTAGTTCACCAGATTGAGCCAGTGTTAGGAGAGCAGATATGTATGCTGTTAAAACCTCTTGACCAAGCTGAGGGGAAGCATAGACTACCCCAATGAAAGTGGGGAGAGTATGGGGAAGGGAGAAATTAGCTAGTATTGGTTCATGGTATCCTGGGCAGGATTCCTTTTTCATTACTGAATAAGAGAGGTGCTGTCTTATGATCATGGCTACTCCACCTCCTCTTTTGCCACAGTCCTGCCTTAGGATTTGGTATCCAGCATTTTAAAGTGTCCAATTTTGGGAGGATACTCCAAATGTTTATGTACATGATCTTTAGGCTTTTGTGAGTGGAGTGTTGTTGTGGAGATGTAGGGGCCAGGGTTCCTTTCAATGTTTCCTGCTATTAATAATAGGAAAAAAAGCACAGAGAAAGTAGCAGGCAGTTTATAATCTTTGGTGGTATTGAGGGCAAAGTGGTATATGCCTGGAGCAATGAATTAGAGTGATGCTGCAACGTACTGTATATGGGCTGGAAGGAAGCTAGGCGAGATTAAGTGAAAGGATGGAGTGGGGAGGGTCCAAGTAGGCAAGGCAGGAGAGAGATGGTGGTTCTGAAGGAGGGGAGCTAAATAAGCAGGGGGAGGGGAAGGAGCACCCATGTGGTGGGTGAAGGGAGGAGGGGAGGAGAGAAGATTGGAGAGGATGCACAGAAAAATGAGACACGAGGTTGGAAGCAAGCTAGCAATCACTGGGTTGCAGGAAATGTTTTAGATCATACAATGTATGTAGGAGCACTTGGAAAGGTAGTTAAAAAAATAGCTGTGGAATTAATTTGTAGCTCCTTTAAGGCTCGGCCACAAATTAGAATTAGCCAATAACAGAGCAGCACCATAGGGTAGGTAGAGCAAGTGTATGAAAAGTGCCGGGCAGGGGTGGGTGGGCAGGAGAAAATATCAGTCCAGCAAAGCTTAGAGTGCAGCCGAAGGCAGTTCAAGGTGTGGCACAGCAAGCTCAGAGAAGTTGGCCAGCTAGGCTGGGATTCAATGCCTGCAAAATGATTGGCTGAGCAAATGAAAGAACTAAGGCCCCTCTAGTGTCAGATCTTTATAATCTGCTAATGGGAAGCTGGACACAAAAAAAAAAAATGTAAGCCAGCACAAGAAATGTGAGCCAGCACTGTAATGTCCTCAGCCACCACTTCTCTGTCTCGGTCTCTCGGTCTACAGTGCTAATTAAAGCTAATTAAAGCTGAGTAGGTGTATGGACTTTAAACATGATAGCTATAAGAATAGAGAGCCACCCACGAGGATATGGAAAAGGAGGAGGAAGGTGAGAATGTTGGGCTAATTTTTTCCATACATTAGAATGGGGGATCCAGAGAGAGGCTGGTTTATATTACATTTGTGGGAAGAGTTATTCCCCCACATTGAACCTCTGACTAAACCCTTCCATTCAATGTTTGTGGAATAAAGTGTGTTCATGCTTGTGCATACTCTGTTGTGGCTTAACTCTATTGCTATTGTTGGTATGACTTAAAGTTGGATAAGTGTATGGACTTTAAACTTGATAGCTAAAGGAATAGAGTGCCCCCCAAATTATGCTGATAACCTCCAACTCACAGAGAGTATGACCAGTAATACGCAGAAGGAAGAAAACTCTAGGGTTGAAACCTCTGAGGACCCATAGTTTCTGATCTGCCCATCTGCTGGGCATACTAGGAGGAGATGATAGAAAACGCTACTCTTATTTCTGAATTTGGGTTTGGAATGTAGGTTTCATAAGCTGATGAATTCCATCTTCTGAGCTTCTTTATAATATGGCTGGGGATATTATATCTTGAAGCTGATGATGCTGCTTCAATTCTGAAAGAGTGCCCAGAATATGGACTGAGTCCCAGCTGATGAAGGAATATTCTAATATGGTCTACAAACCAGTTTGCAGTCATTGGAGTATTATAGATTGAGGTAAGTAAGGGCAGAGAATGATTTGATTCAAAATAAAAATGCATGTTTGTCCAATTGAGTGACCAGGCACCATTTGTTCTTAGAAGGAAATATGGGTGTGGAAACTCCTTTGTGAACGCAATATGTTTTCAATCAAAGTAGATGCTGGATATAGTAATGATCTTGTTTTCAAAGAACGGATGTTTTAAGGAATGTAGAGGAGGCAGATGAGACTGAAAATTCTCCGGGTCTAAGAAATCTGTAAAAGGCTAGGCCTCTAGCAGTGGAATTGATTAAATTGGGCTTGGGATCAAAAGGATTCGAATCTAATAGGTCCAAGAGGCTTCTCATTAGAAGTCCTTCTATGTGAAGTCTTTGAGGAATTGTGATTGGAGCTACTGTATGAAAACCCAGCAAGAGAAGTTTCCCAGATGGATTAGAAAGAATTGATGGAGCAAAAAGAGCATATTGAGAATGAACAAATTGAATTCCAGCAACATATTGTTTAATGGTACCATGAGATAGGTTTAAGGCTTTTTGACATAGTGTCATAAATGGTAAAACATGATCAACTGAGATAGGAGTAGTGTATGGTGTTTTTGAGGCACAGAATGAGGCACATTTAAACCAGGCTGTAGAATAGGTAGATCTTGTAGAAGGGGCTAATGTTTCCCACATGATTGTGAAAGCTTTGTGCTGATAGAATTTATGAGATCCTGTAAGAAAGAGGGAGAAGACATTTCTGGATCCACTTCCGGACATAACTGGTGGAATACCTGAAACTGAAAGAGAGACAATGCATCAGCAGCCTTATTGACATGCCAGGTATAGGAAAACATTGGATGGTAAAATTATGGTAAAATGAGAGCCAGGTCAACTTTGAAATGAATATCATTATGGACAAGGATGAGGAGACACCTTTGTTGATAGTGTTTACGGTACTGTGATTGTCTGAAAAGATAGAAACTGACTGATGAGTCCATAAATGACCCCATAGAAAAGCAATGGCTGCAATGGAGTAAATTCTGAATAATGACGTAGTAAAGGAAAATTCAGGAATTGACAGAATATCTGGTGGCCAAGGGACAGCAAGCAAACTGGGAAAAAATGGCAGCAAATCCATATGTAGAGGAGACATCTGTATAAATCCTAGGGTGCAAGTCTGGTGAACGGTCTTTACAAAACATAGAACATCCATTCCAATGAGCCAGGAATAAAGACCATATAGCTAAATCCGATCTCACTACAGCTGTAATTTGAATGAAATGGTGGAGTTTCTCAACTGAAGAAGCTTAGCTTAAAAGGTAAGACATGGACTTCTGGTGATGTCACAGGTCTGATGGCTGCCTGATCGCGGATCTCCGGGAGCAGAGGGAAAATAATTACTACAAAATAGACCCCAAAGTACAGTGCTGATCATGGATTTCAGTCTGCGGAAGTATCGAGTATGGATAGCAACCATTCCAGAAAAAACAAACACAAGTGACGAAATTAAGAGCTCGGATAGAGGACGATTCTTCTTTGAGCCTACCTTCAGAGGACCACCTGAGATCCCCAATGCCCAGCATGGATGGAGGAGAGAATTGACCAGCACCAACAGATCAGTCCCTCATTTTATCAAAACTCAACGGAATCAACAAGACAGTGCTATGTATCGAATCCTCCATGGAAGACCTCAGGGCGGACCTGAAAAAAAATTAAAAAATGTACCACAGAAATTGAAAAGACTATTGGAGATCTCACAGAATCCGTGGACTGACATGATCTTTGCTGCACCTCCTCACCTGGTAAAGAGAGCTCCAAAGCAAACTGGAAGATCAAGAGGGTTGGGCAAGGAGAACAAATTTTCATATTCATAGAAACATAGACTTTGATGGCAGATAAGGACCACTTGGCCCACCCAGTCTGCCCATTTCCCCTACCTACTAGATAAGCTGCAGATTCTAGTTAACCAACAGCCTACTTCCTGCAACCCCCCACTATAATTGCCTTATGTCTGTCCCATGCATGTTTGAATTCCCCCACCACTGTTTTAGACCCCACAACCTCTCCAAGAAGGTGGTTCCATGCGTCCACCACTCTCTCCGTGAAAAAAAAATTCCGGGGGGGAGCTAATGAGTAGCTAACTGAGCGGTCGTGTTTCTTGCTTGCTCTGCATGGGCAGCCATTAATTAATAATAATTTAATGGTATAATTTACTCCAAGAGGCTAAAACTATATAGTCAGGTGGAAGAAAGCGCGATGGATGAGTTTTTAACCCCCATGCCATCCAAAAATCAGCGGGCGACCGGGAAAACTGGGAAGAAGTGTGCGTCTGCCTCTGTGAGTGAAAACACGGGCCTAGTCTCATTTTCGGCTGCCAAAGTCGTGGCGTTAGGGAAGGAGCGCTAATGGGCTAGTAATTGCAGCTCCTTTAACCGTGCTTAATTAGGTTGGAGAGGATAAGTTGGACGGCGGGCTGCAGGAGCTGCTGGAGCAACAAGCGCAGCAAGGCACCAGGCTTACGGAGGCAGAGGAAAGAATCTCTAGGTTGGAGGATGAGGTGCTGATGGTTCCTGGGCAAGTTCGAGCCCTCCAGAAGGAAATGGAGGAATTCAAGGAGGCTTATGATTATCAAGAGAACTACCATAGGAGGCTGAACCTGCGCTTAAGAGGGCTTCCAGAGGGGCAAGAGGGTAGTGATGCCCTGGACTTTTGTAGCAGGGTCCTAACAGAGCTGTTGGGCCTCAATATGAAGCATGGCCAGGTGAAACTGGAAAGAGCACATCAGGCAGTTATGCCGCGGCCGCCGGCGGATGAGCCTCCCCGCCAGATTATCATGCGGTTTCATAATTTCCAAGACCGGGAGGCGATCCTGAAGGCGTACCGAGTAAAGGGCTCCCTGAGTTTTGAAGGTCACTGGTTGTTCCTCTCACAGGATTATTTGGCATGCCTGCTGAAGAAAAGAAAGGCATTCAACGGGCTTATGGCCCAGCTGAGGAGCTTGAAGGTGGAAAACTTTCTTGTGTATCCTGCAACACTCAAGATTAAGCATGAAGGGGCGACTTACTCCTTTTGGGAGACTGAGAAAGCAGAAGAGTTTGTGAAGGTTTTGAGAAGGGAGGTGAACTGAAGACCAGCGGGAGAATGAGGAAGAGCTGGATAGCTGGGCGGAATAGAGTTTGGTGCATAAGTGCTGCACTCTTGCTGGTTCATGTTACTTGTTAACTGTGAGCTGTTTGCGCCATTGTGCTTTGTTCATCAGAGGAATTTATGGTTCAGAAGGGATAGTGACTGGGTTGGAGGGTATTGACATTCATTGGACACTAGAAGGCTGGGATGGCTGAAGACGAGGCTGTGAAGTATCTCCCCTTGCATCCCCCTCGGACCTCTGCTGTACTGTAAGTCCCAAAAGGACATGTGGATGAGGGGACTGTGGAGAGTGAGGCCTCTAGGCCGCATGCCTGGTATCAATAAGGTAGGAGCGGGGGCGGGCCTAGCATGTGTAATTTGATGGCGCAGCCTGGCCCTCGCATCCTCGGTGTCCTGTTATACCTCTTATCTTTGCATGCTCCTGTTGATTTCTGTACTGGAGGGGTGTTTGTAAGGTAATACAATTATGAGGGAAGAGCCTGCGGAGGCAGATTATATGACAGAGTTGGGGGTCGGGGGGGTCGGGAACATTCAGGCTGGACAGTGGAAGCAGGGCAGTTACCCTGCAGGGGTAAACTAAAACTAAAGCTGCTGAATATATCCCAGGTTGCTTCATGGTGTTCCCTTCTGTCTCCTCTGCCTCTCATCCCCGCTATCATACACCCCTCATGGGTGTCCGAGGGGGATGGGGCTGCGGAGCATGAGATTAGTGGATCGGAGGTTCGGGTTTTGCAGGGAGAGGGCAGGGGCAGATTGGACGCATCCTAGTGATTGGCGCGGCCTAGCCCTCATGCCCTCAGTGCATCTGCATGGCTCCAGCTTTCCCTGAGGGAAGGGGGTGGGCAGTGGTGTAATGGGGAGAACAGATACCAGCACAAGTAGTGTGAGGGGCTGGGGATAAGGGGAGAGGGGAGGAATTAAACCTTGCTACAAGTCGGGGGAAGTGCTCAACCAAAGGGATATACTTTGGGGGACAGGGCGGGGATAGGATAGACCAAGGAGTCTTCTCTTATTGCTGGTTTGTAGTGGGGAGAGGCAGGGGGTGGGATGGGGCAAGATTAGAGGCAAAGGGACGGAATGGGCCACTAGGACAGGACTGTGCCCTCGCTCCTCTGAGGGAGAAGAGCATGTGGGAGTAATGGAATCCTTATGGTGAAGGCAGGTTGACACACTGAGTGATGATACTCATGACCGGGGATTATAAGAATGGGGCCTAGAAGAGTGGTTGGGTACTTGGGGTCGGGGGGGGACCGACAGTAAGCAGATAAGCGGAGGGGAGAGGGCAGTGAGAGGGACCTCAGTGGGGAGGGGAGAGGGGAAGATGGATGGATTGATGTCTCATGCCTCTTTTCATTGTTGGAGCCAAGGGGGATGCCAAGATGGAGGGGACTTGGCTGCTGGGGGGAGCAGCGAGACACGCATCTCAGTTGTGGAGGAGTATACTTGAGTGTTTCTTTTTGACTATAGACTTGTGCTATGTTAGCAATTAGTGTAGATGGGGGGGATGGGAAATATGTGTGGGGAGGGCAGGGAGGTGGGCAAGTTGAGGTTGAAAGGTGGTGGGGGTGAGTATATCAGAGTTGTAAAGTTAAAAATGTTAGCAAGAGTAGGGTTATTACTGTTATAACTGCTAGTGTAATTATGTTAGTTTCTTTCTTTTTCAGATGCAGTTGAGTGTGTGGAAATCAGACAATGTGTAAGCTTATTTTAAAGTGTTCTGATACAATGGAAATGTACTGGGGAATGCCGGGTGGAAATAGTTTGGTACCTGAAAAGATGTTTAGGGTGGGATGGGTGATGCAGTGAACCTTAATGTTGTCTCTTGGAATGTAAAAGGCATAGGGAGCCCAGTAAAGAGGACATCACTTCTGACTGCCTTGAAAAGGAGGGGGGCGCAGGTGGCTTTGTTGCAAGAGACCCACCTGACAGCATTGGAACATGCCAAGTTGGTACGGAACTGGGTGAGGAAATGTTTGGCTGCCTCTTACTCCTCTCACAAAAGGGCCGTAGCGATGCTTTTTCATAAGAGCCTGCTCTTTGAAGTGAAAAGAGTTGTGAGGGACCCGAAAGGGGGCAGGTATATTTTTGTCACTGGAACGTGGCGTGGGGAGACACTTACGTTTGGCTGTGTATATGCACCAGCGGTGTATGAACCACAATTTTATACCTCTTTACTGGGTCTACTGACTAGGGAGCAGTTTCCAGGGCTAATTATGGGCGGTGATTTTAACTGGACCATGGATGCATGCATGGCTCACTCTGCAGGAAAGGATCGAGTTACAGAGGCTATGAATCAATGGCAAATTGGAGTAGCAGATTTGGATATGGTGGATGGTTGGAGGGCGGTTAACCCCAGTGCGAGGGAATATACCTTTTACTCTAACCCTCATGTGACCTGGTCTCATCTGGACTATATCTACCTCCCCAGAGGCTGGGTGGGAAGGATAAGGGAGATAGCCCATGGTCCCATCTTTATTTCAGACCATGCCATGGTTATGCTAAAACTGTCAGGGGAAGTGCCTGAGGACAGGCCTGCCACTTGGAAATTTCCTACATACCTAGCCAAAGACTGGGCATTTGGGGAGTACCTGGCAGAGCAGTGGAAGCTATATGTGGAGACGAACTCCGCGAGTGAGGTCCCTAGTACCATTTTCTGGGAGACGGGAAAAGCCTTTATGAGGGGGGCTATAATAGCATATGTAGCTAAAATCAAGAAACAGAGTAGGTGTAAGAGGGAGGAGCTTGAGAGACAAGTGAAGGAGTTGGAGAAGTGGGTAGGGGGAGGAGAAGGAGGGGATGTTACCAGATTGTCAATAACGGCAAGGGAAGCTCTTAATACCTTGTTAAGAGATGAGGCCGGGAAAGCATAGTTCCATTGTCAAAGAAGGGTCTTTGAGTGGGGGAATAAGCCAGGGCCCATGCTGGTGAGGTTGATGAAAGGGGGTAGGTGCTCAACATGAATACTGAGGGTGAAGGATGCAGAGGTGCAGGTCTTTACGAGTTCAAAGGAAATTGCAGAATGTTTTAGGAGTTTTTACGAGAAGTTATATATGGGGCAGAGCATACTGGTAAGGGAGATTGCATATGAGAGTTCTTGGACGGAGTGCCTCTGCAGAGGATTACAGATGAGCAGAAGGAGCTGCTGGGCCAACCCATTTCTAGGGTAGAAATTCTAAGGGCTGTACAGAAGTTGCAGGTGGGAAAGGCCAGTGGGCCAGATGGACTCCCCGTCGAGTATTATAGAATTTTGGGGAGGCAGCTGGCCGACACATTGAGTAAGGTATTTGAGGAGGGAGCGGAGGGGGAGACTCCAGTGTTGCCTGACTCATGTTATGATGCGGATATCTGCCTAATACACAAGGGGGGGCAGGACACGTCGGATTGCACAGCCTACCAACCTATCTCGTTGCCTAATGTAGATCTGAAAATCTTGGTCAAGGTCCTGGCTATTAGACTGGAGAATATACTTCCAGAGGTGATTCCCCCAGACCAGATTGGGTTTATTAAGGGGCGTCAATCTTATCACAATGTGTGTAGACTGCTCAATATTATATGGCGAGCAGGCCGGACCCGTGGGAAAATGGGGGTGATCTCCTTGGACGCTGAAAAAGCGTTTGACAGAGTGGAATGGGATTACCTATTTGAAGCATTGACCCGGTTTGGTCTGGGTGACTCGTTCATCGGTTGGGTCAGGGCTATGTATCTTAGGCCGAATGCATGTGTAATAGTAAATGGATGCCACGCAGAAAGTTTCAGGCTGGGAAGAGGCACAAGGCAGGGATGCCTGCTTCCCCCGGGTTGTTTGTCTTGGTGATTGAACCCTTGGCGTCGGCGTTATGCCAGCATAAGGGTGTGGTGGGAGTAGGGGATGTGGAGGGGAGACAGCATAAGGTGGTGTTATATGCGGACGATATGCTGCTGTTCTTGGGAGACCTGCACAGATCCATGAGGCATTTAATGGGTATTATTGAGAGGTTTACAGGTTTTTCAGGTTATAAGAGTAATGTCAGGAAATCTGAAGTTATGGGTTTCCCAGATGTTGGCCAGGAGGTACAGCAAATGGGATTTAAGGTGGTCTGGACAGACTTTAAATATTTAGGGGTCCGAATAGGGCGACGATGGGAAGAGCTATATAGGTTAAACTATCAACCCCTGATTAAATCGGTTCTGGCAGATCTTAAGTGATGGATGCAGCTTCCTGTGTCCTGGATGGGGAGGATTAACATAATAAAAATGAACATTATTCTCCGAATCCTACAGTATATCCCATGCAAATGTTGCAGGTGGGGCTAACAACGAGAGATGTGAAAAGGTTGGAGAGGGGGTTCTCTGATTTTATCTGGCAGGGTAAGAAGCCCAGAATTAGCCTGAAAAGGCTTAAAGCGGACAGGATTAAGGGGGGAGCTTAACTTTCCGGATTTGGGTGCTTACTATAGGGCGGTGCAGCTTAGGGGAATAGCTGGCTGGGTCCACAGGCAGGAGGTGGCCAGCTGGGTAGAGCTGGAACAAGGGGGAACCCCAGGGAGACTTACAGCCTACCTGCATAGTAAGGGACTTCGGGCATATAGGGAACTGGGGAGCGGTAACCCATTAGTTAGGGAAACATTGGAGGCGTGGGACCATATGTGGTGGCGGAAAGGCTTGGCTCACAGGGAGACTTTGCTATTGCCAATAGTGAAGAATCCCTTCTTTGTGCCTGGGATGGAGGATAGAGGGTTTCTGGAATAGGAAAGGGGGGGAGTAGCTTATGTGGGCATCCTTCTGGAGAAGGGAGAGCTAAGCGAGTTTGACAAGATCAGGCGAGATGTGAGGCTGGGAACATCCCAATTATTCCGATACCTGCAAGTGAAGGCATTTGTGGGGAAGATGGGTATGGGGAACAAGGGAGGGCTGCATCCAAATATGGTAGAGCGGATGGTATGTCAGGCTAAGACGACCCGAAAGGACTCATAGGAAAAGTGGTTAAACAGGATAGGCAAAGTTTGCCGGATCTAACTGGCGCCACAAAGGCCCTTTGGGAGAGGGATTTAGGACAACAAATATCAGAAAAGAATTTGAAATTGGAAGCTAGTCCTGGGGATGCCGGAGGGGATCATTGTGTGTAACAAATTTAATGAGGCCTTCTATAAGTTCTTGCATAGACCATATTGAGCCCCAGTGGCGGTTCATAGGGCGCATCCCGCAATATCCCAGCTGTGTCGGAGATGTAATGGAGGATGAGTACCTTCTTCCACTGTTTCTGGTCATGCCCAGTTTTGGTTAGGTTTGGGAGGAGGTAGTACAAGAGGTAAATAAGGTGTCAGGAGTGCAGTTGCCTCGGGATCGCCTGGTTTGTCTATTTGGGTGGAGGTAGCAGGAGGGGAGGAGGAGTGGCTGCCACTGCCTAGGAGGATAAGAGTTCTGTTTGTACTGGCCAGGCACTGTATTCAGAACACTTGGGTCACTGGGAATGGGCCTACGGTGACTGAGTGGTGAAGAATAGCCATCCGCTCTTTAGCTTTGGAAAGGCTCACATTGCTGATGAGGGATAGGGAGGAATTGTTCTTGAAGGATTGGGCTCCCTTTTTGGCATCCCTGAGTATATCTGAAAACATAATGCTGTGTACAGGGTTGAATATATAAACAACAGTATGGAGGCAAGTCCGAAGGGGAAGGGCTCCTCTCGCTAACTGAGTAGTCACTGTCTAATATGTGTTCATGATACTATTATCTTGCACAAAATTAGAATGAAATGGATATCTTGGGTTTATATGTGGCTAATTGTGAGTACTTGAACATATCCAAAGGTAGAGATGGAAACACACACTCGACTGCATCTATTTATTTGTTGATTGATTGTGTCTACTTGTTATTTGTTATTATTTAGTATTTCTTATGTATTATTAGTTTCAGTTGGGATGTCAGTATGTCTGTTTATGTGGTTGCTCGTTGTTGTATGTCATATATGTATTGTTTGTAAAAGTAAATTCTTAATAAACAGAATATTCAAAAAAAAAAATTCCTCACATTACCCCTGAGCCATCCCCTCTCTGTCTTTAAATTGTGCCCCCTTGTTCTTACACATCTCTTTTTCTGAAAGATACTACCCTCCTGGACTTTGTTGATTCCCTTGAGGTACTTAAAAGTTTCTATCATGTCCACCCTGTCCCTCCTTTCATCAAGGGTATACATATTAAGCTCTCTCAGTCTCTATTTACATGGTTTCTGATGTAGACCCTGCACCATTTTAGTTGCCCTCCTCTGGACTGCTTCTATGCTATCTATGTCCTTGCGTAGATGAGGTCTCCAAAACTGCACACAGTACTCCAGATGGGGTCTCACCAACTGTCTGTACAGAGGGATAACCACTTCCATTTTTCTACTTGTGATGCCCCTCCCTATGCATCCCAGTATCCCCCTGACTCTCCTAACTGACTTCTCACATTGCTTGCCCACCTTTAAGTCATGTGATATGACTACCCCCAGGTCCCTTTCCATTATTGTTATTGTTAGTACCTCCCCTGCTATTGTGTGCTCTTCTCCTGGATTTTTATTTCCCAGGTGCATTACTTTGCACTGCTTTGCATTGAATCTAAGTTGCCATATGTCTGACCATTCCTCCAACCTTGCCAAGTCCCTTCTCATCCTTTCTACCCCCCCTTGTGTATCAACTCTGTTACAGATCTTTGTGTCATCCGCAAAGAGGCATACCTTTCCTTCCAGACCCTCTGCAATGTCACCTATAAAGACGTTAAAGAGGACTGGACCCAGTACTGAGCCTTGAGGTACTCCACTAGTAACCCCCCTTTCTTCAGAATGTATACCATTCACTATTACCTTTTGTGTCCTGTTGTGTAGCCAGTTTGCTACCCAGGCTACCACCCTGGGACCCACTCCCAGGCTGGCTAACTTGATTATTAATCTTTTGTGCAGGACTGTGTCAAATGCCTTGCTAAAGTCTAGATAGGCCATATCCACAGCCCCTCCCTGGTCTATTACTTTGGTCACCCAGTCAAAGAAATCGATTAGATTTGTCTGACATGACCTTCCTGCTTCCAGAGAAATTTTTTGAGCAGCAGCTCTAGGACTGCCTCAAACCAATTTTTATGTTTATCTTTCTCTCTCTCTCTTTTTTTTAATTATTTTAGCACCAAATAATCATCCAATCACACAAGGTAGAATCATATAGTGAGGAGAGGGAAAGGGGGGCCAGCGGATCCCTAGCGTCCCTTATTTATTAAATAGAACAAAAACATTCACTACTTTTAATAATAAAAATCAGCCTGACCCAATTGATCCCACACTCTTTCAGTGGTTTTCTGATTACTACAATAGTAAATATACATTCCTCCGTAATTACATACATATTTCCTCAGCTTCTCGGCTCTAACGATTAGAGGGCTCAGACTAGCATAAAAAAACACCAAACCTCATGCATCTTCATTATATCCTTCCATTAAGGAGTAGAGTAGATGCAAAGCAGAGATTAGTCCTTTTGATGATATTATTCCTCGGTAATTAAATTCATGCCCTTTTGAGCTGAAGAACCCATGTTTAGACCAGAAGGACAGTATGTGCTTGGATGAGTGTCCCCTCTGGAAGTCCTAGAACACAACAGAAGCTCCTTTCAGCTGTAGCTCTTACAGCCCGACTCTTGGTAGTAGCATTGTAAATAGTGAAGGATTCTGTGTGCGTGACGCCATCATTACGTGTATTCCTGTCCAGTTCCAGAGAAAGTCTGGAAGAACAAGACTGCAGACTGTCCCTGCTATGACCCCTTTTTATTGGATTATGCCCTGATGTTAGCCTGGGAATGCTGGAGTGGTGAGATGATACTCTGGATTTGCGAGTAATACCAGGTGTGTGAAGGGGTGGGATCTGTAGATTGACAGCTGCTGCATAGCTATGAGATGTGGAGGTATCCATACTGGAAGCTGACTTTGAATGTTGTGATAGTACATTTTCCAAGGGCTTCTTGCTGACTGCATGTGGACCTTCAGGTGTGCGAGAGGCTCACTCTTTGATTTTGAGCTTGTGTGACGGTTAATCCTAGCAGTTTTTTAACTAATGTTTCTGAGTTCTGGTATTCTTGTACAAATGCCCAGGCCTCCCCCACACTATCACATTTCAGACTTCTCCCCTCATCTTGTTGTATCATCAAAGTTGCAGGGTATTTAAAGAAATAAGGCGCATCATATTTTTGTAAGAATTGTTTAACTTCATAAAAGAATTTCCTCCTGTTTACAATTTATGTGGAGAAATCTTAATAGAAAGTGATCCTCTCCCACCTCCATTAAAGAATTCTTCTCCTTCTAGCTATTCTCAATATTACTTCTTTAGCAGAATATCTTAGGAAGTAGGCAATGATTGGTCTTGGTCTCACACTTTTATTTTTTGGTCCTAGAGACCTGTGAACCCTTCCAATGTCGATGGGCCAGGCCCATTGATGGCATAAAGCCTCTGGCAGCATCTTCTGTAAAAAAACAATAATGTTTGTCCCTTCCAGACCCTCAGGTACCCCCAGAATACAAATATTATTTAGTCACCCCCTGTTCTCAAGGTCATCAACTTTGTTCAATAAATAATCAATCTGAGAACTTTGTTTTTGTACCAGCTGCTCAAAGTAATTCAAAGAGCTTGTTAATTCACAAATTTTACCATCGTTAATGTGTATTCTTGAGGAAATCTCCTCGGCATTACTGGCCAAAGAGGCTGCAGTGTTTTTAATATCAGTCACATCCACCTGCAATCCTTTACGCATTCTCTTAATTTCATCAGTATCATCTTTAGTTGCTGCTGGCTTTAAACTGTCCATACCTGAGTTCATTTTGTCTATTTTTGGTCTGGTGACTGGTGACCCGACACCTGTGGCTCGCATCTCGCTATAATGTGCAGAGCCACCGTCCTTAAACCTAATTGACAGGGCGACCAGTTGCTCTTTGTATCCTAGAAGTTATATCTACTTGTAGCTCTGTAGTTCCGATAATAGATCAACCACTCAGATTATTCTAGTAATAATTTTGACCACAACATAAATCAAATATTGCCAATCGCGATCTGGAGCTACTCTCTTAGCCTGCCATTTGTTGTTAGCGCTAGCTCACGCCCCCTCTCAAAGACTCTTGGTTCACTCATTCCATGTGGTCCCTTGTACCGCATGTTCAGAGTCCCTCTTGGAATATAGAAGTGTTGCAGTGTGCTCAGGCTTGGGGCAGGGGTAGTTTCATTTCATTTCATATTTTATACTTGTAAGCAAGATGAGCATTACTACCTGTTTTCACAAGTGACAAGTTTTTACAAGTTTGGCCCTGTCAAGCTCACCCCATGTTGACTGCCCTCTCTTTGCCCCTCTCAGGTGATGGGGTGGGGACTTGGAGAGGACCCCCCCTTTTTCCCCCTCTCTTTTACACCTATTTCTCTATCTGGATTTCCACTGTACTCCATTCCTCTCTCACCTTTTCCACATGCCTACTCCTCTGTTTACTCTTTTCCACTGCAGTAGATGATAACATATGGGGTCTACTGATTTAATTTTACTCTGGTTTAAAAGCAGCTTGCCCTTGGCTCCCAGGCTGAGAGCTGAGCCGTTAGAACCCACTGCTGCCATTTTGTACTGTGGCAGTGACATCATTTGCTATCACTTAGCCAATTTAGCCCCATGACCTTTGTTGACTAGTCATTAGACTGATCAAGCTTGCTTAGATTGCGAGCACCCTAGCATTTGCTACCTCACTTGAGCACCAAGAGTGGACCATTTCTTATACACCTTGTAAGCAAAAGTTCACTGTCATTCGGTATACTGTGAATATAGTGACCGAATATGGGCACCATATCAAAATAGTGACTCATATTGGGCATTATACCCATGGGCTACCCTGCAAGGGTAGTGACTGCATATGACTGCTACAGTACTGGATAGTGACAGGAAGTGGGGAATAGCAAGGGGAAGGGGAGGGACATGAAACAACTTTTGGGGGATGGGTGCACCTGCTGCTGCCAAGCTAGCTGTGTGGTGTGGCGGTGTGGGTGGCTAGCTGTGGTGCAGCAGGTACAGGGTTCGGGACCAGGAGTGTAAAACTTTTTCCACTGCCTGTGGCTCTGGCACTTAATTTTTTTGTGTGATGTGGGATTTTGCCCCTTCCCTGACATGTACCCCTCTGGAGTTGATAATCCTTATTCAGGGTGGTGCAGAGGCAAAGCCCCTCGCAAACACTTTTTTTCAATTCCGGATGTTGGAGTGCTTGGTGTATATTGCCGATTTGCTTTTTGGTGATATACACTCACCATAATAGTGATCGCTATTCTGACATGGAACGCTGTCATTCCATTATTGCTTGTTTGTTTTATTTAAAGGTTAAGACCATAGAGCATAAGCTCATTTACAGTGGTGACCTTGTCAGCACATTACAAAAATACTACATACATAACATACGAAGACAGACATAAGTCCAACATTTACAATAAGCATTATTAGCTAAAACAGCTACAAGGCCTAAAAAGAGAATATAAATACTTTTTCAATGAAAAAAATAGATAGTGGTTTTCCTTGTTTTCTTAATTCAGAAGGGGGAGTATTTCAGCAGTTTGGCACAAGCTGGCTAAAAAAATGCTGACATTTTGTTTTTGTGTAAGGAACCATCATTTCCTTTAGATGACTTTTTCTCAGAGGAAGATCAATATCTCTGAAAGTGATTTTATTAGTCAGAACCAGCCCCAGACCACATTTATAGGAAGAAATGCATTTGTGAATTTCTCACCTACTAGACAAGGATAGCCATCCTAACTGCTGGCTAATTTTGCAATGTTGAACATATTTTGAGGATTTAAGGATTAGTCTAGCCAAATGGTTTAATAAGACATCGAGCCTATGAAGCCTCTTTGAGGTAGCATTGTTATACAAAATATCAGCATAGTCTGTCAATGGTAGGATTTGCACTTGTACAATAAGCTTCAAAGTTTCTGGTTCAAGGCAGTTTTGGTGTCTGTAAAGACATTCCACCCTTTCACCAACTTGGACCACCAATTTATCAAGGTGTTTGTTACCAGACCCAGTTTGGCCCAGCCAATAACCCAGATATCTATAGGTGTCAACATCCTTCAGGACAGTTCCAGTATCATCCAAAATAACTATCTGGTTAACCAATTTAGTCTACAGGCTGTACCAAAAATCATACACCTAGTTTTAGAAATGTTTAATTTAAATTTAGAGTTCAAGAAAAAAGATTGTAAACTGTTAAAACTGTCCTGGAGAGCACTTTGAACACCACAGATAGAGGACTGAGAAGAATGTATTATGGTATCAGTGGTGTATAGATGGTATCGAGCACCCCCACACTACAACCAAGGTATTTTAAGTATATTAAAAAGAGAAACGGCCCCAGGACAGAGCCCTGAGGCACGTCTCTCTCTTGACTAATAGTGGGGCAGGCTCCACACCACCTACAGCTGTGATCTGATGTCTTTCTGTTAAATAAGAGCAGAACCATTCCAGAGTTAGCCCACAGACACTGTTCTCACAGAGGCGTTGTATTAGTAACTGATGGCCGACTGTGTTGAAGGCCTTGGAGAGCTCGACCAATTATATTGAGAATGTGGTTAAAAGTTGCACCTGTTGTGCATACAGGGTTGTTTTTGCTTTATTTACATGCTGCATGTGCTTGAGTTTTCAGAGGCTGGCACATATTCAGCTGGGTCTGAGGTATGATGTAATCTCGAGGGGGTTGGGTAGCCGGGGGGAACTTAGGAAGCTTATTCTTTGCTGTACATTTTTTATTGCATCATGGGTTCCCTAAAGATCACCACCATGAATGTTCAGGGTCTCAACTGCCCTATAAAAAGAACTAAAATAATAACATATTTTAACTTCATGCGCACTGATGTTGGATTTATTCAAGAAACTAAATCATTCGATGCAGTGCATTTAAAACTACATAAATTATGGGTGGGTAGGGTCATCATAGCATCACATGCTTCTGCAAAGCAGAGTGGGGTGGCCATCCTAATTTGTAGAAATCTGACCCTCAAGATCACATCCTCTGAGATTGCAGAACAGGGAAGGCTTGTTATAGTATCAGGGACTATTTTCTCACAGAGAATACACCTTGTCAACATATACAGTAAGTTCCAAATCAAGATTCCCCTCACTTTTTTTGAAGAACCTCTCTAAAAATAGTGGATTTGGATGAGGGCCTGCTTGTGATGGGGGGGGGGGGATTTTAACTGTGTTATTCATCCTCAGTGGGACCACTCCTCCCAATCCCTGACCATGAATAGGCATAAGGGTAGGGTGGTCTAGGCTAGCTTGCAAGAACTGGCATTAGTGGATATTTGGAGGGAACTACACCAAGCTGAAAAAGATTACGCATTTCACTCTAACCCTCACAAATCCTACTCCAGGATTTATTATTTGTTGTGTAGTACCTGGGCTCGGCCCAGTCTGAAAATGTGCACCATTCACCCTAAGTTTCTGTCTGACCACTCTGCCGTCACCCTTGAAGTCCAATTAAGAAACTGGCTTAAGGTCACTTTTTTGGAGAATGAACATTTCCCTGCCAAAAAGGAAGAATTCAGTTACATTATATGGGACACTATTTCTGAATTTGTCTCTAACAATTTTAACAGGAAAACTTAGGTTAAGTGGTGCTGTGATGCCACAAAAGCTACACGACATGGAGCAATTATTTCATATTCAGCCCATCTTAAAAAACAAACACTAGAGAGACAAAATAAACAGGAGAAGGAGCTGTACACATTGGAACGGCAACACAAAGTCTCAGGCTCCCAGGCCACATTAAAGGAATTATAAGAGGGTAGCAAGAAACTTCAGACTTTATGGGATAAAAAAACAGTGGGCCAACTCTGCGGATTTGGGTGAGAGCCTGATTGTGATGGGGGGGGGGGTTAACTGTGTTATTCAGTGGTCAAAACTCAAAACTACTATGAGCATGGGAATAGAGCTGGTTGTCTACTTGCGCTTAGATTATGTAAGATACAGGCAGAGAGGTCAGCTAAATACCTTAAAGAGACAAAAGGTGATGGTCTCAAACAATTGGTCACTCTAAAATAAATAGCTGAAGCCTTTCGTAGTTGTTACAGTACTCTGTATACTCTAACCATATCAGAGGTCCCCACTATGGCAGAAATATTAGAATTTTTGGATAAGACTAACCTCCCAATATTAACAGAGTCAGGGAGAGCTATGCTTGATGCCCCTTAACCTCAGCCGAAATATCCCAAACTATATTACATATGGCTACAGGTAAATCTCCTGGTCCTGATGGCTTCAATGTTGAATTTTATTGCACATTCGGGGTCCAACTCACTCCCCCCCCATTGCACAGGTGTTTAATTCTTTGCAGCAGAGGGGTGACTTGCTGGACTCCTAGCAGACAGCATTTATAACGGTTATTCCGAAGCCAGGTAAATCTCCCCGATCACTGTGACTCATACCAACCCATTTCGTTATTAAATGTTGAATCTAAAATCCTTACCAAAATTTTAGCCAACAGAATTAATAAGTTCATTTTGAACCTTATACACCCAGATCAAACTGGATTTACACCCATTCATCAGTTATTGGTCAATATCTGGCACCACTTAAATATTCTTCACTATGGTCAGCAATCGAAAGACACAAAATGCAATTACAATCTCAACATGGAAAAGGCATTTGATTGCCTTGGCTGGGAGTTTTTATTTGCCACCTTTGCATAAATATGGGTTCGGAGATCAACTTATTATATGGCTGTGCTCCCTTTACTTAGCTCACACAGTATGAGTCAAAGTCAATGGCACTGCCTCAGATTCCCTTTCTATCAACCATGGCACCAGGTAGGGTGTCCTTTATCCCTGATTCTTTTTGCCCTTAGCATTGATTCTCTTGCATCATTTATCCAAGTCCATCCAAACCTACAGGGTATCTGTGTTGGGGGGAGGGGGAGATAATAAGATTTCCCTTTATGCTGACGACACCATGCTCTACTTGGCATAACCCTATACATACTTTTCTGACTCTCCACCAAATTCTTATGTCCTATGGACAGGCCTCCGGCTTCAAAGTTAATCAAGGCAAGACAGAAGTAGTAATGATAAGTGGAACAAGGACACCCAGCCTAGTTAACCTGATCCCATTCAAGTGGGCTACTACATCAATCCGATACCTGGGGGTGCACATTCCATCACAAATAAACCAACCGTATCAAATAAACTATGGTACTCTCCTTAAAGAAGTACACACTGATCTTAAAAGATGGGAGCTGCTCCCCTATCCACATTAGGTAAAACTGAGATGGTTAGTATGAATGTTCTTCACCACTTTTTATTTCAAGTCCTTCCCCTTAAAGTACCATGTTTGGACTGGTTAAAACTAAATAAAGCATTGCTCCACTTTGTTTGGGGAGGCAGAAAAGCAAGAGTATGTTGGTCTGACTTACAAAGGGTAAAAGACTAAGGAGGCCTGGGTCTACCCAACTTAAAATCATATTACTAAATGGCCCAAATTACACCCTGGATGACATTACTGAAACCAGACCTAGAAAATGTCTGGGTTACTCAAGAGCTGGGTGGGGGTCTGGGCCCAACTCCCCAGGAAGGGTTTGAAACAACATGTGCAGACATGCCTAAATTAACATTATCTAACCCATGGACTAAACACTTATACCAAGTATAGAGACAGGTTAAGGGGGATCTAAACACTAGGGGAGATTTATCCACACACATCCAGATAATTAATTGTCATAAATTTACACTCTCCAAATTGGACGTAGTCTTCCATAGATGGAGAACACTGAGACTGCAATATTTTTCACAATTTATTCATCAGGGTGTCATCAAATCATTTACTGTGATGAAAACGGAATTCCAGTTGAGAAACACAGATTTCTTTCATTATCTCCAGTGACCTCCTTTCTTAGGCAAGATTCTCATATACAAGACACACAGTGAGAACCCTACCCACTGCCTTTGCTTATTTATAAAGCCGCACAAGGGTTAATAAAACAGAAATACATTTTATTACTCACCCAAACTTATTTTCAAACATAGGTCTCACCCCCTCCTAGTTTTCAACAAGCATGGGAGAAAGAATCTGGTTGAGTTCTTGCTCCCCGGGATTGGCAGTCAGTTTGGTATGGGGCATTCCACACCTCAGCCTCCAATAACTGGAAAGAATTCCATTGGAAAAGAGTGTCTTGCTATTTTCTTAGCCCCTTCCACATGAAACACTTTACCAAAAATAAATCAGATAGGTGTTGCCATCAATGCAGTGGGTTGGTTCGCCATATCATATTTTTGGGGACTGTCCCATTATTCATCCTTGCTGGGTAGAAATAGGTCATATATACAAACATATTTCCCAAATCTTAGAGGAACCATATTTCACACATTTTATTTTGGGCATCCCCCCTCCCAAAGGTAAGTGAAACAACAGTCAGAAATCCTTTTGGGAATTTTTCTTGCAGCAGGTAAAGCTGTAACAAAGAAATGGTTACTTGTTGAGCCACCTATGGTGGCAGAATAAATTGCCTTGGTTAAACAAATCTAGAGTGGAAAAATTAACTGCAGATCTTAGACTACAAACAGAAATGTTTAGAGGGACATGGCTCCCATTCATGGAATTAATTGAAGAAATAGAAGGTATCTCTATCTTAACTCAACAGGCGCAGGGTTACTGACGTATGCATTCACCGTTTATACCATGTGACAGGATAAACTCAGACCCAGCTACGAAATTTCTTATTCCTGTTACCAGACTCAATACACATTTATTTTTATCTTTATACAGTATGGTTATAGTTTTTGTTTTTTCTGTATATAGTTACTATTTTTGAAAATCTTTGACAATGCATTCTCCTGTATTCTATGCTCAGGGTAAACTCTAAGGACTATCATCAGGACAATAACACAATGGACTGATACAGACTCAGTTATAGACTGGAATTAATGTAATCAGCTTTTCACTCTGAGTAATTACATGTATGTATCCAGTTACCTATGTATTGGAACAATATAACAGCCCTTTATGGATGTGCAATAAAGAAGTTTAAAAAAAAGGTAAGTTATGAATGAGCTACCTTGGGGAATGATCCTCATGGCAAAGTTCAAGTACCTAGTGGGGACAGTAATTCCAGATTAGAACAAGAAGACCAGTTTGAAAAGGAATGGACCTTATCCTTGATTTGAAGAAGTTTATCAGCAGGTAAACACACTTCCATGTGTACAGAGTCCAAAATGATGCCAAGAAATTCAAAGGACGTAGCTAGGCCTGAGGTTTTCTCTTTGGCTTGAGGAACGTTTAGAGATGTAAAAAAACTGAACAAGAAAATTTATACCTTCCTTTGGAATGGAATCTGGGGGATCTGTTAGAAGGAAATCGTCCAGGAAATGGAGCACAGCTGGTCTATGGTATACATTGAGTAAGGTCCTACAAAGGGCTTCAGCAAATTGATCGAACAACTTGGGGCTGCTCCAGCATCCAAAGGTAAGTCGAACTGCAAAGTAATATTGATTTTCCCAAGACATACCGTACAGGTGCCAAAGCGAGGGATGAATAGGCAGTAGTTTAAAAGCATCTGTGATATCGGCCTTAGAAAGCCATGCTCCTGAGCCAAGGTGCTTGATTAGCATGATGGCATCATCTATATGTGAGTAGGATAAGGAATACTCATCAGCTGGAATTGGTGAATTAATACTGGGCGTGGAAGAAGCATGAGGAGCACAGACATCCATGATGAGACGTTTTTTGCTTGAGAACCTCCATGTTTCAATACCAATAGTATTAATATGAAAAATAGGAAACAGAGGCCGAAGGAATGGGCCAATGATGAAGTTCTTTTGAATCTCTTTCTGAAGTAGTTGCTTAACAATGTCTGGTTTCTGTAATACAGATTGCAGATTTCGACAAATGTAAGAGTCAGAAGGAATGACAGCTATGCCGGTATGAAAACCATGTTGAAACCCCAAAAGGAGGAGAGCAATGGCATAATGAAAAGGATGGGAGGCCAAAGCATTCACTAACTTGGAGATTTTAAGAGGAGTCGAGGGATGTAAAAATGGTCATTTGGAAGACTTGAGAGCCTTAGGATAAACACTGCGAGTATGTGCGTCACCACAGTAACTGCAGGCATGCAGAAAGCTACAGTTCCAACAGAAACATCCTCTGGCATTGAAACTGAAACAGACTTGATGTTTGCCAAACAACCAGAGAGGACAACTAAAGACATCCATATGAGCTTGAGCATTCACAATGGTACAAGTGAGTCAAGAACAAGTGGCAGGTAGTGAAGGAGGAGAAGGCCTGGAGTCCAATGAAGAAGCAGTGGAAGAGGACACAACCAATGAGCACAGCAGAGCAAAGTGGTTAAAAGAACCACAATGAGAGCAGGTAAGAGCCCTCTGGCCAGCGAAATGGTGACAAAATAGTTCATTGTCGATGACTGTCCAGTTTAACTTGGTATTATAGTGATGCAGTGCAGTAGCCACCTTAGCAGAAAAGGACCTGTGATAATCATAAAAGAGCAAACTGCCATAACGGGAACTAAGATCCACTATGAGATACAAGTAGGAATCCAATTCAGCCCAGTGGTCAGGAAATGCCGAGCAAAGGATGTCCCGATAAAGATTGAAGGCAAGAACAAACTCAGAAGTCATCAACTTGCACAGGAAGTGGGGATCCTTAGATTTGCGGACAACTGCTACATCACCACAGGAAATGATGCAATTGTCCACAAAGTGCTGGGAGAAAATCAGGAGGGAAACCAAATTAACATCCATGCTATCAATGGTGTCCTTGTGGAGGTGATCCAAGATGAGATGTACTGGAGAATCAGATGGAGGGGACAATGTACCTGGCATGGTAATAGGAACAGAAACAGGACTAGGTACAACTGGAGGAGCCGGAGGTGGAGGAACGTTGCTTGGAGAAGGAAGATCATCAGGACAAGGAGCTAGCAGAACTTGAAATGGCTGCTTCAACTGATGGGCCTTGAGAGTGGACATGCAAAACTGAAGAGCAGCTATGGAGGAAGACAAGTGAGCCATGAAGTCACATATCTCCGACATGGGACAGGAAGGCTGACGAGCCACAGGGGCAGATGCTGGAGCTGGCACAGGCTGCAAACTGGAGATATACAGGTCATAAAGTTCCCGCTTGCTAGCAGAAGTGGAGTAAGCAATGCCATGGTGGTGAAGCTCTGCAGTCAGACCAGACACAGACCAATCTGATATGGAAAGTCGAGCTTTGGCAGCGTGCTTCCTGCCAGGTGGTGGTGCAGGAGGAGCAGCTTGCAGTGTAGGAGGATCATTATCAGGATCCAGTAGAGGAGCAACCACAGAGGAGAAGGAAGCCATGATAAGGCAGGTCCTATTAGTGAAGATCAAACAATGTAAGTGGAGACAAACAGGGCAACACAAAGTCTCAAGCTGGAGAGCATCATCGTAGACAGAACGAGCAGCAAGACATGGATGGCACTCCCATCCTAGTGCTAGAAGCAGGGGCACAAGCATTCAGAAATGCATTGGAATGGAGTCCAAACTAGACACAAAACTAGGCAGAACAGGCACGATGACCTTCATCCAGTGAGAGGTGGCACCTGGCAGAGGCTAGGAGATAAACAAAAAGGCAGCAAAGACTCCTATCCAAGGCCAATCCACTGTTGAAAATTATACAGCAGCTGGAGATTGGAGATTTAAACAATAGAAACATAGAAACTTAGAATTTGATGGCAGATAAGGACCGCTGTGCCCACCTAGTCTGCCCATTTTCCTACCTAACAGATAAGCTGCAGATCCTAGATAACCAACAGCTTACTTCCTCCTGCCCCCCCCAAGGACTGCCTTATGTCTGTCCCATGCATTCTTGAATTCTCCCACTGTTCTTGACTCCACGACCTCCTCAGGGAGGCTGTTCCATGCACCCACAACCCTCTCCATGAAAAAATACTTCCCCACATTACCTCTGAGCCGTCCCCCCTCTATCTTTAAATTGTGCCCCCTTGTTCTTCCACATCTCTTTTTCTGAAAGATGCTACCCTCTTGGACTTTGTTGATTCCCTTGAGGTACTTGAACATTTCTATCATGTCCCCTCTCTCCCTTCTTTCCTCAAGGGTATACATATTAAGCTCCTTTAGTCTTTCTTTGTATGTCTTCGGCTGCAGACCCTGCACCATTTTGGTTGCTCTCCTCTGGACAGATTCCACTCTGTCTGTGTGTCTATGTCTTTGTGGAGATGGGGTCTCCAGAACTACTGCACACAGTACTCCAGGTGGGGTCTCACCAACTGTCTGTACAGAGGGATAACAACTTCCTGTTTTCTACTATTGATGCCTCTCCCTATGCATCCCAGTATCCCCTCAGCCTTCCTTACTGCCTTCTCACATTGCTTGCCCACCTTTAGGCCATCTGATATAATTACCCACAGGTCCCTTTCCATTTTTACTGTTGTCAGTATCTCACCCCCCATTGTGTACTATTCCCCTGAGTTTTTGTTTCCCAGGTGCATTACCTTGCACTTCTTTGCATTGAATCTAAGCTGCCATACATTTGACCATTCCTCCAACCTTGCCAAATCCCTTTTCATCCTTTCCACTCCATCTTGTGTATTAACCCTGTTGCAGATCTTTGTGTCGTCTGCAAAGAGACATACTTTTACTTCCAGTTCCTCTGCAATATCACTTATAAAGACATTAAAAAGGGACCGGTCCCAGTACTGAACCCTGCGGTACCGCACTAGTAACCCTCCTTTCTTCACTGTGGACTCCATTTACTACTATCCTTTGCATCCTGTTGTCTAGCCAATTTTTTATCCAGGCTACCATCTTGGGACCCACTCCAAGGCTGGCTAACTTGTGTATTAATCTTTTGTGTGGGACTGTATCAAATGCCTTGCTAAAATCTAGGTAGGCCATGTCCACAGCCCCTCTCTGGTCTACTACTTTGGTCACCCAGTCAAAGAAATCGATTACATTCGTCTGACATGACCTTCCCATCATGTATCCATGCTGTCTTGGGTCCTGTGCCCCACTGGCCTCTAGGTACTCAACAATTCTTTCCTTCAGAAGTGATTCCATCTTTTTTCCTACAACTGATGTCAAACTAACTGGTCTGTAGTTTCCTGCCTCTGTCCTGCTTCCACTTTTGTGAAGAGGGATCACATCCACCCTCCTCCAGTCCTCAGGTACTACCCCATCTTCTCATGATTTGTTAAAGAGAGTAGTCAGCTGTGTTACTAGTTCTACACTTAGTTCTTTTAAAATTCTTGGGTGAATCCCATCAGGCCCCATTGCTTTGTCCACCTTCAATTTTATTAGTTCTTTCAGAACCCTTTCTTCTGTAAATGGACTGGTATCGACCCCCGTCTTCAGAGTGTTTCTCTTGTTTGGTTTAGGTACCTCCCCCTCCTCTTCCTTTGTGAATACTGAGCAGAAATATTCGTTCAGTATCCCTGCTTTTTCACTGTCACCCTCTACCCACATTTCCTCCCCTTTATTAAGCCTCAGTATCCCTTTTTTGGTCTTTCTTCGCTCCCTAATGTACCTGTAAAAGGTCTTATCCCTCTTCTTAACAGAGTTGGCTATCCTTTCCTCGGTTTGGGCCTTCTATTCTGACTGCCTTCCCAGCCTCTTTCTGCTTTAACAGATGAAGTTCTCTGTCCTGCTTCTTCTGTTTTTCCTTATATTTCCTGAATGCTGTCCTTTTCTCCTTAACCTTCCCTGCCACTTCTTTTGAGAACCATAGCGGTTTTTTCCTTCGTTGTGTTTTATTGATTTGCTTTACACAAAGGCTTGTTGCCTCTGTGATGGCTGTTTTGATTACTCCCCATTGTTCCTCCCCCTCCTTCTTGCCTGTTTCCTAGTGCTTTTCTGAGGCACTCTCTCATTTTCCCAAAGTCAGTCCTCCTAAAGTCCAATACTCTTGCTTTTGTATGGCTTGATTGTATGGCTGTGTTTATTGTGAACAACACTGTTTGGTGGTCGCTTGTTCCCAGATGGCTACCCACTTCTAAATCTGAGATTCTTTCTCAGTCCCCATTTGAGAGTACCAGGTCTAAGATTGGTCCCTCCCTCAAGCAATAAACAATGCAATAACAGGATTACCATTCCCAGCAGACGGAAGCCTACCTTCACTCAATACCCCAGAGGCAGAGTTAGGAACAGGAACTGTAGAACTGCTGGAGTGTGCTGAAACAGAAGAGAAGCCATGAGAAACAGCAGGAAGCAGGAGATGAAGGCCAAGCTGAATGCCAGCACAGGAGCTGGGGGGGGGCACGTGTGGGAGGAGAAAGACAAAATGACACAGGGAGGCGACAAGGGGAATTCAGGAACATGAAGGTGGGAAGCATGAAGTCATGAAAGGCAAAAAGTAAAGAGACCAGAGACTGACTCATTAGGGCCTGGGAGAAACAAACGAAGGAACAAGGCACGGGGGAGGGTAGCGGAGTAGGCAATAGGCGAGCAAGAGGTAAGGGAACCACACAGGGCCACAACACTCCACTATAACCCTTTTGTCCTCCACTGTAGGAAAAACAAGAAGCCACGGTGAAGTGCCGTGACCCACAAGTGGATTATAAAACTAGAGTACAGCAACAGCGGCAGCAAAGTTGACTTCCAGAGGATAATAAGGTATTGTAGAAAAGGAGTTTAACAGCATCAAGCAGCAAAGAGGTATAGCTGCCAGCAGAAGTGAAGCGGGACAACTGAACCAGTACAGCAACTGTAGGCAGAGGCAGTAAGGTACTGAATTTTTTTTTGTGGAGGACCGACGGAACTCATAATAAAAACTCACTCCAACTATGTAAAAGTCTGAAGGAAAAAACAGCAAACTGGAAAATCATGACAGACAAGTACTGTGGCACAAACAAAACAACATCAAAGTAACTGTAGAGCAAGTATCCATTGAATGTTAATGCCTTTGCATGACACCAGTTTTAGTATGAATGTCCCGTCTCTCTAAGCCAGATTGCAAGCATGCTGCAACACAAAGCAGGGAAGTAATAAAATTATTGGAACGAGACACCGCCAGGAAGATTTGGTCCCAGAGTGATAAAAGCATTACCACAAAAGGTCTGAGTGAAGTCCAAGCAAACCTTCCACAATTGGGCTAGTCACCCGTTACTGTGCAGAGAATTGTTAGCAGAAGGACAAACTATGGGTCAACGCAATGGTACAGACTGTATTCAAGGCCGTGGCAACAGCCATCCACTCTGTTTGGTTCTCCATGAAGCGAGAATAAAAAGATTGAGTAAAATGGATGAAATTCATGGACAGACAGATGATGCCCAGCAGGACTCATTTTGAAAAGGCTGACAAATTGAAATCACATCCCAGCACACATCAGCCCAGACTGGAAAAATAGGGGCCACTGTCCAGCTTGCTAATGGCAATGTCTAATACATAGCCATGACAGAAAAACTGGGAGGGAACTGCCCTACAGAAGGGAGGCATGATATTGGTGGCAGCACCAAAGGAAAGAAAACCAAAGAAGTGGCACCCAGACTACGGTTGGAACCAGCAGCTGAGAGGCAGGAGCAGGGAGGGAATGGGGGGGGGGACAAAACAGAAGGGTAGGACAGACAAAAAGCAACAGGTGGCAGAATAGAGGAGCAAGCACTCACCAACCGAACAGAGTGCACATGCGAAGAGACAGGTACTGGGCATAATAGACAAATAATGAGGGGAAAGCAAGGGAACACAAAACAAAGCAGGAGGGAAGCCTATATATATTTTTCCCAAATACTAGAGTAGAGGGTCCAGGAAGAGGCTGGTTTATATTACATTTGTGGAAGGAGTTAAGCCCCCACATTTAACCTCGTGCTAAGCCATCCCATAAGACATTATTATTGAAAGCAGGTTTTGGGAAGTCTAATATGAGTCAGCATCTTTCACTAAAATGCACATTTTGACAGATATAGTAATTGTTTATATAATTTCTCTATGCAGCAATTCAATCCACTCTACCTACCCCCCCCACCACAACCAAACTCCAGCAGTGCATCACACTCCCACACAACAATATGTGGACAATACCTTAGTTCCAAATCTGGCTTAGCCAGCACTGTTCTCTATGTCTAAGGGTAGCATTTCTTTATAATATTGCACCTTACTGTATTTTTTACTTAACTGTATGGCATAATTTTACCACTTTTTCTAGCACTGTTGAGGAGATATGTCTGTTAAATTAGATCCCTTGCAATAATAACTTCTTCTTTTATGATATTTTCATGATGGTTCCAACTGCCAAATCACACCACAAATTAAACTCAGTTTCTGAACTCTTCAGCAAATTATTCAGCAGTTTATTATGCATCTACACTTTGCAGATAGTTTTTCTAACTTAACTGTTGACGTAATCAAGTGTTTTGTATGTTATATGGAAACTGTAACATGCTAGACTATCATAATTAAATGGATATTCCTGTTAGACATATTCCTGCACTCACTGTAACCTTTGTGAATGGGGGGCCGGGGGTCACCGGATCTCTGTTTTTATCAAGGTAATAATTAAAACATATTTTGGTATCCTATTGCTAACCAGATGCTGTAAATTATGCCAATCAGGAGATGACAAGGTGTCCCTAGCAGGCTGTTATTAAAAAGAAAAATTCAGCCATTCTCCTGTGCAGACTCCTGATAGTGGAGCTAGTTGGGAGATGAACGGAAGCACCTGGGTTCAGTGGGAAGGAGAGAGGGATTCAGTGGCAAGGAGAGAGGGATTCAGTGAATGATCCTTTTTATTATTTTATTTTTTACTTAATAATTAATAAAATAATGGTATTATCTTTCTCTCGACCAGTTTCTGCAAATGATGCCAGTTGGGACAGTAAGGGAAGCAGTCAGTTTGGACTGTGTGTGTGTGTGTGTGCATATGCGTGCATGCGTACATTCGTGTGTGTGTGAGATGGGGTACTGGATCTGTTTTTTTTTGTTTGTTTACTGTCATCATTCAGTTACACTTCAAGGTAAGAACTTTTGGGAGTGTCTGGTGTCTAAATGACCTGGAAGTACCCGCGATGGATGAGGCCCTGGAGGAAAAGTCAGTTGAGAACATCAAGGGGTACTGTGACCGTGGAAAGGGTAGTGTGGTGGTCATGGGGGACCTTAATATGCCGGGGGCAGACTGGGACACTATGACATCAGTGGTGGCCAGGGACCAGAGACTGATGGATGTGTTTCAGGATGCCTTCCTGGTCCAGCAGGTGGGGGAACCTACTAGGGAGGGGAGGATACTGGACATTGTCCTTGCAGACAATGACCAGATAAGGGGTTTGGAGGTGTGTAGCCCACTGGCAGGTGGTGACCATGCCACAGTCTGGTTTCTGCTGTGTATGGGGGGAGGATAAGTGCTCTAATACAGTAGTAGTGGATTTCAGGGGGGCAGACTTCATGGACATGGGCAGGATTCTACGGGGGAGTTTGGATGAGATTAGGCCAGACATGGATGCTGGTAGCTTGTGGGAGACCATTAAGAAAGGGGTGCAGTAGGCTACTAGCTCAGGTACAAGGGAAAGGCATAAGAATGGTAGAGCTAACAAGTTGTGCTGGTGGACCAAGGAGGTGCAAGAGGCGGTGAGGGATAAAGAGGCTGCCTATGCATGTTTTAAGCACTCGGGGTTAGGGAGAGAGGCGACTATGAGTTGACAGCAAGGAGGGTCACCAGAGTGTTGAGGGGAGCCAAGGCAAGGATGGAGCATAACCTGGCAAGGGATATCCGGGGGAGGGGGATTCTATAGATACATAGGGAGAAGAAAAAAGGGAGAGCATGGATCTCCAGGATTAAGACAAGGGAGGGATGGGATCAGGAGGCAGGGGATGAGGCAGAGGTAATAAATGAATACTTTGCCTCAATATTTATAGAGGGAGAGAGGGGATCCATTCAATCTGAAGGGAGAATGGGGGAGACAGCTGAGCTGAGAGGTCAGATGGAGTCGAGAGGACTGGAAGAGGCTGGGTGTGGGGATACACGATATGGGGAGGTGGGCCAGATCTAGAAGGGGATGGGTGCTTAACTGAGTGGGTGGATTGGGAGGGAGAAATCACAGAGGACAGGGTGAGGGAGGCCCTTTGGGCACTAAAAACTGATAAGGCACCGGGACTGGATGGGATGCATCCAAGGGTTCTGAAGGAACTGGCGGATGAACTAGCAGCTCCTCTAGCTGCACTCTTCAATGCCTCTCTATAGACAGGATGGGTGCCTCAAGACTGGAGGGAGGCTCATGTGGTGCCTATCCACAAAGGGGGGTCTAGGGAAGAGATGGGAAATTACAGGCCTGTCAGCCTAACGTCTATGGTAGGCAAAATAATAAAGGGCATCATCAAGGAGAAGCTTGGGAGGCAACTGGAAAGGTTGGGGCACATGGTTGACAAACAGTATGGTTTTGTCCCATGAAGATCATGTCAGACCAACCTATTTGATTTTTACAACTGGATGACGGGGACCCTGGACCAACAAAGACCAGTGGACGTCCTATACCTGGATTTCAGTGAAGCGTTTGACTCGGTACCCTCTATCGGGTTGCTAATAAAGCTGGGAGGGATGGGGGTGGGAGAACAGTTGCTTAGATGGGTAGAAAATTAGCTAGCGGCGTGAACACAGAGGATGGTGGTTTGTGGGATAGTCTCCTCCCCTAGGAAGGTCTTCAGTAGGGTTTCCCAAGGTTTAGGGCATGAGAGAAAGGACCTATGAGGAAAGGCTGGAAGAACTTGGGCTGTACTCACTGGAGGAGAGGAGAGGAGAGACAGGTGGGACATGATAGGGGTCTTCAAATATGTAAAAGGGATAAACTGGGGCGGAGCCAAAGAAATGTTCAGGCTAAAAAAAGGGGGCACAACCAGGGGGCATGAATGGAAGCTGGAGGGGGAAAATTACAGGGGAGAGTGTAAAAAGCATAACTTAATTGAGAGGGTGGTGGAACCATGGAATGCACTGCCCAGGAGTCTGGTGGAGGAGGGCACAGTAGAAGGCTTCAAGAGGGGGAAGGACAGGTGCATGGGTAAACTGAAGCCGAAGATGACCCTCTCAGGGGTTGGTGGAGTGGGAGAGCAAGCACCCAATAGGGGCTGACTACCGAGCAGACACAAAAGACCGTCAGGCCTATTCTGCTGGCTTTCAGTAGGTTAGTATGTAAGTAATTCGCAAAGGCCTCTTACATTGTATCAATTATATAAAAATAATAGCACTTACCTAGTTCATATTACAGCCATTTTAAAAACAATTAAACATATAAAGCAGTTCACATTTCTTTTGGAGAAGAGGATTGCTAGAGGGGAGTGCTCGAGTCCTAGGCAAAGCATGCACCACCATGGGTCACTGTTTACTCTTCAAACAAAATACCTAGGTAGCTCTGGAATGAGTACTTGTCAGCTAGGTGCAACATGAAATTGGTACTGAACAAAAGATGCTGTAAGAACTCAGGCAGGCGGAAAGAAAACATTGATTTAAAAAGACATGTTAAATTCTGCACCTTTACTAGAAAATCACAACAGTTCAGAAAGGAGGCAGAGCACTGACCAGCAAGGATATCGAACAGAACTGTGCTATAAAATGATGTGTGTGGCCTCACTGACCTGCTGCGTCAGACTTGAACAAGCTTCTGGATGCTGCAGTAAGATAAGGCAAAGATGAAAACAATAAAATCTAACACCCTCTGTCATTTTACCACTTGTATTTCAGGGGCTTAACATCAAAAATCCCTTTTGACGCATGGCTGCTCCCCTGAAATACAAGTGGTAAGAAGGCAGAGGATGTTTATTGTTTATACCCTTTTTTTCTTCCACTATACACAGCCCTTGTCTGCCCACATATGGAGTATTGTTTACCTTTCTGTGCCCCATACACAATCCAGGGGAAAAATAAACTGGAAAAAGTTCAAAGACGGGTAACACGATAAATCAGGCCAATAAAAGATCTGCGATATCATGATAGATTCAAACATTTAAACCATTATACAATGGAATATAGAAAACTGAGAGGCGAACTATGTTTGACTTTTAGAGTTTATAATGATGATGCACTCTTTGAATTAATTGGTTTAATGAAAAATCTTGTTCATTACAAAAATACGAGATCACATAACCAGAAATTGATTGGTGAAGTAAATAAAACACAAAAAAGGAAGTCAGTGGTATACTCAGAGAATTGTTAACATCTGGAACATGCTACCGAGATTATGTGGTTAACAGTGACAATATGACAGTTTTTAAAAATAGATTAGATAGCTTTATGGGTGATAGAAAACTCCTAAGTTCCACCATGAAAACCTAACCGGTGGCAAGTTCAGCTATGGACGTCGGTCTTTCTGAGCTTGATTCCCATCTATCAACCTTTTTTTCACTCTTTTTATTCTTGCAATATTCCATCAGTCTTAGTTGGACAACACAGTGAAGAAATATATATATATATATATATATATATATATATACCAGAAACATCTACAGGACTATTAGCCTCAATTAATTTACATAAATGTATAAGTAATTCAATGTGTTGCATTCAGTTGTCACAGGTTGTAGTCTTGCCATGTTGCACACTAACAAAGATCCAAGATTTGTGAGGGAATATACTGTACTGTGGCACAAGTAGCCTTTTTCACAGCAGGAACTAAAACCACCAGAGCAGCCCTTGCAAATGCAGTGTACCTGAATATTAGCAGAAACAAGGTATATGCTGGCTCTGGGTGATTGGTGTCTATGGTACGCAGCGGAGAACCAATGTGTAATGAATGTAGCCGCCTGCACCCCCCTTTCTATAGATTGTTAACTCTGAGTTGGAGTTAATTTGAAGGGGAGGGACCCGTGAAAGGGTGAAATTTCGCTAGTGGGTCCCCCACAGTGACAATTTCAAAACTTGTCAAAATTGTCGCTGTGGGGGATTTCGCCATCGGGGCATTGACTCTTCTGTCAGCATACCAGAGGAGACATCCAGCACTGAACGGAAGTCCAGTGGTCTCACTATTCTTTCCTGTGCCAGAGAAGTTCAGGTCACTCACAGTGGGAGGCAAACCCGAGCCACTGGGGAGCAGAGACTGTGACTTGGAGTGGCAGCTCCTGTGGCTGTGAGGTGAATGTGGGTGAGTACAAGAGACCCACCCATCATGCAACAACAGCAGAAATGGCATTGTAGCCTGCAGAGTGGGGTTCATGGAGTGAACAGTGCTGTGGAAGAGAGAAGGGGGCTAGTGGAGAATTCCCCCACCTGCGCAAATGGTTCTGCTCCACCCACCCTCTGCACAGGCACAGCAAAACTGCCTCTGCACTACAGCAAGTCAGGAGTGTGTGGCAGCCCAGCTCTGCATAGCTTCAGTCCAGCCCTGTGGTCTGGAGGACCCAGCTTGGCTTGTCAGTCGGGGTCTAAGGCAACCAGGATAGTTTTTTTTTATTAGTCACCATTTTTGGATCTGGGAAATGTTGACAATATGGAGAAACACACAGCTGCCTGAATACTTTTAAGTAGGTGTGTGTGTGTATGTGTTAAGGAGAGGGTGCAGTAGCTGCGTATTAAATGAAAGCATGAGCAGAAAATCTAGGCTGAATATCTAAGGTAAAGAGCTGAGCTATTTTGTATAAAGCAACATGAGAACCTCGTGACGTGTCTGTGTGGAGGGCACTGTCAAGCAATTTGGTCTTGAATGCAGTCTACAGACTGTACATGTGTAAAACAAGTTCATGAAATTACAACGTCATAAAGCCAATCAGCTGCTTGCTGACTGGCTTCATGCAAATGAGTGGACTGAAACCCTCTCTGATTGAAGTGGCTTTAGTCCTTTCAAGTACACAAAGTGTCCACCCAGCAAGCAGCTAGTGGTGTCACGACCACAGTGTGTGATCACTGGTCTGGACTGCTGAGTCCCTTCCAGTCTGAGCTACAATGGGTTTGGCAGTGACAACCCCCCCCCCAATCCAGTTTAGTGCAACAAAACATTTCTTGTGAATGTGCAAGCAAACATAAAAATGGTCCTTACCACCAGTGTGTAAATAAGAAACACCCACTAGGCTAACTAAACAGCCTGTAGTGCCAGAACATTAAAGAGCTAGTGTACTGCCTAAAACTAATATTAGTTTTCAAAAGCAGTCAACCATTACCTTTTATATTTGAGGTACTTTTTCTTTACTCTTTGGTTAATTAAAAGATGATTTACTTAATGTTAATAGGTGTGATGTGTGGGACAGCACTCTGGCAGCTGACACATCTATCTCTACCCTCCCCCGAGTACATCAGCAGCATTGTGATCTCATTGACTGTGACATCACAGCTGCTAAGGAACAGCTATTCAGTGGGTGCTAAGTCACTCACTTGTGATGTCACTGTCAGTGGGATCACAATGCTTATGATGTCGTTTTTTTTGGTGGGGGGGTAGAGACAGGTACATCAGCTGCCAGGCTGAGAGCTGTTCCACACATCCAGCACAACCTTATCACATAGAAGACTCTCTAATGAGCAAAGGGAAAAATAATTCAGAAATAAAAAGTTACAACTGATTACTTCTTAAGATGTGTCTTATTTTCCTGTCTGCCTGTTTTGGTTCTAATAGCTCTTTAACAAAATTGTAATCAGTAATTTAAAAAAAGCAGTATTCAAAATTCAGCTTGTAAAGGGGGAAATTATTTACAGGTTCAGTATATTTCTCCTTTGATAACATATAAGTATGTATACTTTTAGGCATAAGAGGCAGCTTATTACTACACCTAAAACAAAATTTGGTCAGATCCACCATGTCTGCATAATGAAGTTAGTGAAGTTGTGTGGAATTGTTAAGGAGGTATGGAGAAACAACACAATAATTTGTAAGTAGTAAGATTTGTTTTAGTTTCTGTTCTAAGGAAGACATACATGCTATTAGGAAAATACATGGAGGTGTGCATTTTAATGGCAGGAATAAGATACACTGTAGGTCTGCAAAAGAACCCCAGAGCAAATGCCACTGATGTATGTGTTATCCCAGATGATATTGGCTGGACAGACACATTTTAAAGAAAATACAATTGCACATACCCCAATAATTCAAAGCATTGTGGGAAACATATGCAAATCCCCATGATAGTACAGAAGGTGGCAGTACATGAAATAGTAATGGCTGGCATATGTTCAGCCTTGGAATTATTTACACAGGTTTTTTTTTATTTTAGAGAAACAGAGTTTTTGTCCATGAGGTGGTGTAAGTTATATTTAAACAATGTGTTGATGTCAGGAAGTCAGGTGTAATGATGATGGACTGTTGGCAGAGAAAATGTGATAGTAACTTTCAGAGGGGGTCGCTTTTGATAAGGGCAAAGTAGTTATGCTTGTGATAATGGGAATATTAGGAAAGTATGAGGTCTATGCAGAAGTGGAGTACAAATATTCACAATTTCATAAGTATGTGCTCAGAGTGCAGGCAAATGTGATATGCAGGTTTGTTTTAGAAATAGGTGAAAATAGCGATACATGCAATTGATAGAAAGATGGATAATTACATAGACGTGCAGGCCCTGTCCACACTACACTCGAAAAAGCAGTAATGGATTCAAACCGTTACAGACTGTAAACATCACAGTGTGTTCACACTGCCAGTGATCAGTGTGGATAATGGTTTGAAAACATTACAGCCTGTCCACACTGAGTACGATAGTGTGTATGGTCTCAACCCTGTAGTAGCAGTGCACATCCCATGGTGCACTCAATGATGACAGCTGAATTTTGAGATGCCCTCCTACATGTTCTAAGGAGTACTGTGTATGTGGCACAGTCATATTATGTAAATAACCATATTTCACTGCTATGAGACACACTTACGTTGTGGAGGTGACTTTTAGGGAGGGGAGGATCTGTATGTTGGAATCAGGGGCTATGTCAGTGAGAGGAAGGGAAGGGGAGGGGGAGAGAGAGAGAGAGAGAGAGAGAGAGAGAGGAGACATGGCATCAATTCTGCCAGTATTAGAGCACCTGGGCACAACAGATGTTCATGTACTGCTGCTGTATGGCTGAAGGCAGACCCTCTACTACTGCCTTCAGTGTTCCCCACTGCTCCACTGTACACAGTGCCACACGTCTATTGTCCACCGCAGGAGTGCTCCATGATGCACTCAGGAGCTCCACTAATGTATGTGTTCACTACTGGCACTGCTCTGCAGGTAATATTGCTGCCACATCACACATGGGTAGGCAGGGTACTCCCAACACTTGGCACAGCGAGAAAAGTAATCGAGGACAGTAGACGGATACCATCAGGAGGTGGTCCTCGGGGAGGCAAATGCAGACAGAGAGGTAGATTAGTTGGGGACATGGGGGTACACCCAGGGGGTGGGCATACAGCTGTCAGGTTACTGTGGTATGGAGGCATCCTAGTATTGCAGCCTACACCCATGCTCCACACTGCTATCTGCATATGTCCTGGTAACCTCCAATCTCCTTGCATGCAGTGAAACAGTGCTGCAATGCATGCAGGTATAGTGGGAGACTGGAGGCTACATGGTGGAGCATTTAGACATAATTGCAATTAAAAAACTGATAAAGCTGCAAAGCTGTAAATAAGAGTGAAATAACCATGCCGGTATGCACACCACAAAGTGGTTCTTGGAAGGATACAGGATACATATATTTTTTGCTAATTCTGGGTGGACTACTCCTTTAAGGACACACTAGGACTTAACATAAAAATCAAAAACACTCTGCATAACATGTTTTTGCAAATTCTGAGTGGACTACTCCTTTAAAACTGCAAGCTGTGTATAGAATATACACTGCAGCCTCTTGCTGTACTGCCATGCTTCAGCTGGTGCAAAATACAGAGTAAGGTGGTGGGGGCAGGGTTGGAGGACAGGTCTGAATAACACCATATACCCACCAGAAAGGACTTTCCATCTCTTGGAATGTATTTGTGAAAATGTGTGACCAGGAGAGGAATGCAAGCTGAGTGAGCCAAGGCTGTTTAAACAAGTGTTGTATAGGGATGCAGTTTCAGGCTTTTCCTTCTGAAGCTTAAAGTAAATTTCCAAGATCACTAGGTGCCAAAACAACTCATGTGGTGATGTTCCTTGTGCTTTCCGATTGCACAATATGTATTCTGTATGGCAATCGGATAGCTGGTAATGTAGTAATATAATGAAATCCTCCCACTTCATGTTTAATTTTCCGACTTTGTTTACAGAAGCAAGAAGCTTACCACAATGCTTTGCGGTTCTCTTTCTTCATCATAGCAGGGATCGCACATCCACGGTGCACTTGAAAGTTTCAGTGTCTGGAGCAGCTGTGCGAACACGGATCTATGTACTGTGCTCATCTTCTGCCACAAGAGCAGTTCTATCCAGTCAGTGTTGCAGCATTCTCGTTTAGATGCAGGAATCGACAGTGGTTCTCTCTTAATTTTTTGGCTTCACACAGGCTACAGGAATGGTATGAGTGTTGCTAACAGTGCAGGACTAGCATCGGGAAGGGAGCGATGGTCTTGTGCGACTGTGGGCATTGGTTCACTTTTCTCTTTTTTTTTTGGTAATACTGTACATTTTCCCTTTGTGCAGTGAGACATAGCATCTTCTGGTCAGTTTGCAAGATTCCTGTAGGGCTCAGCATTACAAGGTCACCCTTAGTATACAGCAGCACTAAAAATCATTGCGTGCATGTGTCTGTCCTGAATAACAGTAGCCTGTTACTATTGATTTTTTCACACTTGCTGACTGTTTTGTCTTTACTTGAGTATTTGCACACTATAAATGTATTGCTTACCTGTCTCATTATATCATAGGGTGCATTATTGTTTCTGATTGTGGGTACCACCAGTTTTTACTGTATTATGCCTTTCTATCATAAACAACAGCCCTGATGCTTATTGGAATACCTCCAGTCAGTTATTGAGGTGCTTTATTGTTATATAGTGCAGCACAGCACTGTTTGTGTTTGGAATTTGACGAATCAGTTATTGTGGAGGTGTGCCTTTATATCAGGGGTATATTAGTTCACACGGTTACACTGAAGGGGCAGGTATACAGCAGCACCGGTATATGGCAGCGTTTAATTCACTGCCTTGCACTGTGGTACAGTACCGCTAATAACCAGAGTTGACCTGTTGCTTTACTTTATGGCTGGCATTGATGGAGGTTTTTTTTTTTTAAATATAACTGAAAAAAGTCAACTTTGAGGGACGTTTGCTACCTTGAAAGTAGTTATTTTGTGTGTTGTTTCTATGTCTTGATACCAACCATTACCATAATCACATTTTTTTAAATTTACAAGTTGGTACACTTGTTGGACTGTGGCAGTTTGTTCAGCCACACCACTGCCAGTTTCATCTTTGATCTCTGTAAGCAGAGGTCATATTATAGTGTCCATACTATTTTAACTGTTAAATATCCTGTTTCTGTACTGTATATGTGTATTCTAATTTTTTTGATGGTGGTGGCAGGTTAGTGGCTGTTTAAACATAGTGATACCCCAGCTCCACAACCTTCCTTGCTCATCTTTCCATAGCTATACTGCACTGTGTCAGCATCACCGATAAAGAAACATAGACACAGTCACACTATCTCGGAAGCCTTCATAGACTGTTGTGTAGTTCCACTGTACACTAGTGGAGACCTACAAAATGGTGAACTACTGCGTCGTGGCTCAATGTAGCAACACACCTTCTGAAGAAATTTCTTTGTTTGATTTCCCTAAGCATGACACATCTCCAACCCGTTTTAAGAGGTGGGTTAGTTTTGTGAAGTTAGATTGGGACTGGGATTTCCAAGCTGCTGTCGCCCCCACTATCTGCTCTGCACACTTTACGCCAAACGATTTCGGCAATCACATGCAGTTTCAGTTGAAATTCGCAAACCGCTTGAGACTAGTTAAGGGTGCTATTCCTAGCGTGCGCCGTGTCATCACCAAGCCCTGCCTACTATTTGAAAATGCCTACAAACGCATATATGATGGCCCACGTTCATACGGTTCTGCACCCAAAAAGTGCAGTCGTGCAGTAGACAAGCTGAGCATTACCCGGGTAAGTCTGTATGTGTGTGGATGGTGTGGTAGTTGGTGGTTCTTCATTGTGCCTGCATTGACAGTTAACAGTTTTACTACTGTTCCCCCAACCCTAGACCACAATAATTATGTCACCAATAATACAACAGGGGCTACTTCTCAAATTTCCTTGCACACCCACCAAACATGGGTGCGTTCACTTGCATACTGCGCATAAACATGTACTTCTTTTTGAGAGCAATAAGGCATGACAGGGTGTGGGTTTTTGGTGGATTGACCCACACCTTGTGTGGTATGTCACAAGCCACAGCCCAGTGACCTAACCACACCAGAAGTGGGTAAACTGTCCAACTATCCATACCCTGGAGTGCGTCACTATACAAGTAACCCATGTGTAGTATGAATTAAAAATGTGTTTCATGTTTTTTTTTCTCCCCCAGCTCCTTACCAGCCTCTCCTTTGGTCCTTCCTATGCTTCTCACTTGCCACTGTACTCCGATGCATCCACCCATCGCCCCACACTGCAGCCCCCCTGAGTAACCCAGCCATAAACTTTCCAGCAGGTGGGTCCCTTTCCTTTGAGGTGGAAGGCACCAGTGGTGCAGCCAGCATGTAATTCTTTGCCCTGGGTGCTGCTGAGGTTGTCCACAGGCTGCTTGTGGTCTTGATGTAGTGAAATCTGGCTATCATCATCCTGGCAGCTATGGGGCTCTTTTCCCACTAGCTCCCCTGGGGCGTGGCATGCCACAAATGTCAGGACGTACGCCAACAGTCACCATGCACCATTACTCATTTGAGACTCAGCTCATTGCCATATCCCCAGCCTCTGCAAGGGGGGTGAGCAAGCACTGGGTCACTTCCCTGCCCTCCCCCAGAGAAGGCAGGCAGTCATCAGACGCTTGAGGCTTCTCCCCCCCCCGCTGTCCCCCAGCACCTCGGTCCATTCCCGAACCCGTGGCACTGGAATAGTCAGCGTAAAACCAACTGCTACTCCGATGGACAAAGATGTTTTTTCTTGCCATTCCTCAACTGTGGGTTATTGTAGGATATGCTTATGGGTGCTTGTAGGATATCCACGATCATGTGATGGACCAATGATGTTACAGGATTTTCACTCCCCATTGTATAATCTTGCCTCTTAGTTGCTCATGGTTGCACATAACGTTTTCATTTTAACATTAACTTTTTTGATGCATTTGTTTGTTTTTTAATAATCACATGGCTTAGCAAGGCCTCTTGTGATTTCCGGAGATGCAGAGAGGTGGAGATGTGGGTTATTTACCCGTTCATGTGATGTAATCACCTGTTTTTGTTTTCTGTGTCTGTAAGGTTGAACAAATATTCAATTCTGTTTGCCTAGAATGCATACTAATCTCTCTCTGGGTTCCAAATGTCCTTGTGTAATTCACAGCTCATTTTGACATTAATTTAGCAGGCACAACAAGTAGGGGAACACAAAAACAATCTCTATGGCAGTCGTTATCACTCCATTGTTACCATCTGTAACCTTTATGCACTCGTTTTACAAACTCTAAATGGGATTGTAAATGAGGTGAGCTACAGCATACGCTGTACTTCAGCAAACACAAGTCAGAGTACACCATGAGCCCCCCCAACCCCTCCCTGAAAGTAACACCATATTTTCTCTGCCTGGTACCTGAATTGAACAACTTACTAATTTCAGATCCAAATGATTGCGGTGGTCTCTTGGTATGGACCTCACAGCACTGCTGTTAAGTCACCCAGCTACCGCCGTTGAGGTACACCATCCATCAGCCGTGTTCCTACTCTAAACTGCATCTGCCTCAGATGGCTTACCTTCACATAGGTTTCAGAAGCCTACTGAGTCTGTAGGAGCATGCTGTGAACCCACACTCCTTTTCAAATCAAATGAGTATGCTGCCAATCAGTGCTGAAATAATATGTTTTTACATAGTGCCCTCAAGGCCCTCAAGGGGAACATGGCACCAGTCCCAGATGGGATCCCTCCCAGGTTGCTCAAGGAGCTCACAGATACCCTGGCCACTCATTTAGCATATATAACTCCTCCCTGCAGATGGGGTGTGTACCTCCGGACTGGCAGACCTATCCACACGGGTGGCTCACAAGAGGGGCCTGCAACTATCGGCCGGTTCGCGTGATGTCGGTAGTGGGCACAGTGATGGAGGTCATCCTGAAGGAGAGGATGGGGGGTTCTTAGTGCATGTGGTCACTGAAAAGATAGCAAGCACGGCTTCATGTCATATTAGACAAATCTGGTGGAGTCCTATGAAGGGGTGATGAGGGTGCTGGTTCAGGGCAGGTCAGTGGATGTCCTCTTTCTGGACTTCAACAGGCCATTTGATGCCGTGTCAAATCATGGCCTGCTGGGGGAGCTGGAGAATATGGGTGTGGGGGGGGGAGATGGTCAGGTGGATAGGAAACTGGCAGGCAGGGCATGTACAGAGGGTGAGGGGGATGGTCTCATCCTCCAGTCTAGTCACAAGCAGGGTGCCACAGGGGTCGGTGCTGAGCCCACTCCTGTTTAACACTTACATTGCTGCCATCAGAAATGGTGTCCGGAATTTAATGAGGGGAGGATGGGGGGGAAGGCAGTGATACTTCACCGAGAGTCCAGGGAGCTAGTGGCTGCTACTACTGTGGAGGAATTCAAGAAGGGATGAGATCGGTGTAGGGGTAGGGTGCATCCTGTAATACCACTGGGAAATGGAGGAATTTGTAGGGAGGGATGTGGGGCTACAAAACGTGTCCTGACTAGGCAATGACCATTCAGCAGACTTGATAGACCAAAGTGCTTATTCTGCTGGCTTCATGGTATGTTACTATATTAGTATATGCTCCTTGAAGGCTGTTATGGTGCAATGGTGTGTCCCGATTTGTGTTTGTTACCATCTCTATCACATGTCAAGTTTGTTATCAAGTGCGTAGGATTTTTTCAGTCACTAGTTTCCATACCACACAGTCTATCGATGTCTGCCTAAATGTGCTGCTAGCCCCCTAGACTGCAGCTGCCCCAACCCCCTCCACTACTGTCATTCCCATGACGGCCTCATCCCCCCTCCACCCATACCGTCCCCTGTGCTCTGTCCCATGCCCTCTTAAAATTTCCTACAGTTTTGCATGATACCACCCCCTCTAGTAGAGTATCCCATTTAGATGCCACCCTCTTGGTAAAGCAGTGCCTCCTCATCTCCCTCCTAAAACTTCTGCCCTACAATCTTAGTCCATGCCCCTTTGTGTCCCTACCCTTCCTCAGTTTAAATTGTCCACTTAGGTCTTGCCCATCATCCATTCCCTGTAACATTTTGGTTGCCTTCAGTTGCACACCTTCCAGTGAATTAATATCCCTCTTCAGATATGGCCAACAGTACTGCAGACTGTACTGCCAGTGCGGACTGACCAAAGATCGTTCCTGGGGCAGGATCTCCGCCCCATGCCTGGTTGAGAAACCCCTTGTGATACAGTCCCACATCCTATTCACCTTAGCAGCTGCTGCTGCTTTCCTGCAACTGGGAATACTTGTTCATGCTTCCTGTTACCAACACCCCTGGTCCTTCTCTTCCTCAGTATTCCCATGCCTCACCCCTCCCAACCAATAGTCACATAAGGGTAGTTCTGATGCTGAACTTATTGATTTCCCTGGTGTCTCATAGATGCAACACCACAAAACCACTGCACATCTTCCGATTTCATGGTGTCCGGTGCCTCATGCACCATACATTCCCAGGTCCTCCACTGGCCACAATTTTCACTTTCCAATGCCTGATTTCATCACTTTTGACTCTAATACCTTGACATTGTAAGGGACAGCACAACTGAAAAATGAATGTGGAAACATCACTTTTTTTCATTTCTGAGCACATGTACTGATTATAGTGTGAATATTCACAGAAAACTCACACATAAAGCTTTACTTTAATTTTATCAGATGTTGACTGCCACTGCTTCATCACCATCTGCACAGTTACCTGCCACACAACCAAATGAGAATACATCAGCAACGCTGGACAGTGGTGAAGCAATTTCTGTAGCAGAAGAGGTATGACCTTTTTGTCACACTGCATCCATTGGCCATGCTCTGTATTTTGTCCATCACCTATGGCAGCTTGCTCTCCAGTAACAAGGTCACACATAAGCATAAGACCGCAGTGTTTGCAGATCTCGTGGCATCTGCTGACCTGTCTTGCATCACCGAGGCCTGGCTGGATGAAAGTGCAGGCCCCATTTTGGAGTCTGCGGTTCCAGCCAGGTTCTCAGTGATTCACCACCCAGAGAGGATCGTAGGGGGGGGAGGGTGCTGTCTGTTTTAGAATAGGCTAGCCCTGCTCTTCTAGACTGTAAAGAGACTGCAATCCAGCCTGTCTTCATTCTGGTCGAGCATTGTCACAAGTACAGTTTCCTCAAGGGCAGATCCCAGAGAGCGGTGTTGGGGAGTTATTCCTTGGCCCCTAACTGGCTGCTCTGCAGTGTTTCACAGGGTTGTGTGCTGTCCCCCATGTTATTTGCAGTGTACATGCTTCCATTAGGGAACATCGTAAGATGGTACGGGTTGAGTTTTCATTACTATGCTGATGACTCTCAACTGTACATGTCTTTTGTACCTGAACAGGAGTTAGACTGTGCTATGGTGTTTAATAACTGCCTGCTGTAGATTCAGAACCAGATGAGTGCCAGTTGAACTCGGAGGAGGGGAACAGAGGTATTACTTTACATATTTACTTACTGCCAGCTGTCAAATATTTTCATATTTATCTCCATTGCAGGTGTGTGCAGATGTGCCAATTGGAGTAGATTCAGAGCACAAAGCTTGTACATCTGTTCATGGTTCCACGGATGGCTGTATGGACCAGGGAAGCACAGAACAAACTGCTTCTACCTTTGAAATCTCACTCACACTTCCAAGTTTGATTTTCATGACAAATGACACCTTGTCATCCAGCTGTCAAGTGTCACTGCCACCTGTTCTGAAGAAGTCAGTGAAAATCCAGACCAGCCACAAAATTGGTCACCAAAATAAGGGTGCGTACATTTGCTTGGCGGAAGATACTGTCTATGGCAGATGTACAACACCATCAGCCTGTGAACTAACAGTTCACTTTTCTTGCAAGAGTTATGATGAAGCAACCAAAGGTCAGGTCAATAGGTGTGCAGTGCAATCTACTGGAAGAGCCACCAATAGCATCCACTACACCACTGCTGAGTCCGGTCAAGGCCTCAGGCACTGAACGCCACACAGACAGTCGAGACAAGGAGTACATTCCTTCACAGGAGTCTTTTGAAGATGCAATGGAGGGAGACTCTATGAAATCAGTGTACGATTCCTTGCACGCTATATATGTGCCTCAACATTTGTCAGATTGGACAAGTCCAATACAAATCAGTTAAGTTTTTTGTCCATCATAAGTGTGGGACAACGCAATGTTAGAGTTCTCAAACCTATCACACCCACACCACCCTTGTTTGGCATGGTGCCGGCACAATCACGTTCCATGTGTAAGCCAGCTGGAATGGTTCAACATCAGGCAATGTGGTGTGATGTATGGCCTGAGTGAGCACATGGCACACCCTGTTGCCAGCTGTTGTACGGAAGGTGGGTGATGGTGTGGTAGCTGTTGTAACGATGACATCTAATTTGATAGCTTTTTGGTATTTATTAAGAACCCTAACTGATGCAGTATCATACTGGCATCTAATGACTTTTCCTTCTTTTGGAGCATGTGTAGTTGCATGTTTATTTTGCTGTGCTATGGCCGGTTCCTTTTGAATGCAATCTTTTTTTGGGGGGCTCCGAATGTTCACCATGGGCTATCTGGAACAACATCACAATCAAGGGAGAACAGGTACAGTTGGAGGGGGCAGTAAACGTTTAGGGGACAGTGGGTCTATGCTACCCAGTGTCCCACAGTAACATAAAGTTGCACACACCTGGGGCAACTGAGACTGTGCAACCCTGTCTCACAACAGTAAATATAAATGGCCAGGAACTGAACTGCTGTGGAGACATTCACTGGGACCACATCAGTCTCACCCTTTTTCTCCAGCAACGACTATGTCACTTGTCTCTTTCAGTTGTGCTGGCCACTCTTCCTGCACACATACACAGACAGAAAGACAGACCGCGCTTTGCAGCCTGGAGACTGTCTGTCTCTCACTCAATCTCTCTGTCTCTCGGACATCGTGGGGTGGCTGTGGTGGGAAGGGGAGCCAGCCAACAGAGGACAGTCTCTTGACAGACATCAGGGTACAGCAATCCCTATGAGTGAATGTGCACTCTGTGGTTCTTGCCCTGTCTCTCTGACTCCTGTCAGTTCTGAACTATGTCTTTTCTGGCTGATGTGTGGCTGGGTGGAAACAGGACAGACTTTAAACACACCCTGCCAGCAGTACTGTGTTGCATCCTTCATGGTTTGTGGTGGTGTGATACAGTTTGGGGGTGTCAGTGGATCATCAAGAGGGGCCACTGTGACAGCACAAGTGGTGGCAAGTGGTAAGGTAATGTGCCAGCATCTTCATGGCCATTGTGATAGGAACTGCTTGTCACAGCAACTTGTATAGTTTGAACAGTTAAGAATAACATGAAACTGCGAATGGTACATGGCTTTTACCACTGGAACAGTTACTGGTCGTATGGTATATAGTTTTACCATTAGCACATTCACAGTGCGGTCAGCAAAGTACAAATTAGACCACAGTTTGCAGCAATGCTACAAAAACATTCAATACACCTTCCGGTACAGTCGTATGTAGTCGACTGTACTATAGCTGTCCAGCAACTGCTATTCATGGCTGCATCCACATCCCTGTGATGGCACAAACTGCGCTCAACAGTGCTGCTTCACTGTACTGTGGGCTACGAGCAACTGCTGGAAGATGCCATGCGTTATTGTATGTCCTTTCCTGGTAGCATGGAGTGCACACGTTGGCATTGACAGCTTGCATTTTCCAGAGGGGCAATATCCACGTTCTTGCTTTTTCAATTTGTTGATAGAAGTCACCCATTGAGATACAAAACGTTAAACAGCTGGTTCCACTGATGTTCCGACTTCGGAAACTGTCATGGGAACATCAGAAGCGTGCCTCATAATGCACTCTTTTGGTTGATCTCAACACTGGAGTACATGCCCTGCAGTGGGATTTTGATTCCTTATTATTGTTACACACTAATAGTGTTCCTTTTCATCTTGTGCACCCCATAGCTCTGCATCAAAGTCCAGCGGTGGCATCCCAACACTGTTTGATACATGTATGTACTAAGCCCTATGTCAATTGTACCATTAGGGCATAGAATGTGATCCTTCGTCATAGCCACAAACTTCCAACTTATCGCCAGCTGTTGGACACAGTTTTTCTTAATACAAGGTGATCTGTTCTTCAGGCTACAACACTATTTGGTTCTCTTTTGCAGATCTCCATGTAAGCCGGTTCACTGAATTCCACATGAGGATGATAGAAACATAGAAACATCGAAGTTGATGGCAGATAAGGACCGCAAGGCCCATCCAGTCTGCACATTTCTTTTTCTACCTTATAAATGTGCCATTGGCCTTTGTTCTGTCAGTGGCCTATCCATTCATACTCATTTGTATTGCTCCCTTATGCCTATCCCATGACTGTTTGAAGCCCTGCACTGTATTCATAGCCACCACTTCTTGAGGTAAGCCATTCCATGCATCCACCACCCTTTCTGTGAAAAAGGATTTCCTCACATTCCCCCTTAATTGGCCCCCCTCTAATCTTATGCTGTGTCCTCTTGCACTGCTGTTTTTCTTATATTTAAACATGTTAGACTCTTTCACCTTGTTAATGCCCTTAAGGTGTTTGAATGCCTCAATCATATCATCTCTCTCCCTCCTTTGCTCAAGGGTATACATATTGAGCTCTGTTAATCTGTCCTCATATGTCTTCTGATGCAGTCCCTGCAACATTTTGGTTGCCCTTCTCTGGACTGCCTCTATTTGGTTAATGTCCTTGTGTAGGTGTGGCCTCCAATACTGCACGCAGTACTCGAGATGGGGCCTAACCAGTGTCTTGTAAAGAGGGATTATTACCTCCCTCTTAAGACTTGTGATGCCCCTACTAATACACCCTAACACCCCCCTAGCCTTACCTACTGCTTTAGAGGTCTGCTTGGATGATTTCAGGTCATCAGTGATGATGATGCCCAAGTCTCTTTCCTCCTTTGTGACTGCTAGCAACTCCCCTCCCAGCCTATAGGTGGCTTCAGGGTTTCTCTTCCCTATGTTCATGATCTTGCACTTCTTTGCATTAAATCCCAGTTGCCACTCTTCTGACCATTTTGCTAGTTTATCCAGATCTCTTCTCATTCTGCCCACCCCATCTGGATCATCTACTCTGTTGCAGATCTTGTGTCATCTGCAAACAGACAAGCCTTACCCTCTAGTCCATCTGCAAGGTCACTAATGAAGATGTTGAGAGGACTGGCCCCAAGACTGATCCCTGAAGGTACCCACTTGTGACTTGCATCTCTTCTGACTGTATACCATTTACCACCACTCTCTGTTTTCTGCCCGACAACCAGTTTGCCACCCAGTTGACCAACTTCTGACCCACCCGAGCCTACCCAGCTTATTTATCAATCTTCTATGTGGAACAGTGTCAAAGCTTTGCTGAAGTCAGGTAGCGACATCAACTGCTCCCCTTAGTCCACCACTCTGGTTACCCAGTCAAAGAAATCTATGAGATTAGTTTGACAGGACCTTCCTTTGTAAACCCATGCTGTCTTGGATCCTGTGCCCTATGGATTTCAGGTGTTGCACTATCCTTTCCTTAAGGAGTGCCTTCATAATCTTGCCCACTACTGAGGTAAGACTGACTGGTCTGTAGTTCCCTGCCTCCTCCCTGCTACCAGTCTTGTGGAGCGGGATCACATGAGCCCTTTTCCAGTCTTCTGGGACGTCTCCTGTGCTCAGAGACTCACTAAACAGTTCTGCTAATGGCTCTGCTAGTTCCACCTTTAGCTCCTTAAGTACCCTGGGATGTATGCCATCAGGTCCCATTGCCTTATTCACCCTGAGCTTAGAATGCTCTTGTAGGACCCTTTCTTTTGTGAAGGGAGTAGTGCTCACCTCCCTCCCCCCCTGTGTCCATGATGCTGAGCTGTGGGCCCTGCCCAACCTTCTCTTCAGTAAATACTGAGCAAAAGCATCTATTTAGGATAGATGCCTTTATAGGGTCCTGCTCCTCACATGCTCCCTTTTCTCCATTAAGCTTAGCAATACCCCCTCTGGACTTTCTCCTTTCACTAATGTATCTATAGAAAGTTTTGTCACCTTCTGTTACTGTTCATGCTAGTGTTTTTCCTCAGTTTGGGACTTTGCCTGCCTTACTGCCTTCCCTGCTTCCCTTAGGGCAGTTTGGTATGCCTCCCTATCTTCATCCCGCTGTGTTGTCTTATAATTCCTGAAGGCCAGCCTTTTGGCTCTGACCTTTTCTGCTACTGTATTTGAGAACCAAAGTGGTTTCCTTCTTCTTTTGCACTTCCTTTTCTGTCTAACACAATGGGATGTTGCTTCAAGTACTGCATCCTTAATGCTTGCCCACTTTGCCTGTACCCCCTCACCTGTGTTTCTTTTTGTTGAGAAGAGAAGTTTTTGTTGAGATGAGAAGTTCATCGTTTTTCGATCTGCCTTACACCAGCTGTTCCAAACCTGCAAAGTGTGTCATGCTGCAAACAAGGTCCAATACTCCACTGATGAGCCAAAAAAACGTCAGGGAACATTTCTTGTAGTAACTACAATATGTGTTGACTGTCACCATAAAGAGGTGTGGCACAGTCAGCCAACCATAAGTCACTACTCAATTGGCAATGTATTGCTGTCAGCAGCCATAGTGGTTTCTGGTTGCCCTGTGTCAAAAGCTTTGCGCATCTTTAAATACATGAATATTCCATGTGTGACAAGGTTGACACTTCAGAACCACAAGTGTACAGTTATCAGTCCTACAATCAAGGCATGTTGGTCAGAGCATCAGAAAGTGAATCTTGGCATCTTACGTGCCATGGGTGGTGGTTTAATACTAGGTGGGGATGGGCACGCAGATAGCCCTGGACAGTGTGCAAAGTACAGCTCATACATCCTGATGGAGCACCGTATAAATAAAATGCTTTCCATCTGCCTTGTCCAGGTAACATAGGGTGACAAGCAGTGTACTCTTTTATATATATGATTTAGTTTTGCAGTTCACATGTTACTTTTGAATTCTGTTTGACTGCAATGAGTAATCATTTTGTGTATGCCTCCCAACCTGTAAAGCAACGAGGTTAAGAACTCTGCTTGGATGGAGCAGAAAGGACTTAACCGATCTCTGACCTACATAGTGGAGGAGAACCAATTTAAAATAGACTGCATCATAACGGACAGGCACCATTAGATCAATTCCTGGCTGTCCAATTCGCCACTGATGGATGGAGCCAAGCATTACTACGACATCTGGCATGTGGCAAAGGGTGTGCATCAAATTTTGATATAAGAGACAGTTACATTCTATGACACCACACATTGAAATGCGGTGATTGCAGTACAGATACACAAACACGTAACAAATCAAATATGCTGCATATAGGCCCAGTCCCCTAGCACAGCAGTACCTGTACTGCTCACAATGCCGGCAACCAGGATATAGGAACAAGCCAGGAATGCCAGAGGCATGATTGGTGGAGGAGACATGAGTGTTCCCATGGATTTCATCCCTTTTCTGGGAGGTGTGGGTAAGTGGGGCTCGGTGCTTGGTTGGACCCAGGCGGTAGCTCGATGATCAACCAGCTCAGCCACCAGCAGGGACCTGTGTGATGGAAGTTGGAGCTCTGCTCACTGATGTCCGGGTGCATATCATGCATGACAACAGTGCAAAACAACTCACAGCAGGCCAGGCTACACGTGGTACATCAGTGAGATGGGTGCAGTATAGGAGAATGGGGTGAAGTTTGGGCCTGAAGAGTCTGAGGCACACCTTGATGCCTTTCACTGGCTGCAGGGTGTAGGTGAAGATGGAATAGTATGAGCATGACAGGCAAGAATCCCAAGTTGCACCCCTGATGCCTGTCATTCTCTACAGGGTGGGGCGTTATGGTCGGAAACCCTAACGCCTCAGGCATTCGTTGATATTTTAACTCCAAATTTTCAACATGTTTTTTTTGTGACCCCCACTTCATGAACAGTGGCAATATCAGTTTGTTAGCCGAAAACTGCTTTTGCACAGCAACTATGACATTTGGCACCACAGGTGCAAAAACACATTCTGAACAGGATGTGAAAAATGACAGCGGTACTGTTCATGGGGAGGTGTAAAAAATGTCAATGTTGAAAATCTGCTGTGAAAATCTTAAAAAAACTGGTGAAGTCACGAGCGTGCGTAGAAACTGTGCAATGCACACCCATAATATAACTAGTTTGGGGATTTTTTTACAGCAGATTGTTAACACAGGCGTTTTGGGACCTCCGATCATGAACAGTGTCAGTGTGATTTTCTTTATCTGTCCCGAACAATGATTTCCCACAGCAACCACGCATTTCTGTGCTGAAAGTGTGAAAACACATTTTGGCCATGTTGTGGAAAATGACAGGTGTACTGTTCATAAGGAGGTGTGGAAAAATGCCACTGGTGAAAATCTGGACTGAAAATATTACAAATTCAGAACTTACGAGGGTGCATGGAAACTGTGCAAACTCACTCGTAACACAGTCATTTCATGGAGTTTTGTCACCAAATTTTCAATATAGCCATTTTAAGACCTCTGCTCATGACCAGTGTCACTGTGATTTTCTTAATCTGTCCCAAACATTGTTTTCGCACACCGACTGTACCATTGTGCGCTACATGTGTGGAAACACATTTTAGGCGAGATGTGAAAAATGGTAGCTGTACTGCTCATAAGGAAGTGTGGTAAATGGCACTGTTGAAAAAATTTGGTGTGCAATATTATAAATTCATAAACTTTCAGAGTGCGTGGGAACTGCGCAACATCGCTCCTAAAACAGTCATTTTGGGGATTTTTTCACCAAATTTTCAACATAGCCATTTTAACATCTCTGCTCATGACCAATGTCACTGTGATTTTCTTAACGTGTCCCATACATTGATTTTGCACACTGACTGCGCCATTGTGCGCTACATGGGCTGAAACATGTTGTGGGCAAGATGTGAAAAATGACAGCTTTACTGCTCATAAGGAGGTGTGATAAAATGGCAATGTTGAAAATCTGGAATGAAAATATTGAAAATTCGCGAACTTATGAGCGTGCGTAGGAACTGCGCAACGCACGCTCGTAAAACAGACATTTTTAGGAATTTTTTCACCAAATTTTCAACATAGCCATTTTAAGACCTCTGCTCATGAACAGTGTCACTGTGATTTTCTTAATGTGTCCCGTACATTGATTTTGCACACCGACTGCACCATTGTGCGCTACATGGGCGGAAACACATTTTGGGTAAGATGTGAAAAATAGCAGCTGTACTGCTCATAAGAAGGTGTGGTAAAATGGCAATGTTGAAAATCTGGAGTGAAAATATTGAAAATTTGTGAACTTACGAGCTTTCATAGGAACTGCGTATGCCTTCGTAAACAGTCCTTTAGAATTCTTACCAAATTTTCAAAATAGGCTTTTGAGAGTCCACCTTATGAACACTGGCAGTGTCGTTTTGTTAATCATTCTGGAAAGGTGATTTCGCGCAGTGGCTGCGAAATCACCCTTAAGGCCTGAGTAATGCCATGACAGTGACAGCATTCATGAGAAGGGGTCCCAAAAACCCCATGTTGAAAATTTGGTGCAATCATTCCAAAAACTGCCCGAGATATGCAGCAAAGTTGAAAAAAAACCCTATCTATTACATTATACCGCTTACTGGCATTTCCTCAGTTCGCGGTCAGCTTTGAAGAATGCAGACATGTTCCCGGTCCACTGAAGATCATCGCGCCGGACTCCGGAGGTAAGTATAGGGTGAGGGGGTGTGTGGGAAGGCAGGGTGCACAGTGGGTGGGTGCAGGGAGACAGTGAGGGACCATTTTTAATTTACAGTTTGTTTTTAATTACTAAGATGGCCGGGACATTTGCCACGCTGGGGTGGCTCCCAGCATAGCAGCTCTAAGACTGTTTGGGGGTTGGAGCGGGGATTAGGCACCCCGTCGGGCCATATAGATGTGTGCCATGCTGGGGTGGCTCCCAGCGTGGCACCAGGAAAACTTTTTGGGGCGTGGAGCCAAAGGGGCATTGGGCACCCGGCCAGCTATACAGTATGTGTGTGAAGCGATCAGCACACAATATGCGCGGCGTGCGTGTTGGGGGAGCTTTGCTCACTGAAGCGGAGCTCCCTTTCAACTGTATGCCACTGCATTTTCAGCTGTCATAGACAGTTGGAGCAGTGATTGGCGCACTGTGACCATGCCTGCAAACACACTGACTGACTTGGAAGAGGCTGACACACCTCTGGAAAACTCAGATGATGGCACTATGTTTCTTGCACATGCATGCAAGCAAACATAAACACGGCTGAACCCAAGTAAGTGTGTGTATCTTTCATTGCTAAAATTGATACTATGATGCTGCTACTACGAAAGGACAGTACTGGACACCTAGTGTGCACATTTGAGGTCGTAAGTTACCTTAAATTGCATATAGAAGTCTTTTTCCTGTGCCCCTTTAATCCAGTAATTGAGTGTTGATTCCAACCCATACTCTTTCAACTACTGACACCCAACCTCACCACCCTTACCTACACTACTTCATGGTGCCATTCGACATTGGGGCAAGTGACAATTCGGCCCCAGTCAAGGCTGGGCAAATAATAAAAGTATTGATTTGAACAAACCTGTACTGGATTGGGTGCCAGATACAGCAAGTGATCCTGCCAAAGTCCTAGGTTCATGAAAGATGATGGGTCCTCAAGTTAGGTCCCATCAAGGGTTTGGAAAGTAGGCAGGGAGGGTTACCTAGAAAGTCTCTGCCTTGTGCCAAAGCTCATGGAAACAGTCTTCTTGGTGTTGTTACCAAACCAGAGCTGAACCTTGTCAAAGTCTTGATGCAAGTTGGATGTAACTGCAGCTGGGCATCAGCCAGATGCATACAGGAGCATGTCATTTGTGGAGGCTGTATCAAAGGAGAAGAGGGGGTTGGAGGAGGGTGGAGGAGAGGGACCATTGTAGAGAGGAGATGAGTGAGGGTTGGAAGGAAGAGATGTCAGTGACAGTTAGTTGCGGGGCAGACATGGGATGCAACTTGGGCATGGTCTGCAGCAGCCACAAAGATAGAAAAAGTAACATACGTCTCTTTCTTTCAAGGTAAGGCTGCAACCGAGAAGCTGGTAGCACTGCTTAAAAATGCACAGCTTCTGAAAGATATTACAAGACTGTTGCCACACCACCAAACTTCTGCAGTTGAAGCATTCCACAGAACCATAATTCACTTCGCCCCCAAGCACACAGCATTCTTCTTTGATGGGATGGAGTGCAGGTAATGAAACTGTCAGACTATATGAATCACATAATGCAAAACAATGTAATATTGTGTGCCTGTTTGTACAACGTGTCCTCTCAGCACATCAAGTTTTCCAATTGCTATAATGTCTTAGGCAGACATATAATTTGGTTTGTTTGTGCCACTCTGGAAAGTGCTAGACATGTGCAATGTGGAGCACACCAGGATTTCGTGGAAGATCCTTCCACCGGGGCTATGTGATGGAAGTCTTTGTCGGCCATGTATGGCAATATCGCCTGGCACACCTAGTTGAGTGCCTGATTATTGATGATATGCCCAAAATGTCTACTCATGTAAAAATGATGTACATTCTGCAGAGGCCACTGCTATTAGATACAGTAATAGTAGTACTGTTCTGTATTTTTGTACAGGTTAAGATCACATGTTCACATCATTAGGTCCAAATACCTATTTACAAGATGGTCCTGTTAAGTTTGAATTGATGAACTGGCCCAGTGGCACTGAGGGTTGAGGCACTGTATGCAACATCTGGCACTATGCCAACAACCAGAGTTCAGGAGTGAGCACGGGCACAGGCAGGGGAGGGAAGGGATTGCATGTCCAATGGACTTCTCTCCTCCACCAGGGAGAGGGCAGCAGGGATGTCCAGCATCCCAGGGACACCCAGTGGAGATCAGGAGCACTGCAGGATGTGGACCAAAAAGACGTGGTGTGTGCATGGCCAATGCTGGCAGGGTTTCTGGGCGCATGGCGTCTTTGAACGCACTGCTCGGGGGAGGGAATGCACCAGAACAAGAAACAACCAGCCATGTAGGGTAGCTATGGCACCTGCCCCATGCCCACTTCGCGGATCTCAGCCACCCAGCCTTCCAGTTCCTCCCGGCCCTAACCTGCAGCTTGGTCAGTCTATAAGACAGCCCTAAGAGGAGGGGCAGCCCCACCTCAGAGGGGTTAAGCCAGCAGTACTGGCTATAGGCAGAGGGGGGAGAGAAGAGGCTCAGGATGGGGGGACCTAAGGCTGGCAGGATCAGGCCAGGATGCTTGCAAGGCCCCACAGGCTGTGACTGGAGGGAAAAAGAAACTGAAAAAGAAAGAGTTTGAATTGACACATTTTCACAAGCAAACACTTACTTACAATCAAGCAGTCATCTTCATTCATAGTACACGAAGAATAAATGTGCACTGACAGAACTGATTTTCCACAGACTATTCCTCGCTGCACTACACTACAACGAGAACAGCGCAAGAACAGCCAGGACGGATGAGGCTGGAAGTCCGAAACTGGAGGTGTATTTCTTGAAGTCCAAAAAAGGTGAACCTTCCATGTGCACAGTGAAAAAAAAGGCAACGTACAGTAAGTAAATACAAGACTAAATACTGCAACCTCAAAAAATATTTCACAGTCATATAGGACAAAAAAGGGATGCAATGGTAGCTGTGGTGATCTAAGGAAAATTGTCACATATAAAAAATAATTACCTTGGGCACTACTGCACACTACATTCAAAAATACCACATGGTTCTCGACAATACACTATAAGAAACAGTGTTGTTTCAACATAAAACGTACCATAACGCCAACGCATTTCTGACTGAATGTGCCCTTTGCTAAAGGACATGTTCAGTGTAAAACACGATGGATGGTATGGTCCATTTTGTATTGCAATAAACAAGTTGTTTTATACTATATTATGGAAAGCCATGTGGTAGTGGTAGCATGGGTTGCGAGTGCCAGAGTTCAGTATTTTTTAAGTGTGACAGTCATTGCTGTCCAAGTTATTCCTTGTCTTCCAAGAATGCGGGTAGTGGGGTGGCACAGTAGTGAAGCAGCGCAACTGGTTGAATCACAGCACTCATACTTACACAGCCAGTTCAGAAAGGGAGGATCACCCATGCTCAGATGAGGTTTTCAATACTAGATGTGCAAAAACACATGTGGCTCAGGTGCAAACAGGATGGTCTTGTAAGTGGTCAGTCAGGATGCTTATGCTTCCATCAGTTGGACCATTTTTTAAGCGGTTGCTTGAATTGTTAGTGAATGGTGGAAAATTGGCAAGGACATTTGTCCACTCTTTTAAGCAGTGCCATGGTATTGTTAACAGGCAGCTGGGACCTTGATTTGAACTTCTCATCACAAAGACAGCACCTCTGGAGTGCAGCACCACCCTCATGCTGCACTACAGTGTGAGTAGTAGGATTTAGCCCAAGTGCCTGTGTTGACTGCCAGAGTGGTTGGTGACAGGGCGTGCAACATAAGGTATTGGAGCTGTGTGATAACCCACCATATGCTCCACCTGGACAACCATGCAGCCCACTGCCATAGCACAACCAAGCTGTATAGCAAGGAGATCACTGTTGCTTACGCCACGAAAAACTTAGGCGTGAAACATAGTATGTTTGACAGATGTTTTCATCTATGCAATGCTGCAAATGTTTTGTTGCTGATGCTATGTTTATGAATTATTGCTGCTGCATATTGACGATTAATGGTATGGTATGTATGTGATAAGTTAGCAATGTGGTGAAGCACTTCCAACATGACTTTTTCCTTCCGACAGACTGTGCTCACCATCTAATGGAGGATGTTATCAAAGCCATTGAAACAAAGGAGAGTAGATTACAGATGCTGGTGACATCTCAAACTACTGCACAACATCCACCTCTAACAGCAGCATACAATGAGGTGGACTGTGGATCAGTCAAGGCTAACTTTGTTAGTCACTTCAACAATTTGAGCAGGCAATTACCACTTTATCTGAATGATCTGCCATTTAGAAATGCTGGACCACTTTGTGAAGTGTGCATGACATTGCCTTCGGAGAGGAAAAAATGGACTTATTTAGAGCTAGTTAAACCAGTAGAGCACAGTGCTGCCATCAATATACTGTTGCACACAACAGAGGTATGATTTATATGGCACAACACAATCTTTCAGCTCAGTCATCTTCATCAATGAAGGAATGTATTTATTGGGCTAAAACCATAGCATAGTTTTTCACAAACATTTTGAACTAAAATAAAGACATTAAAGAATGCCACTAAGTAACAAAAATGTCCAGTCTCTTTGTAATTAGTGTAAGGATTGCTGATTTAAGGAGGAATTATGCATTCTGGCTTGACATGTGTGTGTGCACATCGGGTTCATTTGGTAGCAATCTCTTATCCTCTGCAGGGCACATGCAGGCAGAACCTTTGCACATCATGTCCCAAGTATCTCAACACCAACATACAATCTGCGGTAACCAGTGTATCTGTATTTTCTGGAAACAATGAGAACAGAAAAGGATAATGAGATTGTTTTATAAGACTATAGTGACAACTGGATACATAGCAAAAACAAAACAATTTCTGGTGGAAGTGGTACAAGGAAATGTAACGATGTGCCTTGTTACCATGGACAGCATAGCAAGGATTGAGGGCAGTTATAATGAGCAGCACATCAAGCATCCGGTCAATTGCAGGCTGGGTGCAACTGGAAAACCATGTATGCTGTTGCATTGGTGGTAACAGCTGCACCATGGTCGGCCCATATCCTGAGATCCTGCGGCAGGCACCTCACCACTGTGCCAGATTGGAAGGTACACCCAATGTAGGGTGGCGTCAATGCTTGGGGACAAGCACGGGGACATATAGCGGAGTAGAGTTGCTAGGTCAGGGTTCCAGGGCAACCTAGGGGTGCAGGGTTCTGAGACAGGGCAGGATCAGCTGGGGATGACTTGAGGATATTCCCAACTGGTGAACTGAGAGAAAGTAGTCTAAAAAAATCACATCAGTCCACAATTTGTTATCAGGAACAATGACCGGTAATTTATCACAAACAATCATAACTCAAAACACTGTTTTCACCATACCAGTTACACCTCAGTAGGGAGGTTTGAGGGTAGTGGAAACAGAGTAAATACTTTGTTAGCAGAAATAGTGTGACAGGTAAGTTTAACAAATCATAACTCAAAGCACTTTTTCACCAGATCGGCTACACCTCAGTAGTGCTGCTTTGAGGTACTCATGGACAAACAGGGTGGAATACAGGGGGCAGGGAGTGTGTAGGCCCAAGGACTCCGAGGTAGGCAGAGCATGTAGAAGAAATTACCTGGGAAAATACAATAAGGGGAACAGAATGAATGTAAAGGTCAGTGCCCACTCTGCTTGAACATCTGATGACAAAAATCCATATTCCGTGGTGTATACCTACTCGAATATCCCATGTGGACATTACCACCATTGACTGCTGGTGGTAGACATAGTAGAGCAGTTTGTAAAACAAAGGGTCAAGCACAACATTGTTAAAACCTGGGTTATAATAATACATGTCACTTGTTCTCCTCCAGTCGTAAGATATCTTCTTGATCTCTGCACATCAAATGCACTCCAGCTTGTTGACCATACATGGAAAAAAGATCATGAGCACCTAGAAAGGTAAAAAATTAAGTTGTGAGTAAAGCATATAAAAAGAATGTGTATTATTTGCATGATGTTAGAAATAACATGCAGGCAAATGGAATAACTGATTTAAATACTCACCAAATGGAAATAAGGGTGTAGGAAAAATACAGTGACTGAGTGCTTTTGACATGCAGATGTAACCGGATTCACATGCGTGTATGTACAAAGTCGAAGGAAATATGTGCACTGAAATATGGATGGCAATGGCAGGTTCATTGGGACAGTGACTGGTTGCATATCAAATATAAGGTCTCCAATAATGGATACACAAAATTGTTCGTACATTGGCATACACTTGGAGGTGAAAATGCAATGCCCTTACTTGGCGAAAAGTCAGTGAAAAGCCCAGGAAATGCAAGAGACTAGAAGAATTCATGCCACGTAGAGATTATTGTTAGAAAATGTCATACAACTAATTGAAGGCGTAACCTACAATAACAACAGTCTGTCATCAATCTGGCAGTCCTTCAGTGCCACCTTACAAACACGAAGCTAGCAGACAGTGACAATACTTGAACACTGAGTTGTGCTATTTCTGCCACAGTAGAATAGTCTGTCGTGCCTTGTGTTCAGCACTCTATCTACAATGGAATATGTTTTTATCCTTTTGAATTAGTTGTACTTGATGACAGTGCAAGATGTATTAATATGTCCGATACATTGATTTTGCACAACCGACTGCACCATTGTGCTTCATGGCGGAAGCACATTTTGGGTAAGATGTGAAAATAGCAGACTGTACTGCTCATAAGAAGGTGTGGTAAAATGGCAATGTTGAAAATCTGGAGTGAAAATATTGAAATTTGTGAACTACGAGCTTTCATAGGAACTGCATGCATACGCGATAAAACAGTCCTTTTAGGAATTCTTCACCAAATTTTCAAAATAGGCTTTTGAGAGTCCACCTTATGAACACTGGCAGTGTCGTTTTGTTATCATTCTGGAAGGAAGGTGATTTGGCGCAGTGGCTGCGAAATCACCCTTAAAACTCTAGTAATGCCATGACAGTGACAGCATTCATGAGAAGGGGTCCCAAAAACCCCATGTTGAAAATTTGGTGCAATCATTCCAAAACTGCCCAGAATATGCAGCAAAGTTGAAAAAAAAAACCCTATCTATTACATTATACCGCTTACTGGCATTTCCTCAGTTCGCGGTCAGCTTTGAAGAATGCAGACATGTTCCCGGTCCACTGAAGATCATCGCGCCGGACTCCGGAGGTAAGTATAGGGTGAGGGGGTGTGTGGGAAGGCAGGGTGCACAGTGGGTGGGTGCAGGGAGACAGTGAGGGACCATTTTTTAATTTACAGTTTGTTTTTTTTAATTACTAAGATGACGCGGGACATTTGCCACGCTGGGGTGGGCTCCCAGCATGGCAGCTCTAAGGCTGTTTGGGGGTTGGAGCCGGCGGGGATTGGGCACCCCGTCGGCCATACAGATGTGTGCCATGCGGGGTGGGCTCCCAGCGTGGCACCAAACTTTTGGAGGCGTGGAGCCAAGGGCATTAGGCACCCGTCCAGCTCTGATATGTGTGTGTGAAGCGATCAGCACACAATATCTGCGGCGTGCGTGTTGGGGGGAGCTTTGCTCACTGAGCGGAGCTCTCCTTTCAACTGTATGCCACTGCATTTCAGCTGCTCATAGACAGTTGGAGCAGTGATTGGCGCACTGTGACCATGCCTGCAAACACACTGACTGACTTGGAAGAGGCTGACACACCTCTGGAAAACTCAGATGATGGCACTATGTTTCTTGCACATGCATGCAAGCAAACATAAACACGGCTGAACCCAAGTAAGTGTGTGTATCTTTCATTGCTAAAATTGATACTATGATGCTGCTACTACGAAAGGACAGTACTGGACACCTAGTGTGCACATTTGAGGTCGTAAGTTACCTTAAATTGCATATAGAAGTCTTTTTCCCTGTGCCCCTTTAATCCAGTAATTGGAGTGCTAGATTCCAACCCATACTCTTTCAACTACTGACACCCAACCGACCACCCTTACCTACACTACTTCATGGTGCCATTCGACATTGGGGCAAGTGACAATTCGGCCCCAGTCAAGGCTGGGCAAATAATAAAAGTATTGATTTGAACAAACCTGTACTGGATTGGGTGCCAGATACAGCAAGTGATCCTGCCAAAGTCCTAGGTTCATGAAAGATGATGGGTCCTCAAGTTAGGTCCCATCAAGGGTTTTGGAAAGTAGGCAGGAGGGTTACCTAGAAGTCTCTGCCTTGTGCCAAAGCTCATGAAACAGTCTTCTTGGTGTTGTTACCAAACCAGAGCTGAACCTTGTCAAAGTCTTGATGCAAGTTGGATGTAACTGCAGCTGGGCATCAGCCAGATGCATACAGAACATGTCATTTGTGGAGGCTGTATCAAAGAGAAGAGGGGGTTGGAGGAGGTGGAGAGAGGGACCATTGTAGAGAGGAGATGAGTGAGGTTGGAAGGAAGAGATGTCAGTGACAGTTAGTTGCGGGGCAGACATGGGATGCAACTGGGCATGGTCTGCAGCAGCCACAAAGATAGAAAAAAGTAACATAGTCTCTTTCTTTCTAAGGTAAGGCTGCAACGAGAAGCTGGTAGCACTGCTTAAAATGCACAGCTTCTGAAAGATATTACAAGACTGTTGCCACACCACCAAACTTCTGCAGTTGAAGCATTCCACAGAACCATAATTCACTAACCTCAAGCACACAGCATTCTTCTTTGATGGGATGGAGTGCAGGTAATGAAACTGTCAGACTATATGAATCACATAATACAAAACAATGTAATATTGTGTCCCTGTTTGGCACAACGTGTCCTCTCAGCATCATCAAGTTTTCAATTGCTATAATGTCTTAGGCAGACATATAATTTGGTTTGTTTGTGCCACTCTGGAAAGTGCTAGACATGTCAATGTAGACACACCAGGATTTCGTGGAAGATCCTTCCACAGGCTATGTGATGGAAGTCTTTAGCCGACCATGTATGGCAATATACGCCTGGCACACCTAGTTGAGTGCCTGATTATGATGATATGCCCAAAATGTCTACTCATGTAAAAATGATGTACATTCTGCAGAGGCCACTGCTATTAGATACAGTAATAGTAGTACTGTTCTGTAGTTTTGTACAGGTTAAGATCACATGTTCACATCATTGGGTCCAAATACCTATTTACAAAGATGGTCCTATTAAGTTTGAATTGATGAACTGGCCCAGTGGCACTGAGGTTGAGGCACTGTATGCAACATCTGGCACTATGCCAACAACCAGAGTTCAGGAGTGAGTACGGCACAGGCAGGGGGGGAGGGAGATTGCATGTCCAATGGACTCTCCTCCACCAGGAGAGGGCAACAGGGATGTCCAGCATCCCAGGGACACCAGTGGAGATCAGGAGCACTGCAGGATGTGGACCAAAAACGTAGGTGTGCATGGCCAATGCTGGCAGGGTTTCTGGGCGCATGACGTACTTGAAACACTGCTCGGGGGAGAGGAATGCAAGTAAGAAACAACCAGCCATGTAGGGTAAGCTATGGCACCTGCCCCCCATGCCCACCGCCGCCGGATCTCAGCCACCCAGCCTTCCAGTTCCTCCACCCGGGCCCTAACCTGCAGCTTGGTCAGTCTATAAGACAGCCCTAAGAGGAGGGGCAGCCCCACCTCAGAGGGGTTAAGCCAGCAGTACTGGCTATAGGCAGAGGGGGGAGAGAAGAGGCTCAGGATGGGGGGACCTAAGGCTGGCAGGATCAGGCCAGGATGCTACAAGGCCCCACAGGCTGTGACTGGAGGGAAAAAAGAGCTGAAAAAGAAAGAGTTTGAATTGACACATTTCACAAGCAAACACTTACTTACAATCAAGCAGTCATCTTCATTCATAGTACACGAAGAATAAATGTGCACTGAAGAACTGATTTTCACAGACTATTCCTCGCTGCACTACACTACAACGAGAACAGCGTCAAGAACAGCCAGGGACGGATGAGGCTGAAGTCGAGAACTGGAGTGTATTTCTTGAAGTCCAAAAAGGTGAACCTTCATGTGCACAGTGAAAAAAAAAGGCAGCGTACAGTAAGTAAATACAAGACTAAATACTGCAACCTCAAAAATATTTCACAGTCATATAGGACAAAAAAGGGATGCAATGGTAGCTGTGGTGATCTAAGGAAAATTGTCACATATAAAAATAATTACATTGGGCCTTGCACACTACATGCAAAATACCACATGGTTCTCGACAATACACTATAAGAAACAGTGTTGTTTCAACATAAAGCGATACCATAGCATGACGCATTTTCTGACGAATGTGCCCTTTGCTAAAGGACATGTTCAGTGTAAAACACGATGGATGGTATGGTCCATTTTGTATTACAATAAACAAGTTGTTTTATACTATATTATGAAAGCCATGTGGTAGTGGTAGCATGGTTTGCGAGTGCCAGAGTTCAGTATTTTTAGATGTGACAGTCATTGCTGTCCAAGTTATTCCTTGTCTTCCAAGAATTGCGGGTAGTGGGGTGGCACAGTAGTGAAGCAGCGCAACTGGTTGAATCACAGCACTCATGCCCACAGCCAGTTCAGAAGAGATCACCCATGCTCAGATGAGGTTTTCAATACTAGATGTGCAAAAACATGTGGCTCAGGTGCAAACAGGATGGTCTTGTAAGTGGTCAGTCAGGATGCTTATGCTTCCATCAGTTGGACCATTTTAGCGGTTGCTTGAATTGTTAGTGAATGGTGGAAAATTGGCAGGACGTTTGTCCACTCTTTTAAGCAGTGCCATGGTATTGTTAACAGGCAGCTGGGACCTTGATTTGAACTTCTCATCACAAAGACAGCACCTCTGGGTGCAGCACCACCCTCATGCTGCACTACAGTGTGAAGTGATAGGATTTGCCAAGTGCCTGTGTTGACTGCCAGAGTGGTTGGTGACAGGGCGTGCAACATAAGGTATTGGAGCTGTGTGATAACCCACCATATGCTCCACCTGGACAACCATGCAGCCCACTGCCATAGCACAACCAAGCTGTATAGCAAGGAGATCACTGTTGCTTACGACACGAAAAACTTAGGCGTGAAACATAGTATGTTTGACAGATGTTTTCATCTATGCAATGCTGCAAATGTTTTGTTGCTGATGCTATGTTTATGAATTATTGCTGCTGCATATTGACGATTAATGGTATGGTATGTATGTGATAAGTTAGCAATGTAGTGAAAGCACTTCCAACATGACTTTTTTTCCTTCCGACAGACTGTGCTCACCATCTAATGGAGGATGTTATCAAAGCCATTGAAACAAAGGAGAGTAGATTACAGATGCTGGTGACATCTCAAACTACTGCACAACATCCACCTCTAACAGCAGCATACAATGAGGTGGACTGTGGATCAGTCAAGGCTAACTTGTTAGTCACTTCAACAATTTGAGCAGGCAATTACCACTTTATCTGAATGATCTGCCATTTAGAAATGCTGGACCACTTTGTGAAGTGTGTGCATGACATTGCCTTCGGAGAGGAAAAAATGGACTTATTTAGAGCTAGTTAAACCAGTAGAGCACAGTGCTGCCATCAATATACTGTTGCACACAACAGAGGTATGATTTATATGGCACAACACAATCTTTCAGCTCAGTCATCTTCATCAATGAAGGAATGTATTTATTGGGCTAAAACCATAGCATAGTTTTTCCAAACAACATTTTGAACTAAAATAAAGACATGTAAAGAATGCCACTAAGTAACAAAAATGTCCAGTCTCTTTGTAATTAGTGTAAGGATTGCTGATTTAAGGAGGAATTATGCATTCTGGCTTGACATGTGTGTATTGCACATCGGGTTCATTTGGGTAGCAATCTCTTATCCTCTGCAGGGCACATGCAGGCAGGGCAACTCGCACATCATGTCCCAAGTATCCCCAACACCAACATACAATCTGCCGGTAACCAGTGTATCTGTATTTTCTGGAAACAATGAGAACAGAAAAGGATAATGAGATTGTTTTATAAGACTATAGTGACAACTGAATACATAGCAAAACAAAAACAATTTTCTGGTGGAAGTGGTACAAGGAAATGTAACGATGTGCCTTGTGCACCATGGACAGCATAGCAAGGGATTAGACGGCAGTTATAATGAGCAGCACATCAAGCATCCGGTCAATTGCAGGCTGGGTGCAACTGGAAAACCATGTATGCTGTTGCATTGGTGGTAACAAGCTGCACCATGGTCGGCCCATATCCTGAGATCCTGCAGGCAGGCACCTCACCACTGTGCCAGATTGGAAGGTACACCCAATGTAGGAGTGGGCGTCAATGCTTGGGGGGGACAAGCCGGGGGACATATGGCGGGTAGAGTTGCTAGGTCAGGGTTCCAGGGCAACCTAGGGGTGCGAGGGGTTCTGAGACAGGGCAGGATCAGCTGGGGATGACTTAGGGATATTCCCCAACTGGTGAACTGAGAGAAAGTAGAGTCTAAAAAAAAAATCACATCAGTCCACAATTTGTTATCAGGAACAATGTGACCGGTAATTTATCACAAACAATCATAACTCAAAACACTGTTTTCACCATACCAGTTACACCTCAGTAGGGAGGGTTTGAGGGTAATTGGAAACAGAGTAAATACTTTGTTAGCAGAAATAGTGTGACAGGTAAGTTTACACAAACAATCATAACTCAAAGCACTCTTTTCACCAGATCGGCTACACCTCAGTAGTGCTGCTTTGAGGGTACTCATGGACAAACAGGGTGGAATACAGGGGGCAGGGAGTGTGTAGGCCCAAAGACTCCGAGAGTAGGCAGAGCATGTAGAGAAGAAATTACCTGGGAAAATACAATAAGGGGAACAGAATGAATGTAAAGGTCAGTGCCCACTCTGTGAACATCTGATGACAAAAATCCATATTCCGTGGTGTATACCTACTCGAATATCCCATGTGGAGCATTACCACCATTGTACTGCTGGTGGTAGACATAGTAGGCAGTTTGTAAAACAAAGGGGTCAAGCACAACATTGTTAAAACCTGGGTTATAATAATACATGTCACTTGTTCGCCCTCCAGTCGATAAGATATCTTCTTGATCTCTGCACAGCAAATGCACTCCAGCTTGTTGACCATACATGGAAAAAGATCACATGAGCACCTAGAAAGGTAAAAAATTAAGTTGTGAGTAAAAGCATATATAAAAAGAAATGTACATTATTTGCATGATGTTAGAAATAACATGCAGGCAAATGGAATGGCAGTTTAAATACTCACCAAATGGAAAATAAGGGTGTAGGAAAAATACAGTGACTGAGTGCTTTTGACATGCAGATGTAACCGATTCACATGCGTGTAGACAAAGAAGTCCGAAGGAAATATGTGCACTGAAATATGGATGGCAATGGCAGGTTCATTGGGACAGTGACTGGTTGGCATATCAAAATAGCAAGGTCTCCAATAATGGATACACAAAATTGTTCGTACATTGGCATACACTTGGAGGTGAAAATGCAATGCCCTTACTTGGCAAAAGTCAGTGAAAAGCCCCAGGAAATGCAAGAGACTAGAAGAATTCATGCCACGAGAGAGTATTGTTAGAAAATGTCATACAACTAATTGAAGACGTAACCTACAATAACAACAGTCTGTCATCAATCTGGCAGTCCTTCAGTGCCACCTTACAAACACCGAAGCTAGCAGACAGTGACAATACTTGAACACTGAGTTGTGCTATTTCTGCCACAGTAGAATAGTCTGTCGTGCCTTGTGTTCCAGCACTCTATCTACAATGGAATATGTTTTATCCTTTTGAATTAGTTATGCACTTGATGACAGTGCAAGATGTAATCACACCCAAACCCCACTTCACATGAACTGCAACAGCATAGACACATACAGTTGTCTGTCTGATGATGTACGACAAGCAACCAATTAGTTGCCTGTCCATCTGGTCAGTGCCGTACCAGTGACTCAACATCAAGAACTGCAAGTGGCAATCCAGATACAGCCTCTTCTACATGTGGTACAGCAGAACTGGTACATACCTAAGTCTGCATCTGACACCCCTTTCCATACAACCAATCACTGAACTGGGTTTACACACCACTTTCAATGCCTGGCACACTGGCATAGTCTTTAGCACTAGTTTGTCCAGTTGACCCACTCCCCACCCCACCAACCCTTGGAAAGTGGCCCAGCTGCTGTTCATGGTATGCAGTGGCACATGTAAAGGGGAAGTAAGACTAATACCATGCCCACCACCACTCGCCATGATGTGCAGTGGATGACCAGAGGCATGCACACACTGACCAAGGTGCACTCAATCATGGCTGCCCTTCATAACCACTGCATAGCATAGCACAGCAACACTGGCACACTGGCTGCATTACATGTTACTGCTGGACAGTTGCACACAACAAAAACATCAAACACACTTGCAAAGTAATGTGGTACCTACAGTACCCAATGTATGTTGGTGTCATTTGGCAAACAACATCAAAAGATACAATGCTGCTGACACATTGAAAAGCTTGGCATGAGCTGAATAGTGATTTTTTTCACAGAAAAAACACAACAGATATCCACCACATAACGTGTCTATGAAAGCAAATAAGAGCTTTGCAGGGGCACCGGTGCCATTTTAGAGGGGACAGGATACCAAGCGATGCTTCTAGCTTGTGTGTGTGTGTCAGCGTGTGTGGGTTTTAACTGTACCCATCTGATCTCCCCCCTCAACAACCGCTGTGTAAGATCATGACAGTTATAATGGCTGTTAAAAAAACAACCAAAAAAACATGCAGGAGTGTCTTTGCTTGAACCAATTGACAAGCTCTCACCTGTCACATGACAGGCAGGAGCTCCACAAGAAGAAAAAGAAATATTGGAGATGCAAGCTAAGCTGGCAAGGTTCGTGTCTTGGGTCTCATGGAAACTGACCCATATGTGTTGAGGATGGCTCAGCTTCACCTCTGGAGGTTCAGCATACCTCTACTAGCTGGTGTTAGCTGCTCGCCACTCGCTTCAGCGTTTCAACTCAACAGAGTCTTCATCAGGGGTCCTTTTGCCACTCACCCCCTAATGAAGACTCACTGTTTCTGGCCAATAACTGGTTTCTCCACAAGTGCTCTGGCTCCTTCTGGTATGCGTGTCAGAAGACAATGTCATAGGAGATATATACCAGCACACCACCCCATCTGATGCCACGGTCCTGCCAAATGATTAGATAACTCAGAACAAAGGTGTTGCTATCACTGACCCTGGCAGAGAGCCAGGATTCAGTGATGAGCAGGACATTTGGATTAGATTGCATTACCTAAACCTAAGTTTGTCAGGCTCAGGAAGTAGACTCCTCGCACTGAGGTGGTAAATCCTAAGACAGAGAGAAGGATGGATGAGCAGAAAACCTATAAAAACCTTTTAGAAAGGGCAAGAGCCTCAGGTGTGGGGTGGTGGTGGTGGTAAAGAACCACAGCAACTATGAGTAGGGGACAGGGGAGAGACAGAATGCCAAGGACCAAAGGGCTTCAACATTTAAGCAGGGAGAGTAGAGAAGGGATAGGGAGATACTAAGGAGGAGAGAATAGAGTTGGGGGGGACACTGGGAGAGACTGGGGAGGAGCTGTGGTACAAGCCGGATGGTAGGAGGCAAATGGAGGTAGAGAGAGAAGGAAAAGAAGGGGCAGTAAGAGCAGTGAATAGGGAGAATAGAACAAAAATGTGGTGCAAAACCAATGAAAACAGAAGAAAACAGGGAGACATTGAAGAGTTTTATGTAGTGGTAAGTCTAGTCAAAGAGCCAGGAAGACAGAACAGGTGAAATAAATTGTAAATAGGGTAAGATAAGTACAATCATGGGTAATCGCTGTCCTACATAAGCATCAGTGCAGTAAGACAGTATACAGGTGCATAAGCAGTTTATTGCAAAAAGAAATGTACTTGATTACAGTCAAAAGACAATACAGATACCACCACTGCTGATCCAGGAGTAAATCTGAGTTTGGTGTAGTCCCCCTCCCTTGAAGTCCACTGGCACTCCCCTCTGGCTCAGTCACCAAGGAAATGCCAGTTAACATGTATTTTTCATCCCTGGTAGTCCAGTAGTATCTCACTCCCACCCAGTCCTGGTGCTGGTTTTGTGTAATTTTAATCTATTGTACTAAAGTGGTGCCCCCCCTGCCTGATTCCAAAGTAAATTCTGGTAGTCTAGTAATACCCCCCTAACCAATCCTCATTAAATCATTCTTAGTCCCCGACCCCCTCCTAGGCCCACACATTCAGCATCCATCACCCCCTGTCTGCCCTTGACTCACCCATCAATCCTTGCAAGTCTGGCCAGAATTTGTGCAGTGATGGTGACACATGTGTACCCTTCACCCACCACCTCAGCCAGCCAAAGTGGTGATTAACAGTGAGTGAACATGCATATACTGTGGCAGCAAAAGTTTCTATAGTACATGCATGCTCCCTCACTGTCATTCAAATGGTGAATGTCCAATGGGGTGAGAAAAGCGACTTATGCCAGTCATCATCTGGGGACCTGCTGGCAGATTGCCACTCTTTGAATAAGAAAATTCAGATGACTGACTGGTGGGTGAGGTGGTGGGTACTGAGTGGGTGGACTGGAGGGGTAGACTTTGACAGGGATTGGATGGAGTTTACCACTAGATTGTCAAGGACCAGAGAGTACCACTATACTGCCTGAGATAGAATTTTAATTAAAGGCAGTATATCAACGCCAATTGGGTGGGGAGCACCACTAAACTGCCAGGGACAAGATTTTGGTCATGGCACTGTACTGAAATGGATGGGTACCACTAGACTGACAGAGACAGGATTTTTTTTTGTCCAGTGTGGGGGGTAGTAGATAGCTGGGGACAGGATTTTATTGTGTTGCACTATAATAATGGGGACCAGGTGTGTGCAAATGGGTGTTGCCAGCATCAGTGCCGTTTGGTGGGCATGGGTTTGCACACTATTGTGCATGTTTCAGGACAAATGTGTTATGTATTTGCCCACTGTAAGTCCCAGCATGATCTAGTTTCCCCAGTAAGCCTTCAGCATGCTAGTAAAGCCCTCCAGATTCTCCTGTTGCCAGCCAGTAGCCCCCTGCGGTCAGTAACTCCACAGCACCAATAATTTCCCCATAATACCCAGCACACCCAGCAGTACAGCCTCTGCAAATGTCCTCAGTATCTCCCCCAGTAGCAGCCAGTTCTCCCCAGAAGCCAGTCTCACTCCAGTAGCAGCATTAACTCCCAGAAAATTCTCCATGCTGCCAGAACATCAGCACAGCAGGCATTACCCTGTGCAGCCAAAACTTTTTAAAGACACTATTTTTCCCCCTCAACAACCGCTGTGTAAGATCATGACAGTTATATGGCTGTTAAGAAAGAACCATGCAGCACTGCATCATATGATACACATTTGTGCATAAGCAAGCCCAAAAAGCCGTCAGGCTAAACAAAGCCAAGCGTGCATCCCTCCCCCCCGCTAAAATACAGCCAACGCTGTCCGAACACATTGCAACAATTTACATGGAACACAAGCACCAGGCACAAAGGTAACCATGCTTGGAGGAAATGTGGCATCAATAATGGCTTTGCAGGCTGTTCCTCTTATACAGCTCTGCAGTGTGTAAATTAATGTGCACTCTTCAACAAACGACCACGCTGCTGCGACTGGTATGACAGACTGATCACTGAAACCAACCCCAAGCCAATGCCAGCAGCTGGCTGGCATTGTGACATGGCCACACTGTTAGTGATATAACAGTGATTGTTTTTATTAAAATAGCAAGTTAGGGGTACCATTCTGTGTGTCCCAGCCATCCTTCGCTCCCATATGCCCAAGGATCTTCGTTGCTGACATTGGAGTTTCTCAAAGCACTGACATCAGAGTGGCTACCCTATGAGAAGTCAGACAGATACGGTTCATCTCGGAAGGAATCAAGTCCTGCGATGCTGACATTATTATCTAAAAAATATCTGGCATTGGCCAGAGAGGAGTTGAAGTCGTATTCTTCACTAGACTGGTTGTTGGTTTGAAATCCGCACTCAGCTATGCTTGCTGACTGCTACAATCCCTGGTAACATGTCATGAGGCAATGCGTCAAGACAACGCATGCGTGGGAAAGGTGAAAAAAAAATTAAGCCATTTGGCCACTTCTGGGATAGTGGCAACAAAAACAGTGGAAAAAGCACACTTTCCTTAAATTTGTATGTCGGATTACATGCAGATTCTTGATGCTGTGTATGCAAGACAGCATACACTGCATAGTGCCTAGGAATCTTATAAAATTCCTTTAAGCTCTGATGCCCTAGGCAGCTCTGATAGTCAATTGTTCCAGCATGATAGATCCACCTCATGTCCCTCCCACATGAATCAAAAAAAGGTGGGGTGGATCTTTAGGAGCTTTTTGGGTGGAGGTGGGGTTGGATCTTACTCCCCCCAAAAAACTAATGCTGTCTCCTACTACTCAGGTTCCAGTTCCTGTACCTCCCACTTAAGAAAGAAAACAGTGCACTACAACCATTGACTAACCTGAAAGCATATTTATTTGAGGGAGGAAAACATTTCTTGGAGGAGGGTAAGGTGGAGGAGACTATTTACACCTTCAGCCAGTTCCAAGGACAGAAAACATGACATCACTCCTTTTGTACATGATCCACCTACTGCAGCCGTAAAAAACAAACCATTGTTATTCTTGATCAGAAATGTTGCACAACAGGTCTAAACACTTAAGCTAGAATGGGCATGTGTAATATGCGGTAATTTCAAAGCGTAACAAAAAAGCACATTCCATGCCAAGAAATAATAGCTACAATTCAGTAAAAAGAAAAAAGGCTTTAAAAATCAGTTCATTTTGTTGTTTTTTTTCCCACACAGTAGGTCCCCTAGTGAACCCTACAGGATGTCTTCATTTTACTGAACAAATTTGTCTTAGACATAGAGCCTTGCTTCTGCTATAATGTCAGAACACTGAACAGAATGGGAAGCAGATTGAAACAAATAAGCAAAATGATACTTCACCTTCTTAATTACTACAGAGCAATACGCTGGCTTTATTGGTTTGGGCTAGCTGAGCTCGATTCTCAAAGTTTGATGCAGGGCCTTCACAAGCACTGCATCAAACCCTGCACTGACCCGAACACATTGTTGCACTGTGAGCCTGATTCACAAAGGCCACGCCCATTTGTGACACTTTACCCCCTTTATTGTGGCTTGCACCAAATATTTAGTGCAAACCCCGTATAAAGGTCTGCAAAGTTAGACTAGTCAGAGTTGATCTAACTCACAGCATGTAGTGCATGGGATCGAGAATCCCGACTGCTGTCTGTGGAATGCTGCAAGCCCTACGTGCCATGTGTTCGACACACCCGGGGCTGGCGGCATTCTAACTCTTTTGACAATCAACCCCTTTGTCTTTTTCTGTGAAGTAAATAAAATGAAGAAAACACAGTAAAACAAATGAGGTTAAAAAGTTCAAAGTAAACAAGCAAATAGATTTGCTGCCTTAATGGACTAGTGATTAGGGTTTTTGCCTTCCTCTCAGGGGACCATTGGTTAGATTCCTGAACCTGGGTCCCAGTAAGCACAGGCATGAGATAGAGAGGCTGTCTCTGGGATGCAATCTCTCCTTCCAAAGTGGGTCTCCTCCATTTACTGCAGAAAGACATTCCACTGCTAGCTCGGGGGTGGGGGGGCTAGAACTCTTCTATGATGAACCACTGCCCTGGCAATGGTAGAAGAATGAGCCCATAGGTGGGAGAGCATGGCCTCAGCAACACTAGGCCCCTGCATTGCACACAGGGCACATGCCAGGCCATCTGTGAGTACCTCTGTTAATGTCCCAGCCATCCTTTGATTGCTTGATCTGGGGCACTTCCCCCAGGCCCACCGATCAGAAATGCTGGGAATCTGCCATAATAGGTTCAAATTTATGGACAAGGTGGGAGAAAGGACAGCCTAGCGGGGAGGGGTGGTAAGCCATCTCTTCAAATCAGATTCCACCTGAAAACAGGCCTCTGGTCCAGTGTACTCACTCAGTTATAAAGTTAAATAAATAAAAGTTCTAGACAAAATGGATTGTGGGTAGAATGGGCAGCTTTGGCAGTAATAAGATCTGTGGTGCTGGTAGTTAAGGCAGCACGAGAGAAGGATGGCACCATGGGATGTAAAAGGTAATTTATAAGTAATGTACAAAAAAAGGCAAATAGAATTACCCTATACACCAACAATGAACCATCTGTTAAATATGAAAAAGAGATTGAGAGTGTGTACTGTACTAACACTTTGCTAATTATTTTCCCACTGCCACCCACATAAATATTTAAGTCTGGCATTGGTACGGTAGGTAAACGTAAACTGTCGTTATGTGCCTATTGTGCAGTATTCTCATAAGCACGTAGTGAAGGTCTAAGTTTCTATTTCCTTGTCTTACTGCTCAAAGAGTGTTGGCATCTGAGGTGAATTGCTGCACATTACTGAACGCTCACATATAATTACAAAGTACATTCCTTCATTATAATACATCCGTTGTAAACTGTGCAGACTTATGACTTGAGTACTGGGCAGATCTTAAGAATGAACAGTAAACAGCATGCATTTTCATGTAGATAAGAAATGTAATTTATCTGAATTTGTTGACAAGTGAAGAACAAAATGATAATAACTGTACAATTAACATAAAATATTTTGATAGACTGGACTCAGCAGGGGTTACTAAAATATGGAGTATTTAAACCTGGAAACATTAACTCTATTTGTCTGAATTACTTTACAACAGCAATAAGTGTTTTTAACATTTATTAATATACAGTCTTAATAATTGTGCCTTTTCTCTTCAGCCCCCCCCCCACCTTGTCTTCCTGTGCCTCCTTGCTGACAAAATCCTACTGCCACAAGCTCACCATGGCCCTACTGCTTCTGCTTTCTGGAAACATTAAACTCAATCCTGGCCCCTCCCTCCTTTCCCCCTCCCCACTCCCTAAGCAATTAGTATGCTTCATGTTAATGCTAGAAGTCTGCTTTTTATCGCAGACCAACTTAGGCTATGGGCCTCATATTTCCTCCCAGATGTCCAGGTCACTACTGAGTCCTTGCTCTTCGCCAGGGTTAGTGATAGTGTCATTGCAATCCTGGGATATGCTGTCCATAGACAAGATCATGACAAGATAGGTGGCGGCATGCTGATGTACCCTACATCCATTACAGTCTGTCCTGAGAAATCATTCATTGACCTGCCTCCAACTCCTCCCATGAATATCTCAGGTGCAAACCTTTATTTCCTTTTTTTCTCCCTATTGTTTTAGGTGGCATCTATCTCTCCTTATGGTAATAAATGGACATCATCCCAACCTACTGTCTACTTCTGTTATCTACCCCTCTCAAGGAAAACTCTTTCTCTTGGTTATCTTCAATTTCAGTTGGCTCTCCTCCTCAAACAGGTCCTTATTCCAGACAGTTGAGTTACTCACCCTCTCTCAACTCATCTTGAATCCCACATAGCTTTAACCCATGCTGTCCTAATTACTCCTTCTTCAACTGGGCTTCTTCTTCTCACCCACATCATATCCTCATCGCTGGTACTTTTCCTGGCTCATACAGTGAACACTACATGGTTTACTATGTCTGCAAAATCCACCATCCCAAAATCCTCCCTAAGCACATTTGGGCTAGATCACTCAGATTCCTTAACCTGGCATCCCTTCTTGCTGCTCTCCAGGCTTTTGATTGGAGCCCTCCTCAATATGACCTCTGATATTGATATATCCCTGTCTTTCTTCTAGTCTCCTTTTACTTACTCTGGGATAAGGCCTTAAGCTACATCTTGCCCAAATTAACTGGGCTCCCATATACCATGCCCCTGATGTTGACTCCGCTCTTACCTTCTTCACCCAAACCTTCAACAATGCTTGCGACATCTTTGCCCCCATGACAGCAGTCCAGACTAAAGCTCGTAATGCCCCCTGGATTACCCCGTCCCTGCTGCAGCTACTCAAACTCAGGGATAACCTGTGGCACCTGGCCACTGAAACAGGCCGTGCTGCGGACAGACAGGCCTACAATGCTGCTAGAAATAAATGCACATGGGCTATTAGGAAAGCAAAAGCTGATCACTATCAGGCGGCGCTTACCTCCTCCTGGGGGAGGGGCAGAACGTTTTGGGACAACATTAAGCAACTAAATGGGAGCACACGTTCTCCCCCTTCCCAGATCACCATTGAAGGCTCTGTCTCCACTGACCCTGCTCACATAGCCAACTTCCTCAACACATCATTTACCGACCTTAGTTCCGGTCTTCCCAATGGCTTCTTTGACCCTCCTTCAACCCTACCGCCCCTGACTTTCCAATATCCTAGCTTCCACACTAAGGGTGACTCCCCAGGAAGCTAGGCCCCACCTGCTTCAAGCTCTTAAGAGTAATAATATTGGCAGCGACTCCCTAGACCTCAGTATACTCCGCCGGGTCCTGGATCAGGTCCTTGCCCCCCTCACTACCCTGCTCAACAAGTCCCTCTGCCTGGGTCAATTCCCTTCAGGCTGGAAAACTGCCTCAGTCTTGCCCATACACAAAGGTGGTGACAGGTCCTCAGCTGGGAACTACTGGCCTATCTCCATCCTTCCACCCCTCTCCAAAGCTCTTGAAAAACTAGTGGCAACCCAAATCACAGATTACCTGACTAAATACAACATCCTCTGTCTCGAACAGCACGGATTCCGTGCAGGTTACAGTACCAGCACTGCCCTTATTGAGTTCTCAAATTTTCTTCATTCCTCACTTGACTCAGGCTCACTAGCAGGGGCAGTGTTTATTGACCTCTCAAAGGCGTTCAACACTGTCTCCCACCCCCTATTGTTGGATGCCCTCAAAGCGCATCGGCTTTGCCGCCCTGCCCAGTCGCAGTGCTCCAGCTACCTGTCGGACCGCTCCCAGCGTGTTAGAATTCATGGGACCCTCTCCAATACATGCCCCATCCGATCAGGAGTGCCCCAGAGTTCCATCCTAGGCCCTCTTCTCTTCTCTCTATACCTCAATACCTTGCCCAGTGCATGCAAGGGTAAAATCCTGCTGTACGCGGATGATGCCATCCTCTTTGCCTCCCACCGAAGCCCCATAGCCCTTCAAGAATCCTTGCAATTAGCCTTCAATGATGCTGAAGCCTGGTTCAAAGAGCACAGACTTGTGGTCAATCTAAAAAAAACCAAATCCATGCTCTTTGCCCACCCTCAAAACAAACTCAGTAATTTCCCACTCAGTATCCTCCCTAGCTCTAAACTTCCTCTTGAGCAAGTCCGCCTGTACAAGTACCTTGGGGTCTCCTTTGACTCTGCCCTCACTTTCCACAACCACATTGATACTCTTGCCTCAACTACAAATACTCGGCTAGGTATCCTTTATTGCCACAAACACTGCCTCCCCCCTGAGGCCCTCCGACTAGCTGTCACCTCCTCAATCTTGTCCCTTGTGGACTATGGCCTGCCTGTCTATGGTGCCGCGGATATGACCGCCCTCAATAAAATTCGACACACCTTGAACAAGACCTGTAGATTAATCATGGGAGCCACCAGATTAACCCATATCTGCCAGCTATATGACTTGGCTAAGCTGCTCAACCTGGATGAACGGCTCAGATACCAAACCTGCCTCCTAACTAAAAAAACACTTCTTGGTCTATCCCCTCCCAGTCTGACAGCCTCCATCCACCTAGCTCGACCCTTAGTCCAAACTTGTAGCTCCTCCAAGGCCACCCTGTCTATCCCAAGAACCAGGACCACCCATGGTCAACGATCCTTCTATTACAGAGCCCCCACCTGGTACAATACTCTACCCAGCTCCATCACTGATACCTGTTCAATCTCCAGCTTCAAAACCGCTCTTCGAAGTCAAATGTTTAACATGCGTAGTTGTGCTTGTCCCCAGTCATAGGTGTTGAGGCCTTGTACCAGACAAAACTCTCTGAGTAGCTTCACAATCAAAAACTGACAAAACTCACTAAGTGGCTCGCCCCCTCCTCTCATTTTCTACCCCGTCCCTTAGCCAGCTGTTTTTACCGTCCGAGCAGCCCGGATCATGACTTGTTGTCTGCCTAACCAATGTATGCTTACCTCTCAATCCTATCTGAATCACTGTATTAACCTGTAAATATCAAAACTGTTACACTGTTATTGTAAAAAAGTAACTACAACATATATCTGCCTAAACTGTTGTCTGCTATGATGTAACAAAAAAAAAAAAAAAATGCTGTTACCTACAATGTTGTAATGAAATGTTGTTTGTGTTTGTCCTCTTTGTGACGAGGTACCTTTGGAAATGAGCCTCTGGCTCAAAGGTTGTAAACTGATGTATAAATAAATAAATAAATAAATAAATAAGCACCACCCTCAAGAGGTAACCTCCTCCCTTGGGTTACCACCATGGGTATAATTTCCCTTTTCAGGGCCTGTGACTCAGTATTGTCTCATCACAAGGCCCTGTGTGACCCTAAGGATTTGCTAAGTTACAAGCAACACAAAAATCTGCGCAGTTAGTTGTGGTAGCTGGTGTTTACTCAACTATCAACAGCCACAAAAAAACACAAATGAGAGCACTCAACAGAGAAAATAAATACAAAATGACAAAAAACCGCTAAACTCATGGTTTATTCAGCAAAACATGAGAAGAGTACAGCTTAGAACCCTGGTGCTTCAGGAAGACAGTGAGTCTCTTTACTGGGGGCAAATTTGCCATTAACCTTCACACTGGCACTAATTCCTCTGCTAAATTCTTGCAGGTTTTCCTTTCCTTTTTGACTCCACCACCCAACCAAACTCCCCATTATCAAATTTTAGAACTCTTCTACTACTCGCTCCTTCCCTCCTAAAGTAGCAGCTGTCTTCAGTCTCCACATCCCTACTTGTGCTACTACCTCCACCCCAGTTGCTCCTAACCCTCCTCCTTCCCACACTCATTCCTGGTATTCCTTCTCCTTCCTGATCACTCCAGCTACCACCCTTGCTGCTCAGTCTTCACCCAAGCCCTCCAAGGGTTATATTCCTGATAGACTGGTATTGACCCCAAACTCCTTCAGTTCTCTGCCCCAACTCATACTGCCCCCCCACACTCCTTAACCTTTCCTTTCATCTTGGGGCCATTCAGAATGCTTGAAAACAGACCCAAATCCTCCATTTTCAAAAGCGAGTGTGATTCCTCTCCTGGGAACTATCACCGTATCTCTCTCCTCTCTACTCAGGCTAAACTCTAGGAGAAGATGGTTCTAGTGCAGCTCTTTGCATTCCTTGGCTCTTCTTCTTTTCTGTCTCCCTCTTACAGTCTGGTTTTCATAAGGGACACATCGCCATCTCTTCCCTCATCCATGTCATTGATGCCACTCTCAGGGGAATAAACCTCAGCTACATTACCACTGCCATATTCATTTACCTAGCTAAGGCCTTTTATATTGTGGCTCAACACACTCTCCTGGAGAAACTGAGTACTGTGGGACTGTCATACCCTTCAGTGGGGTGGTTTTGATCCTATTCATAACACCTTATTCCCTCCTCTGCTTATCACCTTTGGAGTGCCCCAAGGGTATATCTTGGGACCAATCACTTTCTCTCTGTTCCTCAGTGACCTCCCCTTTCTCTCTGTCTCCTTAAATATGCATGCATACATGGATGACATCATCGTCTTTGCCACCAATTCTTCAATCCCCCAGCTGTAAGTATTGCTTCAGGGTGACTTTGACCTTGTCCAAATGCTGGTTCTGTTGAGCCCATCTTATTGTAAACTCTGAAGAGATTAAGCTGATACAGTGGTGTGGAGTGTGGAGGTGCAGAGTACCTTACCTCCTGCCATGCCAGCAACCCATGTTTGGGGCCGAACACAGGTTGCTGGGGGTTGGCAGGAGGGGGAGGGCTGGGAGAGGATCAAGCGCTGCATGGCAGCTCTTCTCTCCTGGACTGGGGTGGCAGGACATCTGAACTCCTGACTGCCACCAGGTGGAGGCCTGGTAGTAGTGCATAAGATGTCTGAGTGCAGATGTAAGTTATGGGGAGGGTGGGAGTCACAGTCTTGGCTGCATGCAGACCTCTACACACATGCTTATACCCATATATGTCATGACTGGAACTGGTTCAGGAAGAAATTAGAGGAAAATGAAGGAATGGCAGGCAGTACATGATGTCCATTGACCATGCTCCCATCTGCTACATCCCCATGGCACTGGGTGATGACACTGGATTTCAGGCTTTGGGGTGGACAGTCCTTCCCTCTGGTTCCTGGAATGGGGGAGGTTGTAATCTGTGTTGGTACTGTGCTGTCCAGGTAAGTCTGAGGAGATACTGGATGATTGGGGGTAGTGGAAATGGAGCTGACAGGAGCCAAGCCTGCCATGGTCAGGAGCATAAATAGTATATAGAAAAGAAAGAAAAAAAAACTTTGAAAAGATTGTCATCATGTCTTTTGACACCAGGTAACACCTTACCAGGCACAGACACTCCCAGTCATTCATACCCTGGATCATACCCATCTTGAAGTGTGAGATGGGGTGACCCCCTGTCTTAGCAGGCACTATAGAAGTGAAGGCTGATCCCCCCTATTTCTTTCATCCTTCTCTATCACCACCTTTATTATTATTTTTCCCTTTTCTCTTTATCTTTTCTTCAGTATAGGCTGTCCACCTATACCAACCTCTCCACTACATTGCTATCCCTATATCTGGTCCCCTTCCCCTTCAAATGGAACCTGGAACAGTAGCAGTGATGTTTTCTTGTGTGACCCTGGAAGAAAAAGGCACTTAGGTAGGCACTGGAGTAATTCCCTTAAAGTAAAGCCTTGAAATATTAACAAAGTACCTACATTTAAAGAAATTATTAAAAGTACCAAGTGCTTATAAAACGTAAGATGACTTAGTGCCTTAAATAAAGTACCCAGGGATTAATGTGCACACTGCCTAATGTTAAAATAAAATGTATGTGTATGGTTCTAGCACTGCCTGTATAGTTAAGTTGCAGTACATAGATAGAAATAGAGGCAGTAAGCAATAGAGCAGTTAGTTAGGCTGCCAGTGTATGAAATATATTAAAATAAACAAATAAAAAGGAAAAGGCTCACCCCTCTTTTCTCTGCAGCTGCTTGTTAAAGGCCCCCTTATCAGTAAATTTTTTTTAATTTTTATTTTAGTCTTTGGTAACTGGGTAAGGCCCACTAGGTGCAAATGCCTGTTTTCAGGGATGATCTGGGAGCACTGGGCTGTTAAGTGACTTGCTCAGAGTTGCACAGTATGCAAGTGGAGACTGTGAGAATCAAACCAAGTTCTGGTCTGCTGGATGTACTAAGCTCATTCATAGCTTGTTACTGTAACCTCTAAGCTATACTGCCAGCAGAAATGAATGTCAGGAGTTGCCACTGTTAAGGTATTGGACTGTATTTTCACCTTGGTAATGCTGGAGAGAGCCATTTCTTCAGCCAGGGGAGAGTGAACCCCCCCTCTTTCGGACTTCTATAGAATCTGATCTCCCTTGACTCCAAATGTGCAGTTGGGGATTGGTGATGAAAGACAATTGTTAAACATATTGATTACAGAGATTGGCTTCTTGAACAACACAGAGGGTGCCATCTTGGGATATTTGATATCAGGGGTAGCCAACTCATATCTTTCCTAGGCTCAAGAATGGCTTCTAATGCTGAACTCTGGTGTGGACATTGTATTGGTATCAATGGTACCCCTGTCAGGTGTCAAGGAGGTTGAGTGACATGTGATGTGACTGATTGGAGCCTTGAGTCAGAGACCTGTATAAAAGGGGATGGTGAAAGTAGGCAGATCTATACAGGATCCTAATGTGAACAGTCACTGTGGAGTGATCATGAGCGAAGTGCTTCATTCCTAGGCCTTGTGTCTGGATTACTGGTAGTTCAAGCAGTACTGTGCATGTATGCTGGTCTGTTTAAGAGATGACAACTGAAGATTAGTGAGTAGCCCTCAGTGGGGGAGTAAAGACTCAAATATCATTCGGCACCAGTACTCAGTCTGCACAGAAACTCACGAGCCCTGAGACATACTAACCAGGGTGGTGTTGGGTTAGTTCTGGAGAGTGACCATAGCAGGCCATCCCTGGTAACTGTGAGTAACTGTAAAGTGTTCTGTTTTTCTACTGGGGGACTCCTTGTTTTGATTCACAAGTTTTGGCAGTTAGGCCAGATTATAAATACCTCTGTTTAAAGGGAGAAAACAGCCACTTCAGCAATTGCATGGCCTGTGAGATTTGCAGAAACTAACAATTGTGTTGATATTGAAGTAAACCAATAACAGCCAACCCATGACAACATCAGTGAGCTGGTTATGTTTCAACACTGGGTACCCAGGGACTGCCACAAGGGAGTTCCTGTACTGTAATGTTTCACAAAATCCTGGTACCAGGTAGGAGAGGGTAGTGGTCTTCAGTACAGGTGAACTACAGGGACTTGGGCTGTGGATTTGCAGGTTGGTAACAAAAAAAGTTGTGCTTAGTCAGGCCTTGTTAATGACAGCTCTAAGTAACTGGTCAGCACTGCTTGCCAGGAAGGGCTTGCTTAATCAACAGCTTGTTTCTAGACTGCACCCTGCCTGGAAGTGCTTAAAGATGTTGACATTTCCAAGTGTTTTCCTAGCTGCATCACCAGTACCTTTTCACCAACCTTTACCAGGAATGAAAGGTTGGAGAAAGGCCAATAACTAGCAATGCAGTCCAGATCTAATCAGAACAAAAAATGCAGCTTACATTAAGACTCAAATGCAAATGTTGAATTTAAGCTTTCAGATGAAAAAGTTTAAAAAAAAACTTTTGTCCTGGAAGTTTGTCATGACACATTACACTTGCTATCCTCAGGTGCCAGGCCATGGTAGTGCCACCCTGTATGGTGATGATCTGGTGATTCTAAGTCGCAGGACATCAGGGTCATTAACTCAAACCTGAAGACTGATTTTTGTAACATACAGTCTTGGCTCCTATTCAACAAGTTAGTCCTTAACCTTAAGAAAATGCAAGCTATGCTCTTTGGCCCTCCAGAAAAACTCAGAAAGAGCTCTGAGCCCTTGATAGCCACTAGCACTGATGTGTCTCTTGTGAGGGTTGCTGACTCTTACAAATACTTGGGAGTTACCCTTGATACTCGGCTAGACTTCACCCTGCTTATCCACAATGTGAACAAGGCAGCAAACAACAAGTTGGGCCTGGCCTATAGGGCCCAAAACACTCTCACAATAGCCGAGTACCTTACCCTGGCTAAAGGAATACTCCACCCCATGTTCAGTTATGGACTCATCACCTTTACCCATACTATCAAGTCTAGCCTATCCAAATGGGAAGTTGCCAACAACAACATATGTCATTTTGTCCTTTCTGACCCTTATCTTACTCATCATTTTGACTTGTATAATAAGCTTGGCTGGCTATCCACAGGAAGTTATCATACTTTTGCTCTGGACTGTTTCATTGATAAAGTAGTCAGAACTGCCACCCCACCAGCATGGGCGAAACTATTTAAACCTGCCAATCCATCATGCCTACTTAGGTGCAATGACTCACATATGTTCCTTATTCCTAAAACCCATAGCTTGACAGGTGACCACATCTTTGCTGTCTGTGCTCCCAGGCTATGGAACTGCCTCCCAGCATAGGATCACTGTGCCACTTCTCACCATAGTTTTAGAAGGTTCTAATGGGATCACCTGAAATCCAGCTCTGCCTGCAACTGTACTTCATTCCTGGTGTCCTCCCCCTCACAAATTGGTGCACTTTATTGTTCTTCAGTCAGGTCTCTGTCTAGACCTATGCTTGAGTAAGCTATTAATTAATTTGTATTTTGTTGTTTAACCTTGCTATGTTCTTTATTCCTTTACACCTTTATTGGATTCGCTGCCTTTCTTATTGTTAAGCCTTCATATTGTGTCTGTATATTCTTTGTAATCTCCCGAGTTGTACCTGAAAATAGACACATTTTTGTCTGGTGTGCTTACCTGGTCAACAAAAGCTAAATAAATAAATAAAAGTCAGTGCTTGTACTGGACCCTTAGTGTGCACTGCATTGTTTGTTCTGTTCAGATATTGTTTGCCTTAACTGTAGTTTTTTGTTGTTAGTCCACAGTTTGTTGTTTATCTATAAGTCTTGAGTGGGGGTCTTATGACTACCTTTTTCAAGTCCACTGGAAACACCCCTTCCATCAGGAAAGCATTAATAACCCCCATTATGGCTGATGCTAAAACTCTACACCATTCTTTATGAGCTGGGATGGAGCAGGAGTCAGCCTAGAGGTGGTGCAGTTCATGCCAGAAACCCATCAGAGGATGCCTTCCTCATTCAACAGTCTGAGCTCACTCCATGTTGGTGGAATAAATTATCTCACAACCCCTTTTCCCTGGTTACTCTTTCCTTGAGCAGTAAATGCAATCTAGTTCCAGGTGCTGCCAGACTTGATTTTGAAAAACAGATTTAACCAGTTGCACTTCTCACAGTGGAATGCCTTCCTCTGCAGACAGGCAGGATTTAAAAGTCTTTACAAAGTATGACAAAATGGAGTTGGTCTGTTCTCAGCTGCTGTAAGACCAGAGAGATGAAGCTCTCTTAATCTCCTCATGTCCTCTTTCCCCACCCTCCACTGCCATATCTATCTACCCTGCTCTATGTATTTGTCATACCTTACTTCAATGGGCCTGCGCAACTCGATGAGATGTATGCTTCTGTGACTTTGATATATTGTGGCTGTTCACCTCTCTATCCATGGGATATCCCACCTTGTAGGGGTACGACACAAGGAACCCTAGAAGAGGGTTCCCCCTATTGGTGCCACAGGAATAATTCCCTTGGCTAAAGGTAGCTTAGGAAGGAGCCCACAGGAAAGAGAGATGTGCCACTGGAGGAGGAGGGGTGGATAGTGGGGCAACGAAGAAAACAAATGAGGATTGTCCCAAAGGAGGGCCTTTTAAGGCCTGGTTGGGGGAGTGGTTTGTTGCTTCACCCACTGAACTCCGGCCAGCTCTCAGCCATCAGTTTCAATGGGCTTGTGCAACTGGATGAGATGTATGCTTCTGTGACTTCGATACATTGTGGCTGTTCATTTCTCTATCCATGGGATATACTACACTGTAGGGGTACGACACAAGGAACCCTAGAAGAGGTTCCCCCAATAGGTGTCACAGGAATAATTCCTTAGGCTAAAGGCAGCTTAGAAAGGAGCCCAAAAAGAATACGTGAAAGTGTGCTGAGCAAGAGGCAAGGAGTCAAAATAATCTTGAGAATGGATGATTAGCAAGATGTACTGATGGGTAGGATGAAAGAGAGACAGGAAGCAAGGAGAAGTATATAGTAGAATGGAACCTGACATGATGATGAAGGACGGGACTTCCTAAGGGGAAAGGGAACAGCCAGAGCCACCATCCAACTCCATCCAACAGTGGAACTAAACTACAGAACCTAAGGAAACTCCAACCCTATCTAATATTATGACCATTGGCATGGAGGAGAGGAAAAAAAACCTTTGAGAAGGAAACCTCTGGGGATCCAAGGCCTAGGCTGCCTTCCCTCCAGGCTGAAGGACGTTTTGATTAGTGATGGCTCAGCTATTGCAATTTAGAGTCGAGACTGAAGGAGGAGGAAAATATTCCAATTTAGAGGAAGCTCTCACTCTGTCCTCTAAATGGACAGCTGTTGAGGGTTGCAAGTGATGTCTCTGCGACTAGACACTCAAAAGCAAGATAGGAGAGAGATGGCTGCTGAGGCACTCAGCTGGCCTGTGCAAGCCTACAAAACAGACCAGGTGAACCAGAGGTGGTCTTAATGGAGAATAGTGTAGAGGGTGCCTCCGAACCCGCTCGGACAGCCAAAGGGGCTCTGATGATGATGACAGCCCCACCCCTCTCAGCTGAAAGTCATAAATTCTGCATTCAGAAGTGTTGCTGAGATGAGGGACAACTGAAGGACCACCCAGAGCGAAGACATTCTCACTATGGGCCAGGGAGAAGGACCCCACTCTGAGCTTCACATGCTCTAGATGTGGACTTGTGTGGATGCAGAGTGAGACTGTAGGCTACAGGCTAGCCCAGAGCCATGGAGCAATGTACATGGAAGGCAAGTCTCTGAGTAGAGAGTAGGTCAAGTCGAGGTAGCATGAGATCCATTTGAGGGGTATGTTTGAGTAATCAATGTGGATGCGTAAACCTACAGAGGTCAGACTGAGCGAAGGAGACCCGATGTGGGTCAGGAAGAGGCTGGATGTGGTTAGCAACCACAGAAGTGCATGCCACCCAGGTCCACTGAAAGTCAAATTAGGAGAGGGTCGAACCGTATGACGGTAGAAAAAGGAACGGCCAGGCGAAGCCCGCTGCTGATGGAGGTTGATACCAAACAGCAAAATACAGCCAAGATAAATAAATGAGGAGGTGGACTGATGAGGTGAGTTAAGGAACACTAAGACAAATTAAGGAAGTGATTGATTAAAACACTGAGAAGTAAAGTAAATACATGCTGTTCATTACCAGTAAATGGGCCTTGCACACGATATGCTGAGGTGCGAAACTATAGAGAAAAATTCCATATGCTGACCTTGGAGCTGTGACGCTAGGCCAGCTCAGAGAAATGAATGTGGACGTTGAATCCATCGGCAGGTGCAGTGTGTGAAATGGTAGGCAGAGTAGGGTGCAGGAAACCCCAAAATGAAGACAAGGAGTGAAGGCTAGTGGACCGCAAATACAAGGTATGATACAGGAGCGGAGCCAGGACCCAAGAGGAGGAGCATGGCACAGTGGAAATGTGAAGGGCCAGGGAAGCATACCACAAAAGCACACACATGGCAGGGGAGGAAGACCAGCAACAGAAATGGAAACAAGGAACGGGCTAGAGAAGTGAACAGGAGGAGGGGGGAAGGGCAGGAGGCAGCAAGGAGGGGGATGGAGAGAAGCAACGGAGCGATAGACCAGAGAAAGAGGGGGGCAGGAGCACCAGGAGACAAATGAGGGTGAGAGGAGGTGAGGAGGAACGATGGAAGCCACGGACGAGCGGCAGAGGGAGGGAAGGGAGAGAGAGATAGAGAGAGAGAGCTACAGAGCTGGCGGTTGTACAAAGGAGCAAGCCATAAGACAGACGGCATGGAAATAGAATGGAGCAGGTAACTGGAGGCACCACTAAAAGACGCAAAACAAAAAATATACAGGAAAACAAGAGATAGGAACAAGGAGCAGTGCCTCAGGCTGCAATGAAGAAAATGAATGAGGACTGGCCTGGAGGAGGGCCTTTTAAGGCCTGGTTGGGGGAATGGTTTGTTGCTCCACCCACTGAACTCCGGCCAGTCCTCAGCCATCAATTTATGTATTTCCCTGAGTTGCTGAATTATGAATAGCTACCTGCCTTTTGCTGGGCAACTGGAGCCATTATAGTCAATCCCCTGTGAACTGCAGTCACCATTCTAGTACATAGAATTTAAAATGTAACTTGTGGATGCTTGTACTTATTGCTCTACTGCTTGTATATAGTGCACACTGTCACAAACACACCCTGCAGATCAGGCCCTTTGCTCCCACAGTGTCAAACCTTGAAGTGCAACATGTGAACAGGAAACAAACTGGGTAACCCTCCCGTCTGTTTTGGGTCCGAATCATCTACTAGCCTCGAGTCCTGGGGGGGAACAAATGTGAACCTTTCTGCTAGCACACCCAGTTAACAGGCTCAGATATACACCCTCTTCGGGGGATGCAGTACAGTATTTCACCCAGTGGGTACCTAGCCAGGTTCAAAAGTCTAACCTTATGACTCAGTTTGAGACCTAGGTATATTCTCACCTTAGCAAGATAAGTAACACTTTTGTAAGCACTTAACAGTTGTCAGAATTATTAACACTTTTCCAGCATTCACATGCAAAAAAAACTGAGAAGGCACAGGCAGAATTTCAAGGAAAATAGTGTTTACTAAAAATTAAAAATAGATAAAATACAACACACAGAACATATAACATAAATACTTGTCAGAACTAAATTGGAAATTACAGAACAAAAAGTGCCTGAATACTTAAAGTTCTCGCCTAGCTAAGTTCCATTTGGGCGTTGCCTAATTTTTAACAGAAGTGCCTGTTTGGAGTTCAGAGACTGAAGTGTCTCACTCCTTTTAGAGTCCAGAGATAAAGGGCCAGATAGTCAAACCTTTGCCCCAGGGCTGAATTAGCACTGCCCAGCAGGCAAACTTAGCCCGGAGCAAAAAGCAAGCTTATTCAAAAGGAATAGCCCGGTGCTAATCCTGCTGAATATAGCACGCTAAGGAAGCAGGGCAAACCGGTCTGGGAGTGTAGGGCAAAAATAGCCCAGGAGTAAGACAGCACTGAATAAAGCAACAGGGAACTGCAAACTGCAACTGCAGCTCATTAGACTCTGTAGCAAGCCAGTGTTGCAGGTGGAGAACATTGTGTGTGATTGCACAGAAATGTCTCACATCTACTATAGACAACAATGTAAGCCACACACTGCAGAACTGTGCTATGCTGAAGTGAGGTTTGCCCTGGGCTAACCTGATTGCACAATGCTAACACATTAGCCCAGTGCAAACTGGTTAGCCCAGGGCAAACGGGAGCTATATTCAAAGCTCCCATGCAAATAAGCCTACTTAGGTAATCCGTGGGCAAACAGGCAGATTTGCATCTCATTATGTGCTACTTAACATACATTACCATGCAGATTGCCCGGTGCTACTGCATGGTGCACATAGCTCCACCTTTTGGTTGAAATGTAAGTACAGGCTGGACGCTGCAGGCCAAGGCGTGCCCACAGAATCCCCTGTTGGTCGGAATGGAAGTATAGGCTGGAAGCAGCAGGAACACAGTTGGTGCATACAGACCTCCCAGCCCCATGCCTCCTGAATCAGGGACAGGGCTTACAAGAACAGGGACAAAGCCCCACATCAGGGGCACATCTCACAAAGTGGTACTATTCACCCAGAAAGATGATAGAATAGGGAATCAGTGTAAGATGTATTGTCTGAAGACTATACAGTCTGTAACTTTAATGTTTGATATTATGTTATGCTGAAAATCTCCACTGTTCAGTCATAATAACACACATTACACGAGGGACACAGGACACAGGACAATTGTGAGGCAAATTCAGGGATGTCCCTGAACAGCAGGGACAGTTGGAAGTATGGATCCCCCCAATGAATCCCGACCCCCGTTCCCCATAATTAAACATAATTTTCCCTGGAAGTCCAGTGGTACCCCCGCCCCCCAGCACGAATCCCGACCCCATAAAATATTGAGAAAATAAGTGTTCCCTGGTAGTCTAGTGGTCCATCCACCCCTGCATGAATCGACCCCCAAAAAATTAAGAAAATGATTTTTCCCTGGTAGTCAAGTGGTCCTCCCACCCCCCTGCATGAATCCCGACTCCGTAAAACATTAAGAAAATTATTTTTCCTTGGTAGTCTAGTGGTCCCCCGACTCCCCAGCATGAATCCCGACCCCATAAAACATTATTATTTATTTATTTATTTATTGAAGATATTGGATAACATACCTTTGAATCAAAGACTCCTTTACAAAGGTTCCACGTCATTATATACAGAGACATCAGATACAATGGCAACAGATAAGAAACAATAGTTACAGAGAAGTTTGTACATTAGCAAAAGTGGTTACAGAAAGTTACAAAAACAATTACAGAGTAAAGACAGTAATCAGTTAACAGGGTACATACGCTGCAGGACGGTGGCACCAGCCATGCCCTGGTCATTATTTAGTAGTCTAGGCTGGACTGGGGTGTCCACTGTCCAGGTATATGCATGCCCTGGGGTGGCAGGACCAGGGTGAGGTCCAAATAGGAGGGGGGACATGGGTAGAGCAAAAAATCAAGGACAGTCGCAGGTTGAGCCTTGAGAGATTAGGACATTTAGTTGGGACTTGAACTGGCCAAGTCCAGGTTCTGAGAAGAGGGAGTTAGGGACGGAGTTAAGCCACCTAGGGGCCTGGTGCCTAAATGTTCTTTGACCCAAGGAGGTCTTGCAGAGGGGTACTCGGAAGTGGGTTGTTGTAGATTGCTGGGTGTGGCGGGAGGACAAGGGTGCTTGGATTACAGTAGCGCTCATTCGTACCTCAGTCGGCAGCCAGCTGTGGTGGTGAGAGGAGGGCTGAGCCGGTCACCGGCTCTATTTGTGGGATACTATATTGATGAGCGGGGGCATCACTGCCGGGTGGGGGGACCACTAGACTACCAGGGAAAAAGTACTGTCTTAATGTTTTATGGTGTCGGAATTTGTGCAGGGAGGTGGGGGGACCACTAGACTATCAGGTCCTTCTTTGATTTAGGGGGCTACGGGGTTGGGAATCATGGAGGGGCACCACCGCATTACCACCAGCTTTTTCTCTGCGGTATTTAGCACCGTCCTACAGGTCGCGCTAATGCCTGTAGCGTGGCGCTATCCTTTTGAATATTTATTTATTTATTTAGCTTTTGTTGACCGGGTAAGTGCACTAGACAAATCCTGCCTATTTTCAGGCACGACCCGGGGGAGGGGGATACAGATGAATGCCAACTGACCTTGAACCAGATTAAGCTGTTGGTGGTATTTTTAGTGAATGAGGGAAATTTGGCCAGGACACCGGGGAAATTCCCTACTCTTTCGATAAGTGCCATGGGATCTTTAACATCCACCTGAACTACCACCAATCCAGGCAGATGGGACCTCGGTTTAACGTCTCATCCGAAAGACGGCACCTCAGAAGTGCAGCACCCCTCTCATGCTGCACTACAGTGTCAGTACTGGGATATTAACCCAAGTGCCAGATGTGGGAACTGAACCCACAGCCCTCTGATCTCCCGGCCTCAGAGGCGAGTGTGCTACCTACTGAGCCACTGACACAGTAAATATGCTGTGCTGCTGCCATTCCTGGGCACTCCCCTATCCCCACCCCTGCATACTATTATCTATTAGCTTCTGCACTACCACACAGCACCGGCATTAATAGGGCTTTTGAATCTTGCAGCCTTGCGCAAATCCAGCGCTATTATAGTGCTACGGATTTGCGCTAGATGCAAAGCTTTGAATATCTGTCCCAAAGTGTGTAATCTCTCTTCAGATTATTTGGCAATATTCAAAGTCAGCCTCCCCATCTCCTTGTGATGTCACAGCACACATGAGGTCACAGTTAGCCCTGTGCTTAATCTGTAACCTGAGTAGGTATATCCAAAAGGATGTTATTTTACTGCTGGCTGGAAATCAACAGTTAGCAGATTTTAAAATGACAGCCTCTTTGATCAAAGCAGTTCCCTTGATTTTTCTCTACTAGCTTCCTGGCTTATAAATTATTTTAGTTTTACAAGTCAACAGGGATCTGTTAAAATATCCCCTTTTCCTCCAGGATTATAAAATGCATGCCATATCCCCAGCAGTTAAAAGTAGGAATATTTTACGATGTGTTATCACCTGGCCTTTGGAAGGAAGCCCAATGTGTTATAACAGATCAGGAAAACAGCCATCTGCTATTTCAGTGCTGAGCTGAGATCAAAGGTCAAGTTGTCTGACACTTGCTGGTTGTTATCCCCTAAGCAGACATTCACATCACGTTTTTATATCACAAATATTGTACAACAATTATTAGAGGTTTTATCACATTACACATGCCATTCTTCTTAACTCTGTATAAGTTTACCTCTGCCCATTTACTTGTTCAGTTTATGTGTTATTGTTGCATTTTTTTCTCCCTTATCCCCTGCCCCAGGGTGCATCTGGAAATGAACTGCTATTTCAGCTCAGAATGTCTTTCCTGGTAAAACTTTTGAAATAAATAAATAGATAAATAATCTCATGGCCTCCCTATGAGACATCAGGACAAGTCTGTTTCTGCATTAGATCTCCTCCATATGTGCTCTAATCTCAAAACAATTTTACTGTAGGCAGCTCTTGTTTTAAATATGGGACATGAGCATTATGGAATGTTTTGCACAGTGCAAAGTGTGTTTGTGTAGTACAAACACCACTGTGACTGGTTTTGCACCCACAGAAACATAATGAAGTTACTGTATGTAGCTGCATAGATTAAACTGTTCGCAGACTTGTGCAAAGGCAATAGCTTGAATGCACAAACAAGTTAGTGGATTCATACATACTTCACCATGAGCAAACACATAATAGAAACAGGTTTGGGTGTGCAAAGTGCTTGTTATCACAGATGATATAAGGTGTGCAAAAAACACCATATTATTTATTTATTTATTTATTTATTTATTTGCTTTTGTTTACCGGGTAAGTCACACTAGACAGCCAAGTGCCTATTTTCAGGTGCGACCTGGGAGGGTTACAAGCTTGGATAACAGGTACAGTGTCATATAGGACTTGAACACAAAGAGTATCAGAATACAGAGATAGTTACATGTCATATAGTGAAAAGAAGGTAGCCAGTAAAAAGACACCCGCCCGGGGAGGGTTACAGACGGCCCGGGAGAGTTAAGATAGAGCATATACATATAGTAAGCGAGTCAGAATTTACATACAGTGGTGATTGCAGGTACTAACAAAAAAAATTTACATACAGGGGTGGTTGCAGGTATTGACAAAATAACATTACGATAACCAAAGAAGAAATCTAGTCCTGTGACCAGGAGGGTAAGAGCAGCGGTCCTGGGGTGCGCAACCCCACCGAGAAAGGATTGTTCAAGGGGCTACGGTGCACAGGGACAGGCGAAGGAGCCCTTCAGGAATGCCCATAGAGACGTTTTGAACCCTGAATGGGAGGGGGTGGATCGAGTAAGGGCAGGGAACGAGTTCCATAGCTTGGGGGCATAGTTGGCAAAAGCCCGATCGCCCGTAAAGGTACGTGTTCTAGGGACCACGCATTTAAGTGCCGCTCTTGACCTAAGGTGGTGGGAAGAGTTTCCGGGGAAGAAGGACGGGGCGAGGGCCGAGGGGGTGGATGTTCTAATGATGTTGTCGATGAAAGTCCCTACTGCGAAGGTGCGATGTTTCTCAGGGGGGAGCCACTCAAGGCATGTATAAAGGTCACAGCGGTGAGTCAGGGGAGGGGCGGAGAGCGCGAAGCGGCAGATGCTGTTGTAGGCCGTATCCCATTTTGAGAGGTTGGATTTTGGCAATGGGGTGAAGGTCACTAGCCCATAACAGAGGGAGGGGAGGAGAACATCCCTGGCTAGGGCCATCTGAGCAGCCGGTGTGAGGCAGTTTTTTGGCTCTGTATGCAAGTCCGAGTTTGACATTCGTAGCCTTGCAGATGTTCTTGATGTGCAGGGAAAGGTCCAGCTGGGGGTCTAGGGTCACACCAAGGTACTTGACAGCAGCAGCTATCTGCAGGGGCCGGTCGTCAGCCCCGTGTATCAGAAGGGGGGCAGGGCAGGAATTTGTTCTATTCAGGGACCCGAAGAGCATAACCTGGGTTTTTTTGAGGTTGATGACAAGCTTATGCTCGCTCAGCCAGATTTGTATCCGCTTGAAGTCGGCGTTTAGTTGGGAATTGATGATGCTGATGTTTCTGGCGCTATCCAATAGGACGAGGTCATCAGCCTATAGGGTCGCAAGCCCATGGGTGATGATGGATGGCAATTTGTTGATGAACAGGGAGAAGAGTGTCGGGCCGAGGACAGACCCCTGGGGGACACCACATAGGACAGTGGTGAGGTTGGAGAGGGTCTTGTTGAAGTTTGTGTATTGCTTCCTATCAGTGAGGTAATTATGGAACCAGGCATGAGCGGGGTTCAAGAATCCGAGGGACAGCAGAGTGGCGCTGAGGAGGGAGTGATCAACCCTGTCAAAGGCCTTGGATAAGTCCACGAAAATCGCACCAGTGAGGTTGCCCTGATCAGTTGAAGTTCGGATCTGCGAGGTGACTACAGCGAGGGCGGTAGCTGCGCTGTGCCACTTCCGAAACCCATGCTGGGCTGGGGAGAGGAAATTGTGCTCCTGTAGGTACTCTGTTAACTGAGAGGCCACAGCTTTCTCTAAGAGTTTAGATGCGGCTGAGAGAATAGCAATCGGCTGGTAGTTCAGGGGATCTTTCGGGTTTCCTTGCTTGAGGACAGGGGTGATCTTTGCTATTTTCCAGATGTTGGGGATGACACCGGTGGCAAGGGAGGTGTTAAAGATATGTGTCATTGGCCAGGCTAGGAGGTGCGCGCCTGCCCTGAGGAGTTTTGGCTCGAGGTTATCATGCCCTGGGCCGGTGTGGGGGGAGAGGCTAGCGAGCAGCCCCTGGGTCTCGGAGATAGACACCTGCCGTAGAAAGAAGGAGGGTCTGGGTGCGGGTCTGGGTCGAGCGGAGTTGGGGGAGAACTTTGTAGGTGGGTTATAGTTAGAGGACTTGGGGGCAGCGGGGGCAGGAGGAAGAGGGGTGGCCTGTTCGGTGAACATAGTGTTAAAGGTGTTTGCGATTGTGTGGAGGTTATTACAGCTGACCCCATTAATGAGCAGATCGGTGACTTGTCCTCTCGCAGAGCCCCGACCGCGCTTTTTATGTTCTGCCAAAAACTCCTTGGGTGTTGGTTGAAGAGAGTAGCGTGGATCGGCAGAACTCACTTTTGGCGGCTCTGATGGCTTTTTTGCAGGAGTTTCTGAGGCACTTGTAGGTGGCGAGATCGTTGGCGCTATGAGAGGCCTTATAGGTCTCCCAGCATTTGTCCCTGTGTTTCATTAGAGAGAATAGATCCCCATGGAGCCATCTGGTGATGCTGCCTCACACCCTCCTTCTGGTGAGGGGGGCATGCTTGTCCTGCACTGGGATATATTTGGCTAGGAAAGCATCCAGTGCTAGATTTGGGTCCAAGGAGGAGGTGACCTTGGACCAGTCCGTAGATCTGAGGTCCCTGAGGAAGTCAGGCAGATGGAGCTTTGAGTAGTCCCTCATCTGTATCACTTTGCTAGGTATTTTTGCCTGAGGGATGCTCTAGGTACAAAAGGTGGGCGAGTGGTCTGAGATAGCATTGGGTAGGATGTCCGAGGATGAGACTCTGTCGGGCCTGTTGGTCAGGACCCAGTCGATCAGTGATCCTTTACCCCCCCCCGGGTGAAGGTCTTGTTGGTTCGGTGATAACCTGGCTCAGAGCGAGGCCTGATAGCAACTGCTCATAAGATTTTGAATCGGGTTCCATCCAGTCAAGGTTGAGGTCACCGATAATGAGTACCTCACTTGTCCCTACTCTGGAGCTGATGGAGTGTAGTAGTGAGGAGAGTCCGGGTATTCCACCTCTGGGAGGGTTATAGCAGCAAATTAGGTGGATTTTCTTTGTGAGTCCAAGAAGGAGAAGGGAGTGCAGGAACTCACATGTTGAGGGGGTGGTTGATTGATGGTCAATGGTAGACACGTTGAGGTGGGCTTTGTGATAAAGTAGCACCCCACCCCCTCGTTTGTTACCCTTGCGATCGCACCGTATGTGGCTATAGCCTGGCAGGGTACACGTACCATCAGGAGTGTGGGGTTTTAGCCACGTTTCAGTGATGCCCAAAACATCTGGGTTATAGTGGGCAACCCAGGCAGTGAGCTCAGCAAGGTTGCATAGGAGGCTGCGGATGTTTAGATGGGCGATTTTAAGCCCCTTGACAGCAAGCCATGAGGGGGGTTGAGGGGCCCCTGGGAGTCATCCTGTATGTGGTGGAAGCCCCACCCCAGGTGGGCCCAGGGGGAAGAGGAGTTATGGAGGGTGCATGCTAGTGGGGGGATAGGTAGGACAATGGGGAACCTAGTTGGTTTGAGATTAATTAGGGTCTGCCCTTTTGTGCAGCACCCTGGAAAGAGAGGAGAAAATGTGCTTTTTTTTTTTTACTCACTAGTTAGCTAGGGATTACTTGAGTCTGTTTCTAGTGGCAGGTATAACCTGCAAATGGAGAACTGAGCTGATAGGTTAAATCACCACAGCATGTGACTATTTAGCCTATTTAAGGAGAGGCTAGGGTGAGCTTCAGAAATGGGGGTAGTGCTTCAGAATGTGGCACAACAACGTAGCAGGGAACCGTTGAATTACCTCGCTGAAGTTGAGCCGCCACTTGTTCTCCGCGTAAGCGGGGGTGGTGGGAGCGTCAGAGCACCTCGTGACCGGGGTCCGGCTCTGTGGAGGAAAAAGGGAGAGTTTAGTGGTTTTCTTAGCGTTTTTATAGACAGACGGGGGGGGCGCCTGGTGGAAGATGTATCGCAATATGAGGCGTGGCTACAGTTAAGACAGGATCACTTTACAGCACTTTTAAATTTAACGCCTAAAAACTGTATACCAGGATTTAAACATGGGAAACTGTATACTGAGTTTTACAGAATTTTATCATGCATTGTAGTGCAGTTAGGCTGCTAAATGTGCTAAATGTGGAGACAGTACAGACAATCAGCTCTCTCTGCAGCAGTTTGAAATTGGCGCCTAAACTGTTGTATCAGAATTGCAGTACATTTCAATAGGTGCCCTTTTGTTAACATGCATTGCAGCACACAGTCCTTAAGGGTGTTTCCAGTCCATAGAGCTGCTGAACTATGAAGCATAAAGAAAAAAAAAGTGTGGGGACAGTAATTCAATTAAGGAGCCTTCTAGAGCCTTCAGAAATGTGGCACAGCAACGTAGCAGGGAACCGTCGAATTACCTCACTGAAGTTGAGCCTTTACTTTGTTCTCCGGTAGCGGGGGAGGAGCCGTAGAGGCACCCTTAGGCCTCGGGGGTCGGTTCGCTGAAGTTGAGCCTTCACTTTGTTCTCCGCAAGCGGGGGGCAGAGAGCACCCACACTCGCCTCGGGGTCTGGCTCCGCTGAAGTTGAGCTTACTCTGTTCTCCAGTAAGTGGGAGGGAGGGCCATAGAGCACCCTCGCAACCTTGGGGGTCCGGCTTTTGCTGAAGTTGAGCCTTCACTTTGTTCTCCGGTAAGCGGGGGAGGGGGCGTAGAGCACCCTCGTGACCTCGGGGGTCCGGCTCTGTGGAGGAAAAAAAAAAAAAAAACAATATAATGGCATACTGAGTGTGGAGCAGGATCAGGAAGTGGCACAGAAAAAACTAGGTGGTAATGGCCTTCTACCTAGTACTACTGAAACAGAGTATTAAGGCACTGGTGGAATAAAGCACTTTTATGGCTGACAGTGAAGGACGTACCTCATAATGAGGGAATGCATGCTGTGTGCTATGTCCTTTGTTGGTCCAGTACCACTGTCAACCACAGACTGCAGTGTGGCGCAATCAGACAGCACCAGTTTGGAGAAGAAATGTTTGCTCCACATACCATTCATGGAGAAAGTGGTAATTTGCATATCATGGTTCTGTTAGTGGGTATGTGTTTATCAGGAGTGTGAAGGATACTAGTGAGATCATTTGTAAAGATATTTTAAGAGGGAGAAGTGATTTGTGATTAGATTGTTTACAAGAGTATTCTTTGGTGAAGGACACCAGAGTGATTGAGATGCAGAATAACTGTAGTGATAGTTCAGATATGAATCTATTAACCAAAATGAGAGTATTCTTTAGTGAAGGACATCAGAGCGACTGAGATACAGGAAAACTACAGTAACAGTTTAGAAATAAATTTACTAACCGAAAGGAAGCTAATGGGAATATAGGTAGCCTAGTGAAGTTTGTGATAGTAATCTATAGCAAAGGACACTGATGAGACCATACATTAGTATGCTGGATGAAGTTTGTGACAGTCGCCTTTTCCCAAAGATACTGGTGGGATCACTTGCAAGGATACTTTAAAAGGGAGAAGTAATCTCTGTTTAGATTGTTTGTGATAGTAATTTTTAGCGAATGACATCAGAGCTATTGAGATGTATGAAAATTGTAGCTGTATATTAGAAATGAATTCTCTGATCGAAAGATAGTTGATAGGAACACAATTTGTTCCAGTGAAGTTCGTGTCAGCTATCCATAGTAAAGGACACTGGAGAGATTATTTGTAAAGACATTTTAAGAGGGAAAAACAATCTGTGATGACTGTGTAAAATAATGATTCTTGTGAAGGACATCAGAGCGATTGAGATGTAGAGTTCTCGATACTTGTTTTTTGCCAATGGAAATGTGAACTGTTTAGCTGGGTTCTTGACAGTTGTTTTTTGCAGAGGATATTGATGAGAATAAGTCATAAGTCATTAGCCATAGCTAAGGATACCAGAAAGATTAAGATGCATTAAAGCTGGAGTTATATGTCAGATATAAAATCACTCATTGAGAGGCAGTTAATGGGACTTGCGAATGATATAGTCTGTTTATTGAAATTAGTGATAGTTGTCTTTTGTAAAGGGCAATGGTGAGATCATTTGGAGAGATATTCTAAGACAATAATTTTTAGTGAAGGACACCGGAGCGATCGAGATGCTGAGTCACCGACAGTTGTTTTTTGCAGAGGGCGTTTATTTCAGTAATCTTCATTTACCCATAGAAAATGAAAAAAGTTTGATAGAATGATTAAAGAAAGACGGAATAAGTGACTGGATCTATTATCCTAAGAGGTATGAGACTCTCATTAGCAAGGTGCCTTTAAGGCTGATGTGTGACGTAATCACAAGAGCATTTTTAAGGCCCATGGAAGCGACAGCCGAAAAAACATGGGAGACATAAATTTCAGCGTCTTGCACAGGGAGAAGGTCCATGAGACTCAGGTTAGGACCTTTAAAGGATATTTTGTAAATGCCTTCTGATAATAAAGGAAAGGTAACATGCCGATATTAAAGGATAGCATTTAAATGTAAAAGAATGACATGAAAAGAACAATGAACATGTTTGTAATGAGAGCCCTGTTAGAATTCATAGTGAGGTCATATGTATAAGTGTAGGAACTATACAGTTTTAACACCTATGGGGACAGAGATGGAATGATGCAGCTTATATAAGAACATATAAAAGTTTTACCTGCACCGTTATGACTTGCTATGTGAAAACCGATTTAAAATGCAGTTAAAGGTTTGAACTTACATTTAGAATGGGGTTTCTTAGACCACGGGTCGCTGGTAATAATAGAGGATTTAATTTGTTTAGAAGAGAAGGGAGAGAGATGGAATGATGAAGCTCATATAAGAGCATATAAAAGTTTTAACTGTACCGCTATGATATGTCATGTAGAAGTTGACTTAAAATGCGGTTAAAGGTTGGAATTGACATCCAGAATGGGGCTTCTCAAATCATGGGGAGCTCGTAATAATAGAGAAGTTAATTTGTTTAAAAGAGACATATAAAGTAAATACAGGTGAAAATGGATTTTCCTTTTGCCTCTATGAGTGTTTATGAAAGGTTATGATGAGCGCAAAGCCTTTTAATTACTTATTGTTATTACAGAATAGTCCAATAAGTCTCTCAGTCATTCTGCTATGCCTCGTTCTACATGGTTAAATGTTATTCCTCTGCTATTTGTTTTTTGGTTAAATCTGTTTCCATTAATGTTTTTGAGAGAAAAAATGATGAGTTTTTAATTTTTAAACTTTTCAACTGTTTATAGCTATTATAGGAAGGTTAAACTAGCGTTTCTGTAGTTGAGCTGTGCCTCCTTCTATGTAGTCTAATATTATAGGAAGTGTGAATTGTGTCTCATTCTATGTAATTAAATATTATAGGAAGTGTTTGAAATCTTTAGTGAATGTGCATTGAGTCTGAAAAATATATGGACTATATATATAAAAAAACATGGTAATGAACAGAAAGATCTTTTTGTTCAAATTTCAGACATGAATGGAATATGATGAAATATAAATCGAAGTAAAAAATGAACAAGGTCATATGTCAAATAACAGAAAGTAGGACTCACAAAATATTCAGATATGTAGATATTGACAAGCATTTAACAGAAATAATTGAAGTTTGGTTTATAATTATGTGGTGTTTTGGTGTTGGGCTCCCTTTTAAAAGAAAAAAATCTTCTACATGAAATAGGATGGATGGCAATATTCCATATCACTCTTTTTGTAGGACTGAATTTATATAAATACTAAAGGAAGGGATTTCATATAATTAATACTTTGGATGAAGTAAGTGGCATCAATGTGTATATGTCCATGTATGTTGAATATGTGTATCATATTTTCATACTTTTTGGTGGTTGTGGACAGGTTTCTAATTGTATTTATTTGTATTTATATGAAAGGGCATCTCTTGATAAAGCCAAGACACTTGGTGAAACGTTGAGGCTTGCCATTATTAAAATAAAAAGGAATTTGGAATCAAGAAAGACTGTCTACAGAATTTAATTTTTGAAGCGCCACCACACCATTCACTCTGTAACAGAGTACATTTTCATTTTATCAGGAGTAAACAGCTTTTCCCCGTACATATGCTTGTTTACTCCTGTGACTGAGAGGCCTTCCTATGACTCTCTGGCAGCTGTCCCTCCTTCCTCGGCAAGCAGGGGGCTTTGGATGCACTTTGCCCCTTCATTGTCCTGCACTCCCATGGCAGTATAATGGAACAGACTTTGCATGTGCAGAATTTGCACTGCATCTGTTCCATTACACCACTTTGTATATGTCAGGCAAATTTACTCCTGGCAGGGGAATTTGCCCTGCTCTTTTCCGCAGCTTCGAAAATGCTATCTGTGGTGTCAGTGGAATGACAGATATTCATCTGTAAGGTGTTCCTCTTTGATTAATGAGAACATTTACAACTAGTCTTTTGCATTTACAGTATACAAAAAACAGTTACACAACAAGTATTACAGTGACAGAAACCAGAGAATGTTTCTTCCTTTTCTAGGCTACTGCTACTGTAGTTGAAACTTTTCCTCTCACACTTTTTTATGTATAACAAACAGAGAGCTCACTTGTTTAAAAAAAAGTTGGGTTTGGTAACTCAGCCACTGCTGACCACTGCGTGGCTATCTGGCAGTCCTGGCTCTAAATTTAGAATACACCCATGTATCAGTTTGTATAGAATAAATAACCTTTTCACTATTTAAAGTAAAGCTGAACTGTGTACAAATAAATAGTCTGCAGATTTTCTTGTGTAATGGAAGAACTTGGCGGGCCTGATTTAAACATTATAGATTATGAGAGCACTTCTGCTCAATTGAAGCGCTCCTTAACCCTGCACTGGAGACGCATTCTGTACAGTGTCCCACATACAAGGGTACATTTTTAATATATTATTGATAACATTGATCAATAATGTATAAGTACTGCTGTTAGTACTACTGGAGAGATCACTTTTACAGTTTTTAGTGGTTTCACTTACATTCTTCAATATGCAGCTCTTATACCCCAAGAATATGACGCATGAAACTGCTCTTACAGCTGACATAGTAGTCTCCATGACAGCATCATCATACAAATATCACTATATCATTATGCATTTTGTTTTATTTTTTTATTTGTAAGACATTTGTAACATATATTTCATATATATACATATATATATATATCTATATATATATATATATATATGTTCCATTGCATAATATTATGGGCATGAAGTCTCACTACTTTGGAAGCTGATCCCATCAAATCTCTAAAGCAAAACAGGGTCAGGCCTGGTTTGTAGTCAGATGGGAGACCTTCAAAGGATACCAGGCATGGCAGAAAGAGGTGTCAGTAGCTTTATGATGGGCAGTCTCCTCTTGATTAGAAGTAAACATACTAATGACCCATGGGGTAAGCAGGGCACTGTGTTGTCATGAGGTACCTTTCAAATGAGATGACAAACTGAGCTACTGTCTGCCTGTTCTTGTGGTTGTTCAGGTGGCTGTTAAATATAAGTTCGCTCCTTACCAGTAACAGAATATCTTGGAGAGAGTCCTTCATAGATCAACAAATACGGGACTGTAAGGCAGTGGTGTCAGAATCTCACCAGAAACATTTCATAGCTGGGGCTACCCGCCCTGACATCATCACGCCAACACTGCATGCTTTAGAGTCCCTTGCACAATGTGAGTTGACTCCATATGCTTCCTTGCCCACCACCACTAAATGTAGTTCCAACATCTACTGATCAGCAGGAACAAAGATTCCATCCCTGGCAAATCATACAGGACTGGCTGGAAGTTCCAAGAGGGAAGGTGTTATGATTACTTGCTTAGATTCTTTTGTATGAACTTTGAAGCAATAATATATAGAATAATGTATGGGCAACCATACACAACAAGGCTGTGATTTCATTGAGGGGTTGAGATGACATCATATGGACCGCAACAGCAAAGCTTGAGAGGTCTCTGATGTCATTTCAACCCTGAGTTGGAAACACATTCTGAGGGATATTTTGGTTGCCCATATATTGAGGCCTGTACAAACGGGATGGCTTCCATCCACCCTGGAGGGGAACAGCAGTCCTAGGTGGAGAGGCAGAAAGACAGAGGGAAACAGAGATTGCCACTTCAGAGACAAGAGAAACAGGGAAGAGATAGCCGGGGGGGGGGGGGAGAGATCAGGGGAAAGGATTAGACAGAGCTTTGGGGAAGTCATTAGCAAAATAGCAAGCACAGGGGAAGTATTAATTTTTGGGGACTTTAATCTGCTGGATGCAGACTGGGGTATTCTGTTTGCAGCTACAAGAAGAAGCAGGGCCATCCTCAACTCCCTACAAGAGGCATTTCTCAGGCAGATAGTTATAGAGCCCAGTAGAGATGGGGCAGTGCTGGACCTGGTATTTACAAAGAGGGATAGCATTGTAGAAATCCCAGTGGGTAGTCCCCTGGGTACAAGTGATTGCCATACTGTGTTGTTTGGCATAAGGATTGGGCAAGAGAAAAAAACACAATAAGATGATAGTGCAGGACTTCTGGAGTTAATATTTTTAAAGAAATGGGAAACTGCCTTAGTAAATACTTTGAAGGGTGAGATGGTAGGGGTGAATGGAGACTCGGTGGAGAAAGATTAAGTAAGCAATAAGACATGACAGGTGTGCATTGAACAGATATTAGAAAATGGGATTGAAAAATAAAGCATGCTGATTGGCTGAAAGGCCATGACAGGCATGTATTTATTTTTCAATAAAGCCTCTAAAAAACAGGTACCATCTGTGCCAGCCCCATCACACATATAAGGTACTAGTGTGGATTTTTAAAGTTAGAAGTCACCATTTTATAGCACTCGCTAAGTGGACAACCAAGCAAGGCAGCTCCCTGCCCCATCTGTCTTACTACACTTCATCTACTGAAACAATAAATTACCAAGAAAAACACATTGTTGTATCAAAATAAAGCATTTTCCAACCACAGCACAATGCTGTGATGCCACACACTACTCGAGTCCTCCAGTCCCTCAAACGCTGTCCGATGAAGTAGCTGGTGCAATCTGCAAACGTGTTCCCATGTCTGGGGAGTCAAATGCCACCAACCCCTCGGCCAGAGTGTCCTAATCGCTTAATTATAAAAACTGTAGTCCTACTGGGTAAACCCGCAACATACCAAAAGCAATCTCTACCACACTTAACTTGATTTCTTCATATAAAAAAAATAATTTTTTTACATGACTGTAGTCGCGTTAGCATAGCACGTGCTAACTGCTACAGTAAGGGTGCCTGACTTGCTGTAACCCCCATAAGGCAAACAGACCAAAGAAACACTGCTTTCTTATATTTCTTTATTTTTTAAATCACCTTGTGAAAGGAGATAGAGGTCCCACTCCCGATCACCCAATGTCAACTGCCATCCCCGCTACACTCCACCCACCCTGTTCTGCAAGTGTAATAGCGCCAATTGCTCAATTAGAGAAACAAAATAATAAACAAAATGGAGCATCTGCCAGACATGGAACTGGGCTTGCCTTTCCAGACATAGGAGAGGCCAGCTACAGAGACACAGCATCATGGTTCCCCTTCCACCACTGCAAAAGAATGACAGGTAACACAACCAATGGTACACACTGAAAGAACTGTGAAAAACTGCAATGCCCTCGGCTGGCAATTATACTAGTAGAGGGACTATTTTACAAAGAATAGTACTTAAAATTAATTTTAATACTATATATTAGTTATTTTATGCATACTGTATAAAAAAATCTTACAAAGTAGACCATTTTCTAAGTGCAATAATACCCTCCAGAGTGAGCAGTATTGGGCAATACCATACCTTCCAGGGGCTATAAGGCCCTCCACCTGTGGTGTTGGGCCTCATTATGCACCTGGGCAGTCCAGTATTGCCCAATACTGCCCACTCTGTCGGGTATTATTGCTTACTTACCACACGCCCAGGGACATAGTGAGGCATAAGGCCACAAGTCGAGTGCCTTCAGCCCCTGGATGTGCAGTAATATCTGTTCAATGCACATCCTGGAGTGTCTTATTGCATGTATAAAATGGGTTCCCTTTTCTAAATGATTTTTCTCACTCTTACAAAACTATATTTATATGCATAAAATGTAAATCATTAAGTTAATTTAAGATAAAATAGTCCTTCTGCCTGCTACCTGATGATGTAATTGTCTTTTGACATAGGACATGTGTCCTATTATGCCATCCATAGTTCTAAAAGCAAGTTCACCTCACCCCCCACCCCACCCCTTACTGCAGCTAATTTGTGGGAGACTTTACATTTTGGCTTTTTACTTATTGTATTTATTGATTTAATTTATTTATTCTACTGGCTGCCTGGAAGGTCATCCCTACCTATTGTGGCTAGCGTGTCCCGATAGGTCCATGTAAGTATTAAACATTATTTTTTTTTAAAAAAAGCAGTATATATTTGTTTGTGTTTGTTTCTCTCTTTTGGGAACTTTCCAGAGCAGAACGAATGAAGAGAAATCCTTTTTATATTGTGGATGATGAAATGTGAATTTTTTAAAAGTTGCAATGTGGTGGCCCTGCTAGGAGAACTACCGGACCCAGTGTCCCCTCCCCTTTTTGTGACAGAGCGAGCAGAAGTACTTAAGTTCCTCCCTGGTCTTGCTTACCCAAAGTGAGCCTGCCACCATTAAAAATAAGAAAAAAACAGTAAAAGAAATGGCTGCGGTCCAAGGGATTTGACTTTAAGAAGTTGCGAGAGTGAGATCATGATTTGCAGCAGAGAAAACAAGAGCAGGCATGTGGCGGGAGCAGCAGCACTACAGATCGGGACCAGTTCCGTCTTTAAAATGTAAATATAATATATGTGTTGGGCAAGTACTTTCTATTAGCAAAAACTGCTAAATATTTTTACAGGACAGTTTTATTGAATGACACTTTTCCTTACTAACGTAGGGCAAAAAATGGTGCAGTTATTAAATGGCAGTGTTCTAATGGCACGTTGTTTTTTTTTCCTGGTAGCAAGGTTCAGTTTTGTACTTGTTATTACCTGTGCATTGAACAGATTTCATCCAGAATAACCAATCAGAAAGCAGGATTTTCTCTCTCCATTTTATAATGAGGGAATAGCCAAGGCAACAGCATGCTGTTAGGAAGTGAGCAAGAAAAGGAGGAGGAAGAGGCTGCCAAAGAGACCCAGATGGAAGTAGACAAGGAGTTATATCTGGTAAAGCAAAGGGAAGCAGGAAGGAGGGTGAGGGAAGCTAAAGCACAGACAGAAGAAAGCTAAGGAAATAAAAAAAGGGACAAAACCTATTTCAGGTACATGAATGAAAACAGGAGGACAAGGAGAGGAACAGTGAGAATCAGGAGGGCAGGGAGAGGGATCTGTGCAGAGGAAGATCAAGAGAAAGCTGAAATTGAATATGATTATTTCTGCTCCTTCTTAATAATAGAGGAAGGGGGGACAGGCCAGTATGTAGCAGCAAGCGCCAAGGTGTGGGTGGAGTGAACACAAGTCCATTCTTGGTAGAGAAAGTCTGGACGGGATTGGAAGCCCTAAAGAAGAATAAGGCAATGGGGCAGGACAGGATTTACCCAATGGTCCTAAAAGAACTGAGCATGGTGCTAGCCACAAGTCTAACAACCTGGGCTAGCAACACTGTTCAGCACCTCATTAGAGATAGGAGTAGTTTCAAAGGATTGGAGGAGGGCTGATGTGATCTCTCAGCACAAATGTGGCAGCTGAGGGGAGACAAGTAATTACAGGCCAGTTAGTCTCATGTCAGTAGTGGGGAAATTGACGGAGACCCTGCTGATGGAGTACTGAGAGGATAATGGGCTGCAGGACCACTGGGAGCACGGTTTCACTGGGGGGGGGTCATGTCAAACAAATCTCATAGATTTCTTTGGCTGGGTTACTAGGGAGGTGGATCTAGGGAGAGCAGTGGATGTGGCCTATCTGAACTTCAGTAAGACCTTCGACACAGTGTTGCACAGGAGGCTACTTAAGAAACTACACAGCTCGGACTAGGGAGAAAGTTATAATCTGGGTATCTAAATGGTTAGAGGATCAGAGGCAGAGGGTGGTGGTAATGGCAGACACTCAGGGGATGGGAGAGTGACTAGTGGAGTGCCACAGGGATCGGTGCTGCGACCAGTCCTCTTCACTGTCTTTATAAGTGAAATTGCTGAGTAGCTGGAGTGGAAGGTGTGACTCTCTGCTGATGATAGAAAAATATGCAACAGGGTGGACATGCAGGAAGGGGTGGAGAGAATGCAAAGGGATCTGGGGAAACTACATGAGTGGTCTAGGACGTGGCAGCTGGGTTTCAATGCCAAAAAGTTCAAGATTATGCACCTGTGGTGGAGAAGCCCAGGAGCTGTACGTAAGACAGGGGGAGAGGTACTTATAGTCACCAAGCAAGAAATATACCTCAGGATCATCATATCTGATGACCCCAGGGTAACTTGTCAGTGTGACAAGGCAGTGGGAAACACTAGTAGGATGCTGGGGTACATTGGGAGGGTGATTTCTTGCAGGAGGAGGCAGAAGGTGCTGCCATTGTATCACTCACTGGTGAGGGCCCAATGGGAGTACTGTGTCCGGTTCTGGAGGCCGAGCCTCTACAAGAACATTGACAGGGTGGTGGCAGTATAGAGAAGGATAACCAAAATGGTGCTAGGGTTGCACAAAAATCCATACAAGGAAAGGCTGCCGGAACTCAATATGTACTCCCTGGAGGAGAAGAGAGTGAGAGGAGGCATGATTGACACTTACAAGTACCTCACTGGGGTGAACAAGGTGCAGGAGGGGTGTCTGTTTCAGAGAATAGAAGGCACTTGAACACAGGGGGCATGCAATAAAGCTAAAGGAGTGTGAGTATACGAGAGATGTGAAGAAATACTTTGTCACAGAAAGGGTGGTGGATGACTGGAACAGCCTGACAGAGGAAAAAAACTGTGGGGATCTTCAGGCATATGTGGGATAGGCAGAGGGGCAAACTGGTGTAACTTTCCTGGGGGGCTTAACTGTTGCCCCTCGGGGGCTGCCCCAGTTTTGTTTTTTCCCCATCTGGTCCCCACCTTGCCTGAGTCCCCATAGTGTCCTTGAGCCTCTGTCCAGCCCCTGCAGTAGTTCTAGTCCAAATAGGTCCAGAGGAGTGAAGTGAGGAGCCGCCGAGTTTGTTTTTGCACTTCTGTGCATTTCGGCTCCTCGCACATGCGCAGTGTGCAACTTGATCTCCCCACCATGATTGTGGTACAACAGATGCTGCTCAGAAGGTCCCAGTCACCGTCTTAAGCTAAACGGGGGTGGGAAATCTGGGAGAAAGTGAAGGAGGCATAGGAGAAGCCTCTGGTTATTTAAATCAAGGAGTGCCTATCAGTGCTATGGTGGGGATCAGACCTCATGAATATTAATGATGTGGGTAATGAATAAGCCTACCTAGCACCTAGGGGCATGGTATTTCGGCACTAGTGACAGGCGGGGGGGCTATATAAAATGTAAAATAATGAAAAGGTGTGAAAGGACAAAGGGAAGGCTGCAAGTCAGTGGGGCATTTGTTGAAAAGATATGTCTATTTTGGCTGCCCCAGGACAGTGAATCTGAGAATGCGATGTGACTCCATGAGACTGTGTACTAAGCAGCCGTATTCTGATACTATGACCCCCAAACAGACAGCCAATCAGCTATCTAGGTGCCCAAAAACTGGTTGTGATGGCTTATGGGAGGAGGTGTGAACTAATTTCAGGTGCCAAAGGACCTTTGCCAATCAATAATCAAAATGGGCTAATGAATAGTAATATTTGTGATTGATGACAGGAATCAACTAATCAGAGGGGAGGATTTTCAGGTGAAATCCCAGGGACTTTGGGTAGAGTGGGCAGTTTTGGCTGGGCCCTTCTTGGTTCAAGAAGGGCTCAGGCTGTGTGAAAGTCAAAGGAGGTCTTTTCCAGGCCTTAATTTGGTAAATCAATCCAGCATTTTGGAGGAACTGAAAAGGACTGAACTCTGAGAGAGAGTGTTGTGATACTGCATCTGAATATCGGAGACTCTTGGGTGAAAAGCTCCTGGCAGTGTGAGGATCTAGGATTTTTTGCAGTGAGCCTGCACCAGTGTGAAGAAAAACCCCTGAGGCAGTAAAAGGGGTGTTTTGGAACTGGTGCCAGAGCAAAATGGCACTGCTATTTGAAGTGAAGGACTTTGAAAGGAAAAGGTTTGCAGGTTTCCAGTGTTCCAGGAGTCTGTGGTCTGTTGAAAGCCAGCTGTGAAAAGGTGGAGATTTGTATTAGAGACTGAGATCCGTTAGCCACAAGCTGCTGGAAAGGTGGAAATCCCTAGACCCTGTCTTGCTGCACCCCGGAGCTGTTTGCTTTGCTTAAGGGAAAAGTGGAATCTGGGACTGTTCATAGCTGCTATCCAGAGCCAGGTAGGGAACTATCTAACCTGAACCAAGTGGGGCAGACTGGGCAGCAGGGTGCCACGCACACGTGCTTGAGTGCTAGCACACTCTAGACCCATTGAGGGAGCCAGGCTGTGGATCCACTCCTGCGTCTGGGCTTCTTGTGGCTTGGTAGGCCTTGTGCCGGGGGCTCTGCAACAGGCCTGGAAACAGGCTGAAGGTGACAAGTGGCCAGACCTTCAATCAGAAGGGGACAAGTGGTTAGACATTCAAGCAAGTCGAAGGCTGGTCAACCAAATCCTTCTGCTCATCTGCTTGCTGCTCCCTGAGAGTGATTGGCGGAAACCAAACTGTTGAGCCTACCATACCAGTGACTGAACCCTCTCTTCAGGACCATGAGTACCCAGGGCTTGCCCTGACCAGAAAGGGGAGTAAAAACTTAAGCTGTTTGCACCTCAGGCAGAATTGTTTCGAGGGCTCCAACTCTGGCCAACCCATGGCACTGAGCAGGCCTGCAAAAACCTGGGTACCCAGTTGAGATATAGGGGATTCACTGGTACCAGTGGAGGTGGGTTACTGTGTGTTTGAGCCCATGGCCTCTGTTACTTAAAAAAGATAGATATAACCAAACCTCTTTCTGTTTACATCTTTCTTGTTCCAGGTACCCTATTCCCTAGCCCTTCTCCCTTATCAATAAAGCTGTGTTTTGTTGCTAGCCCAGTGGCACCGAGGGTTGAGGTGCTGGACGGCACACCTCACACTATGCCGGTGACCCAGGTTCAGAAATGGACTTGGGCCGCTGGGGGTCAATGGGGCTGGTGGATTCAGATGGAGTGGCCAACAGGCAGCTCTCCTTTCCTGGGGAGGGTGGGCATGCACTGTGCAGCTTTGGTAGTTCCTAGTGGTCAGGGGCTCAGCCAAACAGTGCATGTAGCATTGGGGTATGGTGGATGCAGCTGATGTCCTGCAGGCAGGTGTGGGATCATGCCTGCACTGCACTGGACATCACTGCATGTCTGCACCACTGGGAACAGTAAGGAAAAAAAACCCCTCTCCACTGGTAGGTGAAGGCGGGTCTGGAAGTCCCAACCCCACGTCAGTGCTGGGCACTAGGACGCTCGCTTCGGACCCTACTCCAGTGCAATGGCCCTCAACACTATAGATAGAGCACCACAGGAGTACGGTGGTCCCTCCCCAGGGGACTCAGATCTGGGGGGCCAGGCTAACTTGGTTGTGGGAAGGGTGTCCCTGCCAGAGATGAGTGGCCAGAGCTTTAGGTTGACGGGCAGAGTTGCAGTACCATGAATCCACGCTGGAGAGAGGCAGATGGCAGAAGGTGAATAAATAGAGTTTGAAAAAAAACAAAAGCTGTGTTTTGTTGTTGCAATTTGTGTGTTGTGATCAGGTTTTTGGTATAGCTGTTAAGTATATGTATTTAATGGTGTTGGGGTAGTTGGAAGAGGAGGTGAGTAGGTACAGAATCCCAGGGGGTTGTACCAAGTAAACACCTGGCTCACTGTTTCTTTACTCTGGGTGGAAGCGCCGCACTACTTTCTTACCAGTTTGGGGTAGAACCCCCAAATACCACTGTAGCAGGACCCAGGCCCCTTAACCTGTATGGTAGTCAGTAGGCAGGGATAGTAGCCCATTGGCACATGGTGTCTGGGCTACACTGGCTAGAGGAAGGTGCTTGGGGGGATGTCAGTGACCAAATAAGGCCAGTGGTGTCAGAATAGGCAGGGAAAAAGGCAGACTAGATGGGCCTACTGGTCCTTTTTACTGACAGTCTATGTTTCTGTGTTTCTATATTATTTTTTATAGTGAGGGCCATGCAGTGGATGTCTTGTACTTGGACTTCAGCAAGGCCTTCGATTCTGTGCCGCATGGGAGGCTAGGGGGAAGCTGGAATATGTAAGGGTGGGCACTAAGATGGTCAAATGGATCATGAGCTGGCTGAAGGGCAGGCAGCAAAGGGTAGTGGTGGAGGGGAAACTCTCATCGCCAAGAGTGGTAACAAGTGGGGTGCCACAGGGATTAGTACTGGGACCAGTGCTGTTTGGGATATTCATAGCTGATATCACACACAGGATGCAGAGTAAGATCAGTTTGTTCACAGATGATAACAAGATGGGAGCTGTGGTGTATGACATCGAGGGATGGAGAGGACTGCAGGGAGACCTGACTAAACTACAGGACTGGTCAGAAACATGACAGTTGGGGTTCAATGCCAAGGAACTTCACTTTTGAGCTAAGAACCAGAGGAGGTGCTATCAGCTAGGAGGGGTACAGTTGGAGAGCAAAGAGGAGGAAAAGGACCCGGTGGTGATTATAATGGGGAATTTTTCATATGTTTGGTTTCATAACTGTTATATGGCATTTACAGTACAGTAGGGGACAGTATGTATTAACCTTTAGACTGCCAACAGAATTAGAACGTATAGGAATTTTGCACTGATATATCAGTCTGCGGCCCTGCAAGGGTTAATACTTATTTACTTTTTGGCTTCCTTTCCATTTACGAACTGTATTATATTATGTTTGAAAGTTCCGATACTTATTTGATATATGCTGAAATACTTACTTGCTTTTTTAGATTTGTTTACTTGTCATGTGGTTTAAACATGTATTGTGTTATTATTTTGAAATGACAATAAAAATTCCTCTATTCTTTTAATGGGTGGGTGGGGGGTAATGATGTTTAATTCCTTTCCTTTTATTTTTTTTTTTGAGTATAATAAGACAAGCTATTTGTAGGGGGTATGGTTGTAATGCTTACTTGGTTTTCTTTTCCTTTCGACTTATTTCTCAATTCTGTGTGAATTAACACTGTTGTAAACATTTGATTTGAAGTTACAATAAAAACTCCCCTACTCTCTTAGTGGGGGGAAGATTGTTTTCAGCATTTACTAATAAGTTTTGGGGCTATAAAAATGCAATTTTGTATTGTTGTATGATGAAATATTTTTGTTTACCTTTCTTTTTATTATGATTTTGTGTGAAGTAACATCATTATGAATGTATTTTACTTTTTAAATTATAATAAAAATTCCCCTACTCTTTTTGAGAAGTGCCATGGGACCTTTAACATCCACCTGAAATACCACCAGAACAGGCAGATGGGACCTCAGTTTAACATCTCATCTGAAAGACGGATACAGATGGATATCAAAGAGGAGCTCCTCTAGACGTAGTGCAGTGGTCTTTCCCTTGTACAGGTCACTGGTCAGACCACATCTGGAATACTGTGTGCAGTACTGGTGCCCATTTCTGAAGAAGAACATCAGACTGTTGGGGGGTAGGGCAGCGCAGAGCGACTAAGATGCTCTAGGGTTCAGAGGGGAAATCCTATGAAGAAATGTTGAACATGCTTAATTTGTATTCCCTGAAGGAGAGGAGAGATAGGGGAGATATGATTGAGACCTTTAAGTACCTGAAGGGGAGAAACAAGGCTAATACGGGAGAGATATTCTGGATTAGAAGAGGGGAGGGATACTAGAGGACATCAGCTGAAGTTGGAGGGGGGAGGATTCAAGAGGGAAATCAGGAGACATTATTTCATGGAGAGGGTGGTGGACACGTTGGACAAGTGGAACACTCTACCTGAAGATGTGGTTTCCTGTAGGACAGTGGGCTGCTTCAAGAGGGGACGGGACAGAGTGAGGGGTGCGATTAGCTACACGTGGAGGGGCTAGCTGCACAATCAAGCAGACTCTATAGACCATGTGGCGTGTTTCTGCTGACATTTCATATGTTCATAGTATATGGATTTTATAATATATTAGCAAATAAAATGGAGCAGGCTGTAGTACTTCTGTTCTTAGTAAAAACAATGAACATTATTACTTTTAAAATCCAACATTTCAAATATGAATGGCAAATCTGTGTTTCAGATTAGAGTTGGGGGCAGGGCAGCATCACGAGGAGAGACTATTGGGACATACTTCAAAGTGAAAAGTCATTGCATTATAGTAGTGCTGTCAGTACTACACCACAACAACTTTTTGTGAACTTTGAACTGTAGTACAACAACTTTTGGTGACCCTTGAGCTGTCCTACAGCATAGAAACTCATACAAAATAGGTGCTAACCATATAGTATGCAACCATTCTTCATGCTATATATTCATTTACATAAATCTTTTTTACATTGATGACAGAGATTATGTAAACCATGTGCAATACAAACATTCTACCTTTTGTATTTTAGCTGCTTGATTATTATTTTGAATGATGTATGTGTGTTATTTTCATATGCTAATGGAGAAAGTCTTATGAAAATAAACTTGAACTACAGTAGAGGCAAGGAAAGTGGGTCACTAGAGTCTACTATTTAAAACAAATGGGTTACTGAAAGGCTCACTGTGTGTGCAGTAGCCTGTAACAAGAAAACATCCTCCATGAAGGGTAGAGGATGGGAGCTGTATGGCTCTGTGAAGGAGAATCTCAAACAATCTACTGTTATTGATAAGTAATGAACCTACCTTCTATGAGTAATCTCCTCTATAGAGCCATACATATTGAACAAATACAAGCAGACCACTAAAGCAGTAGGTAAGGCTAGGGGGATGTTGGGGTGTATTAGTAGGTGTATCACAAGTCGTAAGATGGAGGTAATAATACCTCTTTACAAGACACTGGTTAGGCTCCATCTGGAGTACTGCGTGCAGTACTGGAGGCCACATCTTCATAACGACATTAACCAAATTGAGGTAGTCCAGAGAAGGGCAACAAAAACGGTGCAGGGACTGCATCAGAAAACATATGAGGACAGATTAACAGCTCAAAATGTATACCTTAGAGCAAAGGAGGGAGAGAGGTGATATGTTCGAAACATTCAAACACCTTAAGGGCATTAACAAGGTGAAAGAGTCTACCATGTTTCACTATAAGAAAAATAGCAGGACAAGAGGACACAGCATGAGATTAGAGGGAGGCCAATTAAGGATTAATGCGAGGAAGTTCTTTTTCACAGAAAGGGTGGTGGATGCGTGGAACGGTCTACCTCAGGAAGTGGTGGATATGAATACAGTGCAGGGCTTCAAACAGGCATGAGAAAGGCATAAGGGAGCAATACAGATGAGTATGAATAAATAGGCCATTGACAGAGCAAAGGTCAAGGGCACATTCATAAGACAGAAAAAGAAATGGTCAGACTGGATGGTACTTGCAGTCCTTATCTGCCATCAACTTCTATGTTTCCATGTTTCTATAAATACTTATCAGTACAGCACCCCCACATAGAAGGTATAAATAGAAGAGGATAGCGCACCCCAAAGACAGCAGGCCTTGCAGTACAGTCAGGCCAAAAGCAGCTCTAATACAAAATACCAGATCTAGACTGTAATGCTGCTTGAAAGTATGAATCTTACTCCAGTTGGCAGACTGAGCAGAAACAAGTCATGGAAGCTGCATGCTCCGGGGGGCGTGCCCTACAACTGTACCAGGAAGCACTTGACCTGCCTTCTGGCAACTCAGAGAAATGCAGGAAGATGCCCATTTGAAGAGATACTTCATTGATATTGGTTTGCCCAGCAAAGCATATACAGGACCAATGACACAAAAAAGCTGAGGAAGCTGCTGGACATCCTTGGTGAAGTCCAGGTAAAAACAAAGCATCCTGTGGTTGTCCAGGAACTGTAGAAGCACCACTCCAGGATTTTGTAAGTTCAGAAGAACACAGGCAGGTCGATGGACTGATATAAAGTGAATTCAGACAACACCTTAGGCAGAAACTTAGGATGAATCCTAACAACCATCCTATCAGGATGAAAGATCAGTGGGGGGCCAAACCAAATCATCAAGTTCAGCATGCTGTGGTGATAGCTGTCATGAATAAGGTTTCACAAGACAGAAACCTGAGGCTGCTCATAGCAGCAGGTTCAAATGAATTCCTGCTCAGCAAAGCCTGTACCAGGTTAAGGCCACAAACTGAGACTGGATTATGGATTGTGGATTTCATGTGGAGAATGCATCTCAAGAACCTGCATGAAACCCTCCAGTGAAGTCACAGATTTTCCCTCAGTGAGTCTGTCAGAGTGAGATGACCAACAGACACCCTTTGGCTGGACCAGGACAGGAAAAGCAGATACTCCAGTACACTATGGACTGGACAAGTGAATGAGTCTGGAAACTTAGACTGACAACAGACGATAAAACATTTCCACTCTGGAGAATGTGTTCCTGGCAGACAGTTACCTGCAGCCAGCAGCACAGTCACCACTTTTGGAGATATGCCAAACCATATCAGTTCCACATCTTCAGGAGAGAGATGTGTAGCTGCAAGGCCAGAAGGTGTGGGTGTCCAGTCATACCTGGAACTGAGGCAATAGCCCAGATCTTAGGGGCAGCAAGAATAGTTGTTCCATTGAAGTGTCCCTTAATATGAGGACTGAAAGAACGAAGTAGAGACTACCACTCCTGAATAAATAAATGTATTTTATTTTTTTGTTTAGTTAGTTTTTGTTGACTGGGAAAGGAGGACTAGACAATTCTGCCTATTTTTAGCCTCATCCTGAGGGAGGTGGGAGGGGATACAGATGCATGCCAACTGACATTGAACCAGATTAAGCTGTTGGTGGTATTTTTAGTGAATGGGGGAAATTTGGCCAGGACACTGTGAGAACTCTCCTAATCTTGGAAGGGGGCACTGTTGGCCTCAAATCCAAGATGGAGGATCCAGTGGAGACATGGTACAGCAAGCAGGGGAGCTGTTCTCCTTCCTATCTGAAGCAGCTAAGGAGAACAGTTGAGTGAATACTGAAGGAGTTCAGGATGGAAAAATGATGGAACCTATGATAGAGAGCCAGGCAGAGGACCTGGTGTTGGAGGATTCAGAGATGGAATTAAGCCAGGAAGAATTCCATCTGGCCAGTGAAGCAAAAAAAGCATATATGGAGCATACAGAGGAGGCTTGCACGCATGTGTATACGGGACAACTGGGGGCAGCAGAGGAAAAAGTGAAAGAAATGGAGGTTGGTATGGAAGGTAAAATAAGGGGAGAATTTAATAAGCTGTTCAGAAAAGAAAACCAGAGAAGCAGTACAAAAATGACAGATAGCCAGAGAGAGGCTGAAAGAGGCTTTTGGAATGGAACAGGGCCCTCCTGAACTGGAGTGGATACCGGAGCTGGCACTTAGTAATGCTGGGTGGAAACAAAATGAAGCGGGGCAATGGATACTGGACCCCGACTTCGCGAGTCGAGGAAGCGACTCACAAAGAGAAGGTAATGCAGGTACGAATGATATCAGTGGTGAGGACTAATGCAGAAAGACAGATGCACAGGGGTTAAATGTTGATATGAATCCCACAGAAATACAAAGTAAGAATACTTTGCAGCAGAATATAAATAATAAGAACATTTCCTTACTGGAGAAAAGCAAAATGAGGGAAGATAAAGGCGAAACTAGTGGGGCACAGATAAATGTACAGTCAGACGAGGCAGAACAAGAGGGTCAGGACAGAGCAGTGGATGGGATACATAGTTAGCGAGCTGAAAATCCACAACCCCAATCAGAAAAAGTCCGGCACAAAAACGGAGAAGATGAGAGAGGGGGAGTGGACAACACGAAGAAAATACAGCCAGGTACTGAACAAACGGTAGAAGAGGAAACTGTGCAACAGTACACGGAGGAAAGTAGAAATCAAAGAAATGAACATCAGGAGGAGAGAGAGGCAGATGAGGAGGGGCTAAATAGGGGACAAACAAATACAGAGCAAAAGGATCATAGGAAAAATCTGAAAGAGGAAACAGAAGGGCAAACGGGGGCTAATAAACAGAGATCAAGATTTTCAGATTTATTTGACCATTCCACCTCACCGCGCAGATATAACGCTGTGTGTATCAGGTATGAAGGAAGACTTGAGGTATACCCTAACAGAGAATATGTCAGAAAGAAATTGCTTAAAGAATCCCTTAATTTTGTCCCGGCAGATGCGCATGCTTTGATACTCATCTCTGGTGAAGAGAACTTTGATGTCAGCTTTCACACTTCAAATGGCTTAGAAAGATTTTGGTATAAATACAATCAGTGCAGATTTTCAGCATTATGGACCCCTTTCTTAGTCATCCCACTAACTAAGCCTGTTCTAAAACAAGTAACAATGATGTTCAGGACAGAAGGAGTTAACTTTGGTGACACACACCACTGGCTTCAGCAGCGTTATGAGGTGCTGGGTGCACCTGAACCGATAATTGACACAGAGTCATTTTGGACTGGTGGATGGCATTTTCAAATAAAGTTATGTCAAAATGAATCAGGAATAAACCATCTTCCCTATAGCTTCTTTATAGGGAAAGAGAGGGGAGTATGCTTCAATGCAGGATGGCCTAAGGCATGTCATAAATGTGGAGAGAAAACCCACCTGGCCAGTTCTTGTGACAAACTGAAATGCATGTTTTGTAGGGACTATAACCATATCAGTACTATGTGTATAAATGTGGCGAAATGCAACCTGTGTGACAGCCAGGGACATGTATTTCAAAAATGCCCTATGGCAGGGGCGTGGCCAACCACGGGTGAGATGGCAGCCTATAAGATTTGCTCTGCAGCTAAAAGGGGATTTTCAACTTATATCTGGCATTAGAGATCAATCATTTTGCATTCCTTAACTACATAAAGAAGGGGAAAGCTTGGGCTAACATTGGACCGGAAAACAACTTAAAACAATCTGTGTACATTCCGTTTGTGCCCGTTGAAGCTATCTCTTGCATCCTGAGCTGGGCCTGATTCGCAAATGGCCTGCAACGCTGTGACTACCGGGGAGAGCTCCCGAACCGAACAGATGTTTTCTCAACTGATGTCCCAAATGGAGCAACTTACTACAGCTGCCAATGCAACTACTCAGGTCCTAAAAGGCATTGAAGTTCGCCTATTTCATAAGGAGCAGAGACAGAACTTACAGGAGGCAGCCATACATGAATTATCAGCGAATCAATGGGAGCAATCTAAACTGATTCACCTCCTCCAAGCAAAGGTTGACGACCATGAAAACAGAAGCAGGCGAAATAATCTTAGGCTTGTGGGATTTCCAGAGGAGGCAGAACAAAATAATCCAGCTATGTTCTTACAGCAGATGCTTCCTAAACTCCTAGGCCTATCAGAGGATTTCAAGCCCCAGATTGAGCGTGCTTTTCACTCCCTAGCCCCACCACCCAAGCCAGGCGAAAGGCCTAGGCCGTCGCTAGTCAAATTTTTGGATTTCAGACAAAAGGAGCTTATAGTGAAGACGGCTCGGACAGTGGGTAATCTAGTCTGGCAAGGACATAATATACATATTTTTCAGGATTACTCAAGAGAACTTTCTGATCGCTGGAGAGAGTATGGCCCGGCAAGGAAGATCCTACAAGCACACGGCTACTCATATTCCTTATGCTACCCAGCTACCATGAGGGTAATTCATAAAGGAGCACCCCTACTGTTTGCTTCACCTGAAAACGTCTTGAACTTTTTAAGAGCCCAATATCCAGAGGACGTCTGGGAGCAAGGACTTTATCTGAATGGGCAGATAGGAGAAAAGCAGGTGGAAATGGAAGAATCCTCGCAGGCAGAGCTCGACACATCAGTCACCTCGCAGATACAGAATTTTGAAGCTGTTCTTCCTCCTAGGTCTCGGAAGCGACACCCTATGACTAGGCACTCTAAACGTCAGCATCCCAAAATGCGGGCCGCTTCGATCCGCCCCCAGCCTGACTGCAATCATCAGTCGCATCTGTCTATGGATTTAAGAGCATATTTCATGCTCAATCCTTATGCGCCGCTTCAGACAGAGCAGTGGGGATATTATGTTACCACCAGAGAAGGATTGGGCCATGAATGCTGGACAGTCTAAGACTTGGGCAGAAGTAGTAGAGCCCCCTGTGAGCCCCACTTCCTTCTCGACTCCTAAGGATGTGGCTCATTCCCCAGGGAATAAGGATGTTGAATCTCCTCAGCCATTAATCTGCCCGGACAATGCTACATGATAGACTTTAGATAAGTGCTGATATTCCTGTCTCTGCGGGTGCACCTGAACTAGGCACTCTAGATATCTTTCCCCATAAATATTTAGTACTTTTATTCCTTTTACATTTTCTTTCCCTCCCCTCCCCCTTTTGATTATATCTAAATATATCATTGCTCTGCTCTCCCCTCCCTCTTTCTATACCTATTAAAAAGTTGGTCTTTTTGGCTACAAGGTCTCATTTTCTTCTCCCCCTTGCATAGCTATGGGCCAGAGCCTGTTTTGCATGCTGCTGGAGCAGGCATTACCCTCTCTTTCACCCCCCTGGGATCCACATGGAGGTCTTGTAGCATATGCTATTGGCTTTAAACCATGGGATCTCTTCCAGGTAGAGTGTGGACTTGTTGTAAATAGTTCTATTGTTGTTGTTTGTTTTTTGATATCTGTTGTTGTACTGTACTGTCCTTCACAATGTAACAAGTTACAACAGTATGTCACAGGGAAGGAGCCCAAGCTGCAAGACTGCCGCAGTTTACCCTGGCGGGGACGTCTCCTCTCCTCAGCCTTTCTAGCAGACTATATTTGTATGTTTTAAATAGTATTGTTTCAGAAAGCGGATAACGGCAGACATTAATCTAGTTATCTGGAACGTGAGGGGCCTAACACCCCAGTGAAACATTCACAGGTATTGTGACACTTAAACAGGCTGAGGGTGGATGTCGCTGTCCTCCAGGAGATGAAACTAAGGCAAACAGAACACGATAGCCTGAAACGGGCATGGATGGGACAGGTTATTTCTTCATCCACCCCTACGAATAAGTGAGGGGCCTCCATCTTGGTGCATAAGGCTCTACATTGGTCACTGATGACCTCCATAAGGGACAAGACAGGCAGATGGGTGATGGCACTCTTCGCTACTCAACAAGGCCCCTTACTGGTGGCCAATGCCTATGGCCCCAATGAGGATCTCCCCGATTGCTATCAAGACTTGGCACAGTCCCTTTCTTCCCTTGCAGGAGACCAAACTCCGGTGGTCCTGGATGGAGATTTTAATGCCCTCTTAGACCCAGCTATGGACAGGAACTCCAATACCCCAGACAAACACCCTAGAACTAGAAGGGCAATACAGCAACTTGTCTCTGATATAGGGCTACAAGATGTCTGACGAACACTTCACCCGAAGGACAGAGAGTACACCTTCTTCTCTCCAGTGCATGGCACCTTCTCCCATATTGATTATTGGTTAGTTTCCCTCTTTCAGAGACAAGTAGCTCTTGATACACAGATTTTCCCAATAGTTATATCGGATCTGCCCTGGTCCAACTTCTGCTGACATGAGGCCCCAGAGTGGCCCTTCTCACACTTGGAGGCTGGACCCTCTCTTATTGAGGGATCCAGACTTGCCCGGATGGTTGACTACTCAAGTTAAGCTTTACCTGCAGGATAACCCCCCCTCACTCGATAGATCCAGCTAACCTATGGGAAGCCCTGAAAGTAACTATTAGAGAAGCTATTATGGCCTATGCTTCCACCCACAGGTGGCAGAAGGAGCAGCACCTCAAAACCCCGGAACAATGCCTAGTGGTTTTAGAAAATGCTGCCAAGCATCTCTCCCCCCATACGTAACCCCAAAATCTCCCCTCATTACCTAGAAATGATGCTCGTTCAATCAGATATCAATGGTTTATTGGAAAGGAAGGCTGAGTTGGCAGCTCTCTGCTTAAAGCATACATTTTGGGTGGGAGGAGAAAATGGGGGAAAGGTTCTGGCATATAGGCTGCGCAAGCAGAGGGCAGAAAGCTATATATCCAGCCTTAGAGACTCAGAAAGAGTAATGCAGATGACTCAGGAGGGGATAAACTCCTGCATGGTAGATTTTTACAGGAATTTGTGTACCTCTCCCAGGAGCCTGGATCCTATCAATATTAGCCAGTTTCTAGATAAACTACCTATCCCTAGCCTATCCTCGCAACAGGTAGAAGCCTTGGAAGCCTCCATCACTACCTCCAAAGTGATAGCAGCCATACAAGCTTTAAACAAGGGCAAAACCCCAGGAAGTGATGGCTTTCCCCCTGAACTATGGAAAATTGTAGCCCCAGTTGTCACCCCCATTTTAGTGTCTCTTTTTAACACAGTGAGAATGATTGCCTCTTTCCTGAATATGCTCAGAGAAGCTATTATTACGATTTCCCCCAAAAAAGGGAAAGATCAAACTAAACCCCCCAGCTATCGGCCCATATCTTTAATCAACTCCGACAGTAAAATATTTACCAAAATTATGGCAACCCGTTTAAACCTTCTCCTCACCTTCCTGATTCACCCCTCGCAGGTGGGCTTTGTGCTGGGGAGATACAGCAGAGACCATATTCGTACCATGATTAATATCATAAGCTCCACCCAGACCACTTCAACCCCCGCTGCAGCAATCGTGATAGACTTCAAGAAAGCCTTCGATTCCCTTGAATGGGACTGCTTGTTTCAGGTCCTAGTTGCCATGGGGTTTGGCCCACATTTCCGTGTCTGGCTGGCTGCGCTCTACTATCGCCCTATTGCACGGGTCCTTACAAATTCCACCCTGTCTGGGCCCTTCCCCTTGGGATGGGCCACTAGACAGGGATGCCCTCTTTCCCCCCTATTGTTTATTATAGCGCTAGAACCCCTTGCAATAGCCATAAGATCTTCTCCTGAAATTGGGGGTGTATGAATTGGCGACAATGCCTACAACACTCTCTTATACGCAGATGACTTGCTGGTCCCCTTAGCAGACACCCCGGCTTCTATCCCCTTTTTATTGAATTTATTGGTGGAGTTTGCTGAAATGTCTGGTTTAAAGATAAATCACTCCAAAACGGAGGTTCTACCTTTAAACTCCTGGTGCACCAAATCCCTAGTAGAACCATATGGGTTACAGTGGGTGTCACAAATGATAACTTATCTGGGTATTAAGCTTCCTATAGACGTAGCTAGAGTGTGGGAAATTAATCTAACGCCTCTTCTTATGGATCTTAGAACTGAAATGGATAGATGGAGCAAACTTCACCTCACGCTGGCAGGGAAAATCTCCGCCATTAAAATGATTATTGCCCCTAAATTGCTCTACGTAATTTTGCACATTCTCATGGCGCTCCCTGCTTCTTGAATTTCATACATAGATAAGATGTTCTCTAGTTTTCTGAGGGAAAGGACCAGACCCAGGTATAGCAGAAATAAATTACAAGCCCACTGGTCACAAGGGGGCTGGAACTTTCCCTGGATTGAAGGGTATAAGTTAGCATACCTCACGGCGCAGACCTTGATGTGGTTCCTACCAAAAAGGGAGAATACCACACAATGGGTGGAGATAGAAATGACAAGAGCTGGAGGTCAGAGTTTATCGACCTTACTATACTCTCCCATCCCTCAATCCCCAAAAGAGCATCCCACTATATCGATCTCAGTCTCATCGTGGCATCTAGTTCATAAAAAACTTAAAGCTAACCCTCATTCCCTGTTAGAAATGCCTCTGTGACAGAACATGGCCGTCAGGATAGAGGAGAAAATGTTTTATTGGAAAGAATGGGCAGACCGGAGGATCCTTAAACTAGCTCATATACTGGAGGAAGGGGGAACCAACCTGAAACCCTTCGGGGACCTGGATGCTGAATTTCACTCAGATAAAAAATCCTTCTGGCAATACCTACAGCTATGCAGCGCAGTTCAGGCCTACATAAAACAATATCATAATGTGCGATATTCTGACCCCACTCCTCTCCTTGGCTGGTTAGAAGTAAAAAAAAAAAAGGAATAGTCAGTCATATTTACTCTGCTCTGTGGGCCAGGATCCCTTCAGGGTCTAATTTAGTCAAAGTTAAATGGGAGAAGGCTCTTGGGCTAAGCGTCTCAGAAGAACAATGGCTGACTTGCTGGAAGGTAGCCCATAAGTATCTCCCGGATGGCTGTAGCCAGCTGATACAACATAAAATTCTTTCCAGCTGGTTTTATACCCCCAGCATGCTTCACCAAATAGCAGTAGCCACTAATAGCAACTGCTGGAGGTGCAATGCCCAGGGGGGAACCTAGCCCATATATTATGGTACTGCCCTAAATTAAGACCTTTTTGGACAGCTGTCTTCAGCCTAGCTACACAGATTTTGGGGACTTCTGTTGACATGGCTCCGGAGATTTGGAACTTAGTCTTCTTCCACTGGACCTTAGGATCTCGAAGATGAAAGCCCTGGTGGCTCTCATTTCTTAGTCTTCAAGCCAAGTGGCTGATTCTAAGTCACTGGAGTACGGCCGAGATCTCATCCTTAACTGAGCTATATTGCTCTACAGCACATATTGCCTTCTTAGATCGTATATCTCATGTGATAGGCAATAAACTCCCTCAATATCTTCTGTGTTGGGACTCTTATATGTCATATCTTTCCCCACGTACAGGGGCAGGATGATAATGTAGCTTCCTGGAACTCATCTCAGGCACTATAATGACAGATGGTTTATGTAATGCAGGCTTGGGTACCTTACCTGTGAGCTCTATTTTACACTCTCTTACTGTTAACTGTTTTGATAAACATGCGAAGGAATTAGTTACATTGCTTAATAAGAAACTAAACACACTTCATATTTTTGTGAGAAGTTTGTAACATAATTAATACATGGGGGACCTACCCCTCAACACAGCAACTCTCTATATAGCACTGTGTCCCGGGGCAGAAATATATTACTATACATCACATTGTTTACTAGACTCTACGACATTATTACTCAGACGATATAAGTAGACTAACTGTCTCTTCTTTATTTTAATCCTTAAAGGTTATAGTTTTAAGAGACAGATTTCTGCACATTATGTGTTTCCCTACCTGGAATACAACTGTACTAGATGTATCGCCTGATTTTTCATAACCTACTATTAATTTGTCTATATCGTTGCCCTGTGGTATGCTGTGTTTTGTTTTGTTTAGATCATGATCGCGGTGGTAATCTCAACGTATATGATGGAATACCTTAATAAAAAGTATTAACTGAAAAAAAAATGCCCCATGGCAGCTCATAACAGAGTGGACAGAGTAAATCAAGATGGGATAATCAGAAAAGCCCAGAGAAAGCATACTGAAAAACAAAAAGAAGAACAGAACAGGCTGAAGCAATAACAAGCAGCGAACAAGCATGAAGAGATTCTGATGGGACAGACATAAGGCAATTTTTGTGGGGGGGTAGGAAGAAATAGGCTGTTGGTTAAATAGGATCTGCAGCTTATCCTGTAGGTAGAGAAATGGGCAGACTAGGTGGGCCAAGCGGTCCTGATCTGCCATCAAAGTCTATGTTTCTATGATCAGGCTACAGAAGAACCCCCAGACCAAGCTCAGGAAATGGAAACTGAAGAAGCGCAACATCAACACCAAACACAAATACCAGAGAAGGAAGAAATAAATGAGGAAAGTATTCCAGACACAGAAGAAGGAATCCAGCTAAATGTAGACATGGTTTTACCCCAACAGGAGATGAATACTACCACAAGTACAATGCTCCAGCCCCCTTCCTCAGAATGGAACACACTAGTGACTCAACAGAGTTCCAGGCTACAACAATTAATTCAATGTGTTTACACAACTGGATGAGATGAGATGAGATGATGCTTGTGTAACTTGATTTGCTTTGTGGCTTTCTGTCTCTCTATCCATGGGATATACCACCCTGTAAGGGTACGATGCAAGGAACCCTAGAGGAGGGCTCCCCACTACAGGTGCCATGGAAATGAATGCATTGGCTAAAGGTAGGTTAGGAAGAAGCCCACGGTAAGAGAGATGAGTCGCTGGAGGAGGAGGAGGAGGGGTGGATGGTGGGCAATGAAAAAACAAATCCTGATGAGGCCGAGGATGTGTGACATTTTAAGCCCAATGGGGGAGTAATGTTGTTGCTCCTATCATTGAACCTCGGTCTTAAAGCCCTCCCATTCAATGTGCTTATGCAACTGGATGAGATGAGATGAGATGAGATGATGCTTGTGTAACTTGATTTGCTTTTTGGCTTTCCGCCTCTCCATCCATGGGATATACCACCCTGTGGGGGTACGACACAAGGAACCCTAAAGCAGGGTTCCCCCCCTACAGGTGCCACGGAAATGAATGCATCAGCTAAAAGTAGGTTAGGAAGAAGCCCAAAAAGAATACCCAAAGATGTCGCGCTTCAAAGAGGCAAGGATGATGAATGCATTCTGAGAAGATGATAAGGGCCGATGAAGAGAAGGGAAAACTGGGGCCACCATCCACCTCCATCCAACAGCGGACCCTAACTAACTAACTGAAAAAAGCACTAACTCTAACTAATATTATGACCATTGGCATGGAAGACAGGAAAAAAAACCTTTGAGGAGGAAACCTCTGAGGATCCAAGGCCTAGGTCGCCTTCCCTCCAGGCTGACGATGTTTGATTTGAGGATGTGTGTCGGTAAAAAGAATGGTTCATTAACAAGGGATATGAGTAGAGAGGATGATGATGGGATGGGAAAAAACTCCAAAGAAGCACAGATTAAAGAAGGAACAGGAGGCAGCAGAGACCCAAGAAGGGTATGCTCGAGTAGTCGATGGGAGGGAGTAGATCTATTTAGAAGTCAGAGGAGCAAGGGGTATTCAGGCGTGCTCACGAGGTGACTCCAGATGTGCTCACGAGGAGACCTAGCATAAAGCAGACTGGCTTGATTGAGTGATGCGAATGAGCAGACACTAAGGCTGAAGAGGCATGCTTGATTATGCGATATGAACGATTAGACCCTGAGGTTGTAGTCAATGAGGTAGCATAGGATTCAATGATAGGAATGTTTGAGTAAGCAATGTAACTAGTTAAACCTTGAAGTAAGGATGAGTAAATGATGACTGGAGTTATGAACCCGATACATGTGGCAGGATGGCCGCAGGTCGATGAGGTGGCATAGAAGTCATGATAGGTACACCCAAAAAGAAACATCAATTGCAGGCCTCGATTGGAGTGAATCCTTGATGGCCAGTACAGAATGTGAAGAGGAGGAGACAGGAATGAACTTGAAAATGAACTTAAACGAAGGCAGTAGGAGTAAGTAGGCTCCTTGAAAAGAGGTAGACTCCGAGGCCAAGAAGGCATATCCGGAACCAGAGGGTATGTGAACCAGAGGGTACGCTCAGGAGGAGCAACTCAGGTTGAGCTATTGAGGAGCAAAATTGAATGATGAATGATGAGGAGTGAAGGTAAGAGTGGAGTGAAGCCATGATGGCTGGTAGTAGAAAAGGCACTAGGACAAGAAAGGGAAAATTAGGAAATGGATGAGGTATGATGATGGATTGAAGCCATGGAGGCTGGTACAGGAAAGTGAGGTATGAAAGGACAAAGGATGGTAGGGAGGTCAATGGGGTAGCATAGGACACCATGAGCGGAGAGAATTCATGATGGCAGGGATGGTAGGGATGCCCAAAAGAATGATTGAGTGCAGGCCAGATGGAGGCAGCCTGCCAGGAGAAGACTGGCATAAGACCCGATGAGAGGTATACTGGATTGATCGATGAGAGGAAGGAGACTCCGAGGCCAACAAGGCATGCTCGAGGAGGAGGGAGACTGACGATGAGCACCACAGAGCTGCAGTGGTTTGAGGAAGTACAGGATGAGAACTGCAGCATATTGAGTCGGATGAGGAGGGCAGGGCCAGACGGAGTCAGCTAGAGATGGCCAAACTCGAGTAAGTGATGTGAGCCGGTAGAGTCATGAACCTGATACATGCAGCAGGAGGGCTGTGGGTTGATGAGGTGGCATATGATTCATGATAGGTATGCTCAAAAGAAATATCAATTGCCATCTAGACGGAGTCAGCCAGAGACAGCCAAATGATGTAAATAACAGAGCACGAGAAGGCAGATAGTGAAAACAGCAGGAGAGCAGTGGTTCAATGAGAAAGCATAGGAAAAGCCATGGAACGTTTAATCAAACGTAGACTGGAGAATGCATTGGAACAACTTGATATTCATGATATATCATAACACGGTTTTAAATCTGGTTTCTCGTGTACAACCAATCTTATATCACTCTATCAACAGATTACTAAATTATTGGATAATAACATTCCTGTAGATGTATTATTGTTAGATTTTAGCAAGGCATTTGATCATGTGTCACACTCCTTACTAATCAACAAACTCCATAACTTGAGAATTTCTTCTCAATTAGTTAATTGGATATCTGAATGGTTATTTAATCGTACCCAGTCAGAATTAATGGAGCTTTATCTGCTTCTGGTGTTGTCATGAGCGGAGTTCCCCAAGGGTCTGTGGTGGGACCTGTTCTGTTTAATCTCTTTACTCATGATATGGTTATCAACTCTAATAATTATTTATCAAAGTTTGCAGATGATACAAAACTTGGTGGTAGAGTTGACACTCTAGCTAACTTCAGACTTCTCAAACAGGACTTGTATTTCATTGAGCAATGGGCCAATGAAAACTGAATGTTTTTTAACATTGATAAATGTAAAATCTTACACTTTGGTAGGAATAACCCGTCTTACAAATATTACTTAAATAGGCAAGAACTGGAAGCATCTAACTGTGAAAGAGATCTTGGCATTCTGGTCAATAACAAATTGTCATCTGGTGATCATTGTAGTAAAGTAGTCCGAACAGCTAAGATAATTATGAGACAAATCAAAAAAACTTTTATTAGCAAATCTGAACATAATTTAGTACCCTTGTATAGAGTTTATATTAGACCACACTTGGATTATGGTTCTCCCTTTTGGAGCCCTTATCTTAAAAATGATATAAAATGTCTTGAGCGAGTTCAAAGGAGATTAACTAAATCTATCCCCAGATTAAGATACAAATGCTATGAGACTAGGCTTCGGGAGACAAAGCTTTATCCACTGTCATTGAGAAGGCAAAGGGGAGATTTGCTTCTCATGTATAAGCTAGTCCATAATCCTATGCTGTTTAACATATGTGGGCTATCATTTGCCAACAAGAGAATTGTGGGAAAATTACACACTAAGCAATTAAAAATTGAGTGGGCTAACAACAAAAAATATGACAATTTTTTTCAAAATAAGGGCAGCAAAATCCTTGAACTCCCTGCCTCCTACTATTGTACAGGCAGATAATTTTGATTCCTTTAAAACTAGGCTTGATTCATGGTTACTCGCTCAATAATCTATTTAAATATCCCATTGTTGTGGGAGGACAAATGGGCCTTGTGTCTTCTTTTGTCCTAATTTTATCCAGTAAATCCAGTAAATCCAGGTATACTGATTGAGCGAAGGAAATAGATGAACCATGAGGGCAGAATGAGTGAAAGAGAACTGGACACATGGACCTGGACACACATGGGCTAAATTGAAGGATATGAGTTTGGAATGTGATGGCAGGATAGGGATAAAACCCCAAAAGAAAGCACAGATTTGTAATTTTTTTTTTATTGCAGTGGAAAAAGAAGACAATGGAATGACCAGCGATGCTGAGGACAGGAGCCCCAGTGAGAAGCAATGAATGGGAGCCAGAATAGAACCCCAGGAAAGAGGGTCAGCAGATGCAAAGGAGGAGCAGCAACAGGTACAGTGGAGCACAACGCCCAGGTGCAGCAGGTCGGCCAGGTAGGCAAGCAGGCAGAGTACTGCAAGAGACATACTAGCATGCAATATTTTGTATATATGACATAAGGTTCAGTGACAGCTCGGAATATAAGGTGAACCAGAGTTATGATTATGATGTAACATACCGCTATGAGGTAGGTGATGCGTTACAAAACAGAATGGTTCCAGAACCAGAATGCACACACAGAAATGGGGGTTCCACTCAAGAATAGGTCCAGGACCGGACACACCTGGAACCAGGATAATTCAGAAATTTCACAACCAACCAAAATGCAGCAAGTAGAATGGTTCCAGAACTGTTCACCACAAGGGTCTGCATCGGGGCAGGTACAGCCTTTACAGCATGCACATTAGCTCAGTGGCATTGGGGTGGGGGAACGATGTAAAAGTCCATTTTGCAAGCAACATGAAACTCTACAAGAGGGTGAAGAAGAAGGAAGTAGCAGCATTGAAAATGGTGTACAGGAGAAAAGCTGAAGCAAGAAGTCCAGAAGGGAGTTGCAGAGGCTGCTGAAATGAAGCGCCGGAGGATGACATCATGCACCGGAGACTCACATGCAGCCATGGAACAGAGGATCCCAAATGGCAAGGAAATGGGTCAGAGGCTGGCACCTACATACTGGAGAGAAGGGAGATGTGAACAGAGAATTGGTGATGCAGCTGGCGAGCAGCTGCCAAAAGCAGGAGAGCGGCAGGAGAAGGCACCCCAGAAGAGTCAAGGAGGAAATGGGGCAGTGATCTGCAGGGTGAGAGAAAGCCCCCGGCATCCACCCCCCCCAAAAAAGGAGAGGAAACAAACAGAAAGAATGAGGTAGGAAGACACCCAGGATGGGGCCAAGGTGGGGAGCAGGTGATGGTAGAAGCAATGAGGGGAAAAGATGAGGCAGGGGGATGAATGATAGTAGAGAGAAAAATGAGCAGGGAAAACATGAGTCAAGCAGCAGGTATAAAGGACAAGCGACTAGAAAGGGACAGAATGAAGCAGAGGAAGAAGGAGTGGTAGGGAAAACAGGCCAGAAATGAGGAGGAGGAGTGGCACCTCTGGCTGCAACGAAAAATTGAATCCTGGCTAAGCCCAGGATGTGTGACATTTTAAGCGGGATGGGGGAGTGACATTGTTGCTATGCCCATTGAACCTTGGGCTTAAAGCCCTCCCCAAAAAACTGAAGTAACACTGGAAAATAGATTTGTGACACTAGCCAAACAGAAAAACTGGGCAGGTACAGAAATGGAAGAAACAGACTTTGACAGCTTGGGGGCAGTGGTGGATGGGGAGGAGGGGAGAGTGGCCCTACAGGGGGACCTGGAGGCTCTGGAAAGATGGTCTAGAAAGTGGAAGCTGAGGTTCAATGCAGGGAAGTGCAAGGTACTCCACCTGGGGGCCAGAAACCCAGGCCAAGTGTACACCCTGGGGGGGGATGCTGCAAGTCTCGATGGCTGAGAGGGACCTGGGGGTGGTGGTGGATGTCAAGATGAACAACTCTGAGACTTGTAGGAGGGCAGCAGCCAAGGCCAACAGGATGCTGGGATGCATCGCTGGGGATCACCTCAGAAGGAGGAGTGATACTCCTCTGTATAACTGCTTGGTGAGGGCCGCACCTCGAGTACTCGTGCAGTTTGGAGGCCACACTTAAAGAGGGACATTAACCTCCTGGAGAGGGTCCAGAGGAGGGCAACCAAAATGATTTGGGGCTTGGGGGACAGGACCTATGAGGAGAGGCTCGAAGAGCTAAATATGTACACATTGGAAGAGAGAAGGGACCGGGGGGACATGATAGAGGTCTTCAGGTACATGAAGAGGGTAAATAGGGGAGGAACAGTCAGGGTTCTTCGAAGGAAGGGGGCCACTAGAGGGCACGGGTGGAAGCTGGAGGGGGGAAGATTCAGGGGAGAAAGGAGGAGGTGCTACTTCACTGAGAGGGTGGTGGAGCCATGGAATGCACTGCCTTGGGGGCTGGTGGAGGCAGAGACAGTGGAGGGGTTCAAGAGGGGGTGGGACAGGTACAGGGGAAGGGTTCTGGAAGCAAAATCCAATGCAGCAAGAATATCCGGAACTGGGAAGGGAGAAGCCAGAGAAGGTGAGGGGGAAAGCAAGGTCAGCACCCAGGGTGGGGGCTGACCAAACGAGCAGACACGAAAGATCGTTAGGCCTATTCTGCTGGCATTTTAGTATGTTAGTATGTTAGTAACGCATTCTCTGCCTAATTTGGAAAAAAGGAAGGAGGTAAAAAAAAGGAAAAAAAAATATGGTATTGGCGAAAGATGAAGAAGGACAGGATGAAGTACTATTGAGTATTCTATTTCTATAAAGACTTGCCAGTGACTCAGTCATAAGTAGTCACGCTAAATGTGTTTAGCATTAAGAACACAGCAAAAAGGAAGGCTGTATTTTCCTTAATAGAACAGCTGCAATTAGAGGTGGTGATTTTACAGGAAATGTGGATGGCTGATATTTTGGCATTATCACAACATAAAAAATTCTGGGTATGGGGGCTATCCTTCTGGTCATTCGGAACTGAAAAGGCAGATGGGATTGGTATTTTATTAAAAGGGGTCAAATGTTGTGCTTCATAAACTAATAGATTTAAGACCAGGGAGGGTGTTGATCTCAGATAGGTTATGGGACAATAAAGCATGTCATTTTATTAAATTTTACGGATCACAATCTAAATCAGAAAGAGTGGAACTATTCAGGAAAATACAACCATTTATGGCCACAGCTAGGCAGGTTTTTGTGGGAGAGTATTTTAACTGTACACTGGATATAGATCAGAGACTAGCAGCAGGAAAGAACATGTATTGCAATACACATGCACTGCAGAAAATAATACAGACAACAGGATTGCAGGATGTTTATGCAACCTAAGGCATAAAACCTGAAGCAACATACAGGAGAGGAATTTTACAGACCTGTACTGACTATTGGTTTCTGTACCCCAATACAGATGTACAACAGGTAGAAACAATACCTATTGAATTTTCAGACCATTCAATGGTCCTACTAACTGTAAATAAGATACAGAGTAGGGGACAGAAGGGGTATACGTGGAGATTAAACACAGCAGTACTAAAGGATGAACTAGTATAGGAAGGAATTAGGGAAGTATTAGTAGATAGGATGTCGGTCATTTGTTTATGTGGCTGTTGGGAGAATGGTGGGAAGAGATAAAATGGGGCATGCAGAAATGGTTTAAAAAATATGGGACTAACACACAAAACAAGAAATTCCTGAAATAATTAATGCTTTCGGGACAATTACAAGATTTATTCTCCTTAGCAAATACTACAAATGTAGACAATACAGACCAAATAAAAAATCTGAAAGATGAGATGAAACAGTACCAGTATGATAGGGCAGCCACACTGGAGGCAGAATTAGCTTATGGTACACAAAAAACACCCATGGGAGACCCTTGTGCAGCATGTAAGTCCAGAGTGGATAACATAACTAGAACAGAATTGCAAGACAGAGAAGGGAAAATTACAACAGACTCAGAAGAAATAGATTTAATTAGACGATACATGAGGGAAATGACAATACCAGAATATAATAGAGAGAAAAGTCAGGAATATTTAGATACAATAAAAATTACCTAACATAAATTAGATAAACAGAGGATGGGGAAGAATGTATCTAAGGAATAAATAGAATTCAGTATTAAGAATTAAAAAAAAAAAGTGCCTTCTGGTCAAGATGGTCTACCGACAAAATTCTATCAAGAATGCAGTGCAGAGCTAGTAGAAATGCTTCCCTTAGTATTCCACAAGATAACGGTAGATAGCCTGATAGAGTTAAATTTTGCAAAGAGAATGCTAAAATTTATATATATGAAAAGAGATAAGACATTATTGCAAAACTGGAGACGTATATGTTTTCTGAATTCTGACTGGAAAATTTTTGGAACGATACTTCATAAGAGATTACAAAACCATCTAAAAATACTGGTACATCCTTCACAAACCTGTGGAGTGCCACGGAAAATAAATTGTAAATCTAAATGACAGAAACGCTTCTTGGAATCATTAGATCAAAGTAAGGCCTTCGATCATGTGTCACACCAGTATTTATATCAGGTATTGCAACATTATAACATTGCACAGATTGTAGCACAATAGAATAAGACTTTATATAGTAAAGCTATGGTAGTAACAAGGTTTGGAAGTGTAAAATATCTAGCAATTCAGGTTCAGACAGGAGTGAGGCAAGGATGCCCACCCAGCCCTTTATTGTGTGCAATATCATTGAATCCCTACATTAGACACATTGTAAATAACAATGAGATTGAAGGGATAGTACAACCAGAGGGGGAGGGAAAGTGTGTCTGTCTGCTGCACTGTAACAATGTGCTTGCTGTGGCCCACTATCCACTTCCACGTCTGCATCACTTCTCGACACAGGGGGTAGGAGTATGTTCCTTCTTGTTTTTTCAGGTTGAACATGATAAACTCTTTGTCCATTTGATACAGCAAAGACTGTCCTTAGACCTGTGGAGCAAGTGCCTGGAGCTTGTACAGAAATGGCCTTTTATCCAATACAGCATATTGATAAGGATAGTGTTTTTCACTAGGGACCAGAATTTCGGAATCCAGAAGGAAGTGAGATGCACACTGTACACCAGATTGGATGCATCTGATGTCAGAGTGAACCAAGGAGGGCCCCTGGTAAAAGAAGTCCCCATCAGCAGATGCAATCTGGCCAGTCACCACTGTAGTGCCTTCCTCGTTCGGCATAAATGCTGATTGGGTGCTCAAGAGACTAGTATGCTTGAGACCACTTAATGTTTAGGATCCATTGAGGAATCAGCATATGCAGGTTGGCCATAGGAATCAGGAATACGGATGTGGCCATGAGACTCCATAACCAACATAAGATTCTAGCTGACACCAAAGTGCTTCTGGCAACCAGACCTGCCTGAGCATTTAAGGCAACTGCCTGATCCCCTGGAAGAAAAACTTATTATTTGTTTTTGATACCAGATAAGATATACTAGGCATACATGTGACTATTTTTAGGCACAACCTGAGAGAATTACAGACTAAAAGCAGGAAAATATATAGCAAACAGCATACATGAATTGAGAGCAACATCATTAGGAGGCTACAATTAGTAGATATCATGAATAATCAGTATTGCAAACAAAAATACAGTATTTGGCTAATATGTGTCCAGCATAGCTTTGTGTACTATAACCTCTGGCAAAGGGTAAGAAGAGCAGACTTTATTACACTGACTGGGACATGTAGCTGGAACAAGAGCCTTGTGCTGCTCATGGTGTGAACTGTCAAGTCTGAAGAGGATCCCTTTCCTACCCCCCATTCTGGTATTGGTACAAGCACTTGCTGTGCTGGATTGCCTGTTTCTTCAGTAGAGCTGTGATTTCCTCCAAAGGATAAACAGATGCTCTGGTGGATGGCAGCAAGGCCTAGGAGGCATGTTCAGGGCCTGGGAGATTAATTCCAGTGCATAACATGACTGAATGATTTCCAAATCCCACTTGTTGTCTCTGAGATGATGGAAGGGAGGCAATGGAAAACAGCACATTGACACAGCAACTATAGCAAATGTGACCCAATTTGTTTTTGATTAAAATACATTTTTATTAATAAACATACATGGGGTGTGGGGTGGGATTCTTGGGTGTCTGAAAAGCCCAGTTCCATTTTGCTTTCATTATGCATTTATCAAAAGTTTGAAACACAGACAATGATGGCAGAAAAAGACTCATTGTCCATCCAGTTTCTCCAAGTTCCCTATTTAGCCCTGGGACCTACTGTCCCTTTAGGGTCCTAGCCCTCCCAAACCTTCCCCCATTCTCCTCCCAGTTTCTGCCACTCCAAGCAACCACTATACCCTTCATTATGTCCTCACTGTACTTGAAACCACCAATTTTCTCTGTATTTTGTTGATAAGATTGCCTTCATCAGATAAGAAATTCAGTCAACGCCCTCGAATGGGCATTGCGGTGAAGGGCATGAGGTCACAGGCACTCAGTCTGTCTGGTCCGACTTTGGCCAGGTAGCTGTGGTTGATGTCATGAGGGTCATCTTGGAGTAATGGCCAACCTGTTGTAGTTTGGATATGGGACCAACGTGCATCCTCGTGGAGTGTGTTGATGCCATCAGCCTGGTCCTAGCCAAGGTAGTCCAATGTTCTCTGGTGACAGGGTTTTTTCTGGATCCCCTGAAGGAGGCAGTTGTAAGGCCCCTCCTAAAATAAACCTCACTAGATGTGGACTGTGTGGCAAACTACAGGTCTCTCTCTAACCTTCCCTTTGTGAGGAAGGTTATTGAGAAGTAGTGGCTGTTCAACTGGAGACCTATTTAAAAGCCCACATCTATGAGCCTCTCCAATCAAGATTTTGGAAAAGGCATAATATTGTGACTGCCCTGGTGCAGGTGCTAAATGATCTCCTGGTCGTGAAGTATCAAGGGAGACATTCCATTCTTGTTCTTCTCAATCTCCCAGCAATGTTTGGCACTGTGGACCATGGGATGCTGATGGAGTGACTGCGAGTATGTTGTGGAATGATTGGTACAGTTCACAACTGGTTTAGATCTTACCTAGGTTGCAGCATGTGGTGTCTGGGGTTTATTCCTCAGACCCCATACCCCTGCTGTGTGGGGTCCCACAGGGCTCTGACTTGTCCTCCATGTTGTTCGTGGATTACATGCTACCACTATAGGACATTATAAGGTGATATGGACTGAGTTTTCAGTGTTATGCAGATGATACTCAGCTCTACATGTCCTTTACGCCTGAGTAACAGGAGATGGTCTCAGTACTGAATACCTGCCTGGATGAGGGTAAACTGGTTGAGGCTGAACCCGGATAAGACTGAGGTACTGGTGCTGGAACCTGGTCACCAGGGGATGACAGTGCAATCTGGTTGAGTCTCAGGACTTAGGCTCATGAACTCCCAGTTGCTCACCTCTGATCAGGTGAGAAATCTTGGCACTGTGTTTGACTGCTGCCTGATGCTTAAACCACATGTGTCAGCCATGGTCAAGACCTGTTTTTACCATCTGAGGAACATCACCAGGGTTAACACCTGATACCCCTGGCTGATCTGCTGGCACTAGTCCATGCTTTTGTAACATCGTGCCTGGACTACTACGATGCTCTGTACCTGGGGCTAGCAGGGGTAGATCTGCACCACCTGCAGTAGTTGCAGAATGTGGCAGCCAGGTTATTGATCAGTCTACCTAGATTGTGTCATATTACACCTGTGCTGCGCTGTCTGCACTGGCTGCCAGTGAGGTGGCAGTTCTCCTTCAAGGTCGGTTTGCTGATTTATAAGGCCCTACAAGGTCAGGGGCCCTCTTACCTGCAAGATCTCCTGGGTCCCTACCAGCCCACTCACTGTATGTGTTCCATGGATGAGGGTTTGTTGGGAGATCCCAGGATTTATTTAAAGATGTTGGGGGCCCGTGCCTTTTCTTCTGCAACTCCAGTCCTGTGGAACTCCCTCCCTCACCAAATTCGAGAGAGCCAAAGAGTTTACATCTTCAAATGGTAGCTGAAAACCTTTTTATTTAATCAAGCTTTTATGAGTATGTTTTTATTGGAAATTGATGTATTGTATTTCTTGTTATGTTTTATGTCTGGTTTGTATTATATTTTTTAATTATTTTTTTAAATTATTATAAAGTGCATTGAGTCATAATGTAGAAATGCACTATAGTAAATAAAGCTTGATTGACTGATTGAATTGTTTTTTCACCTACCCACTTTGATTGGTAGACTGTTCCATGGCTCCACCACAATTTCTGTAAAATAATACTTCCTCATGCCCCCCCGAACCTCCCTCCTGTTAGAGTTCACTCATGTCCATGTGACTGCAAGCTAGTATTGAAGCTAAATAGTTCCCTGTTAATTCCTTTAAGGAACTTGAAGGTCTCTATTATATCTCCCCTCTCTCTTCTGGTCTCTACTGAGTTAATGTTCAGTGCTTTGAGATGCTCCTCATATGACCTGCCCTGTTGGCCCTGACTCATCTACGTCATCTTGTTCTGCACCTTTTCCAGACTATCCCTGTCTTTCCTGAGGTGAGAACTTCAGAAGTGGGTGCAGTACTCCAAGTGTGGCCTCACTAAGGATCTATATAGGGGAAGTATTACCTCTTCCCTTCTGCTATAAGTGCCCTTCCCTATGCAGCCCACCACCTACTTGCTTTACTATATGCCTTGTTGCACTGACTTGATTGTTTGAAGGAGTAACTGATGATAACTCCAAGGTCCCATTCCTCAGCCACAGTGCTAAGCCTCTCCCCGGTTCTATGTCAGAATAGCGAACGTGAAACAGTGACCACTATTATTGTAAGTGTGTATCACCAAAAAGCAAACTGGTGATATACACTTGGCAGAGAACCAACATCCAGCAAAATAAAGTCTTTGCCCCCTGCACCCCCTGAATTAGGAGTCTTAACCCCAGGAGGGTGCATGTTGGGGAAGGGGCACAATCCGCCCCTCCCAAAAAAATTAAGTCCCACAGCTGAAGACAGCAGCAAAATTCTTGCCTCCCGGTCCCCAGCCCCGAACCCAGTACCTGCTGCACTGCAGCTAGCTTCCATCACCACCACACCACATCAGGCACACCACAGCCCCATAACTCTCACCCCTATCCTTCCCCTTCCCCTCGCTATCCTCCCTTTCCGGTCACCCTGCCCAACCCTCGCAGTAGCAGTGAGTCCCTACCCTTGCCAGTCACCCATGATTTTAGTGCAGAATATGAGTCACCGTTTTGATGGACGCCCATATTCGGTCGCTATTATCACGGGATACCACCTCTTCCCACTCATCCAATACTCTGCCCTGGGATTCCTATTCCCTAGGTACATTATCTTCCACTTCATGGTGTTGAATTTCAACTGTCAAACGTTAGTCCTCCCCTCTGGCTTGTGTAAGTTCCTTTGCATTCTCCAGATTCCCTTTTCGTTTACCACTTTCCCACAGAACTTAGTGTCATACACGAAGAGACACAACCTGCCCTGAATTCCCTCACCAATGTCACTGATGAACATATTGAAGAGCCCCAGACCCAGGACATATTCCTGTAGTATCCTGCTTGTGACCTCCACCTCTTTTGATACGACCACATTGACCACAATAGCTTGTTACCTACCCAGTTTACTGTGACCTTAGTTGCACCCAGATGCTCCATCCTCTTCCGTAAGCATCTGTAAGGCACTGAGTCAAAAGCCTTGTTGAAGTCTAAGTCAAGCAAATCCACAGCATGGCCCATATCCAATTCTCTCATCACCCAGTCTAAGAAACTATCAGGTTAGTCTAACAAGACCTCCCAGTCCGTTGCTCTCCAAATAGTTCTCGAGGTCATCTTTGACCAGTGACTTCATTAGTTTTCCTACAATAGAGGTAAGAATAACAGGTCTGTAGTTTTCTACTTGTTCCTTGTTCCAGCCCATATGGAGTGGAACCACACTCAGCCACCCTCCAATCCTTTGGAACCTCCCCTGTTCCCAGTGAGCTGTTGAATAGACCTACCAGGGGTTCAGCCAGTTCCACTGCCAGTTCCCTGAGTAATTTCAGATGCAACCCCTCTGGTCTCGGAGCCTTATCTTTCTTTAGGGCTGCCAGCCCTTTCTGGATCCTTTAGCTTGTAAACATTTGCTGCCTCTTCTCCTGGACCCCCTTAGTAGCTGCCTTGATGCCACTGTCTGGCAAGGGCCCACCATCCTCCCTAGTGAAAACTGAGCAAAAGTAATTATTGAGTATGCTAGCCTTTTACTCTTTCTCCTCTATCACCCTACCTCCCTCAGTTAACCTTGTGATTTCCCTTCCTTTCTTCTTGTTCTCCCTAATAGAACTGTTTTTGTCTAGTCTTCACCCCCTCTACAGGGAGGCAGTATAGCACAGTGGTTTAAGGCTCTGAGCTACAAATCTGGAGACCTGGGTTTGAATCCCACAGCCCCCACTTGCATACTGTGTGACCCTGAGCAAGTCACTTAACTTCCCTGTGCTCCCAGGTTGCACCTATAAACAAGCTTTCAGCTTAGTGTGTCTCACCTTGTTAAAACACCTGGAAAAAAATATACACAACTGTTTGTCTTCTTTTGCCTCCCTAACTGCCTTCTTTGCATACTTCTTTTTCAGTAAATATTTTCCCCATTCTTCATCCCCAGCTTGGATGTGCTTTAATGGGAGTTTTCTCTGTGGAAATCATCTAGTTCCAGATCCTGGCTAAGACATGTCACTGCAGCCATAATAAAACACAATGAAGTTCTCTCATTCAGTGTATACATGATGTAATGTTCGCTGTTGATCACTGCATAACTTTCTGTTATAGCACCACCTTGTGGTTATTAATTAAACTTTAATATGTTGTAAACTGTTGTAAAACCCCTTCCTTGCTACACAGCACAGTGTCCTTTCAAGCAAAGATGCAAATAATAGTTTGGTCACTGCCTGCACCAACCGAGTGGCTTGTGTGATATGGTACCAGCAGACACCTGTAAAACAGCACATTTGAGGGTAGGGTCACAGAAAAATAAATACAGGATATTTAATCATGACTAGTTCGCAGAATCATTTTGACAGTTTGTAACCCTACTATCACAGACAGGGGTTGCACACTACCCAAAATGTTACAATTTTTACTTTAAGGTATTTGAATTTAAGGGGTTAATGCAAGTCCATGTATTTCAGAAATGTTTTAGAACCATTAGTGAGGTATTTCCTGTTATTGCAATGTGTTTTTCTGTTTGGCGACAAAATGTCTCTCTGTGTATGCACAATAGTTGCTCATTTGATGGGAGACTCCCTGGGTACTTTAGCTGCCTGCTAGGGGCATGTAAAAGGGTCTCCAGTCCCCCCAAAAGTTCATTCTAGACAGAGCCTCTAGGTTCTGAGCACCTCCAGCTGTGCTTCTCCATCTGTAACTGGCTGGAAGGGGTCTGCAGGCCCAGGAATGGTGGCAAAGCCCTGAGTACAGGGTGGCACTGGCTTTCTCTGGGTCAGGCTTCCACTTGGATTGGGAGGAACAGTGGGGGCCTATTGGAAGCCCATCCTCTAGGAGGGCCTCCTGGTGGTTGTCACACCATCTGTTCTGAATTCCAGTGAGATGAAGACATTGGACAAAAAAACCTGTTCTGGCAGAGGCCCATAGGCTATAAGAACTTGTGGTAAAAAGCATGTGTGGCAGAAGATTCTGGTTAGTTGTCAGGTGCTGATTATCTGAATTCAGAGGCAAAAGATGGATACAGAGAATTGGTAAGCCATTGTTGCTATGTCTGCATTGGCCCTGGACTCTGAACCCCAGAAGACACAGGGCTGAGGACAACAGCCTTCAAAGTATATACCTCAATTTAGTTAAAGTCCAGGCTGAATGCAATGTTTTCCCTGGGAGGGTATACCCCCCCACCCCAGTTATCTAACCTCCGCTAGAGGCGCCAAACTTTGCTATGCCTAACAGGGTCAGACACACCCCAGGTCCCCTTACCTGTTCTTGGCTGTGAGGGGGAACTGTACTGGTATCCCTTGATTTATGTCCCCAATGTGTATGAGAAAATGTGTCACCACTGTAAGACTGTAAATCTGTTAAATATTAGATAGTATTAAGGATTGAACCTGGGACTGCTTAGCCAAGGACAATTACAGTAACTTTGACAGATGCTGATTATGATGACGGAAAAGTGCTGATTTGAGCCTGGGCCCTAGACAGGGTATCAGTCAGGGCGCCAGTGGCATAACCACATCAATGACTAGTACTGTGCACACACTTGTGTAAATAAATTATTGGAGTTTTGCAAGATAAGTTATGACTAAAGTGTTGTGGCTTGTGTCCAGTGCTTTTAAAATAGTTACTGCATTTCAAATGCAAGGCAAGAGTTTAATGCCACTGCAATGAAGTTTATGATTTAAGGTTAATTAAATTATAGTGTCACAAGTTGCCATGCTGGGGTGCACAGTATGCAGTATGGTGCAAAGACCAATCTGTTTTTTGAACAAGCAAGGGTGGTTCTATTTATCCCTGGAGCCAAGGGAAGAAGAATGTGATGGGAGGCCGGGTGCATGACCAGCACCAAGGACCATAGGAAGAATGGAATGCACTGCCAGTATGTCTGAGAAAAGGTTACCAAGAACGTAAGTGGTCTCCCACTAAGGGGCACAGGTAGTGTGGCCAGGACAGTTCCCATTGGGGTGGTACAGAGACTTTATACGGAGTGCCTCAGGGACCATACCTTTACGGATGTTTTGAGAAAGCCAGACCTGGAGAAACATGCAGGGGTGGCTCCTGGTGAGCCAGTTAATCAAATGTATCCCTTGATACAGAAGTTGCCCTGAGTTTATTGCCTGCCCTCTATGCTTTCCTGGGTATGGTGGCAGAGGCCGCCAAACAACAATGAATGGCACGATATCTAGTAAAATAGATGCTGCTGTGAAATTGCCACATTCATTCAGAAAACACAAAATGCAGTGCAAACTAGGTATTAGTAAGCAAGTGAAATTTAATGCTAGAACTGTGAGTACAAAAAGCTCTGGTGCTTCGAGGTGCACTGCTTCTTCCTCATGGAGCATAAAGTGCCAAAGAGAAATCAGCTGCCATATATACTTAAAGAATCCTGTGATCCTAATCCACAAATGTTACTCATACAATAACAACAGACCTTCTACTTAAAGGAATCCTCAGTAATTAAGAAATCTATAAATACACAGTTTCAAATGATCCCAATGGCAGGTCAGCTCTACGGGGGTTAAGTCACAAAATACACTGGTACAGTTTTAATTCATTTGCATTCATGTGGCCTTGTAACTAATCCAAAAGATACTTAAAAAATAATCACACAAACCAAAAAGAAAAAAACAAATCTATGAAAGCTAAAATGTAAAAATGGGGGTGAACCATCAAAAAAAAACAAAGAAAAAGAAAACAACTACCTAAACAAAACTCCCACATTACTACAAGTGGAAGGGTGAGGAAATAAAGGAAAAGGCTAAGGACACAGGAAGACCAGCCCATCATTTGCACAGACATCAGAGAAAAATATTGTATTAAAAACATTTTAAACTGGAAATTCATAAACCAACTGGTCTAATGCCCACTTAAATTATATTTCCACCATGAAAAGAAAAAGAAGAAACATATGAGTGACATGATAAAGGGGTAACAAGATTTCCTCAAATAAAACAGCAAATTGATTCCAATTACAAGACAACAGCAACTGTCACAAAACCATTTTTTTAATAACTGAATCGAGCAATAAAACTGTACAAAAGTCATTCAGTGTGTTCCACAAAATAGACTTTTCCAGAATTTAGAAAACATTCACAGTGTTGCTGTTATATGTCTGGGTAATTTATGTATTTATTTATTTATAGAATCGGAATTGCAATCCTTTGAGTCATAGACTCTTTTGCAAAGACTGCACGTCAGTCAAAATAAAGAATACAATACAGAGGAGACAGAAAGTACACAGAAATAACTAATATCAAGTAATACATAGTCATACATTGCAGGATTTTACAAATAGGAGGGTTATAACAAAGGGGAGCTGAAAGAAGGTCCCGGGTCAGAGTTTTATCAGCAGGGAGCTTAAGGAAGGTCCCGGGTCAGAGTTAAGATAAGATACAGGTCCGGATTGTCTAGAAGAGGAGTTTATTTACAGGTGCAGGTTATGGAGTCAAGGAGTTGGGTTTTGAGACCTGATTTAAATAGGTTGAGGCTGAGGGTCTGGGAGATGGAGGATGGGAGGCTGCTTAGCCATAGTGGGGCACGATATCCGAAAGATCTTTGTCCAAGTTATGTTCTACAGTGGGGGACTAGGAGAGTGGAGTTAGCACAGTGCCTATGGGCCCTCCAATGAAGGGTATCGTGTATGTAGGTGGAGGCCGACTAGGGCCAGTTTATGTTGAATCTTTCTAGCAAGGATGCAGGTATGGTATTTAAGACTGCCTTGGAGGTTAAGCCAGCCAGTACGTCTATAAAGCTTGCATGTGTGAGTTAGCCTGTCACATCCAGAGACCAAACGGCAAGCTTTATTGAGGGTGATGTTGATGCTGCGGAGGGCAGTATGATCAGCGGTCCCATAGATCACTATTCCGTAGTCCACCAAGAATAGAATAGATGATGACACAGCGAGGTGCATGGCCTGAGGGGGTATGTAGTGCTTGTGTCTGTACAGGATCCCGAGTCTTGTGTTGATAGAGGAGGAGACTTGTATGTGTGAGTGGTATGAGAGGGAAGTGTCCAAGCTGAGTCCAAGGTACTTGAAGTATGAGACTTGTTCAAGCACAGAGCCTTGGGAGTTCATGACAATTAATGGTGCTCAACATAGAGGGTTTTGGCGGTGGGCAAAGATCATGGTTTTTGTTTTCTTGTAGTTAATTATTAGGCGGTGTCTAGCAAACCAGGTTTCCAGCTCCCTAAAGAAGCCTTGCAGGGCAGATTGTAATGAATTGGGGTGGGGATGTTTCCAGAAAACTACCATATCATCAGCGTAAAGCAGCATCTTCCTGCTGCAAGATTTAGGGAAGGAGTTCAAGAAGCGGGTGAAAAGTAATGGGCGAAGTATTGACCCTTGCGGTACCCCAGCTAGGACCGGTCTGCTAGAGGAGATAGTTGTGCTGATTTTGACTTGTTGTGTCCGACCTGAGAGATAATATCTGAACCAGGCGGTAACCTCCGGTGCGAAATTGAGTGATGGAAGGGTGTGGAGGAGTAGTGCGTGACTGATGGTATCAAATGCTTTGGTAAGATCAATGTAGGGAGCCCCTGCCATGGAGCCCTGTTCCAGGGCTTCATGGATATATGATGTAAATTCAGTGAGGGCGGTGGAGGTACTGTGGCCCTTCTGGAAGCCGTGTTGTTCATGGCAGAGCAGGTTGTGTTTGGACAGATAATCTGTTAATTTGTCTGACACTATTTTTTCTAGGGCTTTAGAGAGAGGGGGCAGGATTAATATTGGTCTATAATTGCTAGTGGAGGTGGGGTCACCACTCTTCAGGAGATGGGTTATTAACACCCTTTTCCAGATTGTGAGAAATTGGCTGAGGCATAAGGACAGGTTCAGAATTTTGTTGAGATGAGGTAGTGTCACATCCAGCGTAAGTCGAATGAGTTTAAGGTCCAAGAAATTGCTACTATAGCGACAGTTTGCCAGTGCTTTGGTGAGATAGCATTTAGCTTCATTACAGGAGATGATTCTTAGCCTGAAGGGGGTAGGGTGGTTGATGTCAGAAGTGACAGTGGGGTGATTTGAGGTAGGGTCAAAGAAGTTGGGTGAGAGGATGTGCAAGAGGTCAGAGAAGGGGTATTTAGTGCATCAGCGATAATATTTTGGTCCTGGGTGTTTACCCCTTCTACTAGAAGCTGGACTGGGGTCGGGGATTCAGTTTTCCCACAGAGTTCCCTAATATTGCTCCAGAAGTTTTTACCAGAGTCCCAGGAGGCGGAGAGGGTATGTTTATAGTAGGCAGCTTTTGCTTGCCGGGTAGCCCATGTGCATCTGTTTCTAGCCTCTTTGTACAGTTGTTAGTCCTGGGGGAGTTGGGAGTCAAGGGCCCTGTGCCATAGGTTGTCCCTCTGGTGCATTTGGTTTAGTAGTGCTTGGGTGATCCAAGGAGTGTTTCTGTGTTTTACAAGTTGTTTGGAGAGAGGTGCAAATATGTCACAGGCCGAGTTGAAGATGGCAATAAAGTAGGTAAGAGCAGCGTCCACTGACTGAGCAGTGTGAATAGGGGACCAGTCACTGGAGGCAAGGTGTGATTTGAGCCGTGCTAGGGTGCCTTTTTTTAGGCGTCATTAGATGAAGACTTTAGGGGGTGTAGGGGGGATTTTATTAGACCACAAGCAGGTCACTGGGGAATGGCTGCTTATTGAGTCTGGGAGTACTGTGATTTGGGAGAGATTTTTAGGCCTGTTGGTGAGGATTAGGTCCATAAGGGTTGCAGACCCAGTCCTAGAGTCCAGTCTGGTGGAGGACTGGACGACCTGGGTAAGGTCACAAGCTGGGGCTGAGTCTTTGTAGGGGGATGAAGCAGTTGATAACCAATTTACATTGAAATCTCCCAGAAAGATGACTTCGCTATTAGGTGAGAGGTGGGTGATACTGTCCAGGACTGAGTCGATAGCTTTTTAGACAACCATCCATATTTTTTCCAGGCACACGTGACCTGGCACTTTTTTTTTTTTGCTTAACAAATCTTTATTACTTTTTTTTTCTAAGATTTCAATCAGACAAACAAACAGACACCAACCTGGACAAGCCAGGGTACACAGTCCAAAACTGATTGCGTGAACTATATACAGCCCACATATTTACATGCACAACAGGTAGATCCATCTCCATACAATACAATACTTCAATTGTTGTTCATAATATGTATTGATAAAGTCTACTACCAGAATTAGTCAGCTAGTAGAGAAAAATAAAACCACACAGAAAAAAAAAGGAAGTAGAGCTAAGCATTTCCATGGCAAAAGAAACAATATCCACAGTGCCACTCTATCTGCTGTCCTACAATTATTATGCCTTGAACTTCTTTTCCTCTGATAATCCCACACGGAGGTGAAACCCTGCCGTGCCCCCTGGAAAGAGAGAGCGAGTCCCCATCCCCCCTAGTTCCTGGCAGATCTAGTTCCTAATTCCCTTCACCTCTTGCTTGGATGACATTTTGTCCATACCACTACATATATAATCATTAGGGTCTACATAATACATTTTTATCCATTTCTCACTCCAGCATACCTATCTCCTGCTAATCACAACCCAACAGACAGACCTGTGTTTGGGTACCTGGACTCTGCAGTGCATAGATAGCTTCTAATGCTGACCATCTCTTAGCATATAGCCCTTTCTTCCCCTCCGAGCAAAGTTGTCTCCTTATTCTACCCAAGGCCCCCACCAAATCCCGCACCCACTGTCCATAAGTGTAAACTTGATCATCCTTCCAGTGTTGTACCAGAAAGGATTTAACTGTCGCAGTCATCAGAGACAGGTGGAATTTGGGTACGACACCAGAGATTATTGAGAAATCACCTAGGACACAGACCTCCGGTGTTATGTATTCTACATAGTTCAATAGTGGGTCCATATGCTGTTTAATTTCACCCCACAAAGGTGATATTTTGCTACACTCCCATAGAACATGCAGGCGGTCTCCTATTCCCATCTCACATCTAAAGCACAGGTCTGTCTGTCTAAGCTTTCTGTCATGTAGTTTTACAGGGGTTAAATACGTGTTAGAGACAATGAAAAACTGCATACTCCTGTACTTGGGTATAGTTATACACTTGCAATTCTTCCAAATAGAATCCCAAGCAAGGCTCCTAGGAGCCATTGTTTTGTCCCAGTATAAAACTTTTATGGGTGAGGTCGAACTAAGAAAATCCAGCAACACTCTGTATACCTGTGAATGAGAATTGGACTTTGGATCCACTCCCTCCAGTTCGCCCCAAATAAAAGAACCATCTGTGAACTCTCCATTCCTTTTCACCACCCCCTCCAACATTCGTGTCAACTGCAATCTTCGGAAAAAGGCAATCCTTCCAATGAAGCCGGAAGGGCTACTCTTTCGCTCTGGATAACATCCCTTACCTTCAGACCCAGCACCTGATTGGCTCACCGTGCAGTAATTACCTGACCCCCAATTACTAAGTTGGGATTACCCAGAACATGTTGGTCCCAGGCTTTCATCTTGACTTTTCTCTGTGCAGGGGTAAGGAAGGACCACCAAGCTCCTGCTGATTTTGCAATCGGATTCCCACCCTTTTTAATAAACTCTTTTTCAACATTAGCATACAGCATTGCTTCCGGAGAGAGACCACGCTCTTTTAATATTTGCCTCTCCATTTGTAACCATATTGGTGTATATGTCTCCCCTTCCAAGTTCCTAACCCAGAAAAGCATAAGACCAGTTGTCCTGCCCGCGTAGTATCGTGGAGGTCAGGCAGATTTGATCCCTCCCTTTACCTCACGATGGGCAGTAGAACTGCATACTTTCCTAGGGGTTTGGCATTCCATAGAAATCTGAGAGATCTTCCATTAGTTCTAAACCATGTTGTGAGAATACAGTAGGGGCCAGATGAACATAATAACCTGAGCAGAGTTCCATCTTTATAGGAATTGATCTGCCCATAAAATTCAGGAGTTTATTCCGTCTTAATGCAATACACTAAATTACAGATCAAACCCCTCATATTCACTTCATTGCCTTTTCCTGCTAAAGCTGTAATCAAGATGTTGATATTTAATCTTATCTGCCTTCCACTGTAATCGTAATGGTGCAAAATCTGCCCTATACACATACGGTGTCGATGGGAGAATCTGAGTCTTGGTCAGATTTAGCTTGTAATTTGAAACAGCTGAGTATCGCCTAATTAAAACTCTTACTGTCTCGAAACTTGAAGCCGGGTCCTCTAAATGCAAAAGGATATCATCAGCAAAAACTGAAAATTTAAGCTCTCTTCCCCCTATCCTAACCCCCTTTATAAGCTTATCCGCGTTTATGGCCCTCAGTAGGGGCTCCAAATAGATGTTAAACAATATCGGTGATAGAGGGCATCCCTGTCTAGTCCCATTTTCCAACTGTATTTCCTGTGAGACATAGCCATTGCACAATACCCTGGCCATTGGGGCTGCGTATAAGTTTTTAATACCTCTAAGCAGACCCTCTGAGAAGCCCATCTTTCTTATTGTGGCGAAAAGAAAAAGATGGGAGACCCTATCGAATGCCTTTTTGGCGTCTAAAGATATCAAAGCTAAGGGTAATTGGGAGTCAGGCGCATAGCTAAGAATGTGGTGTAGCTTTCTATGAGCATCATGTGCGCCCCTCCCCGGCATAAATCCCACCTGTTCCTGACTGATTAAACTTGGGGCAATACTCAAAATTCTATTGGCCAATATTCTTGTAAGAATCTTGATGTCCTGGTTCATTAAAGCTTTAGGCCTGTAATTGCCAATTAGATCCTTGGGTTTATCTGGTTTGGGGATCAAAGATATTTATGCCTGATACAATGGTGGGTGAGACACACCCTCTTGCATAATAGTATTATAAAAGTCTAGCAGAATTGAAGTATAGTCTGTATGTGTGCCTGTTAAAACTTAGCTGTGAGACCATCTGGTCCCGGGGTTTTGCCAGCAGGTAGAGATTGCACCACCCCGATTATCTCCGATTCCCTTATAGGAACCACTAGCTCCCTGGCCTGCGATTCATCCAAAACCGGGAGAGGGATTCCTTCTAAGAATGCTTTAATTTCCTCTTCCCCGGCAGGATTTTCCGCCGGTATAAATCACTGAAGTAGGACGCAAAGGCGGCTGCCATTTCCTGAGAGTCCGTTAGAAGCTTCCCCTCGTATCGAATAGAGGTAATTGTTCTGACTGCTTCCCATTCCCTAACCCTGGCCTCAAGTAAGCGCCCTGGGACATCCCCTTGCATTAAGTATTTAGCTTTAATCTTTTCCAACCAGTATTCCACTTTACCATACATGATATCCGCCCACTCCCCTCTTAAGGTTTTGAGTTCAGCGTCAATTTCCCTGGAGGACCCCTCCAGAGGGGACAACGAGTCAATTTCCCCCAGAATAAATTCCTCCTTTGCCTTCCTCAGCCTATTTCTTTGTGCTGCCAGACTCTGCACTACCTCAACATACAACACTTTACAAGTTAGCCCGCCAATTTTTATTTTATGTGAAAGGTATGATGCTGTATAATCTCTAGCAGGGCATCCTCTAGTTTCTCCCTTTGGGGTCTCCGATGGTAAGAATCATTCAGTCTCCACTGGGCTGGTCGGGGGGCAGGACTTGGTTCCCACATCAGAAGGATAGGGGAATGATCCGAGAGTATTCTGACCCCTGTTGTCTATCCTTAACTTCCCTAGTGCCTCCTAATGACAAAAAAATCCAATGCGTGATTGGGTCTTATGGGCCACTGAGTAAAAAGTCATATTATTACCCCCTTTGGAGTGGGTCCTAATCAGGTCCACCAGCGCTTTCACTTCAAGCAACCTGTTCAGGGCAATCTGGGCCCTGCTCGGTGGGCCCCTGGACGGAGGTATCCTGTCCTCCATATTATTAGCACAGGTGTTCCAATCCCCAGCCAAAATAAACGAATGTGTAGGCATAACCACTATATCCCTTTCTATAGAAGCAAAAAAGTCCGGATTAGAGGGAGTGGGTCCATAAATAGAGGCAACTGAGATTGCCTTACCAGACAGAATGCCAGAGAGGTATATCCCCCTGCCATCCTCCCTTGTAATCACCTGCTCCACTTTAAATGTACATGTACTTCTTATTAAAATCACCACACCCCCTGATGCCTTTTCCTTACCCTCTCCATAAACCTGGCCCACCCATTGCCTCTTAAGGCAGCTTAGTTCCTCTGTTAATAAATGGGTCTCCTGTAAAGCAGCAATGTGAGCCCCCAAATGGTTGATGTGTCGCAGCATTACCATTCTTTTACATCTACCCCTGAGACCTTTGACATTCCACGAAATTATTCTAACACAGGTCATTGTCAAACATTAAAATTATATTGATTATCCATGTCCTTTCACAGTCTGCCTTCCATTGCTTCTCCTCCTTGGACTCTCTCTCTTTCCAGTTCCTCAATACCCCCCATCTCCCCCACTGCCCCCGATCCTTGGATCGTCCTCCTAGCAGATATCGAATCATGGATGAACCCCCTTCTGTGCTCCCCCTTGCCCTCTTCCAGTAACACTGCCTCTCCGAGAGCCTACCCCTTGTCAAATATCTATCTATCTTCCTTCCCCTTACTCCTTTTTGCTTTCCTCCCATCAATCCACCTCCCCTCCTCTCTCTGAAGCTTCGGAACCTGCCCAACCATTTCGGTAAATATGGTCGATTATTATCCTGCACACTGCGGATCAGCGGAGGGTCAGGCCTCTCAGCTAATCTTTCCTGCTCTTATTTAAACTAGTCCACCTATATTTCAAGAGCGCTCGTTACACCCTGAGATTTAGCCCTTGTCCTGGTGCCCTTTCCCTTTCCCATCCCAAGAAGGGGACAGTCACCTCCGGCAACTCGAGACTCTCCCTTCCCTTCCCTTTTCCTTCCATAACCCCCCAGAGGAGTCCCCCTTTGATTTGCATACTCTGAACCATATCCCCGAGAACCCTTTGTCTTAGCCCCTCCGTTCAATGTGGATTGGCTCAACCCTTATGATTACCTCATGAGTTCACCTTCCCCCTGGTTCGAACGTAATCCTCAGGGATCAAGGAGTCACTTTTTAATCCCTCGGGTCCTCCTCCTCTACTATTAGACTATAATATCGCACTAACTGAGCTCCTCCTTCTTCAGGATTAATTTAACTAGAGCCTCCCACTTAGAATCCCTGTTCTGGCCCGTTAGGTTTGACCCACCCAACCACACACTATTACTTTGACCCCCCCAAAAATTTTCTACTATTATAATATTAAAAAACAACCATTAATAATATTAGCTTGCCATAACCTTACAACCTCCAGAGTTCCCCTTTTTCCCTTTTTCCTTAATTGCTTATTGCAATTCCAAGTGTCTCTTTCCTTGGATAGCCAAATTCAGGTCGGCGATTTGAACAGTTCGGGTATTTCCACCCGTAAGCCTTCTAAAGCATCCCTCGCAGATAGATATCACTTCTCCCCCATTTGTAGTCTCACCAGCAGCATTGACGGGTACTGTAAACGAAATTTGATGCCAGCCAGATATAGTTTTTTCTTAATCTCCACATATTCCTTCTGCTTCTCCCTGACCGTTGGCGTTTGGTTCTGAAACATCCAGAGTGCCGCGCCGTTCCACTGCAATGTCTTGTTTTGTCTAGCCTTAAGCGGCACATGTGACTTTTCTTTATAGCTGAGAAATTGCATAATAATCACCCTGGGTCTTGCTCCCGGAGGGAGGTATTTCCCTTAATGCTCTATGGGCTCTCTCCAAGTTACAGGCTTCTCCAAATGGTGTCAGGCCCAACAATTTAAGGAGCAGGTCCTGCATAAAGAAAACACAATCTGATCCTTCGGCCCTTTCTGGTAGCCCCGCCAGTATCAGGTTGTTCCTCCGACTTTTTGATTCCTGGTCATCCATTCTCTCCTCGAGTTTCTTGATTTGTTTTCTGGCAGTTACTAGCTCCTGTTCCATCGTGATAACTTTTCTTTCCTGTGAAGAAATCCTGGCTTCTGCGTCCCCCATTCTCTGCGCGAGCGATTGTAATGCCGGTTTCACTGCTGCAAAGTCCACCACCAACCCTTGTAACAGTTTTTTAATTTCCTGTATGTCTTCGTTGGTTTGGCACGATCCCCCTTCCTTTCCCTGCTCCTCCTCCTGTTCCGTAGGGGTAGGGGATTGGGGCTTTGGCCTTTTGATGGCAGGGGATCTCGCCGCCAGAGGCTCCGCGGCTTCAACCTCCATCTCGCTGTTCGGAAGCGGCCTGCTCCTTCCAACTTAAGCACTTTAGTCTTAGCGCTTTCTCCGCTCCCTTCTCTCTTTCTTTCGTCAGTTTACCTCCTGAAAATGAACCCGCGGAGCCTTTCTCATTTTATAATTATGTTTTCGATCAGATCTGTCAGGCCCCCAAGCTTTTTGTAGCTTATTTCTTACTTCAGGCCTCGGAGCAGCTCAGAAGACGTCTGTTTAGACTCAGCCCATCACGTGATCTCCATGACCCGGCACTTTTAACATATTGTACTAGTGAGTTGTTAAAGACGAAATTAATATGCTGCTGGGAGATAAATGGCATTTGGGGTGCCATAATTTGAGTATAGAAGAAAAGGGTTGCATTTAATGAGTTACAGGGAATGCAAGGCATCAAGTTTATGGTTGTGTGGATAAGGGAGACAGCATTACTATCCTTGCTAAGGAGGATTATCTTGCAGAAGACCCAAGGCTACTCAGAGATAATAGTACTGTACCTGCAAAATTCTTAAGGAAGACCCTACCGCTAGGCTTAGTTCAATTTTGTTTCTTTTCCTAAATAGTACCATATATCATGGTGATTTTACTCCACAAGGGGCTGATTTTTTTAAGTCACTCTTCCAAGGCTTGGTTCCAAGGGTTCTAACTTTTTACTATTTGTCAAAGGCACCTACAAAAAGAACACCAATCCCCTCAGGAAGACCAATTGTCTCAGCAGTGAATCTCAAAGCACTAGAGCTTTCTGCACTCACACAGTTCTAGCACTAAATCTCTCTTGCTTACCAGTGCCTAGTTTGTGCTATGTCTTTGTTTTTCTGGACAGAGCTTACTGTAAGTAGACAGGCAACGGGCCAAACGTGACCACTTCCCTTTCATATTAAATCCTTGGATGTTGATGTAAATAAAAGTCAAGTACTAGCTTAAAGAAATTGAATCATACAAATTATAAGCAAACAGAGACTGCAGTGGGATGAAAATATAGAAACTCGTGCACATACGGTACGGTATAATTCTGAGAACAAGGGCCTCTATGTAGGAAGCCATGCAAAGCCTATGCACCTCAGATATGCAGCACAAAGGCTCTGTTATGGCAATAGGCTGTGCAGTGAAGGTGGTGTGGAAAACCTGCGCATGTACAATGGGAGTTTCTGTGCTGCTTCCGCACCTCCCATCCACAGCGGGCACAGACTATGTATGCAGCCCGACAGGGAGGGTGAATAGGGGTGTGCCATTGCTATGCAGACTCAGCCCTAGCTTGTGACCTCACCCAGGTCGTCCAGTCCCCCACTGACTACCCTTTTTAATAAATCATGGGAGGATGGTGTAGTACCTGAGGACTGGAGGAGGGCAGATGTGATTCCCCTTCACAAAAGTGGGAGCAAGACAAAGGCAGGAAACTATAGACCTGTCAGTTTGACCTCAGTGGTAGGAAAAATGATGGAATCATTTCTGAAGGAAAGAATTGTTGAGCACCTAGAGGCCAGTGGGGCACAGGACCCAAGGCAGCATGGATTCACAGCAGGAAGGTCATATGACAAATCTAATTGATTTCTTTGACTGGGTGACCAAAGCAATAGACCAGGGAGGGGCTGTGGACATGCCTACTACCTGAACTTTGAGCATTTGACACAGTCCCTCACAAAGATTAATAAACAAATTAGCCAGCCTGGGGTGGGTCCCAGGGTGGTAGCCTGGGTAAAACACTGGTTGGACAACAGTACACAGCAGGTAATAGTAAATGGAGTCCACAGTGAAGAAAGCAGGGTTACTAGTGGGGTACCGCAGGGTTCATTACTGAGGCCGTCCTTCTTAATGTCTTTATAAGTGACATTGCAGAGGGACTGGAAGGGAAAGTATGTCTCTTTGCAGATGACACAAAGATCTGCAACAGGGTTGATACACAAGGTGGGGTGGAAAGGATGAAAAGGGTCTTGGCAAGGTTAGAGGAATGGTCAAATGTATGGCAGCTTAGATTCAATGCAAAGAAGTGCAAAGTAATGCACCTGAGAAACAAAAACCCAGGGGAAGAGTACACAATGGGGTTGAGATACTGACAACAACAACAAGCATTTGTCAATGCTGAATGTTTGCTTGCTGGCATTGGCATTGGTAGTGTAGAAGTTACAGAGCTGCATAATAGAAATGGCAGTGAAGTATTGAACTGAAGCCAACCCCACCACCACCCTACAGAGAGTGACAGGCATTGGGGTGTACCTTTGGGTCATCAGGCATAACGGCCATGCCATTTCACCACACCCTACCCTGCAGACACTGACAAGTGTCACGGTGTGCCTTGGGGTCTTTGGCCCTTATGCGCACCCCATTCCATCAGGAAATACAGTGAGATAGGTGCGGTATAGGAGAATGGGGTGAACTTTGGAGCCAAAGAGTCCAAGGCATGCCTCGATGCCTCTCACTGGCTGCAGGATGTGGAATGATATGAGCATTACAGGCAAGAATCCCAAGTCACACCCCTGATGCCTGTCATTCTCTACAGGGTGGGGTGTTATGGTTGGAAACCCCAACACCTCAGGCATTCGTTGGTAATTTCACTCCAAATTTTCAACATGGTTTTTTTGTGACCCCCACCTCATGAACAGTGGCAATATCAGTTTGTTAGCTGAAAGCTGCTTATGCACAGTGACTACGGCATTTAGCACCACAGGTGCAAAAACACATTCCGAACAGGATGTGAAAAATGACAGCTCTACTGTTCTTGGGGAGGTGTAAAAAATGGCAATGTTGCAAATCTGCAGTAAAAATATTTAAAAAACTGGTGAAGTCATGAGCGTGCATAGAAACTGTGCAACGCACACCCATAATGTAATTAGGTTGGGGATTTTTTACAGCAGATTGTCAACACAGGCATTTTGGGACCTCCGATCATGAACAGTGTCACTGTGATTTTCTTTATCTGTCCTGAACAATGATTTCCCACAGCGACCACGCATCTCTGTGCTAAAAGTGTGAAAACACATTTTAGCCATGTTGTGAAAAATGACAGCTGTACTGTTCATAAGGAAGTGTGGAAAAATGCCACTGGTGAAAATCTGGACTGAAAATATTACAAAGTCATGAACTTACAAGGGTGCGTGGAAACTGCACAATGCTCATTTGTAACACAGTCATTATATGGACTTTTGTCACCAAATTTTCAACATAACCATTTTAAGACCTCTGCTCATGAACAGTGTAACTGTGATTTTCTTAATCTGTTCCAAACATTGCTTTCGCACACCGACTGCATCATTACGGCGCTACATGTGAGCTTACATTGGGCGACATATGAAAATGGCAGCTGTACTGTTCATAAGGAAGTGTAATAAAATGGCAATGTGGAAAATCTGGAGTGAAAATATAGAAAATTCGCAAACTTACGAGTGTGCATAGGAACTGCACAACGCATGCTCGTAAAAAAGTCATTTTTAAGAATATTTTCACCAAATTTTCAACATAGCCATTTTAAAACTGCTGCTCATGAACAGTATCACTGTGATTTTCTTACTGTGTCCCATACATTGATTTTGCACACCGACTGCGCCATTGTGCGCTACATGGGTGGAAACACGTTTTGGGCAAGATGTGAAAAATGATGGCTATACTGCTCATAGGGAGGTGTAATAAAATGGCAATGCTGAAAATCTGGAGTGAAAATATTGAAAATTCGCAAACTTATGAGTGTGCGTAGGAACTGCGCAACGTGCACTCGTAAAACAGTCATTTTTTGGAATTTTATCACCAAATTTTCAACATAGCCATTTTAGGATCTCTGCTCATTAACAGTGCCACTGTGATTTTCTTAATGTGTCCCATACATTGATTTCACACACCGACTGCGCCATTGTGTGCTACATAGGCGGAAACACGTTTTGGGCAAGATGTGGAAAATGACAGCTATACTGCTCATAAGGAGGTGTGGTAAAATGGCAATGTTGAAAATCTGGAGTGAAAATATTGAAAATTCGTGAACTTACGAGCGTGCGTAGGAACTGCGCAGCGCTCGTCAAACAGTCATTTTAGGTATTTTTCACCAAATTTTCAGCATAGGCTTTTGAGAGCCCACCTTATGAACAGTGGCAGTGTTGTTTTGTTACTCAGTCCCGAAAGGTGATTTCGTGCAGTGACTGCGAAATCACCCTTGGCCGATTAACACCATGACAGTGAGAGCATTCATGAGAAGGGGTCCCAAAAACCCCATGTTGAAAATTTGGTGCAAAAATTTCAAAAAATGGCTGAGATATGCAGCAAAGTTGAAAAAACCCTATCTATTCCATTATACAGCTTACCGGCATTTCCTCAGTTCGCGGTCGGCTCTGAAGAGTGTAGACATGTTCTGGTCCAGAAGATCATCAGCGTCAGTCCGGAGGTAAGCATGTGGGGTGAAGGGGTTGTGGGGAGGTAGAGATGCGCAGTGGGTGGGTGCGGTGGGGGCAGAGACAGCGAGGGACCGTTTAAGTTTCAGGTTTGTTCTTTTGTTAAATGGCGACATGGGATATTTGCCATGCTGGGGTGGGCTCCCAGTGTAGCACAAGGATGGCTGGTGTGGGGGGAGCGTGAAGCTGCCGGGGGATTGGGCACCCCCGTCGGCAACAGCATCTGTTGCCACGCTGGGGTGGGCTCCTAGCGTGGCATCCTGTACTGGGGGAGGGACCAGTAGAGCCGACGGGGGATTGGGCACCCCCGTCTGGCTATAAGATGTGCAGCCATGCTGGGGTGGGCACCCAGCGTGGCATATGTAACTCTGCTTTGGGAGCAGCACAGCCGACCAGGATTGGGCACCCCTGTCGGCTACACAACTCAGTGAAGCGAGCACACAGTATGTGTGTGTGTGTGTGTGTGTGTGTAGGGGGAGCGTGCATGAGCAGGCAATATCTTATCGCTGCTCACTGAAGCGTAGCTCCTCCTTTCAACTGTATGCCACTGCATTTTGGACGCTGTCATAGACAGCTCCAGCAGGCATTGGCGAACTGCGGCCATGCCTGCAAACACACTGACTGAATTGGAAGAGGGCTGCCACACCTCCGAAAACTCGGATGATGGCATTATGTTTCTTGCACATGCATGCAAGCAAACATAAAAATGGAAAGGGACCTGGGGTAGTCATATCAGATGACCTAAGGGTGGGCCAGCAATGTGAGAAGGCAGTAAGGAGGGCTGGGGGGATACTGGGATGCATAGGGAGAGGCATCATCAGTCGAAAACAGGAAGTTGTTGGCCCTCTGTACAGACAGTTGGTAAGACCACATCTGGAGTACTGTGTACAGTTCTGGAGACCCCATCTCAGCAAAGACATAGACAGGTTGGAGGCTGTCCAGAGGAGGGCAACCAAAATGATGCAGGGTCTGCAACAGAAGACATATGAAGAAAGTCTGAAGGAACTAAAGATGTATAGCCTCGAGGAAAGGAGGGAGAGGGGGGACATGATAGAAACTTTCAAATACCTCAAGGGAATCAACAAAGTCCAAGAGGGTAGCATCTTTCAGAAAAAGAGATGTGCAAAAACAAGGGGGCACAATTTGAAGATAGAAGGGGGATGGCTCAGAGGTAATGTGAGGAAGTATTTCTTCACAGAGAGGGTTGTGGATACATGGAACAGCCTCCCTGAGGAGGTTGTAGAGTCAAAAACAGTGGGGGAATTCAAGAATGCATGGGTCAGACATAAGGCAATTCTAGTGGGGGGTAGGAGGAAGTAGGCTGTTGGTTAACTATGATCTGCAGCTTATCCATTAGGTAGGGAAATGGGCAGACTAGGTGGGCCAAACGGTCCTTATCTGCCATCTAATTCTATGTTTCTATGCACCATGCATGACACCTTTTTCCATGGAGGGGGCATCTACTGTGGGGGCTCCAGCAATGCTAGCTAGGACCTGCTGCAAACACCCAGCAGCATGTACATGCCTCCCCCACCAGCCACACAGCAGCAGACATCATGCCACCCCAACCAGCCAGCTACCCCCATCCCTCAGAGCTACCAGGAGGGCTGGGGGTATGTCCATGTCAATGAGCCAAGAAGCCCTACTTTGTAATTCCCTTTAAGGGATATGCTGGTCACTGGAAGACTGGCCATATCCCACAATCCCCCTGCACTGCATTGACTGAGGATCCATTTGCATGGTGGCCAGGCCATCAGATTGGAAGGTCGCAGCCATTTGCCTTGCTGGATCCAACATGTCTCTGCACAGCTTAGCAGGTGGAGAGGGCACCGGTGATGCACCCACGGGGTACAGGAATACGGTGCAAGATGTGCGTGACTACAGGTGTGGGGCAATGCATCTGAGCAGTGTTTGTGAATTGAGGCCAATGTTGCCTATGCACCATTTTGGACTGGGTATGTGTAGTAGGTGTGTACCTGACTTATGCAGCTCTGTACCCACGGATGAGCACATGGTGGCCAACATTCATGATCACTGGTCATCACAGGTTGCCTTTCCACAGTCCTGCTCCCCCTGCATGGTAGTGTGTGGGGCAGATCGTATCACACAGGTGTGCATCCAGTTGGATGCCTGATTTTGCCCATGAGTGGATCCCCTGCTTCACATGGAACAGGGGACTGTGGGATGCTGCCAGTCCTGTAATTTACAACAAAACAGACGAGTGCCCGAATCACTACCCCAGCCCTCGCTGCCTGAATGGAGGGCTAGGAAGCAATGATGGGAGACATTGAGGTCCCACCATGACTGGCAGGTGTGTTTTGTGGGGGACACATGGTGGCTATAGTACGGTACCTGCCCGCATAGTCTGTGCCCCCCCCATCGCCTAGCACTCTGCACCATAATGAATGATGTGGAGTGTGGGCACACCCCCGACACTCCCCTGAAATGTACATGCATGTAGCAGGGTGAATGGGCAGAGGACTGGGTGTGGAAGAGGTGCATGCCCTGCAGTGAATGCCACAGGGGACCACAGGACCCCTGATGTGTGACTCTTAGACTTAGGTTTGCCTACACACTGTGGATATGTGGCACATAAGCATTTATCTACGTTGAGCATGGGGCTCAATATGTTTCATAATATGTATAGGGGAAAAAGCCCTCAGACTCTGTATGATACATTGAAAGTACTGCATACTTAGAACAAGTTGCAAACAGTCTGTATGGGGAATGTACATGTTCTACTGGCAAGGGAGAGTTTGGATGGTTTAATAATGTTTGTAAACAAGAGCATGGCTTGACCCAGCACAACATGACAGATTAAATGTTCCTCTTCTCACTCCTCAGACCCCTATCTTCAGTCTTCCTATGGAATGACCCTATAACTTGCTGAATTAACCTCCCCCTCGCAAGTCCTCAGTAAAGTCAGCTTTACCAGGTCTGCAGTGCAGCCAAGCAAAAGTTGGGATGTTTGTTGGGTAGGTATCCTGAGAGCCACTCAGAAAATGGTGATGGGTGGGCAACAGGTGCAACGGCTGCTAGATCTGAACTCTGTAGAAGCTATGTTCACTACTCTCCTGAAAGAGATAGAAGCAGTAAGAGCTGTGACTGTGACTAAATCCCAGGCAATCTCTAAAACTGATGCTCAACTTTTACATAATGAGTGCCACATCAATAGTCAGGGTGTGGCAATCCAGGAACTTCACGCCACAGTGAGAGAACAGAACCATCTCATCAACACACTGCAGGACAAAGTTGATGACCAGAAAACTGCAGCTGCAGAAATAACTTTCAGTTCTTCAGTTTTCCAGAAGGGGTAGAGTTTAAAGACACAGTCACAGTCCTGCAACATGCTCTGCTCTTGAGTCTTGACCCTTAACTTGAAGGGGGACCAACATTTTGACACTGATGAGGCCCATCTCTCACTTGCCCAGCCACCTAAATGGAGCAAGTGGCCATGGCCCATATTTACTCATTTTCTCTCGTATCCCACAAAGGAAGTAATCCTCAGAAGGCCACAGGAGCTGAGACTCCTGGAGTGGCAGGGCCATGACATCCACATCTATCAGGATTTTTCATGGGACCTCAACACAAAGCAACTGGCCAACACAGAGGATGTTGTATCCTGCATAGACTGGATCGCAGATTCTCATTGTGCTATCCAGCCATTATGCACATTGATCACAGTAGAGTCTCCCTTCACTTTTCCACCCCTGAAGTAGTCATGGATTTCTTTTGGAAATACTGGCCTGTAGAGGTGCATAGGTCTTGTTGTTATTCATGGCGACATGTCAATTTGTCATGGTCGATGTGCTCCGTGACAACTCGTACTTGGCTATTAGCGCCAGCATCAATTGGCTCCCTACACAATTCATTTCCAAATTGCCCCCCCCCCAGAATTTGTTTTAGTAAATTTATGTGGGAGGTAAATTGTTCAGGAACTATTTGTACAGGGGCTGATTGACGTCGGAGCTAATAGTATGGCATGAGTTGTCATAGAGCACATTGACCAGGGTGAATTGACATATAGCCACTCTTCATACCCTCACAGCCCACCAGAACAGTAGCCTCACTGCCACAGAACAAGTGTGACCAGGGAACCAGGTCTTCAGATGACTCCTGGTCATTATCTCCCTGGAGTCACCAGCACTTTTCTCAGAAACAGAGGGCCAAAAAGAATCAGCCCTCTCTACTGATCCTGCAGCAGCAGCAGAGGGTTTGTCAGATGGGGTCTTGGCTCTTCTTGCTATCAACTGATTTGCTCCCCTCAAAACCCATCTCACCGTCCACTGCAGGACAGGAAGAAAAATTACTTCCCAACATCTCAACCACTGAACCTCCAGCTCACCCTCATCCAATGCCAGAGTTACCAGGAGTTGCAGAATTGTCTGTAGGGATATCCTGCCTTTTCTCTACCATAGTTGGTCTTCATCAGGCCTGGAAGATGATGCACCCTACCTGCCCCTTGAGGCACCCATGGTCACCACAATCTAGTTACCAGTCAGAGACTGAACACATTATTGCCCAGTGAGTATTCCTGTACATTTTTGGTTAGGGTTTGGGGGCACCGGGGTGGGGATGAGTGGCAGTCCATGAGCATGGGTATCTGCTATCTGCCCAACCACATGTACTTGGGTATTCCTCCCCGTCTCACTACTCACCAAGCTGCAGCCATCTTTGTGAAGGCCATTACATCACAACCTTAACTTTTCACTGCCTGCCAGGAAGGCGACAATATGTGACTTTTCGGTCTGTAAAGAGTTTCAGCCCCTTCACATACTCAGACATTCCTGATGCATATGGTAAGGGGTGACTGCCCTTTATAGTGCTTGCCAGTGAGGATGGATAAAGATGAACTCTTGCTATTCAGTCTACTGTATCTTATTTTCTAAGTATCAAATCTTGTACTCGTCCACATACTTGCATGAGCTATTAGTTGGGTATCAGTGGTCTGCAGAAAATAATAGCTCCGTGTTGTATTCTAAACCACAGATATGTGGTACTTGAAGCATGCATAAGGTGACAGAACTGGCTTACTATGCCTTGCTCCAAGTTGCTGGGGTGTGCACATAGGAGATTGCCCTTAAGCAAGAGCCAGGACCACATTGTTTGGTCCCCACCATCAGCAGGCTGCTGCTGTTTTACTGATCCCAGGTCGCCCCTAGGCCACATTGACAGTATTATAAGAGTTATGTGCAGGGTCAATCCCCTCCCTATGCCCTTGGGCAGTGAATCACGTTGATCCTCTGCCACCTACATCATAGCCTACAGGAAGGGGTGGATGATAGCGACTGTTTTTACTTGCCCATTCCCTGGTTGGCATTGGATTTCCTGGAGCCGCTGGGATTAGATGGAGGGAACTGAACCTCCCACCTGATACCTGACATGGCAGAATGCTATGAAGTAATGCCATTTCTGTTCGACAATTCGCCTCCATTCAGGCCCTATCCCAGGAGATCTTACTTGGTGGGACAGTCCTGGGGGTGTCCTATGGTATGTTAGGTGGCAGAATGTCTAGACTGTCCCTTCTAGTCTTGCAATGCAACCAAGCATAACCATCAAGCCTTGACCTGGGACTTACTGTAGGTGTATACTGTCTACAGTATTTAGAGTAAACTTCTTTAATGCTCATTTGAGATTTATACCATTTATTAAATTTTACTTGTTCATGTTTCTAATGTTTGGGGTTCTGTGGGTAGGGGGTTTCAGTGAGTTGCTACATCTCTACTTGATTTAGAGTGGATTTATCATCATAAAACTGTTCTTGCCATACCCTTGAGGTGGGACTGGAGGGCTTTGGGTCCTTGTTCAGACCCAGTCCAATTCCATTACACTCCTGCACTGTTCCCAATGTACAATAGTTGGTTTGTTTGTTGTATAATAGTGCAGTTGAAGTGCTACTTTGGGGTCTGTGTACATATAAAGAACCCCTCTATAACAAACTCCCTCTTATAGTGAACACCTTTGATGGCTCCCATTGTTGACTAAGTAGGCATATAGCACCTTGCTATAGTGAACACCTAGGTATAGTGAACATCTCAGCTGGCTCCAGAGGTGTTCACTGTAGAGAGGGAGCACCATCAGCCCCATGGTTTCCTAGTTACCCATTAGGACTTGAATCTCTATGGTGACTACAAAAACAAAGAAAGCCAGCTACCACCAGGACACTGGCACTGGTATCTATTTTTTTGTAGCTGGGGCACGAACATGGAGGAGTGATCCACATCTGCTGCTGGTGATTGTTTTTCTTTGTTGCAGACAGCAGGTGCAGTAAAGGGATGCCGTGGAGGGGATAGTGGAAAGTGAGCAGAAATGTCAGTGTCCAGAGGCCAATCAGGTGTGGGAGAAAAGTAGGCACCAGGTTTAAATCTTAGCCCTGAGGGTTTAAAAGTCAAGGAAGATGACAGTAAAACAGAGTGCTCTCAGTAGCAGGCGGGTGAGGAGGCTCTGTAAAACCGTTTTTTTTTTTTTTTATTTCTCTACAGGCATCTGTTCTTGTTGTTTGAGGGCACATTCTTATGCTTACAGGGAGTGAGGGTTTGCAGTATAGGTGGAGAGTCAGAACTGCAAGGAGCGACCAGGGAACAGAATGCAGAGTGGACTAACTGACACCGGTATCCTTTTCTTTGTAGCTGGGGCAGGAACATGGAGGAGTGATTCACATCTGCTGCTGGTGATTGTTTTTCTTTGTTGTGGAACACAGATGCAGTGAGGGACCCACCCTCCACCCCTAATCCCACCCACATTGGGCTACTCCACTTACGTAGTGTGACATGGAGATCCTGCCACTCTTGAGGACCAACCTTTTCTTAAATCTGTTGCAACAGTTCTTCTGTTACTTAGCCTAGTTTATCCTTTACAATTTCTAGTCCATAAGCTTGTCCACCTATGGGTGCCCCCTCCCTTTTCTTGACTATGCTATAGTGTCCTCTTTAATTTTCCTTTTACCTATCAGGTCCTCACACAGAGAAATTATTGTGGTGACCTCTGAGCTGATGTCAAAAAACAAGCCGTGTTCTTCATTGTTGGATTTAGTATGCAATAGCACTATGTCATAAAATACCTTGATGTATATTCCTTATGTGTATGAAACCTGTAAATGTTGAAAATACCATGACACTAGATGTTTTTGATAAAGGTAAAAAGTTACTAGTGGACTGTGTTATAAAAATTAAGTTACTGGGGTAGAGATATCAGAAATCCCCTAGTGTGTTATTTAAATGCATGTAAATTACAGATTGTTTGAGAGGCCCTTTGGCACCATGCATTCCTGCTGGCAGTCACAAGGGAAGAAAGAGACTTGGGCATCATCAGCACAGACGTCATGAAATCGTCCAAGTAGACCACTAAAGCAGTAGGTAAGGCTAGAGAGATGTTGGGGTGTATTAGTAGGGGTATCACAAGTCAGAAGAGGGAGGTAATAATCCCTCTTCACAAGACACTGGTTAGGCCCCATCTGGAGTACTGCATACAGTACTGGAGGCCACACCTTCACAAGGACATTAACCAAATTGAGGCAGTCCAGAGAAGGGCAACCAAAATGGTGCAGGGACTGCATCAGAAAACATGTGAGGATAGATTACTGGAGCTCAATATGTATACCCTAGAGCAAAGGAGGGAGAGAGGTGATATGATCGAAACATTCAAACACCTTAAGGGCATTAACAAGGTGAAAGAGTCTAACATGTTTCAATATAATAAAAATAGCAGGACGAAAGGACACAGCATGAGATTAGAGGAAGGCCGATTAAGGGGTAATGTAAGGAAGTTATTTTTTACAGAAAGGGTGGTGGATGCATGGAACAGCCTACCTCAGGAAGTGGTGGATATGAATACAGTGCAGGGCTTCAAACAGGCATGGGTTAGGCAAAAGGGAGCAATCCAAATAAGTATGAATAGATAGGCCATTGACAGAGCAAAGGCCGATGGCACATTCATAAAGTAGAAAAAGAAATGGGCAGACTGGATGGGCCTTGTGCTCCTTATCTACCGTCAACTTCTATGTTTCTATGTTAAGCCAAAGAAGCCTAAAATGTCATGGTGATTTACATATAGATCCCATTGCATTATGGGGGTATGAGTGATGCTGTGTTTCTTTGAAACTTAGCTTTATTGCCAGTGCCTTTGGGGTAACCCTTACTTCAGTGCTTCTGCACTGAGGTTCTTTGTCTTTAGTTTTGAGTTTTTCTTTATTGAGCTTCCCACCTCCCAAACACACAAGACAAACATAGGGAATAAAATAATTTTTACTAAAGCGATAAATCAGTAGATCAGTGGGTGCTGTCTAAATGCAGGGGAAGGACATGCAGAGCCTGTTGCTGCAAACTGATATATTAAAGAAGAGATGTGCCATTGCTTAAGGTTATCCAGTGTTTTGAATAAACATCACTCAGAGATTGTGTGTCAAGCCTGAAGTTTTGTGTCTGGTCCATCTGTTATCCCACAACCCCTCCACACATAGGGACTGTGTGGGGAGGGTCTAAAGATACTTCCTGTCACAGGACAAGGACAGCAGAGTGAGTGAGTGAGGAACAGTAGAGGGGCAGACAGGGTATAAGAAGGAAGAAAAGAGGAATTAAAAACCGGGAAGACACACACACACACACACACACACACACACACACACACACATGTACACAGATGCACGTAAAATTAATAGAGATGGGGGCTAACCACAAAGCACATGGTAAAAGGAGATGGAATAAACCATAAGAGAAACATGCAGAGAGTGGTGCAGTGCACTGGGTGCGGGGAAGCAGTCTTCAGGAGAATTTTCTGGATACTGTGGTGCTGCCCCATTTGCAGGCACCTCTCTGGGCTGAGGGCAGAGGTGGCCAGTCTTTGGGCCAAGCTGGCAGGAGTACTGGAGACCTTTACCCCCACTTAGATGCCACAGTGTCACCAGCCACTGCCATAGCAGCCACTCAGGCAGAGGGCAGAATGGACTACGGTGGGCTCGGGGAGGTTCAGGGAAGGGGGGATCCGAGACACATTCCCCATCTGGTCCAGCTTAAGAACTTCTACACTATTCCGGAGGAGTTGGAGAGTCCCACAAGAGAACCCGAGGCTGTGACCAGGGAGAAGGTGAGGGTCCTCCAGGAGGGCGGCCCAGTGGTGGGAGGAAGAGCACCCGAGGGGAAGAAGAAGTTACTCCTATTGGGAGACCCGATTGTCTGAGAATGGATCTGGGCACAGACAGCAGGGAGGAGAGGGAGGTTAATTGCCTCCCAGGAGGCACAGCTTGGAGGGAGGGGAGGATCCAGAGGATTGCTAAAGCAGTGGCAAGGAGAGGGGGCGGAGGTCATTTTTACCTTGGAACAAATGACCTATCCAGGGATAGGGTAAGCTTGGAGCAGGTGCAAGGGGATGTCAGAGAGTTCGGAGGGTGCCTGGTAAAAGTGGCAAGCTCCGTGACATTTTTGGAGGTGCTTCTGGTCCACAGCAGGGGGGAAGATGGGAATCTCTGTATCAGAAGCTTCAATATGTGGATGAAGGGCTGGTGCAGCGACAAGATGTGTGGCTTCACTGGGGACCCACCTGGAAAGCTGTGGCCCTGTTCTCAGGTGACAAACTGCATCCGTCTAGGAAGAAGAAAG